>OY660886.1:35000-1345000 GCA_962446985.1 Xyrichtys novacula
CCCTAACCCTAACCCCCTAACCCTAACCCTAACCCTAACCCTAACCCCCTAACCCTAACCCTAACCCTAACCCTAACCCTAAACCCTAACCCTAACCCTAACCCCTAACCCTAACCCTAACCCTAAACCCTAACCCTAACCCTAACCCTAAACCCTAACCCTAACCCTAACCCTAAACCCTAACCCTAACCCTAACCCCTAACCCTAACCCTAACCCTAACCCTAACCCCTAACCCTAACCCTAACCCTAACCATGATCAAGCCGGCAGTTCCTACCCCAGAGACTATGGAACTGATTAAGGACAATGCTGAAGCCTGGGGTTACAACACTATTTCCACTTTGGTCAACCACTACGAACTGGGTTTTGATGAAGTCATGTTTGAACTCACAGAGTTAATGATCCCACAATGGCGAGATGCGTTTGAGGTGGCGGTGCGTTGGGCGAAGAGAAACTTGCCCCGCATCACAGATGAGGCCATAGGCGTAGCATACGCCAGGATTTCAGACTACGTTAAAGAGTCGGCCTCAAATGCCGGTGGAGATGAGTCTAAGATCTTCAACATACAACCCCAGCCACCAATCCAACCAGCTGAAATAGTACAGTCCCTTGAGAAGCCGATAGCTCCCAGTCACGAGCTGCAGAAACGACCAACGGCCAAGCAGGCCACAGAGGTCAAAAAGGTCAAGCAGGACCGCTCTGCATCGGCATTTGTTCCACGACCTGTAGGGAAATTAGATCAGCCACAACCTATCGCCAAGCAGGCTACAAAGGTCACACAGGTCAAGAAAAACGATGACCACTCTGGAGGGGCAGTTACTCCTAAAAAACAGAGGGAACAACGACACATTACACGGGACAAAGATCAAACATTAGGCCAAACAGGGGTCAGAGTCCAGGAGACACACAAGGTCAAGAGTCCAGATCCAAATGAACCAGACTCAGGGTATGATGAAGGAGATGTCTTCCTGGACTCATTGGATTTCTCCACTAATTTAGAGCCACCACCGTTTGTAGCAGGGATGTAGGATTAGTTCTAGCCTGGACCCAGGCTCTAACCCTAACCCTAACCCTAGCCCTAACCCTAACCCTAGCCTGGGCCCTAACCCTAACCCTAACCCTAACCCTAACCCTAACCTGGGCTCTAACCCTAACCCTAACCCTAACCCTAGCCCTAACCCTAACCCTAACCCTAACCCTAACCATAGGTCTAACCTTAACCCTAACCATAGGTCTAACCCTAACCCTAACCATAGGTCTAACCCTAACCCTAACCTTAGGGGGTTAATAAATAAATAAATAAATAAATAAAAAATAAGAGCATATATTACATGGTAAATTCTCTACAAGGGTGCTAAAGGGTTAAAAGAGTAAATAGAAAAAGGGTTTATAATTTAGTTAAAAAATAAGGAAATTCATGGTATTTTTCTCTGGGAGAGTATAAAAGGCAGAGCAGAGGAGGAAAATTCATTTTCACTCTGACAGCCACCAAGTAAAGACCTACTGCATTTAAACCACTGTTTGCTTTATTTTATGTGTGCCTTGGCCTGAGGAAGACCAACACAGGTCGAAACGTAGCATCATAGGCACACAATAGGAATGCTAAGAACAGTTATCATTGTTTAAAACAAATAAAAACATAAAAAAATACAAAAAAATATAAAAAAATACAAAAAAATACAAAAAAATGTAAAAATAGTTAAAAACAGTTCATCTTTGAAATATATTATCTTTGAGGGTATTTAATCACAGTTTTAGTTTATTAAGAAGTTCAAATAAGAACGAAATCAACATTTTATTTTAAGAAAGGGTTTAAAAACAGTTATTATATTTGTTTATTAAAGACAGCATCTCGGGATAATCACAATCATAATCTCATTCAAGGAACAATAAAACACCACAAGAAAATCACAATTTTGTTTTAAGAAAGCTTTTATTTCATTGCTGTGGGATACAAATCACAATATCAGTTAAAGCATATTAAAATCACAATTTTAATTTAAATATAAAAAAATCTTAAAAAAACAATATAAAAAGCAAAGTAATATGGCCACTCCACGCAGGAGTGGCTTTGACGGCTGGACGGAGGTCCGCTTTGGCCGTAAAGGCCAGCGCTTCCGCCAGCCATTCCGGGACCGGGGGAACGTGTTCGGTCGAGGGAAGGCCCGTGCATTCCCCGCTCCCTATGGGAGACGGGATTCATTCCCCAAACCTAACCCCTAACCCTAACCCTAACCCTAACCCTAACCCCTAACCCTAACCCTGACCCCTAATCACTAACCACCAACCCCTAATTACTAACCACCAACCCCTAATCACTAACCCCTAGCCCTAAAACTAACGCCTAACCAGAATACTAACCCTAACCCTAACCCTCGGGGATCAAATCTAACCCTGGCCCTATCCCTAACCCTAACCCTAACCCTCGGGGATCAAATCTAACCCTAACCCTGGCCCTGACCCTAACCTCTCTAGCCCTAGCCCTGACCCCTAACCCTAACCTTTAAAAACTAATAATTTATTTTAATTAATTCTTTTTAATCCATTATTGATTATTACACATTAAAACCATAAATATTACAAATATATATCTCATCTAAAATTTAAAAAGGGAATTAGGGGCTAACATAATTACATCTGTCTTTAAAAAATCAATTTCATTACAATTCTAATGGGCAAACGTTAAAATTGGGCATTACAATTACAATTCATTAAATTAAATAAGTTAAAAAGATTATAAAAAATTCTAATTGGGCATTACAATTATGATTCATTAAAAATTAATCTGTTAAAAGAGGGTAAAAAAATCCAATTGGCCATTAACATTCATGTCATCTAATTTCAGTTGGAATTTATGGGGTTAACTGCACCCAGACGGCCGGGGGCCCCGTCTGGCTCTGCTCTCTCCCACGCCCCTATAAATAACACACGCACACACAGCCCACTTCTCCCACTTCACATATGTCTCCGGAAGAGAAAACATCTCATACACACACTCAGACAAGTCCAGACATATCCCTTTCTGTGCCCATAGCCTGAAGAAGACCCAAGCGGGTCGAAACGTCGCGACTGGGCACTCTTTTCACCCCTTTATCTTCGATTCTTCATTTTCATACACATTTTATTTAGTTTTCTCACTTTTATTTCATTTTTATTTCACAAAACACAAAAAAAGCATAAAAAAATAAAGAACAATTCATTTGATACAGTTTTTGTTTTAAATACCTTGATTGGAATAAAAAGGTCAATAGACAGACCAATAAATAAATAAATAGTTTCATAGATACACCACATTAATAAATAACAATAAATAATTAAAAAGGTTAAAACAACAATCATGACTTACGACCAAGAACAATGGACTGAAGTGCGATACGGGAGAAGGCGTGGTCAACGCCCGTATCGCACTAATCAGCAGTACCAAACGGGGTCGTGGGGGACGGGGAACAGGGGGATGGACCGTGCACCTCCTGTCTCCTATTCTAGGAGACAGTCCCTCTATATCCATAAACCTAACCCTAACCCCTAACCCTAACCCTAACCCTAACCCTAACCCTAGCCCTAACCCTAACCATGGCGCTGACCCTAACCCTAACCATAGCGCTGACCCTAACCCTGACCCCAGCACTAACCCTAACCTGGGAATCTAACCCTAACCCTAACCCTAGTATGGGATTCTAACCCTAACCTGGGACTCGCCCTAACCCTAACCATTAGAGGCAACTTAATGACCAACGGCCAAGCAGGCCATAGAGGTCAAAGGTCAAGCAGGACCCTAACCCGAATCATGGGATTAAAATGTACCTATTAATTTGTTTATTAAAGCACAAATATGTGAATAAACATAATTAATATGGATTAAAAGCACAAACAGGTGCATAAAGGGTTAAGATTTCAAAAACTAAATACAGCAGAAAATAACTTAAATATAAGTAAATTCATTCTAATTATTGGCTGAGGGGATATAAAAGGGAGAAAAGTTGGTAGGGCTTTCATTTCTTTCTGGCTGCTGGCTGGTTCACCCCTATGAATTGGGGCCCAGCAGCCTTAGCTGTTACATGTGCCCAGTCCTGAAGAAGACCAAACTAGGTCGAAACGTCGACGCAGCAGGCACATTGTATAGATACATAGATCAAACATAGATCATGTATGAATTGTGTATGTGTGAGTAAGTCAAATAGGACTACATGAATTTAATTACAAATTTATACACATTAATCCAAATATGGCATACAGCTGGCGGAAGTAGCCGCCAGCCTTTCAGGACCCGGGGAGCGTGTCCGACGGGGCGTAGGCCCGTGCATTCCCCGCTCCCTGCCGACCCAAGTAGGGCAATTTAGGGGAGACGGGATTATTTCCCCAAACCTATCCCAAAACCTAACCCTAACCCCTAACCCTAACCCGCCCCCCCTATCATCCCCCCATCAACCCTTCTCCCCATCCTTACTCTAAAGTTCAGCCTGCTCTGACTTCCTGTAGCATAGCCCCCTATTTTATCTCTCTGGAAACACCGGGGGGATTCTTTTTCAGGATCTCACTTGTGCCGAGTGGGTATCGAACCAGGGCTGCCCAGCTGACCAGCATTTGGGTGTCAGTTGCATACCCACTGCGCCACCGGATACCGTCCACATTCGGGGATGATGTTCGTGCCCTTTTATCTTGGAACTTTGGCTGCTGGACTTTAAAATACAACCTGAACAAGATTTGAACCCACGACCTTAGGACTGCCAGTCAGTCTCCTTATCCACTGAGCCATGTGGACACAGAGGAGTCTTCTAGTTTTTTCCTATTTCACTGTCGTTTGAAGACACAAGGCTTTAAAATTCACCTCAACTTGGGTAAGGTGAGGCTTGAACCCACGACCTTAAGAGTGCCAGGAAGTCTCCTTATCCTCCGAGCCATGTGGACACAGCCCCACACTGGGCTTTTGATTGACATGGCCAATCAAAAGCCCAGTCCCACCTTCAGAACAGAGCTTCACAGTTTGTACCCAACAGTCATTGCCAAGGATCCAGAAATGATAATCAGGACTTTTAGGCTGGGTGAATAAAAAATTGATGGTTGGAAAATTTAGCAGGAGTTATCTTGTTTGTGTTTTTACATTTTGGAGGAGCTGACAGATGAAGACAAGGCTTGGCATTATTTCAATGTGATTAGACCCAGAACATTGCTCACACCAACGAAATGCAGGTGCTTTGAGCTGGAATTGGACCAGCGACCTTAGTATCACAGCATTTCATATGAGGAACGTCCTGCAGTCCTCTGCTCTAACAAGTGAGCTATCAAGGTGCTTTCTACTCACAACTGCAGAAAACATAGTGGCTGAGACGACACACTATTCCCACACAACTATTCGACCCACATGGTCAATGAAAAGCCAAGCCCTACCTGCAGAAGAAAGCTTTGCAGTTTGTACCCAACAGTCATTGCCAGGGACCCAGAACTGATAATCAGGACTTTTAGGCTGGGCTTTTGATTGACATGGCCAATCAAAAGAAACTTCTCCCCACTTTTAAGGTGGATAGCTGTCAATCATCTTCTTCACAGTCTATGCTCTCAACAGAGGGAGCAACACTGCCACCAAGTGGAGGGGAGAGTATCCTCAACTTGTGTGTGTGCACATCTTGAAAACTGAGGCTGTGACTCATTTCAGAGACCGCATCGGGCTAAGTGCACTTCTGCACCGTCGAACGGTGCATTTGAAGCGTGCATGACGTCACGACGGCGCGAACGGTGTCCCATTTGGTACGAGATGCTAAGAAATGCTAAGCGCGCTTAGCATTTTTTCAAGCGTGCATTTATAGACGCTTTCGTGCCGTCGGTATCCCAGAATGCTTTGCGTGCCGCTGCACAGCCGCGCATTTCAGGTGAGAGGCTGGACTCGCTTGGAGACGCAGCGCGTCTTCAAAGAAAATACAAGAAATCCAAAACCAGCAGACAGTCAGCTCAGGCTGTATGAGAGCATGATCTCTGAACTCACTAAAATCTGTAAACCAAACATTATAGATTTAGAGACGAACTGATCCGCTCTGCTTCAACTATCAAAAACATTAGAAATAAGAAAGCTGACAAAACTACAGCAGAGGATCAGGACAACATTGAGGTTTTTTTCTTTTAAGATTTAGAGATTAAAGTTGTAAATTTAGGAGAATAAAGTCATAAAGTAAATAAAGTCATAAAGCTGCTTTTGTGGAGGGGGAAATGACTGAAGCTGGTCATCTGCAGGGTTATCTGTGGATGTATCAGCGGGTCATTCAGAGAGATTTTGTGGTTTCTGAAGAAACAATCAAACTGATGATGATCAACATTTGTGATCCAGAGGGAGTCGAGCTCCGACGAGCACCACGTCTCTGACACCGGCCGTAGCCTACACCTGCAGAGACACCAACACCTTATTATGGCATATGGATTCATATCATAAACTAAAGCTCAATGTCATTCACGGATATTTACGGCTGCATTGACAGATATATCCTCAGCATATTCATTTCTGCCTCCACAAAAGCAGCGATTTCCTTCAAGTACACCAGTTTTTTTCCCTGTGGAAAAGACGTATTTCTCATATATTCTTTTTAAAGTCTTTATACTTATGACAATGTGATGCTGATGTGCCAGAGGATGAAGTATCTCCTTGTTTGTGAAACCTATACTGAAGCACAGTTCCTTCAAATGCTTCATGTCTCCTCTGAAATAACAGGAAACTTTAAAACTTTATTCTCATAAATTAATGACTTTATTCTCGTAAATTCACGGTCATTGAAAAAATGCTAAGCGCGCTTAGCATTTCTTAGCATCTCGTACCAAATGGGACACCGTTCGCGCCGTCGTGACGTCATGCACGCTTCAAATGCACCGTTCGACGGTGCAGAAGTGCACTTAGCCTGATGCGGTCTCTGAAATGAGACACAGCCTCAGTTTTGGGTGTTAGCGGTCAGCTTGTTCTCCTAAAACCGAACCTAAATATTGGGAGAGAAAATGGAGATATAGTGCTGAATGATTTTATGATAGAAATTCACCAAATTCTTCTCTCAAAACTTCTCAATAACACAATCCATGTTAGTCTGTTTAAGATGGTGAGCTGGTATTTTGCCACCTAGATTTTAAAACCTTTTAATGCCAGTAAAATTAAGGTATTTAATATTTGTGTCACTTTTCAAAACTTACCTTCCAAACATGTATAAGTACTAAGATGAGAGAGTATTGCCCAGTGCTCAAAGATGTCAAACCCTTTGCCAATTTTCACATAGATAAGAGTATCCACAGAATGAATTAAAGTTGAGGTTTTGAAGCAGTTTATTGCATAAACATAGACTTAACACAAGGGGGAGCTCCTGCACTAAAGCAGCATGCTATATTATATTATACATGTCACAAAAAATGGACCTGGACGATATAAAATCCGTCCACTTTTGGAGACTAGCGGGTTATTTAAGGAGGTTTTTTGGACGTTCAGAGTTATAAAACAACTTTCTTAGACTAAAGTTGTAAAAGTTGAATGATAGCTGCTTTTACCTTCACAAGATTGGATTGTTTTTTAACATACTCAGAGTTTTATTGCGATGAGAAGTCAATGAGAAGATGATAGGACAATCAGCATCCTTCTAAAAATCTCAAATCAAGTTGAAAGAATATTAACAAGTTTTCTACAGACATAAAGGGGGTTAGAAGAAAAGTTCCTTCACAAACTGAGAGTTAAAATAATGTTCTGCTGACCACCAACCCACCGTGGATCTTCAGTAACCCTCCTGATCCTTGTTTTCCATCTTCTCTCTCGCTATTTTCACAGGCATACTTGACTTCCTCGACTTCTTCTTTGGCAAAGGGTCACATGTGTCCCATCGCTGCTGCTGATTGGTCAGTGGACCAGTGCAAGCTTTGCCTTGTTTTTGCTCTGGGCCGCCATCCTCACAGGGTTGACTGGTGTAGCTTGAAAAGGAGACAGAGGTGGTGTCAGGAAGGGAGGACAGTAACTTGTGGTTGGGTTGAAGACTTGAGTAGCAGTTTGGTTTCTCTGGAGCTTGAGAAACCACATGGATGAGAGAAGGAGGTGAGTCTGGAGAGGAGGTACTCTGAACTGGGAAGACTGGGGGTGGAGGTGGAGCCTCGGTTTGCAGGTCAAATTTGCAGGTGAAGTTCTGGTCGGTATTTGGTTTCAGAGTCTTGGACAGAGGTTGAGGAACTGAGGGAGGGGAGTCAGCTTGAGGTGGTGTGGTTTCCCAGCAGTCTTGTTGGGGATGTGTTTGGTGGTTTAACCCATTTTTTAGGGTGTGGATGTGTAAAAGTGTGTGTGCATCTTCGTCCTGTTGCCAGAGTGCGTTCTGAATCTCTTTTTCCCGGTAGAGTTGTGTCTGTGTGTTTTTGCGAACATTTTTGTGGATCAGAACCTCGGAGTGCGGGCCAGCGTTGGGGTTTCTGTTGGCGTGGACATCTCTGATGATCCCGGTGTGTAGTCGTGGGTTCGGGTTGGCGCTGTGTCTGTTCCGACTTCGCAGAGAGCTAAACACCATGGTGCAGCCCGCCACGGTGCAGCGGTGTTTGATCTTGAGGTGGACGGCGTTGTAGTGGATCTTCAGAGTACCTGCACAAATGAAAGTGTGCGTTATAGAAATAATCAGTTAGATTCAGAGTCACAAATCTGCTGGATCCAGCAAGGCCTGAAATTACTTGAGTAGTTGAGGTTTAAAAAGTCTGTCATGGACCTCGGACTCGGACTGAAAATGAAATCAGGGATGTTATAATGTTCTTACCTTTGTCATAGAAGCTCTTCCCGCAAACACCACAGCAGACCCTCCCTTTTCGACCTCCTGCAGGTGAAAGAGAAGGGAGGGTGCAGAGGGAGGAGGGGAGAGGATGAAGTGAGGAAGGAGCAGATGGGAGAGGGCAGAGGGAGGAGGAAAAAGAGGTGGTGGGAAGAGCGGAGAAGAAGGAGGATGTGAAGGATGGAAGAGGACTAGGGGAGTGGGAAGAGGATCGCTGCAGCCTCTGGGGATTGTTCAGGGGAGAGGAGGTGAGCGGGGGAGAAACAGAGATGAGTGAGGGGTTAAAGGGAGGAGAGAGTGAGGAGATGTTTCTGTGAAGATGAAGATCCTGCTCGTGGTGGAACCAGGGTTTTTGGTGCCTGACTGACTGGGACAGGTTCGGCCGGTCAGGGTCTGCTTTGATCGTCACTGCTGAGTCCTCCTGGCTGTTCTGTGAACCCTCTCTTCCTCCCTCCTGCTGGTTTCTTTCAACCCATTTGGCATGGCTGGACCTCGGTAAGGATGAGACCTTACATGGAGGAACAAGATCCTGAAAAAGAGAAGTGAAGGTGGAGAGTGATCATGGAGAGAAAGTAAGTGGTGTCAGAGGGAGGATCTCGGACTAAGGGGGAACCTTCCTGGAGTACCTTTGTGGGGAGGTGGAACGTGGAGTTTTGAAAGTGGAAAGGCAACAGCAAAGAGAGTCCACCTGGAGAGTCTTCAAAATGGTGGATGGCGTTGTTGTGGTCGGCAGGACCTTTTTTCTTGTAACAGAAGACATCAGTCGTTGAACCTGACTGCCCTTTCGTGGTTTTAAACCGGAGGTTCAGGTCCGGATTAGCTGCTAGGCACTGAAGCGTCATCAATTCCACGATTGGGCGAGTCTCACCGAAGCGAAGGAACTGTTTGAGGATGAGCAGCTCCTCTTCGGGGGTCACCATCAACCAGCGGTCTAACACCTTTCCACTTGGGTACTGGACGGACATACAGAGAGACCAGGAGTTAGCAGAGGACTGTGTTTCATGAACTTGGAGCTGAGTATTTGAAAGACCAAGACCATCTGAAAGACCATTCTTCATAAGTGAATAAGGACACCACAGACTTAGTCGCTACAGCACACAGCAGAAGTTCTTACCTGGAGCTTGTACCCTCGAACATAGTCCCCCAGACTCCAGCCCAGAGTGTGCAGGATGTGTCCAACCTGTAGGGAACATGGTGAACACATTCAATTAAACTAAAAAAGTTTTATTCAGCTCGAACATGATTCCTCTAGTTTTAGAGTCGGTCCAGAACCTGCTCTGGGGTCAGGATACTGTAGAGACGGTCCAGCAGGATCTTCAATCGAACAGGAATGGCCTGAGCTCCATACAAGACCAGGGAGCTCAGGTCGAACACCAGCCCAGGAAGAGCCACCTCGACTGGGCCACAGCTGGAGAGAGGCTGGAACTGGAGCTTCTCCATGGCTGGAAGAGAAGGACAACCGTGAAAAGTTCCTGTCCTACTGTCTTCTTCTGAAGCCGGACCAGTGATCAAGGGGGACTTCTTTGGACCAGAACTTTGAGAAAAGTCTGATAGAGGTTGGTTTTGAAAAGTTTGAACTGTCCCGAGACAAAGTTGTCTGACCGTTAGTGACCCGTCCGAGACCTGAACCCAGTTTGATTTGGACTAAAGTCGCTGCCAGTAGAAACACAAAAAATGTCAAACTTTACAGCACAGATGACAATGTGTGTGTGTGTGTGTGTGTGTGTGTGTGTGTGTGTGTGTGAATGCAGATGTTCTCTCCAGATGCTCATGGTGATGGGATGACAGCGACACCTGACTTCATGTCACCGCAGTGACTGAGAACATCTGCAGAGTGTTTGTTGCTGTCAGACTAAAACCTGAACCTCCTCAGAAGTTGGTCCTGATGTGGAGGGTTTTAGTACCTGCTGTTGTTTTTGGTGGACACCTGTACGACGGGGACAAAGTGTTTGAAGGACAGCTGGTCTTAAATCTGCGAAACATCGACGTTAAACTTTATTGACACACACAGAAAATTCAGATTTGGACTCAAGAGTGAAGACGAAACCTGATGAGGCGATGGCGAGTGGAAATGTTCTGGGACATTTATGTCAAGGTGGACATCTGAATGTTTGAAACTCTGTCAGGACTGGGATCTTAGGTGGACAAGACTGAGATCCTTTTGTTTTTGAGATCCTTTTGTTTTTTTTTAGGTATTTCTGAATCGATCTTGAGAAATGATTCCTGATATGGAGAGTGGTGTTTTCATCTTACCGTGAGCCACCCAGCTGTGTCCGCAGAGATCACATGACCTGAGTTGGACACGTCCAGGTCTGAAACAGACGCAGCTGCAGGTGGACGCCGTACACCTGATGGACTGACAGACAGGAAACATGAATAAAAACAGGTTTTAAAGTTCCTGTCTGACGAACAGGTAAAAACTGGAACCAGAGAAAGAGAGAAAGAGTACCTCCTCAGAGTCCAGAGTCATCCTCATCTTTGAGTCCTGCAGTCAGAAGAACGATCATCAGTTCAGACCGGACCGGACCGGACCGACAGAACTGGACCTTCAGAACAGAAAATTTGATCCAGTTTTTATAATAAATCTTTTATTTATTTCTTTACTCTGGTAGAAAAATATCAAATCATTTAATTTCACATTTTAAAATTCATTTATTAACTTTTTTTTTTTTAAATGTTTTTTATTTTTGCTCTGTAAGAATTAATTTAAAAATATGACTTCTTTATTTTACTTTCATTTTAAATATACAGTTCATAACTTTCAAAAATGATTTTTTATTTATTCACTTCATGATTTTTTTTATTAAAACACACTAATATGATATGAAATAAAGATCAGAGTCCTGATGAAGCACAGAGCTCTGATTTCACTTTATCAATAATAAATATTGATCATTGCTGGTAGATATACAGGGATGGTCATTTCTGTCTTTTATATGAAAATATTGAAAAAAATAATTTTAATTTCAATAAAAACATTGACTTCTGAAACACAGACGGATGGATTTTCTAGTTTTCTGTTTCTTTTTTTTAAGATGATTAAAATCTGAAAAATGAAAATTTTAAAGTCTGATTTTGTTCGTATTAATTAAATCAAACTGACCTGATACATTCAGCAGAAAATAAAACCAACCGTCTCTTCTTCCTCTTCCTCTTCAGTCAGATCTTCTCTTTCTTTCTCTCCATCTGAACAGTTTTTTCCTCTTTTTCTCTCGTCCTCCTTTTTTCTTAAATTTTCATCCTGTGATTCTCAAGTTTTTTTCTCCTCCTCAGTTTCCTCCGTCTTCCTCTCCTCCTCTTGACTTTGAAACACCTCTCCTTCTCTCTCTCTCTCTCATTTATATATCCTGTCTTTTTCATTTAAAGGCGCTCCGTCGTTGACTCCTCCCTCAAACTGCGCCGCACACACGTGATCTGACGAGGGTTGATTCCTGATGAGCGCTCGGACTGTCCTCCTCTTCTTCTTCTTTGTTGGTTGATGATCATGGTGTGTTTAAGACCACAGACAGTGAGGGGGGTCAGAGGTCACCGGTTACAGATGAGAAATAAAAAAGGAGTCGAGCTTCAACCGGATGTCCAAACTCCAGATCTCAGTCCAGACCAGACCCCCTTCAGAGGAAACTGATCTGGTTCTGTGATCTCAGGTCCCCCAAGTCCCTCACCTGGACTCAGTGGTCCACAGTTTTCCAGAAGGATGGCGTTTTTCAGTGGTTGAGGACGTACTGCCAGGGTCTCTGATCTAATCCACTTCCTTTATTTATAAATCACATTTAAAACAAAATATTCAAGTTTGTCAAAGTTGCTGCAAAATAAAATTTAAAAAACAGACACTACAGAAAACATCACAAAATAATAAATAAAAGCAGGTAAAAAACATTTAAAATGTGATAAAATAAATTAAATTAAAACACGAAAGCATAAAAGTGATAAAAGGACAGAGCTCACACAACACAGCCGAGGACGAAAAACGAGTTTTAAGACGTGATTTAAAAGCAGAAAGAGTCGGGGGATGTTTTCATCTCGAGTCGTTCCACAATTTGGGCGCCACAGCCGAGAAAGCTCGGTCGCCACGGGTTTTTAAACGAGTTTCAGAGACAACGAGTTGAAGCATTTAAGATGTCAGAGATGTACTGTGTTGTGCTGATCTGTTTAAAGATTTTAAAACAAACAACAAAATTTTAAAATGAATTCTAAAATGAACGGGAAGCCAGTGGAGGGACGGCAGAATCGTAGTGATGTGGTCATGTTTTCGTTTACCTGTTAAAAGATGAAGCCTGATGAACACCGACGTAAAGAGCGTTACAGTCGACCGACACAAGTGAGGAAATAAAAGCAGGAATGACTCATTAAAAGATCAAACCGATTTAATCTTAGATAAAAGCCTCAGATGATAAAAACTGGATTTAACAACAAAGTTAATTTGTTGATCCGATTTAAAATCATTGTTAACTTGACATCCGTCCTTTTATTTACAAGTTTCAAACTATCTGAAGTCGGGTTATTCTACACATCGATATTTTTAATCTAGGATCGTAGGGGAAAGTCCCGCCTCCTTCATCTCTGATTGGCTGGAAAAGCTGGAAACATCATCACACGCTCAAGCCAAACGCGGGATGTCGGCTCTGAACATCGAACAGAAAATTACAGAACAGTATCGCACTTCTGAATCTCCTAACCCGACAGACGATGACGTTTCACAGCCATAAGGAATAACCAATCGGAGCCCAGCACTTCTAGCCAATCAGAGGCGAAGGAGGTGGGACCTTCCCCTACGTCCAGCAGAGGTCCTCAGACCGGTCTTCTGTTTCTCAGACTGTAGCTGTCCTTGGTGTGTCCATCAGCCGCTGTGTCCCCTGGGAAACAGCGCCCCTCTGGGACGACGGTTCCCCCCTGAGGCTCAAATTGAATCAGGTTGACAGTAGGGCAGCTGGCCTGCCGCCACGGTCACACAAACACACACACACACAAGTACACACAAATACACACAAGGTTAAATGAATCAGAGGGAGGACTCATCTTTGTGCCGTTATCAGGACTTTGTCTTGTTTTTGTGGGAATATGAGGACCCAGGAGGTGAAGACAGAAAGTTTGACTTCTGTACAGTGAAAGTGTCGTGGTTCTGATCCAGATCAAGAATCCCCGAGATCGACGGAGGATCCTGAGAAAGACAAGAACCGCAGAGAGAGAGAGAGAGAGAGAGAGAGAGAGAGAGAGAGAGAGAGAGAGAGAGAGAGAGAGAGAGAGAGAGAGACTACAAAGAAATGAGGAGAAATGACGACTTCACAGTTTTTCTCCCCGGAGCAGAAATGACCCGAAAACTTTCTGATAGTGTTGATCAGAGGTGTGCGCACACACACGAACACACACACACACACACACACACACACACAGAAACGAGGGGTGGGGGGAGTGAAGGTAGGACTGTTGGACAGGCTGAGTGTCTGCTGGGAGCTGGTGGACCTCTTTCCTGTTTTGATGTCGTTCTAATTAGAATATCTGAAGATAACAGTGTGTGTGTGTGTGTGTGTGTGTGTGTGTGTGTGTGTGTGATCACCACCATCCGTTGACACACTTCCATCCAGAACCACTCAGAGACGTCTTGTTTGAAATGCAGCACCACCTCCTGGCTGTCCTCAGAGTGTATCTGTGTGTATCTTTGTGTGTGTGTGTTTGTGTGTGTGTGTGTGTGTGTGTGTGTGTGTGTGTGTGTGTGTGTGTGGGTGTGTGGGGGGGTCCTGGTCCTGGATTCTTGGCTCGGTAATTTCTAAACTCAGTGAACCAGATCACAGAAAAACAACAAAGCAACAGAAACTGAAGCACCGCCGGAGGAGAACATCATCGCCGCCGCTTCAGGGGGGACCCGGGACCCTGAGACCGGTTCACGGTCCAAAGGCTGACTTAGAAACCAGAACATCTAGAAAGACCTGAAGGCTCAGATCTGGAAGACCAAGTCAACAGCAGCTCAAACTTCACAGCTGTGTAAAAAGTAACACCCCGAGTTTCTGTCAGAACGAAGTGTGTCAGTCAGGACCCGGGAAAGTGCTGAGCCGACCCGGGATTTCCCAGGAATTGTTCTGATCAGCTGCGATCGGCGGTTACGGCCTTTTTGTAGCCTTTCTGAATGCGGTGGAGACTGGGGGTCAAGGTTTTCACAGAGACCAGGATGAGGTCAATAAGGAGCTTTATGAGCCAAGTCTAGAAGCAGATTTCCATAAACGGATCCGGTGGGAATTGGCGTGTGGCGAAGATGACTGCCATTCCGGATGTGTTGGAAATCCCGGGTCAGTCTGTGTTTAGGTCAAAACCAGACTGGTCTGTGACGTCAGGTTGGAGCTGAGGTCGAGGTCAGTGCCCCCCCAGTTTGGTCTTGACACAGAACTTCCTCCTGCATTCGCCATCAGGCAGCAGCTTCAGCAGGTCTTTCAGAGACCGTCAGATCGGGTTTTCCCTCTCGGTCACTTTCCCGTCATTTGTCGCCTCAAACGTCGACTTCAGGGGCGCTGAAGGTGAATTTTACATGACACCAAAACTCGCCTGTGAGCCAGATATTAGGAACTTAAAGAGACGTGTTAGACCTCTTTAGTGTGTCCCCTCACAGCCTGAGTGTGTGTCAGTGTGTGTGTGTCTCCCTTTCTTCTCCCCCCCAGTCCCTTATCCCACCCCTCAGAGTGTGTGTGTGTGTGTGTGTGTGTGATCCGCCCCTCTTTATATCTGTGTCATTACTCCACCCGAGAGCGAGTGTGTGAGGGTTTCTCTTTGTTCCGGGTCCAACTTGGCACTGCCCAGGTGGCTGCTGGGTAAATGTGTGTGTTGTTAAGTGTGTGTGTGTGTGTTGTCACAGGTACAACTAGGACAGCAGGCAGGGAGGAACAAGGACTGGCAGAGATGAAACGTAAAAACGGTGAATATTCATCAGGGAGGTCAGCGTCTATTCCTTTATTCTGTCAGTACTTTTGTTTTCGGGTTTTTTTTGATTTGGACTCTTTTCCTAACGAGCTTCGACTCTGAGTTTTTACTCCGACCAGAGAGAGAGAGAGAGAGAGAGAGAGAGAGAGAGAGAGAGAGAGAGAGAGAGAGAGAGAGAGAGAGAGAGAGAGAGAGAGAGAGAGGGGAGATGACAGGAAATCACAGCGTGGCGCTAAAATTCAATGAAAGGACCCCTCTCAAGTTTAATCCTGTTAGATTTAGGATTACAGTCTCGCTCTTCAATAGTTTGGTAACAGAGTGGCGATTGGGTTTAATCCTGGGATTAGGTTCTGGTTTTGACACTCTGTGGTGGGACTTTAGGGGTTTTTTCAGAGACCCACTTTGAGGAGCTTCATCAGGAATTAAACTTAATCTGTCGTCGGGACAAACTCGGACCGAGACACCGGACGTCTTCTCCTGAATGAACCCGTCACTTTAGTGTTCACGAGGAAACGCCAGAGTCAGCTGTCTGTGCTAAGCTAAGCTAAGCTAACCGCCGCATTGAAACCCAATGACAGGAGAGTCAACGACTGAAGAGAGAGGAAGAGATTTAAGGCTTTGGGACATCGAGGAGAGAAAAGAAAAGTTTGAGGAAAAGTGAAAATTCAAAGTCAAATGTTTGTCCCTGAGAGATGGTGTTTGTGTCGTTCATGAACGATTCGTTCAAAAGAACAGAACTGCCGAGTGAACCACGTGAACTGAATCACTCCAAGACTTGATTCGTTCATTTCTTTGTTCAGTTGAGCTCAGCCGTGAACCTGGCGTGCCGGTCAGGAGTGGAACTGCTGCCTCTAACTCTTTGGCGAACAACAGCCAGCGAGTGAGCGCACGGAAACAACTTTCGAATGACTTGATGCAGGCAGAGTAGGGAGGGGTGTAGCGTCGTTCACTTCCTAAAGAAAAGATAAAAAAGGTCATTAGAAATACGATATTTGATATCTCTAAAAGCATCTGAATCCTCGCTACAGCTGACATCTTTATTTATTTTTAATATCTCCACTTTTCCGACATATAAAAGAACGACGACTCGCGCTCGTTTAGCGGTGTGCTGCTCGCTGCTGTGTTGTTTCCGCCGACGGCGACACGCAGAGAGGTGAGTTTTTCAGGGCAGGGGAGTGATTCTTCCTTCAGGACTTGGCGAATGAACGACACGGTCACTGTGACTTCAGCAGCAGGGGAGGGGAGGGGCTAATGAACGAACTCGCACTGACTGATTCAGTGAACGAATCGTTTTAATGAACCGATTCTAAAGATTCAGTCAAAAGAACTGATCTTCCATCACGACTGATAGAGGATTTCAGCTGCTCAACAGTTCAGGGTCTCCTTGGTCCTGTTCTGAGGGTCCTGATGCTCCAAATGTTTCCAAGTCAAGACCGCATCAGTCTAGGACTCTTCTGTTCTTATAGGATCACCAAACATCCTCTTGTTCCAGGATATGTCCTCTTTGTCCGATGAAGTTTATAGAATCCTTCAAACGTTCATGGTGTTGTACAGAAGTTTGGAGTTTGTGTGACGTGGACTCACTGAGTTAGAAGAGCGTCAGTCTTCCCTGAAAATGTCTGGATGGACGCAGATGTTGCTCCTAAACCTGGAGATGTTGTTTAAAAGTGAGGATGCAGCATCTATGATAGACTTACTCAAGTAAGTCTAGTTGTCCTTTCCAAATGGAGGTTAAACTCAGATCTATCAGACCTCAGGACAGTTTGGTCTCAGGTCCAGATAAGTCTCTGGTGGTTCTGGATCCTGGTTCTAACTTTGCTGCTGAGAAGAAACAAGAAGAGACGAGAAGACGAGGAGGAAATGACAGAAACCTCCAGAGGAAAAGGAGAATCCTGTTCAGCTGAATCAGCACTGCATCTGTGTGTGTGTGTGTGTGTGTGTGTGTGTGTGTGTGTGTGTGTGAGACTGTGGACGTCTTTTATACAAAGGGACTTAATCTGCTGTCACACACACTCAGAGCCTGGGGGCCTGAAATCCACGGAGGCAAAGATGAACACACACGCTGCCTCGAGGCCTCACACACACACACACACACACACACACACACACACACACACACACACACACACACGTAAACCTAGGGTGGAGCTGATGCAGCAGTTCTTGAACATATTTGTCCCGTTTTATCTGTCGGTTGTAAAAACTTTTTCTCACTTTGTTCGTCTTTTTTTTTATTTTCTTCGTTTCTCAAACTTGAAGAGGTGAAAAATCAGTGAAGATGATTTTGTGAGATGAAGTCCCACCAGATCAGCTCTGCAGGGTGAGCAGATCCAGGTACTCCGCTCTGAGTTAGTCCAGCTTTATCTTCATTAATCTATGGGGTGCCGTTTGTAAAGCAGCCCATTATAAAAACAACAGCAAGATTTGGTCACATTTAGCTTCAAACAGCATTTAAAAAAGTGATGTGAATTTTCGGCACTCATTTTTTTACGCATTTACAACAACATTTAAATACTAAAACTAAATGTTAAATGTTAAATCTAAATGTTAAATCTAAATGTTAAATCTAAATGTTAAATATAAATGTTAAATCTAAATCTAAATGTTAAATCTAAATGTTAAATGTTAAATGTTAAATCTAAATGTTAAATCTAAATCTAAATGTGTTGGGCGAAACTAAATATTTAGCTAATATGCAAATTCACGGTCGGAAACCGGAAGTGCCAAAATAAAAGCTCCAGAAGGTCATATTGATGATTCTTGTGTCGAAGAAAACGAATTAAAACCAATTTAAGGGGGGGACAAATACTTGGGGTGACGTTTCGTGTTAATAACTACCTACAATAGCGACAGCAACAACAAAAACTTTATTAGAAAGACTCGAGTTTTCAGTGTCGCTTCTCCGTATGGCGCGGACACTGTACGAACACACGCACACACACATGCAGGCGCACACACCATACTGCTCCATGGCACCTCACCGATTCAAGAAGTGCATTGGCCATACGGGTAATGCGGACGACTGGGACGCAGGAAGCCGGGGTTCGAAACCCTGTCTTTTGTCTTCCACTTTGTCTTTTGGGTCATTTATTCATTTATTCATTTATTTATTTATTTATTAGCTTAATTTAATTCATTCACTGCCATTTAGAAGAGTCTGGCGCAGGTTGTCAGCAAATCTCGTGTGTTTTTTTTTTTTTTTTTGGGCGGATTTTCCACTTCGACCAACAATCCGCCCATCCTTTGTGCGCGCCCCCCTTCCCCCACCACCACCACCCCGAAACCGGCCCGCGCTGTAAGGTCAAGCTTCTTCAAGCCTGAATTGAACAAAAAATGTCCGGGGATTCTGCGCTCGCGGAGAACATCGGGAGAGCTGTACTAGCAGCCATCAGAACTCTTCCTCCCTCTGCAGCTTCATCGGTGGCTGTGGCGGACGCTGTGGCGGACGCTAACCCTAACCCTAATCTTCTTCCTCTTAGCTACACGTTTTCCCTCTGAGATACCAACAAGACCATCAAACCCAGGTGAGTACCAACACAAAAACACAAAAACTGTTAATAGATGTAAAACTGCGCTAAGATTGTTAGTAGGTCATGTAATCAGTCCGTCACGTCTGTAAAAATATCGTATTTGTTTTTGTTAATCAGTGTATGAAAACTCTCCTGGTGCTGATGAAGACGAGTCCATTTACGTCAACGTCCCGAGACAGAAAACTAACAGAGGTAAATATTTGAAGATCACTGAGTGTTTAATTTATGTTTTTCAAAATTCTTTCTTTCCCGTTTTTGTTGCTGAAGAACCAAATAAAGTGAATGAAAAACAAAAACAGTGTATACGGATCGTCTTCTGATTGCCATAACATTCAGCAACCAAAAAAGTGAAGCTTCATAATTCTAGTTTATATTTTTACTAGAGATTTCCTTTTTTTATTGCAGGTTATTCAGGCCATGAAAAAAGAAAATCAGGAGTTAAAACTGCAGAAAGAAAGATGAGAGGTACGTATATAAATGTTGAATAGATGACTGATAGTTGAATTTACGAACGACGTGTTAGATGTCGTCCATCATGGTCAGTCAACTTTTTTCTTCATTCACTTTGACAGTGAGTGATTCATGACACTTAAAAAACTGGATAAAATGAATTAAAAGGATTTTTAAAAGTTCAATGCTAATATTGTCAGTAACTGGTCCATGTTTTTTTATACCTCAGTGTCTGGAGAGCCAATTTTACCTGAACGAAAAAGAGCACAGCCAGGAAAAGGGAGAGGTATTTCCCTCCAGTTTCTAATTACATCACACATTTGATAAAGAACAAATTCAGCCAATCAGGGCCATTCTTGACAAAACGAAGTAAATAAAGACAATTTAATCAATGAAATCTACATCTATGAATGAAAATGTGAATGAATGTTGAATTTTTTTTTTTTTATCTGAGCTTGTATTTCTGAGTAACTTGTAATTCTCTCGTGTCATAGCTCCTGGAGGGGCAGCTGCACCAGACGCCATAAAAGCCCAAGTGAGAAAGAAGAGGAGAGGTACTTTGATATTGTATAGTGTTGTATACTTATATAGGTTATACATTTTATATAATCATTATCATTTGGGTGATCTTATGGTAATCATATCATAAATAACCTTTTTAATCAGCTTCTTTAATAAGCTGCCAAGTTGCTCAGTATATTTGGCTGATATGTAAACTCAGGTATCATCCGCGTAACGATTCATACAGTAGACATCACACTTAAATGTTATACACAAAACTTAAGATGCTTGTGTCTTAATTCTGTGATTTAGATCATTGCAACATTGAAATGATGTTCGACAACAATAATCAGTTTATATTCCAAATGTCTTTCAGGTGACAGAGAGCAGAAACACTGACAGACAAGGAAGAAACTACCGGATAAAGTGAAAGTTCAATCATTTTTAATTGTCATTTTGAAATTACATTTAGATTTACTTTTGCCTTTTGTTTGTCTGAAAGAGAATGGCAGGTGGATGTCTCAAACTGTGTAATGAATTATATCGCCATGGAGACCTGACATGGTTCAGGTCTTCAGACCAGACTCTCATGTGAACCTCTGCTTTAATACAGGACTTTTCAGATCTTTCATCAGTTATTATGACAGATAAGAAAACAGAGTTTTTGTCTTCTCTTATTTCAGACCTTTCCAACTTGTCCTTTTAAAAGCTGTGTATTTTAAACAGATGGTCACGATGCTCGAACTGTTGGTACCTGTTCACTGCCGTCTGGGGTTTCTTCTTCTAAAGAAACCCTCTCTAGATCCTTCTGTTCTCAGCAGTTATAGGCCCATCTAGGCTGCTGTTTTCATCTAGAATCCTAGAGAAAGTTTATTTCTTCAGCTGATTTCTTTTAAGAACGGCGATCAGGTATTGAAAGAATCTCAGTCTGGTTTCTGGTTTCTGCTCCCACCACAGCACTGAAACCGCTCTGGTCAAGGTCTCCAACCACGTATTACAAACCACTGGTTTTGGTTTGTACTCTGTACCAATTCTCCTTGACCTCTATTCATCCTTGGTCAACCATAATGTCCTAATCAGCCGTCTGAAATACTGACACCTTTTATTTACAGTACACATGCTCACCTCGTGGGGCAAATCCTGAAAAGGCATATCATAGACTTCAACAGTTATGCCGACGACACTCAGCTCTATGCTCCGTTAGAACCCGACATCACTCCGTCTCACATCCTGACTTAGAAAAAACTCATTTGTACATTTATTTATTTCCTCCTGAGTTGACTGATGTCATTCCCTTGACTCTGGCATTAGGAAGCACAACATCCAAAGATGACAACAATTTAAAATGCTGTTGCCAGACCTCTAAAAGTAGTGACCACATAACAACAGTCCTTCCTGCCCTTCACTGGCCACCTGTGAGATCTGGTTCCCTCCTACATCTGTGATCCTCTGACCCCCTATGAGACCAGGGTCCTACTGCAGGACCTTTCTCGTGTTTCCTTAATCTAGAAATCTACAAAGAAACTTAACAACCATCTCTCTAAGTTATAACGTAGGTGTACACAGATGTGTGTAGATATGATTATCAGTGCCTTAGATCTGGAGATCGACTAAATAATAAAACCTTTAAAGACTGTGTGTCCTTCAGAAACTCCTCTCTGTTGTTCTGGGTTGTAAATTGAAATAACTCCAACACTTGAACTGACAGTTGAGCAGATGTTAAAAAAAAAAACAACTATTTTAGTTTCTGAAAGTCACAGATAGTGCAGAAATGTTTGATATGCTAAAAACTGAAAGAGACGCCTCGATGCACGAGAAAGGAAGCGCTGCGCTTCTGTCGGTGTCAAGACAGAGTTAGTCTTCAGTCTCAGACAGTCAGCGGAGAGACGACATGGAGGACACATCGCTTCGCATCAGACTGTGTGAGTCTGCTGTTACTTTTATACTGAAATCTTCTGAGAAGAAACTGAAAAATTAAATGTTTTATTGAAATCAGACGTCAATTCAAGAAATTCAGTTGTCAGGGCATGTATTTGGAGTCGGTGTTTATTTTTTGTCACTTTTATGAGCTCAGCTTGTGTGTTGGTTCACTTTTATTTTCCTCTCACATGAAGACGTCCATGTTCAATGTACATCTGTCTCTTATTCCTTCAGTCCTGGATCTACTGCTGCTGGTCTCTGCTCTGGACAGAAACCAGGTTCAGGGAGACGGTGAGTTTCAGTCTTGCAGGATCTTTCAACCTTGTGTTTTTATTTGTGCAGTTCTTGAACTTAAGTCAAACTTAAATATATTTCATGACTATTATACTCACTTTTACAT
Organism: Xyrichtys novacula; assembly: GCA_962446985.1. Taxonomy (NCBI): domain Eukaryota; kingdom Metazoa; phylum Chordata; class Actinopteri; order Labriformes; family Labridae; genus Xyrichtys; species Xyrichtys novacula. The sequence continues at coordinate 57,466 of OY660886.1, forward strand.
TAAACTGTATATTTATTTCTTGGTCCCAGATCCGGTTTATCCTAAAATTCTCCCAAACAGGCTCCAGTTCTTTACATACGAAGTCATTCGGTTAAACTGTGACGGATGGAGAGTGATGAAAAACACGACTCAGTGGGAGAAGTCAGAAACAACCATGACTATAACACCAGCTTTACCGTCTCACAGTGGAGAATACTGGTGTGAGAGCAGAGAGGGAGAGAAGAGCGAGTCTCTCAACATCGCTGTTACTGGTATGATTTAAAAAAAACAACTTTAATTTAGCATCAGAGTTGCTGAAAAAGACAGGTCACAGTAAAGTTACCTAACACCATTATCTTATTTTTTATGTTATATAAAGTTTGTATTCTTTATATTTTGCTCCAAAATGCACCAAAGTGTTTATTAAAAGTGTTGAATTCTTGTCTTCATTTCTGTGGTCCAGCTGGTTCTGTGATCCTGGAGAGTCCAGTTTACCCCGTTATAGAGGGACAGACTGTCACTCTTGGATGTAGAAAAAAGGCACCACCACATTACCAAACAGCAGATTTCTATAAAAATGGGAAATTCAAGAAGACTGAGTTTAAAGGAAAGATGGTCGTTCATAATGTCTCAAAGTCTGATGAAGGAGTCTACAAGTGTCGAATCTCTGGAGCCGGAGAATCACTAGAGAGCCGTCTGGCTGTTAAAGGTGAGACATGAAATCAGTTAAAAGTCATAAAGTCAAAAATGACTGATTGAACTATTAATAAAAAAAGTTTGTTAAAAGTCTAATAGTAATAAAAAGCTAATAGTGAACAAATAAGGTAGCTTTACTTTAGCTGATATCAGTCCCACTTTGAATTTTCTTTTTTACTACTTAAAGTGTTCTCAGTGGTCTTTAAATTGTGATTATGAAGTTTTTTTATTCTTTACATTACCCGTGTCATTTTCAAGGACTTTTCTTCTGCGGAGCTCCAGTAGCTCTGACATGAAATCATAAAAAAGTGATCAAGTCCAAAAAATTAAATTACAATTAAAAAAAAAAAAAATTACAGTTGATCTGTTAATAAAAAAGTTCTTTTAAAAGTTGAAACACTCTGTCCTGACATGTTTTCTAATTATAAATAAGACTTTAAAGTGAGAATAACTGCAGAATAGAATGACTATAGAAAAGGGTTATTATATCAAATTTCAAACTTTTGTTTGATACTTAAAAAAAGTTTGATTTAGTCATCAGAATGTAAATTATATCAATGTGAAAGAAAAAGTTCTTGAATAAAAATTTTATGTCTATCTGTCTATCTATCTTATCTCTCTCTCTCTCTCTATATATATATATATATATATATTTACAAAATTCAGAAATATTCATGTTTTAAAAGTATGTGACGGAAACTCACTGAATGTTTGGTTTTGTGAAAACTGCTGTGTGATAATTAACTTTCATGTTTGTAGGTTCATCTGTAGAGTCCAGTCCTCTGACGCCTGAAAATACGACCTTTTCAGAAACTCCTCCTCCTCCTTCTCCTCTTCCTCCTCCTTCTCCTCCTCCTCCTCCTCTCCATCTTGGATCCGTTCAGCTCTTCATTCTGTTACCGGCTCTCTTCAGCTCTGTGTTTGTAGCTTTGCTGTTTCTGTTGGTGGGATTACTTAAGTGTCGGAAACATAAAGGTAACAAATATTTTTATTTATTTTTACATATAATCATCAATCATCATTTCTCTTGATTCAGTTTCATCTCTGTACATTTTCTTTTACACCAGCAGCAGCAGCAGCAGGATCAGAGCCAGGTCAGTGTCCTCTACTGTCTCAAACATTATCACTAAGTAACGTCTGTAAAGAGAAAGTTATCTTTTCTTTTCTTCATTTATGCAAAAAGTTAAAATTGAAAAGTTTTAACAAACTAGACGATGGTTGAAATAAAAACAGAAAAATAAAACTCTTCATTTCAGGCTGTGAAAAAACGACGGAGGGTGATGTGACGTATGCAGCGATCACCATCAAGAAGGGAAAGAGCAGAGGTATATAATTTTTTTAAATATTCATAATTATTCAGTTTTATTTACATATTTTTGAGCATCAAAGATGCCCAGACCCCAAATAAAGACATTTATAATATTTCTAACTTCCATTTAAATCTAAAACTTCTGTTTTTAAATTTATATTTTATAGTTTTAAAATCTCCTCAGACTTCAGTCAGTTACTCAAACATCTTTATTTTAATTTTCCTCTCAGTAACTCACAGTAGCTTTTGTACCAAGTGTGAATAAAGTTTGTTTACGCTGCAGATTTTCAAAGTTTGTTTTTCTCTCGTCTTAAAGTCGAGGAAAGATTTGAACTCGATTCAAACACGGCGACGTACGCTGCCGTCCGACCACAGAGGAAAACACGAGGTAGTTAACTTTTTTTTTAATTTACATGTCTTTTTAAAAGGTTTATTAATATTCACTGCTTTTGTATAATTCAGAAAATACTCTGTTTTATTTGAGATATTGACAGTTATGAGTTTCACTTTTCTGTGTTTCAGGTGGCAGACAGGAGAGCCTCGTCATGTCTCTGGAAACGGCGTATGAATAATCGGCGTCCAGTCGTTTTTAACGTTAAAAACATTTCTGCTTTTCTTTTGTCGCTCCCCGTGGTTGGATCATTTAGACTCGGACTGTCCCGAGAAAATCAGGCAGTTTTGTACATAAAACAACATTTTTCATGATGAAGGCTGGAAAACATCTTTCTGTAAATAAAGTTCTGATTTTTTTTACTAAGAGTGCTGTCGGAGTTTTAACTTTTTTCAAACAGACACAGAAACACAGTCCTCACCATGCTGTCTGGACCTCAGGGGGGTCACCTTTCAGAACTGACCCGGGTCAGAGTGAGCTGGAAGAAGATTTTAGAAACACTAACAAAACTGTAAATTTGTGATTTTGTCTGTTTTTAAGTTTCCTCCAAGAATCCAGGTTTAGGACTTAAATGCTAAAACTTTGAAGTTTCTGACTTTAAAGTTTTTTCAAATGAACTTAAATGTTGAAAATTCAAAGTTTTTCCACACTTCAGTAAACTCGATGCGTTTACACCTTAGGAAGTAAAGTAGAACAAACTCAAGTGTTCCTGTGAGATTTCAGTGGATTGGAGCATGTCTTCGAACATGTCAACATAGTCGATGATGGTTTCTAATCTTTGCTGCCGTTGTTGTCATGGAAACGTCATCTCTCTCTACTGTGGGAAGATGTCTCCTCGATCATACCGGTGAAAGACAGTTAAACCACATTCTTCATCTTGACACTTGAGAGTCGAGCTGCTGCTTCTTTAAACAGACGCGCTGTGGTCACCTGTCCACAGCAGTATGAGGGTCTATAATTACAGAGGTGTTCTCTATCACCCCTCCCTCAGAGACGACCGCGGCGTGGACAAACTGACTTACTTAAAAACTGATCAGACAGTTGATGAAACAGAAAACTTTATTTAGATTAAACATTTCACCTCTTTTTAAAGTTCAGTGGACATCTTTAGCTTTAAAATCTGCACGAGGTGACATTTGAAAAAGTTGTTTTCTGACTGATCTTTTCTGGTCGATGTGGTTTCAATGAACAGATCTGCTGCTGCAGCTTCTTTCAGAAACTCTCATTGTTATAAATGACCTGAACGGCCGATATTTGAGTCCCTGTGGTCGCCTGCAGATTAGTATGTTCTGTAGTTCAGGGTGAAGATACAGCGGAGAGTTTTAAAACAGGCTGACACTAATATTGACGTCTGTAAGTGTGTGTGAGCTACAAAAGCAAAGAAAACCAACTTTCACCTGTGAAAAGATCTGTGATGGCAGAGGAGACTGGACCACTGAGCCCAGGTAAGACTCCTCAGGTGTTGATCTTTAGGACATGTGAGTGTGTGTGGTCTCCTCATTGTTGGTTTGACCTTTCTTGAAAGTCATCCCACCTGCCTGCACAACTTTTGTCCAACTGCAGTACCCAATAGTGCCACGGGGTGGAGCTTTCATAAGTTTTTTATTCGGTTTTCTTGTTAAATGAAGAACTAAACTTGACCAGATGAAAAACCATCTTTGTTTAAAGAGGAAGAGGAAGCGTCGTGTTCACGTCTTCGTCACACCAAGTTTCTGTTCAGTCTCAGAAAGCCCGCGGCGAGACGACATGGAGGACACGTCACTTTGGATCAGACTGAGTGAGTCTGTTTTTGTTTTTAGTCTGAAATCTTAAAACTGAACTAAACGTCCATGTTTATTAATAGTCTCTCTGTCGTCCCTCAGTTATGGATTTAATTCTGCTGTTTACTGTTCTGGACCGGTACCGGGCTCAGGAGGCTGGTGAGTCAAGAAAAAGTCGGTCCAGTTTTTGAGCTCATGTTGAAATAAAGTTTTTACTTATATCTAACTTTGTGAACTCTCCTCACTCTGTCTTTCTTTCTCGGTCACAGATCCAGTTTATCCTAAAATTGTCCCAAACAGGCTCCAGTTCTTTTCATATGAAGTCATCCGGTTAAACTGTGAGGGATGGAGAGTGATGAACAAGGCGACTCAGTGGGAGAATTCAGCAACATCCATGACTATAGCACCAGCTTTACTGTCTTACAGTGGAGAATACTGGTGTGAGAGCAGAGAAGGAGAGAGAGGCGAGTCTGTCGACATCATTGTCTCCTGTAAGTGTTGAAAAGTTTAACTTGAGCTTGTTATTTATTTAATCTTAGAAATAGAAAAATAAACCTGTTAAAGGGTTTTCTTTTTCTGATGTCCAGCTGGTTCTGTGATCCTGGAGAGTCCGGCTGTCCCCGTAATAGAGGGACAGACTGTCCCTCTGGGATGTAGAAGAAAGGCCCCACCACATTACCAAACAGCGGATTTCTATAAAGACGGACGTTTTAAAGGTCCAGGATATAAAGGAAGGATGACCGTTCATAACGTCTCAAAGTCTGATGAAGGAGTCTACAAGTGTAAAATCTTGGGAGTTGGAGAATCACCAGAGAGCCGGCTGCTTGTCAGAGGTGAGACATGAAACCAGTAAGAAGTTTGTGTTTGTGAACATTTCTGCATCAGTTTATGAACTTTCATATTTCTCTTTATGTTTGTAGCTCTGACACCTGAAAATGAGGCAAATCAAGAAACTCCTCTTCCTCCTCTTCCTCCTCTCCACCCTGGATCCGTTCAGCTCTCCACTCTGTTACCGGTTATCTTCAGCTCTGTGTTTGTAGTTTTGCTTTTTCTGTTGGTTGGACTATATCACAGACACAAAGGTAATGAAATAAATATATTTACTTTATTAACATACAGGATTTTTTTTTCTTTATTTTTCATGTTATGTGTTTTTCTTTTTTATTTAACTTCAGCACAAAGAGCCGAGCCAGGTGAGTTTTTAATATACTTTTTTTTTACATATTTTTATTTTTTAAATGTTTAAAAATATTTTCTATTATATATTTTTTTATATTATATAATATCTGTTATTATCATGAATTTCCCTTTTGGGATAAAATAAAGTTATTCTTATTTTCATTGTTACCTTCAACTTTTTAGAAAAGTTTAAAAATTATATTTATTTATAATGTGCACACACATCTTTACAAAGTGGAGTAGATAAATAGTTCCTTAATTTTCCATTTTAAAACCCTTAAATATTCATTTAAAGTATAAACACATATTTATATCTATATGCCCCTTTTTATCAGGGTATAAGATTTGTCTTCTTTAATGTGGAATAAAATTTTATTTCAGGCTGTCAAGATACCATGGAGAGTAAAGTGACGTATGCTGATATCTCCAACAAGAAGAAAACAAAGAAGAGCAGAGGTTCTAAATTAATGATCTGTTTTTAATATTCATATTTAATAATATTTACTTTAATGTCTCTGACAAAGACGACCACACCCTTTGAAACTTGGGTTTGGGCGTCTTTGGTTAAAAACACACATCTACTTATAAGTATATATATTAAAACTTTTTACTCATTCGTACTTACTTTTGTTAATTGCTAATAAAGTTTTTATTTTTTTTCTGTAGCTTTTAAATCTTCTGTTTAATTCTGAAAAAAGTTCACGTTTGTTTTTTGCTTTTACAGGTGAAGACACTGAGCCCGATTCCAGTGAAGCGATATATTCAGTCGTCAAAAAAGGTTTTCAGCTTTTATCTTTTTTCATGTTTTTTAAAAGGTCTTTTAAAATTTCCACACACAACTTATTTATTCAGAATTAAACTAATTTTTTTTCCCCATAATGCTCGTTTGTGAATATTGACATGGCAACAAATAAAATGACTGAAAATATTTCCATTCAGTTTTATTTATTAATTCCTAATCAAAAACAATTTGACTTTGATTTACAAATACAGAAAAAAAAGATTCAAAACAGCTGCTAACGACGTTAAAACTGATTTAAAAGACACTTGAAACCTTTCAGTTACTCGTTAGCTATTTGGATTAAAAATAACTATAATTATACGTTTCATTGTTCAGTTTCACATCTGTTTATTTTTTTGTCTTTCAGGTCACAGACAGCAGAGTCCAGTGTTGTCACAGCTCACTGTACACGAATAATCCCTGTACTGTCTTTTTAATTTCATAAACCAGTTTTCTGCTTTTTTTTTTCATTGAGGTCAAAGTTCAGGAGAAATCTGGATGTCTTCGTTTATAAAAAGATTTTTTTTTTTCATTTGAAGAGGAGGAATAAAGATTTCACATTTCCCTAACAATGACTTCACTCTCTCTCTCTCTCTCTCTCTCTCTCTCTCTTTGACCTGGATGTTAAATACTTCCTGATTCGATCTTTGCACAGTTCTTCTATCTTTAAGTTATAAAGTTATTCTTAAAAAACAAAAATGTCAAAAACAATGCCAAACCTGTTCAGTGGCTCTAAATACAGATGTGTATCATGAATAAAGTTGAATGTACATATTCTGCACACACACATGCGCACGCACACACACACACACACACATGTGAAAGTAAAAGATTTTAAAGAATAAAAAATAAAAGTGTGACTTTGTGAATTTTTCAGTTTTCTACTTTTCTAAATATATAAGTTTTTTTTTTTTTTTTAAATATCTTCATGAAACAGTTTTGTCTCACTGAGGTTAATATCATGACGATATTCAACTCAAAAATGCTGAACTATTCCTTTAACATTTAACCTGTCTGATCATCTTTAACATAGACGGTGAAGGTCGGCAGTCTTAGCCGCTGTTGCCATCATTGAAGACCTCCATCTGTCTCACACTGGGAGGATGTTTACTGGTGATAGTGGTTAGTCAGAGTGAGACAGTTGAACCACAATGTTGGTCTGTTTCTGTTTGAGCTGCTGCCTCTATAAACAGACACACTTTGATCATCTATAGTGTGAGCGCTCTATAATTACAGATGAATAAATATAAGAAAAACACAAATGTTAAAGTGAAAGTGATGTACTTGATTTCACAAAATGATCTTTACACTCAAGAGTTGAGATGACATTTAGCCTCATAAATATATCACACATGTAAACGTCTGATTTAATCAATATAAGAACAGATCAGCTGACTCAGATTTTAAAGGTTCATGTTTTTCTGTCTCTGCTCAGAAAGTTTCCTCTGAATCTTCTCCAGCTCTTCTTCAACTTCTCTCTTGTTACTCTCTGCTGCCCCCTTTCTTTCAGCCACTGTGTCCACTAAAACATCTGTTATCCTCTTGAATTCATATGTTTTATTTAGAAGATTATTGTCATCTTGTTTACTTCTGAGCAGATGTTTTTTAGCTTGTAATGTGATGCTTTCATGTCAAAGACTCCCTGACTTTTGTCATTTTCTGTCACCTTCTCAGCTGACTGAATCTTCTCCTCCAGTTCCTCTTCAGTTTTTCTCTGGTTGCTCTCTGCTGCCCCCTTTCTGTCAGTCACTGTTCTCACAAAAGTTTATACTATACCCATGAATCCCCTTGCTTCATTTTCAGGTGTCTTATCTTCTTCTTTTCTCCTCTCTGGAGATCATTTTTAGCATCTGATATGATGCTTTTCATTTCAAAGACTCGCTGATATTTTCCTCCATCAGTTTTTGAATCAGCTGTTCCAACTCCTTCTCTTCTTCCTCATTTCTCTTCAAGTCTTCTTCAGGTTTTTTCTGTTTCATCTCCAAATCCTCACATTTCTGTCTTTCTGCCTCTAAGCAGAATTCCTGATTTGAGTAAAAGAAGAATAAGACAAGAAAATGAAGTTTTTGTGACACACGGAAAATATGTTGTCACATTTTATATGTTGTCTGCCTCCTTGACGATTCTGCTTATTGGTTCCTCTTACATCTCCATGCTGTGATGAGGGTGTACGCAAGAAGTGTCTTTTGGTTCAGAACTTTCCAGCATGGCGTCGTGGCAAAAACCTTAAAAACTAAATTCTGAACAATTCCCATCCCTCTGACGAACTCAGTTTAATTAAAGTCAGTCTTTTCTAAATCATCATTGGAGTTACCTGTGTGTGAGTTTGTCAACAGGAGAACCGTCACAATGTGTTTGAAAACCAAAGCACTGAGGGGGCGGAGCTTAAGTTTCAGGTCAAATCCACCTGTTTGGAAAACAAACAAACAAGCAAACACAGAGGGATCATTAACAGTTTTAATTTCATTTTTCTCACATTTGAAATTAGTTTTTTTTTTCTATTGTTTTTAGTAAAAGACCTTTAAAAAAGCCAAGATAATTAAAACAGCAAGAGGAAGCTTAATTTTTTATTCTAAGAAAAGTGATGAAATTTTGGAATAAAGTAACAGACTTTCTCACTTCATGGATCTTAAATCTAAGTTTTATTTTTTCAAAGAAAACAGTCGAACCAGGAAGTCTCGAATGTGGATCAGTCAAACACACTTTAACGGGTTCACGGAAGCGCGATTTAAATAAAAACCTGTTTTCTTTAATCCGTGACTTTTCAACAATCATCATTAAAGTAGAATTAAAAACATGAAAACGCTGATATACCTGCTGCGTGTCTGTTTCAGTCTCTCCCCCGACTGTACGGTCAAAGTTAAACAGATGAACTTTGACCCTGACTCAGGGCGGGTTTACCTCACTACTCTACTGTCTTTATATCCTGGTTGAACAAACACTGATCGGCTTCTTTTACTTAAGTGGATCTATGACAAAGATTTTAACGCTGAAGTTTCATACTTCATTTTCTCCATTTATGCAGCACAGTGAGGACGAGAACTCGAAGGGTTTCTTTAGCAGCTAAAAGATCGATCAAAAGTCGCGTCGGTAAGTCTGTCTTCTTTTCTATTTGTAAAAAACTGAACTGCAGATCACGTCCTTTTATTTTAAAAACTTTGTCGATGTTTAACAAAGAAGTGTGAAGTTTATTCTGCAGTGGTTTAGTTAAAGGGTTTCTAAATTTTCTAACACTTTCATTAGTTTCTAAACATTCAGCAAATTCAGTTTTTATTCTTTTAACAAAATTTTATGTTTTGAACTGAAACGTAAAGTTATAAAAAATTTATCAGTCAACATGAAGCTTTGATTCTCATTCTGCTTGAACATTTCCAGACGTTAATGTGAAAGATTTATATTTTTCTATGTGAAAATAAATGTAAAATAAGTTTGTTTTTCTCTCTTTTTTATGTCTCCAGATTTCAGGATGCTCTTCTTAAGTTTTTTTCTTCAACCAAAGATCGGTGTTTGCAGAGCTTTGGTTTTACTGCGAACTGTGATCCTGCTTCTGCTGACGGACATTTGTGGAGGTAATAAACTCAACGATTACTTCACTGAGGACAAAAGAACAACTAAACAGAAAGTGGACGGACTTAAGTTCAAGTAGAACTCTTTAACTGAGTATTTTGGTAGTTTTAGCAGTTTTTTACCGTTAAATTGTTTTTTTATTCACAGTAAAGTTTTGTGAATAAGTGAAAATCACAGTTACTGAATGAAAAATGTTTTTTCTTCTCCTCTTTCAGGTCAGTCCGGGTTGGTTAAACCACCTGAAAGAGTCTCAGCTTTAGTTGGAGATGATGTGATCCTGCCGTGCCACCTCGAACCTGCAGTAGATGTTGTTTTTAAGACCGTGGAGTGGGGCAGACTAGACCTGGATCCGATTTTTGTCCATGTGTGGTATGAAGGCAGGGACTACCTGGCTAACCAGAACCCGTCTTATAAAAGAAGAACTTGGATGTCCATGGATAAACTGAGACATGGAGACCTTTCACTGACGTTATCTTCAGTCCAACACTCTGATAACGGGAGATACAGATGCTTCTTTCCTTCAAAAGATCGAATATCCACGGTGGAGCTCGTCGTTGGTGAGTCAGTGGTCTTTCTTTGTGAACTAATCCTGGTCCATGATCAGAGTAAAACCACTTTCAAATCAGGACCAGTACTCTTTGGATCTCTCTGAGTTCGGTTTCTTGTTCTTATCTTCAGGTTCCTTCTCCTCCCCCGTCATAACCGACGTGGATAAAAACGTCAGTTCAGTCACGTTACAGTGTGAGTCCAAGGACCCGTATTCAGAACCTGAGCTGTCCTGGCTGGACCGGGATGGAGACCTCCTCCCTGCTGGACCTACAGAGACCTCCAAAGGTCCTGATGGTCTCTACACCGTCAGCAGCAGAGTGACTGTGGAGATCAAGATGAGCAACAGCTTCACCTGTAGAGTCCATCAGAACAACATCACCCAGAGCAGAGAGACCCAGATCCAGGTTTCAGGTGATCCTTCAGGGTCTTAATGAAACAGCTGATGTCTTTTGATGAGACGTCTGATCTTTGATGTGTTTTATGGTTTCAGTTCCTGATCCTGACGTCACACTCACCGCCGCTCGCATCATCATCGTCGTGGTTATGATCCTCGGTGTGGTTTTGACGGTCGCTTTAGTTCTGTGGAAACGGAGACGAACTCTGAGAGAAGGTCAGTGAAGCTCTGAGACTGTTATCAGAACAAACATGAGAATGAAAACAATAAAAACTTCATTTATTCTCCTGTTCTTCTTTTACTCCAATCAGGAAATCAGGATCAGGCTGAAAATGAAGAGAGAGAGAAAAAACGCTTAGAGGAAGAGAGAGAGGAATGTGAGGATTTGGAGAAGAAACAGAAAAAACTTGAAGAAGAGTTGAAGAGAAATGAGGAAGAGGAGAAGAAGTTGGAACAGCTGATTCAAAAACTGATGGAGAAAAACAAAGAAGTGAAGAAACAAGTAGAAAAAATCAAAGAGGAAGAAGAAGAAAGGAACAAATTCACTGAAGAGATGGAGGAGAAGATTCAGTCAGCTGAGAAGGAGAGAGGAAGAGACAAAAGTCTGGGAATCTTTGACATGAAGAGCGTCATATTACAGGGTAAAAAACATCTGCTCAGAAGAAAACAAGAACATAATAATCTTCTAAATGAAACACGTGAATTCTGTAACATAATAGTAGATTTAGAGAGCACAGTGATTGACAGAAAGGGGGCAGCAGAGAGCAACAAGAGAGAAGTTGAAGAAGAGCTGGAGAAGATTCAGAGGAAACTTTCTGAGCAGAGACAGAAAACATGAACCTTTAAAATCTGAATCAGCTGATTTATTCTTATGTTGATGTAATCAGATTTTTACATGTGTAAAATATTGATAAGTCTATTGATAATTCCACTCTTGAATGTAAAGATCATTTTGTGAAATCCAGTAGATGAACAGATTTCTAACCATACTGTGAAGAATAATCTCAACTTTAACATTTGTGTTTTTTTCTTCTATTTGATTTAATCCATAATTACAGAGCGCTCACACTATAGATGACCACAGTGTGTCTGTTTATAGAGGCAGCAGCTCAAACAGAAACAGACCAGCAGTGTGGTTCAACTGTCTCACTCTGACTAACCACTATCACCAGTAAACATCCTCCCAGTGTGAGACAGACGGAGCTCTTCAATGATGGCAATGTCTGTCCGTTGTGTCCTTGGGTAAGACACTTAACCCACCTTGCTCCCAGTGTGTGTCCTCCACTGGTGTGTGATTGTGAGTGTTGTGTGGTGGTGGTCGGAGAGGCCGTAGTTTAACCTAAAATAAGGTTTTCTGTTTCATCAACTGTCTGATCAGTTTTAAGTCAGTTTGTCCACGCCGCGGTCGTCTCTGAGGGAGGGGTGATAGAGAACACCTCTGTAATTATAGACCCTCATACTGCTGTGGACAGGTGACCACAGCGCGTCTGTTTAAAGAAGCAGCAGCTCGACTCTCAAGTGTGAAGATGAAGAATGTGGTTTAACTGTCTTTCACCGGTATGATCGAGGAGACATCTTCCCACAGTGAGAGAGATCAAGTTTCCATGACAACAACAATAACAGCAGCAAAGATTAGAAACCATCAGCATCCCCGTGTTTGGGCAGCAGATCTGCTGAAATCTCACAGGAACACTTCAGTTTGTTCTACTTTATTTCCTAAAGTGTAAAAAACATCAAGTTGATTTAAGTGTGGAAAAACTTTAAAGTTTCAGCGTCAAGTTCATTTTTTTAAAACTTTAACAGTCCTAAACATGGATTCTCAGAGGAAACTTTAAAAACAGAAAAAAAGTTTCAGCATTTAAGTTCATTTGAAAAAACTTTAGAGTCAGAAACTTCAAAGTTTCCGTGTTAAAGTCCATTTTTAAAAACTTTAAACGGTCCTAAACCTGCATTCTTGGAGGAAACTTTAAAACAGACAAAATCACAAATTTACAGTTTTGTTTGTGTTTCTAAAATCTTCTTCCAGCTCACTCTGACCCGGGTCGGTTCTGAAAGGTGACCCCCCTGAGGTCCAGACAGCATGGTGAGGACTGTGTTTCTGTGTCTGTTTGAAAGTAGCTAAAACTCCGACAGCACTCTTAGTAAAAAAAAATCAGAACTTTATTTACAGAAAGATGTTTTCCAGCCTTCATCCGTCATGAAAAAATGTTGTTTTATGTACAAAACTGCCTGAATTTCTCCGGACAGTCCGAGTCTAAATGATCAAACGACCAGGAACAACAAAAAACGACTGGACGCAGATTATTCATACGCTGTTTCCAGAGACATGACGAGGCTCTCCTGTCTGCCACCTGAAACACAGAAAAGTGAAACTCATAACTGTCAATATCTCAAATAAAACAGAGTATTTTCTGAATTATACAAAAGCAGTGGATATAAATAAACCTTTTAAAAGACATGTAAATTGAAAAAAAAAGTTAACTACCTCGTGTTTTCCTCTGTGGTCGGACGGCGGCGTATGTCGCCGTGTTTGAATCAAGTTCAAATCTTTCCTCGACTTTAAGACGAGAGAAAAACAAACTTTATTCACACTTGGTACAAAAGCTACTGTGAGTTACTGAGGGGAAAATTAAAATAAAGATGTTTGAGTAACTGACTGAAGTCAGAGGAGATTTTGAAACTATAAAATATAAATTTAAAAACAGAAAAAAAAAGTCTTTTAGATTTAAATGGAAGTTAGAAATACTATATATGTCTTTATTTGGGGTCTGGGCATCTTTGATGCTCAAAAATATGTAAATAAAACTGAATAATTATGAATAATAAAAAAAATTATATACCTCTGCTCTTTCCCTTCTTGATGGTGATCGCTGCATACGTCACATCACCCTCCGTCGTTTTTTCACAGCCTGAAATGAAGAGTTTTATTTTTCTGTTTTTATTTCAACCTTCGTCTAGTTTGTTAAAACTTTTCAATTTTAACTTTTTGCATAAATGAAGAAAAGAAAAGATAACTTTCTCTTTACAGACGTTACTTAGTGATAATGTTTGAGACAGTAGAGGACACTGACCTGGCTCTGATCCTGCTGCTGCTGCTGGTGTAAAAGAAAATGTACAGAGATGAAACTGAATCAAGAGAAATGATGATTGATGATTATATGTAAACATAAATAAAAATATTTGTTACCTTTATGTTTCCGACACTTAAGTAGTCCCACCAACAGGAACAGCAAAGCTACAAACACAGAGCTGAAGAGAGCCGGTAACAGAATGAAGAGCTGAACGGATCCAAGATGGAGAGAAGGAGGAGGAGGAGAAGGAGGAAGAGGAGTTTCTGAAAAGGTCGTATTTTCAGGCGTCAGAGGACTGGACTCTACAGATGAACCTACAAACATGAAAGTTAATAATCACACAGCAGTTTTCACAAATACAAACATTCAGTGAATTTCCGTCACATACTTTTAAAACATGAATATTTCAGAATTAGATAGATAGATAGAAATTTGTATTCAGGAACTTTTTCTTTTATGTTCATCTAATTTACATTCTGATGACAAAATCAAACTTTTTTTAAGTATCAAACAAAAGTATGAAATTTGATATAATAACCCTCTTCTATAGTCATTCTATTCTGCAGTTATTCTCACTTTAAACTCTTATTTATAATTAGAAAACATGTCAGGACAGAGTGTTTCAACTTTTAAAAGAACTTTTTTATTAACAGATCAACTGTAATTATTTTTTTTAATTGTAATTTAATTTTTTGGACTTGATCACTTTTTTATGATTTCATGTCAGAGCTACAGGAGCTCTGCAGAAGAAAAGTCCTTGAAAATGACACGGGTAATGTAAAGAATAAAAAAACTTCATAATCACAATTTAAAGACCACTGAGAACACTTTAAGTAGTAAAAAAGAAAATTTAAAGTGGGACTGATATCAGCTAAAGTTAAGCTAGCTTATTTGATCACTATTAGCTAAAGACTTTTTTTATTAATAGTTCAATCAGTCATTTTTGACTTTATGACTTTTCACTGATTTCTTGTCTCACCTCTGACAACCAGCCGGCTCTCTGGTGATTCTCCGGCTCCAGAGATTCGACACTTGTAGACTCCTTCATCAGACTTTGAGACATTACGAACAGTCATCTTTCCTTTAAATTCAGTCTTCTTGAATTTCCCATTTTTATAGAAATCTGCTGTTTGGTAATGTGGTGGTGCCTTTCTTCTACAACCAAGAGTGACGGTCTGTCCCTCTATAACGGGGTAAACCGGACTCTCCAGGATCACAGCACCAGCTGGACCACAGAAATGAAGACAAGAGTTAAAACCTGAAGGATTATTTCTACAAACATTGACGAGAAATTCAAGTGTTTTTAATCATACCAGTGACAATGATGTTGAGAGGCTCGCTTCTCTGTCCCTCTGCGCTCTCACACCAGTATTCTCCACTGTGAAATGGTAAAGCAGGTGCTATGGTCATGAATGTTGCTGACTTCTCCAACTGAGTCGTCTTTTTCATCACTCTCCATCCGTCACAGTTTAACCGAATGACTTCGTATGTAAAGAACTGGAGCCTGTTTGGGACAATTTTAGGATAAACCGGATCTGGGACCAAGAAATAAATATACAGTTTAATGTAAAAGTGAGTATAATTGTCATGAAATATATTATATTTAAGTTTGACTTAAGTTCAAGAACTGCACAAATAAAAACACAAAGTTGAAAGATCCTGCAAGACTGAAACTCACCGTCTCCCTGAACCCGGTTTCTGTCCAGAGCAGAGACCAGCAGCAGTAGATCCAGGACTGAAGGAATAAGAGACAGATGTACATTGAACATGGACGTCTTCATGTGTGAGGAAAATAAAAGTGAACTAACACACAAGCTGAGCTCATAAAAGTGACAAAAAATAAACACCGACTCCAAATACATGCCCTGACAACTGAATTTCTTGAACTGACGTCTGATTTCAATAAAACATTTAATTTTTCAGTTTCTTCTCAGAAGATTTCAGTATAAAAGTAACAGCAGACTCACACAGTCTGAAGGGAAGCGATGTGTCCTCCATGTCGTCTCTCCGCTGACTGTCTGAGACTGAAGACTAACTCTGTCTGACACCGACAGAAGCGCAGCGCTTCCTTTCTCGTGCATCGAGGCGGCTCTTTCAGTTTTTAGCATATCAAACATTTCTGCACTATCTGTGACTTTCAGAAACTAAAATAGTTGTTTTTTTTTAACATCTGCTCAACTGTCAGTTCAAGTGTTGGAGTTATTTCAATTTACAACCCAGAACAACAGAGAGGAGTTTCTGATGGAAATACAGTCTTTGAGTTTTTAATAGTTTTATTATTTAGTCGATCTCCAGATCTAAGGCACTGATAATCATATCTACAGACATCTGTGTACGCCTACATTATAACTTAGAGAGATGGTTGTTAAGTTTCTTTGTCGATTTCTAGATTAAAGAAACACGAGAAAGGTCCTGCAGTAGGACCCTGGTCTCATAGGGGGTCAGAGGATCACAGATGTAGGAGGGAACCAGATCTCAGAGGTGGCCGGTGAAGGGCAGCGAGGACTGTTGTTATGTGGTCACCTCTTTTAAAGGTCTGGCAGCAGCATTTTAAATTGTTGTCGTCTTTGGATGTTGTGCTTCCTAATGCCAGAGTCAATTGAATTACATTAGTCAAAACAGGGAGAAATAAACTGATGTGCAAATGAGTTTTTCTAAGTCAGGAAGAGAAAGAAAAGACCTGATTTTGGTCGACTTCGCCGAACAAACAGGACTGCATAACTCTGCTCACCTGGGTATCAAAGGTCAAAGGTCAGAGTCAAAAAGGACTCCTTGGTTCGCCTCTTTGCGAACATTATTGGACCCAGACTGGAGGGCAGAGTATTAATGTCGCTAAAACTGACATTGACTTCAGGTTTGGAGCCAAATCTTCAGACCTCCAGTTCTTGATTTCAGATGTGAGACGGAGTGATGTCGGGTTTTAACGGAGCATAGAGCTGAGTGTCGTCGGCATAGCTGTTAAACTCTATGACATGCCTTTGCAGGATTTGCCCCATGGGGAGAGCATGTGTACTGTAAATAAAAGGGGACCTAAGATAGACCCCTGGGGGACTCCCTCATTACTACTATGAACGACTGAAAAATACCTGTTTTAAAGATAGGACATGAAAGAGTCCAGTATTTCAGACGGCTGATCAGGACATTGTGGTCGACTAGGGATGAATCTCGTCTTAGTCTTTTTCTTAACTCATGTCTTAGAGGTTTTTACTTCTTTTACCCCTTTTACACGGTAAAGAGCTCTTACTTATCTGTTCATTTAATATTATTTCTTGTCTTAGTCCATCAGGTTTTACTCGTACTTTTTACCATTTTTATCTTTTATCTCCAGTGTTTCCCAAAGGTACCTCTTTTCTCATGTGATGTCTCGGTGTCAGGCCATGTCTCTTTAACAATATATCTTAAATTCTCACTTTGTGTGCGCTTGTGTGTGTACGTGTGTGTGTGGGTCCATGTGTAGGTGGGAGGTTCGGGTTTTATTGTTGTTTTTAGCCTCTGTTAGGCACTTTGAACTACGTCTTTCTGTCTGAAAAGTGTCAATAAAGTTGAATTTGAATGTGTTGAGAGTGAGGTACAGTCAATGGTCAAAGCACAAAAGTGAAGGCTCCACCCTGTGGCACTATTGGGAACTGCAGCTATGTTGCATTTATTCAGACGTGGGACTGGGAAGTGAAATGAATCATGAATCAACGTGACTGAATAAAAAAAACAAAGGCTTCATTTGTCAGTGTGGTGACCTGTTTTATATCTGGTAATGATTAACCGGCAGTTATCTCTGTGCCTAAAGCTGTAAAAGTTTCTGATTAACAGAAGTGAAAGTAAAAGAACTTTTGAACAACATGCAGCTGTCGGAGTGACCTCCATTCATATCAGTGTCAGATTGAATATTAACCAACTGCTTTTACAGGAGACGACTCAACTGTCGGTGTGTCTGTAAAGATTAGTTTTATCTGTTTTTAACAACAATAATAAAAACTTAACGGCTCTGTTTCATACCACAACACTTGAAGGAAAAGTGTTTTTCATTTAAAGGATCTATAAAGAAAATAATCAGTTTTTTTCTTTCAGTTTATTTTACATGGAAATAAAAAAAACAAAAACAGCAAAAAGAAAAATAAACTGACATCCACATTTTTTTTCAGTTTTTCTCATTTCTCATCTGTGATTGTTGACGAAAAAATAAATTACATAATACTGGACCTATACTGGTTAGTGGGACGTTTTCAGATTGATACTGGATGGCATTTATTACCTTTATTATTTGAAAAACCTGTGAATCAGAATAATGATGTACAAAAAGACAGTTGGCGTTTGGTTTATTTTGCTGACATGTTTGTCACGTAGTACATGATCTGAAAATGTCACTGTGTAATGGAGGTATTTTTGTGTTGGTCAGTCTAACATCAAACTTAGTTTAATGGTTAGTCTCAGATAGTCTCAGAGAGGTAACAGCAGCAGCTCTGTGTTTTCAGTTTCTTCAGATCTATAAAAAGACTGAGCAGATTAAACAGGATTCAACAATAAAACAAGTATATTTCAAAAATAAACGTCTACCATCAGACAGTTTGAGACATCCAACTGCCATCCTCTTTCAGACAAACAAAAGGCAAAAGTAAATCTAAATGTAATTTCAAAATGACAATTAAAAATGATTGAACTTTCACTTTATCCGGTAGTTTCTTCCTTGTCTGTCAGTGTTTCTGCTCTCTGTCACCTGAAAGACATTTGGAATATAAATGATTATTGTTGTCGAACATCATTTCAATGTTGCAATGATCTAAATCACAGAATTAAGACACCAGCATCTTAAGTTTTGTGTATAACATTTAAGTGTGATGTCTACTGTATGAATCGTTACACAGATGATACCCGAGTTTACATATCAGCCAAATATACTGAGCAACTTGGCAGCTTATTAAAGAAGCTGATTAAAAAGGTTATACATGATATAATTACCATAAGATCACCCAGATGATAATGATTATATAAAATGTACAATCTATGTAAGTATACAACACTATACAATATCGCAGTACCTCTCCTCTTCTTTCTCACTTGGGCTTTTATCACACCTGGTGCAGCTGCCCCTCCAGGAGCTATGACACGAGAGAATTACAAGTTACTCAGAAATACAAGCTCAGATAAAAAAAAAAAAATCAACATTCATTCACATTTTCATTCATAGATGTATATTTCATTGATTAAATTGTCTTTATTTACTTTGTTTTGTCAAAGAACGGCCCTGATTGGCTGAATTTGACCTTCATCAAATGTGTGATGTAATTAGAAACTGGAGGGAAATACCTCTCCCTTTTCCTGGCTGTGCTCTTTTTTGTTCAGGTAAAATTGGCTCTCCAGACACTGAGGTATAAAAAAACATGGACCAGTTACTGACAATATTAGCAAAGAAGTTTTAAAAGTCAACACAGGTTATCTCACTTTCAATTTAAACACATTATACCCAATCTAGATTTTGATTTCAGGCAAACAAAAGAACTCTTAAGAGCCAAGAACCTGCTGAACCTCAGCAACAACAAAAAAAAGGAAAAAAAATATTTTAATTCATTTTATCTAGTTTTTTAAATCTCATGAATCACTCACTGTCAAAGTGAATGAAGAAAAAAGTTGACTGACCATGATGGACGACATCTAACACGTCGTTCGTAAATTCAACTGTCAGTCATCTATTCAACATTTATATACGTACCTCTCATCTTTCTTTCTGCAGTTTTAGTTCCTGATTTTCTTTTTTCATGGCCTGAATAACCTGCAATAGAAAAAGGAAATCTCTAGTAAAAATATAAACTAGAATTATGAAGCTTCACTTTTTTGGTTGCTGAATATCATGGCAATCAGAAGACGATCCGTATACACTGTTTTTGTTTTTTCATTCACTTTATTTGGTTCTTCAGCAACAAAAACGGGAAAGAAAGAATTTTGAAAAACATAAATTAAACTCAGTGATCTTCAAATATTTACCTCTGTTAGTTTTCTGTCTCGGGACGTTGACGTAAATGGACTCGTCTTCATCAGCACCAGGAGAGTTTTCATACACTGATTAACAAAAACAAATACGACATTTTTACAGACGTGACGGACTGATTACATGACCTACTAACAATCTTAGCGCAGTTTTACATCTATTAACTGTTTTAGTGTTTTTATTGTTAGTACTCACCTGGGTTTGATGGTCTTGTTGGTATCTCAGAGGGAAAACGTGTAACTAAGAGAAAGAAGATTATTTTTGTCTATTTTTTCAAATTTAGTTTTGAAAGTTCAACTTTTTTGGATTTCTCCCCGTTTCACTGATAAATAAGTGAATATGCAGTTTTTAAAAGAGCTTTATTTGTACCTCTGAGTTTGCGATGGCGAAGTAGTCCTGCCGCTGAAAGCAGCAGAGCCACGATGAAGATGGTGAAGAAGACTGATAAAGACGTGGTGAGCCGACTGGAACCAGGACTGGGCCGAGAAGAAGGAGAAGAAGGTGAAGATGGAGAGGTAGTTTCTCGCACATCTTCAGATGTTGGAGGTACACGTGCTGTTGGCATCAATGAGAAAACAGTCGAGATGTTTTCATTTGATCGTTGCGTATCATTGAATTTTCTTGTTGAAACTTTTTTTATTAATAGTTCAATCAGTCATTTTTGACTTTATGACTTTTCACTGATTTCTTGTCTCACCTCTGACAACCAGCCGGCTCTCTGGTGATTCTCCAGCTCCAGAGATTCGACACTTGTAGACTCCTTCATCAGACTTTGAGACATTATGAACGACCATCTTTCCTTTAAACTCAGTCTTTTTGAATTTCCCATTTTTATAGAAATCTGCTGTTTGGTAATGTGGTGGTGCCTTTCTTCTGCAGCCCAGAGTGACAGTCAGTCCCTCTGTTACAGGGTAAACTGGACTCTCCAGGATCACAGCACCAGCTGGACCACAGAAATGAAGACAAGAGTTAAAACCTGAAGGATTATTTCTACAAACATTGACGAGAAATTAAAGTGTTTTTAAATCATACCAGTGACAATGATGTTGACAGAGCCACTTCTCTGTCCCTCTGCGCTCTCACACCAGTATTCTCCACTGTGAGATGGTGAAGCAGGTGCTATGGTCATTGATGTTGCTGAATTCCTCCACTGAGACGTCTTTTTCATCACTCTCCATCCGTCACAGTTTAACCGAATGATCTCATATGTAAAGAACTGGAGCCTGTTTGGGACAATTTTAGGGTAAACTGGATCTGGGACCAAGAAAATAAAGATAAATACGATGTAAAAGTGAGTATAACAATGAGGAGCGTTTCTGTAAATAAATCAAAGATAGAATTTAAAAAAAATCTAAAGTTTCAGCTTTGAGAGTGAGTCATGCTTTACCAGTAACGATTTTGCAGAGTTGGAAAGAAATAAAAACGTTAACTGAACAGATTTTGACTCACCGGCTTTCAGAGACCAGCTTCTGTTCAGGACTGTGAGCAGCAGCAATAAATTCATCACTGAAGGAATAGTAAAAAAAAAAAGTGAATATTTACAAGGGTTATAAGCTAGAGCTAAACATGAGTCAAAACGTACCCTATCAACCAACGGTACCAAAGGTTTTACAAACTTAAGAGTCTTTTAAACAGTTCAGATTTTAAAATACCCGTGGATATAAATCTAATCTGACTGTCTTTTGTTAACCGTATAATCTTTAAATAGGTCGGTTAACTTTTCTTTAAAGTTAACGTCACATTTCAAAAGTATTTTAAATCAAAATCAAACTTTTAAACACTTTATATTGAAGGTAGGTCAAACTCACAGAGTCTGAAGCACAGTGAAGAGTCCTCCATGTCGTCTTGCTGCTGACTGTCTCTGACCGCCTGTTCACGTCTGTTTTTAAAGATGACAGTTTCCTGTATATAGAAGGCGCCGTCGCAGTTTTTAGCACGGCGACCATTTCTGA
Organism: Xyrichtys novacula; assembly: GCA_962446985.1. NCBI lineage: Eukaryota > Metazoa > Chordata > Actinopteri > Labriformes > Labridae > Xyrichtys > Xyrichtys novacula. The sequence goes on from OY660886.1 coordinate 79,074, forward strand.
GGTTTCTGCGGCTCTCACCGACTAAAATAGAGTTACGCATCTGTTCAACTGTCAGATCAGGTCTTTGTTTAAAGAAGCACACCTGAACATCTGAGAGGGACTTCTGATGAGGACGAACTTCTTTAATATTTACAGTATACAGTTAAATGTCCCTCTAATGTCACAGTTTATCTTAGTTCACTTAGTCACTTAGTAGTTGATTTCTTGTGTTTCCTGTTTTATTTTGTAGGAGTTGATTCCTTGTGTTTCCTGTTTTATTTTGTAGGAGTTGATTCCTTGTGTTTCCTGTTTTATTTTGTAGGAGTTGATTCCTTGTGTTTCCTGTTTTATTTTGTAGGAGTTGACTCCTTGTGTTTCTACTCTGGTTTGTCCCTCCTTTGTTAATCACCCATGAGTCTCACCTGTGTCTCGTTTACCTGTTTGTCTATATAGTCCCTTTTTTACCCTCTTTACTGGTTGGTTCAATGTCTCTTTTGATGTCGCATTCCCAGTGAATCTCAGACAAAACTCTTCCTTCTGACTTCTGCTGAAAATTAGTCATTTTATTTTTATTTCAAATGTTTTATATTTATTTTAGTCATGATCTGCTCTTGTTCGTTTCTCGGTTTTGTTCAGTATTTTTATTTTATGTGTTAAATAAGTTCAGGAGGATAAATTTCAGTATGAAACTTTAGTATTAAAAGCTTTGTCCGTCATAGAGCCGCTTTATTTAAGGAAGCCGATCAGTGTTTGTTCAACCAGGATATAAAGACAGTAGAGTAGTGAGGTAAACCCGCCCTGCAGTCAGGGTCAAAGTCCGTCTGTTTTACTTTGACCGTACAGTCGGGGGAGAGACTGGAACAGACACGCAGCAGGTATGTCAGTGTTTTCATGTTTTCAATTCTATTTTAGTGATGATTGTTGAAAAGTCGTGGATTTAAGAAAACTGGTTTTTATTTAAATACGTTTTACAGTGTAGCGCGACTGTGAACCTGTTAAAGAGTGTTTGACTGATCCACTTTTGAGACTTCCTGGTTTGACTGTTTTCATTAAAAGAATAAAACTGAAATATAAGATCCATTAAGTGTGAAAAGTCTTTTACTTTATTCCAAAATTTCATCACTTTTTTTAAAATAAAAAAGTAGAGCTTCCTCTTTGTGTCTTATTTAAGTTTTTTTTTAGGTCTCTCATTGAAAACAATAGAAAAAAACAAAATTTAAATGTGAGAAAAATGAATTTCAAACTGCTTTAATGATCCCTCTGTGGTTGATAATGAAGATATAAGTCTCTCTGTCAGAGTCCTCATAGACCAGATTAATAAAAAAGGAGATTTAAATGGCTGAATTCTTGGTATTTTAACTCATTTTGACTTTTTTTTTGTTGTTGTTTTTTTTAGGATGCTTTTCCTAACAGGTGGATTTGACCTGAAACTTAAGCTCCGCCCCCTCAGTGCTTTGGTTTTCAAACAAATTGTGACGGTCCTTCTGTTGACAAACTCACACACAGGTAACTCCGATGATGATTTAGGGAAGATTGACTTTAATTAAACTGAGTTCGTCAGAGGGATGGGAACTGTTCAGATTTTAGCGATTCCGATTCCATTATCAATACTGCTTATCGATACAATTCCTTATCGATTCTCTGAACGATTCTCATTGAGAATCAATTCTCTTGGTGACATTTGTTTATCTTTGCCTCTGTCATTTTACTCTTCCCTGCAGGAGAAGTTACAGGCAGAGCCCAGAGGATCCAGAATGGCTGTGCTCCACTTCGGCACGGCAAGCGGATCAAATATACAAGCATCATAATTTAAGTGCGTGATTCCACACAATTTCGTCCGCCTGAAAATAAAATAAAATAAAGTCAATACGTTGAAAAGTTCCTAGCTTGATAATAGGAGAGGCCAGTGTTGAGGGACCGATCGGCGGATCTCATTCAAGTCTCACAGGGAAATATGCAAGATCTTGTGAGAGTTCGTCCAGTCTCGCAAGAACTATCAGTAATATCGCGAGAGTGTCTTCTCCGATGGTGGCGGTGGATCGGATCCGGTAGGCGCTATTTGCTTGCGTATTTGATCTGCCTGCTGGAGCGGAGCAGAGCGGTTCCAGATCCAGTGGAATTCCCGCGTTAAACGTTACCTTGATGATGTCGAGACGTTAGCTCTGCTCCTGCTTTTGCCTGTACCAGTCTCGCCTTCGCTAAGTAGCGCATCAAACACGTTACACTTACGCAAATTAATTGCATTCTGGGTGGACAAATGTTTCCGCATATTGGAAGTTCCCCCCTTTCAATGCAATTAAATTTGAAATTAAAGTGTTGCAAGTGTCTCGCGTACTACGTCACCACGCATAAAGACGTAAGAGGAACTGATAAGCTGAATCGTCAAGGAGGCAGACGAACAACTCTTTGGAATCAAATCACCAGGAACCAGTTCTAAAAAAGAACTGGTTATCGATTCCAAATCTCTGATTATAACTCTTCAGACTTTGTGTTTCTCCAGGTCAGTCTCAGGAAGTCGGACCCTCTCAGAAGGTCGTGGCTTTAGTTGGAGATGATGTGATCCTGCCGTGCCACCTCGAACCTGCAGAGGATGTTGTTTCACAGACCGTGGAGTGGGGCAGACTTGATCTGGATCCGATGTTTGTCCATGTGTGGTATGAAGGCAAAGACTTCCTGACAAACCAGAACCCGTCCTACAGAGGAAGAACTTCAGTGTCCATGGATAAGCTGAGGTATGGAGACCTTTCACTGACGTTATCTTCAGTCCAACACTCTGATAACGGGAGATACAGATGCTACTTTCCTTCAAAAGATCAGATTTCCACGGTGGAGCTCGTTGTTGGTGAGTCGTTGGTCTTTCATTGTGAACTAATCCTTCAGATCTCTTCAGTTCACTTCACCTGACAGATGATTCAGAGTCTGAAGAACATCTTTGTCCATCTTCAGGTTCTTTCTCCTCACCTGTCATACCTGATGTTGATCAAAACCCTGAAGGAGTCACGTTACAGTGTGAGTCTAAAGGCTGGTATCCAAAACCTGAGCTGTCCTGGCTGGACCGGGATGGAAACCTCCTCCCTGCTGGACCTACAGAGACCACCAAAGGTCCTGATGGTCTCTACACGGTCAGCAGCAGAGTGACTGTGGAGATCAAGACGAGCAACAGCTTCACCTGTAGAGTCCATCAGAACAACATCACCCAGAGCAGAGAGACCCAGATCCAGGTTTCAGGTGATCCTTCAGGGTCTTTATCAAACAGCTGATGTCTTTTGATGAGACGTCTGATCTTTGATGTGTTTTATGGTTTCAGTTCCTGATCCTGACGTCACACTCACCGCCGCTCGCATCATCATCGTCGTGGTTATGATCCTCGGTGTGGTTTTGACGGTCGCTTTAGTTCTGTGGAAACGGAGACGAACTCTGAGAGAAGGTCAGTGAAGCTCTGGGACTGTTATCAGAACAAACATGAGAATGAAAACAATAAAAACTTCATTTTATTCTCCTGTTCTTCTTTTACTCAAATCAGGAAATCAGGATCAGGCTGAAAATGAAGAGAGAGAGAAAAAACGCTTAGAGGAAGAGAGAGAGGAACGTGAGGATTTGGAGGAGAAACAGAAAAGACTTGAAGAAGAGTTGAAGAGAAATGAGGAAGAGGAGAAGGAGTTGGAACAGCTGATTCAAAAAGTGATGGAGAGAAACAAAGAAGTGAAGAAACACTTAGAAAAAGTCAAAGAGGAAGAAGAAGAAAGGAACAAATTCACTGAAGAGATGGAGGAGAAGATTCAGTCAGCTGAGAAGGAGAGAGAAAGAGACAAAGGTCAGGGAGTCTTTGACATGAAGAGCGTCACATTACAGGCTAAAAAACATCTGCTGAGAAGAAAACAAGAACATAATAATCTTCAAAATAAAACACGTGAATTCTGGAACATAGCAGATGCTTTAGAGAACACAGTGAGTGACAGAAAGGGGGCAGCAGAGAGCAACAAGAGAGAAGTTGAAGAAGAGCTGGAGAAGATTCAGAGGAAACTTTCTGAGCAGAAAACATGAACCTTTAAAATCAGAATCAGCTGATTTGTTCTTATATTGTTGAAATCAGATGTTTAGTGACACATTATTATGAATTAGTTTTGAAATCAAAGTTTATCGACACAACTGTGAAATTAATGAAATGTACTGATTTGCTGAAGTTGCTGCACATGAAGAAACTTTCTCACAAACTGCAAAGATAGATAGATAGATAGATAGATAGATAGATAGGATAGATAGATAGATAGATAGATAGAAAAAGGGGAATTCTTATTTTTCTGTTCATCAGGGTGAAAGTTGTGATTATATTTACAATAATAATTTTAAAAAATCAGTGTGTTTGTCAGTCTAGTTCTTCATTTTGTTAACCTTCAGACTATTTGGGGGAGTTTGTGTTTGCATTTTAACTTTGTTGTTTTTGCACTCACTGTAAATCTTTGTCATGTGAAATAATAAAAAAATTCTGTTTTTTTTTTTTTTATGAGGTCGGCCTTGACTGGTTGTTTCTGTACTTTAAATGTACTTGTATAGAAATAGTCAACCTCGTCCCTGATGGTCTAGTTTACTTTTAGAGGACCTGCAGAGGCGTCAGTATTACTGCCAGTCTGTCTCAAGATGAACTAACATGAACCTGAGTCTGTCTCAGCTGGTCTGTTCAGGGAAACCACATCCTCTAAAGAAACCAGACCCACTTTGAAGTGGTTTTGGTGGTTCCACTGTGATAGAATCAGAATCTGGTGTTTCTGGCTCTGTGGTCAGGAAATCACCCCAAATAAAGACTTTTGATCATGACAGTTTTGACGGATCTAAAGACGAATCATCTTCAGAGTTCATTCAAGATTTGTCTTCATTCAAGACAGATTAGAATTCAGTTGAGTTGCATGCTGGGAATTGTTGTAAAATCGATCTGTCTGTCTCGGTACGTTGACACTGTAGTCGTGCAAAGAAAAAGGAGGGATATCGTGAGAGCTTATTTATTAACAGGTTCTGTTCATACAGTTTGTCAGTTGATAGACTTTGACCAGAGAGTTGTGAACCGTCACTTGAAAACCAACACCAGGAATACGGAAGACGAAGACAAAGACGTCTTTTATTTCTTCATTGACTGAAAAGCATTTATGATTGGTTCATTTCCGGTGAGTGTAACTCTGTTCGTTGCATGATGGCGGTCTGCGGTGATCGAGGTCTTTGTTCGCAGTTTTGAAGACCTTTATTCCTGCGTGATTTTTGACAGTATGTTGTTTGGTTTCAGCTCTCTGTTGTCTCATCTCCTCATGTGTCTCCTGAGACGTGTTGCCGTCGGCTTGTGCGTCTCTGTTTGTGCCACCAGGGTCCGGGCAGGTGAGACACGAACTCATTCAACTGCATTCACTCAAGTAGCAAGGTTTTCTTTAATGTTTGATTTCAGTGTTTAAGAAAAAAGCTGACGTGATTTTTCAACTGAGCTTTGAGTCTCATTCATATTTTTTACACAAAGAGTCTTTTTTGTGTTAATGGCTCAGTCTTTAATCAAAAAGAAGGTTATTTTTGTCAACTTTTCTTTCATTAATTCAATTTTCTTAAAGCAGATAAACTAAAACCTTTGTAGAAAGACTTTAGTAAAGCCTGAGACTTTGAGCCAATCCCAATTGTTCCTCTTAGCCCTCGTTTTTTCATGTTCAGGTCAAGCGAAGGGGGGTCCCAATCGGTGGTGGCTGGTGGGAAAAATAGTAGGTGGGGCAGAAGGCTTGAAGACCAGAGCCCAGTAGGGGGGACTGGGGGTATCCTCCCCTGGGAGTTTTTTTCTTTTTATTTTCTCACATGTAAATGAAGCTTTCTGGTGCATTCTGTGAAAATAATTAAGGAAACATACGATGTTGACCTACAAAGACAAATGGGGTGGGGAAACTGTATTTCAAATTATTAACAGGGTATTATAGCCGACACACAGCCTACCTACATTCAATGTAATCCTATGATATAGAAACTGACAGCAGCATACTCTTACTCGTGTACATCCACCTGCAGCTCAACAGGTTAGGCTACAGCAAAGGAGCACACAAAGACAACTGCAGAAAAATAGAGAAGAGCAGACCCACATTTATAACAAATCAGGCTGTATATCAAAGTGATCAGTCAAAGGGAAACAACACAAACATTTGCTTTGAATACAGAACAATTTTATTACATTTGATATTTCAGTGGAACTGAATTGAAACTGGGTGAACAAATACAGGGTTCCCGCTCTTTTACAGAGATCATTTACCAAGACTTTTCCAGGATGTTTTCATCCTGCCTTAAAAGTTATTGATTTCTAACACTGCGGCATAAATATTGTCTGTTAGCTTTCTCATTAATCTGACTTTTATGTAGTGTCTCACTACAGCTCCCAGTAGAGCAGCTAGCTATGTCAGACGCATATTGTAGCTATGCATCCGTTTGTGACCGATCTGGTTATGTCATTCAAATTAGGGACACTTGGGCACTGGTCCCTGGTGCCCCTTAAGGATTTTTTTTTTTACTTGGCTAGGAAAAGCTAACTTTTTAATGCAGAACTGTGATCTGAGCATGTGTGAAAGCGCAGAAAGCTTGGGCACTGGCCTGTGGTGCCCCTAACATTAATGCACAACTGTGATCTGAACATGCGTGAGACAACAGACGTTCCTAGTCCGCCCTGACGCTGATGCTTTTTGCTCATGCTGGCTCACGCAGCTCAGGCAGGGCTCTGCCTGCAGCGCCAGTGGTCCTGATTCTCCGTAAGATTAAGGGGAAGGGTTAGGGTTGGGGACCTCACTTGAAAGCTCGGGGTAAGATTTTGATATAATTCTCATAGTAACAACACTTACCGGTATCACTGCATCAGCCTACAACACAGCCAGCAAGCGGCAAGGCATGATGATGTAGCGGGAATCTCCTTTCTTAGGAGCGTGTTTTCACCCTTCTGTTTGAGGGCTAGGGCGGCACAGTGGTGTAGTGGTTAACACTGTCACCTCACAGTAAAAAGGTCCTGGGTTTGAATCCGGGTCAAGGCATTTCTGTGTGGAGTTTGCACGTTCTCCCTGTGTCTGTGTGGGTTTACTCCGGTTTCCTCCCACATCCCAAAAACATGCCTAAGTGGGGTTAGGTTAACTGGCCACTTTCAAATTGCCTGTAGGTGTGAGCGTGGATGGTTGTTTGTCTCTATATGTCAGCCCTGTGATGGACTGGTGACTTGTCCAGGGTGTCCCCTGCCTTCGCCTGAGGATGCTGGGATAGGCTCCAGGTTCCCCGCAACCCCCACCGGTAAAAAGCGGTAGAAAATGGATGGATGTTTTAGGGCTAAAGGGGAGGGGGTAGACAAAGGGGTAAGACGAAGGGGAAAGGGAAAGAGTGACAATTGGGATTGGCCTTTAAACGTTGTCATGTGATGGCCCTGCTGAAAACAATCTTTTTCAAATGTCATGTCCTCAGTGTGGCGGCGTTCATCCTTCAAGAAGAGACTGCAAAACTGTCAAGAAGAGTTGCAGCAGATCAATGACAGACTTGACGAAATGGCGCAAAGCAAAATCGTCTCTGAAATCCTTCAAAGGATTCTGCTGAATCAGTGGCATGACGTCAAAATGCAGCTAGAGGACGTGGAGAGAGAGAGGAACGACAACAGGAAGAAGCTGCAGTCATTAGAGAGTTCAATAACGGAGAGTGAACGAGAGAGGGCGACGGACAGGACGGAGAGACTCCTGAGAGACAAACAAGACCTTCTGAACGACCAGGGTCGACTGGAAAACAGGAAGGAGAAACTGGAGAAGCAGCTGCTGGACTCAGAGATCCTGACTCAAAGTGAGGAGTCAGAGAGTCTTCTGAAAAGGATGAGGGACAGAAAGATTCGCTTAGAAGACAAACGACATCAATTAATGATCAACATCGAGGAACTCACAGAGAAGGATCATGGGTTCATGAGTCAGGATAACGTTCGTTTTTTTGTTTGTTTCTTTCTTGTTTATAGTGTTTCTTCATATTATCCTTCCCTGTTCCAAATATCAGAATTTGATCTGCTGAAAATGACCAGAGAGAGAGTCAAGGAAATGCTCTGCTCACACGGCGTGTTAGCTTCATAATCCTCAGTTTTGATCTGTAACAAACAGGATCAGATGAAGGACGTCCAGTCAAGGTTTTCGTCTGTGGTACCCGGGGGATGAGTCTTTGTGGTTTTTAGTGACTTTTCTTTATGTACGATCAGCTCTGAGATAATAAAGCTTGATTCTTCAGTGCACACATTCTGAATCAAGCCCTTTTTAAGTTTATGCATTTTTATACTGTTTCTGTTGCGTTTAGATCGTGGGGTGGGAATGAGGGGTAGATTTGGGTTTTCTTTGTTTTATTCCTTTTTCTGTATAAAGAACTTTGTGCTACATGATTGTGTATGAAAATTACTATATAAATAAAGACTGATTGATTGATTGAATAAGGTTGTATTAAAAATGTGTAAGAGAAGTTTTTGAAGAAGAAATAATGTTGGAATAATAAAACCACTTTGCTTTAAATAAAAATGTTTCTCTCTCACTGATGTGTTGTTTGTAAAAACTGATCGTCCAGCTAACGCCTTACTCAACATCATAAATCTTAATTTTAATTTTATTTTTGTTAGTGTTGTAAAAATATCCACATCAGCAGTTTTGGTGCCGCCCCAGGGTCATATAAGGTGATGATAACTGATAGCGGGAACATTGACATGTTTCAGGTTGTTGTATCTCTTGTAATGAATAACTCTGCAGGAATAAAAGTTACTTATTCACAGATGAGAAAGTGAAAGAAGCTTCGATATTTGGAGTCGTATCAGTCTCAGATAAGATATCAACTCAAGAACATTCAGAGGAGCTAACCTATAAACTCTGGACCCTCGATGAGTTTGAGTTTATGTGTGTAATAATCCAAATGTGTTTTTTTTTATGACCTGATGTAAGAGGCACAGGTTCATTCCTGGTTTATAATATATCAAACTATTACTCTGGCTCTGCTGAAGTACAGGATCAATCAAACCACACAGGGCGGAGTCGTGTGTACTAAATTTTGAGGGTTTTTAGGTCGGTTCGAGTGTTTTTTACGTGCTTCTAACTCAGTAAATCCACAAACTCAAAACTTCCGTACAAAACCCCGGACATTTGAAGGATTTTATAAACTCCCCCGGACAAGGCCAGACAGCCCCCAAAAAAGAGGACATGTCCGGGTAAAAGAGGACATATGGTCACCCTAATCCAGCTCCCAGGAAACCAAACACAAACTCATGTGACGGTTTTACAGCAGGACTTTGATCCGACGGTTGATATCCTGGACGGATTTGAAGGAGAGAGCTGGTTTGTTGATTCGCTCTGTTGGTACGTGAAAAATAAATCTCTCTCTGTGAAGTTTTTTTTTTATTTCTAAGAAAAATCTTTTAAATGTGTTTCTGTTTTAATGTCACTTTGTTTTGATGATCGTCTGTATGTGGTCTGAATCTCTCAGACTTCCACATTTAGGATGTTAAACTTTAAAACAACTTTCATAGCTTGTTATTCAGAATCTTTTTACTTATTTTTTATTCCTTTATGAAGATCCTGTATTCAGATAATAAATCCCAGATGTCTCTCACCATCTCTATTTTCTTCTATCACAGATGCCCGTCAGGTTCAAGACTTTCAAGATGAAGATCCTGAAGTCGGCTCTCTTTCTTTGTGTGCTGTTCCTTGTTTTCATTGCAGGTAATTTATTCAGTACGTTTTAAACATCTTTCTTTTCTTTCTTTTTTTCTGCATCACTTTTAACAGTCAGTTAAAAAAAATTAACAGTGATTGTCTTTTTAAATGTTGTACTCAATATAAATCTGTTCTTATTTTTACTTCTCTTCTAATTTGATTGTTTTTTTAATCATTTTTTAAAGTGACCTCTGTCCGAGTCTTTTAAAGCTTTTTTTTTTTTCTTAATTTCTAATTACAGACTTGCCTTAAATTTTAATTGTTACTTGCAAAGTTTGGTGATGACATCCAGACACAAACAAAATTTTTTTATTCATGTAACTCTCCCAAAATTGACTTCAAACACTTTTCTTACAAGGGTTTTTAGCCTTTTTGATTAGTCAAAACAACTGACACTTTTTCTGCATCACTTTAAGTTGTAACTAAAGAAAAAAACAAACAAACAAACAAAAACAGTTATTGTTTTTTTTTTTTTTTTCACGGTGTGCTCGATATAAATCTGTTCTTATTTTAACCAATAAAAATTTACTCCTCTTATCTTCTTAATTGATAATTTTTGTCTACAAAGCAATAATATTTCAAAGTGACCTTGGTCCGAGTCCTTGAAGGCTATTTTGAATTTTTATTCAAAGACTTGCTGTTTATTTTCTTTTCATTGTTATGAACAAAATTTGGCGATGACATCCAGACACAAACAAAATTTTTCAAAAATATTGTTTTTCTTTTCTTCCAAGGACTTTAAACCCCTCTGATTGGTCAGAACGACTGACTTTTCTGCATCATGATTAGCCGTCAGTAACAAAAAAACCAAAACAGTGATTGTCTTTTTTCACGGTGTGCTCGATATAAATCTTTTTTCTTATTTAAGACAATAAAAAATTAATCTTCTTATTCTCTTATTTGATTGCTTTTGTCTACAAAGCAATAATATTTCAAGGTGACCTTTGTCTGAGCTTTTTAAAGCTTTGTTGTTGTTTTTTTTATTTCTAATTACAGACTTGCCAAAAATTTTTATTGTTACAAACAAAATTTGGTGATGACATCCAGACACAAACAAAATTTTTCAAAATTCTGTTTTTTAATTAATGTAACTCTCCCAAAATTGACTTCAGACACTTTTCTTCCAAACCTGTGACAAAGTTAAACTGATGTAAAATGAATAAAAAGGAGCAGGTTGGTTTTATTTTAGTGATATTTTCTCTTAAACTTCATTATTTAAGTTTGTCTCTTATATCTTCTCAGTTTCTTCCACACCTTTGCCTGATGAGAAAGTAGACGCTCAGAATGGTATTCATCTCAATACAATTCACAATATTTATATTGAAGTATTCCAAATATTTAATTCTCAATTAAATGATTAAAAAGAAACCGAATCATAACTTTTATGTATTATTTTTAAAACTTTTTATTTTCAGCTCTGGAATGTTACACTGGTGTGTCTTGCTTCCTCATCGCTCTGGCTGGTGGACTAGCCTGTGGTGTTCTAACGTCAGGATGTATTTTATTTGTCCAGTGGAAAACCAAATCAGAAAACAGTGAGTAACAATAAACGTGTTAAAATCACAGTCTGTTTTTTAGAGAAGTTTATCATCAAACTGAACTTAAACTGGAAGATCCTTTGTTGGCATTAATTTCATGTTTTCTCTGTTTTTTCTCTGATCTTGCATGGACCTCCAAAAAAGGTACCGCTTCAAAAAAGCTCCAAGAAGAATCCCTGACGATTCAAGAAGACCGGGACATTTGGAAAGCAGATCTGACTCGGTGGGAGGAGCAGAAGACTGGACTGAAGAATCTGCTAAATGAGTTCAGGGATCAGGTGAGGAAAGCAGAGTGGAACAGGGAGAAAAATAAAGCCAGGATCAAGTCAGTGGAGATGGAAATAACCCAGAGTGAAAGGGAGAGAGCCACAGACAGAACCGAGGAGTACCTGAGAGAAAAACAGAGACTGCTGGATGCTCAGGGCGAACTGGAGAAGAGAAAAGAAGAGCTGGAGGAGCAGCAACTCAACATCGAGAGACTTTATCAGAGAGCAGAGGGAATGGTCGACACCGTGAGAGGGAGATGAAGGAGGAAAGACAGTGAAAGGAGCCAGATTAATCAGCAGCTAGAAGATCTAGAACGTCAGGATGATTATGCTAACCTTCACTGAGAGTGAAACATAAACACAGCCAACCATTTAGACACCAATGAACCTCTTACTTCCTCGCTGACTCACCATGTTTAAAACTTGTAAATTTGAATTTTATGCTCAAAATAATTTGATTTAGTTTTTCTTCTCCACAAACACTGTAGGTCGTAATCATGACTGCAACTATAGAGAATAATAAAGACATTTATACTGCAGGCCACAGCACTGTGCACCAGGTGTGGATAAGGGTAAAAAGAGCTCAGTGACTTTTAATTTGATGATTTGTACAACACTGTTCAAAAATGTTATCATGTCTTTAATCATTTTTGACACAAACAGCTAAGTCCAGATTGATGTTGCTGGTCCTGGGACTGACTTAGACTGTGTTTATTCCTCTGTATGATTATCTGTTTCTTCAGATAAATATTTTTTTGTATTCTTGTTGCAAGTCAGTTTTAAAATGGTTTACGGATGGACTCACTACAATTGAAATAAATTAAAATGAGAAATACAAAAAAAAAAAAAGGAAATTAAATTTATAAAATTAATTGAAAAATTATTGAAATTAAATAAATAGATAAATAATAACTGAAGTAAATAAATACCATAAAACAATAAAATATAATGAAAAAATAAAGAAATTAAATAAATAATACCAAATAAAATTACATGAAAAAAAAAATAAATAAATAAATGAAATAAAATAAATAAATATTTTATGAAATAAAATAAAATGAAAAAAATAAGAAATTAAATAGAAAAAACAAAAGAGTAATATAAAATAAAATTACTTGAAATTGATTATATAAAATAGAACAAAAATAAATGTGTGGCAAAATAAAAGTGTGGCATTTGCATTTGTTTTTTTTTTGTTTGTTTAGTTTTAGCATTTTTATGCTTCTAAGATTTAAATAATCTAAGATATAACCATTATTATTATTATCATTATTGTTGTTAATATTTCAGCAGTTCATTGACTTTATGTGACTCCCATCGTCCATCTGCATGTGCTACAAAAAAATAATAAACTACTGCGCTCCATCATCTGGTTGGATCAATGATTTCTTTGTCGGAATATAAATGTCCTATTGTTTAAATTTCATCACTGAAATAAACTCATTACAACCTCAGTGTTCTGAATCTGGTTTTCACTGTCACTGATCCTGAATCAGTTACTCATTAACTCGACCATGTGATCAGGATAAGGCCTTTATTGACCCTGAAACCGACTGTAGAGGCAGGGCAGCGTTTAGAGAGAAAGTTTTTTTAGATTTGTTTTACTTGTATTAGTCTGAAATAATAAACAGCCTGTAAGTAAGAGCAGTCAGTCCAGTCAGAGGTACACGCCCTGGGACAAGTTGAATTAATTTACAGATGTCGGTCGTACAACTGCTTACAGGGAAACAGCAGGTACGTGTCTCTTTTTTTACTCTTTATTCTAATATTTCTGCGTCTTTTCTCCAAGTTTTCTGTGAATTTAAGTGAACAGATCTTTTACAAAGTCAATATAAATGTGAGTATCTGAGTCTTAACGGAGTGTGTTCAGTCCAGCAGAGGTTTCAGCGGTAGAAGATTTCCTCAAAGATCTTTTTTAACAGATGAAGTTGACTGAATTTTCTCTCTCAGGATGTTTTGTATCATGGATGGCGTTTTCTCCAGACCGCTCTTTTTCCACCGGGCTTTTGTTTTCCAGCTCATTGTGACGCTCCTTCTGTCGGCAGACTTTTGTACAGGTATCTATCATACAAATATTTAAGTCAGACTTGTGCAAGAATCTCATCGCACCATTTGGAAACGTGTGTTTCTCCAGGCCAGACTCAGGAAGACGGACCCTCTCAGAAGGTCGTGGCTTCAGTTGGAGATGATGTGATCCTGCCGTGCCACCTCGAACCTGCGGAGGATGTTGTTTCAAAGAGCGTGGAGTGGGGCAGACTTGACCTGGAACCAAGATTTGTCCATTTGTGGGATGAAGGTCATGACCTTTTGACAAACCAGAACCCGTCTTTCAAAGGAAGAACTTCGATGTCCGTGGATAAACTGAAGTATGGAGACCTTTCGCTGACGCTGTCTTCAGTCCAACACTCTGATAACGGAGAATACAGATGCTACTTTCCTTTAAAAGATCGAATATCCATGGTGGAGCTCGTTGTTGGTGAGTCTTTACGTGTTTTAATTTTCCCACTTTCCCATAACTCGGTGTTTTTATGACCTCTGATGAAGCTGCACTTCCAAAAACCGTTTTTTTGTTCAGCTGATGTCCGTCTTGAGTCTCATTTCATTTGAGAAAATGATGTTTATATTCAACATGTCACTGCTCAGCTTTACAACAGTAACCACATCTTTTAGACCAAGAGAGGGCGCCAAACACAAGAAGACTTTTAGGTTTCCATCCCTGATGAAGATGACAGTTTGTGCTTCTTGTCTCCCATCCTCAGGTTCCTCCTCCTCACCTTTCTTGAGGTTTTTTTGTCCAGATTGTTGTCGCTGGCCCTGGGACTGACTTTGACTGTGTGTATTCCTCTGTATGATTATCTTTCTCTTCAGATTTTTTTTTTTTTTTGTATTCTTGTTGCAAGTCAGTTTACAAATGGTTTATGGATGGACTCACTACAATAAAAATAAAATTCAATAAAAAAAATTCAACTAAAGAAATAAAATAACTAATAAAATAAATAAAAAAATACTAAAAAAATAAAATACCATAAAACAATAAAATAAAATAAATAATTTAAGAAATTAAATAAATAACGAATAATACTATCAAATAAAATTCCATGTAATAAACATAAATTAATAAAAAATTAATTAATTAAAGTAAATATATCAATTAATAATCAATAAAATGAAAAAATAAGAAATTAAATAAAAACAAATAAATAATATTTAATTAAATAACATGGAATTAATTTTATAAAATGTAACAAAACTGAATAAAATTAAAAAAATAAATTTTAATCAAAATTAAATGGAATTAAATAAAATAAGTACTGGAACAATAGTGAAACCTTAAACAACATTAAGTTTAAGTGTGGCATTTGTATTATTATTTTTTGTTTGTTTGTTTGTTTGGTTTTATTTTTTAGCATTTTTTATGCTTCTAAGATTTAAATAATTTAAGATATAACCATTATTATTATTATCATTATTGTTGTTGTGACTCCCATCGTCTATCTGCATGTGCTACAAAAAAATAATAAACTACTGCGCTCCATCATCTGGTTGGATCAATGATTTCTTTGTCGGAATATAAATGTCCTATTGTTTAAATTTCATCACTGAAATAAACTCATTACAACCTCAGTGTTCTGAATCTGGTTTTCACTGTCACTGATCCTGAATCAGTTACTCATTAACTCGACCATGTGATCAGGATAAGGCCTTTATTGACCCTGAAACCGACTGTAGAGGCAGGGCAGTGTTTAGAGAGGAGCGACTTGAAAGCTTTTTTTCTACCTGTTTTACTCGTATCAGTCTGAAATAATCAACAGCCTGTAAGTAAGAGCAGTCAGTCCAGTCAGAGGTACACGCCCTCAGACGAGAGTCAAAGTCTGTTTTAAATTGATTTATAGACGTCGGTCGTACAACTGCTTACAGGGAAACAGCAGGTACGTGTCTCTTTTTTTACTCTTTATTCTAATATTTCTGCGTCTTTCCACGAAGTTTTCTGTGAATTTAAGTGAACAGATCTTTTAAGTCTGAGAGTGCAGTCTGAGCACAGCTGAGGAAACGTCTCCTGACTTTGAGTCATACTGACCACCGTTCCTGTCAGCCTCTCCGGTACAGAGTCAGTCGCCTTGATAGTTAAAATATCTCGTTAGCTGGAGAAATCGACACCAATCAATCAATATAAATGTGAGTATCTGAGTCTTAACGGAGTGTGTTCAGTCCAGCAGAGGTTTCAGGGTTAGAAGATTTCCTCAAAGATCTTTTTTAACAGATGAAGTTGACTGAATTTTCTCTCTCAGGATGTTTTGTATCATGGATGGCGTTTTTTCCAGACCGCTCTTTTTCCACCGGGCTTTTGTTTTCCAGCTCATTGTGACGCTCCTTCTGTCGGCAGACTTTTGTACAGGTATCTATCATACAAATATTTAAGTCAGACTTGTGCAAGAGTCTCATCGCACCATTTGGAAACGTGTGTTTCTCCAGGCCAGACTCAGGAAGACGGACCCTCTCAGAAGGTCGTGGCTTTAGTTGGAGATGACGTGATCCTGCCGTGCCACCTCGAACCTGCGGAGGATGTTGTTTCAAAGAGCGTGGAGTGGGGCAGACTTGACCTGGAACCAAGATTTGTCCATTTGTGGGATGAAGGTCATGACCTTTTGATAAACCAGAACCCGTCTTACAAAGGAAGAACTTCGATGTCCGTGGATAAACTGAAGTATGGAGACCTTTCGCTGACGCTGTCTTCAGTCCAACACTCTGATAACGGAGAATACAGATGCTACTTTCCTTTAAAAGATCGAATATCCATGGTGGAGCTCGTTGTTGGTGAGTCTTTACGTGTTTTAATTTTCCCACTTTCCCATAACTCGGCGTTTTTATGACCTCTGATGAAGCTGCACTTCCAAAAACCGTTTTTTTTGTTCAGCTGATGTCCGTCTTTGAGTCTCATTTCGTTTGAGAAAATGATGTTTGTATTCAACATTTACAAGAGTAACTACATCTTTTAGACCAAGAGAGGGCGCCAAACACAAGAAGACTTTCAGGTTTCTATCCCTGATACTTACAGTTTGTGCTTCTTGTCTCCCATCCTCAGGTTCGTCCTCCTCACCTGTCGTTCACGGTGTTGATAAAAACCCTGACGGAGTGACGTTACAGTGTCAGTCTAAAGGCTGGTTCCCACAGCCTGTGGTGTTGTGGCTGGATGGTGATAGAAACCTCATCTCTGCTGGACCTACAGAGGCAGCCGAAGGTCCTGGTGGTCTCTACACCGTCAGCAGCAGACTGACTGTGGACAAAAGTTCAACATTTATCTGTAGAATCGAACAGGTGACGGTCCAACAAGCCGGAGAGACTCAGATTCACATTTCAGGTGATTTTTTTAAACATATTTTTACTTTTCTTACAGCTGACATGGTTTTGTAGATCTGATGTTGTGTTTTGTTGTTTCAGCTGGATTCTTTACGACCTCTAATGCTGAATCAGCTCGTCTCGGCATCATAGTCATTATTTTGGTCGGGTTGATTTCTGCACTCGTCTTTGGCTTTGGTTTGTGGAAACTGAAACAAAATCGGAAAACAGGTCAGTCCTCACCAGTCATCATTAAAACACCTCAAAATAAAAGTTCTGTGATTGATTGAAGTGTACACTGTAAAAGTAATAATAATATCAATGATAATAGTAATAGTGTTAGCTTTGACAGTGAAGTGGGTTTTTTTCATGTTAATAAGTGAGATGAGCAGGATGTGCTTCTGTGGTTCATTCACATTTACCTTGAGTAAGATTCTAGCCTCTGATTGGTTAGTGCTGTGACATGTGATCAGGTTGGTAAAGAAGTCAAGTTGTTGTCATGCCGATGAAGCTGAAACGTATAAATACTGCTTTCTTATCATTAGGGTGATCCAACAACCTCACATCAGACCCTCACATTACAAAAATAATAACAAGAATGATAATTGAATTACAAACAATGATTAGAATAAAAATAACATTGATATTAATAATAATAAAAAATAAAAATTAGAATAATAATTACAACAAAAAATAATAATTAAAAAAATAATAATAATAATAATAGTGACACAAAATAAATATTTAAATAATAGTTATAATTGGAATAATAATAATAGTATTGTTAATCATAGTATTAATTAAAAAAATAATAATTGAAATAATAATATTAGTAATAGTAATATTTTTGATATTAGTATAATAATAATAATAATAATAATACAAAATAGTAATAGTAAAAGTGATATTAATAAGAAAAACAATTATAATTGAACTAATAATAACAAAAATGATAATAATAAAAACCCATTATAATTCATTTTCTTATTATCATTATTATCATTATTATTAGTATTATTATTATTATAAGTAGAGGTAGTAGTAGTAGTATTATATCTAGTATTAGTTTTATTATACAAAATCATAATTTTAATAATTTTAATAATTACAATGATAAAAAATTTAATATAAACAATACATTTAATTGAAATAACAAAAGTAATAATAAAAGCTATAGTAATAGTAATAATAATGATGATATAAGTATTAATAATAATAAAATTAATAATTATTATTATTATTATAAATATAATTATGTGGTTAGAAAATACTAAAAATAACAGTAATTAAAATAATTATTTTTAATATAATATACAATTATAATTATTAATAATTATAAATTAATGAAACAACAACAATACTACTACTGCTGATTAATAACAACAACAATAATAATAATAATAATAATGTGTAAGTTTAAACATCATTACAGAGTTTGGTGAAGACTGTTAACTGGTCCATGGTGCACTCAGAGTCCTGCTCTGGGAACCCCGCCCACTCATCACCTTTTTTCAATCAAAGTTTTAGTTCTGTTTAATGTCATTAGAAAATTATCCTATTTTGTCGTCTTCTCTTTCGATAAAGCAGCATCTTCACTTTTTAACTTTGACTCTGGTTTTTAAAATACAAAATATTTAATTTCCTCTTTCTTAAACTCACAGAGTCAGAGAACAATCAAGATAGAGCTGAAGAGAAGGAGAAGCTCATGTCAGAAAGAGAACAGAAACTGGAGGATTTGGAGGAGGAGAAGAGAGAGCTTGAAAAAGACCTGCAGAGAAATGAGAGAGAAGAGAAGAACTTGGAACAGATGGTTCAAAAACTGAAGGAGAAAAACCAAGAAGTGCACAAACAAGTGGATCAACTCAAAGAGCAAGAGGAGAGCATGGAGAAGGTCACCGGATTCATCGAGGATAAGTTTCAGTTAGCTGAAAGGGTGGTAGATAGTGACAAAAGTCAGGTATTCACCATGATGAAAAACGTCGCGCTGGAAGCTCAAAAACATCTGCAGAGAGGAAAAACTGAATACGAGACCCTTCAAATGAAAACACAAGAGTTTCAGAACATAACAGATGCTTTAGAAAAAATAGTGAAGGAGAGGAAGGAGGCGCTCAAGAACAACAAGAAAGAAATCTATGAACGGCTGAAGACGATTCAAAAGAAACTTTCACTGAGAATATCAGAAAAACAGAACTGTTGACGTGTTTCTAATCCTTCCTGATCAGTGAATGTTTTTACTTTCTCAAAGGTTTGCACTATTAAATGTTGTCAGGATGATCTGCTGTAATACTGTGATTGTGAACACTGACTTTGAGTTTTGTGTAGTTTTACAGTTTGGATTTTTATACACACTTTAGAGAGTTCAACTGCTTATTTTTGTTTCTTGTACAACAAAGATCGTAAAATAATTTAGTGTATCGAGTAAAAATATGGATGAAGGGACAGAGACAGAAAGGGACAATGCAGTTTGAACAAAGAGGAGAAGGAGGAGTTTGAATCTCTGAAGGAGGAGATTTTGAGGAGTTTGTTTTTACTGCACTTTTATTAGACCGTCCATTTTTGGTCACGAGGTTCACAAGTGTTTGTTTTTACTGAAAACTGTCATTGTACCAAAAATAATAATGCATTAAAATCAATACTTTTATCAATTATTGACACGGTCTGGGCTGTTATATCTTTATCAAAAATATTTCACTTTGCACCTCATTTTTGGAAATATTGCTTATTTTGTGTTTCTCCCATAAAAAAAAATCTGGGTTCTCTCGACAAAAGATGCTAAAAACCTAAAAAGAATCTAAAAAATTATAAGAAACTTTTTATCTATCGATAGGTCTGAAGATGTTGACAAGATGTGATGCTTTAAAAGTAAAAAAATATGAATGTATAATGTTTTTACTGCACTTTTATTAGACGGACCGTGTCAGTAAACTTTAAGGGGTGCACAAGGGTTAAAGGAAATATTTTGAGTGGAATGCCCTTTAAATTTTACAGTCGAGGATCAGGCTTCAGTACACTTCAGTTCAGATTAAGATCCCCATTTGTAGTCAGTGGGAACATCTGCTGGCAGCTCTGTGAATTGCATTAAAAAATATGATTTTAAAAAGTTTAGCTCTGTATCTGGTCACCTGGTGGCGCTACAGTCCCAGAACCTTTAACTATCTCTACCAAGAATAAAAACAGGATGACCAGAGATGAGAAGATGAAAAGCAGAGGTAATCTGGCTTCAAGCCTAATGATAAAATAATAATAAATAAAAAATGATAAAGCAGTCAGTTTAATATCAGTCTGTCTAAAATACAGTTGACAGATGCTGATTTAAATGGATTAGTCTTTTTATTTCTACCATCATTAATTGAACCAAGAAATTAAATTAAATTCTGTTAAAAGAATGTGGACCAACAAATTCGTAGTCTGGTCAAAATCCTGATAAGAATATATCAGACAGGTTCCTCTAATCAATATTTTATTGATGGAGACTGACAAAGATGCTCATAAACTGTTAAGGTTGTAGGAGCTCTCCTTTGGTTTTGTTTGTCGTTACTTTTTGATTGGTGTGATATTAATGAGAGCTGATGTATTTTTAATATTTTGTCTTTGTCTTTTATAAACAAAAGTAAATGTATTCTGCAGAAAGGACAATAAGATCAGTAACTGTTAGTTTCAAAAGTGAAGTTCATGGTCTGTTCTGCAAAGTAACTGACTTTCACAAAGTGAACCACAACCCCTTATCAATAGACCTGTGAGGATGATGTGGTTGTTTCACACAGCATTTGTAAAGCTCAGACGCTCAGTCAAAAATAGGAGTGACAGACTTACAACCATACAGAGATGATGTGATCAACAAACACCAGAAATATTCGACCTAACCTTCACCTCAGAGGCAGTGACATGTGATGGAGTACATCTATAGATCATTTTCAGTTCGTCTGCTTCAGGTCAAACTGCAGACGCAGACATATGTTGGTGACAGACCACAGGGAGAGTATTTAAAGACTGCTATAGCTTCACCTGTGGGAATGGAAACAGTGTGGTGTAACTGTGACATCTCAAACCACCACCCTCCTCAAACAAAAGCCTTGAGATGAGAGTCAGTGAAAACCCCGTTGACCCAAATGCTTTAACCCCCTGAATTATTCTTCCATGAATATGTTTTCTTTCTCCACAAGATGTCCCTTATTTCAGTTTGTTAAACATCATTTGATCCGAGTCTAACCTGGACTAACTTTTATGGAAAGTTCAATGAATCTTGCGCTTGCCGATTGGTCAAAAAAACAGCACAACTTCACGCTTCTCCTTGTGCAAATGTATATGCTCTTGTGGACCTGCGAGAAACAAACGACTTTCATTAGAGAGTGCGACATATTTCAGTTTTATGAATTTGACAGTAAGTGATTTTGTCAGTCAGTGAAAGTATGAAACTTGTATTGGCTGGTTTACACCAGTGATCGTGACGGACATACCTCGGGTTTATGGTCTAATGAACTACAGCTTTGTCTCTTGTTGCTGCTGATCTGGTTCTGCTCCGATCTGCAGAAAAAAATAAATAAATATAAGAGCAAATATCTTCTTTGGATACATAACATTTCATAGAATCCTACCTCATACTGCCCCCACCACAGTACTGTTTATTGTTATTATTACTATTATTATCATTATTATTGTTATATAAAAATAGTCATTCATTCAATGACTTTCTTCAAACTTAAATCTATAGTCACTTTTAAAAGTCTTCACACTACGACACACCTTATCTCTACAATAACTTTGTTCACCAAAGTAAACAAACTTTAGTTTAAATTTTATATGTAGAGCAATATTTAAAATGATTTACCTCCTTTCCTCTCAAATTTGTAACAACAGCATATGTGGGCACGCTTGTGTCTGCAGTACTTTGCACACCTTTAGTCCTTTATTTATGTGGTTAATTGTCTCAGTAATTTGCATTTCCAACACATTGCCAACTCAATAAGACAAAGTAACCAATCGAACCTCTGTAGCATTGACACATTTGATAGGATTCTTGATTTACTGACAGTAAATACCCACCAAGCATTTTTTGGTCTAAAGAGGTCTAAATGTAGCCTAGACGACTGGTCTAAAATCAGACTACCACAGGTCTAAAAATGAAAGATTTTTAGACGTGTAAATTTAGACCAATGTTAGACTAGCTGGCGATACTATAGTACACAGTATATTCCTTAATGGCTATCATAATTATTTTGGTTAAGTACTTGGAGATCAGTTATGCAACTCACAGTTACTTTTTGAAATAAATAGTTATCGAATAATGATTTAAAGTGCAACGTCTAAAAATGTACAGAAGCTAGATGGTTGAAATTAGGTCTAAAAAAATCTAGACGTCTAATAGCTGTCCTTTCCTCAGTGGGTATGACATCAACCTAAAAAGGCACAACATTGCCAATACATTTTTAATTTGTCCAAGAATCCTGACATCTCTGTCCTCCTCTCAACAACATTTCACTGAGCTATTTTTTTCTGTTCTCATTGATAGCTGCATATTCCTGGTTACCAGAATTCAAACATATATAACCTTACAGGGACAGCATGCTAAACATTTCTTTACAAGAATAATGTTACCTTTGTTCTTCAGACGGCAAAGAAGGCCCACTATCAACAGAAGTCCAGCCAGGACCAAAAAAGCCCGAAGAGCCAGTAAAACCAAAGAGTAATGAGAAAAGCCATCAGATTGGTCTTGGATCTCTGTGGCTGGTAAATCTGCATTTGATCAAACATGAACACACAAAATTTGGGGCGAATTTAAAGTTCAGTGTATTACTTAATACATTCCTAAGTCTATATAATATTTATAATATCCCTAATATCCCAAATGTACCCGGTCCATTAAAACTTGTTCAAACTGCCGAAACTCGAGTATATAGTTTTCTAACATTGGGAAAAAGTCTCACCTTTCACAGACAGCCAGCTCTCTTCTGATTCTCCAGCTCCTGAAATGCTGCATTTATAGAGTCCTTCATGAGATTTAGAGACATTACTGATGAGAAACTCTCCTTTGTATCCTGTTGTGATGAGTTTGTCATCTTTAAAGAATTCAGCTGCCAAATTTTTTACAGCCATCTTTTTCCTGCAAGTCAGACTGACGCTGTCACCCTCCGTCACGGGACCAATGGGACCCTCCAGGATCACATTTCCTGCTGAACAACAAAGTATTTACACTTCTGAATTAAAAAGTCCTTCAAGGCTCACATATGTGACATTGACTAAACATGTATTGACTGATGAACACTTTTCAATGGTCCTTACTGGTGACTGTGATGTTGACACTGCTGGTTCTGTCCTCAACGTCATTTTCACACCAGTACTCTCCACTGTCTGATGCCAAGGCGAGTCGGATGTTAAAGGACCCTGTGGAGGTTTCCCACTTGAGAGCGTTTGTTGTATTTTCTCTCAGCTTTCTCATCACTCTCCATTCAGATGAGAAATCCAGATTATTACATTTAAACTGGATGGATTCATACTCAAAAAACTGCAGTCTGCTTGGATCAAAATGAGGAAAACCAGCATCTGTAACAAGCGCAAGAGAAATAAAACAAACATATTATATAAAAGATACTTTAACAACGTAGTTCACACTTTAAAACCCAATAAAAACACTCAAATCTCATCACCAACGATGGCTAAAAGTAGTGAATATATAATCTAGGACTTTGCTTGAAAAGTGAATATTTAATAAAATATATTTTGCATATACCCAGCTGCAGTTTTTTATTAGTTTATCATTATTTTACATGTGTGTGAAAGAATTAACTTACAGATACTTACCAGCTTTTTCAGCAAAATAACATTTCTGAGTTTGAATAGCAAACAGCAGAATCACATTCACCCCTGGAGACACAAATATACGTGTTAATACAGATGAACGTGTGAATCTGTCATGTGATACTGAAATGCTGAAACATAGTTTGTGATGTCAAGATGGAGCAAACAGACAAAAAGACTTAGTAGTACTCACACCGTCCGCTGCAGAAAGCTTTCACTTCCATTTGGTCTCGCGGCTGAACGTTTACTGAACATCGCGCTAAAGTACAACAGAATCATCGAGCTAAGACCCTCCTCTTCTTCTCGAGAGGCACCAGATCAGAGAGTTGTTTCTTGAGTTAAAGATATAGAGGGTATCAGCAGAGCCGATTCTAAAGTGTGCTGGGGGCCAAGCAAAAATTGTCAAGGGGCCCCTCTGAGAAGCGGTGAACATAAATTATCTGAAACCAACAAAAGGGGTCAGAAACAGATACTTTTAAAATCAATTATCATTCTTACTATATAACTTGAAAAATGTGCTCTGAAATAGCTACAGTTCTGGAATGCTTTTACCGTAATAGCCAGCATCTCACCCTTATTCAAAGATTCAATGTCTGAGATTCACTTCAGTATGTTATAAGCTTTAAAGTCGATGTTTTTTTTTATGTAAGAAAGAACTCTGTCTAAACTTAGATCTAAATTTCAAAGCATCAGTAGAGTAAGAGTTAAGCTAGCTAAGACACAACTTACATTTATAGCATTCTATTAACATTGAAAGTTGTTGTCTGGGTTAGCTGCTTTTCCCTGTCTAAATCTCTCCCTTAACAGTGTTCTAGTTACTTTGGTGAAGTTTCAGTATTGTACCTTACAACCGGACTTTCTCTCTGTCGGCGAACCCAGCAAGACGGTGCGGGTGTGTCACAACACGGTAACAGCGAGCTAACGACGCGGGAACCCGAGGCTAGCATCTCCCGCTAAGCTAACACGGCTAACTAATAAACAGTTAACAGCCAGCCTCACACCTAATGCTGGTTAAAGTTTTTGACACAATTCGCTATCTGCTCCACTTACCGCTGTCTTACTTTCTCCTTATTTCCTTCTCTTTTTCTCCTCACTCCCTGATAAGTAGCTCCACTTCACGGCTCATTTCGACGTTACTTTGATTGACACATTATGCTAAGATGGACGTCGGTCACGTAGCAGCAGGACAGGGATGACATGGGGCCCCTTTAGGGGGGGAACCGTCTAAGGCTCTGTCTCAATTCAGAGACTGCACAGGGCCGAGCGTTCTATCGTTCTGTGGACTGGAGTACCCTGTGTGAGATGGTCCGGTTTTTGTGAATTGGGACGGTCTACACTTCAGAGGACTTCCCGGTTGAGTCGCCAAATGTTCCCGCCCTCAGGCTCGACTTACGACTGACTTGAAAAAAACCCGCGGAGCATTTATTTTTTAATCGTGCGACCATGCACAGACACAAAACAATAGATACATACAAGCACAGATCATTTCCACTAAATTCCTCCAATGATTGTTTTGAATGGAGTTTTAGGGCCAAAGTGCGATTTTTTTTAAGACTCCAAGATTAATGTCGTGAATTTACAAGAGTAAAGTCATTAATTTATTAGAATAAAGTCGAAAGGTTCCCTGTTATTTCAGAGGAGACTTGTTAAAATTAGGGCCATGAAGCATTTAAAGGAACTTTGCTTCAGTATACAAGCCAAATGGGACACCGTTAGCGCTGCGTGATGACATCACGCACACTTGAAATGCACCGTTCAACAGTGCAGTCTCTGAGTTGAGACACAGCCTAAGATGTCATTGCAAATTGACTGCTAGTTGCTAAATGAGGTTGCAATACTTCAGGATACTTTTGGGGAGTGGGGTTTGTCAGCCGTTGGGGGCCCCCTAATGGCCTGGGGTCCCAAGCAACTGCCTGCCATGCTTGTTGTCTGGCTCCAGCTCTGGGTATCAGACAAACATGTAGATAGACGGACAGTTAGACAAGGCTGGCTGACTTTCCTAAGACAAGATAGACACATGAAAAAGACAGTGTCAGGGACCAAGCAGTCAAGCACAAAACAAGTTCCAGAAATAGATGGATTTATTTAAAAAAAAAAAATTTACAAAGCAAATGACTGAATTAAATGAAATCAAAGTTATAGGGGCCTTAAAAGAGGTCAACAAAATATAACTCTACTGAAAATAAGGCTAACGAAACGAGACATCAACTCAATTAACAGACCTGCCAGGATAAGACAGTGTTGATCAGACCACATTTAACAAACAGGGGGAAACTACTGTATATATACACAATAAAGCAAACTAACACAATAAAACCCTGGTCCCCCCATGATGTAAGAGCTCTTGGTCCAGTCTGTGGGAGGGACTTCAGCATAAAGCCATGCTCCACCCTCCGCCTCACCTTTTGTTTGTCCAAGGAGGAAATGCCACCCCAGAAGCCAGGTGACTCAGAAACAAGAGAAATGAATTCATACAAACAAAATGACAAACAATTTATTTTCTGAGTATGAGTGTGCTAAAATGTCCCGCCAAACATTGTACACTCCTCATCACCATGGCTGTTATACAAACAGGAACATGCAGCCTGTTTTATTACAGTTCAAAGTTCACATTATTTTATTTGATGCTCATACAGGGTGTCATTTATCAGAATTACACTGACAGGGACGCTTTTTACAAGAGGTATGTCCTTTTTAACTTTTACCTGTTTAAGACGTGTATTTCATTTTGAATAAACATTTAAATATGTGAAGAATACTGCACTGCAATATTGTTGCCAACTCCCTTTTATTGTCTTGCTTACGCTTGTGGTTTCCTGAATTCTGTTCCGAGAAAGAAAAGACATTTCAAGCACAGACCGTACTCTGATAAAACATATTCAAGAATAAAAGAACATGTTTCAAAGGTCTGTGATCTCAGTGCATTTCTGCTTTTAACCAGATGTGATAAAACTGCCAGTTATTTAAAGGAGAGAACAAAAGGTTAGAAATGTTTTGAGTTCAAAGTGTAATATAGTCTGAAAGTAAGAAAATTACACTCAGTCCTCAGTGACATGTATAATGAGTTTATCAGGGTAGATTTGTCTGTTATTAATCTGTTTTTGACAATGATCCAAAGACTGACCTTTGGAAGTAAAGGAGCCATTTTGAGTAGGTTAACATTTCAAGTGCACAACATGGCAGCGATGGTGTTGAATATGCAATGTGACTGATACAACTTCCTGTATGTCAGCTCCATTTCTTCCAAATGATATGAAAAAACATGCCTAGAATACTTTTTTCACTTTTATTCAACTCTCAGCTTTACCAATGTAACTCTTGTGCTTTTTATCCTTTAAAAAAAAAGTATGTTTTATATGTTTCCTTTTTCAGAAAACAAAGATGCTTCCATTGAAAGGACTGTCTGTCAAAGCTTTGGTTTTTCAACACATCCTCATTTTTCTACTGCCACATATCTTTCAAGGTAAATATTGTAATAGACTAAGCTTATGCTTGCAAGTACCAGGCAACTATGCGGCACCACCGCTGTTTGTGTATGGATGTCAGCGTATAAGTTAAACTTCTCGTGTATTTGAACTTCATTGTATGGCTTAAGTAGTGATGCTGTTGGAGTAACTAGATTCAAAATAATCCTATTTACTCAACATGGACTAATTAACATTATTCAAATCATAATCATATCAATCAATGACAGTGAAGACACCAACCTCTCTAAATGTTTATAACCTTTTATCTGCCATTTGGACAAGATTTGATGCTCCTGACTTCTCTGCACTGACATTTTAAAATCTGGTTGTTTCCCCAACAGGTCTTTCTCAGGGTGTTAGTAAATCCCCCCCAGTAGTGGCCTTAGTCGGTGAAGATGTCATTTTGCCATGTCACCTGGAACCTGCAGCCGATGCTGTCTCTATGATTCTGGAGTGGGGCAGGCCAGAACTGAAACCCAGATTTGTCCATTTGTGGCATGAAGGTCAAAACCTTTTGGATAACCAGAACCCATCTTACAAAGGGAGAACGTCACTGTCCACTGACAAACTGAAACATGGAGACCTTTCTCTGACACTCTTGAGAGTGAAATTATCTGATAGTGGGACGTACAGATGCTATGTTCCAAAAATAAACAGAGAATCTACTGTAGAACTTATTGTTGGTGAGTAATTAATCAAAGTATTTATTATTGTGAACCACATATTGACAACAGATTTGACTCGCTGTGTTTCAATCAAAGTTCATTTCTGCTGCTACAACATCAGTTTGGTCACTGTAGATAAGTGAATAAGTGTACGACTGAAAGACACACCAACCCACAAAACCTCAGCTTGTTGTTTCAATTAACAATTTCACAGTAGCAAAGTTACTTACTTACACTTTGTGTCTGAAATACGTTATAAATTGTTCCCTGTTGCTAACTTGAGTATTTTTGTTCACAGAGATGTTTTGTTTCTCTTTTCACAGGCTCAGTCTCCACACCGGTCATAGTGGAGATCAATATAAGCGGAGACAAAGATGTTCTACAGTGTGAGTCTAAAGGCTGGAATCCACCGCCTGAGGTGTTGTGGTTGGATGGTGAGGGACACCTCCTCTCTGCTGGACCTACAGAAACAGTTCAAGGTCCTGATGAACTCTTTAGTGTCAGCAGCAGATTAACTGTGAATGAAAGACATGATAACAGCTTCACCTGTCGAGTCCATCAGAGGAACATCAACCAGACTAGAGAGACACACATACAGATATCAGGTGAGTTGTCGTTGCAGTGGCCATTTGTTTGTTAAAAGTGTTTTAATACACCTTTTTATAACAATAATAATAATAATAATTATTATTATTATTACAGCTGAATGCAGCACAAGTTTGTCGAACTCTGCGGCCCGGATCATTGTCGTCTTGGTGGCTTCCTGCTTATGTATCAGTGTAATTGGCTTTTTTCTGTGGAAACGGCGACAGCCAACAGCTGGTATGTTAAAAATGTTTTTCCATCCAAAAATGAAATTAAGCGTGAAAAAATTTATTTGAGATGTAGGATTTATATTTGTGTTGCTCAAATCTGCTCCATCATACTTCTGTCCAATCAAACTGTCTGTTTTGCAATTACTGATCATGTCGTACATTTCACAGACCTAAAGGAAGACAACAAACGCACAGACCAAGGAGAGAAGCTTTTAGGAGAAACAATGAACAACGGTCCAAACCAGGGGGAGAATATATTAGAAGAACAAAAGAACATTCTGGAAACATTGGAGGAACACAAGAAGAATCTGGGGGATCTGATTCAAGAACTCAAAGATCAAGAAAAAAAGATGAAGGAAAATATAGAACAAACTGAGAAGAAGCTGGAGGTAGCTAAGAATGTTGGAGAACATAACAAAGAAAAGGGATACTTTGAACTGATGGATGTAATACTTTTGGCCAAGACAAAACTGCAAGAACGAAGACAAGGAGATAGTCGATTCGTATTAAATACTCAGAAATTGTTTGATAAAACAAACCAGTTGCATTCTGACTTAAAAACTAAAATGACACAAAGAGATGGGAGCGGAGATCCAAATTAAGAAAATTGGAGTGCAGCACAAGTGAGTGAGAGAAAAGTCTGACATACTGAAGAATCAACATCTCATTGGTAGTGGTTGTATTATCCTTTACCTGCACAAGAAACAGGAACAAAGGACCACTGTTAATGTACGAGTCCATGCAGCAGCTGTAAAGGTTCTGGTCTTCTGGTTGATAACGTAACTGTAATTGTGGTGTTGGCTGATGTATAAACACGTCTCCTCCTTCAAGAGATGCTGGAATATCTTCAAGCAAAGAGGTGTGTTGAATTCACGATTTTAATGGGTTTATTTATTACAACCCTCTTTACTACAACCACCACACGTACAACAGGGCTGGGCAACGATGGGGACGCGGGACTTCGCTGTTTGCACAACATCTATCCAGAGTCCTTTGTCCAAACAGAACATTATTCTTTCTCATGGACTCCTCATATGTCTTCAGAGATGTGTGCTGTTACATCATTGCATCCCGATATTACTCCAACAGGTTTTTATAACGAGGTAAACATGGTGCACCAAATAAATATGAAGCAGCTGGTGACAGGAAATGCAGTCATAATCAACCATATATTTTATATCAACAACTCTTTCTTTCTTTGTGTTCTTATATTTAGATTTTAAAAGCTCTGTTCAATGCAGCTACCAGCTGTACAATATCCTGGTTTATCATTGCTCAATGCATCATGTTTGTTATGTGTCAGATATGCTGTAATGTTAATTTTGCTGTCTGAAAGTTATATTATAATCGTACTATGACTTAGTGATGAGTTTTGATGCAGTTTGTGGACTTATTTTTGGTTTTGCAATAAATGACCATGAAAAACAACAATGTGATCTCGATATTTTGACTCTGTTTTTATGTTCTCAGATATTTTTAACTCCCTGAAAACTCTTGTTCATTTGAGGAATTATCATTAAAATAATAAAAGCTGTAAAACCTCAGTGAGTCTAAACACACTGATCCAAAACAGGGCTGAAATAAGTCACGGGGAAAAAGCCAGCATTAAAAGCCCAGCTCAACTGTCTGTCTAGCTTTTCAACAGGCATATGCTTGGGACCCCTGGCCACTAGGGGACTCCCAAGGGCTGACGAACCTTATTCCCCAAAAATGTCCTGAAATATTGCAACAAACAACCGGCGGTCAGATTGCAATGACATCTTAGACGGATCCCCCCCTTGAAGGGGCCCCATGTCATCCCTGTCGCGCTGCTACGTGACCGACGTCCATCTTAAGTGGAGTGTGTCAATCAAAGCAACGTCGAAATGAGCCGTGAAATGGAGCGACTTATCGGGGAGTGAGGAGTGAAAGAGACGTAAAGATAAAGAAAGAAGGAGAAAACAAGACAGCGGTAAGTGGAGCGGACAGCGAATTGTGTCAAAAACTTTAGCATTAGGTGTGAGGCTGGCTGTAAATGGTTCGGTAGTTAGCCGTGTTAGCTTAGCGGGAGATGTTAGCCTCGGGTTCCCGCCTCGTTTGCTCGCTGTTAGCGTTAATTGACACACCCGCACCGTCTAGACAACAGAGAGAAAGTCCGGTTGTAAGGTACAATACTGAAATTTCACCAAAGTAACTAGAACACCGGTAAGGGAAAGATTTAGACGGAAAAAACAGCTAACCCAGCTAACTTTCAATGCTAATAAAATGCTATTAATGGAATCTGTGTCTTAGCTAGCTTAACTCGGTCACTATCGATGCTTTGAAATATAGATCTAAATTTAGACAATGT
Organism: Xyrichtys novacula; assembly: GCA_962446985.1. Classification (NCBI taxonomy): domain Eukaryota; kingdom Metazoa; phylum Chordata; class Actinopteri; order Labriformes; family Labridae; genus Xyrichtys; species Xyrichtys novacula. The sequence continues at coordinate 109,975 of OY660886.1, forward strand.
GCTTTCTACATGAAAAAACTATCAACTCTGGAGCTTATAACATACTAAAGTGAATCTCAGACGTCAAATCTTTGGATAAGGGTGATGTTCTGGCGATTATGGTAAAAATAAACCAGAGTTGTAGCTATTTTAGAGCAAAATTTACAAATTATGTAGTAAAAATAATCATAGTTTTTAAAAATGTTCTGTTTCTGACCTCTATTGTTGGTTTCAGATAATTTATATAATTTATGGATATAATGAGAAGACATAATTTTGAATTTCAGTCTATTAATTAGAGGTAAAAAAAAAGAATTCCTCATAGGACCATTTACAAGATTACTTAAACAGTGAAAGTTAAGAAGTCTGAAATTATCAGTTTCAGTTAAAAGCGGTGTCAAGAACTGCCAAACATCTCACGCTGCTGTCATGCACAGATTTTACTCGATTCGGCTTGTTTGAATAGGGTTGGGGGGCCATGTTATAGCTGCACATACATTCATATGTGTAACCTCAGTAGTTAAATGTGAATGTGGTTGCTATAGAGGCACTAATAAGTTTTAAAATAGGAAACTGAAACATCTAAAACTAACATTTTAGAGGTTGTAAGTGCAGAAAAAGAGCTTTATTTTATTGAGTAGTTGATATATGTATCTGTAGTGAATTCTCCCATGCTATCACAATGGCAGCATCTGGTGGTCAAAATAAATGCTGCACCGCTAAAAGAAGTGACAGTTGCTGACAGGTGTGTTGGGAACACAGGTGTGCCTGCAGTAGGTCTGCACGATATATCGTTTGAGCATCGTCATCGCGATGTACGTGTGTGCGATAGTCACATTGCAGAGCCTGCGATGTCGGAGGTGAATGAACTCAGGTAAATTCAAGGGTAACTGACTGAGATACACTGCATGTGACTCTGTTTTGTGAGGTGCATGCAATTCTCGGAGGACATGCGTTTCTCAGTACCCCGGTAACAACAACAACGATCGCAAACTGAGCAACACACAGAGAAAACCACAGAAGATGAAGACTTGTTGCCAAAAAGAAAAGGAAAGTCAGTTATCTGGAATTATTTCGGTTACAAGATGGATAATGTCGACCAAAACACGTGTTCTGTGTTCATCTGTCGCCACAATAACTTCCCAGAACAATAAAAGCTAAAAATATTTCTGAGACAGACAGAAGCCATTCTAACATTCACAAAAAGAGGTAAGATCAGTGCAGGTTAACTGTCCTCAAGATTTCAGCAGTGCAGCACCACATTAAGTGCTATTCAGGTCATCTGGTGAACATTCCTCTATTTTTTAATATCGCAATATATATCGCAGGGTTGAAAAAAATCGCAATGTTAGTTTTTTCCAATATCGTGCAGCCTTAGCCTGCAGCCAGCATTAAAGCCAAACTCACTCAAGCAGAGGACTCTGATCTACATCCACACCAAGGTCATGCATCCTTGAGCATGTGTGAGACTGTTCATCTTAATTTGACTGCCTTATCTTTACCATATTCATATTAATGATAAGATTGGACTTTATTGTTTAAAGCTGATGTTATCCTATGATTTCATTTATTCTGATTGATACAGTAACAATGATTAGAATGGAAATAAATCCTCAAAATATTCTTCAACTGTCATCGGCTCTTTAATTTGAGAGATTTTGATTGTCAGCTCTAACTGGAACAAAACAGGTTTGATTCTAAAGATACTATTAAAACTTATCACCAGAATACAAACAAATAACAGGTCAATAATCAATCAAGATCAGAAAGAAGGGATTCCCATTTACCAACGTAGAGAAAACATTTACTCCAGATATTGTGTTTCTGCAAAACCTAATTTTTAGTTTTTTTGTTTTAGTTTTTGTAATTTTGTGAGTTCACAATAATGATCTCACATTACAGACATTTTAAATGAACAAATACAACCAGATCACATAAAACTTTAAGCAGGAAAATATGGACACCATTAATCATGCAGTCATTCCTTTTATCCTGTAGATGGCAGTAAAGTTCAAAATGCAGAGCCAAAAGCAGTCAGTCAGATCTCTACTGTTCCTGGTCTAAGAAAAGACAACAGGCCTGGAAATTTTTTTTATTTCGGCAGTCTGTTCTTCACACAGTGGAAATTTTTAATTTCTAGTGTTGAGTATGACGAAAAAACACAATTTTCTTGTTTGTCCACATGGCTGACGGGATAAGGAGACTGACTTGGACTTCTGGGGTGGTGGGTTTGGGCCTTATTCAGGAATGTGAATTTTAAAGTCTAGTGTCTAAACAGTACAGTTAAAGAGGAAGCAAATGGTATAATCCTGTGTGTCCGTGTGGCTCAGAGGATAAGACCATTGACTGGTACTCCTGAGGTCATAGGTTCAAATCTTACCTTGCCCAGTTCTAGCAGAATTTTAAAGTCCACAAAGGACAGTGATATTTGTATTTTTAAAATACTGTGACAAGTGTTTGGCTGATTAACACTGACTAAAGTTGATGTGGATGAGTCCATACTACTGAAGCAAATACTACCACCTGGAAAATAACTCTATAAATCCATAGCGTTCAAGTTTTTTTAAACAAAGGCTTACTTTTTCATCTTGTATGACACCCTATTTTATATATCTCCATCTCCTTTTCTTTGACCCTTAATTTCTGTTGACATAGGCCCCAGTAGGTGCTTTCTAGCCTCAGCCAAACTTAACTATTACCGCTGTGCTGCAGCTGCAGCTGCAGTGGGTTTTAGACAGGTGAAATTGTCTATAAGGTTTCAATTTTATTCCGAGGTGTTGAACCAGATATCTTAAAGTTATAATCTAAGAGTAAAATGGTTAAAGCTGTTATTCACTTCCTAAACACTCAGAGAGCAGACCCCCGGACCCACCCAATGTTGCAAACTATGAACAATATCTAACTTTAGAATTATATTTATGATGAAAACAAAACAAAATTAAAAATATTCCTAAACTGTAGGAACCTGTTTTTGGGAAATGTATTTTAGTAGTTCTCTAAGAATTTGTCATCTCAGCAGAAATTTGGGTTAATCTTTGACATCATTCTTTTGTGTGTTCTGTAAACAGGACTGGAGACGGTACAGCAGTGAGTTTCAGCATCTGGACCCTTGAACAACTATCAAATACTTACTGTGAGGATAAGGTATGTCACAGAGGTATGTACGATGAGTATGTGCTTCATCCATTTTGTAATTTGAAATGTAACTTATTTAGCTTACAAGTCCCCATAAACCAAGGCAGGTTAGGCAAGCTGGCTGAAATATGTATATTTTATATTTGACCTTCACGTTTTCTATGATCTTAACTAGGATGTCATAAAAAATACAGCTGAGCACTCCTCATAGATTTTTTTAAAAAAAGACCTGTTTATCTTGCTTTTACTCTTTGTCTGAGATGTTTCTCTTATTTTTTAACCAATAACCTGTTTTTAAGTGTGAAAATTCTTTGTTTTTAAGATGTAGCTCTCTGAGGTTGCTTGATGTAAAGGGCACTAAAAATAAAATTATAATTATTTATTATTATTTTGGTTGAGCCAGCTTGCTGAGTAACGACAAAGCTAGACAGACTTTTCAGCTGTTTACTTTTTAACTGTTGGTTGCAAGTGCTCTTAAACCTTTAAATGAATAGTATTGCATAGTTGAATCAATTTTCAAAGAGTAATTTGTCATGAAGGAGAAAACATAACAGGTAGGTCCACACAAGCTAAGGTAGGTTAAGCTAGCTGGCTTTTGAGGCTGGCTAGCTTTTTGTTATTGCTCCTGAAGTCCTCTGAGCCTTTTAGTGGCTCCTTTTTGGTGAAGAGCAAGCCTGAAAATCATTTTTGCTCTTAAATTTCCTGAAAACTTTTTTTGGTTTTGTTGGCCAATGTCAGCAAATATTTGTGCATTTGAGGTTGAGCTTAGGGATTGATTTTCTATTAAAATTTTGGGGAGAAAATAAAACAACAAATTTTACAACACAACAGAGAAGACAACATGTCAGGTAGGTCCTCACAAGCTAAGGTAGGTTAAGCTAGCTGGCTATTGAAGCTTGCTAGCTTTTTGTTATTGCTCCTGAAGTCCTCTGAGCCTCGTAGTGGCTAAGATTCCTTGTTGGTGAAGAGCAAACCCGAAAATCCTTTTAGCTCTTCACTTTCCTGCAATATTTTTAAAGTTTTGGTGGCCAACGTCAGCAAATAATTGTGCTTTTGAGGTTAAGCTAAGGGGTTGATTTTCTGTTTCAAATATTAAGGAAAAAAACAAACAAATTTTACTACACAATACAGAAGACAAGATGTGAGTTAGGTCAATACAAGCCAAGGTAGGTTGAGCTAGCTGGCTCTTGAAGCTTGCTAGCTTTTTGTTATTGCTCCTGATGTCCTCTGAGCCCTTTAGTGGCTAAGATTCCTTGTTGGTGAAGAGCAAGCCTGAAAATCATTTCAGCTCTATACTTTCCTTGGGAATTTTAATGGTTTTGGTGGCCATTGTCAGCAAACATTTGTGCATTTGAGGTTGAGCTTAGGGATTGATTTTCTATTTAAATATTTTTTTTGGGTAAAATCAACACATTTTACAACGGAGAAGACAAGATGTCAGGTAGGTCCTCACAAGCTAAGGTAGGTTGAGCTAGCTGGCTTTTGAAGCTTGCTAGCTTATTGGTATTGCTCCTAAACTCCTCTCTGTGATTTTCTGTTAACAAAATGAAGATGTTACAGGAATAATAACAATATGACAGCTATTATAAGGTGAATTTTGTATCATTGCAGTATCCTTTTTGTATATTCACATAAGCTCTGGTCTGGTGAGCTAGCTAGCTTACAAATAAAGCTTTCAGACATACCTCAGTTTTTATACCTGGGCAATGATGCATACAATTAACCTTAAGCTAATGAGGTTAATGAGGCTAGAATATGAGTTATGAGTGAAAATATTTTAAAAAAAGAAGCAGGAAATGATGAAATATTATAACTTGAAATTTAATGAAAACACAACATATATGTCAACTGAATACAAATAAGAATATCTGATACAAAACACTCATGTACTATCAATGAGCTTTGAATACTTAAGGAATTTTTAAGCATTTTTCCCCTGAAGTCTCTGAGACCGGTATGCTCTGCTGATAAATACAAGATTATTCAAGCAAATTCTCCATGTCTCCAAGTGAGACATTTCTTCCTCACTCAACTGTAAGACACACAGGGTTCAATGTTAGTACATGTTCATGTTCATTTACCAGTAAGTAATATGTATGGAGACTGTTTGAAGTCTTGGTCTTATGTGACCTTGATTTGATGTTTTACACTGAGGGTAATAACTCGCTGTATTTATACTCCCAGGCTTACCTTCTGCGTAGTATTCTGAATCTACATCTGTCAAAGTTGGATCTGCAATTGGATCGAAAGCCCTGTTTCCTGTGAAGCTAGAGACTCCTGATTCTGTAAACATGAAAACATGAGATTTTGGATTCAGGATTGTCCAGCGTAGAAGCCGTTACTTCATGTGAGGATGTGATATCGAAACAAGTCCAACAGTTCAGCAAAACAACACGTTGCTCAGAGTCGCAGTGTGTCACGTACAGAAACGGTCAGGCTAGATGTTGGTTTTGACGTGACTTTTGAAAGCAACGCCAAACCATGCTGTGGAGGACTACAACCTGTAGAGGTTGGAGACCTATCTTACCTTTTTCTGCCTGTGGTCGTGTGCTTTGGTTTGACTCAAAGCAGAGGCTTAAATTATCAGCAGCATACACAGCATCTAAAACAAGACACCATTTTATTAGCGATGAGAACATTTGAAACTCGTGTTCACATATTTTTATTTTAAACCACTAAATGATAGTCATCTTGTCTTATCACTTTTTACTGTTGTTTAACTGTTAATGCAGGAAATTACCTTTTTTCTTGTCGTGTTTTGCAGCCGCATGCATGTCATTGTCTGGATAACACATCTTTAGTTGGAGTGTGACTGAAACAGGATTCATTTAAAAGTCAGTTTATGGGAAGAAGATGGACAGAAATCTGTATATAGGCTATTTTAACAAAATAAAGTGTTCTATATCATAGCATATGAGTTGGAAATAATTCATTTATGTACAAAACTGAAAACTGGATACTCTGAACTGAAGAAACAATTTTCTTGGAAGCAGGTAGAGCACTGAAAAACCTTATTTCATTTATTTACAAGTGGTGTGAACTACATTAGGCATGCCACTAATATTTTCTTTGAGTAATGCAATATGGAAAGACTCTTTACCCAGCTGTTTTTTCCAGTAGAGTAGTCCCACTACCAGCAGCTGCAGAACCAATATGACAATGACAAGGAGCCACAGGAGGATGAAGTAAAGGTGGGAGAGAGGACGTCTTTTGCTGGATGCTGCAAAAATGAAAGGTAGGTGACAAAGATGAGTATACAGATTTCTGAGCAGATATTTTTTTCTGTAAGTAACCAGTCTGTGAGTTGTGCTAAAGTCTTATACAATACAAAAGAGATTACAGTAGTTTTTTATAGGTAGTTTTTATAGTGACAAGTTTAAAAAAAAAAGGGAAAAACAATCTTATTTTTCTCTGCGAATTTTTCTCACCCTTGACAGACAGTTGGCTCTCAGGTGAAACTCCAGCTCCAGAGATGCGGCACTTGTAGAGTCCTGTATCAGACGTGGAAACACTGTGGATGGTCATCTCTCCTGATGAATTGCTCCTGATGAGTGTGCCATCTTTATAGAAATCGGCTTTGAGGTCTGAAGAAGTTTTCATCGTCCTGCAACGAAGTGTCACAGCTTGTCCCTCCATCACAGGAGTAGACGGACTGTCCATGTACACTTTGAAGCCTACTAAATGGCATAATAAGTAAGTGTTAGAATTCATTTATTTACTCATTCATTTATTTGTTTTTTTTATTTTTTATAGTTGCATCTAAATACGGACACATTTTTTCAAGGTTACCTACTCAAGTCTGAAAAGCTAAAAAAAAATAATAATACCACTGCACGTTTTATCAATGCCAATAATCAGATAAAAAAAAAAACTACCTCTAACAGCCAACCAGCTCTCTGGTGACATTCCAACATCAGCGATACTACACTTGTAGAAGCCTTCATCAGATTTGCGAACACTTGCGATGGACATCTGTCCGGTATCGCTGCTCATGAAAGAGATGCCGTCTCTATAAAAATCAGTGGACAGGGTTGAAGGATTTTGCCCGGTACTGCAGCTCATAGTCACGGGATCCCCCTCTGTCACTGGGAGGACAGGACTCTCAAGGATCACTGGCCCAGCTGGACAACAAACAAACACAATTGCAAGGTATGAGGTTTACAGTGGTTTCTGTCATTAATGTGTGCCAAGTTGAGACAAAAACAAAAAAACATCCCATACATGTAACAGTGATGTTGATGGTGTTGCTTTTCCTTCCTCCTTCACCTTCACACCAGTACTCTCCACTGTCTGGTTCAAAAGCAGTGTGAATGGTGCACTTTAATGTCAGTGTCACAGTGTCATTTGAACATTTTGGGATGGACTCTTTCTTGTTTCTCACTTTCCATCCCGCTAAGTCATTCAGTCCCTCACAGATAAATGAGACAGGGTCGTATTCAAAGAGCTGCAGTTTGGATGGAACAATTTGATGGACTGTGTCTGTGATGAAAAAAAAAAACAGCATATAATGGTGTTACTAACTTTCAGTTTTTTTTGACTTGTAAAAACTTCATTTTAGAAAGTAACTAATTGATAAGGTATGTTTTTGTTGGTTGGCCCTTTTATTTCAGATGCACTACATTATCTTCCTTTCTGGGTTCACTGCCCTCCGCCTCCCCATTGCCCTCAACTTTGCAGTTTTATTGGCTTCAGCAACAGAAATCAGTCCCTGCCCCCACCACTGTCGTCAACTCTCAGAGACTTAGTTTCTGCAACATATTCTATAATAAACACTTTCCCTTTTGAATATTTTGCTTTTTGAGAATTGCAGCTTACCAGAAGTCTGGAAACAAGAGTGTTCAACAAGTTGAACCAAGAGTATAAATACAATGAACCCTGGAAGTACAAAAGGGTAGAGTTTTGCAGGTAAATGTTAGTTGACTGTGTTGTTTTTATAGTACGTATAAACATGCAAAACATTCAAGAAAACCACTGATAAATTCACAAGAACTCTTATTGCACCAGAACTACTTCGAGTTTTACCCAGTTTATGGATATAGAGTGAAAACGACTAAATACAGCTAAACAATGAGTACTCACAAAGTCTGAAGATAAGAGCTACAACCTCCATGGTAACTTGTTGCATACTGCCTGAGTGAGAGACTGATGGCCAAATATAGTTCAGTGCTTTTGAGAACTTCCTCTTCCTGTGAAGATGCTTTCTCAGTTTAACCGTCACTGCTGCCTCTTTGAGGCTGATGTTGCTAGGTAGCTGAGCTATATTTTTGTTTAAGAACCATTTGTTCTTCATAATGACTTCAATGTTTATCTGTCAGAAGTTGTATGTCATGAGTTTTTTTTTTTTTTTTTTAATTTTCTTGAGTAGTTCAGAAAGGTGATGAGTGGATCTAGACCACCAGTACCATTACAGAGTAAATCTGGTCCTATTTTTGACTGATGGGGTTTTTTATCATAAAGTCATCAGATGATAGTATCTACCAACAGAAGAAAAGCCTTTGTAGAGGACACAATTGTAGGCATGAAGAAACAACATTTTTAGTTTTATTCCTATGAGGATGAGATATCTCTGGCATGGGAAAGTGCATACATCAGCAAAAAGACAGCAAAGTTAGATAAAGGAATATATGGTGGCTTTTTGTGTCAAAACTGGAAACCAGGGTCAAGAACTGTGAGACTGTATAGACCCTGACCCCCCAACACTCACTAACTTATACATGAACTCACACTTTGTTACTTACCTAATGTGGCGAAAACACTAATGCATGGTACATTGAGATCCACACAGTCTGAGTACCACTGCAGCCCATCCCTCTAACAACCTGACAGCAGACTAGCGAAGCTCCTTCCTAACCTTCAAATGCTTCTGCAGTGGGAACTTCTGCACTACCGACCACAAGCCTGGAGAAGCAACCAGCAATTGGCAACTCCAACCCCAGCCTCAGCCACGCTTTTAAGCAAATACCTTCAGCCAATCCACGAACTAACAGTCACTCCCTTTTGGGCCAAATTGGGCCAGCAGCAGTCTAGTTGACACACTGCTATTGTAGGCACCCATTTAAAGCTGACCCTACATATCATTACGTTTTAATTACATTTATGGAGGGATATATATACATAAATATAGACTTTACCACAAAGAACTTAGATATATAATATAAATACTAATAATGTATTCCTTGTGTTTTCTTTTTCATAAAAATCTTGCTGTTAAGCAGGAAATACTCTCATATATATGTGTGCAAGTTACCTGATACAACTGATAAGGATCACAGCTAGTGTAGTTTCATTTGAGGACTTTGACCGGGCTGCCAGCACATGTTACTCTGAGAGGAGGACATTTTGATGCACATAGTGGGTATGTAAGCTTTTTAATTTTTTATAATTAGGTTGAATTGTACATGTTGAAATGGTTTGAAAATTGAACTACCCAATCTTATAGTAAGTTTACTACTCTGTTGTATGTAAATTACAATCATGCTGAGGCCACACTGGCTACCCCTGTCTGTGGGTGACCACAACCTCCATGGACTACTCAAAAAAACAGGATTTTTGTTTTACATATCTATGACATACTGTGCCGATACAGATGTTGGGAGGAAATTTTAACTGAAAGTATACATTAATGAAAGTTCTACCATTAATCCACACTTGAGCATAGTGTGTACATTGCAAGGAGTGTATGTGCATTTCCTTTGAGCTTATTTTTGTGCAACAAGTGCAGATCTCATTAAATTATAACAATGAAATATGTTTTTTAAAAATCCTGTTTAAATGTAACAATAGGAGATACATCTTAAAGCTTTTCTATCCAGCTAGATATGAACAAGATTCATAATGACATGAAACTGAATATTTAAATGTGAATTTAAGGGTTCCCTTCCCAAATAGCGGAGCTGTACAGTCTCAGCTCATTCTGTTCTAGATCATAAACCTTTGATGATCGCACTTTTTTTGACTGGGCAGTCTCAGCAAAAAAAATGGACTTTAAAAATGGATCACACTGTCAAAATGTGATTTATTTATTGGAAATTCAATATTTTTGCTTTTTGAAATGTTTATGACCAGCATTTAAAACTGCTTATAACCATTTCAGGTTTCTGTTGAAACTAAATGTAATTATGAGTTATAAAAAAATGGCGTAAACTATTTAACTCTTTAAAGTCTATTAAAGACCAACTTAATATAAAGCGACCCATCATCCATTGCTATATTAGGAGAAGTGTCTGTCTATATCATCTTGAAAGACTTAAAATAAGGCTGTTTTATTTTCATCATGCTTTCATATTTTGTCTCTGTCAGGTACGCCCCTCTGTAACAGAAAAATGGAACTTCGCCTCTTGTCTGCATTGGGAAGTTTCATCTTATTTGGCGGTTTGGGATGTAAGTCAAAGCGAAGTTTTGATGTGTCTGCTAATTTGGAGAGATGTACAATCATGAAGATGAATGAAAAAATCAAAACTGATCAAATGCTATAAATAATACATTATTGATCACATTGCTCTCATCTTGATATCGATAGACTTTTTTTTTCAAATTTTTTGAAATAACTTCTTTGTGTCCTGTTTCGTTTTAGACTATTTTAAAAGTGATGAAAAAACTGGTCCTGATAAGAGAAATCAACTGTTTAAAGAACAGCCACTAAGGAAAGAAATCCAGTCGGAAAAAGAGGAGGCCACATTGCTGAACAACATGAAACTTCCGTACCTGACAGAGAAACTTGAGCAACAACATGAAAAGGTAAGAGAAAGGAAGAAGAAACCAGGGCTGAAAGTCTTGTTTCCAATATACCGTCTTGAATTCAAAGATACATGTAAGATTATTCAGCCGATTAAATTAACTAATTTTTTGAATATGTTTATATGTCAGCAAAAATAACTATTAAGCAAGTTGCAAATTAAAGACTGTGGAAGGATGCATTTATTCATCCCTGTGCTGTGGTATACTCATAAAGCACAGCAAGATTTCCTCACAATGGAACCCAACAGTACCGAGCAGACCCAAACAAATCAGCAGCCTGCCATCCTGGTACATGTGCCATGCATAAGTGTTCCAGCATTTCCCAGAACTGTCATTTGACATCCATGCGCTGCCAAAAGAATTTTCAAATGTCTCACTCTTGCAAGTTTTTTCCCAAACATCAATTTTCAGTGGCCAAAACCTTTTTTAGCATGTGAATAGGAAGTCTAAACACAGAGAAACAAACACTGATGTCAAAATGTCCATATGTTGTGGATGGGGGCTCAGTCCCTTCTACTAGAGTTGCACAGAGGGATGGGGGTAAACGGACAGAGAGTATAAAAATGAGAAAATAGGTTTTAAGATAGTTGGGGCGTCCATTATTCTAGAGCCTCGTGATGAGCTGATTGATGCGGCAATAAATGCTAACTTTCCCTGAAAACAGAAATCATGACACTTTTAAAATCCACCCATCAAAAATCACCCTTATGTTTCCTAGAGACAGATACCTTATCAAAATAACATTTTACTTGTCAGTTAATGCAAAGGAAAGCATTTTTGTAATAGGATTGGACAATAATGCAATTCCTTAAGAATAAGAAAGCTAACCAGACAGTAAAAAGTCAGAGGTGATGTGCTGCTTTACTGATTTTGTTTTTATTGTGACAGTATAAGAACATCAACATAATTTATTGGTTGTGTCTTATAAGGTCTTCGGAAAGCCGAATGAGATGGAAAATCTGCCCCCCAAACATGTCTTCAGCCTGGACCAGGTTTTCTTTATCCTATTAATACACACTTTTGGAGGTAAGTTATTTTTAGACTTTTTTTACATGTATAAAAAAAATTTTCCTGTGGCAGAAAGCAACTTTTAATCACAGTGATCAATTTGTTCTGTCATTTCAGCTGACTTTGTCACAGCCATTTCCACATTTTTTCTCAACACGGTGTCAATTAGAGGCCTTATTGAATTGGGTGTTAGTTTTATTCTGTCTAATTATTTGGTTAAGAGATGGAATCGTAGGTAAACAGCATTTTATTTTTGTAGTCAGTTACAAAAGTTTATCATGTTTAACATTTTAATGTGAACATACTCTCAGTAATGTCCTGGAACCTATATTTCCAAAAGCTTTTATCTAAAATAATGATTACAATCGACAATCCAGAATTACTATTGTTATTGCAATCACTGATGAAGAAAAATCCACTGATTGGAACAAAGTCCCGGAGAAAGAACAAGCAGGAGGATCTGGTTACCACACTGATCGAGGAAAAGACTGAACTGGAGATCCAGAGGAATAAATTAAAGTGTAACTAGAGGAGATAGAGAGGGAGAGTAAAGTTATCAAGCAAAATCTTCAGGCAGTGGTAAATGAAACAGGAACTGATGTGGTGTTTGACAAACCAGAGGGATTACTGAGAGAAAAAGAAAACTTGATGCGAGACTAATGGACCAGATTGGAAGAATAGTTATTTATCATTGACAGAGTCATTACTAGAATGCTTGGGGATCCATGTTTTTAGGACACATAGAAAAAGGAACAAGAACAAAGGCACTAAAACCAGGGCCTTATGAGAGACCGGACCATTTGTAATAGTCACCCAGAGCAAAGTTAAATCTTTATATAACTCATCTGTTTAAATTGTACCTGAGTTTGAAGGTATGTATAAAATAAGGGACATACTTTATTTGAGTGACAGATGGGAGCTGATTGCTTTCTGTCAAATACCATCTTAGAGAATATGTTCACTTTTGGGGTGTTAGGCCATTTGAAGATTTTTTCATTAAGTACTGCCATCTGCCAAACCCTACCTGCATATTTAAACATAAACTAACTGGTTTATATATGAGATCAAGTAAGAATAACAATGATGCAGGATAAGTTTAGACTATTGTACTTGCAGTACATAAAAATAAGTAAATCAATGTAAAAAATAAGATCCTCATAGTTTTGTAGTTGTTGTACCACCAGTCAAAGTGAAACTAAGTAATGTAGCTGTGTTTATGACTTGTTTGTAGAGTTTATGGCTTGTTCGGTTATAAAATCATAAAGTGAACAATAGTTCAAAGTCTAATCTAATCTTTTCGGGGATACATTTAGATTCTCCGTTAAATTTTAAAAGTGATGTAGAAAAGACTAACCAAATACGAAAGGCTAACCTTGTCTGCTTTAAGATGACAAGAGAGGATTAGGCTTTTTGGCCTGGTCTCTGGCAAGTCAACCATCAACTCTTCAAAATTCTTCTACAATCAGGCCTTTGACAAAAACAAACACAAAAAGGTTTTATTTAAATGATTGAATGGGCTCGCTCCACTTTTCTACAATAAACATTTGCACTAATTTAGTTGAACTGGTGTTGCATTATATCGTACAGAAATATCTAGAACACAGAAACACAAAGTAAAAATGTCATGACAACTGCAATAAATCCTGATTGTTGCAGTTGGTTGACTCATGAACGTACTGTAATAAAATCAGAAATGAAACTACGATAGTCTTCACTCTGAGGTGATAAAATCATACGAGGGGAAAGAAGTACAGTCTAATCTCAACAGTTCAGACAGAAGTGTAGATGTTGTTGAGGATCTACATGGATATGTGTTCACAGAGCTCTGTAGAGAGAGAAGACAGAGTTCAAGTTAAAAGAAGGCAACAAAACTTATTTTCCCTAACCCAGCATTTGACAACTTGATGTAAAAAATTTTTTCAAAGTGTCATTTCACCCTAACTCATTTATTCACTTTTCCTGTTTTTCTGTCTTTTGTGTATTTACATTGAACATTGTTTTCTTTTGTTCACTCTTATTTTTGTCTCCTTTTTGTAACTTCCTTGCTATGCAGAGGCAAATTAAAGCAATAATCCAATAAGTGGCCAAGACTAATCTTTACAATATGCTCATAAATAGACAGTAATGTACCATGCTTTTGTGCGTTAAAGCCTGTGAATAATCTGTGATACATAACTTAAACTGTAGTATATATTTCAAAGATCAGAGTTTAGGTTGAGAGCAGAGGAGACTGATTGAGGCTGAAACTGAGTGAATATACAGCACTGTGTAGAGGTCTGTGAATTTAAAAATATACCAAATCTACTGACATGTCACATCAACTAATGTGTTGTTCCCGTCCACCTGTTTCTATGTGCAAAATTGATTTGCAGCATATAAAATGCCAGTTATTTGACATTTTTCCGCTTGACTGAGGTTGGCAATTCTGTGAAATGGGCCTTAGTCATTTGCTATCATTTAAGGTTCTACTTTTTAGTATCATAATGTCTTTTTTGTCATCGTATGACAGCTTTCTGTCACAAACAGCACATTATTCTGTTTGTTGATCTTTGAGAGAGCCTATACAGTTGCTCTATTGCTATTTCACAATGAAGATGTAAGGCTACATTTTTGTTTTTGTCTTCCATTTGTCATTTGAAAGACATAAAATTCACAAAAATATTTATAATAAACGTGGTTGGCCATTAATACAATAATCTTCAGACCATCAGTGCAAAACGTAGATGAACAACTAGCATAGCATTATGGGTAACCTTGAAACAGACATTTTTGCCCTAACATACAAAACTTGGGTAATGTGGACAAAAAAATGTGGACCTTTGGTGAGACTCTGGGTGTATATCAGAAAATCTGGATTTGCAATATTTTTTTCATCCACTGTGTCTAACCGTCCTTTGGGTGAGATGGGAGATGAGAGCTATGCACAACTGGTTCAGGTAAAGTAAAAAGTATATATATCTGTGTGAGAAGTGATTTTTTGATTATCTCTCAGGTCCTTATGAGTCCTGAGCAAATTGATATCCAGTGGAATTTATTTTCATTCAGAAAGAAACTTAGACTAAAGTCTCAATTACAGCATCAAGTTTTTAAACATTTAAAACATTTCATGGTTTCTCAGTGGGTGTCTGAGTATTGCACATACATATACAGGCATGCTTGCTGTGAGAGAAGCTGCATAGTACTACTTACCATGAAAAATTTTAACAGACCATATCCTAATGTCCTCACTCTTGTGCATATGGCCTGAAAACCACACAGTAAACAGATCAAGTAAGAAAAATAAATATTATATGATGTTTTGATAAGCTTTTTAAAGGTTTTGAAAAATTTTACAAAAGAATACTTTTCACAAGTTATCCAGATCTCATGGGTTTAGTAACAAATAACAAAAAGTAGTTGTGATGGTAGCATTAATAAATTCACAAACCTTATTTAAAGGTTGAAGCAAAGTCCATTTGGTTTTAACCCCAGAGTAACTGAACTTGTTGGACAATGCGTGTGTGACTTGGTGTGTTTTTTTTTTTTTTTTTGTGTGTGTGTGTGTGTGTGAGAATGTTTGTTAACCCTCTTAGGACAGAGGGTGTTTTGTAAACCTTAAAATTGTAATTTCATCAAATTTTGGAGCATTACCTGTAATATTAGAGAGAACATATTTTTATTCAACCAGTCTTACCTGTAGTAAACTGTAGAATAAATCTCATTCTCCTCCAATGAAATGAGATTTGTTCTGGCCTCAGACTTATTTGGCTCTGTGTAAGGAGAAAGTAGAACAAAATATTTACAATTTATTGTTTTTTATATACACGTATAATTTTTCAGCATGGAAGATACATTTTAAGCCGTGAATGCAGTGAAAAAAAATCAATAAAACATGGCTGACAGATAATTTACATGTCATTTTGCTGTAGTTGTTAAACTGTTTAAGGGAATTAAGGATTATTACAGTTTTAAACTCTCCTTCAGTAATAACACTGTCAGAGAAAGTAAAACAATTTCCTTAATTAAGGGTGACACACTCTGTCATTTAGTTTGAAGATGCTTTCATTTCTTTTAAGTTTGTAAAGTGTATGTTCTGTGTTATGATTAAGCTTTAACCTGTGTATGTACTTGTGAAATAAAGCCAGTGTGGAAGTGCTTAAAACTGTATTTGCCTCTGTGTTAACAAACACCAACCCTATATATAGTTGTCTAGAATGTATGCAAAACAAAATGTAAATAATTGCTTTAATTTACCTCTGTGGTTCCAGCAAAGGAACAGTCCCATCACCAACAGAAGTGTAGCTGCCAAAGAAATACTGATGACAGCCCACAGCAAGAAAGATGGTGTCTGAAAGAGCTGAATCTTGTCATTGGATTTGTTTGATTGTTGTAAAACTCTCAGCCAACTCTCTGGTGATTCTCCAGCAGAGGAAATGCACTTGTAGAGTCCTTCATCAGACTTTGATATATTTTTGAGAGCCATTTTGTCATCATGAATTTTTCCAAGTTTGACACCATCTTTGTAGAAATCAGGAATGTGAGTTGACTCGGTTTCTTGTTTTGTACAGTGAAGAGTCACATCACATCCCTCCATCACAGGGAGGGCAGGAACTTCCAGGATCACAGATCCAGCTAGAAATCATTTAAAACATAGTGTGTCAAGATCGATTCTTGCATCAGCATTAGTTGCACAATATATTACTGCATCTGAGAGTGTTTGCTATTTTATTTTGTTTTTAACAGACAAGCAGAAAGTAACCATGAGTTTGAATTATTTTTATCATAAATGTAGTCATCATAAAACACAAGACAGAATTTTTTGTTATAGTGTCGTTATTCAATACAAACCATCCCTTTCATGTCTCATTGAAACCTTGATAGTGATGGATCTGTCTATCCTTAGAAGTGATGAAGCTTTTATGTTAAGTTTTTGGCTTATAAAAAAGTTGGCATCCGGTCGGAGACACTAGTATTTTCATATTTTTGAATTAGCATACCAGTAATGGTGATGTTGACGGCACCACTTCTTTGCCCTGTTGTATCTTCGCACCAGTACTCTCCAGTGTGTGATGCAAGGGCAACAGAAATTGTGCAGGATGGTGCAGGTGAGCCACAGTCTGAAGAATCTTCTGGAATTTTTTTGTCAAGTTTCTGCTCCACTTTCCATTCAGTCATTCCACTCAACTCCTCACAGCTTATGCGGATAGTCTCATATTCAAAAAACTGAAGTCTGTCTGGAGAAATGCGAGGAAAACCTGCATCTGAGACAGAGTTACACGGAGAGAAAGTACTTTAAGATATGTTCAGATATCCACAATTATTTACACCAAAGGGATCATGACACACACACACACACACACACACACACACACACACACACAGTGAGATCAAATGATGAACTACAACAGAACAGCAGGAACACAGTCAAGGTGCTCCAATCGTGATTTCACACTTCTGTTTGATTCATTCTTGGTCTTCACACATTTCTTATTGTAGTCTCTATCCGAAGGCTTCCAAGGTAATACTTAAACACAAATACAAGCATTACTGTTAAGAATCCAGAATAATAGAGCCTGTAAAGCACGAGTTAGAAACCTACCATAGTTCTGAGCAAAGCATATGTGGTTTATCTGTGATACCAGCAGGACAAACAAGACTACTGCTGAAGAGAGAGAAGAGGACAGTCATTTTTTTGGGTCAATTAAAGATAATGATAATCTAACAAGAGCTTTTACTTACAGAGTCTGATGGAGGGACATCTGATGTCCATGATGTCTGGCTACTGAATGTTGCAGCCCAAGATTACAATACAGCAGAGACTTAGCGTCTGTTCAAACTTCCTCTTCCTGTGTTAACTATTTCTGATGGTGATGTAGTGACTTGAAATGTATGGTCAGAAATACCTGTGCGATTCTGCACTTCAGTGGTGGGATCATACTAGTTTGACCAAATCAGACCCGAAATGTATATGCTGTACCTGATGATATAATTAAAACAAAACAAAAAAAAAACTTGTCAAACAGATCAAAGGTGTCCAAAATGTTGGTATTTTTCTTAGCCTTGTTGTCTTAGTAGGGGTGCATAGCAAAATTGGGTATTCCTCAAAGTTCCTTTTTTTCCTGTGATTCAATTTGAAAGAGTAATCTGTCCTATTTTTGGTGTATGGTTGTGTGAGGGGACTGGCTGGAATGACAAGAAGTTCAGTTTTGGACAGGTTGAGCTGAAGGTGAAATTCTTTCATCTATTTAGAAATATTACCGAGGCATGATGAGATTCAGGCTGAGACAGTTGTGCAATCTGGTGGGAATGACAGGAAGAGGTGGATGTCATCTGCATAGCAGTGATATGAGATTCAAGAGATTTGATAATGGCACCGTGAAATGGTGAATATCGAGAAAGGAAGGAACCAAGCAATTAGTTTTTAGGGATCCCTGTTAATGGGTAATGTGATTTGAACACTTCTTCTCTCTATGATTCTAAAAATGATGTCCCTGTGAAGCTGGACACAAACTATTGGAGGGCAGATGTATGTTGATAATACAGTTGTAAATGCATCAGACAAAATATGTTGTGGTGTTGCAGATTATTTATCTATAAACACAAAAAAATTAAATATATTAAAAGAATTTAATCAAATAAATCAGACTGATGTTTGTCTATTTCAAACAGAACTATCTGGAATATAGAAACACACTTGAAGTAAAGTTGAAAAGAAAACTGCAATAAATCCTGATTGTTGCAGTTGGTTGACTCATGGATGTACTGTAATAAAACCAGAAATGATCATGTGGTGGTAAAATTATGCTGTAAAAAAAGGTTCAAAGTCTGATCTTAACAAATGACAATGGTTGAGACTGTGCAGATGTTGTTTAGGAACTACATGGATATGTGTTCACAGAGCTCTGTAGAGACAAAAGACACAGAGTTCAAGTTGACTGAAGACACTTAAAGTTCATTTTCCCCACCCAGGCTTTGACAACCTGACAAAAAACAATTTTCAAGGAGTTTGTTTGAATGCCCAGGGTTAAACTCTGCAGCTGCGTCTATAATTTGTATGAGCCAATAATCATCAGATTAGGTGATGTTGTTAAATCATTTTATCCTATCTCATTTATTCACACTTCTTGTATTTCTGTTTTATGTGTGTATCTGTAGTGTGTACTTAAATTATAGTGTATACTATCATCAGAGTGCAGGATGAGAGCAGATGAGACTGAACATACAGCACTGTACAGAGGTCTGTGAATTTAAAAATACACCAAATGTGGTGTGATGCTTTTCTTGTTAATGCGATGTGACCCAGCCAGAGCATCAGCAAAAATGACATGTATGAGGTCCATTGTCTGAACCTTAATGGAAACATTCTTAAAACTTAGTTTGTCTTCAGGCCTACCAATATAACAGCATTATATTTATTTGTAACCACAGCAAGTGTATTTAAAAGTTTCAGCCACTCGGTTCCTCTAAAACAGCGTCTTCAGACATGCAGTAGATAAAAGTAGATAAGAACTGTGGTTCAACTGTCGGTATCTGTTCATCTCACTCTCAGAAAGAGACGCCAACAATAAGGTTGGACTGAAGACAGCAGATATAGACCGAGAAAACCATGAACCACAAAGACCTTTAACACAAACCTCGTTTTATTTATTCTAGCTTCATGTCACATCAACTGAGTGTTTATCTCCACTAGTTTTTATGTGCATTCCACATCAACTTGTGCAAATATCAAGCCAGTTTTTTGACAGATAAACCTTGCCAGTTAAAAACTTGTGCTGCATTTCATCATGTTCTCTAAGTGATCTTTTATAATACGAGATATGCAAGTATATATATATTTTTAATGTGCAAAATTTGTTTAAAAATTTATAAAATCTCAGTAAGTGGTTATGAACATGTTTTTATTGTCCTATTATAAAAATATGACAAAATTCATTCTTTGCTTGTCCAATCAAACAGCCTGTTTTATTTCAATTTTATATCACTAGTAATACTATCAATACCTGTAGAGTATTTGTGATAGACAGAAAACACATTTATTAACTTAAAAAGGATAATTTTACAGATTTTATCCACAAAAAATATTTTTACATGGCACATGGCCATGTGTGAGTTGCTGTAATATCACTAAAAAAGTTTCATAGTAATGAAGATGCAAAAGTAGACCTCAAAACAGACTGTCCTGGCTCTGTCAGTCTTGTACAGATGGCCTGTAAAATACACAAGATATACAATTACTGTATTACAGTAATTACAGAATTACAAATACTGTCAATTGACAGGAAAAAGAATGCTATCAGATCTTTGAACAGACTTTTTAAAAGTTTTGTGAAGTTTGAATTGAAAAAAAAAGATGGCTGACGTAACTGGCATTAAAACTAAAACATGCAAGCTGAATAAATGTAATAACTCTACCTAAAGGTTTGAACACAAGTCCACTTTTATTGATATTCCAGAATTATAAATTGGAGTGAATCTCATTGAATTTATTGCAAAGCTCATTGTGGGTGTTCATTTACACTCTAACCACTGAGATCAGCAAATGCTACACAAGCCTTGAAATTATAAGATTAATAGGTTTAAGAATATGAACTGTAATATTAGAAGAATATATTCTGATGCAGTCATGCTTACTTGTGGTTAATAGATGAGTATACAACACTTGGCTCCAATGAACTGGACTTTCTTCTGGCTTTGGACTCTTTTGGCGCTGTATGTGGAAAAATGAGATTACTGTCTATTACATAAATTGAACGTTTTGTGCGTTTCTTTTGTAATTTATTTATTTAAGTAATTTATTTTTCAACCATTTTTAAACAGTTAATGCAGACCTTTTGTTTGGTATTTGTTGAAAGTGATACTCAAAGAAAAAAGGTAAGGAAAAACCTAAATGGAAGAGAAATTACATCTCATATTACCAATTACTTATTTCTACTACTATTTACTGCTGTAAGAGGTTTACTATATTGTTCAGTAAAGATTAATGTGCTGAACATTGCAGCATGTAACACTTTTGGGGGAAGAAAAATAATACTTTAAAACCTTTACTGCCCACTGGATGGATTACGCTACAGTCCATGTGGATTATCTTCTTCTAATCGATATCTGAGATCTGTTTGGTCCTGTTGTGTCATTAGCAAGGTGGATCTACCGTAAAATGAAAGAAGTAATATTTTAAATATTACCTTGCTTCCTTTTTTTGGTTTTGACTTGAGCATATGTCACTGTGTTTGGGTCAACGTCATCGTCACCACCTGAAATTCAAACAAAACATTTAAAAAAACAGGCAATAATAAATGCCATTTAGTTGAAAAAGTAAGGAACACACAAAGAACTTTAGGGACACAATAAGAATTGATCAAATAATGTGTGTCTTATTGGTCGACATATGTACTATTATTTGAAATCAATTTTAGGTTAATTGGTCACATGTAATGGAAGCTATTAAAGAAAATGTTCAAAATGTGCCTTTAAATCTAACAGAAATTTTTAGAGAACAAATTTTTCTGAGAACATCAACCAGTAATTTATTGACGGTCCCTTATTCAACACCGATGTTGACAGTGAGGGTGCTGAGTGGATTTAATGCTGCTGTTGTTATTCCCAGTTATGGAGAGTGAGAAGACACCGGTAGATCCTCAGTGAATGCCCATCGAATATCCAGCCTGAAACTAACTTAACCCCGGTGTAGATTTAACCACGCTGCTCTTGCCTCCTCACAGGGGCTTTACAGTAATTAAAGCCATGAAATGTCTTACCACTATTCTCATCACACTTTTTTACGACAGCGTATGTAGCAGTTTGTGTATCAGGATGTCCTTCTGCTCCTGAAAATGTCACATCGAAAATTACAGGCATTTATTGTGATGCTTCATTTATGAGCAAAAGTAAATTCCAAATATTAAAGTAGAGATTTTCTCAATAAGATGTGCAAAAAATAGCTAACAAGCACAAGTTAGAAGATGATTAAAAAATGGTCAAATATACACTTTTGTGAAATGGTTACACATTTAAAAAAAACTGCAAATGCCCCAGATTATCCAGAAACAAAAAGCAACAATGGCATCACAAAAGTTGAAACAAAATCAGGACTTGGAAGTTTATTTGCCCGTTAACAGGCAAGCATACAGGTTAACCTCATTTAATCTACTGTTTTCCATTAAGATGCTCATTGTTCTCACCCTAACCTGTAGGAACTTTTTTTTTCTCAAATTTCAGTTTCATCCTCTTCAAAAAAAAAAAAAGCCATGATAAAAATGAAATATCACACATAGTTGGTTTTACTGACCTGTACAATCTTGTGATAGCGGTTGGGCTGGTATCGAGTCTTTAGATGAAAACACTAGACAAAACAAAAGAAGAGGTCTTCAGTGAAAATAGTCAATTGAAGTTGGACTCCAGTACAGATATTTTTATAGAGCTGGAGGAGCAAGAAGAAGAAATTTAAGTAAAACTGACACAGAAAGCAAAATCATAAATCATTTTCCTAAGTGCTATGTTTGTATTTAACACTCAAACTACATTTCAGTTCTATAGACTTGGACCATAAATTTTAAGTACTTTTCAGTACCTCTGTATTTGCAGCAAAGAAAGAGTCCCATCACCAACAGAAGTGTAACTGCCAAAGAAATACTGATGACAGCCCACAGCAAGAAAGATGGTCTCTGAAAGAGCTGAATCTCGTCATTGGATTTGTTTGATTGTTGTAAAACTCTCAGCCAACTCTCTGGTGATTCTCCAGCAGAGGAAATGCACTTGTAGAGTCCTTCATCAGACTTTGATATATTTTGAAGTGTCATTTTGTCCTCATAAATTGCTCCAAGTTTGACACCATCTTTGTAGAAATCAGGAATGTGAGTTGACTCTGATTCTTGTTTTGTACAGTGTAGAATCACATCACATCCCTCCATCACAGGAAGGGCAGGAACTTCCAAGATCACAGATCCAGCTGGAAAAGAACTATTCTCGTGTCAGCATTAAAAATGCATTAAGTTGTTATATTTGGCAGTGTCTACTATTCAACCTCTACCAGAAACATTTGACAAGGAGTAACTATGAATGCAAAATCAAAAAATAGAAATTTCATATAACAAGAAATATGAATGTTTTCTTTTGTTGTTGTTTTTATAGTTTTCTTAATTAAAAACTTAGACTTTTTCTCTGTCTGTTCTCAAACTTTGGTAGAGTAAAAATGTAACAGAAATCAAGTCCAGAGAAAGAAAAATTAGATCAGTATTTGTCCTTCATATTTAGGTTTACACACCAGTAATGGTGATGTTGACGGCACCACTTCTTTGCCCTGTTGTATCTTCACACCAGTACTCTCCACTGTGTGATGCAAGGGCAACAGAAATTGTGCAGGATGGTGCAGGTGAGCCACAGTCTGAAGAATCTTCGGGAATTTTTTTGTCAAGTTTCTGCACCACTCTCCATTCAGTCATTCCACTTAACTCCTCACAGCTTATGCGGATAGTCTCATATTCAAAAAACTGAAGTCTGTCTGGAGAAATACGAGGAAAATCTGCATCTGAGACGCAAGAAAAGAAAGAACAGGTGTCATGATATGTTTAAATATGCATAATTTTTTACACCTGTGATGCAATTATGTATCTGTATATCAAACGGTCAATACATGCAGGCGTTGTTGCATGTATGAAAGAGCGACCAATGCAGTGTAAGCCTTCTAGTTGTGGTTAATTTGTTGTCCTTGTTCCTGATTAGGCTTTTGTAAATAAGGTGCATACCTAAAAACCAACATTATCGCAGACACAGACAAGCAATAATATATTTGCATGGTGAAACAACAGCAAAGCAGACATAAAACAATTTATCACAAAAATGCAGCAGAAACTATAAATTATTGTGAACAGCCAGTCATGTACAGTTTATGTGTGAGAGCTTAGAGTAAAGTCATCATGAATTTAAATATATATGTGCTTCTATGTGACATTATCTACAAAAACAGTTATCATTCCAACATACAGAGTGGCAGGTAAACATGTTAAAGATACTCAACTTTAGTGAATATAACTTTAGTTGCAGTGACCCTTCCCTTTCGCACAAGTCACATGATTACTGACTGCAAGTCATTGTTGGTCCTTTGACACTTTTAGTGGTTGACTCTTGAGCCAAACTGCTGCCCAGGTATTATCAAAGAAACATATAATAATTTAAGTTAAATATCAAGAGTATAATAAAGAACATCAGCTAGAAACCTACAAGCTTTCTGAGCAAAGTACGAGTGATTCATCTGTACCACCAGCAGGACCAACATGACCATCACTGGAAAGACAAATAAAGAAAACAGTTAATATCTTGTGCTTACTGAAGCATGATACGACAGCAACAGAAGAGCCTGTACTTACAGGGTCTGATGATGAAAGATCTGATGTCCATGATGTCTCACTGCTGACTGCTGCAGTGTATGATTGTAGTACAACAAGTATACTCTCAGGCAGAACTTCCTCTTCCTGTGTGCACCGTTTCTAATGTTTAAGTCGACGCAAACTTCAAACAGAGCTGAAAATATCTGTGTGATGCAGAGCTTTAGAAATAGAAACAGTTATCTCTCCGGTTTGACCCTCATGTGTGTGTGTTTGTGTGCTAGTCCTAATTATGAATTCCTAATAAGATAGTAGAACAGTTTCCAAACAAATAAAAAAGGTGGTGCACCAACCAAAATGTCATTGTTTTTCTCAGCCTTCCTTTTAGCATTGTCGGAGAATTGGTCAGAGTCAATGTCTCCCATTTGAAGGGTTAGGGGTTCGGTACCAGGGCTATCCACATTATAAAGTGTCCTTGTTCAAGACAGTGGCGCCAGGACAGGTCTAGTGGTGTGCGAATGAAACAAGTCAAAAACTAATGCGCTTCATACATAACAGTTTGTGCCATCATCAGTATGTGAATGTGGTGTGGATAGGTAATTCTGATATGTAATGTAAAAGTCAACTGTATAATCCTGGACCACTAATCTTTTTTATCTAAAAAGGAAATATTTCATGTTTTCTCACATAGAAAATGAAAAATATTATTCTTAACAATGATCAAAAAAGATTTGGAACAAGAATTTTAACTTTCAAAACAAAGATAAAAACATCTGCTCAGAACTTGGGTAGGAACTTATTTTGTAGATTACAGCATCATTATGGCATGACATTGAGAAAATTAACCCATTGCATCAGTGGGATGTTATAAGGGCCCAAAGACCTTAAAAACTTAAGTCCCTGTGCTTTCCCACACTTCCTTCAGACTCTGGGACCTTGTTTTTGAAATGAGTTGCATAATTGACTTTAATCTGGAGAGAGGATGTTGGATCACTGGGCAACAATCTAGTTCTTTTTCTCTTTTGCCCAGGTAAGACTCTTCTCACATTGTTTCTAGTTCAGGAGTGTCTTGATGTCATGAATGTATATTTTTAGTCTTTTTTCCTGAACATATCTCTGTGTGGTGGCTCTGATGATCAGACCTCAGCCTCAGTCCATTCTTTTTGAAGCTCTAATTCTTGAAGCAGTTTTTGTGGCAGTCTTTTCAGTTCTGTGGTCATCCTTGTTGACAGTGCATCTTTTCCCAACACACTTCCCTTCAGTCATCTTTTAACTAAAATTCTTTGATAGCCCACTCTGTAAACAGCCAGTCTTTTCAGCAATAATCTTCTGTGAAACTCCAATGTCCACAAGGAGGTTAAGCCATGATCATCTTCTGGCCATATCAGTGCTCATGGGTGCAGTTTTGTGTGTTGAACTAGACCAAGAGTTGCACAGATTTTATATGGTCTTTTATAAAGTCTTCATCAGTCCAAGAGTATAGAGAATGCATGAAGGATTCTTGTAAATACCGATATGTTCGCAGCAGAGTTTCATTTTTGCTGTCTTTCCAAGTCTCCACTACATTTACAAATCTTTTGTATCACATTTGTATTATTATTTCCCCCCCCCCCCCCCCCAATTCATTTCTACTGCTGTTGTTTTTAATTTATAGACTGATCTGTGGTCAGTCAATTAAATTGGTTACTGATTTCTTTCCTTGTGTTGCTTCTGTGGTAAAAAAGGAGACTGGACGGATAAAAGACTGGGGTCTGAAACATCTATTGGCAATTCTTGATTCACAGCAGTAACCTTCACTTGTCAAACAAAATTACTCCAACTGCTGAGTGATACATGGTGTTAATGTTTAACTAAGTTCATGGTGCATGTTGATCATTAACCTATCAGAGAAGGTATAAAAAAACACTAAACTGCAAACCATGAAGCCAAGCTCACATCAAATTTCATCAAATTGAGGTTTAGAATCTAATTTCTATTGATTACAAATAGACAAAGATTTTTTTTTAGGTGTTGAGTTGCATAACAACTAGTATTTATATAAGTATCAAGGTTATACCTGCTAGAAACCTCAAAAGCTGTAAACCCAGTTTGACACCTAAACTTTTTTTATGATTATAATGATTATCAAGATTTTGATATTAGATTTCTGTGTTTCAAGGTTGATGTGCTCCCAAATTGTTTAAAGTAGTTAACTTTTCAATATTTGTAATGTTCTAAATTAAATTGTAAGAAAATAATAGGGCTGCAGGATTTTCACTTGCAGTATGAAAGTTTCACACCTGTGCCCTTTATAACTGGAACACACCTCACTTAGTCGTTCATATCCAAGCTCAAAGTTCAGATCCGTTTATTTGAGGACATTTGACTGTGCAGCACACTGAGAAGTGACGGGAGTGACACAGGAAGGTAGGTGAGTCTATCAAATTAAAATAATTTAAATGTTAGAATGTTTTGTATAGTTATGAAAATTTTTATGATCATTAAAACTTTTAAAATGTGGAGAAAATAGATTTCCTTTAAAAAAAAAAAACTGGTCTTCACATTTTAATCCTGTTGGTACTGCTGGCCGGTTTGAGGTGGATTTTGTCTTTTGCGGAGCTACTCCTTTTTCCTTACTTACTGCTTTACTTTGATATTTAACTTTCATCCAAAAATAGATGCAGTTAATAACAGAATGTAAATTTAACAAAAAAGACAGAAATGTGTTAAAGAGCATCAAGCATAAATGTGTGTACAAGTCACACCTCCCAGGAGCAAGATCAGAAAGTGTTGCAGAAGCAGAGATTTTGATGTCTGTCTGTCCTTCTGCCATGGAGAGAGTTCACAAATTCAAAATAGTACAAAGGATAAGAAAGTGTTTGACTACTAACAGTCAACGGAAAACTAAATCAGCAGCAGCTATACCTTTCCCTCCCACTTAAAAGACAAATGTTGTCCAACTACAATAACCCCTAGTATAATGTGAAATTTTAGTTTGACTGTGCGAATGTGTGTTGGAGAGAGAGGTAAACAAATATTATTTTTGCTTATTTACAATAAGTGTGTGTTTGATTTTCAGCTCTCCAGAATGGATGTTTTCCAGCACATAACCGTCTTTTTTCTCCTAACACACTTTTGTGGAGGTAAGATACACAGACACATTGGTCTTCTATTTTACACCCTGACATATGAACAGCTACTGGGTAAAATAAGATCATAAAGTTTCTGTTCCCTTCTGTCCTAACCTGTGATGGCATGGACATTACGGTTTGGTTTATAGTTTAAGATGGCAAATACATCTGAGAGTGTGAACATAAATAGTGGTCATACATGACTGTGCACTCCAACCTAGGAGTTGGTAGTAGTTGTGCCATGTTTTTGAGTGTTGAAACATGTCGAACATGTGAATGCATGTAAATTGACATCAACAACATCTGTGAAATGCTGGAGCAGAGCAAAAGAGATCAGAAGTCCAAGTATTCATCCCTAGAGTTCCTAAAAAGCCTTTAGATGTGAGAGCAGACAACTGAGGGAATCTCTGAAACTATTAGTTTTTGACAGTTCTGCACCTAAATGCAGGACCCTGTCTGCACAAAAGGGGTCTTGTGCAGACAAAAGCCAGGCCCAGTTCTCTGCCTCTTACAAGCACAAATGCATAAACTGAGCATGAGTTGCCCCAATGTTGCACCAAATGTTAAATATTTAAAAACAAATTAATGTTGTGCATTTCAGAATTTGTGTTGCTTTATTCCTGTTCGATCAAACTTTGACCCCAAAAACAAGGTAATTGCTGAACTGTGTCGTCTGTAAACTGTTACTCCTCTAGGTATAAAAATGAGCCTTACAGGACTTGGTATTCAACAGCATATTGCAACATGAAAGAGCTGGAGTATTATCAAATTGCAATATAATTAATACTATTACCATCTTCAGAATCTTAAATATAAAAGAGGCCACTATAAACAATTTGTGTTTTTGTATGATATGTAAGTATTTTTAATAGAGTGTATAATTTGTAACAGAATTTAATAAGACTGGTGTTCTTGCAGGTCTGGCACAGGATAACCCTCCACAGCAGGAAGTCATGGCAATGGTTGGTGATGATGCAGTTTTGCCCTGTCAGCTGGACCCTCCTGGGGATGCTGTTGCCATGACAGTGGAGTGGGGGAGACCTGACCTGAACCCCAGATTTGTCTTTATTTGGCATAAAAGTCAGGAACTTGGAGTTGATCAAAATGTGGCCTATAAGAAAAGAGCATCATTGTCTGTTGACAAACTGAGGAGAGGAGATCTTTCTCTGACACTCCTCAAAGTGAAACCCTCTGATAACGGGGTTTATCGATGCTACATCCCAAAACAGAAGAAACAATATTTTATCCAGCTTCATGTTGGTAAGTTACTTAATTATATTATATTATATAAGGTGACATGGAGTGCTATGAAAGGCACCCAAAGTATAAATAAAATAAAATTGGTTAAAAAAAAAAAATAATAATAATTTAACTTTGTAGGAAAAGCAGCCCAATCACAAACATTTAGATAACAAGAAAAACATGATGTTCACTGTCAGGCTCAAACGTGGCTAGAACAAAGTGGAAAGCTCAATTTGAACTGAGGCAAAGACACCTTTTAACAATAAAATACAATTTTGCAGAATATACAGTAATAATGTAAGTACTTACTTGATTTCCTACAACAAAAGATATCAGAATACTTTTAATTATTATTTGCATTTATCAATTTTTTAATAGATTTTTTTCCAGAGTTGGAAACAAGCTGGATGCTGATATTATGAAAGAGGTGACCTAGATGCTATACAAGATTCCAGGACCATATCAAAAGTCTTCCTTTCTCACAGGTGCTGTCTCTTCACCCATCATCACCATAGCAGGCATTGATAGGGTCAGTGGTGGAGTGATGTTGGACTGTAACTCTCCAGGCTGGTATCCACAGCCTGAGGTGTTGTGGCTGGACAGTGAGGGAAAGGTTCTCTCAGCTGGACCTACAGAGTCAGTCAAAGGTTCTGATGGTCTCTATACTGTCGGCAGCAGAGTGACTGTGGAGAAGACAAACAGCAACAACTTCACCTGTAGAGTCCAACAGAGGAGCATAAACCAGACCAGAGAGGCACACATATATCTTCAAGGTGGAGAAAATAAAAAAAACTGTCACCCTCCAATGAATACAGCCGAAACAAACCTTAATTTCAGTAGAAGAATGTACTCAATTATGATAAATATTTTTGTTTCTTTTTTCCAGATGCTTTTTTCACAGACCCCCCCAGCTGTACTACTTCTATAGCCTTTAGTGTGCTGTTTGCCTTCATGCTTATTGTTGCAGTTGTCCTGCTGATCTGGAAAAACAAAATTGGTAAGTAAAAAAATTGTTTCACAATGAGTGATTAATTTTCTATCTCTTAACCCTTTGCAAATTATTGCAAAAAAAGGTCTGCAAAAGAATAAGATACAATTGTATGATTTTGATATATAATTTGATGAGATGTGCATGGTAGGGAAAAGATTAATTTCATCTCCATAATTTCTGTTAAAACTTTGATAATGTATTTTATAGTATAGTGTTTCTTTTAAGAGAAGCATAAAAACCAGGAAGACACTTTTTCTCATTCAGAAATCTCCCAAAGTACAGATAACATTTTTAGTGTAATTGTTAAGTATTGATAATAGAAGGCTGTATATTAAAATTTGTGCCAGCTTTTAACAGTTTTTTCATAAGAGCCTGTGTCTTAATATTATTTGCACATATAAACAGTTTTTTTTAAACTTACTCAGTCACAGAGGTGAAGTGGAATCAAAATTGTCGTATAAAAGTGTGTTGTTATAAATATACTTTTCTTCTAATATGTCCTACTGTAAGTACTTGCTGTTATTCAATGAAAGTCTGGAATGTTGGATGTTGTTACTGTTGTTTAAATTAAAGTGTGTTCTATTAAGTTCATAGTTTTCAAAGTTTTATCATAGTTTTTTTCCTTTTTAACCAATATAGAATATACAGATGCTATTTTTGTCTAGTTAGTTACAACTGTAAAACTATTTAATGTACCAGAAAATTAAATATAACCCTAACCTGTTCTTTACTCCTTTTGTTTTTCCTGAAGACATGAAGAAGAAAGAAGACAAAGAAGAAAAAGAAAAAAAAAAGCTAATGGAAGAGACCAAGGAAACGAAAGACTTGAAAACACAAATGGAAAACCGTATAGAAGAGTTAGAGACAGCAAAAAGTGATTTAGAAAAGAGAAATTCTTCTCTTACAGAAACGTTACAGACAACAGAATGTGATCTGAAGAGGGAAAAGTCTAAATTTGAGGAGTCACAAGAGAAAGCAAATGATTTTGAACAGAGGAGCAACACAATTAGCGAGGAGTTAGAAAAGACAAAAAATGATTTTGACAAGGAACGGTCAAAACATGAGAAAGTGTTACAGGAAAAGTCACATTTTCAAGAGAAGTTACAGAAAGAAATAGTGCAATTGAGAGATGAAAACATGAAACGTAGACAAAATTTTGAGGAAAAAATAGAGGTTTTAGGAAAGGAAAAGTTAAAACTTCAAGAGCAGTTACAAAACAAAATACAGCATTTGATGAGAGAAAATTCAAAACTATTAGAGAAGAAGTAATTGGAATATATGAATAAGAAAAAAAATCTAGTTTATAATGAAGTAAAGAAGAGAATTGAGGATTCAAATAAAGAGTCAAAACTTAAAGAGGAATTATAGAAAATGAGGGGTTAAAAAAGGGAAAAGTTGGAACTCAAAAGTTAAAGAATAATCAAGAAGAACTTAGAGGATTGACAGCTGAGTAAGACACAGAGCGAACTGACAGAGTACCTGGAGAAACAAAAGGAGCATCTTTTTTTCCCCAGTTTTAGGAAGCAGAGAGACTGACAGAGGACAAGAAGGGGGTCGTTGAATAGCCAACAAAGCTATAAACTAAAAAAATCTTACAAGTTGCTGGCTGGAACCAGAAGAAAATGGACAGAATCAGAAACGACTGAATATGAAATAGAAAAATACAACTGATTACTAGAGTAGAGAACAACATAGAGCAGGTGAAGAATCAAAGAGATTGAGAATCAGAAGCAGAAGATTTAAAATATACTTCAGCCAGAGAAAGGATGGGAGATAGAGGAGAACATACCAAAGACATCCTCTTACCTTCCTTTTATCTAGAGAATATACTTGATACACACACATATACTGGGGTTCATGTCAAAGGACATTTACATTTTTATTTGGTGTGAGAACTCTGTGATAGTTATTGTTTCTAATTTCGTCATGTTGACCTAACCTTGACAATATGATACATAAAATTTTGGAAGTTCTACATGTACACAGGAATGTGTGATCTTCGGCATGTATTTTTACTGTTTTTACATAAATATGTTTTTTTTAAGTTTGATTCATTTTGTTTTGTTGAAAATCATAAATGTATTGAAAACTGAAACATTTGCCTGCTTTTTGTCTCAAGTGTCTGCTCTTTTTATGACGTCGCTGGTTTTGCATTGGTTCCGGTTATAAAACCATAAAGTGAGCAATGAAACAATGAAAGTGTTCATACAATCTGGTTATTATATTATAAAAAAGCCACAAAGTCTGTTCTCAACAACTGACATCAATATTTAAGCTAGGTTGAAACCAAACCAGAAGTAGGTGTGTTATATGCTTCAGTTATCTTCATGTAGATTATCCTTGCTCACTTGTCCTTTATAGTTTACTTCACATCTTTCATCAATTCAGTTGTTCATTGCTTTGTTTTTTTTTTTTTTTTTTTTTTTTTAAAAAGCAAAGCCAGGGCAGGGTTTAAAATGTTTAGAGCGTAATAGGCCATTACGTTTTTTTCACATGGGGGGGTCGGGGTAGTAGAGTGAACTTAACTTTACCACTTGTTTAAAGACAACTTAGATAATAAAAAGGGAGAGAACTTCATGGAGAGTTAAAACAAAAAGAACAGAATCAATCCCAATTTTGGCAAATAATTGATGTAGATGTTTAATAGGACATAGGATGTCTTGATGTGATGTTAGTTCAGAGAAATTTGCATGCAACCTGGATAATCTCTGAATACAGTCTTTTTTTAGTTTTGAAAAAAGAAGGTTTTTAGTCAGATATCATGGCTTCATGGCAATGGTAACAGGTATTAGAGCCACTAAATAGCAGTGGAATGATCAGACACTCAATTTCAAAGATTAAACAGCAATTGAGAAAGTTCATCTTTGTTGAAATCCAAGAGTAATCTAATCTGAGTATATCCAGTTTGAATCGATTGCAAAGCTCTTTGTGAATGCTCATTAAAGTCTTAACTCTGAAGGCAGCAAACGTCAGGCAAGCATTAAGATCATGATTTTATTCAGGTGTTGTACATCACTCTTTTTGTATTCGTATCACTTAATTTCCCATTATCAAGATATTGAATGGCTACACCTTTCCGGATAACCATCTACTATTTTCTTTGTTCTCTCAATTTCAGTTCCTGTCTCCAAACTTTTCAACACCGGTTTATGTTCCGTATATACTGGCTACAGACAGTCTGACCGAACAACATTCTCTACTGTTTTCTTCAATGTCTCCTTTCCTTGAATCTTTTCTACTTGGCTAAGATCTTGCAACCTGTTTTCTATCAGTTTTCTCAAGCACCTGCAAAAGTGGTAACCTCAATTTAAATTATCTCCCCTGTTTTCTTCCCTGTCTTCTCTTTTTTTTTTATTACTGCTGTTCCTTTAAGCCATTATTATCAGGTCTCTCTGTCGACTGTCTGCCATTCTTCTCTGTCATTTGCCCAAAGCCATTTAACTCTCTAGGTTTTTCCCACAGATCTAATCCCTGGTTGGCAGGCTTGCCTCATTATTACCCACCAACCACCTTCTCCCCACCCCACACACAAAGCATTATACCCCCCAGTCCTCTGTGACTGGGTTGCTGATGTTTTGCAATGATGGTTTTGTGATCCGACACATAATCCTGTGTGGGCAGGGGCAGTTATGGTTTACTGGCAAGTCAACAAGTGTTTGCACCTAGATATGGATTACTTATCACATCCCTGTGTTTAAAGGGGTTGTGGGACGTTCAAAAGCAAATAAATCCAATCTCAAAGTTCAGATCCTTTCATTTGAGGACTTTGACCGTGGAGCACACTGAGAAGTGACGGGACTGACACACAAAAGGTATGAGTCTATCAAATTGATGTATTTTAAATCTTAGCATGCTCTGTATATTAGTACAGTGATGGTATAAATGGCTTTAAAATATGATTTAAAAAAGGATTTCCTTTTCAACAGACACTGTCGTAAACATTCACGCGCAAAGCACTTCGATGACTCAGCTGTGGCTTTAACAGGATTCCTTCCCTTAAAATGACAGTAAACTGTCTGCTTTGATCAAAAATGTTGCTTCTATTTTTTTGCATCAATGACAGCAAACATACTGGCCTTAACATTTGATCCTCCCAAGATTTACTGAACTAGATCCAGTGGATTTTACCTCTGAGACAGCTGCTATTGCTTTATCACAGTGTGTAGATTTAGTTAAGAAATAACTTCTGTGTGAATATTAAAAAGAAGAAAAAAAAACATGTCTACTCAAAGCTACAGTTGGGGTTAGAGTGAATGCTGACATCATTGGTTACAAAACTGCTTAAAAAGTATAAATACATGAAAGTAAGTAAGAAGCTGCTGTTGTACAAGTAATAGCTGCAGTGATACTTCAATTAATATTAGGCGTAGTATCACTAGAGGCAGTGATAACTTTAGGAGAAGTATTAGAGCAGTATTATTGGTGTTGAAAAAAATTTAAACAATAGCATAAGTAGCATAAGAAAATGTCAAAGTAAAAATTATAATAGTGTAAGTAGTGTAAGTGGTAGTAGTCAGTGCTGAAGCAGCTAGTCAAGAAAAGTAACATGCTAAAATCATTTCTTACTCTTTGGAAAAGTACTCAGACACTCACAGCGAAAAGTAACTACTATCCTACAAGTAACAATACTTGGCAGTACTCCACATCAACTGAGATGCACCATCACTGAACTATCAATTGACATAACCTTAAACATTTTACCATATGCAACATGAGCACAAATGCTTATGTGGACGTACCCAACATTTTTCTGTTGTTGGTTTTTTAGCTGTAACATTAGCACTTACACTCTCCATTGAAAAAAAAACTGTCAAGGAAAAAGCATAAAGCGCTGCTATTGTTCACACCTATTGTTGTTGAAAGTTAAGCCTGGTCTGCTCATGCTCTTGTCTTGTTTATTACTCAGGGCACAGGGAAATTAGATCACTTGCTATCTGTTAGTTTGTTGCATTTGCAGGTGCTTAGAAAGATTTGGTGTCAAGTCAACAGCAGTGGTAGTTGTTTCTGGCCAGGACGAAGTTAACACATTGCTTTCACATTCTTGTCCTTTGTGCATATCTCTAAGCCTCTAAAATCTGCCTCTTGTTGAACTGCTCTACTGTTTCTGCTCCCCCTTTTATGAATTTCATGAGTAAGGTCAAAGAGTTTTGCAGAAGCACACAGTACAAGGTTATTTATTTGTTTGTCTGTCTTATGCCATAAAGATCATTGAAGAACTTAGCAAGGAGAAAGGCAATTAAACTGTTACAGTAATTTCATTACTAAATTAACAAAAAAAGTTACATCGTCACGTTACGAACAAGTATAATCAAATTATTGTAACCCTCAACAGTGGAAGTAGTTAATATAGGTTTATTAGTGAATATAAAAGTTTTTCCCTATTGTGTATATGACTGTTAAAGACCCAAGAAGCTAAATCACACCTTAACAAGCTTTTTGTACAGCTTATTTCATTTCATTCTGTCAGGGCACATGAAAGTGGTTACAATTTTACAGTCCCCCTATCTTTCATTTTACCTACATCTTTATAAAGCAGAAGCATCAAGCATTGCCAACATTGAAGGGAAAAAAAACTGAGAGGCAGGAGTATAAAAGGAAAATATTTTCAAAAAATAAAATAAAACTGATAATTCTAACTTATTTACAGTAAATGTGTGTTTGATTTTCAGCTCAGGATGGTTCCCCCAATGGATGTTGCCCAACACATAGCTGTCATTTTACTCCTAACCTACTATTGTGGAGGTAAGATACACAACGTGTTGGTTTCTCTCTTTTTTTTTTGTCTTGGCATATAAACAACTTCCCATGGACTTCAAAAGCAATGAAGGGAATGTGATGGATCAATTTGGGATGGTGTGTTGTTCTTGTTGACAGCAGTTCCTTTACTTTGTGTGTGGAAACATGTCAAACATTCTTATACATATAAGACAACAATTCTTAGATCTCCAAACCACAAAGGCTAGGTAAAAGAGAACAGAAGTCCAAATATTCATCCCAAAAGTTCTTCAAAAGCCCACACAGGCAGTTATATAGCATGAGTTGTCCGACTGTTGCACCAAATGTAAAATATTTACAAGTAAAAAATATAATGTGCTGTGCATTTAAGAATTTTTGTTGCTTTATTCCTAGCAGACTGTTACTCCCTTAGGTATGAAAATAAGCTTTGCAGAATATGGGATACTGTGGCATATTGCAAAATGTTGTCAACAATATAGTTTATATTAATCACAATAAAAAAAAGAACAGTGTTTGAAACTGAATTTAAAATAACTTATTTTCTTGCAGGTGTGGCACAGAATAACCCTCCACAGCAGCAAGTCATGGCAATGGTTGGTGATGATGCAGTTTTGCCTTGTCAGCTGGAGTCTCCTGGGGATGCTGTTTCCATGACAGTTGAGTGGGGGAGACCTGACCTGAACCCCAGATTTGTCTTTGTTTGGCATAATGGTCAGGAACTTGGAGTTGATCAAAATGTGGCCTATAAGAAAAGAGCATCAATGTCTGTTGACAAACTGAGGAGAGGAGATCTTTCTCTGACACTCCTCAAAGTGAAACCGTCTGATAACGGGGTTTATAGATGCTACATCCCAAAACAGAAGAAACAATATTTCATCCAGCTTCATGTTGGTAAGTTAATTAACTATACTATTGTGTATGTGGAGGTTGAGAGTATGCAGGGAAAGCAGCCCAATCATTCCAGTTTTGGTAACATGAAAACTATGCTGTTCACTGTGTGACTCAAATAATAATAATAATAATAATAATAACAATAATAATAATCTAATAATCTACTCATAATAATAGTCTTATGCTGGGGTTTGTACATTATGATGAGATTCTTGCTCTATAATTGCTCTACTTTTTGCTTGTCTCATTCACGTCAATGCAAAAGTTTTATGCGACTTGCATCACAAAAAAGTTCATATACAGTAGAGAATAATAACACACCAATCCTGATCAAACAACACGTTTTGATATATAATGTGTTCTTAAACTCTTTAAGCTGTTGGACTAGTAGCGAATCAAAATTTGCCCAGAAGAAAAATAAGAAAAAATCCACAGTATGGCAACAGGACCTCGGTGCGTTTTACCCATGGCCTTGTTGTTAATAATAATAATAATAATAATAATAATAATAATAATAATAACAACAATAACAAAATAATAGTAATCCTTTTTTCATTTATTTTTATTTATTTATTTACTTACTTTTTATTAAGGCAATGGCTTCATTGTCAGTTCATTTTTTTTGTTATTTTGCTGACTTTTGCTGAAATTTGTGGAGAAAAAATAATAATAATAATAAATAAATATGTTGCCAAAATATCTAAATACTGGTTATATTCACAGTTCCATTTTTCCAGAGTTGTATTAATAGGCTGGATGCTGATGCTAAAAAGGTGTACACTAGAATTCTAGGACTATACCATTAATCAACTCATGTCATCCTCTCTTCAGGTTCTGCTTCTTCACCTGTCATCAGCATCGGTAAAGTCAGTGGTGGAGTGATGTTGGACTGTAACTCTCCAGGCTGGTATCCACAGCCTGAGGTGTTGTGGCTGGGCAGTGAGGGAAAAGTTCTCTCAGCTGGACCAACAAAGTCAGTCAAAGGTCCTGATGGTCTCTATAGTGTCAGCAGCAGAGTGACTGTGGAGAAGTCAAACGGCAACAACTTCACCTGTAGAGTCCAACAGAGGAACATAAACCAGACCAGGAAGGCACATTTACATATTCAAGGTAAAAACAACAAACATCTGACATAAAGATTGTATATTTGTGTGTGTATATATATACATATATATAAACCTTAACTTCACTCAAACATTACATTTGGTGGGATAATGTTTGTATCCTTCTCTTCTTGTTTTCAGATGATTTTTACATGGCTCCTCCTAACATTATTGCTCCAATAGTCTTTAGTGTGTTATTTGGCTTGATGTTAATTGTAACAGTTGTTCTGGTGGTCTGGAAATGGAAAAAAATACAAACTGGTAAGTCTGGAAATTCATTTTAAATTCTTATGACTAATTTTCTTACTCTTTCGCCTTTTGTAATAATAATAATAGACGATTCTGGCAGTAAAGTTTTTCTTTAAAGAGATGCAAAGAAATCTGGAAGACCTTGTCTCTTTCAAACCCAGTGGAGGAAGTAGATATTTGATTTTAATTGCAAAGAAGTAATGTTTTACATAGCAGCTCTACATTCAAATCCAACCAGATTTGCTTTTATTCCTTTGGTGAGAACATGAATTTTGATTAAGTTGACAAATCAATTCGTAGAAAACAGCTTTTTTTAATCTATCCAACACATATACTGTCTTATGCTGATGACTCAAATGTTGTTGTCACAGGGCATTGTCTTAGGGCATTGTTTGCACAGTTTGAAGAACATTAATCTTGTTCCTTTTGTAGGGTCTGTAATGTGTCCTTTATTTTTACCAACAAAGAACACAATATTTTTTTTACTTATTATGGCACTGTCTCTGATATTTATTAGTTATTGGGTGTTTATTTTCTGTAGATTTACCATTAGAAAATAATTACTTTTATACAATTTTGTACTAGTGGAAACAAAGGACAGCTTATTACGTCCAATAAATTTACAAGAAAATGAAGTGCAGTCCTAATCTGTTCTATCCTTCTTCTGTTTCCCTGTAGGAATGAAGCAGAAGGAAACAGAACAACAACACAAAAACAAAAACTGGGAAACGGAAAGGTCCGAACTTCTTGCAGAGGCTAAGAAAATAAAAGATGATTCAGAGAGGGAAAAGGAAGAACTACTTCAGAGGTCAGAAGAAACTAAATATGATTTAGAAGGTGGGAAATTAAAACTTCAAGAGAAATCTCAGAAGATAATTGTTGATTTGGAAAAGGAAAAGTCAAAACTTGCAGAGGAGTCACAAAAGATAACCAAGGACTCAGAAAGGTTTAAATCAAAAAATGAGGAATTGCTTAAAAAAATAGAG
This sequence comes from Xyrichtys novacula, assembly GCA_962446985.1. Classification (NCBI taxonomy): domain Eukaryota; kingdom Metazoa; phylum Chordata; class Actinopteri; order Labriformes; family Labridae; genus Xyrichtys; species Xyrichtys novacula. The sequence continues at coordinate 148,441 of OY660886.1, forward strand.
AAATTAAACAGTGAAAAGCTAAAACTTCAGGAGACATTACAGAAGAAAATTGAAGATTTGGGAGATAGAAAGATAAAACTTCAAGAGGAGTTTGAAAAGAAAATAGAGGTTTCAGAAAAAAAGAAGGCAACACTCCATGAGGAGTTAGAGGGAGAAAAGGCCATTTTGATCGAGGAAAGATCAAAGCTAACCAAGGAGTTAAGGGAAACAAAAGAAAATTCAAAACAAGAACAGGCAAATCTTCTCCAGGAGTTACTAAAAACAAACGAGGATTCAAAACAAGAAAAGGATAACCTGCTTAAGATGTTAATTAAAGCAGTAGAAGATTCAAAAAAAGAAAAGGCAAACCTAATACAGATATTAATGAAAACAAAAAATGATTCAGAGCAGGTTGAAACAAACCTACGGAGGCAGTTAATGAAAACAAAGAAAGATTTTCAGCAAGAAAAGCAAACCTACTTCAGAGGTTAATAAAAACAAAAGAGAGTTTAGAGCAAGACAAAATAAATCTACTTCTCAGGCTAAACAAAAACAAAAAAGATTCAAAAACAGAGAAGGCATTCCTACTACAGGAGTCACTTGAAAAAGAGACTGCATCAGAACAAGAAAAAAAAAGAGTACTTCAGAGGTTGATAAAAATAACAGAGATTCAGAGCAGGTTGAAACAAACCTACGGAGGCAGTTAATGAAAACAAAGAAAGATTTTCAGCAAGAAAAAGCAAACCTACTTCAGAGGTTAATAAAAACAAAAGAGAGTTCAGAGAAAGACAAAATAAATCTACTTCTCAGGCTAAACAAAAACAAAGAAGATTCAAAAACAGAGAAGGCATTCCTACTACAGGAGTCACTTGAAAAAGAGACTGCATCAGAACAAGAAAAAAAGCGTACTTCAGAGGCTGATAAAAATAACAGAGAGTTCAGAGCAGGTTGAATCAAACCTACAAAGGCAGTTAATGAAAATGAAGGAAGACTCAGAAGGAAAAAGGGCAAACCTTCTTCAGGGGTTTATAAAATCCAAGGAAGATTCAGAAGAAAAAAAGGCAAACCTTCTTCTGGGGTTTATAAAATCCAAGGAAGATTCAGAAGAAAAAAGGGCAAACCTTCTTCAGGGGTTTATAAAATCCGAGGAAGATTCAGAAAGAAAAAGGGCAAACCTGCTTCAGATGATAATACAAACCAAGGATGATTTAGTACAAGAAAATGAAAACCTACTTCAGGAGTTGAATAAAACAGAGGAAGATTCAGAAAGAAAACAGTCAGAAATTCTTCAGGTGTTCAAGAAAACTGAGGAAGATTCAAAAAGAGAGGTGGCAAAATTTCTTCAGGAGTTTCAGAAAACTGAGGAAGATTCAAAACGAGACGAGGCAAATCTTCTTCAGGAGTTGAATAAAACTGAGGAAGACTCAAAAAGAAAAAAGTCAGAAATTCTTCGGGTGTTAAAGAAAACTGAGGAAGATTCAAAACGAGAAAAGGCAAATCTTCTTCAGGAGTTAAAGAAAAATGAGAAAGATTCAGAAAGAAAAAAGTCAGAAATTTATCAGGAGTTAAAGAAAACTGAGGAAGGGTCAAAACAAGAGGAGGCCAAAATTTTTCAGGAGGTAAAGAAAACTGAGGAAGATTCAAAACATGAGAAAGCAAACCTACTTCAGGAGTTAAAGAAAAGTGAGGAAGATTCAAATCGAGACGAGGCAAAATTTCTTCAGGAGTTTCAGAAAACAGAAGAAGATCTAAAACGAGAGGAGGCAAAACTTCTTCAGGAGTTAAAGAAAACGGAGGAAACTTCAAAACAAGAGGAGGCAAAACTTCTTCAGGAGTTAAAGAAAACTGAGGAAGATTCAGAAAGAAAAAAGTCAGAAATTCTTAAGGAGTTCAACAAGCTGAGGAAGGTTCAAAACGAGAAAAGGCAAATCTACTTCAGGAGTTAAAGAAAACGGAATTTTAAAACATGATAAAGCAAATCTACTTCAGGAGTTAAAGAAAACAGAAGAAGATTCAAAACAAGAAATTGCAAACCTACCCTTAAGGACAATTACTTCCAAAGAATAGTTAAAACATTAAAGGTAAATGGGTAAATTTGAAAAACAATGAAAGGCAAATGTACAGAAAAACAAAAGATTGTTCAGAACAGTTACAGAGAATACTTTCTCAAGCATTTTGAAAACAAAAGAAGATTAAACATAAAAAAAGAAAATCCTACCTCAGAGGTTATTGAACACACAAAAAAGAGCCAGAGCAGGTCCAGATTCAGAGCAAGGAAAAGCAAAACTAATTGAAAAGTTGTGGGAAAAGGAAAAAGAACTAAGAGACTTGCCACAGCCCTCTGACAGAGGAAGAGTGGAACTGAAGGAACATTTTCCCCTCCAATTCTAAAAGACACTGGAAAAGAGGAATGAAAAGATGAAATAACAGAGTGGAAAACCACAAACAAAGAGATAAACGGAAGAGATAGAAAAGCAGAATAAGGTGATTGAAAATAAACTCACAGGGAAAACAGGGATGCTAAAGAAAAGCAAACAAAAAATCTTTGACTTGTTTTTTTTCCTTGATATTTTACTTAATTTAGAATTTTCCTTTGGGGATTAATAAAGTTCTCCTTCTTGATTTACACATAAATGTACAGGGCCAAATTTGAGGTCACATTTTAATTTGTTTGATGCATGTGTAGAACCGTGTGATGTTTTTGTCTGTATTTTTGTCATGTAGAAGTGGACAACATGATATAGAAATTTTAAAACCATCAGAAAATATTTGTTTTTATATTTTTCACACGAGGTTTTAAATAATAAGCATTTTTCTTTACTTAAAAACAGGGCCGCATTGACCACTAATGCACTTCATTATTCATATTTTTTATCACTAGTTTGAATTTTTTGTCATATCACTGGTCAGAGCATTTAAAGTGTAAACAAAATAAATGCGCAATTAAAATAAACTGTTTTGCATTTTCTGTTCATTTTTCTATCTACATTATACATTTAGAGAAAAATGAAACTTAGACCAACACTAAGAAAAAACAGTTTCAAAATGAAACTTTTATTGTTATTAAGGTAATAGTTATATAGATGACATCTCACAATGTCTCAAGTCAATATGGAACATGATAGTATGTTGAAACTGCAAATGTATCTGGTGTGGAGTACTGGGCCCAGGTGCTCTGCATCAGGGCTGATATGACCAATCAGCTTATCAGACACCTCAGAAGAAACACATACAAACTCGTGTGGCCACAAGAACAGCATGGAGGTCAAGGTCATTACACCTACATGGTCCCAAAGGTATATCATGAGAAGCCAAGAAGTTTCAGTGCTCTTCAGGGTTTTTTATTATCATGTGATCATGTTTAATTTATTTCTTATTTTTACTTATCTGCTTGGCTAAGCACTAAATGATTCAGGGTTTTTGTGTTTGTTTTATTAATTTCAATGATTTTTCTTTAATGCACTTTGTGCCACATCTCGCTGTATGAAAAGTGCTATACAGATGATGTCTGATTGATTGATGTATCATTTAATATCTTAAGTGTGAACTAAATTTATAAATACTGTGGTATGCTGTTGAAATACTTAATATTCCTCAGTCATTGAAAAGTTAAAGAATCACATGTTCTGCAGAAGTAAATTTATGGACAAATCCCAGTACTACTGTTAAAAATACACTGAAAAATAAAGGCTGTAGCTCGAGTCTGAAGTAAATTTGCAACACCCTGATTTTTGAGGTGCCTATAATAAAAGCATGAATGGACCAGAGTCCAAGTTTATGGATAACTTTGTAATAAAATCATAAAGTAGGACTTTAGACTGAAGCGTAACTTAAACCAACAACCAGGAGAATTTTGGAACGGTAAGCTGAGAAGGAATTACTTTTCAATTGTGACTCCATGCAGTCTGAAGGTTGAAGTTTGAGAAAACTTTGGTTGGTTGAATAATGTGGTAAAGTTTTGATCAGAAATGACTTGTTGCTGATGAGTCCTTTTTGGTTGGATTGTGAGGACATGGAGTCTCTGAGAGTGAAAACTTATCTATATTGTAAACCAAAAGAAGCTGGCACCGCCCTGTGCTATATTAAATACTTGTAAGACATACAAGTCATTCTTCACAACCCCTAAAATAGTGGAGAACATAGATAAAACTTGGTTTTTAAGCTGTGAAATGCAAGAACATGCATAAGAGCTCAGGGATTTAAACAGAGGTCATGTGGAAAGCAGCAGGAGAAACAGAGGGAATTTCAACAACTGATGATAAACATATAAAAACAACTGAAGACAATAAATGAATAAGATGACAAAGAGAAGAGACAGAATCAGAGAGAGAAAATTCAAGATCATGTTTAGTCAGAGAAAGGGAGGAAAAGTTAAGAATAAATTAAAATAAATTCATGAACATTTGACTTTTTTCTTGATTTTATAACAAATACACAAACACAGGGCTTCATAAAAGCTAAACTTCTCGAAGACAAAAATTCCTTTAACAAAGAAACTGTATCTTCAACAAAAACATCTTTACTGGCTCAGTTGGTGGACTCATAAAACCAAAATGAAACAAAGATGGAGTTAATATCCCGTAATAAACTCATGATGTTGACAAAAGGACAAAGTCTGTTAACTGACTGATGTTGTTGATAATCTGAGTTTCTAGATGAGTAATTCCTTAAGGCCCCATAATAAACAAGTAAACTTTGACACTGGACTTTGAAAACTCAGTTTTATTAACATCAAACCTGGATTTGAAAACCCAGTGATGGAAATCTTAAGAGCTTGTGTGGATATCCAGGTCAAAGCCGGTCTTAACTTTTTATGTACGTTACATCAAAATAACAACCTTCAGTGGTAAAATATTAGCATAGGAGATTCAGACAGTTATTATTACAGGGTATGTTTTTCCCCCTGTAAATTCAATTAATGCCTTAAAAATAACCAAACTGTCGCATTTGTTCATTTTATTTTTGCACTCTTTGCATAGTATTATTTTTTGATCATTGTCGGATTTTTTAAACCAGAAGAATCTCCAGACACCCGATGTCGCGACCCACGCCCTTTTTCGGAACAAGTCCCTCCTCCTCTTCTTCATGTCGGGTGGGTTGGGCTGCCTCCGTTTTCTCGATACTGCCATTAATCTCCGCGTCCGCCATGACCACCACCAGTGAAAGCTGTTTCTTCTTCTTTGTTGAAACTATGCCAAGCAGTCTGCTGGAGACGTTGGTGATTATAGGGAGCGCACCCAAACCTGACCAATCAAACAGAGCGAACAAACCCTGTATGACACGCTGGTGAAAAATACGGAAACGCACCCAAACGTATGCACTCTGGCTTTCCAGTTAATGAGCGTAGACAACTACACACTGACCCAGAGAGATGCAGCAGACATTTGCTCTCCAGTATAAATGGTACAGCAAAATTTTGACCAGTAGAGACTTTTATACCATCACACAGTTTATACTGTCATACCGCCCAACACTAGTTCCCATACTTCTTCATGGTTGGTGAGGAAGCTCTTACTGACTGCAGAATGACTCTAGTTCAACTATTCAACATTTTTAAGAGATGCAACTGAAAAAAAAAAACCCAACACAAACTGAGGACTCAGGAGTTGTCTGAGAACAGGTTAAGCCCATTTTGGGTGCCTACAGTAATATTAGTACTAGTCAATGGTAGTCAAGTCAGTAAAGCTGTTTTTACTGAAAGACTGATCATATCATGTTTTGACATTTCAGGAACTAACTGGGCCTTAGTTTGACTCTGGAAGTTTGTCTTGGGTACAGAGGTCACTGTGATTTAAGTTTTTCATGAAGTTGAAATATTGTTTTTTCTTTCTGAGAAAGAAGGGTCAATTATTTTTCCATGTAATATATCAAATTTAGATTATAATCCATCATCAGATGGGGTGGTGTAAACTTATAGATTTACTTTAAACATGTTTATTTATTTATTTTTTAAAGATGGTATATAATTCAAAGCATATACTTTTTTAGTATCATCACCTTGACTGAAACCAAGAAGAAGAAGACAACTCGATTCCCTTTCAGATAGACTTTTGTTCATGTTCTCTTTAAAAATCAAATATCGATAAGTTCATGTCTTTAATAGATGCTCTGTGTGTAAACTCAGAATTGCTCGATTTAACAGTCTATTAATTATTAAAACGATTTACACACACTAGTTTTCACTCAAATTTACTGAGAAATTCAATATGGATCTTTTTATTTCAGCCATGAAGAGGAACCTCAGGACATTTTAGTTGAATGCATGACACACCACACACAAGATTTCTTTTTCAATGCTCAAAGCTTTTAATTTTGCACAAGATTAGAAAGAGTTAAAAGAGTTCAGTTGTGCTCAAAGCGTTCTTTCTACTTCACATTCGGTCTGATCTTATAAAGGGCACGAGGCCTCAGAGACAATCCAGCTCCTGTTTGTGTTACTTGTCGTATCATTCCTTTGATAGCATTACAGCGATAAAAAAGATTCAGAGAAATCAAGTGTGATATAGACCAACTGCATCACAAGAGAAAAATGTCTTCATGCCTCGGTGTCAGACCAGGATTTACCATTTCTTGACACAGACTGAGGGCAGACGACGGTCGCACCAAAGATCATCCCAGCACTTGCGACCTGAAAAAACAGAAACAACAGAAACACAGTGATTCAAACTGACAGTTGAATCTTTGTTTCACATACAACATTAAATTGAATGATAATGAATGAAACACCTTCTTCATCCTATGTTATCCATTACTCTAAGAATAATATGTTTTGGTACTTACAGCTGAAATTCATTTGCAAACAGTGCTGTCTACCCCCACTATTATTTGGCTCTCCACGGCACCAGTGTTTGTAGTTGAAGCAGGTTCCATCCGTCCAGGACCAATGTCCCTCCTGGAAAAAAAAGAGCAGCTTTTATTAAAACACATTCATTTAGAAACTGATCTTGGTAAACATCCAACTGTTCTACTTAAAAATAAACATTTGAGTTGATGCATCAAACACAATTTCCATGGTGATAAATTACATACTGAGTGACAATCAGAGCCTCCAAGCCATGCATTTTGGTTCCCGCCACCTCCTCTTGCAACCAGAGCTTTGATCTGCTGATACTCCCAGCCGGAGTGAACAGATGCCAGGTGTCCTCCCAGAGACTTACAGTTATTCTGGAGATAAACAGAGAATGTCATTAAAGCCAAATAACAATAGGACAATCAGAACGAGGTCTACTGCCGAGAAGGTTGACTCGTACAAGAAATGATAAGTCTAGGGCCTGGACTTGGGTCAGAGCTGCAGCAGAGAGACAGAACTGAAAGTCAGTTGCTTGTAAACAGTTGTAACTAAAGTAAGAAGCATTCTGCTTCATCTCCTACCTCAGCTTGAGCCCAAGTCAGGTGCTTAGAAATGTAGCGGAAATAACGGTGACCAATTCTCGTCCAGCCCCAGAGGCAAAAAAACCTCTCAGCGACCTCCACCTCAGGCTCTTCTAAGAAACAGGAACAAAGATTGATAAGTAATGTTGAGTTTACGGCACCAAGCGTGGTTTAATACATCAAAACACGAAGAAAAACGTAAAAATAGAGTTTAATGAAGAGAGTTTTTACCAGTGACATCCTGACCTCCTTCTGCAGCTTCAGGTTCCTTCTCTTCAGCGTCTAGACAGTTTGATACCAAAGTTATTGACCTAAGCCATTTCTGATATTTCCCTACGCTGATCAATATTTGACATACTCACCGTCAACACCATCAGCTGCAGTCAGAGCAATGATGGTACAAACCAGAGCGCAGACAACCAGGATCTTCATGATCAGGTCGATGAGATGAGACTAAAGATTTGCCTTCTTCTTCCTCTTCCCCCTGGGTGAATCTTCAACATTCCAACACCAGCTCTTATATAGGACTTTTTTATGTCATCATCTGTGAAAAAACAAGAAACTGATGATAATCTGACCAAAGATTTGCACAGAAACATCTCCAGACACAATTTCCTAAGAAAACTGAACCAGACTGTTGATTGAGTTGAGAAATATGAGAACGAGAGTTTGAACTGTACAGGCCCACTTTGTTCACTTCAAGCTGATATGATCCAGTTTACCAACACTGTAGTCAGACCAACAAAGAGACCATGGCATTCACATGTTATCAATAGAAGTTGTATTCTTACTGTGTGTGCTGACACCTCTTTGCTGATTTTGTGTCCTCATGTTTCTTAAAAGTATAATAAGTCTTATCATTTCCATCATGTAAAGGGATGTAACCAACAAAGGCAACATCATAACCGAAATAAACCGGAGCCAGCACCATGAAAACACTCTGGAAGCCGCTGTGGAGACACCGCTCCATATCAAGAGCAACCAAAGTAAGGATTTACAACACCTCAGTCCTCTCCATGGCCACTCAACAAGACCCTGGCTGCCAGAATAGATGGCTTTGACACCAGGGCACTGCGCTCAATAGTGGGTATTAAATGGCCAGATAGGGTCTCCAGCATCACGCTGAGGGAACTGACACAACAGCCCCCCACCTCCCAACTGGCAGCACAGCGTCGATTGCGCTGGTACAGCCATATCAGGAGACTCCCCCCAGAACATCCTACTCGCGCTATCCTCCACTTCCAACCCAAAGCTGCCGGCTGGAAACGCCCCCATGGTGCCCCCCGCACATGATGGATTGATGTCGTCACCGGGGACCTTCACCAATTGGGCCTGTCGCTTGCCGTAGCCGAACCCCTAGCACTGGATCGACCCCAATGGAGAAGATTGGTGAAACTGATTGGCTCTACGCATGGCGCCGTCGCCGAGCAAGAGACCTGATGATGATGAAAGGGATTTATAGTTTCCAGCAGTCTCAGTCTGATGACTGTCCTAGCATAAGTCTGGCTCTGCTCAATGTTTGTGGATGTTTTTCATCCTGACTCTAACTTTCTAAATGTTTCAGAGTGTGGGATCGGAGAGGGTCTGCTCCTAAAAGATGGCACCTCATGTCATACTACTTTGCTGTTGGCGATTTATAGATTTTAGGAAGAGTTTGGTGTGGAGCCGCTCTTTCAGAAAACTTTTGTTAAATACCAAGAAAAACTTTTGACGTTAAACAGAAAATAAATGACCAAATAGTGTGGAAATGAACAATTGCAAACCCTTAACTGGCACAAGTTAGAAATGAAATTAGATCCAATCAGTGGGAGTTTTCATTGCTCTTCTGGGACATTTCAAGCTTTCCCCTCTCCAAAGCTCGACTCCAAACAGGGAAAGGGTTTTTGGGTATACCCTGCACCCTCTGCTTGGAGCTCATTGCAGAATGACTTGAAACTGGAGACACGGATGTCGTGAAATATTTTACTGTCTCTGAGATCGTTTGTGTTGATAATTTAGAGCTTGTGAAACACAGACTGCGGTTGTCTGTGTGTGTCTGCAAAGTTGTGTTTTTTTGCAGCTGTCTTGGTCTGGTCTCCTTTGAGGGAGAGGGTTTTCATCTCAGTGGAACCCAAATAAAAGTTTAAATCATTTACACTAATCTAAATTTTATAGGATTACACTTCTTTTACAGCGTAACCATCATATGGATTATTTTCCCTGTAGTCCTGTTCCCTTGTAGTCCTGTTCCCCTGTAGTCCTGTTCCCTTGTAGTCCTGTTCCCCTGTAGTCCTGTTCCCCTGTAGTCCTGTTCCCTTGTAGTCCTTTTCCCCTGTAGTCCTGTTCCCTTGTAGTCCTGTTCCCTTGTAGTTCCCTTGTAGTCCTGTCTTGTGGGTTTTCAGTTTGTCTTTGACCCTGTTTCCCTCCTGTTCTCAGTCAGTGCGTTTACATGCACAGCTTGATCGGTCTAAGCTCATAATTCATTTTTTTTTTGCCAAATAGGACTTCTCTTGTCCTCGTATACATGCAGCTGAGAAGATCGAGTTATTGGCGTGAACATGTCCTCCTCCCCAAAACTAGGGGGCGATATGGGTCTTTGCAGTGGCGCTATTTCTAGACCTTTTTATAGATGTCTCTGCTCCTCGTTTTGCAACCATCCATATACTTCAAAATGTCAATTTCTGTCAGGATGGAAAGCATAACGGGACTCTCCTTGTCTTTCCAAAAGTTGACATCCTTTCGTGCTTCAGCCATGTTGCAGTTGCTTCTGAGTCTTTTAATGTCCAAGTCCAAGAACGCTATCGTTCTTTTAACGATAGCGCCACTTCTTCTCTCTGGTGTTTTTGTTCCGGGGTCACAGAGGCGTGGCGTTCACGCACATGCATTGTCCGATCATACTCCGACTACACTGGTTACACGTAGATAAAATGGAATTCCAATCACATTATCTGGGTGTCTTAATCAGAGTTCTCAAACTCCGATTATAGTCGGACTAAAGTGTTTACATGCTCTTCAGATGTCCGGTCTTATGCGGAGTAAGGCAAGAATTCAGTTTTCTCCAGTGTCATGTAAACGTACGTAGTGTTTTAGTCTTTAGATCAGTTTTCACCGTGCGTTTCCTGTTTTATTTTGTAGTAATTGACTCCATCTGTTTCTAGTCTGGTTTTACTTCCCTAGTTTTCCCTCCTTTGTTAATCACCCATGAGTCTCACCTGTGTCTGGTCTGCCTCACCTGTTGCTCGTTTCCCAGTGTGTTTATAGTCCCTGTCTTCCCCTCTGTCTGCGTTGGTTCATTGTATGTCGATGTGTGTGTGCGTACGCTTGTGTCCCTAGTTGTCTCCTTATGATTTTGCCTTTTGGATTTTTTTTGTTGCTTTTTATTTAGTTGGTTTTAAATGAATCCTTTTTATGTCTGCATTTGGGTCCTTTCCCTTTCGTCTAACCATCTCACATTATAAAACTTGATTTAAAAAAAGAAAGAAAATTCATTTTCAGAAACTATAATTGATTTTTTTGAAAAAATTTGAAATATGTGAGGGTCTGTTTGTTTTTCATGGTCCTTTTTTTTCGGCATTACAACTTAGAGATCATAACTAAATAAACACGTTATAGTGCGTAAGATTAAAATCATGCCCAACGATCTGAAACCAATAAAGTGATGAAACAAAGTAAATTTGATGAAATAATCCATTGACTTCCTTTTTTGACCCTCTCTTAGACGTTGCAACTTCTCCAAATACAAGTTCTCACACGATGAAATACTGAATTAATTTCTGATTGTCATGATGAGTACGCTACATCTCCAAGGTGTTCAGACGGGGAAACAACAAACAGCTGCATATGTCACAATCCTGCTCTTAGGTGGTAAATGTTTAGATACATCAAGAAACGTGCATGTAGGGCAGTGAGCTGTGCTGCATGCTCTGGCAGGTAGGGTCTGATGCTCCTGATGTTACGGAGGATTCTTGTCTGACAGTGACCTTCATCTCAAAGAGCAGCAGATCTGTCTTTAGTCTGTGCACCAAAATGTTTTTTTATGAGGTTTCACTTTTGGTTCTCTTGATTTCTTTTTGTCATTTACTTTCTCACTTGCGCTCTCCCATATTGCGTTACTTTTTACGATATCTACATGGGTTTTTTTAGCTCACAAACATTTTTCCCTCTTTCACTGGTAGACCTCCTCACAAATGGCTGAACTTCATTTTGCATCTGCTTCCCATCTGCTTTGCACCCAAACTCTCGATTGTGTAAACGATTTTCTTTTTCTTGAGACTGAAATATTTTGCTCTCTACAATACTGCCACCTTGTGGACTATAGACTGCGCTGCAAGCTTTTCTCTGAGTGGACGTCCCGTGAAACTGTCAAGCGCTCATTGTTTCAGTGTCTATTCAGTGATGAAACCTCTCAGAGATTCGTTTGTGTGGTATTATATCTTTGTCATGGAGTGTTTGTGACTTTTGCTTCATTAATGTAGACAAAGACCAGTGAGCTGAGTGTGTGTAATGGACTAGAAATCACAATCAACCAATTATAATCAAACCAACAAGACTGACAGGACATTAGTGACGGTGGCAGCAATAAAGAGGTACAGATGTTTTATTTATGCAGCTATCTCTTTGTTTAACTGTGTCCATTTTTATTTTTTATTTCTTTTTATTTCCTTTTGGAGAAAACTGGAAAATTTTATTACAACAGAAACCAACATACCGAGTCAAACAAGGCGTCATTTTTAAAGAGGAACTAAAAGTCAAGCACTAACCCTTTACCAAGCATTTACACATTATGACCCACAGATGGGGCTAAAGAATAACACAGTTTTCCCAAACAAGCTCTGGTTACCATGTGGCCTGAAATAGATGCTGTACAGGATCAAGTATCTCTGTCTTTATTTCAGTAGTTTTCATGATGTTTTGCTCCAATTAGATGCACTCTTGGTCATAAAATATCAGCTTTAAATTCATAAACAAAAGTATGATGACAAGTATGATCAAAATGAATTTGCATGGTTAATGTCGTTGGTCCACTCTGAAACCACCAAATAGTTTTTCTAAAATAAGTACTGACTATAATTTTCACTCATATGTACCAGACAAAATTTGCACTATTAACTCAGAAGATAGCAGATATTAAAAACTCTAACTCCTGGATGCTATTAATAACAAAATGACATGTTGCACAGACGTGTTTTTTTAAATGCTCAAAGCTTTTATTGTTGCCCAGATCAGAAAGAAAAAAATCAAAACGTTGTTTTAACCTGATACCAAAATAAAGCAGCGTTCCTTATGCAGCGTTAAAGTGATAGAAAAGCGGGAAAAAAAGAGATTAACAGCGCTCAGGTTCAACGTGAGACCAGATGAGTTTTCAAACACATGAATTGGAGTTTCTGTGCTTCACAGCCTCTTCTCCTCAGAGTCTCAGGACTCTTCAGCCTTCATACAGACAGATGGAAACTGCTTCTCACACTCATTATCATCCCAGCACCTTCGACCTAACCAGAAACACAGGAGAAGAGACCATCGTAAGGCACTGTGGACTCTCAGTATTAACTACAAATAAGAAAACATTTATTCAAAAAGAAAACTATTTTAATACACTTTTGCACTTTGAAAAAACAAAGATATATTTATTATTTACCGGCGTTGTAGTACAAACAGTTCTGACCGACCCCTGGTCCGTTGTTTGGCTCTCCAGGGCACCAGTTATCATAGTCAAAAGCTGTCCCATCGGTCCAGCGCCAAGCTCCCTCCTAGAAAACAGAACAGATCCATGAGAAGAAGTCACTACGACAGGGTCAGCATCTGTCATCTATTCAATTCATCAATGCTGACGTCACCACACTGTCTATGGATGAAGGTTTTTCTGATAAAGTTCCCAAACTTCGTGTCACACTGAGACTGTTTCGTACTGCGTGTCCTTATCCTGCTCCCACTGTTGACTTATCCTTTTCCAGACATTACTTACCCCATCAAAGTTTGCCAACTTCATCATGACTTCTACCATTTCTTATTTTTCTGAGCATGATTTCAACTGCACAGAAAAACTTTGGTTCTGTTCAGAACCTTTATGGACAGAATTTCTAGGCACAGCCGGGGGGTGGAGGGTGTCCAGTTCAGCAGGTAGAGGATCGCGTCGCTGCTTTTTGAGGATGATGTGGTTCTTCTAGCTTTGTCGAGCAGTGACCTTCAGCTCTTGCTGGGGCGGTTCGCAGCCGAGTGTGAAGTGGCTGGAATGCGAATCAGCATCTCCAAGTCTGAGGCCATGGTCCTCAGTCGGAAAAAGGTAGATTGCCTTTTCCAGGTCAGAGGGGAGGTCCTGCCTCAAGTGGAGGAGTTGAAGTATCTCGGGATCTTGTTCATGAGCGAGGGTTGGATGGAGCGGGAGATCAACAGGCGGATCAGAGCGGTGTCAGCAGTGATGCGGACGCTTAACCGATCTGTCGTGGTGAAGAAAGAGCTGAGCCGTAAGGCGAGACTCTCGATTTACCGGTCGATCTACGTGCCGATCCTCACCTATGGTCATGAACTTTGGGTAATGACCGAAAGAACGAGATCGCGGATACAAGCGGCTGAAATGGGTTTCCTCCTCAGGGTGTCCGGTCTCAGCCTTAGAGATCGGGTAAGGAGCTCGGACACTCAGCAGGCACTCAGATTAGAGCTTCTGCTCCTCCACGTTGAGAGGAGTCAGCTGAGGTGGCTCAGATTGAACCATAACAAAACAAAAATATCATGTATACCTCTTCACTGTCAGAGCCCCCGAGCCAGGAGTCTGGATTACGGGATTTTTTAAAGATCAGGTTTTTGATGACATTGCGGTGATAAAGTCCATGCATTGATGCCAGGTGTCCTCCCAGGGAGATGCAGTTCTTCTAAAGTGAAGACAGAAATCAGAGGAGTGAACCATCTCCTTCGTTTCCTAGACAACAGCCACACATTTATTCATTGCTCGTTTTACTGCAGGTCATGCTAACAGTCCTAAAGTATGTGTCTCTGGATTATTAGTTTTTTTTTCTAATTTAATATCTCATTCTGGTCCCTGAATGTTAGTTTGAAACTTAAAAATACCCTGCAGCCCATGTAAATCATCTCTTACCTCAGCATCAGCCCAAGTCATATATTTCTCAACGTAGGTGATGTAGGGTCCACCCATCCAAGACCACTCCACTGTAATTACAGGTTATGGTGTAACGCAGCACAATAGTTAGATTGTCTAGCAAGAACAAATTCATTTGTTTATAATACTGTTTATATTTGACGTACTCACCAGCAGCAGTCAGAGCCATGATGGCACAAGCCAGAGCAGAGACAGCCAGGATCTTCATGTTCAGGTCGATGAGATGAGACTAAAGATTCAAACACAAATACAAGAATCACTGATGCTGCTGTCAGGGAACAAATCAACTACAATGACTAAGAGGAGAGTTGGACTCAGAGTTACTTTCTTCTTCTTCTTTGGTGTTGCTTCAACCCTCTTGTGTTTGGTACTGAACAAGTGAAGCACCAGCTTTTATACTATCATCTGATAAAACAAGGAACTGATCACTGATGACCAAGATTGTGCACAGAAACCACATCCTCAGACACAGTGTCCTGAGAAAACTGGATAAGATCGTTTATCAGATATGATCAGTCCACAACCATGAGAGTAAGAGTTAAAGATGTGCAGTGATCCCAGCTGGAGGTCCTCTTTGTTGGGACAAACCTGCTGGGATTCATTTATCTAACTCTATAATGACTGAGGTTATGAGAAGCTTCAGCTCTAAAAAGAAAAAGAAAGAGAAAAACAAACTTTTATGTATTTGTTGTAGCTGAGTTCACTATGAATTTACCAACCAGTGGGACGAGCTGCAGCTGTCAGGGGCCCCAACAGAGGGCGCCAACAGGACACCAAACCACAAAGAGTTCATTACAAAAGTATTAAGACAATTTCAAAATATGAAAAATGAAAACAGGGGGTGGTAAATGGTATCAGCAGTGCTTTTTAGAAGGAATGAGGAGCTCGACGACTCCCCTTATTTCTGTGAGGCTTTAAGATGAATACATGAAATCAGATGTTTTTTCAGCAGCGTTAAAAACAGGGTGAACTTACTAAAGGATTTCACAACATGCTCAAAAAAACTTTGGGTCAAACAGTGAAAATGAATTAGCAAAATGGAATAATTTCTTCACTTCTCTTTTTGTCTCAGTATCAGATGGTCCAATCTCTCCAAAATATAGATATGGCACAATGAATGATAGATTATCAGATTGATTAAATCTGTGAGTCATTCCGGAAGAAACATGAAGAAACATCGAGCTGCACATTTCACAATCCTGCTCCCAGGTCATGAAAACAGGTACGAGAGGAAAAACAGTATTTTCAGAAGTGATGGTCAAAGTGATCGACTTTAAAAAAATCCATGTAAAAGTGTTAAAAAGTTTGATTTAAAAGAGGCATTGACGGCTGAACGTGGAGGTTTGTTTTCGACAAAGAGGTCCAGAGATGACGTGTGTGAGAGCAACACTAGCTGCGTTTACATGGGCACAAATAATCGGGATAAAGGCCCGATCAGTATAAAATGCATCATGTAAACATGTCGATCGGAAAATCTGATCCAATTTGACTCATTAGGAAAGAAATCGTATTCCGATCGAGAGGGGTGGTTTATGCCGATTGTTATTCCAAAACACAACCATGTAAACACTTATTCCGATGGTGACTCTCTGACTCGACTCGGTCTTTACTCTTTATTTATTGAGGTCAGTACAGGAGGTTTCATTATTAACACAACTGCAGGTGTCGTGTCTGCTCCTCCGATAACATAACAAGGCGTACAAACAGAGTAATGATGTCACATCTGCATACACAGTGCAACCTTTGACAGAACAGTAAAATAAACTAGCAAGGGCGCCATCTAGGGACAATATTCAACAGGGGAAAACTCCTGAATTGGATGGAGTGAGCCACTAGCGTGTTTGTTGATTTGTTGACAGCACAGGCGTAAATACAACTCATCTTCTTCTGTGGTTGTTTTAGCGAAATCAGACAACTCTGCGCATGTCCAAATGATTCTAATCTGAATGAAACTTGGTGCACGTAAACAAACGTCATGATCGGATAATTAGATTTAGGGCCCATACAAAAAGTTGATTCCGATTTTCAGATCCCTCAGATTTTTAATTAAATCAAGAAATTTTGGACATGTTAACATGGCGACTGTGACATTTGTAATGGATTCTGAATGGAGTGACTTTGAGCCTAAATTTATGAATAATCCAGATCCAAGAAAACGGACCAAATCATCTGTAACACAAGCCCCACTGACCAGGCAAGTCCAGACATGAGTCTTTTCTTCTTTTCAAAACAAAACATGTCAGATAGCCAAAGACGGATCTGAATTATTGTAATGACTGAATATAGTTAGCAATATTAAAGCTTTTTGAGTTTTTAAAAAAAATAATGACCCGTAAGTTGAATATTTTTGATCAGTTTTGTGTGACTTTCTTCTACAATAAACTTCATGAAATGATCACTTTCTAAAGTTGTAAGAATTCTTCAGAGCATCAATCACAAAACTTACCTCCTCTGTTTTCTACAGGAGTATTTTTGGACCGACCAACCTCGAAGTCCAGAGGAATAAATCCTGATCTGAACTGTGGGACCAGGGATCTTTGGCTGTTATCTAAACAAGGTCTCACACATGATTCAGGGTCAAAGTTCACTTTTATTTATTACTTTATATGTCTAGTTTTTTGTTTGCACAGATTTTTTTTTTTCAAATATTTTCCTTCAAATTCCGGTATGAGCTTCTCTTCCATGGAAATAACATTTCAGCAGCAGTAATGTCTGTAAATGTTGGACATGTTTACCCCCCTCCAAACGTCATAGACCCCTTTGTCTTTGGAGAGTGATATATATATTCCACATGAACTCTTTCTTGTTTATTCTGAGGGGTTACGGGTCATTCACCACTAATGTACACTAATAGTCCGCTCATCTATGAGGCGATGATTAAACTGAGTGTATATCTACTGACAATGATTTTCACTCATATGTACCAGACAAAATTTGCACTATTAACTCAGAAGATAGCAGATATTAAAAAGTAAGATCTCTGGATGCTATTAATAACAAAATGACATGTTGCACAGACGTGTTTTTTTAAATGCTCAAAGCTTTTATTGTTGCCCAGATCAGAAAAAAAAAAATTAAAATGTTTTAACCTGATACCAAAATAAAGCAGCGTTCCTTATGCAGCGTTAAAGTGATAGAAAAGCGGGAAAAAAAGAGATTAACAGCGCTCAGGTTCAACGTGAGACCAGATGAGTTTTCAAACACATGAACTGGAGTTTCTGTGCTTCACAGCCTCTTCTCCTCAGAGTCTCAGGACTCTTGATCCTTCATACAGACAGATGGGTACGGCTCATCACACTGAAAATCATCCCAGCACCTTCGACCTAACCAGAAACACAGGAGAAGAGACCATCGTAAGGCACTGTGGACTTTCAGTATTAACTACAAATAAGAAAACATTTATTAAAAAAAAAACTATTTTAATACACTTTTGCACTTTAAAAAGACAAAGATATATTTATTATTTACCGGCGTTGTAGTACAAACAGTTCTGACCGACCCCTGGTCCGTTGTTTGGCTCTCCAGGGCACCAGTTATCATAGTCAAAAGCTGTCCCATCGGTCCAGCGCCAAGCTCCCTCCTAGAAAACAGAACAGATCCATGAGAAGAAGTCACTACGACAGGGTTAGCATCTGTCATCTATTCAATTCATCAATGCTGACGTCACCACACTGTCTATGGATGAAGGTTTTTCTGATAAAGTTCCCAAACTTCATGTCACACTGAGACTGTTTCGTACTGCGTGTCCTTATCCTGCTCCCACTGTTGACTTATCCTTTTCCAGACATTACTTACCCCATCAAAGTTTGCCAACTTCATCATGACTTCTACCATTTCTTATTTTTCTGAGCATGATTTCAACTGCACAGAAAAACTTTGGTTCTGTTCACAACCTTTATGGACAGAATTTCTAGGCACAGCCGGGGGGTGGAGGGTGTCCAGTTCGGCAGGCAGAGGATCGCGTCGCTGCTTTTTGCGGATGATGTGGTTCTTCTAGCTTTGTCGAGCAGTGACCTTCAGCTCTTGCTGGGGCGGTTCGCGGCCGAGTGTGAAGTGGCTGGAATGCGAATCAGCATCTCCAAGTCTGAGGCCGTGGTCCTCAGTCGGAAAAAGGTAGATTGCCTTTTCCAGGTCGGAGGGGAGGTCCTGCCTTAAGTGGAGGAGTTAAAGTATCTCGGGATCTTGTTCATGAGTGAGGGTTGGATGGAGCGGGAGATCGACAGGCGGATTGGAGCGGTGTCATCAGTGATGCGGACGCTTAACCGATCTGTCGTTGTGAAGAAAGAGCTGAGCCGTAAGGCGAGACTCTCGATTTACCGGTCGATCTACGTGCCGATCCTCACCTATGGTCATGAACTTTGGGTAATGACCGAAAGAACGAGATCGCGGATACAAGCGGCTGAAATGGGTTTCCTCCTCAGGGTGTCCGGTCTCAGCCTTAGAGATCGGGTAAGGAGCTCGGACACTCAGCAGGCACTCAGATTAGAGCTTCTGCTCCTCCACGTTGAGAGGAGTCAGCTGAGGTGGCTCAGATTGAACCATAACAAAACAAAAATATCATGTATACCTCTTCACTGTCAGAACCCCCGAGCCAGGATGATGGATCACTGGATTTGGCAAAGATCAGGTTTTTGATGGAATTGCGGTGATAAAGTCCATGCATTGATGCCAGGTGTCCTCCCAGAGAGATGCAGTTCTTCTAAAGTGAAGACAGAAATCAGAGGAGTGAACCATCTCCTTCGTTTCCTAGAAAACAGCCACACATTTCTTCATTGCTCGTTTTACTGCAGGTCATGCTAACAGTCCTAAAGTATGTGTCTCTGGATTATTATTATTTTTTTCTAATTTAATATCTCATTCTGGTCCCTGAATGTTAGTTTGAAACTTAAAAATACCCTGCAGCCCATGTAAATCATCTCTTACCTCAGCATCAGCCCAAGTCATATATTTCTCAACATAGGTGATGTAGGGTCCACCCATCCAAGACCACTCCACTGTAATTACAGGTTATGGTGTAACGCAGCACAATAGTTAGATTGTCTAGCAAGAACAAATTCCTTTGTTTATAATATTGTTTATATTTGACGTACTCACCAGCAGCAGTCAGAGCCATGATGGCACAAGCCAGAGCAGAGACAGCCAGGATCTTCATGTTCAGGTCGATGAGATGAGACTAAAGATTCAAACACAAACACAAGAATCACTGATGCTGCTGTCAGGGAACAAATCAACTACAATGACTAAGAGGAGAGTTGGACTCAGAGTTACTTTCTTCTTCTTCTTCTTCGGTGTTGCTTCAATCCTCTTTTGTTTGGTACTGAGCAAGTGAAGCACCAGCTTTTATACTATCATCTAATAAAATAAGGAACTGATCACTGATGACCAAGATTGTGCACAGAAACCACATCCTCAGACACAGTGTCCTGAGAAAACTAGATAAGATCGTTTATCAGATATGATCAGTCCACAACCTTGAGAGTAAGAGTTAAAGATGTGCAGTGATCCCAGCTGGAGGTCCTCTTTGTTGGGACAAACCTGCTGGGATTCATTTATCTAACTCTATACACTGTGTGCACAATTATTAGGCAACTGAGTATTTTGATCATATCCTCATTTTTATGCATATTTTTCCAACTCCAAGCTGTATAAAGTTGAATGCTTATTGGATATAAGCATATCAGGTAATGTGTATTAGTGTAATGAGGGAGGCTGGGGCCTAAGGAGATCAAAACCCTATATCAAGGTGTGCATAATTATTAGGCAGCTTCTTTTCCAAATGGGCCAAAAAAGAGATGTAAGTGACTCTGAAAAGTCAAAAAATGTAAAAAGTCTTTCAGAGGGATGCAGCACTCTTGAAATTGCTTAGATATTTGGGCGTGATCACAGAATCAGCAAACATTTTGATGCAAATAGTCAACAGGGTCGCAAGAAATGAAGACGCAAATTAACTGCCAAAGATTTGAGAAGACTCAAATGTAAAGGTACCAGGAACCCAATATCCTCCAGTGCTGTCATATTCCAGAACTGCAACCTACCTGGAGTGCCCAGAGGTACAAGGTGTTCAGTGCTCAGAGACATGGCCAAGGTAAGGAAGGCTGAAATCTGACCACCACTGAACAAGACACAAGTTGAAACGTCAAGACTGGGCCAAGAAATATCTGAAGAGAGATTTTTCAAAGGTTTTATGGACTGATGGGATGAGAGTGACTCTTGACGGACCAGATGGATGGACCCGTGGCTGGATCAGTAATGGGCACAGAGCTCCACTTCGAATCAGACACCAGCAAGGTGGAGGCGGGGTACTGGTATGGGCTGGTATTATTAAAGATGAGCTAGCTGGACCTTTTGGGTTAAAGATGGACTTAAAATCAACTTCCAAATCCAATGCCAGTTTTGAGAAGACACTTTCTTCAAGCAGTGGTACAGGCAAAAGTCTGCATCTTTCAAGAAAACCATGATTTTAATGCAGGACAATGCTCCATTGCATGCAACAAAGTACTCCACTATGTGGCTCGCCAGTAAAGGCCTTAAAAACGAAAGAATAATGACATGGCCTCCTTCTTCACCTGACCTAAACCCTGTTGAGAACTTGTGAGCCTTTCTTAAACGGGAAATTTACAGTGAAGGAAGACAGTACACCTCTCTGAACAGTGTCTGGAACAGTGTCTGGGAGGCTTTGGTTACTGCAACACAAAAAGTTGATCGTCAACAGATCCAGAAACTGAAAGACTCCATGAATGGAAAGCTTATGACTGTTAATGAAAAGAAGGGTGGCTATATTGGTCACAGATTTTTTTTTTTTTAATTTCAACAATTTTTATTTATAAATTGAGTTGAGAAAGAGAAAAACAAACCTTTATGTATTTGTTGTAGCTGAGTTCACTATGAATTTACCAACCAGTGGGACAAGCTGCAGCTGTCAGGGGCCCCAACAGAGGGCGCCAACAGGACACCAAACCACAAAGAGTTCATTACAAAAGTATTTACACAATTTCAAAATATGAGAAATGAAAACAGGGGGTGGTAAATGGTATCAGCAGTGCTTTTTAGAAGGAATGAGGAGCTCGAAGACTCCCCTTATTTCTGTGAGGCTTTAAGATGAATACATGAAATCAGATGTTTTTTCAGCTGCGTTAAAAACAAGGTGAACTTACTAAAGGATTTCACAACATGCTCAAAAAAATTTCGGGTCAAACAGTGAAAATGAATTAGCAAAATGGAATAATTTCTTCACTTCCCCTTTTGTCTCAGTATCAGATGGTCCAATCTCTCCAAAATATAGATATGGCACAATGAATGATAGATTATCAGATTGATTAAATCTGTGAGTCATTCCGGAAGAAACATGAAGAAACATCGAGCTGCACATTTCACAATCCTGCTCCCAGGTCATGAAAACAGGTACGAGAGGAAAAACTGTATTTCCAGAAGTGATGGTCAAAGTGATCGACTTTAAAAAAATCCATGTAAAAGTGTTAAAAAGTTTGATTTAAAAGAGGCATTGACGGCTGAACGTGGAGGTTTGTTTTCGACAAAGAGGTCCAGAGATGACGTGTGTGAGAGCAACACTAGCTGCGTTTATATGGGCACAAATAATCGGGATAAAGGCCCGATCAGTATAAAATGCGTCATGTAAACATGTCGATCGGAAAATCTGATCCAATTTGACTCATTAGGAAAGAAATCGTATTCCGATCGAGAGGGGTGGTTTATGCCGATTGTTATTCCAAAACACAACCGTGTAAACACTTATTCCGATGGTGACTCTCTGACTCGACTCGGTCTTTACTCTTTATTTATTGGGGTCAGTACAGGAGATTTCATTATTAACACAACTGCAGGTGTCGTGTCTGCTCCTCCGATAACATAACAAGGCGTACAAACAGCGTAATGATGTCACATATGCATGGGACAATATTCAACAGGGGAAAACTCCTGAATTGGATGGAGTGAGCCACTAGCGTGTTTGTTGATTTGTTGACAGCACAGGCGTAAATACAACTCATCTTCTTCTGTGGTTGTTTTAGCGAAATCAGACAACTCTGCGCATGTCCAAATGATTCTAATCTGAATGAAACTTGGTGCACGTAAACAAACGTCATGATCGGATAATTAGATTTAGGGCCCATACAAAAAGTTGATTCAGATTTTCAGATCCCTCAGATTTTTAATTAAATCAAGAAATTTTGGACATGTTAACATGGCGACTGTGACATTTGTAATGGATTCTGAATGGAGCGACTTTGAGCCTAAATTCAAGAATAATCCAGATCCAAGAAAACGGACCAAATCATCTGTAACACAAGTCCCACTGACCAGGCAAGTCCAGACATGAATCTTTTCTTCTTTTCAAAACAAAACATGTCAGATAGCCAAAGAAGGATCTGAATTATTGTAATGACTGAATATAGTTCGCAGTATTAAAGCTTTTTGAGTTTTTTAAAAAATAATGACCCGAAAGTTGAATATTTTTGATCAGTTTTCCGTGACTTTCCTCTACAATAAACGTCATGAAATGATCACTTTCTAAAGTTGTAAGAATTCTTCAGAGCATCAATCACAAAACTTACCTCCTCTGTTTTCTACAGGAGTATTTTTGGACCGACCAACCTCGAAGTCCAGAGGAATAAATCCTGATCTGAGCTGTGGGACCAGGGATCTTTGGCTGTTATCTAAACAAGGTCTCACACATGATTCAGGGTCAAAGTTCACTTTTATTTGCACATATGTCTGGTTTTTTGTTTGCACAGAATTTTTTTTTTTTCAAATATTTTCCTTCAAATTCCGTTATGAGCTTCTCTTCCATGGAAATAACATTTCAGCAGCAGTAATGTCTGTAAATGTTGGACATGTTTACCCCCCTCCAAACGTCATAGACCCCTTTGTCTTTGGAGAGTGATATATATATTTTCCACATGAACTCTTTCTTGTTTATTCTGAGGGGTTACGGGTCATTCACCACGAATGTACACTAATGGTCCGCTCATCTATGAGGCGATGATTAAACTGAGTGTTCATTCTTCGTGTCATTCAGGAAAAGTATGAAGGCCTCGTTTCAGAACGCCAACGTCCAATCTGTTTCTTAACATCTGTTCATTTGATCAAATTATCAATATTTTCAAAAAAGGTTTGAATCAGGAGAAACTGGTCCATCCTAACATGGACTGTTTAGTTTGTTATCACGTTTTATCTGTCCTGAGTCTGGACCGAAAACCACCTCCGGTCAGAAAATGATGATGTCGACATTCTCCACAATCCGACCCAGTGATCAAGACTTTACAATGAACAGTAACAAAACTGATTTTACACCACCACTTTTTTTATGGCATTTAAATTGTGTATATTGTAGAAAGCTTTATTTTTTCTTCTCCCTTTTCTAATTTTTTTCTTAATTATTACATTTATTTAAGTTCTTAATATTAGGACCCTTATTGTTATAACTGCATTTTTGCACTTTTTGGCTTGTCTGTGATGCTGCTGTGACAAAAAAATTTTCCCCATGGGGGATCAATAAAGGAATATTCTATTCTATTCTATTCTAAAATGATGATGTCGACATTCTCCACAATCCGACCCAGTGATCAGAAATCTGTTTAATTTGCCAAAGATGGTAAAACTGAGAAGGGCAGCAGTTTAGGAGAACAGACTCTAACTGAAACCATCTACAAATATAACAAAGGGGTGTTAAAAGGAGTGATAAAAGGAGTGATAAAAGGGTCCACTTGGACATTTGAATGAATTTGGCACCCCTCGGTCTTATTCGTGTCTGTTGTTGTGTTTCCACGTCTTTTTTGACTTGTCTTATTTGATGTTCTTACTTTGTCAGCCAGAAAGGATAATTTTTCAGAAATCAAGACATCACACAGACTTTTTTAAAACTTTTTTTAATGATTGAAGCTTGTAATTCTGCACAAGTTAAGAAAGAAGAGTTAAAACAAAGGAGTTAGGTTGTGCTTAAGCGTTCTTCCTGTTACATATTAAGTCTTATTAGAGGTCATCCAGCTCCTGTTTGCATGGTTTGTGTCCTTGTTACCCCGGTGTCATCGTTACAGAGACAGGAAGTAGAGGATAAAGAGACTAAAACTGTCTCTCTGGGTCGAACCAGTTTTCTAGTTTGCAACACAGACAGATGGAAGACGGCGGGTACACTCAACATCATCCCAGCATCTGCGAGCTGTAAACACAAGGGAAAGAGAGCATCGTTAGGTGTATTGTCTCCGACACTTCCTTTGTTAAAAACATTGAGAAGTAAACCTCTCCTTCAGAGTTATTTAATCACCGCTGTAATTGATCTGCAAGCAGTCCTGATTATCCTTGACTGCCTGTCCGGAGCACCAATAATCAAAATTGAACGGAGTCCCATCTATCCAGCGCCACTTTCCTTCCTAAGAAACACATTACAATAAACGCTCAAGATAATAAAAAGGGGGACATGGGTGTGTTGGATGAACCATCAAGACATCACTTTTTTTATCCAAGTACAACTGAATCTTATAAAAGGATTTGTGTGTTGAAATTATTGACGTACCACTTCACTGTCAGAGCCTCCAAGCCATGTGGCTTTTTCCCCATCAGTCACGATCAGATTTCTTAATAGATTATATTCCCAAAGGGAGTGCACAGATCCCAGATGTCCATCCATGGTCTTGCAGTTTCTCTAAAGCAGAAAAGAGAATCATTATGAGTAGTTTGGGGCCGCTGAGGTAGTTTCCGGGTAAACCAGCTCATACCTCTGCGTCAGCCCAATTCAGCTTTCTGGGGACGAACAAGAAAGTTCTATTTCCGATCCGAGTCCAGGTCCTCGTCGTCAGAGTGAGCTCCTCTGAAGGACATGAGGAGGAAAAACAAGTCAAGAAAAACGTAAAACATATCATATCCATGAATAATCAAACTCGTAGACAAAAACACTTTTTCTTAAATCATAATTACAGAATAAATGATCAGAAAATGTTTTACTGTGAGAATCTAACAGTTTAAGTAAATAACATGATAAATACGGCATCATCCAAACGTTTTATAGAGCAGATGACACAGTACGACATAAAGAAATAAGTAATATATGAAATAACAGAAACACAACATAACATATAGACCTAGATTAAATGTCATACAAAAAAACATTTTTACCATGAGTCAAATTTAATCAAACATAATAATATCAGAAAATAATATAATACAAAACAATAATAATGTAGAAATTGTGAAACTGCCAAAAAATGACACAGTTTTCCGTGAAGAAATAGGATTTAATTCAACATTGAGTAGAATAGAAATATCACATGAAACCTCACGTCACCAAAAACATAATCTACTTCTATATAATATGACACACTGTTAATGTTTATAGTAACTATTTTAGTCTCTGTCTTCAGTACAAAACTCCGCTCAGCTCAGTCCCAATTTTAGCCCTGAATATTTTTAGTCAACAAAAAGTCCATTTCAGTCGTTACTGTTCATCAATAACTTTTTATTAAAGATTTTTTTTTGTTGTTGTTGTTGTTGAAGGGTCCAGGCTCAGCCCCTAATGTCCTTGAGTCAAAGCAGACGCCCGCCTCGCTGCTGTCTTCGCAGCGTCTTCATCTTCAAGTTACCGCGTTGCTATGAAACGTCTTGTTAATTTTGCCTCAAACTAAGATAAAACAAAGTTAACTTGAAAAAAAGAGAAAAATAAAACAAATATCGGAGTATACACAACTAATTCATCAGAGCTTCGATGACACAAGGGGAAGTTCAGACTTTTACAACGAGGTTTTAACACACAGAGAGATCGGATAAAATACGCAACATTAAAATAATATATAATTGTGAGAAATGAGAATCTGACAAAGAGAAGAACTGACCTTCTGCATCCTCCTGTTCCTCCTGTGCAGCGTCTGGAAAGTTTGAAACTGAAGTTATTGACCTGATATTTCCCCACACTGATCAATATTTGACATACTCACCGGCGGCAGCAGCAGTCAGAGCCATGACGGCACAGACCAGAGCACAGACAGCCAGGATCTTCATGATCAGGTCGATGAGATGAGACTAAAGATTCAAACACAAGTGTCACTGATGCTGCTGTAGGGGAACAGATGGACTACACTGACATTGGATAGTTGGACTCAAAACTGACCTTCCTTCTGTCTTCTCTGTGAATCTTCAACTTTCTCACGTCAGGGCTCTGAACTGAGAATAACCAGCTCTTTATATGCAACTGCTTATCTCATCATCTGTTCAGAAATAAGGAACTGGTCACAGCCTGACCAAATATGAGCACAGAAACATCCTCAGACAGAGTCTCCTCAGACACCTCAGGTTGAAGACTCACTTCTTTAGGACTAGTTTGCTTTAAAACGTGTCCTCTCGTTTCTTTAAGACCAGAACACTTGACTTTGATGGTCCACCTGTTAATCCTTTAAACGCCATCAGAAGATATGGCAGAATCTTTTTCCAGTAGACACATACTTTATGAAGCGGTCACTCTTCTTACTGGATGGGTGGGTGGGTGGGTGGATGGATGGATGGATGGGTGGGTGGATGGATGGATGGATGGATGGATGGATGGATGGGTGGGTGGATGGATGGATGGATGGATGGATGGGTTGGTGGATGGATGAATGGGTGGATGGATGGATGGATGGGTGGATGGATGGGTGGATAGATGGATGGGTGGATGGATGGGTGGGTGGATGGATGGATGGAACAATGGATGGATGGATGGATGGAACGATGGATGGGTGGATGGATGGATGGATGGATAGGTGGGTGGGTGGGTGGGTGGGTGGATGGATGGATGGAACGATGGATGGGTGGATGGATGGATGGATGGATGGATGGATGGATGGATGGGTGGGTGGGTGGATGGATGGATGGATGGATGGATGGATGGGTGGGTGGATGGATGGATGGATGGATGGATGGATGGATGGGTGGGTGGTTGGATGGATGGATGGATGGATGGATGGATGGATGGATGGATGGATGGGTGGGTGGGTGGATGGATGGATGGATGGGTGGGTGGGTCGGTGGATGGATGGATGGATGGATGGATGGGTGGATGGATGGATGGATGGATGGATGGATGGGTGGGTGGTTGGATGGATGGATGGATGGATGGATGGATGGATGGGTGGGTGGATGGATGGGTGGGTGGGTCGGTGGATGGATGGATGGATGGATGGATGGGTGGGTGGATGGATGGATGGATGGATGGGTGGGTGGGTGGGTGGATGGATGGATGGATGGATGGATGGGTGGGTGGATGGATGGGTGGGTGGATGGATGGATGGATGGATGGATGGATGGATGGATGGATGGATGGGTTGATGGATGGGTTGATGGATGGATGGATGGCAACCTGAAGCCCATCCATTCCTCTGTGCCTATCTGTGGGTCCATACTCAATAAATTTGACTTTAATGTTGTTTGTTACATAAAATAATACATTTAAAAAAGATGTAACACTGCAAATATCATTGATATAAAGTATGAAGAGTTTTGGACCTATGACAGACCCTTGGGGTATGCCACAGGAAATCTCCCTGACACTATAGACCCTTTTCAAAAAATTAAAATATCATAGAAAAGTTTATTTCCATAATTCCATTTAGAAAGTTACTATTAAAGAACTTTTTTTGTCAGAGGAATCAGTTCTACCCTCCTCTGTTTTCATCTTTCATACTATTATATGACTCACTGATACACATTTATTGGTGAGACGTAATCCATAGCGACAGAGTCCAACCAAGAAAAGAGATTGAGAAAATAAATCTTTCAGGTGGTAGAAAGTAATCTGAAAATTTATTAATTTTATTTTTTACATTTCCAGGTTGTGTTTCTCCATCAAGAGTAGACGACTTTGATCAAGTCAACAAAGATGTGGAGATGAACAAACTAATCCTAAGACTCCAAGAAACCAAAATAATGACTTCCAACTGATCCGTGAAATCCTTTTTCAGGGGTCTTTGTTGGGTCTGTTGAAACGTGTAAAGGTCGGAGGTCAGGACCCGAAGAATGGGCTGCAGCACACAGTGACCAAGAATGATTTAGCAGAAAACTTTATCTTACAAACTGAACTGTAAAAATGAAATGGCAGGTGTAAAAAGTGATAACTCTTATGAAATACTTTATCAACTTCTCCTTTGAACCAGAAATCAGAAGTTTCCACTTCTCCAAAAAGCTCTTGGTCAATAAGGTCAAAGTGGTTGCATGATTGATTGTCATGATGAGTTTGTGTTCAAGTCATGTCAAAGGAAATACAATATAACAGATATTAGCATATGCCACCACCAGGTCGTGACCTAAAGGCTCAGGACGGAGTGAAACATTGAGCTGCCACTGCTCTGTGGACAGAGGAGTTTCACTTACTTCACCTGCTTCACTTTCATATCAACTAGCTCTCAGTACACGGTCAACTTCTATGGTTACAAAACATCTATCTGTCAGTTGGCCATCTGAACTCATTTGTGGATGTGTTAGAACAAGAGTACAAAAGTCGGTAAACTATCAACAGACTATAATTCACTCAGTATTTGTAAAGACTGTCCAACTTTAATGGAAACTTGACAAATGTACAACCCACTGTTGACATACGGTCAGGGTGTCCCACATATGGAGGCTGTGGTCCTCGCAGCCATCATGGTTTTGAGTCCCAACCTCAACCCATTGCCTCATGTCTTCCTACTCTCTCCTCCTAAATAAAAAATAACTTCAAAAAAGGGAAACTAGTATGGAGGAAAATGGTGGATAAATGAGTAAAGATATCCACTGACCCCAGTTCCATGGAATAACCTGTAGTTCACCAGACAAACTGTAGTAAAACAGTATGACCTTGGAAATATGCTAACATTGAAATGGTAATATCAGTTTAATATTTGGAATAAAAATAGAGATATTAGTACTTCAGAGTAACATCATCAGCATAGAGAGAAACTTTTGGACAGCTCCTCTCTGTTTACGAGAAAATGTCAGTCCTGCTTCTAAGTAAGTGTTACTCCAAACCTCCACACAATACTCCACATACAGAACTGTAAGAGATCCACAGGGTATATAATGAATCCAGATCTATCCTTCATTATTGCCCTTTAATACCTGACACCACAAATTATGGCCAGAAAATTCAAATTTTTTTGGAGCTGAAATGTTTATTTCACTTACAACTGAAAACCAAAAAAATCAAAATGTCCTTAAAATTTAAGAAATATATTTATTTATCTCATTTGATACATTAAATGTTTTTGGAAACTGATAATCTACAAGAGGACATTTTTATCATTTATCGGACTGTATTCAGGTGTTTTTTTAGTAATTTGTTGATCATATTGATTTGATTGAAGTATATAAAAGTATCTATCAAATATGATACAAAAGGCATTAGAGGGTTAAACAGTACTGCAATGACTTTTTGACTTTTAACATAATTTAAATGTGACTTGTAAAAGTCAATGATCAGTTATCACTCCCTCAAATATATTTTCATACACTCTCTCTATGTTAACATCATTAATTTGAGTTTTAATTTGCCGAATTTTTATGGTCAAAATTATCCTTTAAAACATTCAGTTCACTTTCCACTATCTTGTAAAGGCTGTTCTAGATTTTTCCATGGGCAGTAAAAATGTGTTTCATCAGCAAACAATACAAATTTCGATATCTTGGACACGTTACAGTCATCATTAATATACAGAAGGAACAGTTTGGGGCCCTGGACTGAGCCTTGTGGGACCCCACAAGTAACTCAAGTGATTCTGATTGTACATTATTGATTTGAGTGTATTGATATCTGTCACTGAGGTAACAGTTTTCTACATCTTAAATTTAAGTGCAGAGAGTCCATGACATTTTCAGAATATATATATAAAAACTGTATTTTTTACCGTACGTCTGCAGTCGTGACCTTAAAGCAGGATTGAGAAATATGCTGCTGTTTGTTGCTTGTCTCCATCTAATCACCATGATAATCAATCACTCCTTGCATCAGTCCTTTTATTTGGAGAAGTTGAAGCGTTTGATACCGTGTCAAAAAGGGAAGTTCAGGAATTATCTGATTAAAGTTATTCTGCTTATTCACTTTCACTGCCTGCCAAATAATGTTTGGTATGTTGTGAAATCGCCCTTTAAACCTCCTTATTTTTCTCTGTTTGAACCATGAGGGGCATCACTCAAGTCCATTAATAATATCTTTTTGTAATCATAAAATGATTGCTTGTGGTTCAACAACAGTACAATTTTACCATCTATGCAACAAGTTTTGAGCTTTGGCAGAAAACCACCGTCTCCACTGACTTACACAGCTGATGGAAATGAAAAAACAACAATTAAAAAAAGGCAGATCTGGTGTACAAAGGTTCAAAGGCTCAAAGGTTTCTTAATTTATACCTTGCGGTAAATTTTGTTTGCAGGCAGGATAAGACACACATAAAAACAACAATACAACAATCAAGTACAAAAAATGCCAATTGTTAAGAGCCATAAAATCTCTCCAGATCTGAAGGTTCAATAAGACTCCCTCATCTATAAGCCCTGCCATTGAGCTTTGCAATGGCTGCTGGGAAAAAGGTGGTTCTGTAACGCTTGGTCCTGGCCTTGGGGACCAAGAAGCGACAGCCGGAGGACTGCATTCGACGGCATTTGATAGTGGTGTCTGTGAAGAGATTAGTAATTAGTAATCAGCCACATTTTTAGTAGTCTGTTGCCCTTAACAACCAGAGTATTTATCTTTGACTAATTCTCTAAACGATCATCAGGATAATTGACACTTAAATAAATCAATAAAAACATATGTTACAATTTAGAAAAATGACAGATGATTATCTGGAAGTGAAAAGTAAGTCAAGGTGCTTTTATTCAAACATTTAGAGGGATGTACGTGGGCAAAAACCTTGGGTAGTGAAAACAACAAATGAAACTCAGAAGCTGTTCTGAATACAGAGCTGTTTATCTAGACTAGATTGAAATATTATGATTAAGATTCAGGATCATTTCTGGAATCATTTTCCATCCTCATAGCTTTTGTGCCTCTGATAGTCAGTTTTTTATCCCTGATCTGAAGTGATTTGAAGCTCATGTCTTCATCAAGGATTCATGGTCAAGTAAAGGTTGGAAAACAAAGTTATTACCTTCGTAAAAATATCAACAAAAATCTGAAAAAGTTCAAATAAATGTGAGTACAAGTGTGTAAATCGACCCTTAAACTTGGATCACAGTCCAAACTCTCGTTTCCTCGTTCCTCTGAACCGATCAAACCCGATTGAAAGTCTTGTCCAGTCATCCTTCAGTACTGAGTCTGCTGGCGTCTCTGAGCACATATTTGGTCATCCTGTGATCAGTTCCTCATTTTTCAGCAGATGATGAGATAAAAATTCGTATATAAGAGCCGGTTCTTCTCTTGCTCTATACCACTCGCTGGAGCGTTGAAGTTTTGCCGAGGAAGAAGAAGAAGAGAAGAAGAAGAAGAAGGTAACTCTTCCAAACCTTTGAACTTCACTACCTTCACATCTTGACTCTTTACAGTCAGGGCAGGTGGTCTCTTTCATCCTCTCTCTGTGTTCCTGATATGATGGACACGTCTTTATCTCTCAATTCTTATTGATCGTCATTTTCAGAATCAGCAATATGAAGCTGCTGGCTGTCTCTGCACTTCTCTGTGCCGTCGTGGCTCTGACAGGAGCTTTTGGTCAGTACTTTTAGGAGACTGAATAATGTATCATGACTGTAGACATCAGAGTTATTACAGCTGAAAGTTTTGTCTCTATTTTTACCTGAATGACCGAGTAAATGTCTGTTTTTTTTTTATTGTCCAGTTCTTCCTGCAGATGAACAGCAGGAACTCGGTCAGTGAATTTTCTTGCAGATGTCAAATACCTGAAATGTTTAATATTATTTGGATGCATATATTTATACCACTCTATCCTCCAAAGGTTTCCTCACTTTATTCTTGTCCTTTATTCTCAGAGAACTTCCTCGACAAAAGGGCAGCTTGTACCGGCGCCTGGACTGAGTTCAATGGACGCTGTTTCCGATATTTTCCAAGAGCTTTGACTTGGGCTGCTGCTGAGGTAACCGAGATGGCTTTACTTTTAACTTGAATTCATGTTATTGATCTTTAGTCCATCTTGGTCACGCCTCATTTTCACCCACATTTTTTCCCCTGCAGAAAAACTGTCAGTCCCTCGGAGGAAACCTTGCATCAATCCAGAACATCGAGGAGTACCACGAGATCCAGAGACTGATTGTGGCCGGCAGTTACAACCTGCAGCTGGCATGGGTTGGTGGGAATCTTGCCCATCAGGTATTCTTCATTTGATCCACCTGCCGATTTCAAGTTTGAGGCGAATGATGTTATGGTTATTCTTTATAAAATTCTACTTCAACTCAACGTTACTTTCATGTCATCGATTAAATTTACGGTGGCCCCAAAGGGACAAATTTCAGACCTTTGTTATGAACCCGTTAACGGTCACAGCCCTTGTGTGTATATTCAGTATATCACTTGTTTCAGGTCACATCTTGGCTGTGGAGTGATGGGACTAGGTTCACCTACGAGAACTGGTGCCAAGGGGATCCCCAGAATGGTTCTGGAAATAACTGCATGCAGGTCAACTACAGCGGTAAATAAAACCCACTTAAATGAACCTTATGATGGACCGGTCCATTTCCAGTTGTTTCTGTGAAGTATCAGTTACAGTCATAATAGTTTTCTGAATGATATCAGAAAAGTGACCCGACTGTAAAGCCGTGAACTTTGATTTATTTGTCACCACAACGAACCATTGTTTGATCATTTTTATTTGTAATGTTTTCAGAGAGTAAGTGCTGGAACGACGGCAACTGCAACGAAGTTCTTCCATTCGTCTGTTCCACCAGGGCGTAATCCCACTCCGGTCCAGACAGAAGCACCCGTGAAGACAACAGACACTCGTCCTTCTCTTAAAGAACCCGAGACACAAACTTCAAGCGCTCTATCTTCTCTCATTTCTTTATCTTTCTTTACTCTCGCTGTAACGCAACTCAAGGAATGAAAAGACAAGTAAACAGGAACTGGATTGTCTCTTTGGCTGAGTGCCTTTAAAAAGAGAAAAGATCATGTTTGATGGAAAGATCGCTTTTTGCATAATTCTTGTTTCATTTGCAAAATAAAAAGCATTAAGCATTCAAATGAGTTTGAGTCTTTATTTGATCTAAAAACACTTTTCTGAATCTCTGTTTTTATAATGAGTGTCACATGATAAACACTAAAGGAAATAATATATCAGGATTTAAAATAATTTAATGGGAAAATGCTGATATCCTAATAATGTAAGGTTTTAATCAACATTGGGATTTATCATCGTAAATGGCTGAAATTCATCCAAACATGAGCCTTCCCTTTCATTTCAAGAATATACTGTAAAGACCAATATGTTTAAACTTGTTACTTCTTAACTGGAAACAGTTCTTGAAGTTCTTGTACCAGTAATCAAGCCTGTAAAAGGAAATCCACCTGTTTCTATCTGATGAAACACGCATGAACACACTATTATAATATAGAATTGCAGTCTTAGCCCAGCCTCAATCAATACTTCATTTTTACCATCATTAAAGATGCACTGTTCATGATTCCCATACCAAGAATCATAGATATTAACATTCTCTATTACGTTCTATTAGCCGGTAACATTTTATATTAAGGTCCTTGTAATAAGCATTGAATTATAGTTTAAAAAGACACGTAAAAAGGTAGTTATTATCAACAGACTATAGAGAGAGGACATCTCAGCCCTGTTTCAGCCTCCCTCCACTGGCTTCAAGTTCATTTTTAGATGATTTTAAGATCTTACTGAAAAATTTGAAAGCACTTTTAGATCTCCTCACACCTTAAAAGACTGGTCATACCCTGAGGTCTTCAGACAAGGTCTGCCGACTATTCTTCAGTCCAGACTGAGGACCAAGGGGGACCAGAGTTTTTCTGTCAGGACCCCCGCTCTCTGGAACAAACTGCCTGAGGAGATCAGACCTGTTCCTCTTTTCAAACTCCTTTTAAAACCTATTTTTATAAGTGTGATTTAACTGAACATGGCTTTTAACTTAGCTCTCAACTTTTAATAAAGTCTTTTTCTTCTTCTTCTTCTTCTTCTTCTTCTTCTTCTTCTTCTTCTTCTTTTTCTTCTTCTTCTTCTTCTTCTTCTTCTTCTTCTTCTTCTTCTTCTTCTTCTTCTTATTATTATTATTATTATTATTATTATTATTATTAACATGGTTGGGGTTTCATCTTTTATTGAATTCTGACTCATTCCTTTTGACTGACTGTTTTTGTAAATTGTTTTTCCATCTGCTGCTGTATGTTGTATTTCTATTCTGTTTTTACGTTGTGAAGCACTTTGTCACCCCGTTTTGAAAAGGTTTTAAATAAGTTTAATTATAATAATTATTAATAGTAGTAGTGGTAAACTCTTATGTATTTGTAGACACATGTAAGGACTGTCACATTAAAGTAAAAACTGTTGACATGCAACTAAGTATGTCCTGATAGCATGTTGAGTGTAAATGGGTGGACTATTCAAAGAGACCTATAAATTAATCTTGTGAAATAACATTTACATATTTATTCTCCCACTTTTTGTTCACAAATTCATTCTTAGTGCTTCTGTAGTTGGAAAACTTTAAAATTCTGGAAGAGTTTTCTTTAGATAAAACAAAGACATGGACAAGCTCCATTTAAGAGTTTTAGACCTTTTATTCGTTGAACCCAGCTCCTGTTGTTTGTCTTTTTGTTCCTTTAGTTGTTTCACAGCGATTGAAAGAATAACAGAGATGTGAGAGAAGGAGGAACGCTCTGACTTTTTATTAAACGGGACTCGTGAAAGGATGGAGATATGTCTGCTCTCTTCTCGGGCGTCTCTGTCTCCACTCTAGTATGATCACATCTTCTTGGAGCAGAGGAACGGGAGCGATTCAGTGCAGGTGGCGCTTCCCCAGCACTTCCCATCTGAAAACATTATACACAAAAGAGAGTTTGGTCTTAGTCTGTGCACCAACATTATGTTTTAACCTTTACTAAAAACACATGAGACAAACTACAGAAAAACTTCACTTCCAAAGATAAAATACTGGGTTGTTTTGATCTAAAGCTAAGTTAAAAATCATGGACCGATTGGTTGAGAGGGTTTTGCCACAGCGTCTTTAATGTACTTAACAATTTTAATTTTAAGTTCGGACAAATTTCTAATTTGGGTTTCTGCAGTTGCAAACTCAGCTGACCATAAATGAAGCACTTTTTGGTTTTTGTAGATAATCATTTAAAAATTATTAAATCATTTCTCTTTTGGAGGAGATTGTTTCTGTAAAGTCCTGATGGGGAAAACTTTCTCTTTATTTGATGTTGGTTTGTCGATAACTTTAAGGAAAGTGGATTGCCTGGATTAGTATTTGTTATGGATTGTAAAAATCCCCCAATTTACACAATATTTGTAAATAAATGTATAAAAACATTTTGTAAATCCCAAACTGAATTATAATGAAATTTGGAGACATTTTTCACACTTTCAGCTCGTCGATAACTGCTGAATTTTACTATTCCTAATAACTGTAATTCATAGTTTAGACAAATTCAGAGGATCAGTCGGTGTTTATCCTGTCTGTTGACTCTTTTCTTAAATTATTTTATCGCACCATTTTGATCCTAAAACTAGACGACACTTGTTACAAGACGAACCCGCTCCAATTAAAAAAGACTTTAACGACACAGAATAAAAGAAGGTAAGTTGGCACTTTTATCACCCTTAAAAATAAAAACTATGATTTGTAATGTTGAATTTTATAAAATAAGAATGATCGTTTATCATGTATAGAAAAGCACCAAAGTATTGGCATTTTTACACCATAGAAATACAAGAACCTGCAGTCTGGGAATGGCGTGTGTTCATATCTTCATATCTTAGTATTTCTTGTCTGGTCGATCGATGCTGAATGTCTCTGAAATTGTCTAAAATTTGTGCTTCATTTCTCCAGTTCTTGTTCATACCAAAGTGCCTGAAAGAGAGCGATGTCACTGTGTCGAGTGATTCACCGGCATTACGGATAAGTGGCGCCGTCCACTGTCCAAGAATTTATCCGCTAAACCCTGATGAAAAGACAAGCCTACTTTTGTCAGAGGAGGGAAAAACTGTCTCGAATTCAGATCATGTCATCTGTCGCTTTTCTGATGGACTCCTAATGGTTAATTGGTGCCACAGAAACGTCCAGGTAACGAAGTATTATCACTGTTTTAACTTCAACCACTAGTAGCAAAGGTACGATATTTACAGCCTTGGTTTATATCCACGCAGGGTCCCTCATGAGCCTCTTCAGCCTCATGCTCGCACCAGTTCTGGTAGACGAACCTGGACCCGTCGCTCCACAGCCAAGTCTCAGTCTAGATGGAAAAAAAAAACATAAACACACACAGAGGTTGGGACCGTCAGCAGGTCTGAAGTTTGTCCTTTTTGGTTCAAAACATCTTCCTGCACCTCTGAACTTTTGAACGTCTCACATGGATTTTTAACTTTTGAACATCCATATGATCACACTTTAGCATACATCACATTATCGATTCTCAAACTCTGAATCCAAAAGTGGGTCTTGTGTTACGTTTAAAGAATCTTACATCATGGGCAAGAAAACCTCCAATCCATGACAACTGGGTCTGATAACTGTTGGTCAAAACCAGTCTCTGGATCTCGTGGTACTCCTCGATGTTGTGGATTGATGCAAGGTTTGCACCGAAGGACTGACAGTTCAGCTATAGGGGAAAAAATGAAGAATTATAAAGAATTAAGCTTGACCAAGATGCAAGGTGCTAGGTAGCCATGCCGGTTACCTCAGCATCAGCCCAAGGCATAGCTTTCGGAAAATATCGGAAACAGCGTCCATTGAACTCGGACCAGGTGCCGGTACAAGTCCCCCTTTGTTCGAGGAAGTCCACTGAGAATTAAAGGACAAGAATAAAGTGAGGAAACCTTTGGAGGATAGAGTGGTATAAATATATGCATCCAAATAATATTAAACATTTCAGGTATTTGACATCTGCAAGAAAATTCACTGACCGAGTTCCTGCTGATCGTCTTCAGGAAGAACTGGACAATAAAAAAAACAGACATTTACTCGGTCATTCAGGTAAAAATAGAGACAAAACTTTCAGCAGAAATAACTCTGATGTCTACAGTCATGATACATTATTCAGTCTCCTAAAAGTACTGACCAAAAGCTCCTGTCAGAGCCACGGCGGCACAGAGAAGTGCAGAGACAGCCAGCAGCTTCATATTGCTGATTCTGAAAATGACGATCGATAAGAATTGAGAGATAAAGACGTGTCCATCATATCAGGAACACAGAGAGAGGATGAAAGAGACCACCTGCCCTGACTGTAAAGAGTCAAGATGTGAAGGTAGTGAAGTTCAAAGGTTTGGAAGAGTTACCTTCTTCTTCTTCTCTTCTTCTTCCTCGGCAAAACTTCAACGCTCCAGCGAGTGGTGCAGAGCAAGAGAAGAACCGGCTCTTATATACGAATTTTTATCTCATCATCTGCTGAAAAATGAGGAACTGATCACAGGATGACCAAATATGTGCTCAGAGACGCCAGCAGACTCAGTGCCGAAGGATGACTGGACAAGACTTTCAATCGGGTTTGATCGGTTCAGACAAACGAGGAAATGAGAGTTTGGACTCATTCATTGAGTAAAACTGATTTTCCCTCTTCAGCGACATTTGGTTTGGAAAAGCTCATGTTGATATTTTTACGAAGGTAACCACTTTGTTTGGTATTTGTTTTCTAATCTTTATTCAACCGTGACTCAAAGTAAATACCGGAGACTCTGGAGGAATAACGGGCGCTTAAAACGGAGGTAGACCGGACAAGAGCTAAAAAGCCGGGTCAACATAAACGATGGGGGACGCTTGGGGATCTTGGTGACCCTGTAACCTTTCTGCTGGACAGGTAAACCGCTTTAACAAAGTAAGACAAGTGTCTGTAACAGAAGTGTTTCTTGTCAAATGGACCTGCTGTAGCGTGTTGTAGCGCCATCGCTAAACTGTCCTCCCTCGGGTCCTGGACTATGTCACTTTATCCTCGTTGTAGAAGTCCTGCAAACATTGTGTCTAGGGTTGGGTATCGTTTGATTTTGAACGATTCCGGTTCCGATTCCTCGTTTCGATTCTGGTTCCTAACGATTATCCATTGTGGTGTTTGTCGGCTATTTCTTCCGGCCGGCAGACTCCGGCATCGAAACTTGGAATCGAAATTTTAAAATCGGAATGTTAGTCCCGGTCCCCATCGATGCTCGAGACTCGATGCCCAACCCTAATTGTGTTTGCTGGTAGTCTGTTGGCATCTACAGTAGCACCAATGCTTTTGACTTTCACCTTGACTGGGCCCCATTTGTAATGATCTGAAGGATTTATCTGCATTATATCTGAATTTAACTGGAACGATACGAGCGAGCAGGAGCGTCTGTTTGTGGGCGGGGCTTGAGAGGAAAACTGGTTGGGAGGGGTAGAGTTTACATTCAAGATTTCTCCTAAAAACTGGAACTTCCTCGGATCCTGACTACCCTACCTTTAATGACAATGCAGGGCAGCCATGACTCAGCGTTTTTCACCATATCATCCTCTTTTTGACCTTCAATCAAGAATAAAAAATTTGAGCTTTTCCCTCTTTGAGTTTACTCATGACTGTCTTTACTTTCTGACCTTTTGTTTCACATTATTCACAGGAAGTAGCTTGCACTTCAAAATAAGAGCATATTTTTAAACTGTAGGGGAAAAAGACAAAATGAAAGCATTCCAAAAACTGAAGAAAAAACATGGTGTCTGTGTTTTATGTTGTTCTTTTTATCAGTAGTAGTAGTTGTAGTAGGAGTCCTGTATAAAGTCTGACTGACTAATGTCCTGCTGTCTGCATTCAGAAAGGTTGTAGCAGCACCACCATGTGGACAGATGACTGTAATATATAGTGTGGTAGAAACATTCAGTTGTATAATAGCAACACCCTGTGGACAGTCGGCTGAAATGCAAAGTACCACGATGTTTCAGATTGATGCGACTGTTTTATGGATGAGTCAGCGCTGGCCTTCAACGAGTCTGTTCAGTTTGAATCACACGTGA
Organism: Xyrichtys novacula; assembly: GCA_962446985.1. Lineage (NCBI taxonomy): Eukaryota > Metazoa > Chordata > Actinopteri > Labriformes > Labridae > Xyrichtys > Xyrichtys novacula. Next base: position 187,979 of record OY660886.1, read on the forward strand.
GCTCCTGACGCTGGCAGCTGCTCCCCATCATGGAGAAATGAGTGTACTACAAGCTGTTTGACAGTTCAAATGTGTTGCAGAATCTCATGGTTGTACCAGGCCTGGCTTCTCATGTGTCTGTTCAGCTTTTACTGCTGCTAAAATCACTCCAAACTCAGAAGGAGGGTCAGTTATAAAACCAGAATAAATACTGGAGCCCAGTTTAATGATTTCAGTCTGTTTGAAAAGCCAAAGAGAATGTTGTGACTTTTATTTGAGGATTTACACTGAATCTTATATCTGGGAGAAACTGCATCACAATTGCTGGTAAAGCACTATTTTTGAGAGCAAATCACAGATAATTACAGCCCTTGGAAACTAGCAGAACTTTGAGTAGTTATAAAATATAAAACAAGTTTAAACGTGCCTTTAAAAATGGAAAAATCATGAACTACTTAAATAAAATGATGAAAATTAAAAAATAATTAATTGACAGCCTTAATTTTCACTCTTTTCACGCTTTTTGAATGAATTTGAAAACTAGTCAAAACTGTAAAATATGTTTATTTGCCGATGACACGTCATCATGAAGAAGTTTCCTTGTGTTGGTCATTTAAACCTTTAGAGTCTCACTGTGTCAACCTCACCTTAAATAAGGCAACTCTTCCACTCTTTAAACCTAGCAGAATTTTTGAAAAAACAATGTCGTATATGTCGAAATAGTCAAAGAGATGAATAGATTATAATCCATCTTGTGTGTGGTGCTTCGTTTCATCATCGACCCTCGTTTAGTTCAGATCACACGCTCACATTTCAGAATTTTATATGAAGTTTTTTCCAATATTTTAATTTCTGTATTTTTTTGAAGTTGTTTCAAAAATGTGTTTTTTCAGGTTTCCGTGTGTTTGAGATGAGAGAAAGTTCATAAGGTGAAAGAAGTGGCTTTGGATCAAACCAACTGCTAGATATGAAAGTTAAATATTAAAGATATTTAAGCTAATTACCTCCGCCAAGAAGGTTATGTTTTGGTGTTGGTGTTTGTTTGTTTGTTTGTTTGTTTGTTTGTCTGTTGGCAACTTCAAGGAGAAAGTTACAGACGGATTGACCTGAAATTTTCACCAGAGGTGCGTCTCAGCCCCAGGAGGATCCCATTACATTTTGGTGGTGATCCGGACAAAATTCTGGATACTGTGATCCAGAACACACAAAAATAAGGGTGTGGTTAGAATTTTCAATGCTGAAAGATAACCAATGGGCGGTACAGTGATGTAGATAGGCAGCACAGTGGTGTAGTGGTTAGCACTGTCGTCTCACAGCAAGACTGTCCTGAGTTTGAATCCGGGTCAGGGCATTTCTTGTTTTAGGAACATTATGAACAGTGAACATACCAGTTTAAACACAAATAAACGCTAATAAAAGACACGTAACAGTAAAAGTTTTGGTGTGAATCACAATATAAGGGGGACATGAGCTGCTTGGCGGAGGTCTGCGCTCTCCGAGTGCTCTTCTAGTTTCTGATGTTTTTGAATATAAACTATGGTGTTGGTAGAAATGCAGAGATGTTTATGAAATTATAATAAAAACACTTTCAAAGAAGGTTTTGTAACATCCCAGTGAAAGTGATGAAGCAAAACAGGTTTGAAGAAACACCCTTCTTACTTCTCTTTTGTTTCTTTCCACATTTCAACTTTCGAAGATGAAAAAGTTCAGAGTGCAGTGAAATATGGATTGTCATGATGAGTAAATCTACAAGTCATTCTTGAAAGGAAAAGTTTCATGTTTCACAATCCTGCTCTCGGGTCACGATAGAAGAGGTACAGGACTTCGTTTTTTAAAGAAACAACATGTGGCAGACTGTCTGAAAGAGTTCAGTTCAGGTGATTGAAAGTGTCATGTTGTTAAGAAAAAAGATGTGGTTCAAGAGGAAATACAGCGATGAGGTTTTGTGAGGACTGCTGGTCTGGAGGGTCCAGGACTGTGTGGCAGAGCTGTGATCCAAGTCCACAAAAGTACAACTCGAGGTGAAACTTTGAACAAACTTCTCAGGTGTTTGGTGTGATCTGAATATCTGAAATTAACCACCAGCAAAACAACGAGTCACAACTTATTTATTTCAAAGTATCAACAGTAGTTCTTCATGTTCAGAGTGATCTAAACAAATCAACCGGTCAATCTTTGGTTTCACAGATCAGTTTTTAGAAAGTGAGTAAGTGAATATTCCTGAAGTTCCTGAGTGGAAGACAAAAGTTTAACCAGCAGAAATCCAGAGAAGAACCTGACTCGGGGTGGGAAACCGTCTTCTACGACCGTACGGACTTTGGTACCAATGATGCAGACCGGGGTAGAGTTGGACACACTGATGACTTAATCTGTTGACTCTGTCGCCTGTGTCGTTATTGTTCACATCGTGGATATATTGTGGATAGTGCTGAGACCGAGGATCACGTTTTAGTTTGAAAGTCCTGCCGATCAGAGAACTCTGAAAATCTTCTGGGGGGTTAAAGGGGAGGGTCAGCAGAACTTCTGAATCCCTCTGAACTCCTTAAAAGGAAACAAACAGTCAGAAATGGAAGTCTAGCAGCCGTACTGGGGTGAACTGACAGAGCTGTGAGTCAGGTGAATCCCTTATATGGAGAACGGTTCATTTTATATAAGAGCTGCTCTTCCTAATTCTTCTACCACTCAGAGAGAGGAAGAGAAGAGGAGAATCATCCAGCAGGTTAAACTCAAACTTCTCTGTTTGACTCTTTTCTCTCTCAACATTTGGACTTCTTTGAATGAACTGGACCAACAAGAGCTCATGTGTTTCCAGGTTTCTCCTCCAGAGTTGTAATTATAAATCTGTTTCTTTGTTGAAGACAGCTCTCTCTGATCATCATCATCATCATCATCATCATGTCCCTCATCAAGTTTCTGGCTGTTGCTCTTCTTTTTGGCGCCATGATGGCAAAAGCTGATCGTGAGTATTATTGCTCATCTTTCACTCAATTTCCATGTCTGGACCGCCCTGTAACTTGATCAGTGTTGGTTTGATTTTCATGAACTTCGTCTGTTTTCTCCTCATCTGGAGTTTTGCAAAGCTTTCTCTGGATCATCCAGTATGACGGTTCTGGCTGAGAGGGTCAAAATGACTGAGTGTGTCAATCTGAGGCTAACAACTATGTTTCTAACTGTCCAGCTCTCCCGGAGCCAGAGCCAGAGCCAGAGCCAGAGCCAGAGCCGGAGCCAGAGCCGGCGCTGGAGTCAGAGACCGAGGCCGAGACCAAGGCTGAAGATGAAGAGTTTGAAGCTGACGCTGAAGAGGGTGAGCTGATTTTGATGGTCACGGATTTGTCTTCAGAGTCTTTCAAAACTATTCACATACAAACCAACCATGTCCTCTGATCAGAGGGAAATAAACCAGTTGGTGTGCGGGCCTCCACTTCTCATGAGTTCAGACTAAAGTCCAGTCTATGGTATGGTTACTCCAAAGGTAGATTCCTAAAACTGATGTCCTCTGTTGTTTCATTTACCTCCTCAGAAGCGGCTCTCCTATATGAGAGAACTCCAACTTGTCCCAGTGGATGGTATCTTCTGTCTGGCCGCTGTTTCTTCTATGATTCCAAGGTCAGGACCTGGACTCAGGCTGAGGTAACCTGGAGGATTTGGACTTCTTCAACTCTACCTTGATTTGGTTTGAGATTCATTTTACTCAACTTTCTTCTGTTGAAACTCTTGACTGTCTGTGGACTTTCCTCTGCAGAAAAACTGTCAGAGCTTGGGAGGAAACCTTGCATCCGTGCACAGCGCTGCAGAGTATCACAATATCCAATGGCTGGTTACCACGGTGACTCACAAACACGGAGTAGCATGGCTGGGAGCCTCTGATGCTGCAGAGGTATTTGATCACTACATCAGGTCTCAGAGTTACACTGTGGAGCTTTAACTGATCAGATCTTTGTTTGATCGTCCAGGAGGGTTCTTGGCTGTGGAGTGATGGTTCAGCCTTTGACTATAGGTACTACGGAGGATTTGACAACTTAAACGGCAAGGAGCACTGTTTGCAAATGAACGTCGGAGGTAAACCACAAATTACTGGAGAGGAAACTCTTCATCTGAGCTGAACAAACTAAAGCTTTGATAGATTCACATTTTAACATACGCTTGTTTTATTAGAGAGTATTTGGCTGTAACACCACCAAGGGTTTCTCTTAGTTTTAGTGGAGCACCAGTTTTTCTGTTTGGCAGTCCTGGACTAACTCCCGTGTCTTTGCCTCTTTCAGAGCACAAGTACTGGAATGACGCGGATTGTTATCTTTATCGTCCAAGCGTGTGCTCCAAAAAGCCCTGAGAGTTTCCAGGCTGCAGGACCCGATGAAACCACCATCACATCATCGCTCATATATCTTCTTCTTTATCCACTCTTTTCTTTCTCTGTCGCTGTAACACAACTTAAGGGATGAAGCGACAAGTGACACAACAGGAGCTGGGATGTCTCTGAGACTCGGTGGAAATGTTCTGGAAAGATTGCTTTTAGTACAACCTTGTTATGTGAAGTCAACTTTTGTCTTCTTCTTCTTCAATAATAAAATGTGCAAGCATTAAAAGAAACATGGTGTTGAGTTTTTGTATCCCCGCACTAATGTACCTGCCTGTCACCATCAATCCTCAGATGGAAATTCAGAGTGGAAAAGTACAGGTATTCGAGTTTTATCACTAGAACTCTTCGACAGCGTTAACATCAACTCAATCACCATTTCAGAAACTGTGATTTGTTTGTAGTTCACACATACTTCTGAGCACTCGTAGAGTTCGTGTTGGTAAAAACGTGAGATGAACATGACCAAAATAAATCTACATATAAAACAATCAGCAAAGAGCTTCAGAGCAGTTTGTTTTTTTTTTACAATTCAACGATAACAGAAACAGTGAACCGCCTATATTTAACAAACTGAGAGTGAGTCGCAGTAATAACATATGGGCCTAAACCATCTAACAAAGCAACCTCTTTTTTATTGAGCTATAGAGTAAAAAATGGCGCAACAATTTCATGATCGACAGCTGTTATAAATTTCCTACATTTGTTTTCTGTCTCTGTGAAACCACTGTAACCCTTTAATGCTTGAAACCACAAATTATGGCCAGAAAATTCTAGTTTTTTTGGAGCTGAAATGTTTATTTTACTTACAATCGAAAACCAAAAAAAAAAAATATATATATATATCCTTAAAATTTAACAAATATATTTATTTATCTCGTTTGATACACTAATAAACTAAAAGAGGACATTTTTTAATCATCTATCGGGCTGTATTCAGGTGTTTTCTTTTAGTAATTTGTTGATCATAAAAGTATTTATCAAATAAGGTAAAAAAAAAAGGCATTTAACCCATTTTTGTTCAGGCATTAATACGGGCAGTTTTGAGGCGGGGGGGTCCTCAATCTTTTAGCGACACTGATTACCGCCAAAACCCGCGATCACATACCAAGTTGACCTTTTAAGTTGATTGTTATGCGGTCATGAAGAGGTAAGTAATGTTAACTTTGTATATGTTGAATGAGTGTGTGTGTTCAACCGAGTAGAGTTCGTGAATTGCATAAAGTTCGTTTATATTTTACCGAGGTTAGCATACTTACATATCGCGTTACTGAGGCTAATACACCGTTGATACCTGTTAGACAGACAGACAGAACATGAGAGCTGTGAAACGCTGCTAAAATGAAGACAACGAAGGGATAACTAAAATTCTGTGTCTTGGCTTCACTCTCTGATCGGACCATAGACATACACACACACACACACACACACACACATATATATATATATATATATATATATATATATATATATATAAAGGCTAAATGAATTGAGGCGGAGTCACCGGCGTCCCTACACGGCGGCCATCTTACTCCAGTATACCATTCTGGAACATAACTAAACGTGCGGAACGTGCGGGAACATAACTAAAACTCTTGGGTTTGTTACAAACCAAACCGTTTGAAAATCGGTTTAAAATTAACCAATCTATGGTTATTTAAATGCTACATGCACCGTAGACTGGAATTTTAGGAGTAGGCGGGCTGCCTGACGCAAAATGGCCGCCATATGCAGAGTCGGCAACTTCCGGTCATCGTCCAAACTCCTCAGCTTCCTTTACGTTCGGGAGTTTACCTGTTTACTCACCTTTTTCACCTCCGCTGTGACTGCACAAAGAGCATATGTCGTGTTTCAGCGAGTCAAACTCTGCGGTTCTCGGTGAGCATTCTGTCTTTTTTATTGAAAAACCCTTTGTTGTTATGTTGTTGTGTCGCAGTCGCTAACTCCATTTAATGCCTCCCAGAGTGTCATGCGGTGTTCGCTATCGGGCGGTGAGAGAAAGAGGGAGTATAAAACGGAAGATAATTAAGTGTTAAATGTTGTTTAAAGAAGAGCCGAATTATAGGCAATAGATTATCATTGCGGTCGCTCGTTTTGTTTTCCTGTGATGTGTTTGATTTGAGCAGCTTCAGCATGTTTTTGTAGATACATGCTAAACTGCAATGAGGTTTGGTCAAGGCTGAACGCGATCACTGAATAATTTGGATAATTAATGTCTCGCAACTAGATTTGTTACTGATCTCGCTTGGGTATGTAACTCTTTGATTTTGAAAATGTTTAAAATCCACTTTGACTCCTTTTTTACTTGAATTATTGATATTTTCTTGGGATTTAGTATTTGAATATTCAGTAATGTATTTCTTTTGTGTGTAATAGATGCATTGAATTTCTTTTTGTTTACTTTAAAAGTAGTGAATAATTTTGATGAAAATGATATTCATTTATGTTTTGGCCTTTTTTTTAGGTCGGGATTTTGTAAGGGATCATCACTGTCAACTCTACCTACATCACAGCTACAATTCAGCCAGTCCTGCCACATTCAACCTAACCAGATGGTGAGCTAACCCCTGGATTTTATGGTGTTGTTGAACATCCAAATTTGGATTATGTGGTAATTTATTTATCCTGGGTATTAGGTTGGCATTAGTTAGGAGTTTTTTTTTCCTTTCCTCTTGGCCAAAATCTCTATTTTTAATTTGCAATAACTGTTTTGCTTTCTTTGTGTTGTTCATTCTTTAAAAATATTGCTTCAATACAAAACATAAAACAAAACCATATCTTGTCTGTGAATCATTCACCCACTCCTCTGGCTCCTTAAGAACCAGATTCTTCTGATGCAAATATACACAGCCCATAAGTAGTGTTTTATGGATGTAGTGTCCCAGCATTATTGAATAATAATTAGGGTTGCAAAGGGGCGGCAAATTTCTGGTAAATTTCCAGAAACTTTCCATGGGAAGTTAAGCTGAGGAATTTTGCAAATATTCCAAATTGGAAACTTTCCATGGGAATTTATGGGTATTAACCGGAAATTGGGGATAATTTAAACAAACTGTATGATATCCAAACATAAATTTGTCATGAGTAGACATCCATGCAAAATAATGCAATTAAAAAAAAACATGACACGCATCAGATGGCGAATGTGGCACTTATCTATAGCGTAGAATAACAAAAGCTTGTAAAAACACTAATGCAATAGCATGAACAGAAATAAAGTTGGCTAAACAACTGAAATGGTCTTCAAAATATTTGACAATTGATGTATAAATTATTGTTTGGTTACAGAAAACCATCTCGCAGGAGTCAGAAGAAACAGCATCACGTTTGAGGTAGCTACCACCACAATTATAAGCTAGACTCTTATATGGTCAGTGAAATGAAAAATAGCATTTAGCACCTGTTTTTATTTGATTTTTGCAAGTTAAATATCAACACTATTATAGATCAAATATATTTACCTTTTATAAAATTTTCCCCAACTATATTTAATTTCCCTGTTGAGGGCCAACCTTCAATTTTGTAAAATCAGATTTATTCCTGTTAATTTTCATGGAAAGTTTCCAACTTTGAAAATTCCTAGAATTTTGCAACTCTAATAATAACAACACAGAAGTCATTCTCCATTAACAACTGAATAAGCTATTCAGAGTTCTGGTGATAAAACTCAAATGTCTGATTCAACACAAAAACTCAAAACCATGATTCTTTTGATGCTTGCAGAATTTATTATTGAAGAAGAAGACAAAAGTTGACTTCACATAACAAGGTTGTACTAAAAGCAATCTTTCCAGAACATTTCCACTGAGTCTCAGAGACATCCCAGCTCCTGTTGTGTCACTTGTCGCTTCATCCCTTAAGTTGCGTTACAGCGACAGAGAAAGAAAAGAGTGGATAAAGAAGAAGATATATGAGCGATGATGTGATGGTGGTTTCATCGGGTCCTGCAGCCTGGAAACTCTCTTTTTACTCTGTTTTTGGCTTTTTGGAGCAGACGCTTGGATAATAATCACTGCACGGCACGTCATTCCAGTACTTGTTTTCTGGAAGAGGCAAAGACACGGGCGTTAGTCCAGGACTGCCAAACACAAAAAAATACTTTGGGAACTTTTTTCTTGATGTTTTTCCAGCTGACCTCAGATCGGTAGTTTCCACAGAAAACCATCACAGTTGAGGAAAAATTTTATTTTGAACCACAGACTCAAACTTTTATCTTGGTGGTGTTACAGAGAAATACTCTCAAATAAAACAAGCGTATGTTAAAATGTGAATCTATCAAAGCTTTAGTTTGTTCAGATCAGATGAAGAGTTTCTTCTCCACTTTGTTTGTAAATTATTAGTAATACTCTGGATGTCAGATTACCTCCGACGTTCATTTGCAAACAGTGCTCCTTGCTGTTATAGTTGTCAAATCCTCCGTAGTACCTATAGTCAAAGGCTGAACCATCACTCCACAGCCAAGAACCCTCCTAGACGATCAAACAAAGATCTGATCAGTTAAAGCTCCACAGTGTAACTCTGAGACCTGATGTAGTGATCAAATACCTCTGCAGCATCAGAGGCTCCCAGCCATGCTACTCCGTGTTTGTGAGTCATCGTGGTCACCAGCCATTGGATATTGTGATACTCTGCAGCGCTGTGCACGGATGCAAGGTTTCCTCCCAAGCTCTGACAGTTTTTCTGCAGAGGAAAGTCCACAGACAGTCAAGAGTTTCAACAGAAGAAAGTTGAGTAAAATGAATCTCAAACCAAATCAAGGTAGAGTTGAAGAAGTCCAAATCCTCCAGGTTACCTCAGCCTGAGTCCAGGTCCTGACCTTGGAATCATAGAAGAAACAGCGGCCAGACAGAAGATACCATCCACTGGGACAAGTTGGAGTTCTCTCATATAGGAGAGCTGCTTCTGAGGAGGTAAATGAAACAACAGAGGACATCAGTTTTAGGAATCTACCTTTGGAGTAACCATACCATAGACTGGACTTTAGTCTGAACTCATGAGAAGTGGAGGCCCGGACACCAACTGGTTTATTTCCCTCTGATCAGAGGACATGGTTGGTTTGTATGTGAATAGTTTTGAAAGACTCTGAAGACAAATCCGTGACCATCAAAATCAGCTCACCCTCTTCAGCGTCAGCTTCAAACTCTTCATCTTCAGCCTTGGTCTCGGCCTCGGTCTCTGACTCCAGCGCCGGCTCTGGCTCTGGCTCTGGCTCTGGCTCTGGCTCTGGCTCCGGCTCCGGCTCTGGCTCTGGCTCTGGCTCCGGGAGAGCTGGACAGTTAGAAACATAGTTGTTAGCCTCAGATTGACGCGCTCAGTCATTTTGACCCTCTCAGCCAGAACCGTCATACTGGATGATCCAGAGAAAGCTTTGCAAAACTCCAGATGAGGAGAAAACAGACGAAGTTCATGAAAATCAAACCAACACTGATCAAGTTACAGGGCGGTCCAGACATGGAAATTGAGTGAAAGATGAGCAATAATACTCACGATCAGCTTTTGCCATCATGGCGCCAAAAAGAAGAGCAACAGCCAGAAACTTGATGAGGGACATGATGATGATGATGATGATGATGATGAGAGAGAGCTGTCTTCAACAAAGAAACAGATTTATAATTACAACTCTGGAGGAGAAACCTGGAAACACATGAGCTCTTGTTGGTCCAGTTCATTCAAAGAAGTCCAAATGTTGAGAGAGAAAAGAGTCAAACAGAGAAGTTTGAGTTTAACCTGCTGGATGATTCTCCTCTTCTCTTCCTCTCTCTGAGTGGTAGAAGAATTAGGAAGAGCAGCTCTTATATACAATGAACCGTTCTCCATATAAGGGATTCACCTGACTCACAGCTCTGTCAGTTCACACCAGTACGGCTGCTAGACTTCCATTTCTGACTGTTTGTTTCCTTTTAAGGAGTTCAGAGGGATTCAGAAGTTCTGCTGACCCTCCCCTTTAACCCCCAAGAAGATTTTCAGAGTTCTCTGATCGGCAGAACTTTCAAACTAAAACGTGATCCTCGGTCTCAGCAGCGTCATTTAAAAACCAATGCATGCACTGACTTTACTAACTTTATAAAACTGATAATTAGATCCAGGCTTTTTTTTTACAAGTGCAGTCAGTCTAGATGCAACCGGATGACCAATCTTTTAAGTCCAAACCATTCTGGGTGCACTCACTAAAAACGGTACGCTGCACTGGAACAGTCTTAGATTGCACCCAAAGACTCGTGCATTTGTACGGTGAAACGACCAAGGTGTTCTGTAGGTAAATTTAGTTTGGAGCAGTGACTGATTCACTGCTCGTGATATTTATCCGTTTTTCTTTAAACATACTGGAGTAGTTCACTGACTTTTTTTAAGTGTAATGCCCGACATGCTACAAACAACCGGGTTAGTAAAAGTGTTCAAGGAAAACAGTTTGTGAAGATCTGATATGAAACATTAACATAAAACAGTATTAATTTACCTTCTGTATTTTTAACAGGTTTTCGGCTGTTTTTCAAACAAATTTAAAGATTTCTTTTCAGTGTAAACAAACTTGATAACATAACATCCTGATCAGAAAAACATCTGAACTTTTTTACATCCATGAAGTTTTGCCCCCAAAAAACAAGTCCGTGCAAACCTGAGCAAATGGATTCAAACACTAGAAAGTTGGAGTTTGAGGCCATAAGTATGAAATTGAGTGCCTAACAGTCAGAATGATTTGGCAGAAGTGTTTTCTTTGCAGAGTTGAAGGTAAAAAGAAATGATGTGGCAGAAATCAAACGATAACTCTGATGAAAGATTTCGTTAGCTTCTGAATTTGTGAGCAGAAGTTGCTTTTTTTTTTCCAGGAACTTGTTGAGCAATGGGGGTCAAGTCAAGTCAAAGTGACAGGAACATCTAGAAGTCATGATGGAGGAAATACAATGCAACAGATATCTGCATAAACCGTAAGCTGTCAGGCAATGATAACAGGTGACTGTCCAAATAAATTAATAGATAAGATGCAAGTCCAGTACCTAAGGTCTCTTAAAGTGGTCTGGGTGGTCAAGCTTTGACTCATCAGACCCGTCTTTCCTAAAATAAATCAGTTAAAGTAAATCAGTTATTTTTAACAACATGTAAATGAACTCAAAGGCTCTGGTGTGCCAGTTGATTGGTCGGTGAAATTCAATGGAGGACAGTTGAAGGTCTTATCCACCTTATTAATTTAACAAATATGTTTGGGCTTCATTGAGAAAATAATTATCAAAACGAGTACAAGGAAACTTCTTCCTTTATACAAAACAAACCTTCATTAACCAGAACAACTATTGACGTGAAATACCGGACAATATCTTTGACCAACAGGACAGCGCTGTCCTGTCTCAGTGAAACATTTTCAGTCCTTTAGCTCTCTAAATCCTGAACCTACTTTTCCAGGTTTTCCAGGCAGTTCTCCAAAAGGTTTTCCTTGTCACTGACTCCTTTTCTGGTTTATTTAAACACCACATGGAGACAAAGTTGAATCTTTGACAAATAATTTTGTCCAAGAATCCAACCACATAAGAAGTTTGTTTTATGGTTTTTGCTGAAAGGCGTTCATGGGTCTGTGTGGTGCTGGTCCCTCAAGTCCTGGAAACACAGACTTCAAGACTAGAAAGCAGTTTGTGTAATTCAGTTTTCTGCCTCTACTTCTCCTTTTAGCACTTACCTCTCTCCTCAGACAAGTGTTCACATCTCGCCATGTTTGCGCGCATTAAACTTAACAACACCATCTTGTGGAATGATGACAGTAATGCAAGCTATGCAATTACATGTCATTTTGAACCAGAGTCCCATGGGTGTGCCAGATGTGTCTGATTTAAATGTAATATTTTACTGAAGAGGAGGCTGTGCTTCTGCTTAAATCCAGATTAAAGTTCTACTGACTTTTTCCATTTATGCAGAACAAGGCGACTTCCTCCATTCCTCAAATGTCCACGATCCTTCGACCTCAACCTCACAGATCAGAGATTTCCACGGTGAAATAGTCAGACATTATCCCTGAGCCACTTTATTATTTTGGCTTTCTTCAGTCACATCACGTTGTCAACTCTTCTCTGAAATGCTCAGAATTCCCAGCTCTCCCAGGGATCTTGAACGTCCCACTGGGTGACGCCTGTGTATGTGAATGAAGTCCATCTCGGAGGTGTGTCAGGTGTGCACGGCCGAGCAGGTTTGAAGGCATGAGACATTTCTCAGGAACTTTTTGTCTTCTTTGAATACAGAAAGTAAAAAGTCCTTTCAGTCTGTCGGTGATGTTGTATCTTGTTTTCCTGATTGCTGCTCTGCTGACTGGCTGTTCAGGTATGTAAGAGAGTTTGAACTGTCTGATATAAGGTGTTTCGTTGCTCTGGTAGACAGGATTGAAAATGTTACCAAGGAAGTTTTTCTGGTAAATCAGAATCATGAAGTACTGACTCTGCTGTAGTTAATGTGACCGTTTTCAGACAACATGTTGGCGTTTCAAAAACTGGACGGTACAGGAACCCAGACTTTGTTTGGGTTCTGATCTACACACCTGTATGTGTACTGATCCAAAGCCCTGTGAGATGTCCTGAGTTTGATTGTTGGGTTTCTTCCCTCTCCGCACCATGGAGGTTCTTCTTTTGGTTTTGATGATCCAGCTGGCCCAGTTTCATATATGTTACACCTCACAGACTCCCTTTTGTTCTTGTTGATAAAGGACAGCAGTCAGAATTAGACAAGCTTTACAACCTTCCGTTTATGATGTGTACCTTGACCTAGAAAGGCGTAATCATGGTCAGAGTAATGGTTGTTAAGTTTTTGTCTATTCTCGTGTTTTAAGTCACTACTTTTGCCTTTGTTAAGCGATACTTGTCAGAGGTTTGGGAGGTTTAGGGGTCAGTTCAAACAAAGGCCTAAAGGATGCAAAGCAACTCAAGTTCTTTGAGGACTGTACTGATCTAGTAGTGTAGGGTAAGATCATGCAAAATAGTGGGGCTAATGGACAGAGATCCAAATCCAGACCACAAGGTTCACAGGCCAATCAGGAGCTATCAGAATCACCTGTGACTTCCCTCAGCTGGTACCAGTCAGCTGAAGCTGGGATACTACATGAGAATGCCGACAGATGCGAAAAGTTTGGATGTTGCTCCTCAGGAGTTTAACATCTTCAGTTGGCTGTCTTTGGTCTCAAACGGGTTCAGATCCATCTATCCGGCTCAACTGTCATTTCAAAGGTTCTGGTTCTGTGGTTCCCCAGGTCATGTGTAAAGGATACGAGATACTAGAGGCTAACCTCAAACCAGGAAGTGTTATTGTTACGACCAGCTTGATAGGGGAGAAGGGAAGTAATATAAAACAACCAGATGTTAAATGGTCAATTCGAGTTATTTATTAGCGCAGGTAAAACTGGCAATATCAACAAAAAGAGAGGCAGCAAAGGCCTTAAAGAAGGTACCAACAGATTGCCGAAAACACAAAGAGACTCTAACCTAGAGTTATTCAACAGCGACAGTGGTCTAGTAAAAACCTGTCCAGAGTGTGCCCCCTCCCCATGTGCCAAGTATTGAATCCACCCCCTCTGACCCCAAATGTGATTCCTGGGTCAGACTATGGATCAGGTGTTTGAGATGAGACCAAATCTAATACTTATTTAATTTCCCCGGGTTTTAGGTGACTCTTTGGACTATGATCCACCAGTAAAGGTCCAAGCATTTGCTGGTGGGGATGTTGTCCTACCCTGCAGTTTCAGCATTACTGCCAATGATGACCTCCCATCAGTGGAGTGGTCCAAGAAAGGCCTGCAGCCAGATGTTGTCTTCCTCTACCGACATGGATGTGAGACCTATGAGATGAAAAACCCGGTCTTTGAATTCAGGACGAGCCTCATCACACGGGAGCTGAAAAACAGGAACTTCTCCCTCAGGATCTCCAACCTGAAGCTGTCTGATGCCGGGACGTACAGATGCTCGAGGCTCTGGAGGAACGCCCCCTACGACATTACAGAAGTTGAGCTCATTGTGGGTATGTCAAGTTCTGTTGGTTCTGATCAGGATCAGTTAGTTTGGGCCTAATGCAGGACCAGCTCAATCTGTTAAGGCCTAAAACCAATTTAAAACGGACTTTAAAAGTTGGTCTCCCTGTCTCATTTATCGGAACAATCAAAGCTCGCGTCTTTCATCACTCTCGTTCTTGCAGATGCGGTTTCAGAACCAAAACTGTCATTCGGATCAGCTGAGGGAGGAGGCGTGACTCTTCAGTGTGAGGCAATCTGCTGGCTGCCTGAACCTGAGATCACGTTTCTGGATGATGAGGGAAATCACCTCACTGCTGATGAACCAGAGAAGGTCCAAGATGCCTGTGGGTGTTACACTGTGACAAGAAGATTGTCTCTTCAGGGCACCACCAAAAGGTTGAGTTTTAATGTGTTTCCCAACCTTAAACTCTTGGTTTTAGAGAGCATGTTCAGGTGAGCTCAGTTTCCTTCATTGGGTCTCCACATCCCAAAACTCCCTCAAAAAAAGACAAAACTGCACAAACATTAAAAGAAACACTACAACCAAGTGGTGTTTCCTCATGAGAAAGAACAGGAAAGATTGTTAACACTTGGAACTCTGCTGGATCACCGGGGATCCTATGTGACACCATTAATATTGTTCACAGTTTCTCAGGAACTATACTGTGTATCTCCATGGGATAAAAAGTGTTCAAAAGTTTACACTTTTGGCGATCTATCGAGGGTTTCCAGACATTTCTACACCTGCCACAAGGTTTACAATCCAGCCACAAAAACAGGTGTTCGATCAGAGACGTTTGATGGTAAATCCGCAGTGATATACCGGTGAAAACAGGATTATTGATCAGATTGTTGTGACATAAAAGGTCAAGATCGCTATATACCGCTTATGTCTTCTGGGTTTGACAAGCTTTTTCTGTCAAACCAAGACAAGAAAGTTCCCTGCTTGTCTGCACAATCAGAAATAATGGTTCTCAATGTTTGGAAACAAGCGAAGAAGAGATTCTGAGCAGTATGATGTGGTCCTCTGTCTCATCCCAGACAGGAACTGCTTCAAGGAGTGGCAGAAACAACTGTAAATAGTCAAAAAAAGCCTGGGAGAATGAGTGTAAATATGTCAATAGTTGCTGTTGTGTGTTTGTTCCAATCCCAATATTTCTTCTCCTGATAGCCAAGACTTGAGAGGATGATGTTCAGGTGAGGAAAGGCTTGGTCACTGTGGATTTGTGTGTTTTTGGAGCAAAGTACTGTTGGGATCAATTTCCGTTTTTGTTTTTTGGTTGACTTTGATGTTTCTGAATCTACTGTCACATTTATTTTACATCATTTTTGCTCCATAAACTGACAGCTGAGGTTGTCCTGAAAAAAAAGATGTGTATATATTTGCTGTGCTTGAAAGGATCGAGTTGCTACATAGATTTTTATTAAAAAGAAAAATATATATATCTCAAAATACAGCAGGGAGTTCTAAGGTTAAATCATATATTTTATCACAGGGTCACCTGCAGAGTTCACCAGCCAGAGATCAACCAGACTAGAACTACAGAGACCTTGATACCAGGTATGCTGCACCCCCAACAACTCACCTGTACAGGTTGAAATAAGTAACAAAAACTGAACAGTCACTTGTTATGCATCCAATAATTTGAACACATATGGTTGAGTGTGAACTCTTTGTGTCACATGAATTTTTCTGAGTGATAAAAAGGGCCGGTGTAACAAGCTTGAGCCCCCACCTGTCCAGGTAACATTCATTGTTCCTCCTGTTTGGTGAAGATTGACTGTTGTGTATTCATTTTTCAGCTGACTGCATGAGGTCCTGTTCTCTATCCACTGGCTTTGCTGTTGGAGGAACCCTTTCTCTCCTCTTGAATCTGTGTGGATTAGCTCTCTGTCTGAGGAAACGGTTTGGCCGATCTGGTGAGTCACCAACATTTAAACACTGAAAAGTCAGTGAGTGGGGCGGCACAGCCGATTTGAATTTGCAGTTCCTTGTGAGTTCCTCAAGATGGCAGAAAAGTTCTCTCAGTGGCTTAAATCTGCTCAGACGTAGGGCTCAAATCAAACATAGAAAACAACGTTCTGAACATTTTTAGGGCTTTTATTTTCTTAATCCTTGGCTTCCTGCTCATTAAAAAGGACCTCAAAAAAACTTATTTGTCCAGATCTTGAAATGTAAAAGTTCCTCAGAAGAAGATTCATGTGATATCTGACTTCTTTCTTGTGTTGTAGGTGGATACACATTTCCAGTGAGGAGAAAGTCGTCAGCTCAAAGTTCAAGAAGTGCTGCCTACGAAAACCAGTCGCTCCTGCAGAGCGTCATGGTCGACGGGGATACCCACATGGAAAACAGCCCCACTGGTGAGCTTTCCTTAAAGCTGCATTCAACCAACCGCCAGCTTCAAACCCTCTCTGATGCTCAGCTGATTTCATTAGATGTTGCGCCGGTGCAGAGCCGTCCTTCAGAACCTGGCCTCCGACGAACCAACAGTAACCCTGATGTTTTGAAGATCCCGCTGCCGGCCAGTTCTTCCTCAACCAGCAGCCCAAAAAAGAGGGTCAGCTTTGACAGCCGGTTCGCCAACACGCCTTCTGCTCAGCGCGGTCCAAACCTTCCCAATCTGAAGCGCCGACACTCCTCAGTGCTTCCATATTCGCTCAGTAACCATTTCCACCTCCCAGCAGAAGTCCCAGAAGAAACACTGACTTCAATTTGATAATGTCATGATGCAAAAATACCTGATCTTGTGACTTTTGTTGGATAAGTAGCTAATGTGATATTTCATGTTCTTGTTTTTTTGGAATGACCTTCAGTGACTGTAGTTTTTAAAGCAACTGTTCATGCACGTGCACATTTATCCCCGTATCAGTGAAACAAAGGCAGAAAATTTCAGCCTCATCTTCCAACTCCACAGTTGAACACCATCGGTGCAGCGCTCTTCGGCCGTGTCCTGCTCATAGTCATTTACAGGTGCGGATTCCAAAAAAACCCTTAAACCTCATCGGTCTGTAGGTCCACCGCTGGGCTACATTTAAAGGTCATCTTTAAAGTTCTTGTAGTGCAAGGCAGCTCAGAGGAGCATTACCGCCACCATCTGGATCATATCGGAACAACAAGAGCAAGTTTCAAACAGGTATTCAGCTCTAAACTGTTCTCACACTGTGTGAACCAAAGCAGAGCAAGTTTACCGACATGATACGAACAACACCCACAACGACAATGGGGTCAAAATGTTAGAGACTCATGTTCTGGAAAGTTCTGACACGTAACGGTTGGATCCAAGTTCCTGCAGCTGTTGTAAAATTGAAGAAACTTTCAGATGTTTTTCCGAAAGCAGCAGACGTGACAAATTTGACAGCAACAGAGCGTGTGAGGGAGGAGAGAGGAAATGCAGCCGTCTGACTGCAGCGCCGTTTGTTTATTTGTGTGTCAGTCGATGGGACAGGATGCAGCTCTCACCGCTCAGCGTGGTGTTAGGTGAGGTTTTTTTTTCTTTTTTTCATTGTTACAACAATTTATCTTCAAATTTCTTTATTTCAGCTGTTTTTACACTTTAGTCACCTTTTAACTCGCTCCTATCAGCCCTTCTGATTTTACGATTTCACCACATCTTCCCTTCTTCTCCAGTCAGATCTTTCTCACTGTCTTTCATTTATTCAAATTTCTGTTGATTTCTTTTTTTCCTCTTTTAATCCTTTTTTTCTTTTGGCCATACTCTTGTAACATTCAGGTTTCCTTCCTGCCATCCTCTCCCTCCCTCCCACTCGAGCAGCCTGTCTACGGGTCAGTCCTGACAGGTCTCAGTTCTTCAAGTACGACTCTATCTCTCTGAGCTGTGAGGACCAGTTTAACTTCACCGGTTGGATAGTAAAGAGGAATACCTCCAAGGGCGGGGTCACAACCTGCTCTTTCGGCTGGGGCTCCAACCCCATGAGCTCCACCTGCCTCATCAGGAACATCTACCCTTCAGACAGCGGCGTGTACTGGTGCGAGTCTGGAGACGGGACGAGGAGCAACGTGGTCAACCTCACCATCATCGGTAACACACACAACAATCAGTTCAACCACAGAGTTCTGATCAGAAATGATGATTTTAAAGAAAGTTAACGAGGACTAAAGTCCACGTGGCAACAGTGGAAGAGGATGAGTTCAACTTTATCCTCCGTAGATCCCAACGATCGCCCGGTGATCCTGGAGAGCCCCGTCCTTCCTGTACCCGAGGGCGCTTCTGTCACTCTGGGCTGCATGATGACAGCAAACTCCTCCAGCCAAAACTTTGAATTCTTCAAAGATGGCTGCTCCATCGGCAGCAGCTCCGAAGGAAAGACGACCCTTTACAGCGTTTCTAAATCTGATGAAGGACTGTACACCTGCAGAGTCTCAGGAGGCGGAGAATCAGTGGGCAGCTTGCTCGCCGTTGAAGGTGAGATCAGCAGATTTACTTTATAATAGGTCAGTATTTCAGGTCCTCAAATTTACCCAACATGCATCTCTGAAAACCAACATTGATATCTCTCTGGGTAGTTTCTCAGAAGCCATGAAATGCATCATTTTACAGGTTTGCAGTCCGCCAGTACAGTTGATTTTCACTTAAGCTCCACCCTGACAAGGAAAGTCGTCACCCAAGCTTCAGGACTTGGGGTGGCCCCTGAGATCTAACTGGGGTCCCTGTTTGTAACTGGCTCTTGTTTTGTCCTTTAAAACTTTTTATTGCGGTTTGTTGAAAAGAAAAAGGAAAAAAAAAGAAAATTATGTGTTTTTCTTTTCAGCCAGAAATATATCAGGCCACGAGAAAACAAACAAAACAGAAGGTATACGTCACAGTATTTCTTCCACAGTCTGGTTCTATCTTCATATTTTACAGATAGTTTCTCATGAAATGTGACAAATTCATTATTTTATCCCCCGTGGTATTTTATCCCCTTCCTCTCCTTTTTCAGGATCTCCTCCACTTTCCACTCCTCCACCAGATCAGGCTTCATCTTCAGTGTCCGTCTCTAGACTGGTGTGTCAGCTGGTGGTGGGAACTCCTTACCTGCTTACCACCATCTTACTGGGACTCATTTGCAAAGACAGGAGAGGTGAGCATCTGTCCTCAGAGATGTTTCCGCTATTTCTGATAAACTTTGGTTCCTGACAGAAGGTTCGAGAATCAGGAGGTTTCAGGGTAAACGTCCTGTTTGACTAATCCTGTCCTGTCGCTCAAACAACCTACTGAACCATCAGGAAATATTTTGTAAATAAAAAGATATAAGAATAAAATCTTATCTAAAAGATATCAAGCATTTTTTTAGTAACTGGTCGTTTTCGATGCAGAAATACAACGTGGCGTCATCTGCATAACCGACAAAGATGTTTACTGGGACTTTCTGATGAATTCATTAAAAAAATTCTCATTTATTTCTGTAAACTTCTGCAAACATCTAAACTTAGAGACTCCACCACTGATTGGGACTTTTTTTTCCACAGTGGCTCGAAAAGCTGAAGCTAGAAGAGGCAGCAAAGATGTCATCATGGAGATCATACAATAGCTCTACGGGCTGAGAGGATCTACATACATGTGATCCAGAACCAGAGGAGGGTTCTGGTTATCCAGTTTACTGCCAGTACCCACTGCAGTGGTGACCTGCTGGACTACCGACAGGAAACTGTTGGCTTGAGGTGAAATTCAATTCAAGCAGAGTATGAAGACCGAACCAAAAGATGATCACAGTCAAATCGAGTCAGAATTCGATCGTAATGTTTGTTTTTTTCTGATGTTGTTGCTTCACAATTATCAGTGATCAGCTATTTTATTTCATGACCATCACTATAAGCGTCATAGAAACCAGCACTAAAGACAGAAACTGTGTTTTTGAGGCATTTATCCGACCGGTATTTTGATTCCACGGTTCGACCCATGTCCCATCTGTTTACAGTGGGGCAAAAAAGTATTTGGCAGCCACTGATTCTGCAATTTGTTCCACTTAAAAAGACAAGAGAGGCCTGTCATGTTCGTGATAGGTACACTTCAACTGTGAGAGACACAAACACATCTGATCAATCACAAAAGTTCACCTCAATACTTTGTAATGTATCCCTGGTTGGCAATGACAGATCAGATGTTTCCTGTAGGTCTTCACCAGGTTTGCACACTCCAGAACCTTGAAACGCTTTTTACGTAGCCACTCCTTTGTTGCTTGAGTGGTGTGTTTGGGATCATTGTCATGCTTACAGATCCAGCCACGTTTCATTCTCAATTCTCTCACTGATGGAAGGAGGTGTTTGCCCAAAATCTCACGATACACGGCCCCATTCATCCTTTCCTTTATTATGGATCAGTTGTCCTGTTCACTTTGCAGAAAAGCAGCCCTAAAGCATAATGTTTCCACCCCCATGCTTCATAGTGGGTGTGGTGTTTTTGGGATGCAACTCAGCATTATTGCCCCACCAAACACAGCGAGAAGCATTTAAACCAGACTTCCATTTTGGTCTCATCTGACCACATGACATTCTCCCAGTCCTCCTCTGGGGGGGGGGTCCAAACGTTTCGGGGAGCCGTCCTCG
The DNA here is from genome assembly GCA_962446985.1 of Xyrichtys novacula. Classification (NCBI taxonomy): domain Eukaryota; kingdom Metazoa; phylum Chordata; class Actinopteri; order Labriformes; family Labridae; genus Xyrichtys; species Xyrichtys novacula. The sequence goes on from OY660886.1 coordinate 208,841, forward strand.
TGTCCATCATTTTTACAGTATCAGACTAACTCAGCAGAGGGTACAGAGGAAGTGAGGGTGTTCATGAGCATCTGTTCTGTGGTTTTGTTGTCTTTGGGCTGCCGTTATGTGAGGTGTGAAGTCTGTTTACCTTGACAGTTTACCTCAAACAGAAACTCATCACATCATTCACCATCATGAACAAACCTGAATGCTCCTGGTGAATTATTCGCAGCGTATGATTCAGCATCTACAGTATCATCACGAACTTCAGCGAAGAAATATCAGAACGAATAAATATATTTGACACGTATCCTTTTGTAGTTTAATTCTCTTCTTAAATTCAGGAGCAAATGTTTTAAAAAGTCAGAAAATAGGAACTGGAAAATCTGTGTTGGTCAGTAATTTCCTAAGTCAGCCTCCTCTGCCTGTCTAAATGTTGTCTTGTGGTGAGAAATTTAAACTAGGTGACACGTTTCCAAGAAATAGCACCATAAAGAGGATGCTGAGCTACTTTCACACCCACGCTAACCAACTTCACTGCAGCACATCAGTCCGATTTCAACCGAGAATGTTGTATAGTCACTGAAAATGTTTGAAAAAGCCGTGCAAACAGGAAAGAAGTAGGTTTGACACATTTAATGACATTTTGGCCCGTGTGTTTTTTACAATTTGTCATAAAGTTCTCGAACAGCAGAATTCAGTGAGTACAGTCCTTTACTAAAAAGTTTCCCAGTGGCTCATTTCTTTCATATTTTCAAGCTCCTCTGTTTTAATCACAATACGGGTTAGCGAGTTTAAAAGTCAGTTTTTAAGTGTGGAATCATCTCTCGGAGAAATGCTACAGCTAGCTCACTAGTAGCCGCCTCTTTTCCAGATTTCTTCCTTTTATTGTTCCTTCAGCATAAGGGACCACCACTACAAACCCATAGTTCGAGCACAAGTTTATTTTTTATTCAGTATTCAACGACACCACAAACTGACGCAAACAAAAATCTCCTCAAAGGAAGTTTAATAGACGGGTTTCTTGTGAAGAAACAATACTAGGTGTGCGCGCAACCAGGGGGCAAAAGCCTGCTTCAGAGTGAACTGATATCAATGAAGATGCCGTAGTGTTCTTCCTGACACAGTTGCAATAAAATGTAATTTCATTGAAAAATCACTTTGTCTTTCATTGCATCAAAATCAGAAAAACTGTTTGTTTTGCTGATTCGTGCAGTTTACAGCACAACAGCCCCTCATAATTTTCTTTCTCTGTTGACTAGTAAACAAATAAGAAATGTCCCGCTTTCTGCCCCCTGGCTGCGCGCGCATACCTGCGATGACGTTGCACAGAAACCCGTCTATAACGACACAAAGTTCAGGTGTTGATGATATTGACAGATTTATTGATGCAACATCTGGTGACCTTTAAGGATATAAAAAAATAAATGAGTGAAAATCAAAATCTTTGAATATAATTCTTGAACTTAATTCCATTAAGCCCTTTAAACTAAAAAAAAGCAGATAAATGAAAAATAAAAAAGAGACAATAATTGGTCTGTTTATATTTACACTGGTATAAAAACATTTTGAAAGGCAAGACAAGGCAAGTTTATTTACAAAGCCTATTTCAGCAGCAAGGCATGTCATAGTTGAATCCTGTTCTGGTTTTTCCTGATTTTGTTGATCCGATGTGTTCACTGGTCTTTGTCCATTATTCTGATATTCCCGTTGTGACTTTCTGTTTGGTCTTGTATTTGGTTTTTAGTGTTTCCCTCCTGTTCTCAGTGTTTTTATTCTTTAGATGAGTTTTCAGTGTTTCCTGTTTTATTTTGTTGTAGTCAATCCCTGTGTGTCTAGTCGAGTTTTACTTCCTGTGTTTTCCCTCCTCTGTGATTGTCTTCACCTGTCTCTTGTTTCCCTGTTTTCCCCTCTTCATTTGTTGGTTCATTGTTTGAGTGTTTGTCAGTGTTAGTGTTCGTTTGTATCCCCAGTTAGTCTCTTGGTTTTTTCCCCCAGCACCTTTTTATTTCTTTGGATTTTGCTCCTCATGTTTTTGGATTTTCCATTGAAGTAAGTTTTTTTGTTTGTTTGTTTCACTTTCAGTCTTTAATGACTAAATCATTTTTTCTTCTGCACGTGGGTCCTCACTTTTTGTTTTTGTGCTCCCTATGTGACAAGGCTGTTCAAAGTGCCTCACATAAGACAGAAAGAAAATCCTTAAGTTAAAAAAAAGACATTAAAAGACAAAAAGATGACAATTAAAAATACAGTAATCAAGTCAACCAAAAATAAATGAATAAAATGAAATAACCCACTGAATATAACCTGACAAACTTTTAAAGTTGTAGAAAACATTTAGAGGGTAAGATGGCTGAAATTTGCAAGAAAGTAAAAAATAGTGTCAGGATTTGTTAAAAAAAAATCTCACATTTGTATAATCCCAAACATTCAGTGCTGTCAATCACAGTATTTCAGGCAGCAACAAAAATCAGGACTTTTCAGTTTGAAATAATCCAGAATAATCTCTACAGGCCGAGTTGAACATATCCTGCTAATAATAATTATGTCTATGATTATTTTATGATACCTGTTTTCTGAAACTTGTCCTCAGCTCTCTTTGTATTAATTCCTTCTTTTTGACTGTTAGTTTTAGAGTTTCCAAACAACCTGATTTTAAATATCAGGACTGTGAATTTTTTATCAAACTATTTTTTCACATTTACCTATAAAAAAGTGATTTCATCCAAAAGTTTACTACAAACAAACACATATCACTCATCAGCAAACAAAACCAATTTCAATATTTCTGATACTCAGCACTTTTTTTGTGCACTGCTCTGTCAGTTCAAATTTTTTATTTTAAAATATAGTGGTGAAAATTAGAAATGTTTTTGTATCCGATTTAATTGAAAAAATAATCTGAAAGCAAATCTGAATTATGTCCATTTTCTGAACCCTTGTACTGTCTGGTGTTAATCTAGTCAGTTTGTACTGCAGAGAAAAACTTGTTTCTTTTTTTATATCAATGTAGAATCGTGAAGCTCTGATGTAAACTTCACTGAAAAAATGAGCTTCTATTATTGGCTCTGAAAACCGTTACTTTGTTGGTTTGTAGTTTTAACTGCAGAGTAAACTGACCAGTCTCTGAGCTGTCATAAAGATGGGTTTAAATATTTTGCAGAGAGATTGGGCTGTGTCTTCTGTTCTTTTGTTTAACTGGAAACAATGCTCTTGGCCAACTCCAATAGTTACTGTCCGCCGGAGTGTTGCGATTCTCTGGACCTCTTCCTGTTGGTAGAAAAGACGAGAAGAATTTTCAATGAAGGACCTGAAATCCAGCAGATATAACTTTGACTGGTTTCACTGACCAAGTCAGTTTTCTAGCTGAGGCTAATACTCCAATGATAAATATTCTTTTAATTACTTGTTGGAGTTGTGGTTGGTATCGTGGTCTATGGTGGTTAGAAATGTAAAACTGGCCCTGGGTCAGTTTGGTCAAAGGTGGCCAGTGAGACTTCAGGAGTGGCCTGAAGTCTGCTCAGACCCCCACTGCTCTGAAAGGGAAAAATAGAGCAACATCCTGTCCTACCCTCAGTTTGTCATTTAACAGAAGTCTGCTCACCGTCTTCATTTAGACTTTGAGCTGATTCTTCCATTGGGCTTTCCTCGTAACCACGCTGATCTGCTGGGTCTGGTGGTTGATCTCTTTGGTTTTGTCCTGAGACAGAAAAAGGGGATTTAGTTTAAGCAACGTTTGTCTGAAATGATTAAAATTAGACGACAATGACAGGTACATTTTCAACACTCAGACAAAGACTGTGTTTGTTCTTGATTGGTTTGTTCATAAAGTTCAATTTTGTCTAATAGATTGGATTCAATCCTGAAAACTGCTGGATGGAATGATGATTCTGATTCCAGGAGGAGGTCGGGTTGCAGTAACTGAATATCAGGAAACTTCTCTTTCCAACAAGAATGTTGATACTAGAGCCATTTGTTTTTGTGTTTTGCACTCAGCTGTTGTATTTCTACACTGACATAGAAAGTCTTCTGCCAAAAAAGTTATACTTTCACCTAAATTTGAAACAACAGCTGTCAGTCTGAGACGATTTTGGTGCATCAAGGGTGTAAAGTATGTCGTAAGAAGTCTGATCTACGGCGCCGGTCATCCAGACTCTGTTGTCTTTGCGAGTCTGAACTAGGGCAAAATTAATGTCAACTGGATTAACCTGTTTTGGACGGAAAAAAAACAATTACACATTTGTGCCTGTCTCAACTCGCTCTTATGGAAAACACCAAACTGTGATAACAGTGAAAGCTGTGAGTCAGGTTGGAGTGTTTGAGAGAAGAAAACAGTTTCACTCTCTGGAAACAGGTGAATCGAAAACATGTCACCCCACTTTAATGGAGGAAAGGCGTGGTCACATGACAAGCACTTTGATGCTGATAAATTAATGTGCTTTGTGAGGTTGTTTTGACACAACTTTTACTTTTACTGGTGCAGTGATTTATGGTCCAAAGACAAATACAGTCGACCTGGAGCAAAAAGATTGAATATATGTTAGACTTACTGGATGGTTTACACTTGTATACTCCAACGGCAACAACAACAACAGCAACAATCACACCAGCAGTGATGTAAATCTGAAAGGCACAGAAGAAAGTTGTCAGTGTTTCTTCTTTAGAGGATGTGGTCTTGACAGAGTCCCTCTATGTTTCACACCAACTTCTCCTATTGTCCTTTGGACTCTGAAAACTATCTATGAAGTATAAAGGGGACGTAGATGTCATATAAGAGTCTTAACACTTCGTGCTAATGAACCACGTTCCCATGGCAACTATCTTCTTTATCTCTCTCACTCAGGCGGTAAACTTGTGTGTCATGATGGTGTATAATGGCGGCTTTCCTGTGATCAGTTCACAGCTCCTTGATTGAGACGACTCCAGTCCAGTAATTATTAGTAATTATTAAACCATGATGCTGATGTGAGGCTCAGACCCCAGCAGGTTCATTATTCAGTTTTTACCAGATTCTCAACAGAATTCAAAGCCCTGTTTTAGGATGTACTGTGTTGGAACAGTGACTTTGAGGTCCAGACTCAGAGGAAGCCCAGGCTGATGTTTGACTCTAAGATCACTTGTTTGAATCGTTTCAGGATGTTGTGAAGACTGAACTTTGATCATCTTACCTTGGTCCGGTCTGGTTCCTGCTCCAGGGGTTCTTCTGGCTGAAGAAATAGAATAAAGTATTTTATTACATGGTCATGTTTGGACACAAAGATTGAGCTTCTTCTTTCATGACAGTTACAGTTCTGATCGTATTGAAAGTGTTTCCTCACCGTGACTCCTCTCTTCTCTGGTTGGCACTCATTCTTCACCTCTGTTAAAAAGTGTGTCAGACAGTGAGCGTGTGAATGTGTCAACAGTTATTCAACAGCTTTTAACTCGGATGTACTTACCAAGATTAACTTCAAAGTCAATATCAAAAGGCTGGACTCTGCAGGTATAAGTGCCACTATCCTGCTCATTCACGTTTTTTAGCTTCAGTGAAAGGTTTCCCCGTTCAATTTCATCTTCAAACAGATCTGTTCTGCCTTTGTAGCGCTTGTCCTGATTCTCCAGATAAGACTTGTTATATCTAAACACATGCACAGTCTTGTCACCGTGCTTCCACATTACTAGTATATCACTTCTGTCCAGCTCGTGTTTCAGGTCCACTGGTAAAATGGCTGTTTCTTTGACGTTGGCACATACCACAGTAGGCTGTCCTGCAGAAATAAGAAATGTATGCATGAAGATGTCACAGCACCAATAAACACTGACATAATCAGCTGGTCTTCACTGAGAAAGTATCCCAAACTTCTTTCATTTGTGCAGAGGTCACATGACTTCATCATAAACTAGTAGAACTTCCCCTAAACTAAAAGAAACTGACTGAAAAGATCTTTAACCCTCGGTTCCTACTCTGTCCATTTTGAGGACATCTGTCTTTTTATTTATCTTTATTTTAAGATGACAGTCACACTTTTAAGGATTGGAAAATCTAATTTGGTGAGAGTTCTTATTTTTCTTCTTATTAAAAAAAAAACGTCAATGTCTCCTGTAGTTCTCCGTCATTTTAGCTCCGCCCACCCTCCTTTGTCCATAAATCGGCCAATAGACTTCCATTAAAAAGTTTTTTTTTTTAGCATGTGTTTACGGCTCCATAACAACATATTACAACCTTTTTTCTGCAGTCAGTCGATCAGCAGGGCTCTAAATTTGACTTTCCCACAGTGAGACAACAGACTGAGACGCACATCATTTTAACCCCTTCAGTGCCGCAAACACAAGTCTTCATTCATGGACTGAGAGAGTCTGAAGATTCATCCACTAAACATCCTCAGACATGAAGGAAACTTTACATGACACTAGATATGGATGTCTAAGAGTGGGGTATGTGTGGAAGGAAAAGTCTGTGTGCTCCTGCGTGTGTGCACGGGTGCAAATCCCCAAAACAAGAGGGCGATTTGGGTCTTTTCAGTCGCACTGTTTCCGACCCCATCCAACCGTCAACAACAACAGCAGGTCGGTGTCAGACGTCAGAAGTGTCTACAACTGCTGCTGGACATTTTGGAGAAACAAGAAGATGGAGCATCGTACAGCGTTGTTTTTGTCCGACATGATGGACGCGCTACTTTTTCTAAAGAGGAGACCAACGCTACTCCTCTACTCTGGGGGTTTGTTCCGGAGTTATGGAGGCGTGGCGCACATACATTGTCCGATCATACTCCGACTACGCTGGTTACATGGTAGAAAAAATTGAATTCCAATCGTATTATCTGAATGTCTTAATCTGAGTTCTCTGACCCTGATTATAGTCGGACTAAGGTGTTTACATGCTCTTCGTTTGTCCGGTCTTAATCAGAATAAGGCGATAATTTGGTTTTCTCCAGTGTCATGGAAACATACTGAGTGTCTCCAGTGTCTCCATGTCCTTTTTTCCCCGGTGCCTTTGTTGGATTTTGGATTTTTGGCTCGTTTGGATTTTGCCTCCTGTGTTTCTTGAGGTTTTTGAGTTGGACATTATAAACAAGTTTTTGTTGTTTTAGTTCCTTTTAAGTCTGTTTTCGTTCTGCGTTTTGGGTCCTTCTCTTTTTGAAACGTGACACACTGGGGCTGAGTACGAAGTCAGGTGCACGTAAAAAGATTTAAGTTTGATTAGTCTGGCTGAACTGTGTCGTTTTAGTTTAATCAGTCTAAAACATTAAAAACAGCTTTAACGACTGGTGGACAATATTCATCATTTTCACAGTAATCACATTTCTTTGGTATAAAATTATAAATACACATAAACATTTAAAAAAAGAGCACAAATAAGATGCTGTTACCGAGACCAATCCGGAAAAAGGAAATCACTTATATGGTCTTTATGTCTCTTTACATTTTCATGTTTATGTCCCCTCAGCTCATTATTAATCTGTATTATTTATGAACACTTTTTGATTTTGTTCTGTGCCACCCCCATAATTTTATTATGGATAATTTTCAGACTTGGAGTTAAAAGATTTTTCCTTTTCAGAATAAATGCGAAGAAAAAACTGTCTCTAATGTTTGTTTTTCCCCTCAGCTCCACATGATTATAAAAGACTGAGTAAAAGATAAAGACGTGTGAAATCCCCCTTTAAAACAATATGAGCTACAAGGCTAATCATTAATTAAATTTACGACTGTATTTCGAAAGATGACTTTAATCTTTAATCACCTAACACAATGACTTTACAACAAGTTAGTTCACGTAAGACAATGACTTAAAAACTGTAAAAATCTCAACAAAATCTGAGTTGTAATCATTTAGCAGGATTTAAACCTGGACTGAGAAAGGTCTACTTTGGTGTTTTTAAACACATTACGTTCAGCAGGAAGCATGTTTGACCAACAGGAGAGTTATCATTATCAACACCTTACCTGCGGTTGTTTCAGTGTAGAGATAGAGCAGGACAAAGAGGAGCTTTAAATCCATCATTTTCCGTCCCTGAATTAACTTTTCATCAGGACAAAGAAAACTGACTCTTCGAGGACGGTGAAGGAGAGAGAACTGAGCTGCTGAGTGCTACTGGAGCAGACTGGATAGAGCAGCCGGATCCCTAAAAAGGACGCAGCTGCTCACTGGGGTGGGACTGGGTTTTCCAGGAGGCCGCTTCCTGAACTTTCACTTTCTTTTTTACGCAGATGTGAAAACTGAGAGTAAAATAAATAAAGGAAAAGGATGGATCAACCGTCGAACACTATCGCTAAAATTAGAAACACCATCACTTTCGTCGGGTGAGGCATTCGTGAACAAAAAATTTGTTCAACAAAGTTTGTTGTTTATCTCTGTAGTTGGATTGTGGTTTTTGTCGCGTTTTTTGAGTCTCTCCGTAGATGTTTTTTTCGTATTGTTTGTGTTTGTGTCTCTAGTTGTTTTTTGTCGTATTTTTATGTGCTCCTCTGGAGTTAGTTTTTGTCGTATTTGTTGTGTTTGTGGGTCTAGTGTTTTCAATAAATTTCTCTGTGATTGTTTCTGCAGAAAACCTCAATAATCTAAAACATCAGCAAAGACAGTTACTGATAGAAAATCATATTTTCAAAATCTCACTGGGCTGACTCTAATTTACAATAATCTAGTCACAGTTTTTCAATGACCAATACAAATAATGTGAGGTCATCTGAAAGCAAACATCTTCTTACGTTATGTTTGCATTTGACACAAATTTTTAGTTTATTAATACTTAAAAAAAAAGGAGGAAAATCCTGAATTTGATGAATTATTTGTGATATTGAAAGTATTGTGATAAAAATGTAAAAGGAAAAAAAGGAGAGGGGGGCAAATTCACAAAAAGGCATTTTTCAAATAATCAATTTTTATTTTGAGTGAACTAAATAGGGTTTCATGTTTGGGTCTCTCTGAGTTAAACCAAACTGTCTTCACTGAAGAGCTGGGTGCAGGTTTTCTTACCTACCAGCAGATGGCACTCTTGCTCTGAAAATAAATATCTCCTTTTCTTATCCTGAGATTGATAGATTTAAGAAAGGGGAAGGACAAGGGCACAGCAGATACTGCACTAAGAATTAGGACTAGATCCCCAAAAAGAGGACACTACTATGTGGGGCGGGGTTGGGCACATGGGTTTTTTCGGGTCAAGTAGAGTTTTTTTTTTAAGTGTGTCTAACTCAGTTCAAAGTATATTCTGAACCCCCCAAAATTTAAAAATAGATAAATAAAAATTTTAAAAAAGGCAACATTTTTATCATCTTTTTTTTCCACTTTTGGTCATACATGTTTTGTTTTTTGTTTTTGTCTGCTGGTGTATGTTTCCTGTTGCTCGAGTCGGAGGACATGTTGGTTTTTTTTAGATTTGGCCTTTAGCTTTTTTGAAACCCACCTCAGAGGAAGTGTATGTGGTCTACAAGGCAAAACGAATCAAACCTTTTAGCAGTGAGCGCCTATTATGTAGAAACAGACAGCAGTGTCATCAGCAAAGCAGAACATCTTATGGTGAGTTTTGGTGACACTGTAAACATAATGAGCGTTTTTACCAGGAATGCTCTTCTTCATTCTGAAAGTTATTTTAAAATACTTTCTTAAATCTTATAGTTTCACTTTAAACCAGAACAAACTGCATTTTTTGGTTTCTTGCCTCTTTTGTAAGGATGTGGTCGACTTCAAATTAACTTGACTTCAACAAGATGGAGATCGCACTACTCTGCTTAATGCTTAGTGAGTAAAGCTACTTTTTTAAGTCATGTGCTTTCTCTTCTTGCTTTCACTCGTCTTTCCTGAAAGTCCTTGTTCATTTAAAAGATATCGAGCTTACAAACAAGATCTTTTAGCTTTCATTGCACTCAGTCAAACTCAGATCTCACCTGTTTTTCATCAAAGCTAAAAGAAGTTTCTTTATTAATAACAATCTTCAGTTTAAAAGTTATATGAGGTCACCTAAATCTTTTGTTGTTCTCGCTTCATGGTTCAACAGGATGAACCTGTAAACAGTTTACTGGACTGGCAATTTTCCTGAATAGCCTGATATTAAGTGACTGATCTTTTACAGATCCATAAAAACACATAACCATCTTGATGAAGTTTTTTGTCCTCTTTAATCCAGTCTTCATCTCTAATCTTCTCTCCTCCTTCTCTGAGAAACATTTCTTCATGTTCTACATGTTTGACCTTCTTTTTATTCAAGCTTTCTGTATTCAAATCTGGTCTCATGTTATTCCAATGCAACCAAATATCAAAGCTTTGTTTCTGACCCTTTTGGTGCTCGACCAACAGATAATCCAAAGGTGTACCTGAAAATGACAATTATTGAGTAAAAATACCTCATTATCTTTAACTTCTACAAAAGGATACCTTAAAACATCCTTGATGGACTCTAAGAATAGCCTCCAAAGGTACCTACAACAACAGTTAAAGGGGTCCTGAAGAGACTCCTGACAGTACCTCAGAGCAGGGGTTACAATTTGAGGGGCTAACACATCATCTTTGTAAGATATATGAGTCCTAAGATCAGCTTCGATTACTGAAACACTAAATGAAACATTTTTTAGACTCCACTTCTCAAATTGACACAGCTTGACTTTGTTTGTCAGGCTTATCTGCAGCCACCCTGACGGTCACTCCCAACAGATCCCAGTTCTTTTGGGGACAAGGTTTCTCCATGAAGTGTCAGGTGTCGGCCAACTCCAGCAGCTGGACAGTGAAAAGAAACACCTCCTTCAGCACATCCGAACCCTGTAAGAATGGCTGGGGGGTACCTGGTACAGCCTCCTGTTCCACGAAGTATCTGAGCTCATCCGACACCGGAGTGTACTGGTGTGAGTCTGAGGAAGGGGGGTGCAGCAACAGCGTTAACATCACAGTAACAGGTAACACCCAGATTGCACAGAGTAAGTGTGTTGTGTGTCATTGTTGGGGCAGATTCCTTACCTACTGTTACCTCAGGATCAGTCCACCACCTCTGTTCGGTGGCGGTTTCCCACTTCACTGACACCTCTCGAACTGTCCTCCTTAGTTTTTCGGATCTGCCAGCCAGGTAAGGAATGACTGAGCCTTGACACTTGTTGTCCTCTTATTCTCTGCTGGTAGGCTGTCCCTTAAAGGGTCTTGATGAAGGTCTGGTTTGGGTGTCGGTCATCATCTGCCATCATGTGTGGACTCTCTGATGTTTTTAATACTAATTTTGATTTTCAAAGTCTTTCCTTGTTCTCCAAGATTCAAACAGGTTGAGTTTTGCTCATCAGGGTCCTCAGGTATCAACACTGTTTATGCAAGAAAAACTTACGTATGCCAGGATCGGTACTTACGTTCAGATGTATCAACGCGGAAAGTTCGTTGATTCTTGTGCTGTTTCACGCCAACTCCTGGAGTAGTTGGCGGAAAGCCTCTAACCGTCCAGGCTCTTGGAGACCGCGTGGCTGGCGGCGACAATCCCCCCCCCACAGAGGTGCTGCCCATGATTGCCGCCACCCGCTGCTCAAATTCCATCAGGTGCCCCTCTGCCTGACCCCCACCTGTCTGGCCGGCACTCCTACGGAGGGCAGCCCTACGCCGCCTGACCTCCACCTTGAGGTCGGGCCGCTTTGTTTAAACCTCTGCTAGGGCGCGTTGCTCCGAACCCACCACATTCACTCTGTTGCACACCTTACCCCACTCATGTTTTTTTTTTTTTTGTACTAACACCACTAGACAGGCTGCCAAACAAAATCTGCCATCTCCTCCACCTCCTCAACCAGCACCTCCAGCTTGCAGCAGAGACCCTGTTTAAATAAATTTACGTATTTATCCACATTTTGCCTGCGTGCGCAACTTTTGGGATTCTTTCGTTGTTTTAGCCTGAGATCCACGCAATTATTGATACATGAGGCCCCTTGTCTATGTCTGTATTTCAGATGATTCTGTGATCTTGGAGAGTCCAGTCCATCCTGTGACACATGGAGATAAAGTGACACTTCGCTGCTCCCACAAAACTAAAGGGCAATATAAGCCGGTATCAAATGCCAGTTTCTTCAAAAGCGATGTCTTCATTGGTACCGAGTCTTCAGGGGAGAAAGTCCTGTCATCTGTGTCTCTGTCTGACGAAGGCTTCTACAGATGTAAGCACCCTGATGGGCAACAGTCCCCACAGAGCTGGCTGGCAGTGAAAGGTGATGTGAGCTTCTGTTTTGGAGACCTATGGGATTGAACATCAGCTCTCTGCAAATATCACTTTGTCGTCATGTTATTTATTCACTAAAATCCAAGAAAAATAATGTGTTGATTTACTTCCTCACAGCCCGGCCTCTGGTCGTCCCCTCACCCACTCCTAGTCCCCTTTTCCACTCCATGTCCCCGTCCAAACTGGTGTGCATCATCCTGCTGTTCACCTTCTACATTTGTATACTCTCAGTGTGTACATACAAGTGCCGGCAGAGGGCACGACGTAGGAGCAGGTAAGAAATAGTTGGTATTGAGATCAACCGTCTTAATGATATCCCATCTGTTTTTTTTCTTACAACAGATATTTGCATGTAAGCTCAGCTAACAACAAATCTGAGGAAATGAGAAAAACTTAAAAAAGACGCAGTTTTAGTGACTGAAAGAATGACTTTGGTCGTATGAGATATCCTGTTTCGTGCTCATAAACAAACCACATTGCCCAGGTTGCCATGGTGATACACAGGCTGACGAATCGAACAGCAGCAACAGAAAACAGGAAGTGAGGTTGAAGGTGCGAAGACAAAAATATTAACTGCTTTTGTCTCTCTTTGTTTCTCCTGCAGCTCGAGGTAATCCTCAGTGGTCCCCGTCACCTGGAACGATGACGCGGAGAAAGTCTTGAAGAAAATCAAACCAGTGAGAGCGGGTAGAGGACAAACTCACCATCTTTACTCATCAAACTTTTTAATGACTTCTTTCTGTCATTATCATAAAAAAGTTATTTTTCACAGTTTAAAAAAAAAAAGAATCAACTTGTCAATGAGCTTAATGGCATTTACATGATATTACATTTCTTATGACTATTACAGCATTTCACTTGAACACAAATACATTATTTACTGCTTTAGATTTTTATAAAGGATGATTCATATATGTAAAAAACTTTTTAGATATTAGACCAAATGTTGCCCAAAAATCACTGTTATGTCTGATTGGAGAGCTTAGAAGACAATAATCATCTAAGTTTGTATATTTTTTATACTTTTTAAATTCTCACACAAACTGCGTGGAACCTGACAGTCCGACTGATTTTTACTCTAAAATAAAATAAATAAATAAAAGGTCTTATTTCATTTGTTAGTTACATCTTTGCTGGATTCTTCTTGTTTTTGAATTTTTGTCATCGTTAAACATATGAGTTCATCTTGAATCTAGTAAAATAATCGTTAGTTGCAGCCGTAGTGTTCATAGAATAATTAGTGAAAATCTGAATTATGTCCATTTTCTGAACCCTTGTACTGTCTGGTGTTAATCTACTCAGTTTGTACTGCAGAGAAGAACTTGTTTCTTTTTTTATATCAATATAGAATCGTGAAGCTCTGATGTAAACTTCGCTGAAAAAATGAGCTTCTATTATTGGCTCTGAAAACCGTTACTTTGTTGGTTTGTAGTTTTAACTGAAGAGTAAACTGACCGGTCTCTGAGCTGTCATAATGATGGGTTTAAATATTTAACAGAGAAGATATCCTGGGTCTAATGTTCCTTTGTCTAACTTGATCCGATGCCCTCGGCCAACTCCCATAGTTACTGTCCGCCGGAGTGTTGCGATTCTCTGGACCTCTTCCTGTTGGTAGAAAAGACGAGAAGAATTTCCAATGAAGGACCTGAAATCCAGCAGATATAACTTGGACTTGATTCACTGACCAAGTCAGTTTTCTAGCTGAGGCTAATACTCCAATGATAAATATTCTTTTAATTACTTGTTGGAGTTGTGGTTGGTATCGTGGTCTATGGTGGTTAGAAATGTAAATCTGGCCCTGGGTCAGTTTGGTCAAAGGTGGCCAGTGAGACTTCAGGAGTGGCCTGAAGTCTGCTCAGACCCCCACTGCTCTGAAAGGGAAAAATGGAGCAACATCCTGTCCTACGCTCAGTTTGTCATTTAACAGAAGTCTGCTCACCGTCTTCGTTTGTCCCTGGAGCTGATTCTTCCATTGGGCTTTCCTCGTAACCACGCTGATCTGCTGAGTCTGGTGGTTGATCTCTTTGGTTTTGTCCTGAGACAGAAAAAGGGGATTTAGTTTAAGCAACATTTGTCTGAAATTAGACGACAATGACAGGTGCATTTTCAACACTCAAAGACTGTGTTTGTTCTTGATTGGTTTGTTCATAAAGCTAAATTTTGACTAATAGATTGGATTGCACGAAGGTCTTGAAATCCAGCAGATATACAGTAACTTGGACTTGATTCACTGACCAAGTCAGTTTTCTAGCTGAGGCTAATACTCCAATGATAAACATTCTTTTAATTACTTGTTGGAGTTGTGGTTGGTATCGTGGTCTATGGTGGTTAGAAATGTAAAACTGGCCCTGGGTCAGTTTGGTCAAAGGTGGCCAGTGAGACTTCAGGAGTGGCCTGAAGTCTGCTCAGACCCCCACTGCTCTGAAAGGGAAAAATGGAGCAACATCCTGTCCTACGCTCAGTTTGTCATTTAACAGAAGTCTGCTCACCGTCTTCATTTAGACTTTGAGCTGATTCTTCCATTGGGATTTCCTCGGAACCACGCTGATCTGCTGGGTCTGGTGGTTGATCTCTTTGGTTTCGTCCTGAGACAGAAAAAGGAGATTTAGTTTAAGCAACGTTTGTCTGAAATGACTAAACTCAGACGACAATGACAGGTGCATTTTTAACACTCAAAGACTGTGTTTGTTCTTGATTGGTTTATTCATAAAGTTAAATTTTGAAGGATCAAAAGTCTGAAACTTTTGAGTAAGATGATCCTGATTCCAGCAGGAGTCCGGGTTACAGGAACTGAATATCCAAAAACGTCTCTTTCCCACTTGCTGTATTGCTACAGTGACAGAGAAAATCTTCTGCCCACAAAAGTTTGAACTAATTTGCCAGAATTTGAAACACTACCACTGAATTTCACACAGCTGTGAGGAGCTGTCAGTCTGAGTTGATTTTGGTGAATCCCGGGTCTAAAGTATGTCGTAAGAAGTCTGATCTACGGCGCCGGTCATCCAGACTCTGTTGTCTTTGAGACTCTGAACCAGGGTAAAATTAATGTCAACTGGATTAACCTGTCTAGGACAGAAACAACTCTGACACATTGCTGTCAAAGTCAAACTCTTGAAAGACTTTCCTTGAGATGATGCTGCTCAAAACATCTGGGCTGTTTAATTTACTGTGAGGGGAAGGGCTAAGTGCAACTATGTGCCACAACATGAGGCTGCGACTTATCCAAACAAACTAACTTTGGTAATAATTAATCATGCCGTCTCCTTTACCTGTGCCTGTCTCAACTCGCTCTTATAAAAACACCAAACTGTGATAACAGTGACAGCTGTGAGTCACATTGGAGTGTTTACAAGAAGAAAACAGTTTCACTCTCTAGAAACAGGCAAGTCTAAAACATTTCACCCCGCTTTAATGGAGGAAAGGCGTGGCCACATGACAAGCACTTTGATGCTGATAAATTAATATCCCTCGATGTGCTTTTTGAGGTTGTTTTGTCATAACTTATACTTTTACAAGAGCAGTGATTTATGGTCCAAAGACAAATACAGTCGATCTGGAGCAAAGAAAACGGAACTTCTTGTCTTTCTGCCTATGCCTCACTTCACCTTCGCACCTTTTTCTTTTTTGAGTTTATTCGTTCTTTCATACTTGAACTGTGAGGAGGTAGAGTGGGAGAAAAGGGCCAAAAGTTGGAATCAAAACCAGGCCGCCGAAGTCCAGTTTACGTCCAGGTGCTCAACAAAGTTTTGCAGACGTGTTTGAAAATGATGAACTTTTTTGATTTCAAATCTAAAAAAAAAATTGAGATTGAATATGTTTGACTTACTGGATTTTTTATACTTGCATACTATAATGGCAACAATAACACCCACAACAGCAACAACAGCAACAACAGCAACAACAGCAACGATGTAAATCTGAAAGGCACAGAAGAAAGTTGTCAGTGTTTCTTCTTTAGAGGATGTGGTCTTGACAGAGTCCCTCTATGTTGCACACCAACTTCTCCTATTGTCTTTTGGACTCTGAAAACTATCTATGAGG
Source organism: Xyrichtys novacula (assembly GCA_962446985.1). Classification (NCBI taxonomy): domain Eukaryota; kingdom Metazoa; phylum Chordata; class Actinopteri; order Labriformes; family Labridae; genus Xyrichtys; species Xyrichtys novacula. The sequence continues at coordinate 225,019 of OY660886.1, forward strand.
TGTAAAGGGGACGTAGATATATAACAGATTTAACACTTGGCACTCATAAACCATGTTCCCATGGCAACTATCTTCTTCATCTCTCTCACTCAGGCGGTAAACTTGTGTGTCATGATGGCGTATAATGGCGGCTTTCCTGTGATCAGTTCACAGCTCCTTGATTGAGACGACTCCAGTCCAGTAATTATTAGTAATTATTAAACCATGATGCTGATGTGAGGCTCAGACCCCAGCAGGTTCATTATTCCGTTTTTACCAGATGCTCGACAGACTGCAAAGCCCTGTTTTAGGATCTGCTGTGTTGGAACAGTGACTTTGAGGTCCAGACTCAGAGGAAGCCCAGACTGACGTTTGACTTTAAGATCACTTGTTTGAATCGTTTCAGGATGTTGTGAAGACTGAACTTTGATCATCTTACCTTGGTCCAGTCTGGTTCCTCCTCCAGGGGTTCTTCTGGCTGAAGAAATAGAATAAAGTATTTTATTACATGATCATGTTTGGACACAAAGATTGAGCTTCTTCTTTCATGACAGTTACAGTTCTGATCGTATTGGAAGTGTTTCCTCACCTTGACTCTGCTCTCATCTACTTGGCCCTCATCTGCTTCGCTCTCATTCTTGGCTTGGCATTCATTCTTCACCTCTGTTAAAGTGCGTCAGACAGTGAGCATGTGAGTGTGTCAACAGTTATTCAACAGTGTTTAACTGGGATGTACTTACCAAGGTTTACTTTGATGACAGTTTTAAGAGGGACATTTTTCCCTGTGACATAGCAGGTATAAGTGCCACTATCCTGCTCGTTCACGTTTTTTAGCTCCAGTGAAAGGTTTCCTCGTTCAATTTCATGTTCAAACAGATCTGTTCTGTCTTTGTAGCGTTTGTCCTGATTCTCCAGATAAGACTGGCTATATTTAAACTTATGCACAATCTTGTCACCGCGCTTCCACATTACTTTTAGATTGCTTCTGTCCAGCTCGTGTTTCAGGTCCACTGGTAAAATGGCTGTTTCGTTGATATTGGCACATACTGAATGCTGTCCTGCAGAAAAAAGAAATGTAAGCATGAAGACTTCTTAATGCATTAGGATGTATTAAGAAGCAAAATTTTAGAAAAACTTGTTTTTATCCAACTTAAAGAATTTTTAGATAATCATAACATTCTTGAAAAGTGTCGGTCTGATTTTAGGGTGAACCACGGCACCGAGACCGCTTTGGTAAAGATTTTAAATGATATCAGATTTAATTTTGATGCACAAAAGGTGACTTTGTTGGTTCTGCTGGATCTGAGTGCTGCCTTCGATACAGTAGACCACACTATTCTTTTAAACCGCCTGAAACACCTTGGCCTCTCAGGTGCTGTTCACAGATGGTTCACCTCCTACCTGACAGACAGGACATTCATGTTAAGTGTAGACACGTGCTCCTCCAAAGTCCATAAAATCACATGTGGTGTACCCCAGGGTTCAATTTTAGGCCCTGTGCTTTTTAACCTGTACATGCTCTCTCTTGGTGGTGTAATCAGGAGACACGGAATCAACTTCCACAGCTATGCTGATGATACACTGCTCTACATCTCCGTGTCTCCTGATGACACCAGGCCAATGGATGCTCTTTTTAACTGCATTTCAGATATCAAATCCTGGATGGCAGAGAACTTTCTCCAGCTTAACCAGAACAAAACTGAGGTTTTAGTCATCGGTCCTGAGGCCCAGAGAGAGAAACTTTTACCCAAACTACAAGCACTGTCTTTTAATTCATCACCACAAGTGAGAAACCTGGGTGTCATTTTTGACTCTGAGCTGACTTTTAGTCCGCACATTAAGAACATGACAAAAATAGGATTTTATCACCTAGAGAACACCATTCTCTCTCGGGCCAACACAGAGATGCTAATGCATGCTTTTATCACCAAGAATATTTCGGGTCTACGGTTATTACAAAATTCAGCAGCACGTGTCCTGACTAAGACCAGGAGGCGGGCCCACATTACACCGGTTTTAGAATCATGGCATTGGTGTGTTTTAGGATCAATTTTAAAGTTCTTTTACTTGTTTTTAAATGTCTTGATGATCTTGGGCCTTCTTATCTTTCAGAACTGCTGATTACCGATTCATCAGCCGATTTTTAAAAGTTTTTATTAAGTTATAAAAAATATATATATACTGTATACTATATACTGTAAATACACTGTAGGCTACTGCTCTTCATGCCGACAGGAAGAGCAACTGATCAAACTCTGACCAGAAAAGTGTTTTTAATAGCAGGTGGCTAATTCTAACTTTAGCTTGCATATTACATGGTGCCTCAGCGTTAACTCGGCGTGACCGAGACCAGCAAAGCGGCAAACATGGTGAAGTGGGTTGAACTGAAACTTGTTGACTTATTGAGTAAGTATCGGTAAGTACTTACCGTTGAGGCGGACCGATAAATCGGTCGGGCCCTTATTAAGACATCATGTCGCTTTATCTTTAAAATTCTTTAAAATCTTAAAAAATTCAACCACGTTTCTGTTAAATCTAAAATATACACACAAGGATCATGCTGAATTATTCGAGAGAATATTTTGTCTTTTTACTGACATGAGATTAAAAAAAAAACCTATCCGGGAAATTTTTACAGCAGACAGTTTTGTTAAATCAACACTGATGACAAACAATGGGGCTGAGTACGAAGTCAGGTGCACGTAAAAAGACTTAAGTTTGAGTAGTCTGGCTGAACTGTGTCGTTTTAGTTCAATGAGTCTTAAATATGAAAAAAGCTTTAACGACTGGTGGACAATATTCAGCTGTTTCACAGTAATCACATTTCTTTGGTAAGAAATTATAAATACACATAAAAATTAAGAGTAGTGCACAAATACAAGAGCAATAATAAAAAAAAGAAAACCAACTCTATGGTCTTTATGTCTCTTTACATTTTCATGTTTATGTCTCCAAAATTAAGCTCGTTATTAATCCGTATTATTTATGAACACTTTCGGATTCTGTTCTGTGCCACCTCCATAACATGATTATAAAAGACAGTAAAAGAAACAGACGTGTGAAATCCCCCTTTAAAACAATATAAGCTACGAGGCGAATCATTGACTAAATTTACAACTGTAGTTTCGAAACATGACTTTAATCTTTAATCACCTCACACAACGACTTTACAAGTTAGTTCACGTAAGACAATGACTTCAAAACTGTAAAAATTTCAACAAAATCTGAGTCGTAATCATTTAGCAGGATTTAAACCTGGACTGAGAAAGGTCTACTTTGGTGTTTTTTAAAGTTTGATTACGTTCATGGATCGATGGTGAGAAAAATGTTTTTTTTCCGGGTAGTTTGAGTTTGGGACTATAATCCGCTCTTCTTGGACGACATTTACACCAGGAAGTGTGTTTGACCAAGAGGGGAGTTATCATTATCAACACCTTACCTGCGGTTGTTTCAGCGTAGAGATAGAGTAGAACAAAGAGGAGCTTTAAATCCATAATTTTCCGTCCCTGAACGAACTTTTCATCGTGACAAAGAAAACGGACTCTTCTGTGAGGAAGATGAAGGAGAGAGATCCTGAGAACTGAGCTGCTGAGTCCTGCTAGAGCAGACTGGATAAAGGAGACATTCCTTTAAACAAGACTCAGCAGCTCACAGGGGTGGGAACTAAAGTAGCCTGGATTTTTCCACGAGGTCGCCTCCTTTACTTTCATTTTTCCTGTCAGTTTTATCTGGAAACTGACAGGAAAATGGCGGATAAAGTGGATTGATGTGTACGTCTTCTAGAGGTGATTTTTATATTAAAGTTCAGGGTCTAGTGTTTAAATATCTCTGTTCTAGTTTCTGCAAGAAACTTCAATAATCTAAATCATCAGCAAAGACACAGTTTAGATTTCCTTCCTCCACATTTTAACTGTATTTTAGAAACACGACTTTAATCTGAAAGAAAAATCATATTTCCAAAATCACACGGGCAGACTCTTTACTGTTATTTACAATTATCTGAGTCGTACAGTTTTTCAGTGATCAATACAGATCACGTGAGGTCAGCTGAAAGCCAACATCCTCTTACATTTTTTTTTTGCATTAGACAGAAATTTTAAGTTCAAAAACTCTTAAAAAATGAGGAAAAATGCTTATTTCAAGACTATTTAAATCAGATCAATACAGACTGAAAACTTGTATAAAAATATTACCCTAAGAGACTTCTTGGAAAAAAAAGAGGTTCTTCTTCCTGATTCACTTGAACCTATCATCCTTCAATTTCACATCGGTTAGAGTTCCTAAAAAGGGTTTCATGTTGAGTTAAACCAAACTGTCTTCACTGAAGAGCTGGCTGCAGGTTTTCTTACCTACCAGCAGATGGCAGTCTTGCTCTGAAAATATCTCCTTTTCTTATCCCAAGACTGATAGATTTAAAGGTGGGGTTGGCAGGAATCTGTTCAAGAAGCATCTTATTTTGTGGTGAACGATTATGTCACTATTCTGCTCCATTACTGTAACAAGCCTCAAGTTAAGGTTGATGAAAATTGGAGTTGAATTAACTTGGATTTTTACAATCTGGATTATCAAGCATCCTTTTAGCAGACTGTCCTCTGATTTACTGACCAAATGGATTTACAGCATACTGCATATTACAAATGTCTTCATGCTGCCACCTGCAGGTTTGTTGGTTTGTAATGCAAGCTTCTTTAGTGGCTTCATCTAAAGTGTTGAAGAGGAGGGAATGCACATGTGCAACAACAAAACTGTGAGAATCAAGAAGGCCTGAGGGGTGACATAGCACCCTGGATTGGAAGTAAGCACACACTCAGTAATTTTAGACATGAAGAACTTATTTTTGGAATGCACCCGAACACAAACTTTACAATCCCAACAAAAAGATCATATTTATTTCAGACAGAGTATCAGCCTTCATCCCCATGTAAAGAAAGTGTCTACAACCAACCAAACACCCACTATTTCAGCTTAAATCTTCGGTCATACATGTTTTGTTTTTAAGTCTGCTGGTGTACGTTTCCTGTTGTTTGAGCCGGAGGACATGTTGGTTTATTGGATCTAGGTTTTGTTTTGTTAGAAGTTGTGGCCTCTCGCTTCTTTGAAATCACCTATAGAAAACCGCCTCAGAGGAAGTGTGTGCGCTCTGTGGTCTACAGCATAGATGAAGCTTTTTTTTATTGTTGTTTCAGATCTAATTTTCCCACACAGTCAAAACGAAATCAAACCTTTTAGCAGTGAGCACGTATGATTTAGACACAGACAGCAGGAAGTCATCAGCAAAGCAGAACATCTTATGGTGAGTTTTGGTGACACCGTAAACGTAATGAGCGTTTGTACCAGGAATGCTCTTCTTCATTTTGAGAATTATTTTAAAAATACTTCCTTAAATCTGATAGTTTTGCTTTAAACCTGCCTTTTTCGGTTTCTTGCTTCTTTTGTAAGGATGTGGTCAACTTCAACAGGATGGAGATCGCACCACTCTGCTTAATGCTTAGTGAGTAAAGCTACTTTTTTAAGTCATGTCCTTTCTCTTCTTTTTCAACTCGCTCGTCTTTCCTTTAAGTCCTTGTTCATTTAAAAGATCAACAGGACGAACCTGTGAACAGTTTACTGGACTGACGATTTTCCTGAATAGCCTGATATTAAGTGACCGTTCTTTTACAGATCCATAAAAACACATAACCATCGTGATGAAGTTTTTTGTCCTCTTTAATCCAGTCTTCATCTCTAATCTTCTCTCCTCCTTTTCTGAGAATCATTTCTTCATCTTCTACATGTTTCACCTTCTTTTCATTCAAGCTTTCTGTATTCAAATCTGGTCTCATGTTATTACAATGCAACCAAATATCAAAGCTTTGTATCCCTGAGGGTCTCGATAAGATAAGATTTCAGATTGACTGTGATGTAAACCAGTTTAGACTCTTGGTACAGCTGATCAGGTTGAACAAAACATTTGGAATTCTGGGATTTCCTAGAAAAAAAGACGAGGTCCATGTTGGAAGGAGGTTGGACTGAGACACAGACATTTCACCCAGCAAACTGAGTTTTCAATTCTCTGTAAAACCTAATTTGACACTTCTGATGTGAACTATCTCAGTCGTAATGCTGCTTAATCTACCTAAAATTTTGTCATGTCACAAACCTTAAAACATGTCGGAAAGAAAGAAAAGAGTATATGCTGAGAGGAACCTTAAGTCTGTTGTAAAATCTGGAAACTTTCATGATTTTCTGCAGCCACCCTGACGGTCACTCCCAACAGATCCCAGTTCTTCCAGAACGAAGGTTTCTCCGTGAAGTGTCAGGTGTCGGCCAACTCCAGCAGCTGGACAGTGAAAAGAAACACCTCCTTCAGTAAATCGGAACCCTGTAAGAATGGTTGGGGGGTACCTGGTACAGCCTCCTGTTCCACTATGTATCCGGACTCATCCGACACCGGAGTGTACTGGTGTGAGTCTGAGGAAGGGGGGTGCAGCAACAGCGTTAACATCACAGTAACAGGTAACACCCAGATTGCACAGAGTAAGTGTGTTGTGTGTCATTGTTGGGGCAGATTCCTTACCTACTGTTACCTCGGGATCAGTCAGAGACATCCTGAAACGAGCCTTTTGCTTGGATCAGTTGTGAGTATGGACATGCTAATGGACCAGGTCACCTGGTCACCTGAAGGTAGTTGGCTGAGTCCTAGTCCTAGTTTCCTGTGGGAGTGGGTCCCATGAACTGAAGTCACATGATCCTGGGTGGAACACAGGAATTTAAAAGTACACTACATGTTGGTGATAAGATGTGTAATAGTCCACCACCTCTGTTCGGTGGCGGTTTTCCACTTCAGGATTGTATTCCATGATTCAAACAGGTAGAGTTTTGCTCATCAGGTCTATGTCTGTATTTCAGATGGTTTTGTGATCTTGGAGAGTCCAGTCCATCCTGTGACGGAAGGAGATAAAGTGACACTTCGCTGCTCCTACAAAACTGAAGAACAATATGAGTCTGTATCAAAATTTTCTGCTGATTTCTTCAAAAACGGTGTCTTCATTGGTACCAAGTCTTCAGGGGAGAAAGTCCTGTCATCTGTGTCCCTGTCTGATGAAGGCTTCTACAGATGTAAGCACCCCTCCGGACAACGGTCCCCACAGAGTTGGCTGGCAGTGAAAGGTGATGTGAGCTTCTGTTTTGGAGATCTATGGGATTGAACATCAGGGACATCATGTATCAATACTTGTGTTGATCTCATACTAAAAAACAGCGGTCGCAAGAATCCCGAAAGTTGCGCACGCAGGAAAAAAATCCGGATGCATCAATCTGTGAGAGCGCCGGAATCCACGCACGTTTCTTTGATAAATCACAATCAGCGTGGAATTGAGCGCAGATGTCAGAATGACTAGGCCCTCCCCCGTTAATGTTTTTTTTTTTTTTTCTGAAAAATGTTCTGGAACATTTAACAGAAAAAAAAAATTTAATCTTGCACATTCAGCACAATCGTGAAGGCTCTTTTACAGCCGCTTAAGTAATGCCAACAGGTGTTTGTGTTTGTGTTGACGGCTTTTTGTGCCCGATGTATGTGCGGTTGTCAAATAATTTCAGTCACCAAACACCGCCACACAGTGTTGCCAACGAACCAAAGTGCAGTCAACGCAAGAATCGGCTTTCCACCAACTTCTACGGCACCTTTGGAGTTGGCGTGAAACAGCGGACGATTCGACAAAGTCTGATACATCTGAACGTGAGCACTGATCCTGCCGTACGTGAGTTTTTCTTGTGTAAACAGCGTTGATACATGAGGCCCCAGCTCTCTGCAAACATCACTTTCTGTTGATCCTCTGTGTCATCATGTTATTTATTCACTACAATCCAAGTAAAACAATGTGTTGATGTACTCCCTCACAGCCCGGCCTCTGGTCGTACCCACTCCTGAGCCCTCTGATCCCTTCATGACCCTGCCCAAACTGGTGTGCACCATCCTGCTGTTCACCCTCTACACTTGTATACTCTCACTGTGTATATATTTATACCGGCAGAGGGCGCGACGTAAGAGCAGGTAGGAAATAGTCGGTATTGAGAGCAAAAGCAGGCAGAACTCCATCTGTCATAATGATATCCCAGCTGCCATCTTTTATTTTCTTACAACAGATATTTTCATGTAAGCACAGCTAACAACAAATCTGCTTTACACTTAGTGGGAAAAATCTAGAAGAGTTTTAATTAATGTACAGTAGACGAGAATAGCCATGGATTTTTCTTTTTTCTTACGCACTGTTATCTCGTGAAAACGACTTATTATCTCGTTATCTTGGTATAAGAAAGATTGAATTCTCATGATAACGGAAATGGCATTTTAGCTGATCTCAAGCGGTAACTTTTAAAAACGCCCTCCAGATTAGGATATTTCTTAAACTCTGCAGCCACCGTTGTAAACAGAAAGTCGGGGTAGCGCCATTTCTGTTATCCCGTGAATCAATCATGGGAAAATGAACTTTGTCATATCGCGATAACGAGAGAATAAGTTGTTATCACGAGGTAACAGTTCCCTGAATATCAGCCCTCATTTAGCCCGCAGGAAAACCCCCATTAACAGCCCTGACAAGGCCCCCACCATGCCCACACTGGTTTACGCCATTTCTGTTCACTTGAGGAAAAATAAAAAACAATGATATTCATGTAATATGTATATAGTCAATGCATAACTGAAAACTGAATGATCCATAAGCTTCCCATCCAGCATCAATTTCCACCACTCGCCCCAAGAAGACACAAAGTAGCCTCACCTCCAGTCACTTGTCTTGTCCGTTCAACAAAATGTCTTGTACTCCTTTCCCGATGATTTCATCTGGAAATGTATAAAAATAAAAATAAATTAATTGTATGTATGCAGAAAAAATATATGCATTTTCCCTTGAGGGATGATTTAAAAAATGATTTAAATTTTTTTTTTTAATTTAAAAAAGTTAAAAAATAATTTTAATTTAAATGGTAAATTTACCCCTGCGGCCAGGACAAACAACGCCCCTTCCGGGATTCGCCTCTTTTCGCTCAAACACGTGACGTCCCGGCTAATACAAGACGGTTGGCAACCCCAGTTATGGTATGAATCATTTCTTTGGCTGTAAAAATGACTTAAACACGGTGAAATCTCAGTAGATTAAGCACAAAATGGTATAAACATTTGTTGTCCAACCAACCGTTCTTAGTTTGCAAGTCTGGTTTATTCGAGGGAAAGCTCTTGTACATCTGCTAGCTAGCATGAGTCATCTTAAATTATTATTAGCTAAAAGCCAATGTAACGTCATGTCTTAGCTCGACGGAAAGTATTCCCTATACATGCTAAATTTACGCAGCACGACCCAAACACATCACCACACGTACACTTACAAGTATTTGCTGGTAAACGTTTATTATTAATCATTAAAAAGTCACCTTTGCCGATCTTGTCTGAGGTGACGCAGCAACTTCTGGGAATCTTCAGCCGCGGGAAGCGATTTTGGATTCTGGACGCTATGATTCTGTTGACCAATCAGGGACTCAGGAAACGCTCACATGGGTTAGCGCTCCAATCACGATGCACAAACGAACTACAAAATTACGTCATAAAGCACAAGCCTTTTCTGGGAAATGAAGTTGTAGTTGCAGATTCGTCCTGGACTTCGTTTCACACCAATTATTCACACCACTATTAAACTATTATTATTATCATCGATATCTATCGTAATCTTTAGAAGACTGGTAACTGTATACTGGCAGGGGGCAGTCCTGAGACTGATATTTAATACGCCATGGCTCATGGTCAAACTTATGTTCCATATTTGGGAATTTCAGTAATTGGGTCTCAGTGATTCCATCTAACAAAAGGGTCGTTTAGCTGCAAAGGTGAATGAGAATGTATTCCGAGAAAAGTATGTTCTCTTGAGGACAGGAGGAGACAGAAAGTTCTAGCTTTAAACAAGTCTTGTGTTTATAAAAATAGCTCCAATGGTTGTGGTTTCCATATTGTGAACAGGTAGAGAGAGTGAAAACATGATGTACATTAGTAATTAATGAAGGGCATGTAGTGAGACAATATTTTGATACAAAGGTGCCTAACTTTGATCGGGGGTGTGATGTGAGGATCAAGAGTTTCCATCAATTATGCTTGGTGAGTGTTATAATTATTAATAATTTAGTTGTTATTGTTAGTATAGGACACTAAAAACACCCTCAACTGATGAAAAGCTTTATTTGTGCAGTTCTGCCATCCTTAGTGCTCATATATATATATATATATATATATATATATATATATATATATATAAACTTAAGGACTTAAGGAGTCACCAATATTATCTTTTACACATTTTTTACACAGCCCGCACAGGCCCCTCAGAGGCTTGTTTGCAGGGGAGGTTGAAGGTGCGAAGACAAAAATATTAACTGCTTTTGTCTCTCTTTGTTTCTCCTGCAGCTCGAGGTAATCCTCAGTGGTCCCCGTCACCTGGAACGATGACGCAGAGAAAGTCTTGAAGAAAATCAAACCAGTGAGAGCGGGTAGAGGACAAACTCACCATCTTTACTCATCAAACTTTTTAATGACTTCTTTCTCTCATTATCATAAAAAAGTTGTTTTTCACAGCTTGAAAAAAAAAAGAATCAACTTGTCAATGAGCTTAATGGCATTTACATGATATTACATTTCTTATGACTATTACAGCATTTCACTTAAACACAAATACATTATTTACTACTTCAGCTTTTTATAAAGGATGATTCATTTATACATAAATATGATACTTTTTAGATATTAGACCAAATGTTGTCCAAAAATTACTGTTATGTCTGATTGGAGAGCTTATAAGACAATAATCATCTAAGTTTGTATATTTTTTATAATTTTAAATACTCACACAAACTGTGTCTTATTTCATCTTTTAATTACGTCTTTGCTGGATTTTTGTTGTTCTTGTTTTTGAATTATTGTCATTATTAAACATATGAGTTCATCTAGATTGCGTTCAGTGAAACTTTCCATGCAGTGATCACAATTCACCAGCAGTTGTCAGCATTTAGGTGTTTTCAAATAGCTCCAAACACCTGAGACATCAACCACAGACAACTTTCACTGCCTTCAATCCTTTTAAGCATCATCCCCAAACACCGAGAGAATTAAAGGTTGTTACCTCCGCCAAGGAGGTAACAAGGAGTTTGTCTTTTAGCAACTTTACGGAGAAAGTTACAGACGGATTGACCTGAAATTTTCACCAGAGGTGCGTCTCAGCCCCAGGAGGATCCCATTACATTTTGGTGGTGATCCAGACAAAATTCTGGATACTGTGATCCAGAACACACAAAAATAAGGGTGTCGCTGGAATTTTCTATGCTGAAAGATAACCAACGGGCGGCACAGTGGTGTAGTGGTTAGCACTGTTGCCTCACAACCAGAAGATCCTGGGTTTGAATCCGGGTCAGGGCATGTCTTGTTTTAGGAACATTATGAACAGTGAACATACTAGTTTAAACACAAATAAATGTTAATAAAAGACACGTAACAGTAAAAGTTTTGGTGTGAATCACAATATAAGGGGGACATGAGCTGCTTGGCGGAGGTCTGCGCTCTCCGAGTGCTTTTCTAGTTTTTTCAGGTGTCTTTAGAGATTAATAAGCCAAAGGACACATCTCCTTAAATCAAACTAAGGCTGATCTAGATTTGAAGTTTTCGGTATCAGCAGTCAGCAGGTCTGAGATTTGATAAGATCAGAGTATGAGAAACAATTTCCATGCCTGTGACTTGCCAAATCTTGATCTGATGTCTTCTTGTCTTCCCACAGCGGCCTAGTTTTAAAGACCAAAGGAGAGAGGAATGAGGAAGAACCAGTTCGGCACATTTCAGACATTCAGTGAAAACCGTCAAGCGCTAAGAATAGAAGTGAGGAGTTTCACGGTCAGTGACTCTAAACTGGTTTGGTTTACTGAACGGTTTTTACGGTCCGTCCATCCAGCTGTGATGTGTTTGCAGCGGTCCAGGTGTTGTTGGGTCCTTTTCAGGTGTTTTCAGGTTTGACCGTTGAGTAGAAGGTCGGCACGGCGCCCACATCTGTGAGAGGAAAACAGACGCAGGACTAAAGTTTATCAGCATTTACACGGGCAGAGTAACAAAACCTGATCCTGTAGTTCAGTCCTCAAAAGAGGAACTTAACATTTTAGCTGAAACTTCAGACGCAGACTGACAGGAACTAAAACTGCACAGCTGTCAAAAGTAATGGTGGGTTTCTTCATCCGGCTGAGTAAGAAGTTTATGAAACATTTACATTTACACAGAGAGCCACGTGCTCAACCAAAACGCCACTCTATAGCCACAAATAATGCTCAGAACAGCACCTAACTTCATCAACAGGACATATAGGGTCACAGACATAGTACTATATTCAGAGTTGTTCTAACTCCTAAGAAAACATAAACCTAAGCGGGGGCATTTCTCCACTTCTATAGTCTATAAACTGGTCCAATAAACTTCTACTGTAGTAAAATAAAAAGGTAAAGATGTTTTTATTGAGCCGAATTATCAATAAAATCATGATTTTGTTAACAGGTATGGATTTATGTGCTGTTGAGTTAGTATATTTGAACAAGAGCACAGTAAAGTTAAATCAGCTAATTTTCCAATGAGGTTCTGTTACTGTACAGAACTACACCATGATCTACTCAGATTAGTACATATAGGATCCCAGCCATAGTACTAGACACCAAACATCTTTTTAACTTTGACTAATTTCTTAAACAAAGAGACTAAACACAACTCACCTACTCTCTTCCAGCAGACGCTTGTTTGTAGTGAGACCTCAGGCCAGTCCATTACGGACTACAGCGGGGTGTCGCAGCTCAAGGAAGAACATTTCTGATCATTTCTTTATGGAAATACAATCAGACCGAGACGCTAAGACAGAAGAACTACAGCGTCTGTAAAATGATTAATATGGTGATTATTACTTCAAGGAAATGATGAAGAAATGATCATAAATGTTCTTCCTTGAGCTGCATGTCCTTGACCCTAAATTAATTTTACGCCGGAATATCCCTTTAAGATTTTTACTGTAGACAGTATTCTTGTTCTTTTTTGTTTGTTTTTCTTTGATTTTTATATATTTTTGTTTGTCTGCATTCATACCATCACTTTGTCCAATCCGTCTTTATTGATATGTCTTAAATCAAGATTTCAGGTGGAGGGTTAAACAAACCTTGAGACAGGTTGTCTTGTTGTTTTGGTTCTGTTTGTTTTTTCTACATTACTTCATTTATTTACCCAGAACCTTTATGGCCTGATTCCGTGTTTTCTTCGCCCCCGTATCCATTTGTTGTGAATGTGATTCCCACGTCAGTCAAAGTAAAAATAGAAACTGGGTTAAAGAGCAGTCCAGTGACTCAGACTTTCTCTAGTGCCGCTCTAGCCTCAGGCCTAATGTTATGTGTATGGTTACCTCGGCAACATCGTGATCGACATATCGCTGAGCCAATGAAACCTAGTGAGGGGCGGGGTTCCTCTCCAGGAGACGGTTTGTTTCCTCACAATCTTTACTCCGTAGAAACTTCAGCGCAGAGGTGAGTTGACAGATTTATTGCTCTGGACTAAAGTCTGAGTTGAATTAGTTTCTAGATTAAAACCTCTGATGTTAATCTGAGTTTTCACCCTCTCTCTTCCCTCTTTCTTCTATGTGAGTTGTTGGTGTTTGTTTATGTTTACGTGTGAAACATGTTTTGGTTTCTTTGGCGTGTAGTTCCTGTTTACCTGTGATCCTGTTGGGCTGCACTCCCTGTGTGATGGTCACATCAGTGTACGGCAGATCAGGGTCAACTTTTCCTGCAACACAACACTTTTAAAACTACACACACAAGCAGATGTTCATGTAAATCAGTCTGAAACTGAAAACATGAAGAAAGCACAACTGAGAAAAAGCAACAACCATAATAGATTATTAAAAGAGTTTGGATTCGGTTCTGATTTTCACTACCTGTGTGGAAAAAGTCTGTTATTTCCCTCCTCAACATAAAGACTTAATGATTGTTGCATATTTGGTATTGCTAATTGGGCCACATGGAATCACACATGTACTGGTATTAGTTGATATTAATGTGAAAGTAAAACAGCCCAGTGTTGCCAACTCCTTAGTAAGGGAAGTCACTAGTGGCTGTCGTAAAAGTCGCTAGAAGTCCCTAGATCACGTCATTGCCGAATTTGCGTAAGTCCTTGGTCAAACCTACCATCGCCACCGACCCCCCACCCCCAAGAGGAGGAGGAGGAGGAGGAGGAGTCTTCCGCGGGGTGTCTGAGTGTCTGAGTGTTTGTGTTTTTGATGCACACCGGCTACCCGTTGAGAAAAGTAACAACAATTCCTGTGTTTATGGTGGAGTCTCTAAACTCCAGAAAAAGTCGCTAGATTTGTCGCTTGGCGGGTCTGAAAAGTTGCTTAATCTAGTGATAAAGTCGCTAGGTTGTCGACACTGAAACACCCTCTGTGTCATTTCTCTATCCCACCCGATCAGAAATCAGCGTCTGCAAGGTCATTTCATTTGGAAAACCACTCCCACTCATAAAGCAAGTCCGTTTCCCACAATACTATTCTGCTTCCGCTTTTGTGTTGCAGCAATTTGCAGTCGAGTTGCAGGAAAGTGTGAATAAATGTAATGTCGACTCAGCACTCAGAGACACGCTCTTGAAACTGTGGCTGCGACACTTCAGCAGTCGTCTCCTCAAAAGTGTTTTACCACCTCTGCAAACATCTGTTAGCGCAGTGCGTTTCCACCCACTCAGATCACTGCAGGGATGGTGAGGTGAGAAACTGAGAGGCTGCAGATCATCAAACAGAGGCTGAATCCAGTGTGTTTGCAACTGGATTCAAAACCTTTTACATGATCCCACTAAATCTAGATCTAGTTCACTGGCAGGTCTGAGATTGTGCGTTCCCAATCTGGTCCTTTTTAAATTTTCAGACACAGATTCACACAATAACAACACAATAATATAACTCAGTCGTACCGTATCTTCCCATCTTGAACCCTCAGCTCTGATTTAGCTGTTTAGTAGGGCTGCACGATTAATCGATTTAAACCGTAATCGGATTATTTGATTATGACGATGTTAAAAAAATGAAAATTGTCAAATTGATTTACCTCTCTGTCATGTCTTGCGCCTTCAGGCCACCGTAGCCTACCCAGTTCCCACACACATCAGTGTAAACAAACATGCCGTTTGGTATGGCTTCGCATTTTCAGACGACGAGCAAACCACTCCCCTTTGCAAAGTCTGTCTGAAGGCGGTATCAACCCGTCACCATGGAAACGAATTCAGAAGTAAACCCAAAAGTGTTTTGAGTTCACACAGCGTAACTCTTTTATGGCGCCTGTACGTGTCTGGACAAAACAACCTTTATACTTGTCGCTACCTGATCCGTCCCGGAAACCTGATTTGTACCGCTCATGTGCGAAACGAACGGCACTTCCTCAACTAGCCATCTTTGCGACAGCTTCGACACTTGTCAGACAGCTTCAGCATCAGCGAGCTCGCTTCATTCGGAATGGACGCTTCAATTTATCATCAGCCACACACTTTTCTCCTGAACGGAGCGCTTCTCCCGACTGAAGCAGAGCGCCGTAACGTCAAGAGAATGGCGCCCAGTTTAACGATCAAAGGTTCTTACTACAACTTAATTGTAAAATTCCAATGTAGTTACAAAAGGCTTGAATAAAAGTGAATATTTCATTTTTTAGATTTGAGACGCTGTTTAAAAAAGCTGGAATTCATTGTCCATAATGTGTCTCATATTGTGAATAAATTTGATTTATAAAATGAATGAAATAAATAAATCGCCCCTTGATACTTAAAAAAGTCAGAGAACCATGAACTTGACCGGGTTGCAGCGCTTTCTGTGGCCCAAAAAGTCTCACCGTGCTAGGCAGGAGCTCTGGCGAATGTCTCGGCATTAGCCCTGGAGCCTCCAGCTAGCTAGCCTGTCACATCGCCAGCTGGTTTCTGAAATCGATCGGTAGTTTAAATATAGTTTTTAAGGTGAAGTAAATTTGCACTTGCGCAGTACGGATCGGGTTTCCGGGACGGATCGGGTAGCGACAACACACCTGCTCTGTACTCTTCTTCTTCTGTCTTTTGTGCATTTCCACTGCAGCGTTATAGCGCCACTTACTCGGCATATGCACGACATCATTTTCAGTGGTTTTGCTTTGGGAGATGATAGAAAAACTTTTTATTAAAGTGAAGTTTGGTGAAGTTGTCAATGAATTAAGAATCGAAAATCAAGTTTTCAGAGAAAAAAACCTGGATTTTGATTTTGGCCTAAATCGTGCAGCCCTGCTGTTCGGGTTGAGTTGTTTGATAAAGCGACTGAGGCTTATAATGAAAACATGCCCCACATACTGTACGTACTTCCACCCACACAGCAAACCTGGAGCTGCCTTATTTCACATGAATAGTAAGAGTGCACAGACCTTCAGGTACGCTTGTTTAGCTTTAACAAAAGTGACATCAGTGGAAACTCTTACAGTATTTTTTGTCTGCACCATGACATTGTTCGTGTTTAAAAATGTTTTGTTTTGTTGCTTCGCTGCCTGTCATGAAAAAAAAAAAAGGCGTTAAGACCTTTGTTCTCACTGACACCTCGCCGCTTCGGTCTCCTTCAGCAGAATCTGCTCGGTTGAGAAAAGTTTCAAGTTTCAAGTTCCAAGTTCAAACACGGACTTTTGACCTTTAAAATGTATAATGTGACGGATGTAGACAATGTCATGTAAAATGCAATGGCTAACCTTTGTGGCTTCTCCAGAGGCAGAGCAGTGTCACCGAAATCACAGAGATCAGCAGTAAGCACACGACCACCACAGGAAGTCGAGCGTGCTCAAAGGGGGAGTTTAACACCTCAGGACGTCCTGCAAATCAAACAGAAATAAACACAGGTTGGCCCAAAACAACAGCTCTTGTTTTTGTGGTGATTTAGTGGTGAGCACATCTGTTCAAATGTCATATTCACACAGAGATGAGAGGCAGCATTTTGATCCTCACAAAACCAGATGGAAAGCATATTTCAGTAAGTCGTTTGAAGACAAAAATGAAGATTCGGAGATGTGGGTTCAAATTCAAAGACATGGTGGATGGAAATGAAAAAGCAGACTATTGAGACGGGCCTTTAATTTGTCTTTAATTACTCTAGATTCAAGAACAGATGATCATGAGGAAAAACTCCAGGAGCTCGAGAACAAGACTCTAGAGCTTGTTTTAAAAGAAGTGTGTTCAAGGACAGGAAATCCGCCAGCCTTTGAGGTTACCATGGCACCACTGATGACATTTCAGCAAACAGGGTATCAACTGCTTCAGATTCTGCTGAAATCAACCGCTTCTTTGGGTTTTCAGAGCCAAACCATGACAGACCAGGACAAGGACTGTGAGGGGTTATGGTGCGTTCGAGTTACCTCGGAATTCAGATGTCGGAGCTGAAAATGACGTCACACTGAGTTCTTATCCTTATGTTCAGACAAGGCAAGTGCTAAAATAACTTTAGTAGATGGAGCCATCTTGTTTGAGGCCTCTGATTTTGCTTTTTTTCCAACTTGGTAACTGAAACGCCGGGAAATGTGATTTTTTTTTGTGACAACAATCTTCCATGATAAGAAGCCGCTTTCATGGACTTACCTCGGACAGTTAGCCAGCTTTCCTTTGAGTGTCCAACTCCAGAGATGTTACAGCTGTAAAATCCTTCATCAGATTTGGAAACACGGTGGATGGTCCTGTTTCCTGTGGAGCTGCTTCCAATGAGGAGGCCATCTTTGTAGAAATGAGCGGTGTGATTTTTCGGGAAAATATTGGTGTGCTCAATGGAGTCCGTAGCCCTTATTTTACAACCCAGAGTCACAATGTCGCCCTCCTCCACAGGAAGAGCAGGACTCTCCAGAATCACGGGATCATCTAAAGGACAGATAGTGGTTGTTATAAAGAAGTGTAATGAAGTCACAGAATTTGGTATGTCTTGAATCTGACCCACCAGTCACAGTAATGTTGACGGCCTCGCTGCACCCTCCTGCTGCAGACTCGCACCAGTACTTTCCACTGTCAAATGGGTACAGATCAGGAAAGGAGCAGAAGGATTTTGTTTTATTTGGCCCGCTATGACAGCTTTCATTAGTGTTCTTTAGTGTGTTCCTTTTAACTGTCCACCCGGAGGAGTTCCCCTGAAATTCACAGCTCAGAGAGACGGACCCATAACTGAAAAACTGGGACCTGTTGGGCTGGACCCTCAGAGTGGCTGAAAGAAACAGACCAGTAGGTTCATGGATCGATCATCTCGGCATCATAAATGCATTTTTTCCCACCCCACCAGGATCAAGGGGGGCAGACCTCCTAGCTTCAAGCTTGGACTGCCGAAGAACCTCATACATCTCTACATATCCTACACCTAAGTGATTGAAATGTCACAAACTTCCGTGTTGTCTGCTGGGTCTATGTGGACTGTTGTCGGAAACGTTTCCTGCCACGGACCCTCTTGACTCACAACACTTGGTTATTTCGATGTGTCCCAAGACAAGCCTACAGTTCAGTTCATGTCTGATCGCATGTCGATTGTCATGCACTGAACAGGAGGTCACTAGACCTGGTCCCAGTCTGGTCAGCTGTTCCAGACTGGTTGATACTCTGGTATGTCAGAAACTATAGTCGGTCGGCCAACAGCACACTGTGGCATCATTGCCCAGCCTTAGGACCGTTCTTACAACTGTGAATAAAGACACCGCAGCAACAGTGGAATAGGTATAAGTTCATTTGAAGCACAGTTTCAAGAAAATAAATACAGTCTGACCAACAGGCGGAAAAAACAAGCTGATGTGAGAACACCCACAAAGATTACCACCTTCACAACGTTATAGTGTTTTCTATTTTCACTGCCAATGACACTTTTCACTGCTCACTGTACTGACTTCTGTGTAGGCAGGAAAATGCTGTGAACTTATTTTAGTTGCTTTCTGTTTGTCTGCGTTATAAAGGCCAAACCAAACAAGCATCACTGATAACATCTGCAGCAGCAGGGCACATCGCCCACACCAGAGGATCACGTTTGTAAAGCCATCTCACAGATTATCTGTGCAGACACTGAAAGACGTCTCTGCAGGACGAAACACTTGTTGTTTTTTTTATGTAACGATCGGTATAAAGACATAAAAAATGCAAAAACATGATATTCAATGAGCTGAAACAAAAATGTACGCATTCATATAACATGATGACACGATAAGCGATATGATAACCAAGATCTGCGATGATACCTGGGGTTTAATTTAGCAGGAGGAGATCTTTAAAAGCATGTATTTAATATTTTTAATCAGATTCAGACTCTGATACTGAACGAAAACGTTTATACTCACCTATGACGGCGCACAGAGTTATTATAGTCATGATGTTCATGTAGAAACACTGACTGACTGACAGGCTGTCTGGATGAGGGGCTGCTTATATAATCACCTCCTTCAGTCAGGATGTTGGGTGTTTATAGAGGTCATTTCCTGCTTTGGTCTTTTCAAGGTGACACCCATTTTCTCAATTTTACGGCCTTTGCCTCTTGTAGTCCTTTTGTGATGACCTAAATTTTGGACCAAAAACTCTTAAACCTCAACAGAGAATAAAAAAACCCCAGTTATGCTGACCCTGACACTTTTTTACGTTGCACAGCGATAACGCGACAAAACCTGAAGCTGTCTTTGCTCTGCCGACAGAAATCAGAGGGTCCATGTTGAACGACACGGAGCACGACGACACAAAGGTGCGACTGGGTCCCGCAATCAGGTAAAAAAAATAAAACTCTTTAAACATTATTCTCAAAAAATGAATTTTACTCTCTGAAATTCTTGCAGGATTTATCTCTTTAAATTTTAAAGATCTAAAGAGTCAATAAAACACAAATAGAATTTCTTCAGCTGATTAACTCTTGACTGAAAAATAAAGACCTCAAAAAACAACCAAGAAATTCAGTTTTGAATTGACTCTGAAATTAAAGGGATATCCCAGTGTAAAGACCAAGACCTCAGGCCAGGCCATTATGGACTACAGCGGGGTGTCACAGCTCAAGGAAGAACATTTATGATCATTTCTTTATATCCCTTTAATAAACAGTGTCCTGATAGAAAACCTTTAATCCAGTTTTACAGTTCGATTACCTGCTTTTCCAGGAATATTTCTGTTTATTACTGTTTGTTTCAGTTCAATAAAGTTTTTACCTTCATATTTATTAAATTCAATAAAAATAAATTTATTTTTATTATTGTTAGTTTCCAAATTAACTGTTTTGTTAAGTATTTATTATAATTGTTGAATGTTTAGCTCGTGAAAACATTTTTAATTTCCTTAAAAACTCAAAAATCTGTAAAAATCTTCAATAGATGCTGTTTGTGTGTTTTATATTTAAACTTAGGGGCAGCAGCGGGACTGAATGTCACTGCAGATGACTCAGCTGTTTTGCGTAAGGATTGTTTATATGTGACACAGCAATAACTCACTGGACTAAACATGGCTTCCCTCAGTTTGCGTGGCATTTCCTGGAGTCTCTCAGGGGTTTTGGGGTGAGATGGCACTTCCTGTTGGGCAAATTAAGAATTACAATAATTAAGGGCTGAGGATCATCATGAGAAGTTTACACTTCACCATGATCTGGTGTTATTTTCTTTTCTTAGCCGGTTTATACCTGACATGCCGAGTCACTAAGTATTGCATCAAATCACAGCAACACGAATCAGAACAAGTCAGGACAAGTCTTTTTCAGCATCTCAATGATCACATGACAGGTCACATGATGGATGTAATAATTTCAAGTGAGAGTGCAACAGTGTGAAGAAAAAAACAAAAAGAACACCCAGAGAGAGTTTACTTACTTTTTTAGTTTTATTTTTCACCATGAGCTCCTTGGATGTACTTTTTTAGTTTTATAAGATGGATGGGCATCCAGAGAGAACTTTGTTTTTTAAGTTTTGTACAATGAATCAGCATTTACAGAAGAATGTACTCTATGGTTATCTAGTGAGCACTTTTAACAGCAAAACCAATTTAATTCATGACTTTTCAAAGAGGTTTTTGTCCATTTTATATTATGAGTGAACCTTAATGGGACACTAGTTCATATTTTTTTACAGTAAATGACTTCTAATGACTAATATATTTTATTACCAAAAACACTGTTTAACAACAAGATCATACTTAAAATTTAAAGTCCTGTATACGTACAACAATAGTAGTGAGGGACAAGCCGAAAACCTCACCCTCATCAGTATAAAAGTAATTTTAATGATTCAAAATGATATTTAATTGACTTTAATTTGATGTTATATTAAGGAGAGGAGACATGGTAATATTATATTTTTAAATTATATATTCATTTGTTGTTATCGTAATTTTATTTACTTTTACTTTTATAATGCATGAAGCGACACTTATATAACGGAAAAGTACGAGAACACACGAGTGCGTTCCTCCATGTTTGGACGCTCCTTGTTGCCATGGAAAATCGTGACGTAGTTTTTTCCGAACGTCAGAGGTAGGCGTGTCGTTGACTAATAATGGCAGACAGCATGAAGGCAGCTCCAGAACTCCGGTGGACCGTTAGAGACCGTATCTGCCGGTCTTTGTGTCGGGGATGTGTATGGTTAAGTTCGGGGTCCTAGCGTTAGGTCTGGCCTTCCCTCTCTGGACTTTTACCGCCGTGTTCGGTGTCCCTGTCGAAGGTAAGCGCTTGTGTTTTCTCGTTCCCTCTCTGTATGTCTCCTCGGTGTTCCAGCGTGAAGAGTTACCGTGCTAACCTGTGACCGCGCGGTTTTCTGTATCTTTCATTTAATGTGATGTGTAGGATAATATTTTGACTATTATACCTGATTAGACGACAATTTAATACACTAGAGCTCTTTTATAGTTTAACAGACATTATAACCACGATAATTTGACGCTGTGAAGTGTAAATCGCCAGTTGGCAGGGTCACTTTTTTAACCAAAACACCAGGGGTTACAAAGATCGATAAAAATACGTTTGGGAGTGACTTAGCAAAAAGTAGATGTTACAACTTAGCGTATTATTAAATTAACTTGTTTCAGTCTGTCGTTGCTTAATATTTTTGGTAAAGTTTTTGGCCACAGGCATCTCCTCATCTATCGAAACTGTCAGTATGTGTCATATTTAAGATGACAGGTGTCTGTATCACCTGTAATATCTGAAATATTAATCAGTCTATGAAAATAAATATGGTAAAATATTTGATATATCCAGGCTGAACGAGTCAGGACTTGACAATGTGGCTGACTTAATCGTGACTCACGTCAAATCATCCACGTGTTTACTTTACGGGTTTCTCTAAATGAGTCAAAAATGACTCATCTGAATTGGTCATTCAGATAATATTGAGGGTATTAAGGGTATTTCCAACACCAACTATGAAGCTACAGTTATCTGGCGGGAATGGTCCGCATTTTGAGACGTAAGAGGATGTCGTGTTTGTTTACATTCAAATTTGAAAGATCAGATCAGCTCGACGGTTAAACTGAAAATACAAAGGGCCTCCAGTTATCGTGACAGGTGAAGTTTTCTTCTCATTTAGGTGGGTAAAAAGTTCAATCCCAACATGAAATCATCACCTCATCACTTTAAAGTGAGTAAGTCAGTGGTTTAGTCAGTGAAATCTGTGTTGTTGGTCTTGTTTTTGCACACAGAAAACTGAAGTTTGTTTAAAATAGAAAAGCAAAGGGAAAATTGGTTTCAAACTGATCAACAGGATACAAAAAGTTATTTAAAGACAGACTAAATGCTTCTGTCAGTGATTAGAGGTTTATTTATTATTTTCATTTTGCAATATTTTCCAACCTCGATCGCGCAGTTTGCTAATCTTTTGGGTTTTTTTATGACACTTTTCAGACAAAAAATGCAGTTCAAAGTGCGTCAGAGGCTAAAAATAACAATTAACAACAAAACCCAAACCTCCCACTCACACACACATACACAAAGACTCACACCCACCCTCACTCACCCACACATCTAAGACAGGAATTAACACAAAAGACTAAGAACAGAGATAATTAATAAATTGACATAAAATAAACATTAAGAACTTTGATTTAAATGAACATTTGCAATAAGAGAAATATAAAAAGGCAGTTAGTGAAAAGCCTGGTTAAAAAGGTGAGTCTTGAGCCTCAACAGTCTCAAAAGAGTCATTGTTTTGACTGAAAGTTTACCGAAACAGAAATTTAAAGATGTGTCTGAGCCTTCAGGGAAATCAAACAAAACTCGAAAAGGCAGGTGTTTCCACCAAGTTTTCCATCAGCTGTTTCCCTTCGAGATGGTTGGGGTTTCAGTTGTTCCTCAGGCTGCTCTCATGTAGAAATGCACCGATCCATATTTTTCCGATCCAGTCAGATTCCGATACCTGGGCTGAGCGTATCGGCCGATATACGATACCGATCCAATACTACTGTCGAATGAATGACTGAACAGTATACCTCGCCCTGTGAGTGAAGGCATCAGGCATAAACATTCATTTACATTCGATGTAAACATTTAGTGCAAAAGGAGAGACGGACATAGAATACAGAGCGAACAGAATCGCTGGATCGGCGTCATTCATCAGTTATCCGATCCAGTTAATTTGTCAATATCGGAGCTGATATCCGATCCAAATATCGGATCGGTGCATCCCTACTCTGAAGACCAGCCTGAGACAGAAGTTGAAGAAGATGTTTGCGAAGTTTTTAAAACTTGAACTAACTTTGCGTTAACTCTCCAGGTCAGCCTAACGTGATCGGTCCCCGCTCGGTCAGAGCTGCTCCAGGTGAAGACGTCATCCTGCCCTGCCACGTAGAGCCTCAACTTGACCTGCAGGATTACACCATTGAGTGGTCCAAGCCGGACCTGAAGCCGCAGAGTGAGGTCACTTTCGTCCTCCTGTACAGGTACAAGAAAGAGGTCAAGAGTGTGAAAAGCGAGGCCTACGTGGACCGAACGAGGCTGTTCACAGAGTCCCTGAAAAGTGGGAACGTTTCACTGCAAATCAAGGGAGTCACTGTGGAAGATCAGGGGGAGTACAAGTGCTTAGTCCCCCTGCTAAGGAGCCGA
Source organism: Xyrichtys novacula (assembly GCA_962446985.1). Taxonomy (NCBI): domain Eukaryota; kingdom Metazoa; phylum Chordata; class Actinopteri; order Labriformes; family Labridae; genus Xyrichtys; species Xyrichtys novacula. The sequence continues at coordinate 249,090 of OY660886.1, forward strand.
AACAGACAGGCCACCATCAGGCTCGAAGTTGGTGAGTCCATGTTCAGATTTCTGACAGATGAGCTCATAAGTTTTCAAAGCTGAAGTAATTTTTTGACGATATTTGGGGTTTCGATTCACTCTGACTTTAACTCTTGTTTTTTTCTAGATCCAAGCTTTGCTCCAACAGAGACATCAGTGGATCCAAACAATTTCACCACTCCTGAACCGACGGATCAGACCGACAGGGAAAGTAAGAAAACACCCAAAGGAAATTTTTAATCTAATCGTGAGACTGAATCTGATTCATGTCGTATTTGAGTTTAATACGAGTCACTCTAACCTGTCTTTTCTACTCTGTCTCCACATCAGGTGGTCGCTCACATCCAGGCGTCTGGATCTCTGTGCTTGTCTTCAGCTTTGTACTCCTGGGTGGAGGCATATATTTACTCATTAAGAGTCAAAAGCAAAATGTAAGTAACGAAACAACACAATCTTACATCTTTAAAGGTTTCTTTAGTTTAAAATCAACTGTGTATTCATTGTCAATAAACGTATCTGTTCTCCTCGTTCCAGAGTTCTGCGTTTTCTGCTACTAAAATAAACCTGTCATTTGTGTAGCTGCTTTGCTCAAACTCACACCGGCCTTCGACATCACCTCAGGGATTTAAACCGGTCCCACAGTTGAAGAAGAATTTATCTGCTGGAAACCAGCTCCCATCAGAAGCAGGATGTAAGTCTGATTTGAATATGGTCTCTGAGTCCTGATAACGGCCGTTTCACACTTTGAATAATGAGTCAGATAGGTTTTATGACTTGCAAACATCTCTCATAGGAAGAGAGTCTAGTGGCAGTAAAGCTGACGTGTTCTGCTTGGTGTTTTCTCCATCCAGAGTCCATCTCAAGATCTTCAATGATGCTGAATCAAACCCTGAAAGAACCTGGAGTGATGGATTTTCTTCTTAAAGCAAGTTTATTTGGGACTTTAAAAGGAGGAACCGTGCCAGACCACGAACCCTCCTGAAGGTTCTCGGCACTGATCCATCAACAGAACTGCTTCATCATCTAAGGTGGCTTTGGATTCTTAGATTTCACTCTTTGTCTGTAAAGAACTGATTGCTGCTTCGCCTGACCTCAGAGAGACACTCGGTGGATCTTTCCTGTTTGGATTCAAGTCTTTATTTCTTAGAGAGGGGTTTTTTGGTGTCGCACTTTCTCTTGAAAACACCCGTCCTCAGTAGACCACACCTCAAAGTTCTGGACTCATGGACACTTTAGTTACAAATCCTGATAAAAGTATAATTATTAAAAGGTTTACAGAGTACCTCTTAAACCTGATAAAACCTTTAAATGACCTGAAAGCGGTGGTCCTGATACAGAAAGGCGCCGTCGTATTTCAGAGGGTGGCAGCCATGCCGTCGGAGTCAAAGATCTCTCTGAAGTTTTCTACTCTTAGACCTCATGAAATAAAAAAAACGTTCTATCATAACTTTGCCAAATATACACTTTTTGTTTTACTTAAAATTTACCAGATATTATTTTATCTATTGGAACTTTTTCTACTATCTACTCGACTTTTTATTTTATTTTCATGGAGATGTTCTTCAAAAATTCCACACAACCCTAAATGACATTAAGAAACGAACAGGTCAGTGTTCTCAAACTATGTGATCAAAGTTTATAAAGAGGGTTCAGGATAGAGTAAAATACTGTCGGTGATATCTGACACTTTAGTTATTATAGAGAGAGGCTGCTTTTGTTGAGTCATTGCACTTTAAAGTTAACGTGAAGTAAAGTCAGTGTTAGCTGAATGAATGTGATAAATACTGTTGAAAAAAGACGTTAAAGTTTTTTATGTCACAGTTTAGAAGACCTAAATATACCTCTTTTAAAGTAACGCGATAACAGAGACACTTAAACACAGGAGTGTCGGCAACTCAGATGAACGTTTCCTGACAGACCAAAACAAACCAACATTATTAATTCATTTTAGAAAGTCCTGTTATTGCTCTTTAATCATATCTTTAAACTGTGCTAGCCATAGTCATTATTTATTCTCAATGCAACCTCGTCGATTACCGTCTTAGTTGACAAGAAGTTGATCTTCTTAGTCAGATTTTTGTTGTTTTAACTCTTGAATGTAATTTAGTGACTTCCTGAAGACTTGATTTTAGTTGATTAATGTCTTTAAGAATATAAATGACAGTCGTCTGTCAGATATGACTCAGGTTTTTATTTTACTTTAGACTGAAGAAACTCTTAAGTTGTATTTTGGGCTGCATTTCACTTCTTAGTCATCAACCCAAATTTGGCCATTAGCCAGACACTAAGTCCATATGAAGCTATATTTACATACTGACACTGAAACACAGGCAGGTTTCCCCTGTGAAATATTATCCAATCAAAAAGGTTGTCTTTTTGTTTTATAAAGAAAAATCTTTTGCACATATAACTTTGAAGTATTGGGATGTTCCTCATTTTTTATTTATTTATCAATCTTTGCTGTAAATGCCGAATAAATCTACTTCTCAAATGACTGCAGAGCTCTGGTTTCTGTGTTACAGTCGGCTGTTACAAGACGTTTCAGTCGACTCCATCTGTGGTTTCATGTGTTCACGTTTTTTTTTTTGGCTGATAAATTTGCAAATCATCTGAGAAATGTAAATTTAAGAAATCAGCGTGGGGTAAAAAAAAAGAGAACGGGGCCCTAAAATGGAGCCCTGAGAGACTCCACAGTCGAGTGAAAGGGCTGCTTCAGAGTGTTTTCACCCATGTTAAAGGGATATTCCGGTGTAAATTTAAGTGATGGTCAAACACACCGTAGCGAGGGGCTTTTTGGTTGAGCGCGTGGGGAAGTAGACCTCTGTGTATTTATATCCTGCGGTCGTTACTAAAGTTGGTATGATGAGAGAAGCAAGCGGTCGTCAACATTCATCTCTGGAGGGGTCTAACTTTGCGTTGCAGTGTGTTGGACCATAACTTAAATTTTCGCCGGAATATCCCTTTAAGTTTATTTTAAATCGTATCCTGTCCATTTTTGATGCTGAAATCCCTTCGGGTTTTGATCAACTCTGTAAGTTTATATTTAATCTCCATTGTTGGGTCGTTTGCCTCCGTTTCGGGAGGGGTTAGGCAGTAGTCAATTGCATGGCCAATGTTCGATCATTTTGACCAGGTCTCTTTCATTTCCTTGTTTCTGGACATTTGGGGGTTTCGCTTGACTAGCGCTTGCAAGTGAAACCTTCAACCTCCATGTGGCATCGTTGTTATCGGCATTGGTTTCTTTTCATGAAGTTACAGGCGCAAAGAGTTGGGTATTTTTCTCAAAGATTGCTCTAGTTGTAACTGGCAAAACACCTGTTGTGTTTCATCTATGCAAAAAGTCCCAAAGTCTCCCATAAACTCAGTGTTGGTAAAACATTATGACTTGACTCAAAGTCAGACAAACAATCTTAGAAGGCACATAACATTCCCATGTCTTTGTTTATCACTGATGATTTTCTTTATTTTGAATTGAGTTTAACTTTCACTGACAGAAAAACCAAGCACATGGACGTTGGGCTGTTTAGTGACTCCATCTAGTGGCTGACAGACAGCACTAACAGTATCGAGCTGTGGTTCTTTAGGACATAACTGACATATTCAACTACAGACACACTTTTGGAATGGACGGACTTTGGACCCCTTTGAGTCCATGAGCCCCACTTTGAGTCTGGCTGATCTGAAGTAAAGCACCAACAGTTGATAAAGGCTTTAAACACATTTCATCAAAATACAGAAATATATATACACAATTATTTACATAACGGTCCTTATTCTGCTCAGCTATTTTTACAACAGATTTGAAGACTCAAATTTTATAGATCACCGTCACTGTCAACCTCTCTGAGGTCTTGAATTTGTCTCTTTAGTTTTTGAACTTCCTCTCTGAGACGGCCGTTTTCTTCAGTCAAATCATCAATTTGTTGTTGCAGAAGTTCAACTTGTCTTTGAAGGTTGTCGTTTTGTCTCTCTGGTTGCTCCATGAGAGGATCAATGGGTCCATCAGTTTCAACTGTGAAGGGAAAACGGTGAATTTCTTTAGTTTAGAAGTTGTGCAGAATTGCTAAATGTAGGTGAAGCTAATTCCTTTAGGTGCCTCGAGTATCCTCAGTCCCCCAGAGATCATAGATCTAAGTTACCAAAGGCCAAAACCACTTTTGGACCCAACAAATATGACCCTAAATGAGTGAGATATGCTGTGGTGGGCTAAACATAGACAAATGAGGCCCACAAAGGGTTAAGATTTGTTTAAGCTTGTGGTCTCATCCGGTTTCAAATCTTCTTCAAAACATCAGGATGTAGTTCTTGATTTATGGCCCCACTCAAGGATAACAAGTTTTAACTTAATGTTGGGACTGGCCAACAAGCCACTACCAACCTGGGTACCTCTAGCGACCCAACCCCACCTGCTTCCCCAAATATGGTCTCCTGTGGTTCCCACTACCAAGACTTGGATGGTGTGGTGGACCACAATCCAAATGGTGATGTTCCGGTTGTTTAGTCCTCTTTATATTTGCAGAAGATGATGTTGTTTCACAGGTCGTCTTCAAGTTCTTTCATAAACCATCAGATCTCTGGGTAACACAAACACCTACCTGTTCTCAACAAAACTCGGCTTACCCTCTTCCACTCTGTCTTCTCCTTGTAGTTGGCTCAGTGACAGTGATCCTTAACAAGAAGGGTCGCATGGTTACTGATCAAAGTGTTGGCTTGATCAATTAGTGTTATAACTCCCTCTAATCGACAGTGTAAAAAAGTAAGTAGACGTGGTCTCTTTATTTGAATCCTTAAGCTGGTGAAGGATTGCCGAAAATCAAACCCAACATCTTCTGAGTTGATTAGTTACGTCAATTATCATTCATCCAACGAGTTTATAATAACAATCTTTAGTTTCAACACAACATGATGCTAATTTTGACCATTATGGCCCCATTGAAAGTTGAACAGTTAAGTTAGGGATCTTAATCTTGGCCATTAAAACCTCTGATTGACAAGCCCTGACCATCATCTAGAAAAAAAGTTACTGATATCCAAACTTTCGTCTGTATTTGTCCCCTCCTGTCCTTCAATGGTGGATATCCAGTTCTTAGTTAGAGTTTGATCTTGGGTAACTGCGACAAAGCTACTCAATGTTGTGAGTAAAGTACTACCTACCATTTTCTCGTGGTTGTCTAGTGTTTTGAACTGCAACTGTAAAAGAAAATATTAGCTTATTGACAAAAAGTTACGGTGCATTGTTCACAAAAATCTTACTTTTGTAGTTCAAACTAGATTCAGCATTATGATAAATATTTGAACAATCACTTTACATGCACATTCACTAATTCAACATTCATCTGTGACGGTCCAGAATCCTCTCCCTAAACCCCAAAAGTAGAAGCAGAGATGAAAAGTATTAAAAGTTGAAAATATCAGTTACCTATTTTACGGGTCAGATTTCTCCCAGCTGGAGGTGTGAAGAAATGTGAAATGAGTTATCAGATTAAAAACAGTATTCTAGAAATTGGTCATATTCAGAAGCTAAATAACTTACCCCACGTCAACATCAGAGCCCCCATAATCAATGCAAACAGAAACAGCAGCACCATCACGATGAGCCAGCCAATGAGATTGGAGAGTGAAATTTTCATGGTAGCCACTTCCCTGAAGACTTCTGAAAAATCAGAGAACGGATCAGCAGAACCGTTCCACAGTACTGTTGAATTTCACAAACTAGTATTGACGGTGTTTTTAACCCTAAATACACTGTAAAAATGTTTGTAAAAACTGAATTTGATAAACCCTACTGCAGTCTCTCTGATTTAGGGAGAAGGATGCAGAGTCCATGATTTCCAAATAGAAAGTGAAATTTTGACTTCCACTTTGCCTCAGTCCGTTTTTCATGACCTTCGGCCCTGAGACGTTGTCGGCTTTAAGTGAGTGATTCTGAGCCCCTGCTGTGATTTCCATGTCTGCTGTTAATCCAGGGATCTAAGGATTATGGTCATCCAGTATTCATTTTTTGACCTTGTCCCTTTTTTTTTTTAACATAAGTTGTATTTGCGCTTTTTTCACCTGGAGGACTGATGACGATCTCTCTTGTCTCTCTGATGTCCTTTTGTCGAACTGTACATGTGTAATTTTCACTGGCTGCGATGTCCACTGTTATCCGGCTGTAGACCGAGAAGTATTCACCACGTTCGATCCTGTCCTCATGAGGAATGATGCGTCCTTCGCTGTCCCTCCACTCCATCTTAGGCTCTGGGTACCAGTTCCTGGCTTCACACTTAAAAACGAGTTTGTCCTTGTATCTCTCGAGTGAGATTTGTGGCTCAGACACAGCACCTATGACTTAGCGGGAGAAAAATAAAAACTACAATATGTTAAGTCAGAATTTGTTAATGAACCAGAGTAATCTTTGTGATAAATCACTGTGACGCTTATCAGCAAGCTTACCAACGGAGACTTGTATAAAAGATTCCGACATGGTGATGAGTTTGCACGTGTACATCCCTGTGTCAGAGATTTTCAGGTCACTGAGTTTTAAGGACATGTTGCCGTTCCTCAGTTCCTGTTCAAACAAATTGGTCCTCTGCAGGAAGGATGGGTTCACATCGTCATACAACAACCTCCCTTGACGGAAAATATGCACATAACTGGGATTCAGATCTGATCGTGTCCACTCGACGGTCTTCTCAGCAACATTTGTTGCAGGCTTCAGGCTGCACGGCAGAACACAGTGATGTCCGGCTAATCCGACTACCGTCTCTGTTGATCCGATTAACTGAGACTCACCTGGAAAGAGCGCAAAGTTTCAGTCAAGAAATCATCGGAATTTCATAAAATTTTGACCATCGTTGAAATTGCTTAAATTTTTCTATCACTTTGCTGAGTCATCCAAAAATGACTCAGTGATTGTGTCCATCGTTCCATTTCCTACCAAACTCATTTCATTTCTACAATAATGCTCATTATTCTGTTCACTTTTATCAAACCGAACTGCCAGGCCAATACTTCCACCACAACAATGAACTGACACGGTTTGACCATGCCATGATAATGTCCACACACCATTTCCAATAAACTCTACGCTACTGCAAATCAGACAAGTAGATACTCTTAGCTGTGTAATCCAGTGTGCTTACCTCTCATAACTGGAAACCACATTTGAATCAGAAGTAGTCCAGCTATACTGCGCACCCCTGCAGAGGTCATCCCAAAGCAGGCGTCAGTAAATCAGAGTAAAAGCCAGGTAACCTCAAATGTTTCTTCCATCGACCTCTGAGTCTACCTCTTATCTGTACTTCTTTCACTGTGAGTAGTTCGGAGATTGTTGAACCTGCATGTCAGCATTACACTCATATGTAGTTGAGGGTGTGGTTGAAGCGGTATGTTGGCCAGTCCTTAAGTTTACATCCGAGTTGCCATTCTAACGACCAATCGGGGCTGGATAAGGTGGTGGACGGCCAATCAAAGCCACTCATACAAACAGTAGTCTTCCAGTTGCTCCATCTTCACGTTCCTCCTTTCTATTGCGCAAAAGTGACCTCGAAGTTTCACCTCAAGCTAAAAAATGCACTCGATGTTTGGTGCGTTTTTTGGTGGGAGGGGCTTGACGGTGCAGAGAGAGATCTACACCTTTTCAGTCGAACGGCTGACGGTCAAACACGCTCCGATTGTGTCCATTTTCTTGAACCTCCACCGAAACCGGTCATGATTTGTTGTTGTTGTTCGGTGTAACGCTCTTCTACGTCCAGATCTCAGAGTGTGTATTTTCATCACAGTGGAACAACAAGTTTTTGTTTCAAGCTCAATGTCAAAAAGTAGTTCTTAGCTGTCAAGGCGAAGGATCTGGACTTGCTGGAGGGTGTTCTGGGACATCTTCGTGACGACACTAATAACCTCAAAACCAGGAATTCAGGGATCAGAAACGTTCAGCTGGAGTATTTAACTTTTCTGTGGTCGTGAGAGACTTTGTTGGTGTAAACATGTCAGCTGTCACCCTTTTATAAGTGGTTGCAAAGAGTTTCGGTTACCAGGCAGGATTCCTCCATATGACTCATCTTCATTTCTGAAATTCCTTCCTGGAAACCGGTAGCACTTGATCTTTTGTTTTTGTTGACATAATTTTGGGTCCGCCTACTGAGGTTTGAATCAGCCAATAGGATTACAGTGAACCTCCTTCAGGGAGGCTGTCTTCATGCCAAAATGTGAAACAATGTCTGATCTTGTTGGCACGGGGATTTGAAAACTATCACATCACCACCTCAACCCAACAAACGATTGTGCACGTTTCATTTTGTTGGGTTCAGGTTCTTCTCAGTATCTGTCGAGTACTGTACTGGCAGATCCGGGTTCTCTCATGTGCTCTTCTAGTAGACGTCACTAACAGCTTCATGCCCTGAAACACCTGTGTCTCAGAGCGATACAGTTGCCAGGACCTAGAGCCCATGTCAGGAGGACTAACAATTCACTGATGGGGAAACATCTGTGAGAAGGCAATGAGACGAGGTCATCCTAAGTCGTCCACTACAGACCTTTACTTCTGCCTCGAATGATACTACTAAGACCTTGAAGTTTTAAAGGAATATTCCAACGTAAACTTAATTAACACAGAGTTAGACACCCCTTCGAGAGATGAATGTTGCCGACCGCTTGCTTCTCTACTTATACCAACTTTGGTAATGACCGCAGATAGCAACACAGAGAGACATGAGCTCAACCAAAACGCCACTCTATAGCCACAAATAATGCTCAGAACAGCACCTAACTTCATCAACAGGACATATAGGGTCACAGACATAGTACTAGACACCAAACATCTTTTTAACTTTGACTCATTTCTTTAACAAAGAGACTAAACACAACTCACCTACTCTCTTCCAGCAGCCGCTTGTTTGTAGCGAGACCTCGGGCCTTTACAGACTACAGCACAGATGCGGTAGTTTTTCTGCCTTAGCGTCTCGGTCTGACTGTATTTCCATGAAGAAATGATCAGAAATGTTCTTCCTTGAGCTGCGACACCCCGCTGTAGTCTGTAATGGACTGGCCTGAGGTCTCACTACAAACAAGCGTCTGCTGGAAGAGAGTATGTGAGTTGTGTTTAGTCTCTTTGCTAAAGAAATGAGTCAAAGTTAAAAAGATGTTTGGTGTCTAGTACTATGGCTGGGACCCTATATGTCCTGTTGATGAAGTTAGGTGCTGTTCTGAGCATTATTTGTGGCTACAGAGTGGCGTTTTGGTTGAGGTTTGTTTATGGCTCCTCAGACCGCTGTGTATTTCTATTCTGTGGTCGTTACTAAAGTTGGTATAACTAGATAATCAAGCGGTTGGCAACATTCATCTCTGGAGGGGGGGTCTAACTCGGTGTTACAATGTGTTTGACCCTAAATTAATTTCACACCAGAATATCCCTTTAAGGTCATTTTTCTGCCTCCAGACACTCGATGAATCCATTTTTTTTTCTCGGGTGAAATTTCTGTTCGAGATGTTTGGCCGATTTTCAAAATGATCTTCATATTTATCAGGTGTGTAGGTGAGAAAAAACTCCATCAAAACAACAAGTGAACTTCTAAACCTTTTCTACTTCGTGAGATGCTCTCACTCAAGGACAACGCCCGTGTTAGAGTACATTGTACTTGACGAGATTCGGTCAATGTGTCTCTATTGTTTCACGGAAAAAGTGGTCTGTGCAGAAACAGGGGGTCTGGACACCTCGTTTCCTGTGGTTTAAGCACATAAGAGGAAATGCTGAGTGGGCGTTCGCCTTAACTGCAGTGAGAAAGCATGAAGCCCTCTGTGCTGTTTCTCATCTTCTGTGAGTACTTAAGTCTTTTTATCTTTGTGCTTTCAGGACGATCTCAGATCGGGTTCAACAGAGAAGTCTTCTCTTCTTTATCACTTACCTGCTCTTTTGGTTTTTAGGTGTGCTTCCTGCTTCGCCATCACCTGACAGCAAAAACGAAGGTACTGAGCTCTTTTAATCTCCACTTTTGGGTTATTGTAGGATAAACATGTTTGCTGAACTGTCTTAAAGACGAAACAATAATTCACTCTTGATTTCAGTTCAGCTGAAGAAGAGATAAAGCATGCGAGTCTCATAAGGCAGAGTGGTGCAGTTTCAGTGGGATGTGGAAAATGTTCAGTGGTAGCTGGTGACACGTTCGAGCTTTTGCTAAAGATAATTTCTTCAACACTCACAGTCAAGATGATTTTAGCAAACAGGAAATATAAAGACCTGAAATCAGTCAAATCAGTTTTAATAAAGTTTAATGCATTTTTCAATCTCTCTGTTTATTTATCCCAACATGTTTAAAAAGGTAATGTTAGCTTGCAGAGCCATTAAAACACACTTAAATTACATAACTCCGTTTGAAGAGGGTTTGGGTTTTTCACTTTGACAGTAATTGTGATTGTTTGAAACTGACCAGGTCCTTTTCAGTCGGATAAAGAGTTAATTTGTCAGTTCTGTGTCGGTGGTTTTAATTGTGGTTCTCACGACTCTTTTCTTGAGGATGAAGGAAACACAGTAATCCATCTCTGGGACTATAAAGGAGCAGTTCAATGAGTCTGAGGAGTGTTGACTTACAAGATCCTTGACTTGATCTTAGACACGCTTTCAAACTCAGCCTCATCTATCTTGTTTTTTTGGCTGGAGTTGTTTGATCTGTCTCCAAATATTATGAATTTAGTTTTGCTTGAGTTCAGTGTAAACTTATTTAAATCAAACCAATTCTTCAGTTTCTTGAACTCATTAACCGCAGGATTATAGGTGATGGAAACTTCCCGTGTCCAAAATAAGTTGAAGAACTGCTCCTCTTATTTCAAAGTTTTACGAGGGTTGTCTCTAACGCTGTAGTCATTCACAGATTGATGTTTCTGTCTTCCAGTCCTCCATCTACACATGGTTCCCAGTAGGTCTCAGTTCTTTAAGTACGATTCGGTCTATCTGAGCTGTGAGGCGTCATCCAGAGGTGGTCTACCGAAGTGGATTATCTCCAAAGGAGTCGAGTCCTGCCTGAGTGGAAGGAAAAGTCTGAAAGTCTCGACCTGTAATTTAAGTGACCTGTACCCCTTTGACAGTGGACTTTGCTGGTGTGAGACAGAGTCAGGAGACAGAGGTCCACCTGTAAACATCAGAGTCACAGGTATGAACCGATGACTGAAACAGGTTTGACATTAACGAATCAACGAACAGACCGGACATGCTAATATGAAGAAAACTGTTCAACAGTTGGAGGGCTTGTTATCTAAACTGAGACGTATGAAGACTGTTTAATGCTGAGGTAAAACTGCATGATCCTCTAATCCACCACTGTAGATCTCATAGTCTCCTTCTCTTTGTCCGGGTCTCAGGTGGTCCTGTGATCCTGGAGAGTCCTGTCTACCCCGTGATGGAGGGGGACAGTGTGGCCTTGCGCTGTGCAGAGAGGGAGACCTCCTCCAGGCTGACAGATTTCTATAAAGATGGCCGCCTCATTGGGAGCAGCTCCACAGGAAACATGACCCTCCACAGGGTCTCCAAGTCCAACGAAGGACTGTACATGTGCAACATCTCTGGAGTTGGAAGTTCACTCAGCAACTGGCTTTCTGTTCGAGGTGAGACCATTATTGATATCTGCTGCTGCAAACGCACCGTTCAGTCCTGCAGATATGATAACCAATCAGATAGTCATGATCAGTGCAACCATAGCTTCACTTTGGCTTTGAGGTTTGAGTTTATTTTGTGGAATAAAGTTCAAAGCCAACGTTGAGCCTTCATGTCTGTTAGACCTTAAAAGACCTGAAACTCGAGATAAAGACCAAACATCCACTCAGGAAAGGTTCAGCTGAAGGTGGGGTAGACAGGATCTGAGGAAGTGCCAGTTTTTGAAAGAAATCCTGAACGTCAACACAAACAGACGCTCCTGCTCGCTCGTATCGTTCCAGTTAAATTCAGATATAATGCAGATAAATCCTTCAGATCATTACAAATGGGGCCCAGTCAAGGTGAAAGTCAAAAGCATTGGTGCTACTGTAGATGCCAACAGACTACCAGCAAACACAATGTTTGCAGGACTTCTACAACGAGGATAAAGTGACATAGTCCAGGACCCGAGGGAGGACAGTTTAGCGATGGCGCTACAACACGCTACAGCAGGTCCGTTTGACAAGAAACACTTCTGTTACAGACACTTGTCTTACTTTGTTAAAGCGGTTTACCTGTCCAGCAGAAAGGTTACAGGGTCACCAAGATCCCCAAGCGTCCCCCATGGTTTATGTTGACCCGGCTTTTTAGCTCTTGTCCGGTCTACCTCCGTTTTAAGCGCCCGTTATTCCTCCAGAGTCTCCGATATTTACTTTGTTTTCTTGCTTGTGTCGGCAGTCGTGGCCAAAGGAGGATTCAGACAATTTTCCGAACTTTCTGGTTGGTTTCTACTGTCCGATATTGTAGCACGCTAACTTTGTTTGGGCTCGTGAACATTATTCAAGGAATTGGAGCACGCCCCACAACACGAGGGAGCAGCGTCTGTCATCACAACGAATCAGGTTGGCTTTGTTTACAGTCAGAAAGAGCGGACCGCTCAAAAATGTTCAAATGTTGACGACACAGACATAAGAGAACACAGAGATATCGTTATACTCCCAAATGTCATCAATAACTAATAACTATTGACTGATATTAAAAGATTTTTGTGTGAACACCACAAAAAAAATGCTTCTTTAACGGAATCCCGCCTACCCCACCTTTAAGGCATAAACTACCTGGGAAGGGGTACCCGCTCTCACGGATATTTATACTATTACAGTCTCCATCTGCTGGCCGGTGCAAGTATTGCAGTTTAAGCTCACGTTGCAGCTTTTGCAGCTTTTGCAACTTTTTAAGTATGTGTACAACCATTTTCCTTCAAGTCTGAAAGAACAAACTAAATAAACAAAATCTGACTGATTTTAATCTTGATATCAAATTAAGATTCAGTTCATCTCCTTCCAGTTCCAGACCGTCCAGATCCTGATCCTCCTGTGATGCCCGTCCACAGAATTATCTGTCATGTCGTCACAGGGATTCCTTATCTGCTGTCCACCATCATGCTGGCACTCATACACAGGGACAAGAGGAGAGGTAATAACGCACACCTGGACCCTCGTTTTTTTTCAGTAGCTGTTATTGTTTGACTGATATTTGCTGTTTTTCCATCACATTACAGCCTCTCAGTTTGTTGCAGTGGACCGGCGCCACTGTGTCGTCATGGAGATGGAATAAGAGACAGAAATACAAACAGAGGGCACTTCTAAGTGTCCTGACAGTCATATTTTTAAATAGTTTTGTTTATCTTTATGTGATATTGTTCCAGTTATTCTTCATTTTGTGTCCATGAACCTTTAGTTTGTAAAATTCTGATTTACCTGTTACATAAACCCCGACTCCAGCTTTACACTTTGTTTTAAATTTCTTGTGGATGTAGCTTTTATTTTTTTATAAAAAAAAGTATTTTTATTAATTTGTCGTTTTAATATCACTGAAATGATAATTAAAGGGTTTGGATGGGGTTGTTTCTGATTTATACCACAGCTCTAATTTCCCAGCTGAACTTGAATGCACCATTAACCCCCCTCCGGAACTATCCATGGTGCTGAAACCCTGGATTCCCGTAACCCCTGAATACCCCCCCTCCTCCTCTCCCGTGTTACATGTTAAAACGCACCGTCTCGTGCCGTCATATTGGGTCACGTGAACATAGCACACCTGTTTTTGTTCTTTAAAAGAGGTACGGCGGCATGGTCCTATGTCTCGTGCTCTGGGGCGTCACGGAGAGGAGGAGGGGGGACGCGGTAACGTCAAAGAAAACGTGACGTTCGCTTTTTTTTTTTTTTTAAACAGAGATCGTTTCTGTTTGACAGATGGTGCTCAAAAAATGGTGCTAAATATACCCTGTAATGAAGGATGGGATTAGTCGAATTTCAGCACAGCAGCACAAAATGAACTCTTGAAAATGTAACCCATCCACTTAAGACACATTAAATTAAACTTGAGCAACTATAGCACGTAAATGTACTATATTTGTAGTTTTAACCCATTTCTTTTTCTCAGTTTTGGCCAATAGTCAAACCTTCTCATTTAAATGGGAGCGGGTTAAAAAAGATACTGCTAAAACAAGACTGTAAAATCAGGAAAGACGACATGTGACTGTTTTCAACCAGAATAAAAGGATAACAGGGTAACACTTTACAATAACCATAACTTATAAATGGTAAATAGACCATTTATAAATGGTAAGCAGATAGTTTATTAATGTTTAATAATCATTTATAAAAAGCATATAGATCAATAATAAATTGTAAATTTAATCATTTTTAAAAACCTAACCCTAACTTTACAATAACTGTCTAAGTAATGTTTATAGATGGTTTAAAAAAACAAAAATTAATCATTTACAAAATGCTAATTACACACATTTTAATCTAGATGTTTTACTACCAATTTGTAAACCCTATATAAACATTTAATCAATAGTCCATTGATAATTAATGAAAATCATTAATCATAATTTCATTGCTCATTAATGTTAAAGTAATTATTAACTTACATTAATAAACTTTATATTTGCCATTTATAATTGGTCTTTTTGCTGTTTTTAAATGATGATTAAACGATAATAACCTATCTATTTACCATTTATAAATAATGGTTATTGTAAAGTGTTACCCAAATATTCATTATTCAATAAAACCGTCTTCGGAGATGCATTTTCTGTAAGGTCTAATAGGAAACACTTCTCTTTTAAAACGTATTTACTGTAAGTAGGAGGATTTTCAAGTTATGTGGCCTTTACTATTTACTTAAGGAAACCTGGGTAAATATCTTGTGTAATTCCAGAGCTGTTTTTTCCCCATGATCCTGCAGACAGGGGAGCTTTTCACCGGCCTGAATCTGAAGTTCAGTTCATTAATAAACTTCCCAGAAAAAAGAAAAACAAGAGATAAGAATTTAGAGAATTTCCCCTTTGAGTCATATTGAATTAACCGTCTTATCAATAGACGATCTTTGCCTCTCTCTCTCTCTCTCCCTCCCTCTCTCTCTCTCTCGCTCTCTCGCTCTCTCTCAGACTGAAAATAGATCCAGCTGGGTTTGGTCTGGCAATCAACGCCTCCCGAGCCGCCGACCACCAGTACCATCCAAAATAAAACGGAAAATATCGACGCCTGGCGACCGTAACCGAGAGGAATTACACCGTCTGGGGGTCTTCATTGGTCCTCTTTGGTTTCAGCAACCTTCTTTATATATATATTTAAAAAAACACATTTAGTCTATAGTTCGTGTTTTTTTACAGCAGCCGAAGTGATGTCTGTCGCGGGGTTGAAAAAGCAGTTCCATAAAGCCACTCAGGTAAGAGAAAAAACTTAAACTTAATCACATTTTGACGTTTTTAACGGTTTTACTTCTGTCACAGACCGCTACAGGGGTAAACAGAGGATGTAGGAGACACAGGCTATAGCGTAGTGGACATTATATGTACAAAAAAATCGTGTATATGTTTGAAAATCGCAGAAATGTTGCTGTTTTTTTCCCTCTGAAATACCCGTAGTCGTGTTAGGATGCGTCGTGCATTCAAATCCCAAACGGTTTAAAATTCGGATGATCAATTTGTCCCCAAAACTTCTAATTTTTCCCGTTAAAAAAGCCAAAATTTTAACCGGAATCAACCTAAAAGTCAGGATGTATTTTCCCTCTCATATTAATTCGATGCACGGGTATACGACGAGCTGTTTTCTCGCGTTGTTTTCGCGTGGGTGTGCATTCAAAAGCAGGGTATACCCCCCTCTCTGTGTGGAGATGTCATATTACGTAATAGAGATGAAAGAGTGGGTATGTGTGCGCGTGTCCGCAGAGCTGATTGGCTGTTGCCGCACGCAACAGGGAATTCCCTCCATTTTTACATCCGGCTAACTTCCCTCCATCCTCCTTTTATCGTGTTTTTCATGATGCCAACCATCGTCTTTCCCTCCATGTCTTCACTGTCACACCATCCTTCTGTCGTACCCGTAACCAGGGGATGGGAACTGGCGAGGTCCAGAAAGTATTAATGTAGCCTATCACTCATAAAAGGCGTAACAGCAGGGGCGTAATCAGGGTGTTTGAGGGGCAGGGGCAGAACATTTTGAAAGGCACCCCATGACAGTAGTATTCTTAAGATACAATCCTTACACAACAACCAAACATTATTTAACACACTGGAAGGGCAGCAGGGAGCACTTCATTTACGTTTGATCCAAAGGAGATAAATCCTCAAGTGGAGGACTTCAAGTATCTTGGGATCTTGTTCACGAGTGAGGGTAGGATGGAGCGGGAGATAGACAGGCGGATCTGAGCGGCGTCAGCGGTGATGCGGACGCTTAACCGATCAGTTGTGGTGAAGAAAGAGCTGAGCCGTAAGGCGAGACTCTGGATTTACCGGTCGATCTACGTGCCGATCCTCACCTATGGTCATGATCTTTGGGTAATGACCGAAAGAACAAGATCGCTGATACAAGCAGCCGAAACGGGTCTCCTCCTCAGGGTGTCCGGGTTCAGCCTTAAAGATAAGGTAAGGAGCTCGGACACTCGGGAGGCGCTCAGAGTAGAACCGCTGCTCCTCCACGTTGAGAGGAGTCAGCTGAGGTGGCTCGGGCATCTGGTTAGGACGCCTTCTGGACGCCTCCCTTAGAGGTGTTCCGGACATGTCACACCGGGAGGAAAAAGCCTGAGATTGAGTCTTTTCAAAATAAAAGCCTTGTACAGTAATTGTTACCTGTACAGGTGTGCTCATAGTCGTCCTAAATCTTTCTGTTCCCTGTCGTCATCCTACCATCAACTAAACTTTTCAACCATCTCCATTCATCCCTTCATCCTCTCAGTCTAGATATCTCCCCTTTTATACAATTATCTTTTCATCCCCTCATCTTTTTTCTTTTACTCTACCACCCCTTCTGTTTTCATCCCTCGAACGTTAACCTCTTTCTCTCTTTCCCATCCCTCCATCACCCTCCATCTTTCCGAACCTTAATCTCCTTAATTGCCTGAACATCCCTCCATCATCCCCCCATGTTTTTACTCTTTTTCATGGTGCCCACCAG
Source organism: Xyrichtys novacula (assembly GCA_962446985.1). Classification (NCBI taxonomy): domain Eukaryota; kingdom Metazoa; phylum Chordata; class Actinopteri; order Labriformes; family Labridae; genus Xyrichtys; species Xyrichtys novacula. Next base: position 266,184 of record OY660886.1, read on the forward strand.
CTATTTTTCTTCCCTCCATCCACCCCCTCCGCTGTCATCTCCTTTTTCTTCATCCCTCTATCATTTTTAATCCCCTTCCCTTCTTTTTACCCTTCGTCTGTCCTCCCCCAGCTGTATCTCAACCTTTCATCTCATCATGTTTGAAGTCGTGTCCCATCTTTCTGGACATATTACAATCACTCCTTCATCCCTCTGTTTTGTTCCTTTCTCCCTGCAGTCATCCCTTCATCCTCCCTCTTTACACCCTGCCATCATCCATCCTAACATCGTATCGTCCATTCGTCATCCCTCTTTCTTTTCTTCAGCATCCCTCCTTCTCCTCAAACGATCATAACCCGACGATGACGAGCAGCTTTTGTTTTCTAGAAAAGAAGGAGGGAATAGAGGAAGAGAAGAGGAGTGGTGTTGACAGGTGCTGGTAGGCGTTTGCAGCCTTTTCCAGTCCGATCTGAATAATGAACAAAAAGAGATTTACCGGGAATCTCTCTAACCTTTTCGCCTCGTTGCTGTCTGCTGAGAGTGGAAACAAGATGATGGCAGAGATCTGACGGACTGACTGATGGAGGTTTACCTAACCCAAATACGCTCCTATTTCTACTCCTCTGCTTTCTATTCCACCTTTCACTGGCTCTTATTGGACTGAACTGAATGTGAATGAGGGAAATCGTTTTTTAGAGTACGGCCTTTTATTCAGTGTCAGTTTTTGACGAGTCACCATCACTGGTAACATTTAACCCTGGTTACCCTGATCCCAACAGTACTTTGCTCAAAAAACACATAAATCTACAGTGACCAAGCCTTTCCTCACCTGAACATCATTCTCTCAAGTCTTGGCTATCAGGAGACGAAATATTGAGATTGGAACAAACACACAACAGAAACTATTGACATATTTACACTCATTCTTCCAGGCGTTTTTGACTATTTTCAGTTGTTTCTGCCGCTCCTTGAAGCAGTTCCTGTCTGAGATGAGACAGAGGACCACATCATACTGCTCAGAATCTCTTCTTTACTTGTTTACAAACATTGAGGACCATTATTTCTGATTTTGCAGACAAGCAGGGAACTTTCTTGTCTCTTGTTGATAATTGGTTGCCTCTTATTGGACACTACCGTCAAGGGGACAATAGAAGAAGAATATGAGACGTCATCAAAACAGCTTGTCAAACCCCGAAGACATTAGCGGAATTTAGCAATAGCAATCTTTTCTGATCACAACAATCTGATCAATAATCCTGTTCTCATCAGTATATCACTGCAGATTTACCATCAAACGTCTCTGATCAAACTTGTTTTTGTGTCTGGATTGTAAACCTTGTAGCAGGTGTAGAAATGTCTGGAAACCCTCGATAGATCGCCAAAAGTGTAAACTTTTGAACTCAAAGACTCCAAAATTAGGCAACTGGACTGTGTAGAGTTGAGAAGATGTTTTGCCTCTAATCCAAGAAGCTTCTTCAGTTCTAAAATAGCTCGTGAGGGGAGCAGGTATTTACCTTACTGGAGAAGGGGAAAACAATGACTGGGAGGAGTTGGAATGAATGGATCCAACTCCTCCCAGTCGTTGTTTTCCCTTGTCCAGCTGAAGAAGCTTCTCGGAAAAGAGGCGAAACGTCTTCTCAACTCCTCACAGTCCAGTTGCCTGATTTTGGAGTCTTTGAGATAACCATGACCTGGATGAATGAGAATCTACATGGACGTTAGCTTTTGAACACTTTTCATCCCGAAAAGATACACGGAATAGTTCCTGGGAAACTGTAAACAATATTAATGGTGTCAACTCTAGCAGAGTTCTAACTGTTAAGGAGCAGGGGTCATGATCAACTCCTGCTTCTCCTGTGGGGGAAACCAGTTCCATCTGGTTTCAGTCATCAACGTCATTAGCATTAATGCGTGACAGTCCCCTCATCACTGTCCTCCAATAATGATTTGACGCATTGCAAGAGGCAGTCAGTGCAAACGGCAACCAAGGAGTCGAACCATGACGGACGGGTCACAAGTCCAAACAACGTGATACTGAAGTACACTCAGTGGACTCATTGTGTTTCCTGGCTTGTTTGGAGGCCATTGAATGCATCTAAGCGGTTTACTTCTACGTTAAAGACGGGGCGATACTTTTCTAGTGTTTTCCACACCCTGTGATCCATCATCAGATCTACTAAAGAGAGAAACACAGGGCTAACCCTGATGAGACGTCTCTGAACACTCTGATTCCTGAAATTAGTCCAGAAAAACGTGTCGATGAAATAACGTCCCATGACCCTGAAAAAGGAACCAGATCAACCGAATCAGACGGGGTGAGGGTTTCTTTCACGAATCGGTGTCCCTCGAGTCTGTCTTTGCGCTCCACTGTCATCAGGACCAATTCTTGCACATTTGTTGCGTTTGTGGGAGGAAGGCCCGCTGATAAAGGGAGGAGATGATGTCTATCGATCCCTGAGGGGGAAACTAGGTCACTGCAGCAGAGACGGAACAGGAAATAAAAGTCTGACAGCAGCAGAGACAGAGAGACGAAGTCAGTCAGAGACGGAGCGTCCTCTGAAACTCTAACCCATTAAAATAATCAAACAGAATCCATCAAACGAGACGAACAGAGCTGCTCTGAAAACCTGATCGGAGACATTTATCCAGGAGACAACAGCATGAAGTTTATAAGTTTATATCCACAAACACGTGTCCTCACTGATGGCTGCTCGGTCTGGTTTTAAGGGGATTTTCTCCAAGCTGAGTCCCACTTTGAGATCCCAATTAAGATTTGGAGCTTTAACAATCAATTCAACTGAAAAATTAAATCAACTCTGATAATCTCTTAATCCAATATGTTGGAGAAATTACAGATCAGTTAGCGGTTTCAGCCTCTAGAGAGTGAAGATATCCTGTTTCTTTTTTCAGTCCTCTGGAGATCTGGACCATTTCCGACAGACAAACAAAAATACTGTTTCCTTTGTTATATTTAGTGTTAATAACAGACTCAGCATTTAATCTATGTATGTGAAATCATCAACCACCAAAACTTTAATGTAAACTTCTGTTTCACAAATAAATCCTGCTTTTTTTCCCCAAACTAAAGCAGTAAAAGGAAAGTTCCTCGCTGTAGGGGCCCTGAGCTATTCCCTCTAAAACCAGACTGTAAACTTTTGCTCTGAAAACTGGCCTTTCTGGTTCAGTGTGTACCTGGTTTCCACTGCTTCTGCAGAAGGCCTCACTTGGGAGTTTTGTTTTTAGCTCTTCTGGATCCTCTTCAAACGACTAACCAAACTGTGGCTGTCTAACATGAGTCTGGTCCTGCTCAGGGTTTCTGCCTGTGAAAAGGAAGTTTTTGAGGCAGCAAATTTTGTGGCAGATCACAGACAGCAGGAACCACGAGAACTCACAAGAACCCATGGAATCATGTGCAATCGTGCGCTAACAAGTTGTCTTTAGCCTTATAGGCTAACCATATAAGCAGTAGACTGTGTCCTTCCAGAGGAGGAAATCTACTTCTAGACTTCTAGAATCAGCATCTCCTCATCCATGGTGTCATCGGGGTGAAATGACGTCTAAAAACCTTTCACTTGTTCGTCTCCGTCCGTTTGCATGGTGTGAAATACGATCCTCCTGAAACACGGAGTGTTTTATTTTGAAAAGAAGCCGGATGTTTTATTTTGTGTCTGTGCCCGACTTCCTTTCCAGCACGGGTTAATCTGTGCTGAATTTATCCGCCATGCTCCGGCGTCTGAAAAAATAGAACTCTGAGCTGTGGAATCCAGCGATCCACAGCAGAATGGAAAGAAGCCGATGGAAATTGCCAGTAACCCTTCTAGTAACAATCATCAGTGACAATGTTCAACACTGAAAAATGTTCTTTACTGTCAGGAAGTCATTTGTTTCAGGTCTTCAGTTTTGCCAAGAGGCAGCTGGTCTCTTCTTCCTCAGGCAGATAGCATACCTGTCATGTCAGCATCTACAAACCCATCATTATTACCGAGAAAGAGTTAAAAACGAAGCTCTGATTGGTGGATATGTAAATCTAGTTTCTGTAAATGTGCCAGGATGAGCAGATTTTTGACGGATCAGGAGCAGGAGCCGAGGTTTGACTAAAACAGATCACATGTTTGATGTCAGGTGGCTGCATCTCTGTCAGCAGTGTGTGGAGAGCGGGCGGGGAGCGAGGCCCCAGAATAGATCTGTGAATCAACAGCAGACGTTAATAGAGAGAGAGGGGGCGGCGGGCAGCACGAGACGTCATAGACCGGTAACTCTGGAAACCAGGAAAGGGCTAATCAGCCTGTTGGTTTCTACACAGTGTTCATCTGTGTTTCCTTTAACGTGGATCGAAACCTGACCCTGATTCCGTGAGGCGGCGGGACGTTGGCGGCGGCTGCGATCGAGCTCATCAGCCTGTTTTATTTATGCAGAGCAGAGAGCGGCACGCCAAGCAGACAAAGCGGAGCGGTAATCCAGGGCAGCAGGGTGGGCGTTTTATAGCACAGGTGATGGATGATCACAGATTCCTCACAGTGAATAATTACAGGTTAGAAAATACGACTCTGAGTGGAAGTAAACGCACCACGGACTGCAGGACGATGCAGCTCTGCAAATTAAAGGGTAGAAGTTTGTCCCGTTTAACTCTAACATTACATATTTACAGTAAAAGCAGTCCTATCTGATAAGTAGATGAAATTCAGATCTTTGGATTCCTTTGAGAGGAGAGGATGTGGACAGAGAAGGAAACCAGGGGAGTTAGAGGGAGTCACATGAGGGAAAGGAGTCTCAGACTGGAACTGAGACCGGGTCACCCCTACAGACAACTTCAAGTCCATTTTTCTAGATCAGCTCGACCATGAGAAACCATCCATCACCTGTGTTTAAAGTAGAACATTAAGATATGATCAGTGGATATTCACCAGAGTTTGAGGTTCTAGTCATGGACGACCAAGGCTCGTCTGAAGGCTCGTCCGCGTGTTCCTAAAGCTCAGATCCCTGAAAGAATCGATACTGGTCCTGATTGACCTCCAAATCCCCCAGATCTCAGTCTTATTGAGTAACTCAGGAATCCACAGGACAACCAAGTCCCATTCATGGAAGGTATCCCATCAAATGATGACCTGGGTTAGGGTTACTACCTTAGAGGTGATGTGGGGCCAGACTTGAGTAGCTGATAAATTGGGCCTTTAATGTATTGTTTCATTTCGTACATGGAGGAAACTCAAACCTGGAAATAAACAGTGTAGAGGTTGGCCTCGACAATCTTGGAAACTCTGGTTGTGTTTTGACAGTTTTAGTCTTTTAGACGAACATGACTGGACAGAATAACTGATCTGAGAACAGTTTGTTTTTGTTTCTGGAAAAGGCGTTTCTTCGGCGGCAGAAATGATCAAATCTTCTATTTTTAAGGACCATGACTCAAAGTTGAGGACGGATTGAGCAGCAGACTCACCCAAACCCCGACATTTCATTAGACTTTAATGAAGTGAACTCATGTTTTCATCATGTGGTGTTGGATGTGTTCAAATCAAGGCTTTTACTCTGAAAAGAACGTTTTTTCTTCCTGTTTTTGGCTTTTGAAAGCCTTGAAAATCCGGCCTCTTTGTTTACCCATCCCTTTAGAATGTGATAGTCAGCGCTTTCTAGTCGAGGGCTGTGCTGTAAGGTGTGTTCTGATTGGCTGTTGGTGGTGATCCATTAAAATATTAAAATGTAACTCGCCGTCCACGGAGGCCTGAATCTAGGACACGTCTCAGCGTGTGTCTTCACCCGTGTTTGTCTTCTCCTGTACTCAGGATCGAACAGATGGACTGGAACAAACCGGAGCTGAGCAAGTGGTGGCAGCGTGAAGCCGACTGCTAAGTCACCGTGCCCTGTTCAAAGATGGCCGCCGCTGCTGCCACTGCCAGCGGGGGCAGGAAACGAGACACCTCAGTCCACCTGGTTAAATAAAACATGAGAGAGAGAGAGAGAGAGAGAGAGAGAGAGAGAGAGAGAGAGAGAGAGAGAGAGAGAGAGAGAGAGGGAGAGAGAGAGAGAGAGAGAGAGAGAGAGAGATCAATGATCAGATTCACACTGAAGAAAACGTTAGTGAAGGAATAAAGAGGAGAAAATTTTCAGTTTTAAAACATGAAGATGTACCGTGGTCCTCAAAGCGACCACGATGGAGAATATGACAGTTGTAGTCCATCAGATGGATGGATGTTTGAGTCCAGATACTAAAAGAACTTATTTACACACATTTCTGCTTTTAAGTCCATTTTAAAGTGAGAGTTCAGTTGGTAAAGGTAAACAGGATTTGGTCCTGAACTGAAATTCTCATAAAAGGGACGTAGAGCATTTAGGCTCCTTACGCCCAACTTCATCTTCTCAGATTCGTCTGTTCTTGTTTTGTTTTTTTCCCGGGATTTCAACCGCGTCCGGAACGGCTCCGATCCGGAATGGCGGCGTTTTTCGCCGTACGCCAATTCCTACCGGATCGGTCTGTGAGGCAAATCTTGTGGTGGATTACGGACAGCAGGAATCGCTAGAACTCACAAGAACCCGCAGATTCACGTGCAATCCAGCGATAACAAGTTAGACACATAGACAAACAAGCAGTAGATTGTGTCCTTCCAGAGGAGGAAATCTACTTCTAGACTTCTAGAATCAGCATCTCCTCATCCGGAAAAAAATAGAACTCTTGCGATCAGCTGCGGAACGGAAAGGAGACGGTGGAAATTGACACGTTAACTTGAATGGTTACGATCAGCTGTGACCGGCGGACACGGCCTTTTCGTAGCCATTCCAGAATCGGTGGAAATTGGGGGTTAGCGTAAACAACGGAAGTGCATGAAAGGAAACTACAGAGGAAAGATGGAAGTTTGTCTTGACGTCAAACCCTCTTTTCTCGTTAATGATGATCGATTTGTTCAGAAAACTTCGATGTCGGAGTTTCAACAGTTCGGTTTTATTCTAAAGGATCACTTCAGGTGGAGAAACAGATCTGGTGTCTCTTGTTCTCTGTTGCTTCCTGATCTCTCTCTCACACACACACACACACCCCTCTCCGTTTAAGGGAGACTGTGTTGCTATGGATACCACACACGTGTGAAGAGAGAGCAGGCGTGATGCAAACACACACACACACACACACTCACACACACACACAGATACGCTGAGTTCTGGTTGGCTCGCTCAATAATTGATCAACCTTGAGGGCGCAGCACGTGTCGGAGCAGCAGCGGCGTGTCTGTGCGATCCTCCCGTGTCCTCGGGTTTCAGGTGAATCCTCCTCCTTTGACCTCTGACCTCACTTTCAGGTGCTTTTAAAATGACACTCATATTAAATCAGTGAACGGATGATTATCCAAATACGGCGCGGTACGGGACCGACAGGGCCGAGACTGATGCAGTAGTTCTCATCATCTGTGCACAGCGCCGTGGGGGCGGGTGTCAGACGGCGTGTTTGGCAGCATTTTTCCAGCGAGTGATGCTCTTGACATTCACGTTTGACAGTTTCTCCTCCAGCTTCAGAGCGAACCGAGAACAGACAAGGTGGATTCTGGGTGAAATTCGTCCTCTTGAATGGTCAGCATTGTTGTCCGTTATCACTGGTCGTAAAGTTTATCGTCAAGTTGAGTCCGAAGCTGTTGCGTGACTCCAATCTAGACCTCCGTTCAGCTTCACATTGAGAATTTCTTCCTGTTCTGTTGAGTGAAATGCTTATACTGTTTCCATCCTTTCAAAATAAGAGCATGAATTCGGCTGCTATGTGGATTCTCCTCTTCTTCTTCTTCTCCTTCTGTTTTTTGTGTTGACATCATTATAAAAACGTTCGTATCGTCATCAATCTTCATCTCTCTCTCCTCTCTCTGAACTTCCTCCACTGCCTCCTTCCTCTGTAACAGTATGTGTGTCTGAGCTCGGAGTTTTTTATTGCCTCATCAATCCTCAGCCGGAGCCCCTGCGGGGAAAAACAGCTCTCATGTTCTGAAGGAGTCGTCTCATAATGTGGTTGAGTCAGAGCTGAGTGTTGGAGGGCCGACCCGTCCTTTATAGCCGATGGTAAACATTGGCTGGCAGTGGGAACAGTCTGGAACAAGGTTTTAAAATCTGCAGTTTGGTTTAGAAATGGAGCCAGAAAAACTGACAGTGGAGATATTTTTAAAAAAGGGCTGCAGGAAATCCAAAAAACAAACGTTGTGATTCTTCCATTTATGCCTGGAAACAATCAAGACCCACTCTGATAAAAATCATGTTTTTCTTTAAGGCATTTTTCTGATGCTACAGGACATATCAAGGGAATAACAAGTGCCAAATTGCATTTCTTAGCATTTCTGTACTGTGTTTTGTACGTATTGTCTGGACCAGAGGACGACTAGCTGTTGTCTTGGCATCAGCTAACGGGGATCCTTTCAAATAAACAAATAAACTAACAAATGGCTATGAACTTTTCACAGACCCAAATGGCAGGCTTAGATACAGTGAGATTTCCTACATCACAAATCCAAGCTCCGCCCCCTGGAGCCCCACTGTGCAGGCCAGACTCAGAGAAGTAGAGAGGAGGATCGCAGAACAAACGTGTATGTTAGTGGATTGCGACGCTTCTAAAAAAGTTGATTATGATATTAACTTTCATCATGACCCCAAAGACATTAGTGTCCGAGAGCGGAATAGCTGTTACCACTTCTACTACACCGGCAATGTGAGGCAGCACCGTCTCCGCCCACGACTCAGAGGCAAATTGCTAATGAGCTACTGGAGCTCTGCAGGAGAAAAGTCCTTGAAAATGACACAGGTAACGTGATTTTGGCAAAAACTTCATAATCAAATTTAAAGACCACTGGGAACACTTTAAAAGGTGTTGTAGTCAGGATCTGAGGAAGTTCCAGTTTTTAGGAGAAATCTTGAATGTAAACTCTACCCCTCCCAACCAGTTTTCCCCTCAAGCCCCGCCCACAAACAGACGCTCCTGCTCGCTCGTATCGTTCCAATTAAATTCAGATATAATGCAGATAAATACTTCAGATCATTACAAATGGGGCCCAGTCAAGGTGAAAGTCAAAAGCATTGGTGCTACTGTAGATGCCAACAGACTACCAGCAAACACAATGTTTGCAGGACTTCTACAACGAGGATAAAGTGACATAGTCCAGGACCCGAGGGAGGACAGTTTAGCGATGGCGCTACAACACGCTACAGCAGGTCCGTTTGACAAGAAACACTTCTGTTACAGACACTTGTCTTACTTTGTTAAAGCGGTTTACCTGTCCAGCAGAAAGGTTACAGGGTCACCAAGATCCCCAAGCGTCCCCCATCGTTTATGTTGACCCGTCTTTTTAGCTCTTGTCCGGTCTACCTCCGTTTTAAGCGCCCGTTATTCCTCCAGAGTCTCCGGTATTTACTTTGTTTTCTTGCTTGTGTCGGCAGTCGTGGCCAAAGGAGGATTCAGACAATTTTCCGAACTTTCTGGTTGGTTTCTACTGTCCGATATTGTAGCACGCTAACTTTGTTTGGGCTCCTGAACGACACGGGGGAGCAGCGTCTGCCTCACAACCAATCAGGTTAGAGGAGGTGGAGAACGGCTTTGTTTACAGTCAGAAAGAGTATATATTGACTGATATTAAAAGCTTTTTTGTATAAACACCACAAAATAAGATGCTTCTTTAACGGAATCCCCACCTTTAAATCGTAAAAAAAACTATCAGAGTGGGACTTTACAGCAGGAAGGTGTGAGGTCCACACAGTAGGAGGTCCCCTCAGGTGTTTCTGTCTTCATCAGTGGAGAACTGGAGGACAGTCTGAACCAGACGAACACAGACTGTGATTCGTGACTCTGCTGAGGAGGCTGAAACTTCCTCTCTGATATGATATGAATACAAATGAATGAAGACGGACAGGCTGAGATATTTTGGATTTTCTTTGTCTGCAGATCTCGTTGGTTTTTTCTTTCCCCCTCATCTCTTTTTTCTGCCTCACTCTCCAACAACCCACTTCCTGAGTGTAATGTGACATCCTTTTGTGTGCGAATGTGTGTTACAGTAGTGACTCTGGTTACATAACTTTATATCATACCATCTCGCTCACACTCCATGTGACTGAAAGCCACTCTAGGCGGTTACGAGGCCATGAAGCAGGACTTTAAATTTCCTGATAGAAGAGAGCGTTGTCCTGCTTTGTCTCTTCTCCACCCTCATCATTGATCCGGAGCGCCTGAACACATAAACCGGAGTACTTCTTCACTCCCGATAGACAACCTATTGACCAGGGATTGATTTAGCATTAACGCTAACTCCCAGAGGAGCATCTGAAGGGCTTAAAACAAATGAAAACAGCACTCAATCTGCAGGCCGGCGTGTGGTTATGGATCTCATTTATTTCAGTTAAACCTCAGAGAGTGTTGTGCCTGAATTAGTCCGATGAATGATCGTATCGTTCTTTATTTGCGTATGAATGCGTGAGTGTCGAACGCGCTCATTCTGGCGTCTGTGAGCGGCGTTCAGAAGTGTGCCAGATGTCCGGAGTCTTCCAGGTGACACCCCGGCTAAAACACACCGTGAACAGGCCTTTATATCTCGAGGAAAGCCACGCAATCTCGCCCAATCTTGTTCTGGTTCTTTTTTAGTCTGACTGAAATGGAATTTGATGTGAATTGTTTCCAGGCCGGTTTGGAAAAGTATAGAAATGAAAAAAAACTTAAGGACTACAGTCCTGTTGGATATGAAGATGAATCTGACGTAGTTTCAGTGTTAAAACGGCTAAAATAGTTGCTGTCTGTGGTCCAGAATGTGGCCTCCCGGTGACCAGTTTGACCTTTCCAAAGGTATTAAACCCAAATGTACTGAGGTCATCCATCATGTGCAAAGTTAGGTGAGATATAAGAAAGATAAACAAGTCATTTTAAAGGGATACTCCAGCGTAAAATTGGCGAGACCTCAGGCTAGTCCATTACAGACTACAGCGGGGTGTCGCAGCTCAAGGAAGAACATTTATGATCATTTCTTCATGGAAATACAATCAGACCGAGACGCTAAGACAGAAGAACTACAGCGTCTGTAAAATGATCAATATGGTGATTATTACTTCAAGGAAATGATGAAGAAATGATCATAAATGTTCTTCCTTGAGCTGCGGCACCCCGCTGTAGTCCGTAATGGACTGGCCTGAGGTCTCTCTACAAACAAGCGTCTGCTGGAAGAGAGTAGGTGAGTTGTGTTCAGTCTCTGTGACCCTATATGTCCTGTTGATGAAGTTAGGTGCTGTTCTGAGCATTATTTGTGGCTATAGAGTGGCGTTTTGGTTGGGGGCGTGGCTCTCTGTATTTCTATCCTGCGGTCGTTACTAAAGTTGGTATAACTAGAGAAGGAAGCGGTCGACAACATTCATCTCTGGAGGGGGGGTCTAACTCGGGGTTACGGTTTTGGGTCAAATCAGTCCGGTCCGTCTGTTGGAGGTAAAAACCTTGAGGCCTGTCTCTCAGCGCTGCTTTGATCTCTTCCTCCTCTTCTTCCTCCTCCTCTTCCTCTGCTGTAGATGATGTTGTTAATAATGCACGAGACACGCCGAGGTGTTTGTGTTTATCTCCGATCTGCTGCACTGCAGCTGGTCAGATTCTTCCTGCTGGAGTCAAACCATCGCCTCCGGAGAATAACAATGCATCTGCAGAGCAGAGCTGAAACCTGCAGGAACGACTGCAGGGAACCCGAAACATCCTCAGTCTTCCTCTCCTTCAGTTTGTCTTCTTCTCCTGTTTTTATTTTTTTACTCCTCTTGGTTTGTTTTTGTCTCGTCTCTCTCTGTCCTTGGATCCCTCTATCGTCTCTTTTCTGCTCCTTTTGTTCAGTTTCAGACTCTCACTTTCACTCTCTCTCCTCTGTCCTCCTTTTGTGTCCTGATCAGATCTTTCTGGTCCCGTCTGGTCCGGGTTTCTTTCAGTTGGATCGGCTCACAGATTTGTATCTAAACTCAAAGAGGTTTTAATCAGATCGTGTCTGTCGGCCTGATGAAGAACGCAGCGTCTGACACTTTCAGAGGATTACAGTGAGGACTTTAGAGAGTCTCCGGGTCTCTGTTGACCCTGTTCTGGTCTAAAACCTCCTGGACTGTTATCATGTGGACTGAAAAGGCCTGTTTGGTGTTGATGCAGTTTTTTATGACAAACGTAGAAACTCTTAAACTGTTGTTGTTGTTGTTGTGACTGTTTTCATTGTTTTAACGTCTAAACCAAACTTTAACTGTTTCTCATCTTGTCCTCGTTGTCTCATTGTCTTCTTTATTGTCCTCTTCATTTTTTGTTGCCTCCCTTCTTTGTCATCCTCAGTCTTTTTTTTAAAATTTCTCTTACGTTTCTCGTTGCACGTTGTCCTTGTCCTCCGTTCTCTCTCTTCTCATTTCTTTCTCTGTTGTTGTCTTTTGTCCTCATTTCCTCTTTGTTGCTTGTCTCCATTTTTCTATCATGTTGTTCTCATTTCCTAGTTGTCATTTTCTTTGTTGACCTTATTTCTCATTTTTAGCCTCACTCATTTTCCTTTTCCTCCTCATCTTTAATTATTGTGGTCACAATTTTTTTCTCCATTCTACCTTTTTCTCATTTTTCTGTATGTTCTCCTCATTTCTTCTTTTCTTTGTTACTTTCTTCTTGGTTGTTGTTGTCGTTCTCATTTTTTAAATCAGCCATTATCCTCATATCTTCTAACTTTAACCTCTTTGTCCTCATTTTGTTTTTCATTTTATCTTGGTCATTTATTCCTTCTTTTTCATGTTTTTCTTTCCTTTTTTCCTTCTTCACTGTCATCCTCACCTTTTTCATCGCTCTCATTTCTTTTTCATTTTAATGTCGTCCTCATTTCCTCTTCATTGCTCTTCTTCTTCTTCTTCTTCTGTCCTTCATGATTCCAGTCTTTCTCTCTTTCTGTTCTTTTCTCCTCCTCCTTCATCGTCTCGATGATCCCTGTCACCCTCACATTTATCTTCATCCTCCTTGAGTCGTCCTCATCTTCATCATCTGAACCTCGTCTCCCTCACAGTCGTCCTCATCTTCATCATCGCCGTCATTCTTCTTCTCTGTTGTTTTGTCACCTTCTTCGTCATCACCATGTCCGGTGTTGTTATCCTCATCTGTACCCTGTACTCTTCATCATCTTCATCATCTTCATCATGCTCCTTTTGTTTTCTTTCTCATTCTATCGTCACCTTTATTTCATCTATCCTTCCTGTTTCTTCTCCTGTATTTTTCATCTTGTTTTGAGTTCTCGACCTTCTTCTCTCAGCTCTAATTTTTTTTATCCTCTTTTCTGTTTTTCCGTCTCTTTTGTTCTCTTTAGACGTACTTCCCTTCACTTCCCTTCGCTCTGCTCTGCTCCATTAAATACGATGAAACTCTCCGCTCTCCTCTTTCTCGTGTCTTAGTTTCTCGCTCCGATTTACAGCAGGAGTTCACCTTTCTTGTTCTTCTTCTCCGTACGATAATTAAACAGCTGCTGGGTCTTTCTTTTTCTCTCTTTTAGTGTCAAAAATCCTCCGGCTGTAGAGAAATATCCGTCTGAATTTCTCTTGGTGTTTATTATTTCCTGAATGTTCACAAGCCGATTAAATCTAATGATATAACTGATATCCCTGCTGCTGAATGGAAACATGAAGGAAAGAAAACAAAACTCAATGTGATGATAAAGTGATGACAACGTGACAATAAAGTAATGATAAAATAATGATAAAATGATGATAAACTGATGATGAAACGATGTAATGATAAAATAATGTTAGAGGGATAATGAAGTGATAATAAAATGATGATAAAATGATGAAGTCATGATAAAGTGATTATAAAGTGATGATAGAATGTTGATAAATGGACGACAAAATGATGTTAAAATGAAGATATGATGAAAAAAAACGAGAAAATGATTAAGTGATGATTAAATTATGATTAAATGATAAGAAAGTGATGATAAAATAATGATAAAATGATGCTAAAGTGATAAAGTGATGAAAAAATAATAAATTGATGATAAATGATGATTAACTGATGATAAAATGATGAAAAAGTGATACCAAAATAATGATAAAGTTAAGATAAAAAGATGCTGAAGTGATGGTACAATGGTGATAAAATGATAAAGTGTTGATAGAATTATGAGGAAGTGATGATAAAATGATAACGTGATAATAAAGTAATGATAGAATTATAAAAAAATAATGATAAAATGATGAAAAGGTTATGATAAAGTGATTCTAGAATGATGAAGTAATAATAGAACGATGACAAAGATTTGATAAAGTGATGATAAAATGATAAAGTGATGATATAATGATGATAAAGTGATGGCTGTCTGAGGAGAAAAGAGCGGTTTTTAGAGACTCTGAGTCGTTCTTCAGCTGCTCTGAACTCCGTCTTTGGTAAATCCGTCTCTCTCACAGAAGGTGGTGGAATAAAAAAGCAAGAACAGCAAAAATCAGGAACAGCCTCGCCTCCTCACCTCCCTCCTACAGTCTGATAATTCAGTTTCCCAAAGTTAAGAGCAGTCAGGAAACTTTCATCTTCACTGCAGCGAACACAGGAAGGCCGAGGGGGACGTTTCTTTTTTAGAGGGAGTGTACAGATGTTGACTTCAGTGGTGAGTTGATGAACCCAGAAGGGTCACCACAGACTGAAGGCTGAGAATCCTTGACACAAATGCTGAGGGTCTCTTGAAACTTGGTACCCTGGCACTGAAGTGTACTAAGACTGCACCAGATAGAGGGTACTCAAAGACCTGGAGCCCAAAGAACCTTATCATCGTCCCTAATGGATATCCTGACCTTGATAAGCAGTATCTCAACTGGTAGACTTAAGGGTATCTTGATATCAAGAGATTCTTTGAGGTTATCAAGAAAGTGGCGATAAAAAGTACCTTGATATGATCTCCGTACTAAACCAGAGGCCAAGAGAGACCTGAAAGTGGTTCAGACCGGCTCCTGGACAAAGACGCTGAAGGGTATTTGAAAAGATGGCTGATGTTTGTGAACCTTTAGGGTGTTTCAAACCTGGAATCTGTTGGAAACTCAACGCAGACGTTAAAGTTTGTCTGAAAACTGATGTTGGAGTTGAGATGCGACAGAGAACTTTCTATAGAGACCCCTAAAACCCTAAAGGGTTGCAGGAAACCACGTTGTAACAGACTCAACAGGTTTTTGTATGAGGAAATGTTGTGATTCACAATCATCAGGGGCCTCATGTATGGATACTTGCCTTGATCTCAAACTATCGCAAGAATCCTTAAAGTTGCGCACGCAGGACAAAAAATCTGGATGTATCAATCTGTGCGAGCGCCGGAATCCACGCACGTTTCCTTGCAACATCCCAATCAACGTGGAATTGAGCGCAGATGTCGGAGTGACCAGGCCTTCCACTGTCCGCGCTCGCGAAACGATGTCAAAGAAAAAGAGGTTTACGGCGTGCGAGCTGGAGGTGCTGGTCAGGGAGGTGGAGGAGAGATGGCAGATATTGTTTGGCAGCCTGTCCGGTGGTGTCAGTACGAAAAAAAAAACATTGTGAGTGGGATAAGGTGTGCGAGAGGGTGAACGCGGTAATACCAACGCGATAATGCCAACAGGTCACCAGACACCACCACACAGTGTCGCCAATAAACCAAAGTGCAGTCAACGCAAGAATCGCCTTTCCGCCAACTTCTACGGTACCTCTGGAGTTGGTTTGAAACAGCGCAAGAATCGATTAACTTTTCGCGTTGATACATCTGAACTTGAGCGCCGATCGTAGCGTACACAAGTTTTTCTTGCGTAAACAGCGTTGATACTGTAGTTTGTTTGTTTTTCTCGACTTTCTTTGCTTCTTTTTAAAGTTTCCAACGTTTTTCGTAGAAGTCGATTTTCCCCGGATCAGAAACTTTAGATCTGTATCAGAGCTGTCTGGGGTGATAGCACTGGTTGAGTTTTGGTTGAACACGGACATATTCGTTTTGGATGAATAGTCTTAGCGGACCATCAATCCCGCCTGTTATCCAGTGATGGTCCAAGATGGCGTCTGAGTGTTTTGGCAGCCGTTCAGACTGATGGATGAACCCACTCCGGCTGCCAAGCTCTCCTCCCCGTCTCTTATTTCTCTCTGAGTGGCTAATTCTCCTCCACACAATATCGATGTCCGCCGGAGAGGAGGTATATCTGCTCCATCTGCTGTCAGGCCGTCCTAACCTCCGACCTTTGACTCTCCTCGCTGTCGGCCCCCCCTGTAAGGACGGCTGCGTGATTTAGTTTTGTTTTACAGGGAGTGACTCAGCTAAAAAAGAGAGGGCCTGAATATTAAAGAGATGCAGAGATGGAGGAGGTCGCAGAAAAGATGGCTGATGGTGTGGGAGTCGTAGAAACAAAAGAAAGAAACTGGTAACAGGCAACTGTGGAGGAGGAGGAGGAGGGAGAGATGAAGAACAGATGGGTTTTTTACTGCCTCAGTGCTCTAAGAGGTGGTAGCTTCCACTTTCTGCATACAGTGTGTGTTCTTGTGTGTGTGTTCAGGCGGGTAGTGTGGTGTGAAATGACTTACCCTGCCAGCACCCGTGGGTCTAGTTTCAGTTTTTTCTCGGAGAACTTCCACCAAAAAGTAAGACACAAATATTCGCCTTTTCTGTGGCTCCTGAGTCCAGAACGTCAAAACTCAGTCCTGATGATGAAAACATGATCTGTGGGAGAAAACTCCTCACAGGTAGAACTGTCCTGGAAAACTTAGATGAACTGTTTGTGAACTCCCTCTTTAACTTTGAAGTCCTCCGTGATCATATTGATCATTTGTCCGTTCAAACATGATCAATATTGCTGTACTGGTATCTGATAACTGCCTTAAACGTGTGTGGATACCTGTGAGGGGGTTTCACAATGATAACTGACTATATAATAATCTGTGTAATATATATGTATATGTGTATTTATTTGTATATATGTGTATATCTATGTATAAATATGTGTGTAAATGTACATTTATATGTGTGTGCATATATATATATGTATATATATGCACACACATATATATATATATATATATATATATATATATATATATATATTTATATATATATATAAAAAATATATATATATATAAATATAAATAAAAAAAATATATAAAAAATTCTATATTATATATATACTTATATATAGTTTATATGTGTATATACTATATATACAGATTTTTATATATATATATATATATATATATATTGTAATACCATGAGTGTATGATGATGAAACAGAAAAGAATCCTTCTGAGAGATGATTTGGCACTTTTAAAAAATGGATGTTTCGTTTTGTCGTTGAGTCTCAAATTTAAGTTAGAGCTTCTACCTGTTTGAGTTACTAATCTTTTAAACTTTAATATTTTCCAACTGTTCTTATAGCTGTTTTCATTCAGTTCATTTATAACGCTAATCTGCCAAAAGAAGTTTAAAGCACAGTTTGACGATTCAGCTTTAAATGCAGGACAGAAACATTTCAAAGTAAAAGCAGGACAAACAATCGTTGAAGGCAGCGCTCTGGTGATTTGAGCTGTAAGTTCGGCTTTTCTGGCTTTGTGGTTCTTCTCCAGCCAGCCTCTAGTGGACACTAAAGGAACTGCAGGTTTTAACACTTCCACATCAGCTTCATTTCTCATGACTGGAGGCTGCAGATTGATGATGAACTTGATTGTGTTTGTTAAATGAGTTTATGAAGTGATGTGTTACTCTTGTTGTTCCTCAGTTTGGCTGACCGTGTTCAATTTTCAAGTTTGTATTTTCTGGCCTCGATAGTCCTGACAGCCCTACTGTCCAACAAAGAGACCCAGATATTATGTTGACTGTGAGATCTCTGTATGTAAAAATGTTTAAATCAAAATAACATGAGTTTGTTTCTGCTCTGGAGCAGACGTCACACGTCTTCATCAGACTAACAAACCGTGAAAACGTGAAGGAGAGCGTGTGTGTTTATGTAACAGCTCACACCTGAGCACCTACAGTATATACACCATATATATATGTGTGTGTGTGTGTGTGTGTGTGTGTGTGTTGGAGAGGTGGGGCGGAATCCAAATTGATCTGTTGAATGAAAGTAGAGAGGGAGCAGAAAGGTGTAATCTGAAATATGAAAACAAAACAAAAGCAGGAGTGAGAGTGAGAAGGACGGACAGATGAGGAGGATGCAGTTGCCATGGAGACAGGGATCCAACTGGGTCCACTCATATTTCCAGGAACCACACACACACACGCACAAATACACACAGTGGAGCGTGTCTGTGAGGAACAGTCAGTCTGGATTCACAGAGGTGTACCGGCACGCTCTTACATAACCTCCTGTCTCTGGACTGTAATCGTCTCCTCTCTCTGTTCCTCTGTGTCCTCACACTGGATCTGACGTCAGAGTGTCTCTGCAGGAGAGCGTTTTGAACATTTTTAGGACCAGCCTGAACAGGAAAAGTACAAACACGACTAAATATATCAAAAATACAGAATCTTAAACTCGTGGAGGATTCTGGATCGTTTCTTTTTCACTTACAGGAGAGATCTGTGAATTTTAAGAATTCTTCTCAAATCTCAAAATAGTGAGAAAAAGTCTGAGGTGAGGAGTCAGAATTTAAAAACAAGTTTAAAATTCTGCTAAACAATGACTGGAGATTTATTCAAGATGAATTAATGCCACCTTCTTAAATTTACATATTTTAAAAAAGCCGGATTCTGACTTTTGTTAAAGGGATAAAAGTTCCTCTCATGGAAAACAAAAAATGAATTCTGTGAAAAGAAATCTCGATTCTTTCATAATTTAATCTCAGGAGTTAAAAGAAAAGGAAAGTCCGGATGATGGTTTAGATCTCGTAGAACAGATGAAATCTCAGCTCTTGTTTTGATCTCAGAATTCTGAGATGATTTTGGAATTCAGAATTTATGTCAGAATTCTTTTGAAGCTTCGGCAGAATTTTTTAATCTTAATTCTGCTTTGATCTCAGGATTCTATAAAAAATGAATTCTTTGATTTGAGAATTCTACGACAATAGAAGAATGTTTTATTGGAATTAAATTCTGAATAATTAATGAATTGAAAGACATAAAATTAGTGATTGAGTAGTAAAACGGAGAATATATGATGAGGTTCTTACTTCTTTACATCGTAAGCTCGTACATAAAGCTTCCAGATCAATGTGGAGTTAAAATTATTCTTTATAAAAGCAGCATGAAGTGGAAACATCTCAGTCCGGAACAAAAATTTGCTCAATCATCAGCATAAACTGCTCATTTTTGGGGATTAAAACAAACAGGATATTTCCATCCCAACATTTTAACCTCATATGACCTGCAGTCGTTCTGATGAATGTTGAAATAATTCCAACATCTCGTCCATCTCTGCCTCTAATCTTCAGAGTAAACACTGACGTATATTTTCCCCTCTGCACTTCTCTCCTGCTTATACAACGTCACCCAGCTGAATGTATTTGCATACGGGTATATATGCTCTATGTGTGTGTGTGTGTGTGTGTGTTGTTGCAGCCCTCTAATGTGTGGGCGTCTGATGTGAGTCACGATCGTGGAAAATCCCACTCCGCTCCTCCTTCCTGCAACCCGAGTGATTAGAAAGCGAGAGGTGTCACTCTGCAGCATTTTCTGCGGTCTCAAAAACAGAAAGAAGACGGATCGATCGCGTTTAACGTCTCGTACAGAAGAGGATACTGTCCTTGAGGTTTAAGAGCCTCTGCCTCGTAGAGTTAATGACCTTTTAGAAATAAAGCAACAGAAAGAGAAAAACAAGCGTGGTTAGTAATTCTCCGGCCACAAACCACACGGTCCCTAAGAAGCTTTCTTAGTTCAACAGTTTTCTAACCTGCTGGGTTCTGCAGATGCAACGATGCATGCATCTGGTTTTTGGTCACAGTTGTTGGGTCGGTTCTGATGGTTCTGGGTGGTCTGAGCGGTTCCTGATATTTCCTTCTCAGAGATGTTTTAATAGGAACAGCAAGTGGAGAAAAAATCGACATTTTCAAGTCCAAAACTATTAATTTCACCAAAATCAAATAAATGTTTTTTGTTTTTTTTTTCATAATTCATGTTTTTCGCCAAATCGGACTTCTCTCCTCTCCAGAAGTGTCTACAACTGCTGCTGGGCGCCGTACAGCGTTGTTTTTGTCGTACATGATGTACGCGTTACTTTTTCTGCAGATGAGGTGTTTTTGTTCCGGGGTTACGGGGGCGTGGCGCACACGCACGCACAGGCATCGTCCGATCATACTCCGCCTACGCTGGTTACGTGGTAGGAAAATCGGATTCCAATCGCATTATCTGGGTGTCATAATCGAAGTTCTCAAACTCCGATTGTAGTCAGACTAAGGTGTTTACATGCACTACAGTTGTCCGGTTTAAATCGGAATAAGGCGATGATTCGGTTTTCTCGAGTGACGTGTAAACGTACTGAGTGTGTGTTACAGTGGTGTGTTATGTGATATTAAAATTACTGCCGAATAGAACTTTTCAAATAATTGGATCAACATAACATTAGAGGTTTAAAAGCTTAAAGAAATAAACTCTTCACGGTCTAAAAAAAAACGAACGTGTGTCAGCAATATTACAGATGAATAAGGAGGTCTAACCCGACCCTCTATTCCGTGGATAAAACCCCAGATTTCTGTCTTTGTACCACTGCAGTAAACTTATTCATTATGTCTGCAGGATAAAAAAAAGAGAACAATGCCAAATCAGCAGAATCCAGCCCCTCCATTTTCATAATAAGATAAATAATTCATAAACAACAGCAAAGAGAAAAGTGAAATCAGCGTGAACTCTGAGGCTGGATGCAGATTCTGATGGTGAGCTGAAAAACATTGAAGGATTCGAGCACACTCGGCCTCTGTTGGAGGAGAGTTGTTCTCTTAAGAGGCTGTCTGAGCGGCTCACATTTAAATAAAGGACAGAAAAAATTGACTCTGTTTCCTTTTTTGTTTTTTTTTCTGCAGAAAGTCAGTGAGAAGGTTGGAGGGGCAGAAGGAACCAAACTAGACGATGACTTCAAAGAAATGGAAAAGGTAAGACTTTAGAGCCGGCAACTTTCTCTCCATGACTTAAAGGAAAACCGTCAATAAAATGGCCTTTTATTTAGTTTAAAGTCCTGGTTGATGATCTGAGAAGCAGTTGAAAAAAAACAGACCCGTTGAGGCAGATTTGAAAAAATTAATTCTATAAATTCTATTAAGACTGGATCAGTTTTATGAGGGTTAATGTGGGTAATCTGCTAACATTAGCTTGATGTGTGTCTTCTGTAGAAGGTGGATGTCACCAGCAGAGCGGTGTTGGACATCATGACCAAAACCACAGAGTACCTACAACCTAACCCAGGTACAAAACACACATTCAAACAGTACACAACAGACAAAACAGGAATACCACAACGGCTGCTTATGATCGTACTCTAACCTCCCTGCAGCGTCCAGAGCCAAACTGAGTATGATCAACACCATGTCAAAGATCCGCGGGCAGGAAAAAGGACCTGGTTACCCACAGGCAGAGACCGTCCTGGGAGAGGCCATGTTGAAGTTTGGACGAGAGTTAGGCGAGGAGTCCAGCTTTGGTGAGCGGGCATGGTTGAATATTTGAGGAGTCTCGGCCAGGTCAAATATTTCTTGAGTGGTTAAAGTGTTCAAGAGGAAAAAGTTCCTGTTCCTGACTGTCTTATAGCCTGTCACATTATCACTGTTTCTTTTATACCCTTAAATTTTACCTCATTTTACCTCAAACCCTGTCTTTCCAGGTCTGGCACTGATGGATGCCGGTGAATCGATGAAAGAACTCGGGGAGATCAAGGATGCTCTGGACATGGAGGTCAAACAGAACTTCATCGACCCCCTGCAGAACCTTCATGACAAAGACCTCAAAGAGATACAGGTGAACAGAACACCCTTTTTTATCCCTCAAAAGACCACCTGGTGCACAGGTTTGGCTCAGATGGCAGAGTAGGTAATCCATATACCTCATAGTCCTCAACGTCCTTATGGCTGGTTCAATTTGGTACCACACTCTAGCTAGCTTTGAAGGTAATGGGGAAAAAAAACATTTCACTGAGTCATGAATGTCCCCTGTGTTTATATTCTGCTTTCTAATACTTGTGTCTCTCTTTTCTCCACCTCCACAGCACCATTTGAAGAAGATGGAGGGTCGCCGCCTGGACTTTGATTACAAAAAGAAACGTCAGGGAAAAGTTCAGGATGATGAGATCAAACAGGCGCTGGAGAAGTTTGACGAAAGCAAAGAGATCGCGGAGCAGAGCATGTTTAACCTGCTGGAAAGTGATGTAAGGACAGTCTCCTCTTTTGTGTGTCTGCTTTAGGAATTCAGCTGGAAGGCTTTTTAATCACTAGCTAATTTGTCAAATTATCTTTGGTAATGGAAGATAATTGCTTAGTTTGTCCTGCAAACATTCAGAAAACCCCCAGACTATCTTCGGACTGTTGGTGGGAAAACAATCTCTCTGATTAGTTTCTGCTTTGTTTTTTTGCTCATTCTCACTTATTTGGGGTCACTTTCACAAGTTAATCCAGACATCCTGCTCCCCAGCAACATTTTCCCATTCTCAATCTGTGGGATTCCAAACTGTTCCCAAACCAGATGGGATATATAATCCCCCCAGCAAGCTCCCAGTTGAATATGCCTGTAACTCCCAATTTCCACCACATCCGGAACACCTACGAAAAGGTCGTATCCTCCGATCGTAGCTGATCGTAACCATTCAAGTTAATGTGTAAATTTCCACCGGCTTCTTTCTGTTCCACTGCGGATCGCCGAACTCCTCAGCTGATCGCAAGAGTTCTATTTTTTACGGACGCCAGAGCATACCGGATAAATTTAGCACAGATTACCCCGTGCCGGAAAGGAAGTCGGGCACAGACACAAGATAAAATATCCGGCTTTTTTCAAAATAAAACACTGTGTGTCAGGCGGATCGTATTTCACACCATGCAAATGGGCGGAGACGAACAAGTGAAAGGTTTATAGACAGCATTTCATCCCGATGACACCATGGATGAGAGGATGCTGATTCTAGAAGTCTAGAAGTAGATTTCCTCCTCTGGAAGGACACAATCTACTGCTTATATGGTTAGCCTCTGTGGCTAAAGACAGCTTGTTATCATGCAGTTGTACATGAATCAGCAGGTTCTTGTGAGTTCTTGCGATTCCAGCTGTCTGTAATCCGCCAGGAAATTCGCCTCACAAATCGATCCGGTAGGAATTGATGTATGGCGAAAATCGCAGCCCTTCCGGATCGGAGCCGTTCTGCATGCAGTGGAAATCCTGGGTAACACTTCTAAAGAGATGCATACATGAGGCATTCTTGGATGCAAAGGGGCAGGAGTCCAACCCCGAGCTTCTTTCAGATGTACAAACCCCTGACTCTGTCTCAAAGGCTGAACCCGGCTGCCCTTTCAAGGGAGCTTATTTCAGATATTATTTCCCTCAACTCTGAAGTTTGAGATAAAATCAGCGTACAAGACTGCACTCTGGAGTTTCCGTGTTGCTGTTGCATGTTCCTGGTGGGTATTGTTTTCCCTCATTGCACTGACCTCATTTGCACTCTAATTGTCTGACTATCAAATATTCACCATGTCTGTCGTTGATTTTGACATGACTCCTTGGTTGCCATAGTTGCACAAACAGCTCTCAACGGGACCCCAGTATTCAAAACTGCAGTGGAAAAACAAAGGGCAGCAACCTGTGCCATGCTGTGCCAAGCCAGACCCAAGCCCAGTGGGATACAGAACAGAGTGTGTGCTGGAGAAAAACTGTGTGTGCATGTGTGTGTTGCAGATAGAACAGGTGAGCCAGCTGGCAGCGTTGGTTCAAGCACAGTTGGAATACCACAGCCGCTCTGCAGAAATCCTCCAACAGCTCTCCAGCAAGATGGAGGACAGGTATCGATCCATCTGCCTACCTCTGGTAAAAATAAACCAAGAAATATAGACTGATGTGGTTCAAACCTTTTTATAACTGTGCATGGCGTTCATCCAGGATAAAAGAAGTGTCCAGTAAACCGAGGAAAGAGTACACTCCAAAACCAAGAATGACACTGGAGTTGCTGCCCCCCAGCGAGAGTCACAACGGGGGGATACATTCTGCCAAATCACCTGGAAGATCACCAGGTAAAGGGTGAAATGAAGGGTTGGGTTGATGAGTGAGTGCCTGTCAGTCTTCAGGACTGTCCAGAAAGAGAACAAAACAGTTTCTTAACCTAGAAATCATAAGCAACTAAACAGAACCTCTTTACAACTTGAGGCTGTCTTTAAAATCCAAGGAAACCCCATTGGAGCCCATATTTGAATGTCCCTTTCAACAGTGTTTGATCTAACTGACAGGCAAGTAATGCTGTTTGCCAAGTGGCAAAGGCCTCAGCTTCACCTCTTTGACTGTCTTTTACATTTACCTGAACTTTATTGGAGTTGACATTTCCAATGTGGTTACCACCATCTTTGGGCTTGATAAGGCCTCTTGTGAAACCAAAGAATGTAATTTAAAAGACTCTGAGGTTTATGTAGCTACTAGTAGTCCGGCCTTGTTACAATAAAACCCCAACTAAATCTGAGCTTGTTTGTCCCACCACAGCCCCCATGGACCAGCCCTGTTGCCGAGCTCTCTACGACTTTGAGCCGGAGAACGAAGGCGAGTTGGGCTTCAAAGAGGGCGATGTCATTACCCTGACCAACCAGATTGACGACAACTGGTACGAGGGCATGATCAACGGCCAGTCAGGCTTCTTCCCCATCAACTATGTGGATATCCTGGTGCCACTCCCTCATTAGGTACCGCCAATGACCTGACCTTTCCCCAGATCAATCAAGACATCCTGAAAAACAGCCTGTATTTGCGTAAACAACAAACCACGCCCTTCTTCTACTTCTTCTGTGCTTCTGTGCGATTCCGCTTTCACACAACAGACTGAACCAACTGCGATGGAGACAGAGACAAGATGGGGCAGTAGGACAGTGATTCTATGGGAGGAGGATTTAAGCATGGTAGATGCTGAAGAGATAGAGAGTAGAGAGGGATGGAAAGAGAAGAGGAAGAGATGATGATCTTTTACAGCACAGTGCTCACTCAGTAGTGCTCCGCTCAGCCAGTGCTGGATGCCAATGTGGCCTCGGAGACTTACGAATAAGGCACGGTGTAAATGTACGTGCATGTATGTGTCTGTATGTGCGTTTTAACCTGTTCTTACTCTACATGATCAAGCCAGCACAAATTCCTGCTTGTCAGTTCAACTGCCTGACAGCTTTTTCTGTGATACTGTCTTCTTAAGTTTCTTTGTCTTTCTCTGAAAGTACTTCTTACTTTCCTACCTTGACTTGCCTTCCTGCTCTCTTCTTCAGCCCTAGATTCCTCCGCACTTTCTTACTTTGTTCCTCTCCGTCTAAGCTCACACTGCCTTTGAGCATGGCTCCATTAGGTACAGTCCTCTAATTCATAATCCAGAGCTATGGAGGGTCATCAGACCTTTCTGTTTGGGTAATACTTATTTTTAATACTTTCTTTTTTTCTCAGAGTCTGCAGAGACTCTCCACGTAGTGGCTGTTTGCATGAACCAGCCCAATCAAAAGTTGGAGTGATAAACACCATTGAATTGTATTTTTCAGAGATACATCTTTGGAATAAAGCAGTAACTGCAGTAAGTAGATTTTTCCAGATTGAGGAATTGATTACCAGTTTGTTGTACAATGGGAAAGTAAGACAGTTTTAAAGATTTGGAAGTCAGGAAATATGTTTTTACGTCACTGAACATTTCAGGATAGACATCACAAGAGGTTGGGGAAGATATACCCAAGAGAGCAGCAGTACATAAACACTACCAACACAGGCCAGTTGTATTGACCAGAACTTTTTAACAGGTTGATGTGCATCAAGCTAAACATGCTTGTTTTTGTTTTTGTTTTTTGTATACTCTTCTACGTCACCCAATCACAGTGTTTTGTGTACTGTGTGCAGTAGATGCTTGTTGATTCGTCTTAACTGTGGCTTTTGCATGCAAGAGTGGGTGTTTAGTTGTGGTCGTTCTAAAGTTCCTGTTTCAAAGTTTTATTATTTCAGTTTCACAAAGGCTGCTCAGTGTGTCCTACATGCAACAGAACGTCTTTCCGTAAACAGAAAGTCCTTTCGTAACCTTACTAACATTTCATTACTCCCAAACATTCTAGAATATTGACAGATTTGTGGAATCTGTGCTGTCCTTCAGCCTTTTCTATGTCAGAATCTAACAAACGATGTAGGACCTCAAATTCACTCCGGAACCTTCAAGAACATTCAAGAACCTTCCAAACGTTCCAGTGTTTCAAAAGTTCTAGAAAACTTGGTTCTGGAATCTTTCAAACATTCTAGAATGTTTGGAAGGTTCCAGAATCTTTTAAACATTCCGGAATCTTTCAGCCAATCAAATGCTGGAATATTTCAAACATTTTTTAAAATCTTCTTACTAGTGAGTAATTGACATTGACTTTGACTAAAACGAATTTTGTCACTTTTTTCGTACCTATTTGACAATATTTTAATGTGCTTTGGTTAAGCTCATTGTAAAATCAGTCCATGTGGAGGGGACAGAACCAAGGCCAGAACCCAGCCCTGGACTCATCAATATATCCTTATACATACTTCTACTTCTACTTCCTTATATATAGTTTTTTATTTTTTATTTTTTTTTACAAATACTGCATATGAATGTCGATAACTACAGTAAAATGTCACAAGTGATAGCCAATGGGTACCCAGATTGCCAGCTGGGTGATAAACATCAACAAGCATAGAAAAGACTAAGCCTTGAACATTTTCAGAACTTTCAATATGAATGAAATACTCAGAATATTGCACCCTAAAGATATCCTGCTCTAGTTCTATTAGAGGCTCAAGTTCCAGATTAGTCCCTGATGGGTTAATAAGCAGTCAGTATTGGTGGTACCGGTTAGCCCTGCAAGTTCTTGTTCGTCAGACATTCTCAAGTGGAACTTAGTGGGACTTGTTCTGTAACTGTTACTCTACCAAAGAGCAACTTACCTAAATATGGGTGTACCAGCAGTATTCTTTGTGAGACAGTGTAAAGGATGGCGAATTGGTAAAACAAGAGTTCTGAGGTTTAGCCTTTAATAACAGGATTAGCATTTTAGAATTTCAGCAGCTAGTCTACAGGCTGTAGCATTTACTTTAACCTCTGTTGGCTGTAGCTAGCTTTGAAACAATCTAACCAGGGATTTCACCCAAAGTTGAACAAACGTGTTGGGACATTAAGATAATAGGAAGTTGAAGATTTTAATTGTATAATCTTCACCTGTTGTACTGAGCATTCAGTATGGTGCTAGGTTAATGTGAACTCCACTGTGCACACTCTTCTGCTCTTGTGCGAATATGAAGCTAAAATTGGTCGCCTTAATAGATCTCTTATTTGCATTTACAGCTCTAACATTTTTAAGAATAAAAATGCAGTTAAGTACAGAACATTAACCTTAAAGACTGAGGGTTTGTTTACCAAAGCAGTACTTAAGACATCAGCAAACACCAGCAGGAATTTGTGCTAGCATGGCTAATGCTAAAGCACCAGATATGGCTAGCTAGATAGCCTCTCGCTTCACATTCCCGCATTAACGTGCAGTGTTGAGCAGTATATAACAAATACTAGAAAATATATAAAGTTTTGTGTACTGAAGAAGTATTTTCAACACAATCCCAACTCAGAGGTGATGTGAAAGTGTTGGACTAGCGTAGCTGTTTGGCTGATTTGCCGAATACCAAAAGAAACTGGTCTGTTGTAGTATGCATCATATGCTTTTTTTGGACCATGGGTCAGGGACGTTAAATCGGTCGTATTGTGCAGGTTCTTGCTACATTTGTTGAGTATAGTAATAATAAAAGGGGCGACTGAATACTGAGCTGTTGGATGGGAACATTTAAGAGTTTGTTCTGAGAAACAGAGATAACGAAACAGATAACGAAAAAAAACATGTTCAGTCAGGTCAGAGAGTAAACATCACTCTGTACAATATAAAAACAGTCAAACACTGAAGAGGCAATAACTGTTTATCTTACAATAAAATAGTGTATTTCAGTAGAAGGCTGAGACCGCTGTGAGGGAATCTGACAAACTTTGTGAGCTTCAAATCTACCAATCTATTTACAGATCTACCAACAGATCTATCTACAGATCTAACTGCTGATCTATAGATGGATCTATACGTTGATCGATCTATCACTGAGACATCTCTTTTACTGCCAAAGCACATAGAAAAACAACAGCAACTATACAAACAGATTAAATTGGGTGGTAGTGGCGCCCTCGTGGGTTGGTCTTTTCTGTATCTGTTGCAGGTTGTCGTAAGAGTGGGATTTGAATCGCGACTGTGTTCTGTGTTTTTCTTTTGTTTCCTCGGCTGAGTCTGTGTTCTGAGTCTGAATCCTGATTTCTTTGGTCCGCCTGTGGAAAGTCTGTGAGCTGCATGCAACTGAACCGCTTTATGTCTGCTGATGGAGATAGTTTTAAAAAACAAAAAAGACCACAAAAAAAAAAAAAACCACACACATAAGACAAATTAGTCCGGCTGGCTTTTTCTAACACTGCAGTGAGCCTGATACTCTTCATTTTCTATTCCTCAGTCACTGGTTTTGTTATCCTTTTGACTTGGTTAGGCTTTATTTGTATCAGCACTCCTTTTTGAATTACAAAGTGCTTTAAGATCTTTTTGAATTTCGCGATGATATGATGTTATTTATTTTGCACCTTAAACATCAGAATCGATTTGTTGCTCTGTTCTTGTTTTGTGCTGATTTGCCCTCTATGGCGACATATTCTAACCTCAATGAGGGACTTGTACAGTGTTACTCTCCGTTTTCCCCTTTTCACCTTAATGAGGGTCAGACCTGGGCCACACAAACCACAAGAGTTTAATTTTAAAAAAAAAAGACTCTCAAACACCAAACCAGCAGATTAAAATTCTAAATCTAAATTAAATCTTCAGTTCATTTTCTGAAGCGGAGAAGTTTGGGTAGCAGAAATAATCTCAATGTTTCTTGGAAGTCGATCTGAGAACTTAAAGGGTATTGGAAAGTATGAATCTGGAACATCTGGATCTGTTGAATTTGTGAGGAAGTTAGCAACCCTCTAGCTGTCCTCAGGGAGCAACAGCTAGCCTGCCTCCATCCAATTTTACAGAATGAAGTTTTGGAGGCACTTTGTGTAGATGGTTTCTACTTTTCCATCAGTCTACAAAACGTCAAGCTTGGACCAGCAGTAGGTTAGCTTCGCATGGCAACAAGACCAGAAAAGGCTCAAACTCACCTCGACTGAACCCAAACAGTGAGAGGATCCCTGCTGTCTGAGCTGCTCTGCTTCATAGACACAAACTTCAGTCCACGTTCTGATGATCAGGATGGTTTATGGTGGCCTTTGTCTGACCTGTAGATGTGCTCCATGATACTGTATGCCTTTAGGCTGTATAAAATAGCCCCTATGCCTCTGGACCCTGGTGTCTGCTGGTGAGCTACATGTGTGTACGTGAGTTTATACACACCTTGTTGCTGTTTATTTATGTAAGGTAAGTATTCATTCGGTTATTTATTAATTTATTGATTTATATATGCCCGCATCCTGTTTATCGGTTCGGCACCTGTGGCGTATTTTGAGGATTGTCAAAACATTGGTGTACGATGTGGACGAAGGGAGGGCGGGGGGAGATGAAGGGATGGGGGCTGGGGGTGTGGGGGGCGTGGTCAATGGAAAAACCTAGCTGTGATACTAACTCTAAGTGTTGCTCTCCTCGTATTGGACGATGATATTATCTAAGACCACTGTATGTATAACTGCTTGTCGTGAAGATGAACTACAATGTAATGACAATAAAGAACTAACACTATAACAACACAGCAGACACGAGTCCATTCTGTTCTAGATAGACAGGTAGGTAGGTAGGTAGGTAGAACAACCAGCTCACTTTACAAATAAGTGTTTTGCTTGTTCAAATATTGGGTCATTTTGGTGCTCAGTCACGCAATTTGACCTAATATCACAACACACGCCACACTTGACATTTCTCACGCTTATATTCCCCCATTCAATACTCTGTATTTATTTTGTTTCATGATAATAAACTTGGCTAACTCTGACTGACTGACCAAGATAACTAATCCGAGACTAATCCATCAGTCCTTTGTGACTAAATCTAACCAACCACGAAAAGCACTGCGCAATATAAACCAATCAGAAGCATCGTAAGACAGATCTTGGCGTCTCTTACTATCTTTCACAAACAACAGCGCTGACATTTAAAACCCACCCAACGTTCTCCTGCTCTCCTGAAGACCAAGATCCCATTAATACGTCTTAAACGTATCACTGCAACTGAGCACCAAAGCTCAATTTTATGTCAGTTTCTTGTTTTTGTCAGGCATAGCTTCCAGTTTTCACTTTAACTTTACAAACCAAGGTGCTGCTTTCATACGGTTTTTGAAGTGCAACAGGGCTAATTTCATTCTCACTTAAATCTGTTTACATTTTGCTCTTTGTTATTGGATTAGTATTTTATCTATTGTATACTATTCTTTGCTTGGAAATGGACATGGGAACTAATTTCATCCCACAGACTGTCAAAGGTGTGAGGCATGACAAATAAAGTTCCTTGAATCCAATTTACGTTTTCACATGAGCAAAAATGCCTCTAAAAGGCACCTGAAGTCAGCATCACCATCTTAAAGGAAAATTTTGCGTCTTTGCCACGAATGGATTTTATACAAGATGTTTTTTTAAACCTACAACGGTCCTGTAAATGAAATCATTCTACCAATCAATACCTTTTGTGATATCGCACAATGCTTTATGTGTCATATATCTTTTCGAGAAGTGTAGTTGTTTTATTCTATTTTGATTTGAATGAGGTATTGTGGAGGATTATTACATTCAAAAGAGAGTGTAGTTTATCTGAGAAAGGCATAGAGACTAACATAAGGGAGAGTAGCTGGCATGGAGGTGAGGACATCAGTCTTAAGGTTTAAATCGGCGTTAAAAAAGGTCAATTTTTTTCGCTGGTCAGCGGCTGAACGCATCATGACGCTAAAGTCTCACTCTTGTAAGATTAAAAAAAGGAGCCCTAAACTAGTTTTATTTTAGGGTAAAACGGCATATAATTGAGATTTTCCATCATATTTCCTATATCCACGCGTGTTCGACCAAGTTTAACGAATAAAACTCGTGAAAACAACGAGTTCGACTCACCATGACGAGCATTCCTGCGTTTGTGTATGAACAAATCAAAATGGCCGCTGGGGGCGGTGTTGAGGAGTGTTTCCCTCCACGCTACCGTTTCCCTCCTTTTGCAGATCAACAATGACGCCTTCAAGTGCTCCCAGGAGAGTCGAATTCGAGAGCTCCCTCCGATTTTCAGCGAGTCTTTCTACTCGAAAAACAAACTAGATCGGTGAACAAATATAAGAACATTTTTCAGAAAGAGGAGAGATTGGTGAACGTGATTCCATCTAATCCGTTTTGGTGGATTGCATAATATTTCGATATCTTAATCTTAAAAGAGATAAATTTGTCATTTTACAGTCGAGATCTCACAGATCTGGGTCTCATACGAGCAAAATGACTGTAAACTCTCGTTCTTTTAATCTCGTGAATTATTTGTTGATTCTCATCTGATTGTTTTCTTTTTTTCGTTGTCTCGCTTGTGCAAAAGCTGGTGTCAACTCGATTTTTTTCTGTTCAAACTATAAAAAGAAGTCTAGTTTTTTATGAGGTAATAAAATTCATTAGTCTGGTATTCCTGGGGGTAATTAAAGGCAACAAACGGTTTGACCCACTTTCCATACACGCCACGGGAACGTTTCGCTCGGACTCGTACCTCCATCAAGTTACACAAAGGAGGAGTGGGAATTTCCGGAAATACATTGAGTCACCTTCAGAATAAATTTACAACGAGACGCACCACCTCTCACAAGATATGAGAATGTGAACTAAATTAGCAAAATATTTGTCCGAATTGGTCGATTTGAATTTCCAAATTAAATAGATCATTGATATCGCACTAGGGTTGCAAAGGGGCGGAAAATTTCTGGAAAATTCAACTGGGGAATTTTAGAGATAGTCCAAATTGGAAACTCCATGGGAATTATGGGAATTTATGGGAATTAACTGGAAATCGGGGGAAAATTATACAAACTGTATCATATCCAAACATAAATGCAACTCACAGTTGCTTTTTGAAATAAATAGTTATCGAATAATGGGTTAAAGTGCAACGTCTACATTACGTCTAAAAATATTCAAAATCTAGACGGTTGAAATAAGGTCTAAAAAAAAACAGAGGTCAAAGATCCGTCTATTGCTTAGTGGGATGGCGAACGTGGCATTTCTTTTGTAGAATCAAATAAAAAAAGTTTGTAAAATCACTTGTCTAATATCATTTACAGAAATGTAATTGGCTAAACACTTGGAAGGGTCTTCAAAATATGTGATAATTGATGTATAAATTATTGTATAGTTACAGAAAACCGTCTTGGAGGAGTCAGAAGAAACAGCATCACATTTGAGGTAGCTAGCACCACCATAAGACGCTAGCCCCTTAAATAGTCAATGAAATTAAAAAGCAGTTTATATTTAGTACCTATTTTCAATTAATTTTTGCAAGTTAAATATTAATACTATTATAGATCAAATATATTTACCCCATAATATTATCCAAACTTACTTGACTTTCTATAGTTGGTGGGCTCCAATGTCTTGTGCTTAAGGCTCAAAAGTGCGGCCTCCAGGGTTCAAGAAGTCATCTGTACTTGCGTTAAATCTGTTTGTTTTGGCCAGGATTATGTTAAAGTATATTTCCACCAACTATATTTAAGTTCCCTGTTGAGGGCCAACCTTCAATTTTGTAAATTTCAGATTAATTCCTGTTAAAGTTTCCAATTTTGAAAAATCCAACCCTACATCGCATTCACTCCTACCGGTTACTACCAGTTATAATCCTTGTGATGCTTTTATTTTGGAAGTTCCCCCGGATGAGACGTATCTGTATCTTGACTAGCTTCACATTGGTCCGCGTGTTGATACTGAAGAGTAGATCGAGAAGAAATTAAAGAGTTTTTTTTTGCATCACAGAGACCTAAACTCAGGACGAAATCAAAGAAAATGGACATGAAGAAGAGGGTCTCCCTAGAACTGAGGCACCGGCCACCGACGGAGGTGAGTGACCCAGTTTGTTGTCTAGTTTCACGAGTGGCCGGTAAAGACGAGCACATGGCGGGGTGCCTGCAGGCTCTTAAAGTTGTTTAAATGTATATTTAGCTGTTCACATACCTCTTAAAGCCTGGAGTATAACATAATTCTGAGTGTATGTTTCTTTACTTCGAAAATGGACCCCTGTGTCATGATTATGCGCGGTATTGAAACAGTTTCCCGCTCCATTTTTGTGTAAAGTTACGTGCATTTTATTTCTTTTGAATCATTTTTACCCACGCTGTTTGCAGATTGTTTGTTACCTACGATGTAATTCAACCGAACTTGCACACGCCCTTTGCCTGCGCACTAAAACGTACATCCGTGTTTCCCGGGCCTGGCTAATGTCTGGAATAGCGTTGTTTTTTAAGTGATAAGTTGTGTCGAAAAGCTACACCGCGCCTAAAATGTTAAACTTTTTCAACATACAAGACTCTTTGTTTTGATTTATAGTTGAGACTTCGTGTACATTGCTACGAGGCATCGTTTTAAAAGCGAGAAATGGTGGCGTTTGTGATGGTATCACACTGGTCTGGAGCAATTCTGGCGTCATTGTCGTTTATTTTTTAGCTTAAATTACAAAGTTAAGTACAACACATCTCTTTATGTAGAAATTGCACTTTATGGTTTTTTTTCAGTTTTGTTTGAACCCCTTATAACACCGTTTCATATTGTCGTCGTCCTTCCAGTGTTAAGTCGTTGTCGGTGTTCCAGGAAAAACTGCTACCTATTAAGTTCTGCTTCTCCGCCTATCTGCGCACGCTCCGCGCCGTAGACGAGAACGCTTGTTGCGTCAAACACAGGTTAAAGCGACCATAATTAGTTATTTTCTTCTTAAATCTAAAACTTTATACAGATATAGTTTATTAACATCCTTCTTGCTGTGAATGTGTGCGTGAAATTAACAGTCAAGCGATTTTTTTGCATGAATTCTGTTCGAGTAAACGACGTTGTCTCTAAAATCTTTTTAAACCTCTCCTAAAGTTTCGGTATTTAAGCACCTAAACGTGCCCCTGTTTCCCGACAATATAGGCAAAGTGAACGGACAAAGGGACTCAGTACTGTGGACATTGTTTGATAACTTTCGCCAACGGTCGAGATAATTTGCCTCGTTTCACAAAGGAAGCCAAACCGTACAGAACACCAAGCTGAGGGCGCGTAGTCAGTTGCATGCTAACGCTAGCCAGCTAACGGGCTATCCCGTGTGCGCACGTTTCGCCATGGTGTGGAACACAAACCTCCTAAATTTGTATGAAACTTGTCTGTAAACGTATAGCTTTATTCTGAGGGCCGTAGGTTGGCGCAGTAAGTTAGATAAAGCGTAGCGAGCTTTTAGGAGAGTGCTAAAGTTAGCAGTTAAGCTAACGTAGCAGCGTCACATGTGTTGGGAGTTTATAAACAGAGCCGGGACCTGTTCCAATATGAAACCGAGAAAGGTTTCCAAACTGTGGGCCGCGGCTTCTAAATAGTCCGTGAAAGCACTGACTGTGCCATTTAATGAAAGATTTTTACAAAATTTTTAACCCTAGGACACTGTTGCTAAAATTGGTAACACCATCACTATCCCTGGGTGATTTTTACCCGAAATAATGTCCCCAAGAAAAAGTCCTTGTCATCAAAATATGTCAAAATAGGACAATACATGACAAATTAAAGTAGTTTTATATTATTTTTAACGGTGCAATGTCCAATTTCAAAATGAACACGCATGTAGATTGTAACAAAACTGCTAAAGGAAGGGGAAATACTGTGTCTGTCATTGTGGTTTTCATTCATCATCATCAGGTATTTCCACCAGAGTAACGTTTGTGCTCTAGACTCGTAATGACTGATCTAGATTAGTCATACTGTCGATATATCCCAGGACTGAAAGTCATTTTCACAGAGTTAGAGTTCAGTCAAGCTGTCTCTGCCTAGTCTACACCAAGATTTCAAGTAAAAAGTAAAACTCAGTCTCACGTAAAAGGTTTTACATTTAATTTGAGGGCAGCCAATAAGGAGTCTTTCTGGCTCTTATGACTTTATTTGGCTCAACTTTAGACCAGTAACCTTCATTTAGATATGGTTGTTATGCAAACAGCAGCGCATGATTTACAGATCTACAGGTATAACCCCTGACCGTCTGTACCGTTCTTTTGTCAGGTCCAGGAGCTGGTTCTAGATAACTGCCGCACTCCTGACGGGAAGATTGAAGGAATCACCGCAGAGTTCTCGAACCTGGAGCTGCTCAGCCTCATCAACGTCGGCCTGACCAGTGTGTCAGATTTCCCCAAACTGGACAAACTGAAAAAGGTCAGAGAAACAGGACAAACCTGAGCTGGACTCTCTCTGGTGGGATGGGTGGATGATACAAAAACTGATTGAGAGTAAAGCCCTGCTCGCTGTTTCTACTGCTATTTTCATTTTTACCATATGTTTCAAAGTCAAACAGTCTAGTTTTAGCTGCTGAATATGAAATTGCAAATGTTGGATTATTTGATATAAAAGAGGATCTGTCCTCTGGGGGTACTGGAATTATTTTTTATGCACTAAAATCCCCAAATGTTGTCCCCAAATTAGCAGATGAACTATTGGATCATTGAGGACAACTTTCCTCAAACTTAAGATCGATTAAAAATGGTCCCGAACTGATTGTTGTTGTTTTTCAAAGCCTAATGCTGCATTCGAGTTACCTCGGAAGTCAGAAGTCCAAGTTGAAAATGACACCACGCCCGAGTTCCCAGCATTTCAGTCACCGAAAGCCTTGTCCGAATGCAAGGCAAGCGCTAAAAAAACTTTCGTAGATGTAGCCATCTTGTTTCAGGACTCCGATTTTACTTTTTTCCGACTTGGTATCTGAAACGCTGGGAACTCGGGTGCGACTTGATTTTCAGCTCTGACATCTGAGGTTACTCGAACGCAGCATAAGAACGGACTGTCTCATTGTTTCTGCCCAACTGAAATTTCTTGATGAAGTGAAGTGAGATCTTGTTTTCCTCCCCGGTGCAGTTGGAGTTGAGTGACAACAGGATATCAGGAGGTCTGGAGGTCCTGTCAGAGCGACTGGTGAACCTAACGCACCTCAACCTCAGCGGGAACAAGTTCAAAGACATCAGCACTCTGGAGCCTCTGGTGGGTACAGGCGCACCGAACACACTCAAGTTTTATCTCCTGAGAGCAGAAGAAGGAGTTGTGGCGCTGTGGGCAGGTGCTGAGTCCTGCTGGAGAAGGAAATCAGCATCTCTGTGAAGCTTAGACAGTTTTGTTTTAATGTTCGTGGAAATATTAGAATTCTGCCGCATGGTCTGATTATCCGGTTTGTTCATCGTCCTCCAGAAAAAGTTGCCCCAGCTGAAAAGTCTCGACCTGTTTAACTGTGAGGTGACAAACCTGGCCGACTACAGGGACTCCATCTTTAAGCTCCTCCCACAGCTCATCTACCTGGACGGCTACGACATCGACGATTGCGAAGCCTCCGACTCAGACGGGGAGGGAGATGGAGTGGAGGATGAGGACGAAGAGGGTGAGTTTTAAAACTACACCGAAGGAAAAACTACGATTTGAAAATTTGAGTTTTTGACACTTTTCCTGCGTTTTCTTCAGGGGGAGAGTCTGAGGACTTTGAGGATGAAGAAGAGGAGGATGAGGAGGATGTTGTGGCTGAAGAAGATGATGACGACGATGACAGCGGTGATGATGAGGTGAGCAGAAGCCTTCTTCTTGTCGTTGGTTTGAGGTCCTTTAAAGAATCCTGGTCTCGATTTAAAGTTGCTGGTCTCATCTGCATCATCCATCTTTGTGTGTGCAGGACGGAGAGGTGAACGGAGATGTGGACAGTGAGGAGGATGACGATGACGACGAGGAAGATGAGGAGGATGAAGGTTAGTAACAGATCTTTTTAAACGCCTTTTCCTCTGTGATCCAGTTTCCTCTGGCTTTTCTGGATCAGAATCGTTGCATCGGTGACGTTTGTGAGAGAAAATATTTGAACACTTTCGTTTTTGTTTTACTGTATTTTTCACACTTTAAGGCGCACTTAAAATCTTTTAATCTTCTCAAAAATCCTCAGTGCACCTTATGTATGAATTATGGTTGTGCTTACTGACCTCGAACCGATTTTCTGTGGTACACAGCGCGCTCAAAAATCTGGCAAAGTGTTTTATTACGACTTCAGTTAGCTACAAAGCCGCACAGCCTGAAGGCTTGTCGGAGCACTGCAGCTACCGTAGCCTCGCAGAGTTATTGAATAAGTTAAATAAAGTTTGACTAATCGGACTGTTTTGTTTGGCTTAATGCGTTTTATAATCCGGTGCACTTTATGTATGAAAATAGACGCAAATAGACAAGTTCACTGATGGTGCGCCTTGTAGTGTGAAAATACAGGAATTTTTGTTATCACTGTAGATTTTGAGGTATTCATGTTTATATTTTTTATGTCATGGTGATATTTTGTTGTTATTATTCTGGCTGTTTGTGTGATTTAGTTTTTCCCAATTATTTGAAGTTTATCAAAAAAGGAGTAAAGAGGTTTTTGAAAAGTAGTTTTTTTTTTTCTTCTTTTAAAAAAAATGAATGTTAATGGACTTTCTGTTAATTTTCCATCAATTTTTTTGTGTAAATTTTTTTTTCTATGTATTTTTTTATTATTTTATGTATTTATTTTTTCATCATTTAGAGTTTTTGTGAAAATTTAATTTTTTTTTTACCTTTTCTTTCTTTTTTTGAATTTTTTATTATTATTATTTTCATTATTTGGACTTTTTGTTAAAGTTCTTTTTTTTTTTTCAACCTTTTCTTTCTTTTTTCCTAAATTTATTTATTCATTTATTCATTCATTATTTGGACTTTTTGTGAAAATTCTTTTTTTTTTACATTTTCTATTTTTGCATTTTTGTAATATTTGAATTTTTTTGTCCTTTTTAAATTATTTTTGTCATTTTTTAGCTTTTTTGTGTTGCAGGTTTTATTGTACCTGTTTTTATTGTTGTTGTCTTTTGTTTATTTGTGTTATTTGACGTTTATTTTTAAGTTATTTAGTTCCCTCTTTTTAATCATGTGATGAGTATTTTTCTTCCTCCTTTTTTTGGAATTTGACAATCATATGATTGCGAGGCTTTTTATGCTTGTTTTTCTTGTTTTGTTGTTCCTGACAAACCTCTGTCGTCTCCTGCAGACGAGGACTCGTCACCAACCAAAGGAGAAAAGAGGAAGAGGGACCCTGAAGACGATGATGAAGATGATGATTGAAGACCCTCAGAGACCCTGTTTACCCCTTTCCACCTCTTGCCCGCCGCCCCTCCCCCATGTGACCTTTCCCCTCCCCCACTGACGCTCGTCCTCCTCCTCTGACTCCTCCCACACCCTTTATCTGGTTGCTGGGCTGCGTTCCAGTTTAGATACTGGTCTCCTCCCGCTGCATCCTCGTCTCCAGTAAAAACCAAACACCAGCGGCCAATCCTATCTCATAAAAATCACATTCAAGAGCACCAAAATGTTCAGAAAAAACACTGTGAAAAAATCTTTGAGTTACCCAAAATAATGACCTCCAGTTTTTTGTTTGTTTTTTGTTTTTTTTATTTTTTATTTCCTGGGTCTTTTCTTTTGTCGTAGCAGTATTTCAAATTCCCCAAACAGACCCACCCTCTGTCCTCTCCCCAGATTTCCCTCGAGGCCGAGCACGCTCAGGGCAAACTGTGTTCTCTCTCTGACTCTCTCTCTCTTTTGCCAACAGAGCTTTTTAAAAGAAATATTTTTGCAGAGAAAATGTTTTTTGTTTAATTTTGTATGGTTGTCTGGGGTCTTTCTCTCCCTCTCTCGCTCTCTCTCTCTCTCTCTCTCTCTCTTTCTCTTGCTCAGAGAGATCCAGTTGATCCGTCACTCTTACACTGACTAGTTGAGGTTGTTTTCTTGTACTTAATTTTTTTACTTTTCTGTAAGTTAAAGTAAAAAAAACAACAAAAAACACACAAAAAGGACTTTGTAAATAAAATCTTAACATTTTGCTCTTTGCGTCTCCAATCTCGCCTTTTGTCTGTCTGACACTTTTCCTTTTGCTTTGATCAGATGAACTTTGGCATGTCCTCCGTGAGGACGAATTTGACCCTTCTAGCCTTGTTGTTCTGGATAATGATTGAAATTGTGAATGTTTATTTTGACAGCATGACTCAGCCAGACCAGGAACATTGCTTTTTATCAGCCGCAGTGGGAAAATAAAGGTAGAGACATCAGCCAGAATATTACAACCACCGTCTATTAAAGATCTGAACCAGGTCTGATTCATGGAGGCCCCACCTTCCTTCTACCAGATACCACATCAGACCTTCAGGGGTCCTCTTGTGAAGGCCAGTATCATCCTGTTCTGGACCTGACCTGACTACACAGTGATAGACAGGTGGCTGTATGTTGTGGCTGATCAGTCTACAGTGTTACCAAACTGCTCTTACAAAGTTTGTCCACTAGAGAGCAGTCACAGCTTTGAAATATGTCTTAAAGAGATCTTGTTAATGTTTCTGAGATTAGGTGGTGATCCACTGATGTGCAGGAATATTTGAATAAACTACAAACAAAAATACATGCAAAAGTTACTCAAACACCAGAGCCCGACAGCATGTTTATTGTTTGGAAATGTGATTGTTGTTTTTGGTCCGGTTTTAAAACGGCATCATGAAATGTGGTTTGTTGAATTAGAAAGTTGCTCTCATGCTGTTTCTTGCATTTTTGATCTCCAGCTCCAGTTGAGAAATCCTCACCTGCAAAACAGAGACTGTAAGTTTGAAACTTTTCCTCTGTAATACTTACGATCAGAAAATATAAACTTAATGTTCCTGTTTTGGAACCATAAAAACCACTGAATGTGTTTGAAATACTAACATCTTTGTGACTAATTTGCTCTCGCAGACCCCTGATCTCGTCTTGCTGCCTGTAAAACGCCTGAAGGAGCTGGAATAACAAGAAGAGGAGGGAACAAACCTTTGACATCATTTTTCAAACATCTCATCTTTATGGCGGATAATTAACGCCTTACTTCGCTCTCAGTTGTAGGGGGCGGTCTCTCTGCAGGTTCACAGCAGTGTGGAGTGCAGCAGTACGTCCACAGCGGGATCTGGGTCTCATCTGGCTGCCACCCAGACAGATCACTCACCTCTTTGGGGTATTTGGCGTCCTGGTAGGCCAGCTGCTCCTCAAGGAAAGCCTTAAGAGGAATAATCAGCTGCTTTATACAACAATAAACAACCAAACGAGAGATTCGTAGAGTTTCAGAGGAGAAGACAGATCCTCAAGAGTGAACTGCTGCTCATGTCGGTGGTCTGAAAGATCTTTGGTGTCAGTATACTCACCAAAGTTCAAATCACTCTGGGATCACTAACAAGCTTCCTGTATGAAGCATTGGGGTAGGATAAAGTCTGCTGTGAAATACTAGAAAGATCAGGTTCAACCATACCAAACTGGACTGAACCAAACAGAGCAGGAAAAGATCCTTCAGGTGAGATTGGTATCTACATCCTCCCAGAATCCTGTGTCCCCGTTAGGACTTGCCTTACTGACTTTATTCTGGTACTTAATATTTGGATTTTATTGCCATGATGACTAAATACCTCCTCCATAAAGTCTAGGTCCATCCTGGATGCCGAACCATCAGCAGGACCCATCTGGATCCTCAGGGAGTTCCTCACATGCCCCTTTTCTGCTGGGGTTTCTGGATAAGGATTAGGGACTTGAGTCCCTGGCTTCAGTGGCATCAGTACTGGACCTAATAGAGACACAAAGGGGGACAGTGAGAAACTCTTGTGTCTCTAGTATTTGTCTTCAATTCTTCAAACAGATATTAATGACCTCTGTTCATTCCTGATAGCCACTCCTGAGCCGTCATGGCAGCCTGGTTTCCAGCCGTCATGGGGTACAGGTCCTCTTGGAAAACACCTGACTGGAAGAACAAAAGGAAATCTGAACTTTTCTGCCCGTTACTTCCTCTGTGGCCTGAGAAGAAAGGTAAACAAAACCTCTTTTCGTGGTACGATCATCGACAGAGGTTCCACCAAATCTTTGATGGCGATCAGACGGTAAAATCTGAAAACTTCGCAGGCGCTCACATCCAGGCCGCGCTTTGGCATCACTCCTGAAATGAAGTCAGAAAGTGAAGGGCAGTCCTTTTGTAGTATCATGTACTGTTTGGATGCAGTTATAAATAAGGAAAGTGCTTTCGTTGAAACAGCAAGTTCTGACTTTGTAGGATTAAAGTGAATTATAGAGACACTAATCTGATCGAAAACATTCAGTCGGCTTTAGTGTTTCTCACCAAGTCCTTTCTGTGGTAGCAGGGATCTGTATTCTGTCAGGAAGCTGATGTAAGGCTTCTCACTGCTGAGCTCGTAGTACCGGATGTTCCCATCGCCCTAAAACACACAATTACAACACTAACTTGGGACCCTCGAGGTTTTCCTCTGTCGATGGAGGTGTTCCAGACAAACTTTTGAGTTGATATTTCAGTATTTATGACCTTTCCGGCCAAGTAGAGCATGTGAGTATCTGGGTCGTAGAACGGAAAGAGGACTCCTGCAGATCCATCCAGTTCCTCTTCATACAAAGGCTCAGAAAGGTCATCCTGCAAACCAATCACAGGAGTGAGGGAATGGTACAGACTAAATCTGCGTTGGTACTTCTAAAAATATCCAATCATGAAGATTCAGGCAGATACAGTTGACTTTTTCTACTACCCATATGCAATTGTTTCTTACAGGATCCCAGAGGACGACTTGTCTGTGATTCCAAGGTGAGCTTCCAGTCGACAGAAGCATTTTAAACCCTCGGATGTATAAAACTTTACTGGCTCTGTGGAACTTACTGCTGGACACCTGCAGAGATGTGATACAGCGTTTGGTTTTCATGTTTTATGGGAAAAAAAATCTGACTCAGTTAAAACCTAAAACCCACCTGTAGGATCTTTCCTGTTCGCGGGTCGAGGACTCTAACACGCCTGTCTTTGGAAGCAACCGCCAGCCTGCTGCCATCTGTGTTAAAGCTGACAGACAGCAGTAGAGCTTCTGCTGGGTATCGGTGGAAGATGGGCATCAAAACCACCCGCACAGGGTACCTGAGCACCGCTCCATCTTGAGATACATCCCAGAGGAGGACCTGGCATGTAAAAAGGCAAAGTCAGGAGTGTTTGGACTGGGCTGGATTGGAGTTTCCTATGAGAGGTGGCTGAGCTCAGCTTTAGAGACGGGGTAACTCTGGTCAGTGACTCCTGATAAGGATGCCTCCTGGACACCTCCCCTAATAGGTTTCCAGGCATGTCTAAACAGTAGAAGACCTCGGGGGTAGACCCAGAACTTGCTGATGGGCTTGTACATATCATCTAGGCTGGTAAGATTCAAAACCCCCAACCTGATCACTCTTGGACTGTCTTACCGTCTCCATACACCAAGCGCGAGTAAAATCATTCGCGCGAATGAATTACATGTTAAGTCAATGCAAAGACGCGATTAGATGCTCCTACTACTCAGATGCGAATTTGATGGGAGCTGAAATGTCTCAACTTGAGCGGATATTCGCGTCGCAATAACTGCTCAGCATGAAGGTTGCTAGGTGACGTTAGAAAACAGACGGTTGTTCACTGGTATCTAAAATGGAGAACAAACCAATCGTGTTGGTGTGTGGGAGCCCTGAATTATGTGAAACCTTTTCTTTCAATTTCCGAAACTAGAATAAAAGGAGCTCATCTGGAGGCAAGTGAGTAAGGAGGTTGGATCACCTGGTAAATTGTAAAAAAAAACATTGTCTATCACTTGATCCTGCCGTTTGAATTGGTAGGGATCATCACCGTCCAAATGATCGCTGACGCGCAAATGGAGCAGGTAAATATTTCCTCGTCTCGATTTGCGCAAATTATGCGAGTAGATGATTTTATTCGCGCTTGGTGTGAGCGCCCCATTAGAGTGTTTTTTATTTTTAAATGGTTTGAAAACAGCTAACAGTATTTTATGACTGTCAGTACAACACAAAGATTTTTAATACTACTGAAACCACGTTACAAAAAGGGTTTTGGTTTTGCAAACACTCCCACAGACCAGTGATGATCCTCACCTTGTAGTCATAGGCGGAGCTAAGCAGCAGGTTTTCAGCTGTTGGATGCCACTCAATAAGCCCCACCCTCCTGGTGTGACCTGTTAGGGTCTTCCTGGCCTTGGTAAGGTTCTGTAGGACCCCACAGACCGGGATATCCCAAATCTTTACCTGCGTACATTTAAAGAGGGGATGGTGTTCTGCATTTGTGAGAACCTTCATTTACATTACAAACATCCGGTCCACTATGAGGATCATGAACAAGGCGGCGCTTACAGTGCAGTCCTCTGAACTCGAGGCGATGCAGTGATCATCAAACGGGTTCCACTTGACGTCCAAGACCCTCCCACTGTGACCACACACCCGAGGATGCTGGGGGTCCACCCTGCCTGTCTGACAGCAAGAGTCAAGTATTTCAAGATAAACCCTTTAAGGTCAGAAACCGCTTCAAAAGAGGAGAACATTTTTACCCGTTTATTCAAAATCTACATACATGATGGACTGGAAGGACTAAAAAGGACCCGCCCCCAGCGCACTCTGTCACTACAGCGATGAAGCAGGGATTGGCTGAACAGTAGTGGTTGTCATGGACGCTGCGTGTGATTGGCACCCCGTCATAGCTGTTCTCCTTCGTGGAAGGCTTTCCAAAAACATGGCGAAACTTTGAGCAACGAAAAGACAAACGCCATGACATCTGGAAGACGGAGAGAACCGTGAGGGAGGAAAACATCAATGAAATATTAACATCATGGT
The DNA here is from genome assembly GCA_962446985.1 of Xyrichtys novacula. Classification (NCBI taxonomy): domain Eukaryota; kingdom Metazoa; phylum Chordata; class Actinopteri; order Labriformes; family Labridae; genus Xyrichtys; species Xyrichtys novacula. The sequence goes on from OY660886.1 coordinate 310,146, forward strand.
CATTTCTCAAAGACAAGACGGATGGAAAATGTGTGTGTGTGTCATCTCAGACTTACATAATCTCATTATAGTGTTGTGGAACTTCAGCTACATTATCAGGTCTAATCAATAATGCATCCAGTTGTCATTATTGGCTTTCATAATCTTATCAATAATGAATCGATTTCTTCTATAACTTTTTAATCATTCAGGCCCACACATGCAAAGACCCCGACACAACAAAATATCCCTCATCTAGATCCAATTAGAAGATTCACAAAAAAACCACACACATTTTGTTGTTACAAATTCCTCCTCACCTTTGACCTCTTTGAGGCTAGATCGGATTTCAGCATGAAGAAGGGGGGTGGAGCAGAATTTACACATTTAAATCATCTTGACACTTCACTTGAGAGCTTTACTCTAATCCTGACTAAAGTCTCAAATGTCACTGATTTATACTTGATTGAAACGGTAGAGAGACTTTTCCATTGTCCTCTTGTTCCAATGGAAAGATCAGAAACTACCGTTACCGTTCTCTCCAAATTACTAGAATTTTCTTTTAGTGTCTCTTCTTCAGAGACCAGCTTGTTGTGGAGCACTTCTGCTTTTTCCTGTTATATTTTTATTATCCTGCAGGTAAAACCAGAGAGCACACACACAGAGAAAGTGCTTTAAAATCTGAAATTTACTATATCACATGTTGACCGTCAGCCTCGACCTCAGAAGAACTTATCTGGGATAAGGGGTTCAAAGGGTGACCCACAGTACAATAAGATTGATTTAAATAATAGGCCAATATTTGCACCGGTGGTTTGTCACATCCTGCAATTCAGGACATCAATATTTGTCTGTTTTGGTATTTTATCCCTCTGTTGTACAGTTATTTAACATAAAGTAAAGGATATTCTCCTACCTTTGGAAGAGTCATGGAGCTTTTTCCTGTGCACAGTGCAATAGCTTCACTAACTGTACTACTCTGTCTTCTTGAGGGTTAAAGAGCTCTAACGACTATCCTCCAGACTCCTGGCTTTGTGTGTGTGTGTGTGTGTGTTTTCCCTCCTGATCTCTGACGTCTCACCTCTCTCTCCACATTAGCCAAGCTTTTTATGCAACACTGCACGCACACAAACAGCCCTCCACATCCGATACTGCTTCCACACACACGGTTACACCCGCACCGCCCGACCGGGACTTTACCAGTGAATATCAGACATTTAAACATAACCTGTTCTTACCTCTGATAACACAAATCGAGCAAAAAGCCCACATTCTGGAAAATAGTTCACCAAATAAAAGTCAAAAATACCTTTATTTTGTGTTGAATACAGATGACTTTTTAATATGGACTGCTGCTGTACAAATTTTCAAACACAGTCTGTGATGTTGAACAATGTAAATCAATGTACAAAGTTAGGTATGATGTTTTTTTACATACAAGTTTCTGATATGAAAATCAAATTCAGACAGAAAAGTAAATCATAAAAGATTACGTTTTTAAAATACTGCTTCAATTTTCAACATTCATGTGTAAGACTAGATTTTCAGCAGTGGCAACATTGATTTTGATTAATGTAAGTTTCCGAGCTTTTTGAGCAACAAACAAAGATCAAGTGAGAGGTTAAAGAAGAGGTTAAATAAACCGAGGAGTTGGAGGGGAGAGGATGGGTTGGTGTTTTGATGACCTTTGATAATTCTGAATGTCTGGTTGGTTGTATTTGATTCTGGTAAAGGAGTCATTGCATCAAAGGTCAAAGTTGTGTCATCTGTCATGTTTGCTCTTGGATTCACAGTCGTAGGACTCAGGGTTGATTTCTCAAGGCTTGTGATCAGATGCGATATTGTTGTGTTCATGGCTGCTGAAGTCTCAGTGGTGGTTTGTCTGGTAGATGGTGTTGGAACTTGTCTATATCTCAGCAGGTTGTGTTTGTTTCTGGTACTGTTAAGAACACAATTGTTTAAATCTCTTCCACAGGGATTGTGCCTTTTGGAACAGTATCGACATTTGTTCAAGTAGTGTCAGCGGTTGTGCTTCTGTCGGGTATATTTGGATTACATGAGTTGATGACATCTCAGCTGCTGTGTTAGTGTCTGGTAGAGCAGTGTTAGGACTGGTTGCTGGAAGGCTGGAAGTTGTATTTGTCTCTGGAACTGTAGTCATAGAGTTTGTTGTCAAAATCTCTTTGGTGGTGTCTGTTCCTTTTACTGTTGCCAAAAGACTAGTTGTTGAAATGTCAGCTGTGGTTGTGTTTGTTTTGAGTTCTGAAGTCATTGGACCAGTTGAAATCTTAGCAGTTGTGTTCATCGTTGTTGTTTGGGGTCTAGTATTTGTTAGCGCAGATGCAGTTGGTTCAGTGGTAGTTGAGAAAACAGTCGTAGTAGGGGCGGCAGATGTGGTTGTAACCTGGGTTGGGCATTGGCAATGTTTGTTTTCAGCATTAATTTCCAGGTAGAACTCAGATACCGTTTCATCTTGGGGACATTGTGATCCGGGGAATACCTCCAAGCCCAGTGTATCTTTGAGACGTTTCAGAGTCTTGGTCTGTAAATATGTAGATTTAACTTCAACAACATTGTACCCCCAGTGTGCACTGGCTAGCCACTTGTTCACTCTGCTACTGTAGCAGCAGAATGCTGACCATAGCATTGTGGGTATATTAACTCTTTTATTGAGTTTGTTGTTGTTGTTGCTAGGCTTTGCCCCAGTAAGCACAAATCCTTGAATGGCTCTATTATTGTTGATGCAGTATTTTTGCATGACACATTTAACACAAGTTTCCATTTTTTGCCAGCTGCCACCATTAAAAGATACAGTCTGTGGAACAACGTTTGTCAGGGTGAACGTTGAGACTTTGTCACTGTTATCAAATGCATGATCGGCTGGAAACAAATGGCCCCTATTGTAAACGTCACTGTTGCTTTTATAGTCATTATTATCAGCCTGGTGGGAGTTGTTGAAATCTCTCATGTTGATGTTGTTCATTTCTTCAAGCTGTAGAGAAAGCAAATTCAATCATGTTCAGTGATAAAGTAAAATGACCCACTGGTTATCTGTTCATTAATGATTATTCCTAGGTAATCCAAACTAGTGAGATGTGATCCATCGGGTTTTGTCACCCTATGGTATTTATTCTTGTATAATGTGTCTCCAACTGAGAAATTCTCATATTTTCTTTCTATTAAAGTGGTAACGTCCGAGGTGACAAAAGACAAAATCCTCTTCCATTGTAAATCAAAAAAAACAACAGTGTTTCAAAAAGAAAGAATGACTTACCATTGGCTCTATCTTCCAGGGAACGGTTGGTCTTTTGTTGTTGTTGTTGTCTTGGCCTCTGTACTTGTAAGCGGAGAAAACAGGGATTCTGTTCACAGTGTCGTAGAGTGTCACATACCTCCTCTCGTTCATGAAAGTCTGGCAAATGATCTTGTATCGGCTTGTATCCAGGATTTCTCCGCTCTCTAATTTTCCTGGGATCTCTGGTGGTGTGTCATGAAGAAAAAACCCAGCACAGTCTGACATTGAATCCACCACTTCAGGCGCAGTGGGAACAATGGCAAAGATAAGAAGGCCAGTGAGGGGCAGGAGACACCATCTCTCCAGGTATGTCATCGCTTTACACTGCGGGGTTTGGGGTGAAAGAAATGATGGTTTATTAAACGCACCTGTCACCACTGCTATTCTGTGAAAAGTAAGTTCATCGTTTAGATCTGGCTCTTGGGCAATGCATCCTCAGGGACAGGGCTTAGATTAAAACTGGATTCTTCTCCCAGAGGAAGGCAGACAGCACCAGAAAGACAGTACCGAGCTTAAAAGCTAATGTAGTCAATTTATACTGTCATCCAGGAAATGACCTCTTTATAGACCTCTTTGGCTTGAGTTGGTGACGGCTTTTCATCTGGAAAGATGAATTCAGTGTGTTTTAGCATTTTAGCAGTGTATATTACCCTAAAAATCTCTGTTATCGGAGTAAGAATACTGAAACTCTTAATCTTCATATGGGGTAGTTAATTTCTAATAGTTCAAATTTTAAAATACTTGTATAATATTTTATAAAAACAAAGTAAAATTTTTGTGTCATAAACTTGAATGTGGATCAGGAACAATACAGTGTTGGAAAAAAGTTTGGAATATTTGTCAATTCAACCCCAGCCTCGTGTTTAACGCGGTCTGCTGCTTTCTGGAGAATTATTCAAAGACTTTTTAATGTTCCCTGGTCTCTGTGATATGTTTTTGAAATTCACATCAAACTATTTTGTTTCTCAAAAAATTGTAGGGCGGACACCTCATGATTCACAAAAAGCCATAGAAATAACGCATAAAATCATGAGTCGGTATTTAATAAATAAACGGCTGTAATTTTAAATTGCCACAAAATACGTGGACCATCTTTGAAAGCAACATCAAACATAACAAGACGATAAAACAATACAGTCAGTACTTTGTGTGACCGCCTCTAGCATTGTACAATGCGCGTACACGTCTGGGCATGCTGGTCACTAGGTTGGTAAGAGTTTCAACCGGGATTTCTCGCCAGCATTGGATCACAGCCTGGTGGCGGTATCTGTCATCTCTCATGTTGGAGGATCATTCACGTTATACGAAACACTGAAGAAAATATTCCAAACTTTTTTCCAACACTGTAGTTTCTTTATTCTGTTAACTTTTCATGTATATATACTATCTACCATCAAACGTCACAGCCATAAGACCTTTCACATAATAGAAAAGAAAAACAGGTATCTTTTGAAAATATATTTGATTTAATCATGAATCAAGCTACAGAGAATTTCTTAATTTGCAACTTTTTAAAGTTGACTTGTTCAGTAAAGCATGAAGAAAACCTTTTATGATAAGAGTGTTGAGATTCTAGATTGAGTCTTTTTTTTTTAAGCTTTGAACTTTTTACAGATGTGAAAAACTTTTGAGATCGGCTTGACTTTACTTGGCCGTAAAAAAATCAACGATAGATTAATTTAGAAAATAACTGACATTCATTTAATGGAGAGTTACAAATAAGCTGACAAATTAAACCAAGATCGAACTTACCATGCCTGAAAAGACCTTCATGAAGTCTGCATGGAAGCGCTCTGGGAACCCAAATGCAGACCAACTTCTGTGAAAGTGGCTTCAAGTGTGAAGAGAGGTGAGCAAGGAACTTTACTCCTGTCAAGCAGGTTTAAATAACTCTCTATATGCAACCACAATCATGTGGTAGTGAGGTCATGTGTTTTTCTAGGAAAAGATTTGGCTTCGCTACTAAGAGCTCCTGATAATTCTCCTTAACAGTGTCATGTCATTTTGACTGTGGTATCAAGACATTTTTGTTTTGTACCTTTCATGAAAGACTTCCTCTGTTATACATTTGAGCTCCTTGTCTTGATTTTCTTCATGATTTCATCTCTTTTCTCTTGAGCACAAAAAGCAGAAAAGTTCTCATCTGCACTTGACACAAAGTCACTTTTTAAGTTGAACAATGCAGCACCGTTTTTTTATTGTTAAACATTACTTCTGGCTACTTCTCACACCAGATAAAAAGTTTCAAGGTGATTGGGTCTGGGAGTGCTTATGGACTAAAAACTTGTGTGTTCTATTCAGGTTCGTTTGGAACCACTGCTCAATAAAAATAGTTCAACATTAACCAGGAAAAGTGAATATCTTTATATCAGAAAAGACATACAAAATGAGAGTTTTTCAGGAATTAGCCAGAACACAGTCCCTTTATTTGGTTTGAATCAAACAGCAAACACACACAAATGCAGGACTTTGCTGTTCCAGCCTCCGTCATTGCCTTTAGACACACTAACATCAGGTATGTCGAGTGTTTATGAAGCAGACCAAGATTCATGCTTTGACATCTACTGTGCAGCTCCCCTTCACGTCTCTGAAGGCACTGCAGTCAAAGTCGGCCACCACAGTCCTCAGCCCGGCCTTGTAGGGGGTGGTTGTGATCCGCAGCCTCAGGTTGCTTTTTGGGTCCAGCTCCCTGGTATTTCTGAGTCAAAGATGGAGCCAAGTCTGAATAAGACAAGCTGAAGGTAACACAAACAGGACTGTTAATGTACTGCAGCTTCAAGCACTTACCCCTCTATGTAGTCTGATTTGAAAAGACCACATCCGATTACTGTCAGCGAGCAGTTTCTCAGTGTCACATTGAGCGGGTTTGTAAATTCCACCTCCATCGTCATTGCCTTGAATAAGCGAGCCTCACTTAAGACCTAAAACACAAACCAACAGCATGACTGACAGACTGTAGATTACAGACACATGTTTGATAAAGACTTCATGACCCTCTTCATGTATTCATTCTCCACTCCATCTATATTAGTAGTCAGGATATAGAATAAAGAAATATGCCCTTAGTGACAGAAAGTGATGTTTTATTGTTGAATCAGGGTTTCTATATTGTTGAGATAACAGGCTTCACAAAGGGCTGAGTGTGCTTTTAAGTAGTACCTAGAAAGAGAATTTACTGGTTAAGAGGAAGTATGACCAAGAGCAGGAACTGTGACCATTAGATGAACTCTTGAAACCACCTAACCTTTGGGTCAATAGGCCACCAGTCTCTTTTTAACCTCTAGAAATTTGAGCTCTACCCTGTTCCGAATTCTTGGAAAGGTACATTTTGAATAAAACTCTCAGAGACATTCGTTCCTCAGCCCTGCGCTGACAGAAATTCCCACCATACGTTTTTAGACAATCCTTTATTTGAATAGAAGGACTTTGCACCCAGACAAAAATGGACAAAAAGGTCAAATTACTTTAGGAGAGACTTATTATACCCATAATCACCTTGAATCTATGGGAGTCACCCTGGGACTCAGTTTCATTAACCAGACAGACACAAATCTAGCTTGTACGTTTACCAAACAGTCATCAGTGATGAGCATAAGCAGCTACCCTGTTGCAGTTGTTCCATCAAACATAAAAAGATCCCACTGTTTTTTTTTTTTGTGCCTTTGTCTTTGGGTTCATCAACAAAACCGACATCAGAGGACTCCACCAACCTTGATAGAGACCTTAGGGTCCTCAAGGACGATGTCAGTCTCAGTTTCATAGATGTCATCTTCCTGCTGTTTGTTGACGGCCACAGCTGAAACCTTCACACTGTCACAGCTCACTGTGTACTTACCGTAGACTGAGAATGGAATCTGGACTGGCAAGATCTCAGCTGTGGAACAGAGAAGGTCAGGGAGGTAAATGTAAGGCACAGGTCTGATTCAGATCCTGTTTAGATTGGTTTAACAAATGTCTTTTAACTTCTGTTGGCTTCTTGTTGACAAAAAACAATGATAAGACAATGGGTCATAATAACTGAGGTGAAGGATAAGAGGAACTCTGGAGACCTTGTCCAGGCAGCAGGGTCTTCTCTTGGACTGTGCTCTGAATGTTGTTGGCTGGTATACCGTTGTACATCATGGCCTGGGCTGTGACGCGAATTGACACTGTCTTGTTTGTACGATCTTTGTTTCTCAGATTCAGGCTTAGTTTTATGTCCTGACCATTCAGCATCTTGCCCGCCTGAGAAATAAAAAGAGGGATGTGAACACGTAAAAAAATTGAATTTATTTGGGACATTTATTTAGGATTGTTTGATTTTTCTAAAACAGAGAGGATACGTGTATTCTTCCTTTACAACTCACCTTATTTCAACTGTGCCTTATTTTAGATCCCTGTGAGTTTAGTCAGAATTTCCACTTCATACAATTTTGTAGTTTCATGTTTGCTTGTTTGTTGAAGCACTTTTAATGTTTAAGGGATATTCCGGCATAAAATTAATTTAGGGTCGAACATACTCTCTTCCAGCAGCCGCTTGTGTGTAGTGAGATTTCAGGCCAGTCCATTACGGACTACAGCGGGGTGACGCAGCTCAAGGAAGAACACTTATGATCATCATGATCATAAACGTGAAGGAATTAGGCAAAGTTAAAAAGATGTTTGGTGTCTAGTACTATGTCTGTGACCCTCTATGTCCTGTTGATGAAGTTAGGTGCTGTTCTGAGCATTATTTGTGGCGTTTTGGTTGAGGTTTGTTTATGGCTCCTCAGACCGATTTGTATTGCTATCCTGTGGTCGTTACTAAAGTTGGTATAACTAGAGAAGCAAGCGGTCGGCAACATTCATCTCTGGAGGGGGTGTCTAACTCAGTGTTGTGGTGTGTTTGACCCGAAATTAATTTTACGCCGGAATATCCCTTTAACACATCTTACATTTTGTTGTGGCTCACCATCAAAATTCTTACCTCTTCAAATTTCATCTCCAGCTTCAGAGTCTCATCTCTGCTCTTCCCCTCCTGATCATCTCCTGAGTTCACTCTGTTCAGTGCTCTCTTGAAAGCGTCTCTCTCCTTGGTACTGCCTGTTGAGAAGAAAGACATCCTCGGTTTAACTGGGGCTGAGGATCATCGAGTTAAAATTTCCTCTATAAAAACAGAAAGGGAAGCTTTTTCTCTTGATGAGTTTTTGGCCACATTCATGTCCTCACACAATGTTTACCTTCTTTGTGTTTGTAGTTGCTTGTAATGTCATTCCTGATGCTGAAGCCAACAGCCTTGGTGGAGATATTTTGACCGACTGTTGAAGTGTTGGAGTGCATTTTAATCTTTACACCTCCAGCACTGACCTGAAAAGAGAATCAGGGGTTAGGGTAAGTGTTCTGTACAGGATGAACAAAACTGCACTACAATGTTTCTACTAACTGACGAGCACAGGCCACAGGTGTTTTTGTATTTAGTGCATGATAGTGTGAGATTGACATAAAAGGTTTTTTTGACAATATGCAGACAGTGTAGCATCAAGGTCCCCACTATTTCCACATACTCACCATCCACTTCACAATGTCGGCATTGACTTCAGAAAAGACAAACGGCACATCATATTTCAGGTCAACGTCACCCAGGAAGATGGCAGCGACTGGAGCTGGACCACAACAGAATGCCCCTGTAAAAAAAACACAAATTTTCACTTATTTGTAACTTTTATCTGCTTTTTCTCGAAATCAAACCCCACAATTCCGTTTTTTACAATTTGTGTTCACCTTCACTTAGTTCCTGCGGAGTGGGGTCCAAGACTTGCCAACCATCGTACTTGTCTTCTTTCTTGAGGTCTGGTCTTTTCATCCATCCCTCCACCCACACATGGAAGTTCCTGCATCAAACAGATTTTTCAAGTATTTAAACAGTTTTTGAGCACATAAAACCCGAGTTCATTTTGGAAAAATTCTAAAAAATCCATTAAAAAAGGCAACTCTTTGGTTCTGTTGGTACCCCTAATCTTTGTGTCTGAATGCAGGACTTACCAGATACTGTCTTGGCTCCCTGTGGCTCGTAACCCATATTCATTATAATACTCATCAATAGTGAGGCTGCTGTTTTTGTCATGAGCTGACTTGAAGTTTGTGACAACACGACATGGAATACCCAGGAACCGCATCACTGGAATAAAATGCACATTTTAACACACCCAAGCATAAAGAGAACATTTGCTGTGAGTTGGTATTGTATAAGTTAATATTAGCTGATTGAATGATAAATTCAAATGTTATCTTTGACCCATTAATGCCAGATTTGAGCTTTGATGTTAAGTATGTGTAGTACCTGTACACATTACTCCAGCAAACACCCAACACTGTCCGTACTTGACTGGGTGGCAGTTGTTCTGATACCAGTGCTGAAGGATGCTCACACTGCCAGTCCAATGGGTGGGCCTCACTCCATCAACATAGTTGTCATGCCAGCGTCCCAATAACACACCTTGGTCACCATTACTGTTGATCTGGAAATAAGCAAATTCCTGATATAACTTCCTTTGTGAATAAGATTCAATATTTTTTTCTGTAAGTAAGCATGGCGTAAAAAAGTTACATCATAATTTGTTGAAATTAGAAAAACTTAAACTGAAAGTAAGTGATTTTAAAACGGTCTTACCATAGCACTGACCACACGGCCAACATAGATGGGGTTACAGCGAGCGGACACATCATCTGCCGGGTTTCTGGTGTGTTTCGGGTTGATGTCCAACATCTTGAGACAAATATCCACCATTTCCTCCTCAAACTGAGCAATAAGATACAAGTCAGAATGACCAAAAAGACCAACATACCAAACTACCCAGTCTGTGCCTTTTAGAAGTCTAACTATTGAATGTTCAATTATTGAAGAACAGTCTAGACTTTATTTTTCTTTTCGTATTTCATTCTTTCATTAGACATTCTAGAGTCTTCAAAACATTCTGGAATTTTTAAAACATTCTAGAATCTTCTAAATGTTTCAGAATCTTAAAAAACATTCCAGAATCTTTGTTACATTCTAGAATCATTTAAACATTCTAGAATTATCCAGACATTCTGGAACCTTTAAAACACTTTAGAACCTTTAAAACATTCCGGAACTTTCTAAATGATCTAGGATCTTTAAAGCATTCCGGAATGCTTAAAATGTCCAGAATCTTTAAAACGTTCTATAATCTTCAAAAAGTTCTAGAATCTTTGAAACGCTCTGGAACCTTTTTAACATTCTGGAATTCTTAAAATGTTCAAGAAACTTTGAAATATATATTTTTCAATAGCCAATACTCAAAGCCGTGAGGGTGAAATGCAAGTCTTGAGAAGCTCAATCAATATCTGATGCTCACCTGTCCAAATACCCAGTCCATGGGCCGTGGATAACCTGCTGTTCCATAGTAGATAACTCCTTGTTCATTCATTACATACTCTTGCCTCTCCTGCTCGTCAGGGAGAAACACCCAGTCACCTGGAAACCATAGCATGACCAAGTACACGATAAAATCTCTGACAGAGCATGGAAAAAACCTTTGGGGATATAACATCAGCTCCTCGATCATTTCTAAGTTCTAAGTTTTTCTGATTGGACAGAATTTACTCAGAAAACTTGATATCTGTGCAGACAAATTTGACAGGTTTTCTTTTGGTCATGGCTGCAGTTACACGACCAACCTGAACACCAGGGGTTGAAGAGCACCACCAGGGTCCCCAAAGTTTTCTTGTCACTCGTCGTCCTTGCAGAGAGTGAGTACCTGCCCACGGGAGCATCAACTGGAGGGGACACAGACAGTGTCACAATGCCCAGTTGCAGGTTGGCACTCTTGTCAATGCTGTAATTCCATATTGCTCTGGCATCACTGGTGTACAAAGGAGAGGGGTTTCCAAAATTACACCGCGTCCCAAGTACCTCAGATGGAGCAGAACCTGGTAAGCAAAGGGTTGGGTCATTGATTAAAAGGGACAGATTGATGAGTTAAAATACATGTGAATCGCTGCACATAGAAATGCAGTAACAGCTTAACGTTTTAGTAAACTACCTGTCTCCACAGAGAGAACGAGTACGTCGTTGTTTTTGAAAGGTTGCATCATTTCCAGAGTCAGGAGGAAGGACTGTCCACGCCTCACAATCAGCTGCTTTGATGTAATTTCAATAGTGCGATGAGCCATGTTGTTGGACTCACAGTGGAAGTCCACATTCTTAATCACTGCAGGAGAAACATACAGACAGAACCAAAAGTCACCAGAGTCAAACTTCTCTGGACCCAGGTGAGTCACCAGCTTTTCTAGATCATGTTACATGTGGTTCCCTCTTGGCATGGTACAGATGTAAATAAGTGCATATATTACTACTCACTCTTTGCCATCCTCTCTGCGTCGTGGGGAGCTGGTCTGAAGACTGATCAGAACTGATGTCCCTTTTTTCAGTGCCATTTATATAGCACCTGTACTTCCTCATCAAGATAAAATACCTAAAATTCCCGCAGTGCTCTTGACCCGCAATCAGACTGATGGATAACTGACAAGCACCAACAGAATTCACTAACAGCTCCACAAAAAAGTAAAACCAGGCCCTAAGAAATGGTAACAAGCTGGGTTATCTGGGCTATCTTAATCTGTTCAACCCTGACAGTGGAGCGCTGATGGTATCTGATGTTGTGTTGTCATTCAGAGGTCAGGTGAGTTCACTTTTTACATAAAGATTGATTGTACAGGTATGGTGTTGTTTCTGCCGGGCAAAAGTGACTGACGCGCCTCCTATGGCGCCTTTTGGGCCAGCTGCAGGGTCATCAGCCGGGGACCACCGCTCATTGGAGTTTCACTCTCTTTAACCCCGGAACACCTCCTGGTTGTGGGGTGGTGGCAGCCTGCAGCTGACTCATCTCACTGGCTTGATCCCCAATTCTTATCTCTCCTCCTCAGCCACGGCCACAGCCAGAAGCTTCCGTTTTCTGCTTCCTCACCAAGGGCCTTGGTTCCTCTTCAAAGCTTAGCCCAAGTTGTTCCCACATCACGAAGCAGCCTTGTTGTCAATGTGTTGAAAAGCCCTGGCAGCCTACTTCTAAAGGGTAGATGGTGGTGGACCAGCTCTCTGCACTCTGCCACCTGGTCGGAGTACTTTGCTGCTTTCCACTCATAGGCAGCATGGATTCCCTCCTCCCATGGAACGGTGAGCTCTATGAGCATGGCAGACTTGGCAGCAGCAGACCAGAGCACGATGTCTGGCCAGAGTGATGTGGTGGTAATCTCACGGGGGAACTGCAGCTGTTGGCCGATGTCGGCCCTCATACTCCAGTCCCTGGCTTGAGACACTCCAGGGACTTCGTTGACTGGTGTCTCCTTTGTCCTCCCCTGGCCTGACAAACCTGACGGACGACTGTCTGGCTGTGGGCTGCTTGTTGCCATCTAGTCTGCAGCTGTCCAGGACTTAGGCCAGTTTCGACTTGATTGTGATGCCATCTGTAACGCCAATGAGGTCTTGCAGCCTGACAGCAGGTGCTGCAGGCTGGCTTTAGGTGCACTGCAGAGGGGACAGCTCTCTTCCTTTCCAAACCACTGGTGGAGGTGTCTTCCACAGATCGGCCCAGCTGATGGATCTCTTGAGGGTGCCTTACCACGTGGTCCATCTTCCTTGGTGACCTTGAGACAAGGCCTTGATGGTGTACTGCTCCTGGTCCGCCCTTGACACTAAAAGTATTAGCACGGCTGAATGTCTGCCATCTTTTATAGTTCTGACCTTTTCCTTTGAATTCTGTGATCAGAGTCACAAAGGCTTAAAGGTCCCACACATTCAATATGAGTGATGGGTTTACAAAGACCAAACCTCTAAAGAAACTGAACTGAGCCCAAACAAAAATAGATTAGCTCTCCTGTTACATGCAGTCGTGAAGAAAGTACCTGAAAAACACAGTTCAAAGCTTTTCTGCATATCCTACAAGTCACTTATTATACACTTTCTAGTCTTTTCCTCCGTTCAGCAAAACTCAAATTTTCTTCTCTTTTCTGTTTGCAGTTTGTAAAAAATTCTGTAACTTCTGTAACACTGAGATTCAAAGATTCAGAAAAGTAGACGAGATACCATCCAGAGTTTCATTCAGAGACATCAAAGTTTAAAAGTTAAACCTCAAAAGGAAGAGTTTTTAAAGACATCTAAGGGTCTGTGGCTGTTGTACTATTCATTTATATAGAATTGATTTACACAAAAATAACTGATTGATTTCGACAATATTTATTTTTTATTAAAGGAGAAGTTGTGACATGAAATCTAGATTAGCACCACAGCGATGAAGCAAACAAAGAAAGTACATTTCCAACCACCTGATGAGATTCCTAACATATCACAGATAAGTCTTATCTGAGGAATGAATTAATCTCTTTATACGTGATAATGCCCCTTAATCATTTATAGATATCTGAAGGTTTTTAAGTTTCATCTAAAAGATCGTTGGTTCACGAACAGGACGCTCCGGTCTGAGCTGATGTTGTTATCATGTTTTCTTCTTCTTTGTCAGTTCATGTCGGAGTCAAAGTCTCAAAACGACAGAAACAAACATGAGCAGCAGCTCCACTTCGTTCAGCCATCAGTCCAGCTGCGCTGTGATTGGTGGAAGGGTCGGCTCCAGCAGTTCTGATTTGGCGACCTTTCCCATCTGACTGGTCAGTTCCTAAAACTGTAAGTACCATGATACGAACGCTCAATGTTAGAGCCAACATGGCTGCCACAGTTGGTGTTAAAGGTGGAAGAAGCTGATTGGTCAGTTGGTCAACTTGGGGAGGTGGTGTCGCCCTCTAGAGCGTCAGAGATCATCCAGCAGATCTGAGTGAAAGTCGGACGTTTGTCTGGTCTCTGAAAACAAAGTGTGCAGTAGATGAAATAACAAGTTTGTATTTTAATGAACAAACAAAAGTTCATTTACAGTCAAACGGATTTTATCAGGAAACACTCTCACCTCAAGCCAACACATCTGCATGATGTCATAGACGGTGGGAGTGGCTAATTTGGGCCTAAATAGTCGATGACCTTTAGTTACCAGAGCGACCACTTCATGGTTCTGATTCTGTTCGAACGGCATACGACCCTCTGAGAATACCTCCCACATTAGCACACCTGGAAACAGACCAAGATACCCGATAAGAGAGCGGAATCTCGTACGGAATTTCTGGAAGCCTCTTTAAATGGATTCTACTCAAGTCAAGCTGAGTGTGTCATATCTGATTTGTTGATGGTTAAGTTTACCCACCGTAGGACCAGACGTCTGACTTGCTGCTGTATCTGCACAAGTTGAAGACTTCCGGAGGCGACCATTTCACAGGAAACTTGGCGCCGGATGAGCTTGTGTACTGGTCGTCTAACACGTACCTACAAAAAACACAAACCAATTACAAACAGCCGTCTACCTGCCTGTCAAAGTGAAGCTAGTTCAGAGGTAATCCGGTATTTCCTGATGCTTATCAGAGACTGTAAAGGAATGTGTGAGAAAATTTCCAGATGGGGTTGAATTCATACCTGGCCATGCCAAAGTCAGACACCTTCACAATCAGTGAGTCATTCACCAGACAGTTTCTAGCAGCCTGCACAAGAGGGAGAAGACACTTTTACATCACGTGTCCACATGAATTTACAGGACCGCTATAGTTTTGGAGGGAAAAGACACCGACCACATCCAGCCAGTGATAAACAAAGCACCGTTCAAACATTTAATAAACTGATAAACACCAGATCTCTGTGGATGAAGCCGTTGGCCTCCAGGTACTCCATCCCTTCGCTGATGTCCAGGCAGATACTCAGCAGGGACCCCACGCCGAAGCTGCCCCGTCGCTGCCGGAGGAAGTTCAGCAGACAGCCGTGCTCCATGAACTCCGTGACGATGTAGATGGGCCTCTGCTGGCTGCAAACGCCGTACAGCTGCACCAGTTTTTTGTGAGACAGTTTCCTGGAGCACAGGTAATTTTGGTGATATTAGAATTTTACTTCTATCGTAATAACCCAGACTGCAGGCCTGCTCTGAGTGCACGATGATGCAGTTACTACAAATCTCCAGAAGAGGGTAGCAAAGGTTAAATGAAGGCTAAGTTTTCTGTTCTATCATTTCCTGTCCCCCCCTCCTTACATCATGACTTTGGCCTCCTCGATGAAGTCCTCCTCGTACATGGCTCCCTCTCTGATGGCCTTGATGGCCACTTTGTGCTGAGCCCTCCACTTCCCCAGCCTCACCAGACCAAACTGACCGCAGCCCAGCTCCTTCATGAAGGTCAGCTCACTGGGGTTGATCTCCCACTTATCTGGATTAGAGAAAAGAAGAGGGTGAGAAAAGAGAAAGATGATAAAGAGAAACAAAAACGCTGAATCCAACTCACCGTAGCTGAAACCGGCGGTGGATGGAGCAGAACTGTCTTGTTTCCCAACGGGGTACCTCAATCTGGCAACGAGACCTGAGACAGGAAAAACAGGATCGAGAGACCGTTTACACTCTCCATGAATATTCAGACATTTTAGACCACTCCAAAAAAAAAAAAAAGGTTAAATACGGTTAATCTGATAATAGTTTTAGGTTTTGCCAGAGCAAATAGAGACAAAACTAAAGTTTCAAAGAAATCATAGAGGCATAAAACCAAAAAGTCTGAGACTGCAGTGAAAGCAGAACAACAAGAACAAGGCTCCAAGCTTCACAGGGACAAAGGAACCATGATGCAGTGGTGGTTCAAGGACGACCAACGCACTCCTCATCAGGATCCCAGGCAATATGTCTAAAACAGCGCTGCCAAGGTCCTGATGAGGCGCAAACATAAGCACATCACCCCCATCCTTTGCACTCGGCACTGGCCTCCCCTCCCTCAAGACCATGGGTGACAGGGCCTTTGAGGCTACTGCTCCCTGTCCGTGGAACGTCCTTCCTGACCACCTCAGAGCTCCACAGACGGTGGATGCTTTTAAAAAAGGACTTAAGACCTTCCTTTTTAGAAAAGCCTTTCTGGGCTGATTTTATATTCTGACTTTTGCTCCTTTTATTGGTCGTTTTTATTATGTTTGCACTTTGAGATCTGTTTTCTCAGATGTAAAGCGCAATATAAATAAAATGTATTGTTATTATTATTGTTATTATAACCCCTATGAAACACTTGGAATAGAGAAACCAGGGAAAACCCCCGGAGCCAAACTTGTGACCAGGCTTGCATCCATGGACCAAACCATGACACCCTGTGAGCCCACCACCCCCAGGAATAAACACAGGGGTGCAATACAAACCAGGGTGGCCATCAGGTCAGGGGCCTCGGCATGTCAGTCCCAATGTGGACTTGTTCTTTCATACATGGAGTATCACCTTTCCAGCAGAAAAGGAACTTCCACTTACTTAAAACTGGGCTCACAACCACACCCAGCTCCGTCTCAGCGAACTGAACTTTTGAAGAGGGACTGAACTCTGACTTTTTTAGAGTCACTCATGGTGCAAATTCTTGGCTGGGTTCCGAGATGCAAGGTATGAGGAGCACACACACAGATACCTGTGAGTAAATGCTCACACACAAACACAAAAATGTTAGGACTGACTGGGTGTGAAATCTTGACTCAATTCAGGAGCCGGCCTCTAGTGGACACTCTGGGAACTGCTTTATTTTGGATTTGGTTTCATTTTTCAGCCACAGAGATTAGGCTCTATGTGTCATGATATGTCTTGAGTGCATTGTGTGTATTTTTCCTAGTGTTCCTGTTCCTCTGTTGTCCAGTTCCATGATTCCTTGTGTTTCTAGTCTGGTTTTACTTCCCTAATTTTCCCTCCTTCGTTAAGTCTCACCTGTGTCTCGTCTGCCTCACCTGTTGCTCGTTTACCTGTTTGTGTATATAGTCCCTGTCTTCTCCTCTGTACTGGTTTGTTCATTGTCTGTCTGTGGTCGATGTCAGTGTCTGTTTGGATCCCCAGTTTTTCCCAGTGCCTTTTTGTTTGTTCAGGATTTTGCTCCTCATGTTTTTTTTCCTCTGGATTTTTCAGTCGGACATTTTGAGAGTAAGTTTTTGTTGCACTTTTCCTTTTTGCTTAAATAAATCCTTAGTTCTGCATTTGGGTCCTTTTTCCTTTGTTTAAAGGGATATTCCGGTGTAAAATTAATTTAGGGTCAAACACACGGTAACACCGAGTTAGACACCCCCTCCAGAGATGAATGTTGACGACCACAGTCCATTACGGTCTACAGCGGAGTTTCGCAGCTCGAGGAAGAACATTTATGATCATTTCTTCATGTAAATACAATCAGACCGAGACGCTAAGACAGAAGAACTACCGTGTCTGTAAAATGATTAATATGGTGATTATTACTTCAAGGAAATGATAAAGAAATGGTCATTAATATTCTCTGTATTTCTATCCTGCAGTCGTTACTAAAGTTGGTTTAACTAGAGAATCAAGCGGTCGACAACATTCATCTCTGGAGGGGGGGGTCTAAGTGCTACAGTGTGTTTGACCCTAAATTAATTTTACACCGGAATATCCCTTTAACCCTGCGCTGTGACTCGGTGATGGTCGCGTGTTTACCTGCTGCGTTGTGTTTGTGGTACTCGATGAGGTCAGGGATGGAGCTGAACGGGTGTTTCTCAGCCAGGTAAAACTGTGGAGGCGAGCTTTGTGTCAGTTTGATGTGGTAATGCTTTATAGCCGGGTGTCCTTCCCTGCAAACACACACAAGAAAAATAAAAACTTTTTAAAATAAATCCGGATTTAACAGGTTTCTGTTGAGTTTGTACTGAAGTTCAGATCTTAAAACAACTATTTCTACTTCAGTTTAACTTCAGGAAAAGTCTCTAAATACGACGATCAAAATAACTGTGAACTTTTGGAGCTTTAAAAGACACTTTTAACATTTTGTGTTTTAAATCAAACAAACTCTCAACTAAGGAATCAAATAAAAAAAAAAATTATAAAATGTTCTTCTGAATATAAAGTGTGTGTGTGTGTGTGTGTTTACCCTGCAGGAGACTTGGTATAGAGAGAGACTGTGTAAGTTCCCGCGTCGCTCGAGTCTCTGACTATAAAGGCTCCTTCTTTGTCCTGCAGGGGGCGACACACAGATGAACACAGGTCGGTGAGATTTGACACATTTAGTTTATGTGATTTTAAAATACACATTTTTTGATTCTTTTTTAAAATTTTATTTTATGAAACAAAGTCGTCGTCGTCGTTCTTTCATTGATGGTTTGTTGCAGAAATTTTTTTCTCGGCTTTTACAGTTTGAGACATTTTTACATGGAACTCTGTGGGGATTGACTCACGTCTGTCACTCTTGAGGAACTACAGGAAGTGTGTGTGTGTTTAGTAACAAGAACAAAAACTGAAGAAAGGACAGAAATACGTTTGAAAAGAGAGAAATTAACAAGAAATGCCGACAGAAGTGTGGAAGAAACGAAAGTGGAGATGATTCTGGAAGTTGGCAGATGAGCTCACCTCTTTCCTCAGCAGCTCCTCAGCTTTGTTCCTGTTGACGTGTTTACTGTACCAGCTAGAGGGAAAACATGAACATAGATATCGAGAATGACTTCACGTGATCAGAACATATTTGTTTTGCTGCAGCTTTGGTCCATTTGTACGGTGGCTGAGAACCGCCACTACTGCAAATAAAAAAAAGGGGAAAAAAAGAGAGAAGCCACAACGGAAGTTACTGATGGAAAAAAAAGAAAAGAAACCGAAGCCCGCTGCAAATAAAAACAAGAAACGGTGCAGATTTTTTTTTTTTTAAACTGAAGTTAATGACGCAAAAAAAAAGTGTCAATGCAAAAAAAAATTATTACAACGAAAAATAAAAGGATGCAAATACAAAAAGCCACATCGGAAGTGAGTAATTTTTTTTTCTTTTTTTTTTGCATCGCCACTTTTTTTTGCTTCGTTAACTTCTGTCATGGCTTTTTTTATTTGCATCTTTTTATTTTCACAGTAAGTAATTTTTTTTTTATTTTGCATTGCAACTTTTTTGTGTCGTTAACTTTTTTTGTGGCTTTTTTAAAATGTGCATCCTTTTATTTTCTTTTTTTTCTTTTGCATCGCTTCCTTTTTTTTTGTGGCGTTAACGTCCGTTGTGGCTTTTTTTTTTCTTTTTATTGCACTGTTTCTTTTTTTATTTACAGCAGGCTTCGGCTTCATTTTTTATTTTATTTTTTTACATCGCCACTTTTTTCTTGCGTCATCATTTTTTTTTTAATGCACCGTTTCCTTTTTTAATTGCAGCAGGCTTTAGTTTTGTTTTTGTTTTTTTGTTGTTTGTTTTTTTTTGTTTTTTTTTTTTTTTTTGCATCAGTAACTTTTGTTGGTTTTTTTTTTTTTTTGCATCCTTTTTTTCATTTGCAGCAGTGGCAGTTCTCGGCCACCGTACATTTGCGCCTCTGTAATTGTTTAATCTGCAGAGATTCCTGATCCTCCTCGGTCTGCAGCTCTAACTTGAAAACAAAACTGTTGACTGTTGATTCAGTGTGAAATGATTAACAAACGCACACAAACTGCTCCAGGTTTCCGGATTTCTTCTCGGTTACATAGTTACTGGGGATGTAGCCTTCCTCTCTGTCAGACACACAGAAACAAAAACAGTGTCGGAGTCAGAGAAAGAAAACCCAGAAAAAAACGATTTCAGACAAACGTCCAAACTTTGGCGCTCACTCACCCGTACTTGTTGCGCGCCTTGTACCAGTTGGCATCAAACTTTTCCAGGATGACGTACTCGCCTCCCTTCACCAGACTCAGGTCGTGTAGCTCGGTACCGGCAAAGTCGTACAGCGCCACCACTATCTCCTCCTCTTCCTCCTCTTCCTCCTCTTCTTCAAAGACATCCTCTTGACCGGAGGGAGGGGCGGGCGGGGCTCGCCGCCGCTGCTGAAGGAAACACCAGGTAGACTTCAGGTATAAATACAGACGTGTGTGTGTGCGTGCGTGCGTGCGTGCGTGCGTGTGTGTGTGTGTATTACCCTTTCTTTTGCTGGCTCCTCTCCAGGGATCGGGGGTAAAGGTTTCCTAGAAACTGAGACAGGAGCAGAAAGAGTCTCTTACTGTTTTCACACTTATCTCTTATTGTGTACAGCCGTGACCTTTGACCCCTACCCCCCACCCGCCTGTCTTATGTAACACTGTTGATAAAGAGCTGATGACCACGCTCACGCCTTAAATTTAGACTTTCCACAGTGACTTCCTGTTTGTCTTTCACGCTCGCTGAATCTGGAGTTTCTGCTTCTGCAAAATTAACTCAGTTTCTTTTCAAACCTCGACATCATGCTGTCGAATATTTACTCCACCTCTCAGCTCATTGCGGGTGACCGTTGACTGAGAAGCGTGTTAAAACGGCGCAGCTGTTCGGTGCGACGAGCTCCGGCGTCTGTTTTCATTTCTGCTTCTTTTCTCCTTTTTAAGGTTTTACTTCTGTCGAGTCAAAACCACAAGAAGAACTGATCTCTGACTGGAAACACTGCTGCGCTCTCGTCTGACTGCAGCTGATGACTCTCTGTTTTGGAAACGTTTGGGGCGAAAAGTTTCAAAAATGCTGATCTGACATTTAAGAGGCTTAAAAGTGCAGAAGTTTGACTCCTTACTGTAAAAAATCCCCTTAAAACTGGTTTCTGTCAGCTTCATGAAGCAGCTTCACGGCTGTTTTATTCCAACAGTCTTCATCATTATCCTGATTTTACTCCAAACAGTTCGAGCCTAAACTCCTAAAATATTCTAACAACCTCTAAAAATCCTAAAAAGACACTTAAATCAGCACTTAGCAGTATTTCTCATGGTAGTATTACTCTTGTTTGTTCATTTAAGGTGACCGTGGTCGTGCGAGGTTTCACTTACTGTCTCCAAACAGGTTGTACTCCTCGCAGCCCAGAGCCTGTTTTTCCGCCTGACGACAGCAAAGCCACGCCCCCTCCTGCCAGAACTGAGGGTGGAACTTTGCCATGATGACCAGATTGTCTCTGATCTCTGCACAAAACAAAACAACAACAAAAAAAGATCAGAAGGGAGTTCAGTCTCCAGGGTTCAGTTTAAGATTTAATCTTTGGCCACTTGGGGGCAGTATACAACGAAGTCGAGGGCAATAAGGCCACGACTTTTTTGTTAAATCCGATCTTTTTGTGCGGTCGTTCACATTACAACAATGGAATGCGTCTGTGAAGTGACCCGCATGCGCACAAAACACTAAATGCCTTCCGCGCCTGTTTGTGTCGTCGAACAATGGTGACGTTTGTCGCATATTGACGACGTATAGGTCGGATGAACGCGACCTGAGCGTCACACTGCAGTCACATCGGATACATATCCGATTTATATCCACATACAGAAGAGGCCTGGGTCGGATTAGAACCAATCAGAATTGACCTGTTCACACTTAGATGAAAAAATCAGATATGAGAAAGAAAGGTTACAGGGTCACCAAGATCCCCAAGCGTCCCCCATGGTTTATGTTGACCCGGCTTTTTAGCTCTTGTCCGGTCTACCTCCGTTTTAAGCGCCCGTTATTCCTCCAGAGTCTCCGGTATTTACTTTGTTTTCTTGCTTGTGTCGGCAGTCGTGGCCAAAGAAAAGCAGATTCAGACAATTTTCCGAACTTTCTGGTTGGTTTCTACTGTCCGATATTGTAGCACGCTAACTTTGTTTGGGCTCCTGAACGACACGGGGGAGCAGAAATGTTATAAAGCTCAGTTAAAAGTATTTTGTCTCTTGACTGTTTATGATTACCCCTTGTATTAATGGTTCTTGTTGACTGTTTTGGTGTTGACCGATTATGGTTGACTGTTTTCTTGTTGACTGATTTGGTGTTGACTGTTTTCTTGTTGACTGTTTCTTGACTGTTTATTGTTGACTGTTTTCTTGCTGACTGTTTACGATGGCGTACAACACGCTACAGCAGGTCCGTTGACAAGAAACACTTCTGTTACAGACACTTGTCTTACTTTGTTAAAGCGGTTTACCTGTCCAGCAGAAAGGTTACAGGGTCACCTTGTTGATCCCCAAGCGTCCCCCATGTTTATTGTTGACTGTTTTCTTGCTGACTGTTTACTTGTTGACTGTTTTGGTGTTGACTGTTTTCTTGTTGACTGTTTTTGTGTTGACTGTTTTCTTGCTGACTGTTTATTGTTGACTGTTTTCTTATTGACTGTTTTCTTGCTGACTGTTTTCTTGTTGACTGTTTTTGTGTTGACTGTTTTCTTATTGACTGTTTTCTTGCTGACTGTTTTCTTGTTGACTGTTTTTGTGTTGACTGTTTTCTTATTGACTGTTTTCTTATTGACTGTTTTCTTATTGACTGTTTTCTTGTTGACTGTTTTCTTATTGACTTTTTTCTTGTTGACTGTTTTCTTATTGACTTTTTTCTTGTTGACTGGTTTAGTGTTGACTTTTTACTCCTTGACTTTTTTCTTGTTGACTGGTTTACTGCTGACTGTTTTCTTGTTGACTGTTTTCTTGTTGACTGTTTTCCTGCTGACTGTTTTCTTGTTGACTGTTTTCTTGTTGACTGTTTTGTTTAACCAATCAGGTTAGAGGAGGTGGAGAACGGCTTTGTTTACAGTCAGAAAGAGCGGACCGCTCAAAAATGTTCAAATGTTGACGACACAGACATAAGAGAACACAGAGATATCGATATATTACCAAATGTCATCAATAACTAATAACTATTGACTGATATTAGAAGATTTTTTGTAAATACACCACAAAAAAAGCTGCTTCTTTAACAGAATCCTGCCGACCCCACCTTTAAGTACGTCACTTTGGCGGTCTCCATCCTGGTTGGAGCTTAAAAATGCTGACTCATCAGTTCATGCGCTGCTGTTTGGATGGTGAAAGTTTTCTCTAATTCACTAAAATCTTAGCTACTAAATTTCTACTAGAGTGAAAAAATCTGTTTTCAAGATTCTCATAGACAAGACATTACACTTGTGATTGGTTTATTTTGGGCAGCCACGCCCTTAAAAAAACTCTATCATGAGAGCGTTTAGATCTGATCAGGTTCAGACTTCCTAACAGTGTGGGTGAGTTCACTCAAAGGTCACTGGAGCCATAAAAGGTACAAATGATGTCATAAATACATAAACTCATCTGTGAGACTTAATATCAGTGACTTCAGTCCGAATCACTGAGTGAAAATAGCAGAGGAGAGCGGTGGAAACTGCAGAGGCTGATGGGAAATAAGTGTGAAAACTATTTGCACGGTTGTGGTCGAAGTGTGAAAAGATCTTTGCAGAGCATCGAACACTGAACAGAGTGGGCTAAATTTATTACCTGACCACAAGAACAGAATAGAACAGAATTAGGACAGTGCTCAATGGAATAGAAAAAAACCCAATAAACTAAAACAGAATAGAAAAAGAAATAGAAGAAGGACAATCTATGCGGCACTTGAGTTTCCTCGGAAGTCAGAAGTCGGAGCTGAAAATGACGTCACACCAGAGTTCCCAGCGTTTCAGTTACCAAGTCGGAAAAAAAAGCAAAATCGGACGCAGAAACAAAATGGCTACATCTAGTGTTATTTTATCGCTTTCCTAATATTCGGACAAGGCAAGCGCTAAAATAACTTGCATAGATGTAGCCATCTTGTTTCAGGCCTCCGATTTTCCTTTTTTCCGACTTGGTAACTGAAACCCTGGGAACTCTGGTGTGACGTCATTTTCAGCTCCGACATCTGACTTCTGCGGTAACTCGAACGCCGCAATAGAATATGATAGAATGGAACAGAATTAGGAGAGTATAGAGTAGAATAGAATAGATACCAACCATCTTTAAGGCTCTGGACCCACAGACTTCTGCTGTCATGACTTGGAGCAAACACATAGAGAGTGTTGGTGTCGTACACGACCTAAAACAAGAAACACAAACCTGGTCAAAGAAACCAATGAAGTGATTTTATAACAACATATGAATCATTATTTCATATTTTTATGGTAAAACCACTAAAGGCCAAAAAGATTAACCATCTGATTCCACTTTTAACTGTTGGTCATTATTCAAACAAATGAGTCATTAGCTCTTCTAGCATTGTTAGCTAACACCGGGCAGTTACTACAGACCATAGACCGTCTATACTCTGGACAACTTGGTTCTGCCTTATGCCGGTATGCGGATTTGAAGCCAAAAAGCTCTTGGCAGACGGCGTCCATTCTATAAACAGTCAACAGTCAACTTTAGTAACGGACGACAGCGGGGTGCCGCAGCTCAAGGAAGAACATTTATGATCATTTCTTTATCATTTCCTTGAAGTAATAATCACCATATTGATCATTTTACAGACGCGGTAGTTCTTCTGTCTTAGCGTCTCAGTTTGATTGTATTTCCATGAAGAAATGATCATAAATGTTCTTCCTTGAGCTGCAGCACCCCGCTGTAGTCCGTAATGTTCTGGCCTGAGGTCTCTCTACAAACAAGCGTCTGCTGGAAGAGAGTAGGTGAGTTGTGTTTAGTCTCTTTGCTAAAGAAATGAGTCAAAGTTATAAAGATGTTTGGTGTCTAGTACTATGTCTGTGACCCTATATGTCCTGTTGATGAAGTTAAGTGCTGTTCTGAGCATTATTTGTGGCTATAGAGTGGCGTTTTGGTTGGGGGCGTGGCTCTCTGTATTTCTATCCTGCGGTCGTTCCTAAAGTTGGTATAACTAGAGAAGTAAGCGGTCGGCAACATTCATCTCTCAATAGGGTTTTTCTCTCGGATGTTGGACTGAAACTGGCCTAAATGTTCTGCACGTGTTCCACAGTTTATGACCCAGAAGTTAAACAGAAAAATCATGTTTGCAGGAAGCCGAGTAGTAAACAAAACCTCCACAGAAGAAGAAGAAGAAGAAGGGAAGCAGGTAGTAAGACTGGGCTGAATGGTTTGTTATGGTTTACCGTACAGTCTGTTTGCACTTTGTTGACTTGTTTGTTGATTGTTTTGGTACATGGTGAGACGGCAAATAGGAACAAGCTGAAAGACGACATCTCACCACTGGGACAAGGACAGTAGTCCAGTTAGCTAAAACCGTAGCTCATCTACCTCTGACCACGAGACCTTCCTGACTCATCTAGTTTTTTTCTGTTTCACAAAAACCACTTTCAAAAACTAAAGTAAAATTCACAGAAGAGTCCAGAGGGAGCTGAGTGCGTAAGTTGTGGACCCGTACCTGAAACGGATATTTGTTCTGACAGGGGATGATTCCTCCTCCATTCTTGACGATCTCCACACACCTGATCTGGCTCAGCTCGATCCAGCCTCTCCTGAACCTTTTCTGTGGATGGACATCAACGTTTTCACGAATCAACGACAGAAGTCCTTCAATTTTTTCAGTTTCCAGTTGCATAAATAAAGACACCAACAAGCGAACGGAATCGCCCCGTAAATCCGACCTCTGCTTTTCCGTCGTAGTACGTCAGCCGGCTCTTGGTGAGGACGAACAGTCGCTCCTTGTAATTCTGCGGCGACGTCCTCTTCTTCTGCTGCGATCGCTTAATGAGCGTCTCCTCCAATAGCAGCTCTTCACTCATCCTGGCCCCGCCCACGCCCTCAGCAGACAGGAGGCTGAAGGTTAGCTAAAGAGGCGTGCGAAGTCAAACCAAAGTGAGAAAGAGAGATCGTTTATCCGATCAAATATACATACAGCACAATTTTAGACAAGAAATTCACTATTTTTTGGAGATCGAAAAGGAGAAGGTAGAAGCTGTTTAGCTTTTTTGTACCTAGCCTCATTCCTTCCTATTCGTTGACCCTTTAAATGTCTCTAGAATTTTAGAGTTTCTGAAGTCGCCAAAACGGGCAATTTCCACGGTTACAAAAAGGTTGTATCCTCCAATCGTAGCTGATCGTAACCATTCAAGTTAACGTGTCAATTTACACCGACTTCTTTCCGTTCCTCTGCGGATCATCGGACTCCTCAGCTGCTCGCAAGAGTTCTATATTTTCCAGACGCCGGAGCATGGCGGATAAATTCAGCACAGATGAACCCGTGCTGGAAAGGAAGTCGGGCACAGACACAAAATAAAACATCTGGCTTCTTTTCAAAATAAAACACTCCGGGGGGATGAACAAGTGAAAGGTTTTTAGACGTCATTTCACCCCGATGACACCATGGATGAGGAGATGCTGATTCTAGAAGTCTAGAAGTAGATTTCCTCCTCTGGAAGGACACAATCTACTGCTTATAAGGTTAGTCTAAGTGGCTGAAGACAACTTGTTATCACGTGATGTCACGTTATCCGCAGGTTCTTGTGAGTTTTCGTGATTCCTGCTGTCCATAATCTGCCACGAAATTTACCTCACAAACGGATCCGGTAGGAATTGGCGTACGGCGAAAATCAGAGCCGTTCCAGATCGGAGCTTTCCCGGATGTGGTCGAATTTTTACTACACAAATATTTTACGAGACTGATTTTTTTTACACGGAATTATTTGACAATGAAATTTTTCTATGTTGAATTTTTACAAATATTTTCAGAGACTGTTTTTTTTTTTACACTGAATTTATTTCATCATTGTGGGAGAAAAAACTGTACAAGAAATAAAAATGCGCGCTTGAAATTCGATGGTTTTGAAATTCAAAGTCTGATTTTAATGCAAAAAAAAAATTCGGCTTTAAGAATTCAAATTCATAATCAGATGGCACAGATATACTTCCATATAAACACGGATTTATCATGTATTTTATGCGGTGCCCGTAAGTCCGACAGTCCTTAAATGCAGCAAAAGGAAACGACCATCATAGCAGCGCTGCGATTCCACCTGCTCTCAGGTGAATCAGCCACTTTTCGGATCGATTAACGTGATAATAACACATTTATACAAACAAACACAAATATACATTTCAGATCTAACATTTTTAACAAAGGTTTTTTTTTACTTTGACGCCATTTTAAACCGTTCAGCGCGGGAAATTCCTCCGTGTTCGAGTCGATTATGTGACTTCAGTGTCTGAACTAAAGCTCGGTTTGTCCTGTTGTGTAAGAATCTGTTAAAAACACGTTTTTTTTCACGGAGCAACAGCAGCTCTCTGTCGGTGTGGACTCAGTCTTGTTGGTCGGTGGTTTTAGTCCTCTGACAGCCGCACACTTTGACGTAACACAAGTTATCGCGAAAATCTACAAAAACCTCAAATGTCGTGAATTCCTCAGGAGTTATCTTACCTGTCATCGTCGTCAGCTGCTCGTGAGTGAGTTTGTTTCCCGTGCCGCTGAATACCCGTGGAGTGGGATTGAGGAAATGAAGGGAGGGAGGCGGACACACACACGTGAACCCACGAACACATGAACACACACTGATAGAAACTTCCTCACAGCTCAGTGTGTGTTCATGTGTTCGTGTGTGTGTGTGTGTGTGTGTGAGGTCAGTGGTTTGTGGGAGATCACGTCAGTTCGAAAGCGAAGAGGAATGTTCTCACACTTACGAAACGGACTGAAAATCGAAGAACAGGACCAGCAAGAGCAAGATTTTACGACCGAGTGTAAGTTTGAAAAATTAAGACTTCGTAAAAACTAACGAGAGTAAAGTCGTAATCAAATCAATACTTACGAGAATAAAGTGGTGATAAAATCATGATTTACAAGAATAAAGTCGTAATAAAGTAAATACTTATGAGAATAAAGTCGAAATCAAATCATTACTTATGACGATGAAGTTGTGGTAAAATTATTACTTACGAGAATAAAGTCGTAATAAAGTAATTACTTACAATAATAAAGTTTTCAGAAAATCATTATTTACGAGAATAAAGTCGTATTTTAATTTATTATTTATGACACAAGAGTCGTAATAAAATTATTAGTGGTGAGAATAAAGTCCTAAAGTACGTAAAAGTAAAAGTAAATGTTAGTAATGATTTTAGCGCTTTCCAGCTGTCGTTAGCCGTTGTCAGTTGTTGTTAGCTATATCAGTTTTAAAGAACGCACAACACAGTATTTTACTCGTACAAACACCATAACACCGTGTTCACAGTTAGAGGTCGGGCAGTTTGACACAAACCACTTATTTAATTTCATAAAAACAAAACAGAAGTGCGAATAAATAAAACATTACGAGAGTTTTCACTGTTACTCTTCACTGCTGATGCTCTGTGCTGCCATCTTGGATTATGACGTTGTCGTCAAGTCGGGGTTGGCGAGGATCGTCAGACTGTCAGAGTCTGAAATCCGACTACAGGGGGGCATTCCAGATTAATTTCCGCTGCTGATATACTGAAAAAGTTTCGTACGTTAGGTTTTAGACTTGGTTATAAATCGGTCAAATACCAACAGGAGCTGTTTTGACCCGCCTGGCTTCAGCTCGGATATTAAAGATGCTAGAAAGTCAAAAACCAGGTAGAAAATCAGGCAGTATGAGCTAACATCAGTGTTTGTCTGGTTTTTAAACAGACCCGGTTCACAGCGACGCCTTTTTAACGGCTCACAAAAGTCAATGAGACTTTTCTCATACTTCTCATTTTTCTGTTTTGTTTTCTCTCTGAAACTGTCCGTAGGTGTCAGACAAGATGGTTAACAACAAACTGCTGAAAGGACAGATGGGCGAACCGCCAGGAAGCGCAAGAGTTACGCGGAAAAAGGCAAGCTGTTCTTTGTCGTTGGTCAACCTTCGGCCTTGGAGACAAGAAGTGGATCCGGTTTCTTGGTTGATGGTTCGGCGGACACCAAAGTGCCCAAGTTGTGTCTAATGGTCATCAGGGGGCGGTTCCACCAGTTAAATCAGGTTTAACAGAGTTTAACAATAAGTTAACTCAGTTTGTAAAGTCATTCTTTATTTTGTAATTTTGTAATGCTCCAAAACCCCCAAATATTCGAGCCAAAATACCGACTCTTCAGGCTTCATCCGCTTCTTCATATTCAGTCCGACGGTTTCGCCCTCTTGACTGTACGGGGTGAACGTCGAGGTGCGGAGTGCAGGCTGTGTGTACATGTGTTTTAGTGTGTGGGCTCTTCCTCGGGTTCATCACAGAGACGGATGCTCTGTGGTTTCGATCACGTCATTCTTTTACTTCCTCTCAGTATCTTTGTCCTTCTCCCTCTCTCACACACTCGTCCTCTCTCTCTCTCTCTCTCTCTCTCTCTCTCTCTCTCTCTCTCTCTCCCTCCCTCCCTCTCTCTCTCTCTCTCTCCCTCTCTCACACACTCGTCCTCTCTCTCTCTCTCTCTCTCTCTCTCTCTCTCTCTCTGTATTAAAGAAAAAGTGGACTCATATTCAAACGTCTATTTGACCGAAGACGACAAACTGGACAGAATCGTTTCCTTCCTGCGTTCATGTCTTCTCTCTCTTTTGTTCTCCCCTCTTCAATTCAGTCTCACCTTCACCCTCTCTACTTCCTCCACCCACCTGTCTCTCTCTCTCTCTCTCACACACACACACTCTCTCTCTCTCTTTGTCCCTTTGTTTCTGCAGCTCAACTATTTCACACCTGTTGTATCGCACCAGCTTTGTCGATGCGACTCAACGCGGAGGAATTATCACCAACCCCCAAAAAGTTGAGAGAAGAGCGAAAGCCGAAGAAGGTTGAGAAGAAGAAGAAGAGGAAGAAGAAGAGGAGGAGGAGGAGGTAGAGGGTGTGAGAAGAAAAAGAAGTGAAAGAAGAAGAAGAAACTCGAAGACGATCGACCATGATCCAGCTAAGTAAGTGTTTACCTCGGAAGATTTAAGACAGTCAGACAGAGTTTCCATAACAGACGTACCTGCTCAAAGTACGCACTGAGGAATATTTGATATTTAGAAGTCTAGCAAAGAAATTCTAGATAGATCTAGATTATTTCGAGTCTCGTATTTGCCGAGAAGACAGTTTGGAGTATTTGACATCCTTGAGTCGAGCTAACTGACGTTCTGCTACTTTTGACGTTCCAGAATACGGCAGATATTTTAAAGTGTTTGACATTCGATAGACGTTCCAGAATTGAGTTTACCGATATTCTTAACTGTTTAGCAGGCACTCAGTAAAAGGCCGACATCCTGATAATACGCTATCTGACATTCTGAGACGTTTGTTATTCTAAGATCGACCGAGCAGACGACCGAAAGTATTCAACATTCTGGAATCTATCAACCAAAAAGATAACATTCTGAAAAGACACGGGAAATTAGTCAAAGGTATTTGACATTCTGAAGTCGAGCGAGAAATTCTAGATCATTAAGAGTCTTGTTTATACCGAGCAGACACTTTGGAGTACTTGACAGTCTTAAACTAAGAGATTCTAGATTATTTAGACTCTCGTATCCACCGTTCAGACAGTTTGGAGTATTTGACAGTCTTGAGTCAAACTAATTGACATTCTGCTACATTAGACATTCCAGAATTACGTTTACTGATGTTCTCAACTGTTTAGCAGGCACTCAGTAAAAGGCCGACATCCTGATAATAAGATATCTGACATTCTGAGACATTTGTTATTCTAAGATCGACCGGGTAGACGACCAAAAGTTTTCAACATTCAAAATAATTGACACTCTGCATTCGACCTACTCATGTAATTATTTTGATAATCTTGAATTTATCAAGCAGACAGTTTAAATTTTGTTACATTTCAATGTAGGCTAGCTAACTGACATTCTGAGACATCTGTCATTCCGGGATCGACCGAGCCGACGACCAAGAGTAGTTAACATTCTGGAATCTAGCGACATCAAAGAAAAGTGACATTCTGCATTCTACCTACTCATGTAATTATTTGATTATCTTGAGTTTATGAAGCAGAGGGTCTAAAGTTTTGTTACATTTCAACGTAGGCTAACTAACTGACATTCTGAGACGGCCGACATTCCGGAATCTACTAGGCTGACATTCCGGAACAGTCGACGTTCTCGAATCCTTCAAGCCGAAGTTTAAAGAAATGTCACCCTGGAATCGACCAAGAACATTTTGTCTTTTACATTTTGATGTTGCTAACTAACAGCTGATATTCCAGAATTTAATGAAACCGAATTCAGGACTGAGTCATCTCTCTGGTAATCTATGGGGTCAAAACAATAACACTTCGATCCGTGGCTGTTAGACTTCTTAAACGATCATCAGTGATTTCCAACGACTGAAAGAGACAAACTGTACGGTGGAAACTAAGACTGAAAGCTACAAGAATGTAAGCTAGCAAACCCACCTGTCTGCAAAGCAGCTGATCTGCAGAGTCCATAGAAACGATAATTAGTTAAAGTGAAAGTTTCACTTCTGTTTCTGCCGTCAGTTACAGGTTTTCTGCTGCCTCGGGTTTCTCTTTTTTTTAAGCAAGTATCAAATCAGAGTGAAGCATCTGCTTTCTGAAGAATTTCTGAAAACCTAAAAACAAGAGTCGGAGTTTCAACCGAACAAGTCGCTCTAAATGCTGATGTCAACGTCACATTAGAAACTGCCAATTTAAAGGGATAGTTCAGCGTTTTTTATGAGTGGGTAAGTAATTCATCACTCATCAGGGTGTAACCTACAGTAGATGGTCGTCATTATGTCTCGTTTGGAGAAACTATCCAGAATTATTGACGTGAACGTGTCCTCCTCCCCAATACAACCGTCAACAACAACAGCAGGTCGGTGTCAGACGTCAGAAGTGTCTACAACTGCTGCTGGGCATTTTGGAGAAACAAGAAGATGGAGCATCGTACAGCGTTGTTTTTGTCCGACATGATGGACGCGCTACTTTTTCTAAAGAGGAGACCAACGCTACTCCTCTACTCTGGTATTTTTGTACGCACACATACATCCGACTACGCTGGTTACATGGTAGAGAAAATCGAATTCCAGTCGCAGTATCCGGGTGTCCAACTATAATCCAAGGTGTTTAGATGCACTTCAGTTGTCCGGTCTTAATCGGAATAAGGCGATAATCCGGTTTTCTGGAGTGTCATGTAAACATACTGAGTGTTACCAAAACTTTAAAGCAACTCGTCGTTTGGGGATTTTTTTGAGGGTCCGAGGTTAGGGACAATGGATGGTGAGCGGGTGGAAATGCAGAATGGAATAGTGACATAGTCAAACAAGATCCCAGTTCAAAGTCTGCTGACGTTTGCGTTTCTTTTAACAGTCCAGCAACATTTCAAAGCTCTTAGCAGCTTTTGATTTGTGTTATATGAATGACTGTTTTCTTCAGTTTGGTTGATGTCTCTTTCATTCAACACGCCGTGTATCGGTCTTGCCATTTCTGCACCATCCTTCCAGTGCCTTTGTCTTAGATGTTGGACTCTTGCGATATCTTAAAGACCCCGGTCATTTTTAATGGTACCTTTAAGATATCTCAAGAGCCCATAATCCAAGACAAAGGCACTGGAAAGATGGTCCAGAAATTGCAAGACCGACACACAGTATGTTGAATGAGTGTTTTCTTCAGTTTGGTTGATGTCTCTTTCATTCAAACATGCCGTGTATCGGTCTTGTCATTTCTGCACCATCCTTCCAGTGCCTTTGTCTTAGATTATGGACTCTTGAGATTATGGAGTCTTGTTTGCCTGAGGATCTGGAATACTAACCAAAGTTTTTGACTCAGTGTCAACAGGCAAAGGTTTCATGTGCGGATTGAGATTGAGGCCGTCACACACTGCTTGTTACGCTTGTTACAAAGTTTTTTCCAGTCAATGTGAACAAGTCAAAGGGCATCAATCAGTCTGTTTCCATGACACTCAAGAAAACCGAATAATCGCCTTATTCCGATTAAGACCGGACAACTGAAGGTCATGTAAACACCTTAGATTATAGTCGGACAACTCCGATTAAGACACCCAGATAATGTGATTAAAATTTGATTTTCTTTACCATGTAACCGGCGTAGTCGGAGTATGATTGGACAATACATTTGCGCGTGCGCCACGCCCCCGTAACCCCAGAACAAAAACCCCAGAGTAGAGGAGTAGCGTTCGTCTCATCTGCAGAAGAAGTAGCACGTCCATCATGTCGGACAAAAACAACGCTGTACGATGCTCCATCAGCAGCAGTTGTAGACACTTCTGACGTCGCCCCTGATATCGCCCCCTAGTTTTGGGGAGGAGGACACGTTCATGTGGACAAGGAAAGAAGTCCGATTCGGCAAAAAAAACAAAATATGAGCTTAGTCCGATGAAGCTGTGACTGTAAACGCACTGATTGACTCACTATCACACTATAGACAGTCAGATGAAGAAGGAACTTCTGTTATTAGCCTTTCAGAAACCAGACCGACTGTTTTAATAAGACGGTGGTTCACCACAAACCACAAAACTTGATTGTTTCTTAAGAAAGACGTTTTTATTCCGACACTCAGCTGTAAATCGGTTTACAGACGTGTGGATTTACCTTGAATTTAATCTCCAAACTCAGAAACACAAATAGTACGAAACAGGAAGGCGTGCAGCTCAGACATGTACTGCAAACGGTGAGAAAATGACCCACACAGCTGTCTATTGATTCGCCCACAAAACACACACTCTCTCTCTCTCAGCGACTCAGCGAGTGTTCGTTCTGCAGAAAAGGAAACTATACTTCCTGACAACGACCTCCTACTCAAAACCACAGAGTTCAACTTAAACAAAACTTAGAAACAATAAAGTGTTCGACTCAGCAGACTCTCTCCGATCTTTGATATTTATAAACCCCGGAGGAAGATCAGTTCTAACTCATGACTGGAAAAATGGATCTGGAGAAAAAGGTCATGAGAACTGTTCAACTTTGAGAACCACGACAGCTGCTGACTTTTGTTTTTGTTGATTTGAAGATGACGTAACAGTGCTCTTCTCTTTTTTCCAGATCACTCCATCCGCTCCTTCTTCTGCTGCTGCTGTTCTGTTCAGACCAGGTACTCACGCTTCGG
Organism: Xyrichtys novacula; assembly: GCA_962446985.1. Classification (NCBI taxonomy): domain Eukaryota; kingdom Metazoa; phylum Chordata; class Actinopteri; order Labriformes; family Labridae; genus Xyrichtys; species Xyrichtys novacula. The sequence goes on from OY660886.1 coordinate 344,113, forward strand.
CAGTCACAGTTGTCAATAATCAACACACGTTTTTTTTTTTTTATCGTTGAACTTTCTGAAAACACAAACAATCTTACGGATGGGTTCTTTTCAGGGAGTTCAGCACCCGTATGGAGTTGGAGGACAGCACCTCCCTGTGTTTCCAGAAGAAACGATATTCCAGGACAACTTGTCGGGTAAGACCTCGTCGATGTCTTTGTCGTTTTAATGTTTTAATGTTTTAATGTTGCTGTATAATTTTCCGTCTTCTTGTCACAGACTGACCGGTCGAGGAAGAAGCCTCCCCTCCCCCCTCCTCAGGACGAGGACGGCGTGGGCGGGGGATTGCTGATGGTCATCGCCATGTATGACTTCAGCGCCAAAGAAAACACTGACCTCACACTCAAACAGGTACAAACACACACACACACACACACACACACACATATAACACAGACTGAACTGAGTAAAGGGTGGATGTTGATGCAGAGTGTTGCGTCCACAGGGCGAAGAGTACATCATCCTCCACAAACAAGATCAGCTGTGGTGGAGAGCGCAGGACAAAAATGGGTACGAAAATCGAAAGTACTTAAAGCTCGTCGTGAGTGCGTGAGCCACGATATTTTAACGATTCTCAAATCAAGTTTTCTAACTTCATACTTTTCCCTTATTTCTCTCAAGATCACCAAGATGTCAGGGTTTTTTTTAAGTGTGTTTTCCAGATTCAACTCACCATTTAATTTAATTTAATAATAATTGAATTGAATTTTGAATCGATTAATTTAATCAATAATTGAATTTCCCTTCGGGGATTAATAAAAGTCTTCTTCTTCTTCAGTCCTGGCAGCTTGGTTTGTGTTGTTCAACCCTGTGCCGTCTGATTTTGAATTTCTAAAGCTGAATTTTTTTGGCAAAAAAATCAGACTTGGAATTTCAAAACCAATGAGTTTCAAGCACGCATTTTTATTTCTCAGTTTTTAAATTTCACAATGATGAAATAAATTCAGTGTATAAAAAACAGTTTTGCAAAATATTTTGCAAATATTTTCAACTGAAAAAAAAATATTTGTTTCGTAAAAATTTTACTGAAAAAAAACTGTGTAAAAAAGAAAATTCAACATTAAAAGAATTTAAGTGTCAAATCCTTCAGTGTAAAAAAAATCGGTCTCTCAAAAAATGTGTGTATTTAAAATTTGACTAAAAAAAAACAGTGTAAAACAAATTCAACATTAAAAAATTTCAGTGTCAAATCATTCAGTGTGAAAAAATCAGTCTCTAAAAATATTCATGTAGTAAAAATTTGACATAAAAAAACGTGTGTCAAAAAAAAAATTGTGTTAAACAATTTAGTATTAAAAATTTTGTGTACAACAGACCGACTTAACATCCGGGTAATCAGGGAGACGCAATCGATTCCGCAATCTTCCACTGGGGTCAGGGCCTCTTTTTTGGTACACTGAATTTTTTTTTTCTTGAATTTTCTTAATCAAAGTTTTTTTTAAAGTCGAATTTCTACTTAACAAATCTTTTGAGGGACCAATTGTTTTACACTGAATTTATTTCATCAGTGTGAAAAAAAAGTGTCAGAAATATAAATGTGTGATTGAAATTCACTAGTATTGAAATTCAAAGTCCAGCTTCAAATTCACAATCAGATGGCACAGATTGACTTCCATACTTAACAAACAGGAATGACTTTAACGCTTTAAAAAAAGCTGAACCTCATGAGTTAAACTGCGGCTGTTTCTGTGAGCGGACGGTTCACGTTGACTTTGTTTTGTTTCCGTCAGGAATAAAGGCTTCATCCCGAGTAACTACGTCACCGAGAAGAACAGAATCGAAGCAAACTTGTAAGAGTTACCATCTGTTTTTGGATGTCTATGTTCGTACTAAACCTTGATCAGAACAGTTTTTGTATTTCCTTTAGTTTTGAAAATTGTGAACTATAACAGATCTACAAACTTACACCTATTTTCTTCCCTCTGTGGAGGTGGTACTGCAAAAACATCACCAGGACAGAAGCCGAGCAGCTGCTGAGACAAGAGGTTCGATTTTTGTCTGATTCATTCAAATATTTAAGACGAATTTATCATTTTTCAGTTCTGAAATAATTCGGGGATAAAGTTGTTCGACAGATATATGATCCGTGAGTACATGATCGGCGAATAGTTGACAGAAATGATAGATTCATGTGTGGGGGTTCACTTTCTACCTTTTTCTAAAGTTAAAGTGAATTGTTTGAGATATTTCACTTCTTCTACCGAGACGTTTGTTTTGTTTTTCTCTCCAGGACAAAGAGGGCGGATTCTTGGTGCGAGAGTCCAGCCAGAAGGGAGTCTACACCGTTTCTGTCTACACCAAAATGAAAAGGTGAATCAAAAGTCCAAAGTCTTGCACAGAAGACATAACAAAAAGATTTAATATTTATTAAATATGTTTCTTTTGAATCCTAATTCGTCTGTTTGCTTTTGCTTTAATTTGTGTGCGCAGTACAAACGGGGATATTAAGCATTACCAGATCAAGATCAGTGACACCGGACAGTACTTCCTGGCTGAAAAGCATACATTCGACTCCATACCTGAGGTCATACACTACCATGAACACAACGCAGCAGGTACATGATTTCAAAAAGTATAACTGAATGTTTGTCATGAGACAAAAAAATGATTTTAAATATAATATTTCTGGTTTACCGCTGTAGGTCTAGTTTCCAGGTTGCGGTATCCTGTGGGGCCAATGGGAAGGTGTGTACCTGCGACGTCAGGATTCAGCTCAGGTAAATAAACACCATCATTCGCAAAAAGCTTTAATTTATGACCCTACAAAAGTGTTTTCTTTCTGTACCCCAGCTGGAGTTTAGATTAAAATGTCTTTACTTGTCATGGACTTCTTGCTCTGATTGGCTATAAGTGCTGACCGCTTGGCTTGAGCGTGTGATGATGTTTCCAGCTTTTCTAGCCAATCAAATGCGAAGAAGGCGGGGCTTTCCCCGGCAAAAGTCTAAATTCGTGTCGGCCCCGGTGTGTAAGGACCTTTACTTAAAGCACATGAAACTATGGTAACAACTTTTAGCTTACGTTAGAGCAGATGAAAGTTCAAACAAAGACGTTTATCAAACTGTTAAAGCACACAAACCATCGTCATATGAGAAATCTGACGCTATGACTCTCCACAAGTCGTCCTTCAGGTCGTTATCTTTGTAATATTTGCGTCTTTTATCAAAAATCACTCTGTTCTCCAACACGTAAACAATCAGATGGTCGGCCATGTTGGATATACGGGTGAATCTGACGTCGCAACAACACGAAATCTGATTGGTCAGAAGTGGATAAATGCCGCAATATCGCAGGACAGGGAAAAGTCGCTGATATGATGCTTGAAATGACAGGACAGGAAATAATATTGACGTCCGAAACAATCGCACGAAAAAAAAGCTCCCGGTGTGAAAGGACCTTTACTCTACAATTTGCTCGGACATATAAATTTAGAGATTAGCATAAACTAGAAAAGCACTCGGAGAGCGCAGACCTCCGCCAAGCAGCTCATGTCCCCCCTTAAACAAGAAGTGCCCTGACCGAGATTCAAACCCAGGACCTTCTTGCTGCGAGGCGACAGTGCTAACCACTACACCACTGTGCCGCCCATTGGTTATCTTTCAGCATTGAAAATTCCAACAACACCCTTATTTTTGTGTGTTCTGGATCACAGTATCCAAAATTTTGCACCTCTGGTGAAAATTTCAGGTCAATCCGTCTGTTACTTTCTCCGTAAAGTTGCTAACAGACAAACAAACAAACAAACAAACAAACCAACGCTACCGAAAACATAACCTCCTTGGCGGATGTAATTATCTCTTTATATGCAGACGATACCGTGCCCTTTTTCTTAGATTTGGATCCGTTTTCCCTGTTTTCTGTGTTACACATGGACAGGGTCAAAAATATTCAACCATAATAAACTATTTGCCGCAGCGTGTTGGCTATTCCATGTTGCTAGCAAAGATGCTGTAAAAAAAATGCTCCCGATTGGCTGAACCTGAACAAGATTCCAGGAAATCTTTCCAAACAAGACATTCGGAAGATGGAAGTTATTGAACGTTTTTTACCCCTTTTGTAACGAGATACTCGACAAAGGAATTCATAAGGAAGCAGCTTTGAAACTGGAGCGTCCAGAGATGCTTTTCAAAGTCCTGTTTCCCCTTTCCTCGTTTCTATCTATCTCCCCACTCTCTTCTTTTTTTATTCCCCCCCTTTAGAGAAGTGGGAGATCAACCCCAGTGAACTGACCTTCATGAAGGAGCTGGGCTGCGGTCAGTTCGGTCTGGTGAGGCTGGGGAAGTGGAGGGCTCAGCAGAAAGTGGCTATCAAGGCCATCAGAGAAGGCGCCATGTCTGAGGACGACTTCATCGAGGAGGCTAAAGTCATGATGTAAGGAGGGGGGAGGGGATGAAGTCAAAATGGTGGATCAGGACAGGGAGCGGAAACGAGCGAGAAAACAGGGAACAAAGACCGAGTTTCGAAATCTGCCGTCATGACGTGGAAGTGAAACTGATTTTTTTTTGTTGTTGTGTCTACCAGGAGGTTGTGCCACCCTAAACTGGTGCAGCTGTACGGGGTTTGCTTGCAGCAGCGCCCCCTGTTGATCGTGGCCGAGTGTATGGACAACGGCTGCCTGCTGAACGTCCTCCGGCAAAGAGGCGGGGACCTTAGGGATGAGTGGCTAATGTCCATGTGCCAGGATGTTTGTGAGGGGATGGAGTATTTGGAGGCTCACAGTTTTATCCACCGAGACCTGGTGAGTTGATCAGTCTTTACCCGATTCTGTCTCTGAGTCTGAATGAACAGTCCAAGGACACATTTGTAAGAGTTACACGGTTATCTTTCCGACATCCAGGCAGCCAGGAACTGTCTGGTTAACGAACACAATGTGGTGAAGGTCAGCGACTTTGGAATGACCAGGTACGGCAACCTATTTATCCTAAACTATGGCCAACAGCAGCAGCTTCTAATGAGCTGACAGGCAGAAAATTAAAAATCCAACAACAAAGGAATCAAACAGTCGGAACTCTTATCGGAATTGTTTGAACACTGCACTCGTACTTTTAACCACGTCCTTGTTTGCAGGTATGTTCTGGATAACCAGTACACCAGCTCGAGTGGATCCAAGTTCCCTGTGAAATGGTCTCCTCCCGAAGTTTTCCACTTCAGTAAATACAGCAGCAAGTCCGATGTTTGGTCCTTTGGTGAGGAAGCAAACACTCGTTTTACTATTTTTCTCACTTGGAAGTGCAGCAAATGTGAAATCCTCTTTATTTTGAACTGGAATCCTTTCTACGGGTTGATTCGAGAGTTGTTGATGACACTATCGTCTACTTTTCAAAAAGAGAGAGAGAGAAAATTCTTGAGATAAAATAAATGTATAATGCTGTGTTCCAGTCGGGGGGCAACCGCCATTCCGACATCCCGCCATTCAGACATTGGTCTCTAATTGTCGGAGTGGCGGTATGTTACCATGCTATAAAACGTCCCGTCATTCCGACAGCTCTTGTCTGCTATGGTCGGCCGCGGAGCCTCCTGCGCGGGTTCGGCGTGGATATCTGACTTCAGGGGGGGCGTTCCAGATGAATTTCCGACTCGTAGCTCGGATATCCCGCCTCCCGAGTACAACTGGAACGCGGCGTTAGAACTTAAAGTCCGAAAAGATGCGAATATTTCCTGCTGCTAAATTGAAGGTTAAAATAAACTTTCGAAGTAGCTTTAGTTACAACGGTCGTGTCACGAGTGTGTGTGATAATGTGCAGGTGTGGTGATGTGGGAAATCTACTCAGAAGGCCGAACGCCGTTTGAAAACCGCTCCAACTCTGAAGTCGTCGGTGACATCACCAGAGGAGTCCGACTGTACCGCCCACACCGCACCTCACAGCCGCTCTACGCCATCATGTACCGCTGCTGGCACGAAGTAGGTTCACTCCAATGATGTCACTGAAAATGTTGAAGTGAGGGGGAAAAAAATCTAAAATATCCGACTACCTCTTGTTAACTGTTTGTCTTTTTCTCCCTCCCTTTGTTCTTTTTCTTCTTCGGTGGTGGTGACAGAAGCCGACAGGTCGACCGTCGTTCTCGGAGCTTCTGGAGGAGATCAGGAAACTGGCAGAGAACCAAGATTAACACAATCATAATGTAAAGCTGTTTATACTGTAAATAATGAGCGTAAACAAACTATATTATATGACTGTAAATAATTTGTCTTTACCGATAAAACCTTTCTGGTTGAGGCACTGTAAATTTAACACACCTTCTATATAAACAGATTTAATTAAAAATCTATGAGTCTGATTTTAACAAAAATTTAAAGACTGTTTACTTGAGCTGGAGTTCGTTTGTTTGCTGTTGATTCAGCTCTGTTCCCTCCACAGTGATATTAAATTAACACAAATACATAATACTGTAACTTTGTGAATTTGTCCAGTATAACAAGACCTTTGTGGTTTTATTTTTTTATTTTTTATTTTTATTGCAAATATTTAACAAGACATGCAAAGGAGTGAAGTGTGATCTGATTAATAATAGAAACAAGAATTAAGGTATTTAAAAAACAACACCAAGGAAGAGAATAACAAGAGACAAAAACAAATAAAAAAAACTGCAACAAAAATGATAATGGTGAATCAGCAAAAAAGGTAAGCAAAGCGAAAACACAAATGAGACAAGAGTAGGGAGGATCAGTCACAACTGTTCAAAGTGTACGGTAAGGAATATTGACTCTTGATTGTGTGGATGAGTACGATGTATGTGGTTTAGGTGGAAAACGTTATAGAAAATAAAAACAATAATAAAGAAAAACTAATAAGCAATTGAACAAGAAAGAAAATAAGATAAATTATAGTTGTAAAAATAACCACAACGGCAACAATAATACTAAAAATATTAACAACCATTATAATAATCATAACAACAACAATAATAATAACAATTATAATAATGACAAAAATAATTGTAACAATAATAATAACAACAACAGTGATAATTATAACAAAAACAGTGATAAAAATAATGACAACAATAATTATTATAATAACAGTAATAATAATTACAACAACAACAGTATAATAATGACGGCCATTATAAATATAACAACAATAATAATAATAATATTGATAATAATAATAAAAATGACGACAACAATAATCTTAAAAACAATTATATAACGACAATAATAATAATAATGACAATTATAATAGTGATAGTGACAATAATAATGATAATGATTTTTAAATAATAATCATGATGAAAAAAATAATTATGATGATAGTAAGAACAATAACAATAATAACAATCATAATAATTATAATAACAACCATAATAATGACGACAACAATAATAACAACGACAATGATAATAATAAAAATAATAAGGACAATAATAATAAAGACAATGTTTATAATATATCTAATAATCATCATGATAATTATAATAATAATGATGATAGTAAGAACAATTACAATAATAATAATTATACTCAACATCATCATCATCATTAAAATAATGATAATGATGATAAAGATGATGATAATAATGATGATGATAATAACGTTAATGCTTTTGAGTCATCACTTGTGACCTTTGTGGTTTTAAGTAGTAAACTTAATGACACAGGACGTTTTTTTTAAGCATGAACTACACTTAAGATGACAGCAGGTGGCGGTTAAGTGTTTCAGCTGAGTGAATGAAGAGCAGCAGCGCCCTCTGGTGCCCGTAAAAGAAAACTGCACCTGGTGTAAAGTTAATCAGCTGAGCTCTTCGCTCATTTGAAACAAGTTTGTGGGATTTTTGTGAACTTTTGCCCTTCACCACTTCCCTAAACTTCATCTAGTAGAATATCCCCCGGTATATTTACTTATTTACCACAACGACACGATCCTAACGGCCCGGAACGTGGCGGGAGGCGTTACCATGGCGACGTGTGGAGCAGTCACCGGGGTCGAGTTGACTTCTTCGGTGACTCGGAGCTCACACACGTCCACGCACACGGCTTTACTCCAGTGTTTACGTTGATAATAGCAGCTCACCGCGGAGTTTAACCGAGTAAAGAGAGGTGAGTGTGTGAGTGTGTGTGAGTTTAAGTCCATCTTAGCCCATTTAATCACGGTAACGAAACGGTTCGTCGAGTTTTATCCCGCTTTTTCTCCGATATTCCTGAAAACGTCGGAACAGAGTCGGTCTTAAGGTGGTATTGTGTATTATTGATGTTGTGTGAATGGGTGCTGTTGTTTTTTATGTCAAGACCACTGAAATAAGACAACTTAAAATGTTTAAATTCAGTTAAAAGTGGAATTCCAGCATAAATGTTGATTAAAGTTGTAGTCAGGGCTGGTTAAAGCTAACATCCTAAACTTTGAGCTTGATTGTTTATCCTTAAAAATAAGTCAAGTATTTTTAATTAGCAAAAATATTAATAAACATCTGTATAAATGAAGGTAACTAGGCTGCATTCGGTTTAGCTGTATAAATAACTTAAAAATCAATATTTGGTGCCAGTTTCAGAGCTGACAACCATCACGCTTTGAGTGTGACAGTCACGCAATTTGACCCACACTCACACCACACGCCGCACTTCCTAATTTAATACTCTGTATTAATTTTTTTCATGATAATAAACTTGGCTAGCCGTAGTTCGAGTAACTCTGATTGACTGACCGTGATAACCGATCCATCAGTCCTTTGTGCCTAATGCTGCGTTCGAGTTACATCGGAAGTCAGATGTCGGAGCTGAAAATGTCGTAACACCAGAGTTCCAAGATTTTCAGTTACCAAGTCGGAAAAAGGCAAAATCAGAGGCCTGAAACGAGATGGCTACGTCTACGAAAGTTACTTTAGCGCTTGCCTTGAACTCGGACACGGCAAGCGCTAAAGTAACTTTCGTAAATATAGCCATCTTGTTTCAGGTCTCCGATTTTGCTTTTTCCGACTTAGTAACTGAAACAATGATTTTTTTACGTTAACATTGAGATTGACATTTTACATGACATTTAAAACCCACTCGACGTAATGCAATATTGACAAATGTTACAATTATTACAATTTTCATGTCTAATTTTTGGTTAATTAAGACTAGCGAGGACATCAGTCTTAAGGTATAAATCAACGCTAAAAAAGGCGAAAAAAAAATCACCGTGCGGCCGAACACATCGTGACGCTAAAGTCTCACTCTTGTCATTTTCTGGAAATTTAGCAGCTCTGCAATTACATACACCCTCAGTTTGTAGTCAAAGTATATGCAGACTAATGTGTTGTAAATTTTGATTCCTGCAGGGCCTGTCCAGATTCTACTCCGCATAACCACCCATTCACTATACATTATTCCATACTAATGTTAATGACAAGTTTAGCTCTATAAAAATAGTATTCAAGTTTATTTTGTTTATTGTTTTCTAACTTTCATCGTCAGTTTCATGGAACGTTACGAATCTCTGGGTCTGGTCGGCGAGGGCAGTTACGGCACCGTGCTGAAGTGCCGTCACAAAGACTCCGGCCGCCTCGTCGCCATCAAGAAATTCATGGACTCGGACGATGACAAGACGGTGAAGAAGATCGCTCTGAGGGAAATCAAGCTGCTGAGGGTACCTGTCAATCAGTCCATCGGCCAATCAATCAATAAGTAACTGAGCAGTGAGCGGCCTCTTTGAGCCTGAAACCTGAGCGACTGAAAACACAAAAGCAGCCTGTCAATCACTGAACAAACAAAGTCACAACAAAGTCAGAGTCGCACCACTCCTTCACAGGAGGATCTTGAGGCGTTTTAGAAGCCAGTCTGGATTATTGAGATTGACTTATTCTGGAGCCTGAGTGTCAAACTTCAAATAAATCTGCCTTTGAGTTCATTTCTCTCGTCTTTCTTTCCATCTAGCAACTGCGTCATGACAACCTGGTGAACCTCCTGGAGGTGTGGAAGCGTCGCCGTCGCTGGTACTTGGTGTTTGAGTTCGTGGAGCGAACTCTCCTGGATGATTTGGAGCAAAACCAAAGTGGGCTGGACTTGAACACCAGCCGGCAGTACCTGTACCAGATCCTGAGAGCTGTGGCCTTTTGTCACCAGCAAAATGTGAGTTCTCCCAGGAAATCTAAGACTTTTGGGTTTGTCTCAGCTAGTCAGGTTCATTTTCAGGTTAGGTAGATACTATGGCCGTGAAAAGGTGGTATATTATTAAAGGTTTGTGTTTTAATCCCACTTTTTCATCGTAGATAATCCACCGGGACATCAAACCAGAGAACATTCTTATCTCTCAAGGGGGAGTGGTCAAACTGTGCGACTTCGGCTTTGCCCGGACGTTAACGATGCCTGCTGATGGTGGTGTCTACACGGATTATGTGGCCACTCGCTGGTACAGAGCCCCAGAACTGCTGGTGGGAGACACCAAGTATGGAAAGTAAGTGTCGGCGTGAACATCGTACATTGTCCTCTCTGGGTTGTATATTTATCTGAACTTCTTTGTGTGTTTAGACCTGTTGACTTGTGGGCTGTTGGTTGTCTGCTCTTGGAGATGTTAACGGGTCAGCCTCTGTTTCCTGGAGACTCAGACCTTGATCAAATATACCACATTGTCAAGTGCTTTGGTAAGCGAGTGATTTGGATAAAGGTGTGTCAGATTCCAGCGTCTTTGTACTCTTCAGGATCTAATTTTTTTCAATAAAAGGTAACCTGACGGCTCATCACCAGGAGTTATTCTACAGGAATCCCGTCTTTTCAGGGGTCAGGCTGCCTCAGTGTTCTGGGACAGTCCCACTTGAGCAGCGTTTCCCTTCGATCCCAACCAACGCACTGGACGTTGCACAGGTACAGTGTCTCCGGTTCATTGGTTCAGAGAAGAGAACCCTCATTAACCTTTTTTCCACCATTCAAATGATTATTTTTTTAATGATTTCAATTCACGTTTGGACAATGAAAAGATAAAATCTGTTTAACCGTTGTGTTTCCTCGTTCAGAAATGTCTCCAGATGGATCCAGAAAACAGAACACAGTGTTCAGAACTTCTAGAGCACACTCTTTTCACTCATGACTCATTTGATGTCAGGTAGCTCTGCGTGCTCACAGTAAAACCCAATTTTGACCTTGTGTCAGCCAAGCTTTGCTCATTTGAACTTGTCATCCCAACAGGTTTTTGGATGAACTAAATGTCAAGATCCAAAAGGACCACAGAGAAAATTCTACCCTCCCCAAAATAGGCAAAACCCAGAGACGGGAAAAAGATGAAGTGGATGCCAAGAACAAAAAGAGCAAAGACAAAAAACAAACCGAAGCCCCGGAGGAGAAATTCAACAAGGCGAAGGAGAAGAGTGACAAGGAGGAAAGAGAGGACAAGTTACCCAAAACAAAGGGAAAACATCCCTCTAAGCCAAAAAGCATTCGCAACACCTCGGAACCTCAGCTGTCAACCAAACAATCTAAAACATCAGAAGCCAAAATTATTGATAATGCATCAAAATTGACCAAAAGCCACCACGGCCAAATCGACACGAGGAGTAAACCTGGAAAGGCTGTTGGTGCAGAGCTGAGAAAAGAACCTGAGATCCCTAAACCACCTAAAACCCAAACCTTTGATTCATTGGATGCATCCAAGACTGCAACCGGTCTGGATGAAAACAGTTCCCTGAATGCTGAACTTAAAAATGGGAAAGTTGCCTCATCAGAGCCAAAGAACGGCCAATTAGACAAGAAAGAGACAAAAGAAAGAAATCTAACTGGCTTGAACTCCAGTTGCTCTGACAATACTGTGTCAAGTACAGTTGAGACAAATATGATGGTAACCCAGATGTCATCCAAACTGGAGCCAAGTCAGGACCAAAGCAAGACCAACTCAAAGACAGGAGCTCTCCAAGTCTCTAAAAGTCCGCCTAGTCATGGAACAATGAAAGGTTCTTCTCTGAAACCTTCGTTGAAATCAACCATCGATGGCCCATCTACTGCTTCCGTCCCTGAGCCATGCAAGAAAAATACTTCCTCAAAGCATCACGCCAAGAGTTTGAACCTGGACACAGAGCAAAAAAATCCAAAAGTCTTACCCCCACCTACCAAGCCATCAAAGAATATATCAAAGCCTGGCACCAAAGTAACCAAAGACAACAAATCTTTACCCAACAGTCCCCTGAAGAGTCTTACCTCAGATTTTTCCGCACAATCCTCCAAGGTTCTCACTGAGGAAAGTCCTGCAAATAGAGTTGCAACACTATTGAAGGAAACCCTCCAAACAGGAACATGCTTAGATCCTAAACTAGATGACACTACGTATTTTCCTGATCCCCCAATAACCAAGGACCTTGGAGGGGCATTGATTGCAACCACAACTTGGGAGAAGAGTTGTAATACCTCAGAGGAGGACATCAGGGGGAACTACGAGTGCTCAACAAGAAGCTCTGTTACCAAAAAAGCCTCAAAGAACTTTGAGACATCTGATATTTCCACTTACTCAGGGGATCTGGAATTTCATGAGCCCAGCAGCAACCGTCTGCAAAGCACCAAGCCAAAGATCACCACAGAGTCCAGAGCATTGACCACCATGCCAAGCAAAATCCCCAAAACCGAAACACCTCAAGCAACAACAATTCCTAAAGCGATGGAAGTCTCAGATAAAGAGAACAGAAAGGATCTCGCACTATCTTTGTCCACAAGTCCATCAAACAAGTCCTCGGTGGATCATATCCCAAAGGTTGAGCAGGAAGAACCTAGTTTGAAATCTTTTAGACCTCTCCATTCTCTGATGGGGGAACCCGAGACAAAGCTTGGATCTTTCAGCAACCACAGCAACTCCTCTACAGCAATGATGCTCAGGACTCAAAAAACTGTATTTCCTACAGGGGCAAGACATAAAAGAGACAACGTAGAAAAGGAGAACTCAACCAATGTGACCACAAACACAGGATCAACCACTTCCTTCAGCTCAGTGGCAACTCCAGAGCAGGAAGTTCTGACAAGGATCTCCCACAACCTGTACACCACAGATTTAAATGAGTTTAATTTCAGTGTATCGAATTCATCTCCACCGCCTCCTCCCCCTCCGCCCTCTTCAACTCCTCTACTACTTCCTCCATCAGCGACTCCCCTTGTTCCCTCTATCTCTGTCGTTAGTACCATCAGTTCTGCCCCCAGCAATCCATCCTACATGGGAACAGGATTCCATCCTGGGCTCCAGGACCTAAGGTAGGTATCTTTTCACAGATGGCATAACTAAAGTTCTGCACTAGGGCATGAAAATTTAAGTACTCAGGCCTAAACACAGCGAAGGGTTAGGGTTAGGGGTTCGCCTTCAAAGCCTAAGATGAATAATTCATCAATCATGGAAAATTCTTGTGATTGGGTACAACTCAAGACCCATCCGAACCCTATGAACTCTACACAAGGGATAGATACCAGATGTTTGAACATTATTTGTGTGTCTTGCAGGGGTACCGACAAACCACGGCAACTGACCCAGCAGCCTTTATCCAGCCATTCACCGGGATCACTAAGTCATCAGGTAACACAGTACATGCTTTTAATCACAGTATGAACACAGTGAAGAATCAGCTCTTTCAAAGTTGACACTTCCTTCCTTTTCAGGTGCCAGAGAAGAGTCAGATCTGTGAGCACTTGTTCCAGTCAGAGAGTTGCAACTTCAGTAACACCAAAGTGACCAAAAAGAAATCCAACATCCATTTCCCAGATCTCAAAAGGTCAGTGCTGGGTCAAGGTATGCACTCTACATACACACAAAAAAAAAATCATCACGCCCATTTATTCTGCAGGCTCTGTGTGGGCCAATGAAATTCTGCGCAAACACAGTGAATCATCGATGTTGAAAATTCCTCATAGTCTTTGATTTCTTAAGTGGAATGATTCCCTCAGACCAATGAAGGACGTCTGAAGCCCAGGAACAACGACAAGTCTATTCAACAACATTTCCTTTTGTTTGTTTCAGGTAAACAAAACACCAAAGACACTCACAAAGACCAAAGAAAAGACAAGACTGTATGAAACAAGAAATATCCCACAAGGATTTAAAAATAACTTCTTTTCATGCATAACTGTTTAGGTACTAATATTATCTTCTAACTTTTTGTTCAATGTTATGAATGACTGTAAACCGTGACTAAAACAAAACCCAAGATGACTCTTGGTTTGCAGTTTTTTCCTGATGCTGTTCATTCAATCACATACAAAAGTGATGTAACACTAGCTTTAGTGTTCAAGACTGTTTAATTTACACTTGATTTTTTGACAAATGTTGAAAAATAACCATGTATGTAAAAACGTTCCATAAATATAAGAAAAAATTTTGAGAAAATTTTATTTATTGCAGCTATTTATATGTTTTCATGTTTTAATATGATAGGAATAAAGAAACAGTTTGGCGGTAAAGATTTCTTGCTTTTGTTTGAAAAGAAACAGCTGCTACCATCTTTATATTGACATTAAAATATGTATATTTCAGAATGCACAGAATTCAATCATAACTTACAAAACACATGCAGTCAATTCAACAGTTACTAGATAAAGTTTTAGCCGTTAGCCAACATGAACACCCGTCACAGTTTCTTTCTCAGACTAGTCACTCGAGTCCTCTGAAGAAAATAAACCCATTTTCCTTCTGTTTCTCTTCGCTCTTCCTGCTCTCGGTACATTCGGACGTTGTTCGTCGCTCTCTGATGAACTCTGACCTCTGTGAAGCTGCCCTCTTCTTGGCGGAGAACCAACTGCATGTCGTCTGTTGTTGGTCAGGAGGTAGAGCAGGAGGCTGATGGAAGGGTTGGGGGGTCTGGTTGGTCTTGCTGATTGTGGTTGTGGCCTGACTGGTTTTCTTGGCGGTGATTTGACGGTTGTTTTTTTGGCTGTGGTCGCCACCTGCTGGAGATTAAAGATGTTACTTTATAGAGTATCGCTGCAGTCTTATTGGTTTCCTAATAACGCGAACTCTACCTTATTTCCAGTTTATCTACAAACAGGTAAAGAGACTAGGGCCCGAACAGGTAAAACACCAATCGCTAAAATGACAGAAGCTGAGCGTGGAGATATTCCAGGCAGGCTACAAAGTCCCTCTCTGCCCACAGTACATCAGCTGATGAAAACATCTGTCTAAGAACCCAAAACAGCTAACTCTAGAGGAGGGTTACCTTCTCTGTGAGGGGTGTAGTTTTTGTTGTGGTTGTCGAAGATGCCGTTGTGATCGCATGGGTGTCAGGTGAGGGAGAAGATAAAATCCCGCAGGCGTCCACAGCAGAACCATCGATCTCCGGAACGTCGAAATCAATCGGGAAGGGGAGAAACCGACCTTATGAGAGGGAACAATTGGTGTTAGGTACCTTTCCTGAATATAGCTTTATTGATGATCAGCTGGGGTTGGCACTTGGGAACCTCATTAGCATCTGATCGTCATAAAACAGCGATGTTAAGAAGACAAATTCATGTCAGTCCAGATGAAACCAGTCCATCTGAAACTGATCAAGACTTGGCTTGTTGAGCCGTGGGTCCGAACGGGTCAACAGGCGCTGTGTTAGTGTTTAAGGTGTCTTTGCTGCTATCCGATCTGTCAGTCTGTGCTGCATATTTCATGAGAACAGGTCTAAGGTGTGTTTTTCTCTTGTCTCCGTCTTTTGTTTGGAGGAAAGCTCCTGTGAAAAAAACATGATTAAGACGGGCTCTGTTCCAAAACATCCACGCAAGCCAAATTACGACAGCTGTTCCTCTATCCTACGGATTATAAAGACAGATTATCGTGTGTACAGATGATTTAGGTTAATGTAGAATATGGAGATACTGTACTTACTCTTCGTCGAGTCAATGCTCTGACCTCCGAGGAAGAAGAGGAAGAGAATAACTGAGAGAGATGTAAACCTGTGAGACATGACCACAGCGAAGAGAAGGAAGGATAACTGAGAGCAAGAAGTGGGAAGAAAAGAGGGAGGAGACGCGAGGCAAAGAGACGGATGACGTCTAGACTGTGGAGATGTCTGAGCAGATCTGACAGAGTCGTGGTTGAAGAGTTTCAACAGAGTTAATCCTCACCGCTTCTTTTACGGTTACTTTATTTACAGAGCGACAAAACCGCCTCAGCAACACCCTGCTTACCAGAAACACATCGGGGTCACTCAGTGTTAGGTTGAATTCTGCACGTCCAAATCCCGGCTTTCTTTTCAGACACTTTCTGGTCAGTTGTTGGAGTTTCCCTGAGATGTTTGTGGGATTTAATTTAAACAGGGATTAATGAATGAAGTCTTGAGTTTCGTTTGATCGATGAAAGAGGATTTAGACTCGACTGAAGTTGTATACCTGATATTTGATATTTCTAGATACCCAGGAGTTTGAATCAGTTTTGAAGCTCACTTTTCTTTACCATCTGTTGCCTAACTCAACGGGAAAACCAGATACTTATTCACTTCCCCGAAAAAAACACACCCAATCACCAGGTATGTGTCTCGTTACTTCTCTCCGTCCCGAAGTCACTGAGATTTCCCAACACATCAAACACTCGTGTTTATCCGAGGGCTGTTTGAAACCACTGTCACCATGGAAACAAGACTCTTCTTACCACAAGGCTTTAATCTTGGGTGTTTGTTTACATGATCCTCTCCCATTATCTTGTCACATCAACACAGGAGATTTTTTTAGCTCGTTAGGATCACAAAGAGGTGAAGAAAGAGCTGAGCCGTAAGGAGAGACTCTGGATTTACCGGTCGATCTACGTGCCGATCCTCACCTATGGTCATGAACTTTGGGTAATGACCGAAAGAACAAGATCGCAGATACAAGCGGCTGAAAAGGGCTTCCTTCGCAGGGTGGCCGTCCTCAGCCTGGGGCATCTGGTCAGGATGCCTTCTGGACGCCTCCCGTTAGTGGTGTTCCAGACATGACCTCGTGGCCGGCCCAGGACCACGTTGAGGGATTATATCTCTCGCCTGGCCTGGGAGCGCATGGGAATCCCCCCGGAGGAGGAGCTGGTGGAAGTGGCCGGGTTGAGGGCCGTCTGGCTTTCCCTCCTGAAGCTGCTGCCCCCACGACCCGGACCAGGATGAAGCGGAAGAAAACGACGACAACAAGGATCACAAAGACCAGCATTTGATTGAAACCGACGTATCTCAGTCATTCTTGGCCATATTGGAGTGAAAATTGGTACAGCCATTGTTCGTACCTTTGTGTTAACTTGGCGATAGGTCAGAGTTCAATGTTCACTCTGAACATTGTTTATCAGGGTTAAGGTTGGAGGGTCATGGTAAAATCAAATTAGGCAAAGAGATCATTTAAACCAGTAAGCAGGTAGTGTGAGTACAAAATAAATAAATAAATAAAAACACGTCATTTACCGAGAAGAATTAGCCTAAACTGTTATCTAGAGAATGTTTTGTGTTAAAACGTGTTACTGCAAAAATTAAATGAAAAATTTAAAGTGAAACTGATACAGATGCTGCCTCATTACGCACAAAAACAAACAAGATCATCAGCAACAAGATAAACAATGTCTATATTTTAATTCTTAACACTCTGCAAAACAAGGTAACATGTAAAAATTTAACACCACGAGGGGGCGCCAGAGATGTGTCACAGTTTGCTCATGTTACTCATATTCTTTGATTTACAATTACTCCAATTTGTGCCTTTACTTATAGCTTTATATCTTCAAAGTGATAGAAATTTGTTATCATTGCTTGTATGAAAAAGTATTATTGTATTCTTAGCTGTTACCACCAACCTCTTCTTCAAGACTTTCACTGGACTGAAGTTTTGAGTGGGAAAAAAGAAGAAAATTGTAGAAAACATGCTGAACGCTCACAAAAAGAAGTCATTTTTGTAAGTGTTTTAGACTCCCGGTGAAGTGTGAAGACAACCACTTCCCCTCAGACCGGGGGACGGTAGACGGGCCGAAGAGCAGCTTATCTCTTAAACTGAATGTGGTTTCCTGTCCGACCAGAGGTTGAATAACAGCCGTGACACTGCAAACTCACAGCTAAATGAAGAGGAATCACTTTTTTAACTTGTTTAAACCGCACATCACCAGATTCTGTAAAATACCACAGAGTTAAGTAATATTATCGCTTTTTAATCATCTTTATTGATATTTTTGGAACATGGTTTTCTTAACAGTTTTGACCACAACCAGGCGGTTTAACACTTCAGGCACCGGCACTTCCTGTCACAGTGAAATACCCATCGCTATGGAAACTGTGAGCCTCAGCTCAGCCGGCACACTCTTACCCTAAAGTTTCCATTTGATTCAGACTCTCTTTGTGACAGACGACGATGCCAAAGTTATTGAGTATCATATTTTTATTTAGAAAATTCAGAGCAAAACTCACAAAATGAAGAAAAACAGTAATACATATTATCTGCAGTACAGGAAATACAAACGTGTATATCAATGATCAATGGGTTGATGATTCTCTTCGTTGTCAGCCTGATATTCATCTTTAAAGTCATGTATAATGACCCGTGTTGTGATGCTGCATCTCCATAATGACTTCCAGGGATTTTTGTCTCCTTCTCTTGGCACGCAGAGCTGAAAAATATTTTAAAATAATAGAAATCTTACTCTCTTAATTCACTTTTATTTTATTTAACTTTATTTTTCTATTTGACTTTGATAGTGTTTTTTAGGCTTGAAGTGCTTTTTGACTCCACTGCGGTTGATTTTCTAAATGTGTTGGGACCTCGCTCATTAAGTGTCTTATCTACAAGAGACTGGAGTTGGGTTAAAGAACTTGCCATGCTCTTTCTAAGGGAAAAAACAATCCCGCTTAAAAAAATAAGCGTTTGATATAGTACAGTATGATAAAAAAGTCACAGTTTAGAATGAGCAAAAAATGTCATAGTATAGTTTGATGAAAATGTCATACTTAAAAGCTTTCAAAAACACAAAATAAAATCTAAAAGTTGTTAAATAACTCGACACAGTTTTGTCTAAAAAGTGGCGTTGTCATGCATGTCGCTACCCGATCTGTACCAGGAACCCGATTTGTACTGCACATGTGCGAAACAAAGGTCACTTCCTCTCTTCGTATTTCAATGCATCTTACGGCAGTTAGTCGTTTTTATTGCTACCTACCTGATCCGAACTGCGCAAGTGCAAATAAAAAACTTTATTCAAACTACCGATCGATTTCAGAAACAAGCCAGCGATGTGACAGGCTAGCTAGAAGGAGGATCTCCTGCCCACCACGGTTAGACCTTTTGGGCCACAGGAAGCGTCGGCACCCGGTAAACTCCGTTGCAATTTTACAATTAAGCTGGAATAGGAACCTTTAATCGTGAAACTGGGCGCCATTCTCTTGACTTTCCGGCGCTCTGCTTCAGTCGGGGGAAGCGCTCTGTCCAGGAGGAAAGAAAAGCGTGTGGCTGGTGGTAAACTGGAGCATCCATTCCGACTGAAGTGAGCTCGCTAATGCCGAAGCTATCGCAAACCGCGAGGGGCAAAGAATTGCTAAACTGCTGCAAAGATAGCTAGTAGAGGAAGTGGTGTACATTTCACACATGCGCAGTACAAATCCGGTTTCCGGGACGGATCAGGAAATGGAATTCTTCCTCGATAAACCTAAAGGTGTTGACAGCGCCCCTAGTGGTCAATCATAAAACTTTTTTTTTTTCAATTACATTTTCGTCCTCAGTTCTACCAAGACCAATGAGTGAGTTAAACTATTGTGATTATTAGATCTGCAAATATATAAAAACTCACTGCCAACTGATGTTACTTAAAGGTAAAGGTGTAGTATACTCGATGGCCACAGGTGGCGACTGTCAGTCCGTCAACCGTTACACACTAGTGTTAATGTTAAAAAAATCATTAACTTTAGCGACAGCTGTACACCCGAGTCGTACATTTGCCCTGAAGTCAATTATCTCTTCATGGCCGCAGTACGACGTGCCCAAGAAGTTAGGGCAAGCAGGCCGTGTCTTCAAAATTCGTAATTTCCACGAATTTTCTACGAGAGAATTGTAACATTTAACATCGGAAATAAAAGCTCACCTCTCTTTCTGTCTCTGTAAATGAGCCCCAGTAAGATGGTGCACAGCAGGTAGGGACATCCCACCACTAGGTGGAGCACTGGAGTGATGAATAACGGCAGGTTGGCTGGAGGATTCTGGTCTGCAGGTGGCGCTCCTGAAGAGATATTAGCAAAACAATCGATTCAGTTTAATGTGAAATTACATCTCTCTTTTTTTTTACATACTGACATGCTGACGAAGGTGTTGCTGGTGCCAGTAAGTCCAGGTTCATTCACTTTATATTATACTTTATTCATATTTGAGTATTTTTGGAATTAAAGAATCAGTTTGTAAAAAATATCAGGTTCAAGTTCAGTTCTCAGTTTAGACGACGTCCAACAATAAATGAGTCCTCACTTCGGACGGCCACCCAGCTCTCTGGAGACTCGTTATTCGATCCAATGACAGCACACTTATAGAGTCCTTCATCGGACCTGGAGAAATTACGAAGAGTCATGTTTCCTGTGGAGCTGCGCCTGAAGAGGAGGCCGTCTTTGAAGAATTCGGTGTGGAGGATCATGCTGGATGTTTGGATGAATAAATATTTGCAGCTTAAAGTCACATTGTCCCCCTCTTTCACCGGGCGTACTGGACTGTGCAGGAGGACGAGGCCACCTGGAGGTAAAGGAAATTCATAAAAAC
Source organism: Xyrichtys novacula (assembly GCA_962446985.1). Classification (NCBI taxonomy): domain Eukaryota; kingdom Metazoa; phylum Chordata; class Actinopteri; order Labriformes; family Labridae; genus Xyrichtys; species Xyrichtys novacula. The sequence continues at coordinate 364,739 of OY660886.1, forward strand.
TGTCAACTGAATATTTATCACATATTATTGATACTCAAGTTTGAAGTTTTTACTGATATTTGTTTGTGTGTTAATTCCACCATCTTACTGCTGACAGAGATGTTGACGCTGCTGCTGGTCGCTCCCTGTTCGGACTGACACCAGTACTCTCCGCTGTCAGAGCGGGGTTGCCCACCAGATATGTGGCAGAGGGATGGACATGGATGCACCTGTTGGGGAAGTATGGGTAAGAATAATTGGCTATTTAGGCTCAAGTGCACAAACACTGGATGTTCCAAAGTGGTCATTTTTCTCTGTTCAGAATAATATTCAAAATCAGGGTATGTGGTGGTGGACACAGGCCCTGTATCTGATGTTAATGGAAATGGACCCTTTATTTTATGTTATTAGACAGAGACCCTATAGCTGATGCCAGTGGAAACAGGCCCTATGTCTGGTGTTTGTCAACAGAGGCTTTATTTTATGATATTGAAAACAGGCCCTATAGCTGATATCAATGGAAACAGGCCCTTAATCCAATGTCAGTGAAAACAGGCCCAATATCTGATGTTAGTCGACAGGCCCTTTATTTTATTTTTGGACACAGGCCCTATATCTGATTTCAGTGGAAACAGGTCCTATTTCTGATGTTCGTGGAAACAGGCCCTTTATTTTATGATATTAAAAACAGGCCCTATATCTGATGTAAGTGGAAACAGGCCCTCAATCCGATGTCAGTGGAAACAGGCCCTATATCTGATGCCAGGGGAAACAGGCCCTTTATTTGATGTCAGTGGAAACGGGCCCTTGATCTGATGTCAATGGAAACAGGTTCTTTATCTGATTTTAGTCAACAGGCCCTTTATTTTATGTTACTGGACACAGGTCCTATATCTGATGTCTGTGGAAACAGGCTCTTAACCTGATGTCAGTGGACACAGGTCCTATATCTGATTTTATAGGGCATGTGCCCTTAATTTGGTTTTAGTGGACACAGGCCCTAACAGCATTCCAGCTCATTTTCATCAGAGGAAAACACCTACTGTGTTGAAACAGTCAAAGCCCAAATGTGTCTTCAAACAAACCTCTTCATCCATCTGTCTCCTCATCACCCTCCATCCAGTAACAGGTCCCCCCTCCTCATCCTCACAGCTCACAGAGAAGTTTTCATATTTATAGAACTGAGATCTGTCAGGAGAGACACGGACGGAGACTGGAAGAGGGAAGGAGTCGCAGAATAAATACCAGAGAGCATGTTTTAGCCAAGATTTTTGTCTATACTGTAATCAAAACTACTGCTGGGTTGACATATTCAGTCAGGAAAAAAACTTGCGTAGCTAAAAATCTCTTTTGCCTTTCTTGGAAACACAGAGGCCCCAGTTTCAATGTCGGCGTGTTTCATCACCACCCAAAAACTCCTCACAAGAGCGTTAAAAACTTGACAAAAGTTCAAATAAAACATAAACATAAATGTTATGGTTTTTAGGCTTTACCTTTGGCGGCCGCAGAGTTCAGGCAATTCAGCACTAAAACATAAAAAACAAGAAACTTTAAAAAAAAAAAAAAAAAAAGACATTTAATTTTTGTTATTTTTGTCTAACTTCTGTCTTTTTCAAATTCAGTCTGAAAGATTTCTCTGTACTCCTGATGTAAACGTTTCAGTGTAGGACCTACATTGAAAGCACTCAGTACAGAAAAGTAGGTAAGTAAAACTTTTAAGTTTTGTGCTCAAGACATCAACTCTTGTGCGACTACATGCTAATGTAATCAGCAACTTATCAAGAAAGCTAAGACAGAGAAAACCAAACAAGAAAAAATGCTGCAACTGCAGGTTAAAAGTGTACCATGCAAAGAGGAAACCATTGGCGCACAGTTACAGACGGCCCAACATAGATGCACAAGTGTGCAGAATGAACAACAACATGGAAGGATGCAAAAACAGACATGAAATCATCAAACATTTTAAACCATATCTAAAGTATTCGAGCAGAAATTCTCTGTTTTTGAGAAAATAAACCAAAATGAATTAAATTTCCAACTTGACTTACAGAGGAGCAGACAAAGTGCTGACATGTCCATTCTCACATCCTGCACAATAAGCGTGTGAAACCTGAAGATGACAATCCGGTGTACCATCGACCACCACGCCGCTGAGGTACATGTACTTTTAAAAGGGAAGAACAAAACAAACCGTGGTCGACAAATACACGAGGAATTATTCCAGACATACTAACTGATGTCAACTGTTCACATGAATTTATTTACTTACTCATTTACTTATTTATTTATTTAAATATTTATCCCTTTAAATGCACAAGATAAATTAGTCATTAGGATATAAGTACAATTATTTACATCATAGTGAGAAACAGCTTCATTTTTTAATGTTTAACTTAAGAAGGTGATTTTAAGGTGAAGCAAAAACATTCAACAGATCTAAAAATATATAAATAAACAAATAAATAATAAGAAAGAAGGACAAAAATGAAGCTCAAACTAGTAATGACAAGCTTTTTCGTTTAATGTGCGTTGAAAATATACATTACATCAGGAACAAACAAAATACAAATAAGGAACTAAAGCAGATAACACTGACGGATAGATAACTATAAAGCAGTCCTTTTTAATGTGGTTAATCATTCGTGGTTTATATCGTTCCTCTCGCGACATCTTGTGGTTTTACACGGCCAGTGTCGCTTTAAACGCTCAGCTCTCGCGATACTTGAGCAGTCCAAAGGTTCTCTACTATGGTTGCCAGCCACAACAAACCGCGGTTGGAAAGTTGGATTCAGCCGCACAGACGGACGTGCTTTTCTGCGGGTAAGAGAGACCGGTCGAGCTTTTTTCACGCGTCGTAGACGTAGAAAATAGAACTCTGTTTCATATGAAGTCATTACATGAAGTTGACGGTTGCTTTTTAATGACGTTTGCCCTCGTGCCAGCAGAGTAACGGTCGGATGACTGCCAACTGTCACGACAGGGCGAATGACGTCACGATTAACAGTTTAAATGTATCTTTTAGCGTCGCCAACGGCCGTTTCTGAGTATTTTACCGCTTTTTCTCCCGTATTTTACGTCTATTTTCGTTTCCAGTGATACACAGCTACGTTATTTGCCAACTGTCAAACTTTATTAGAGCTTTACAACCTTAACTCCGAGAGAGGACGTTTTTTTAAAGCGCTCGTAATATGACGTGGATTTGTGAATCGTTTAACGTCTTTGTTGAACTGAAAATAGAGCAAAGACAACATCAGATGTTGAAAATGAAAGAAAAAGCCAAATGAATAATGTACTCTCAGTTAAAACTTAATGCTTACAACTTCCAAACAGTTGTGACAGGTGCGTGTTTCCCATTCTGTTGCACCACCCCCTCATTTAACAGCACTGTAACAAAGACCTCACAGATGCAGTAGATTATTGTATTGGAAGAGACATGAGACCAATAAACGCTGTTAAATTTCATTTTTTATATCGTGATATATATGGAGATCGACTGATTACATACAATACATATTGTATCGCAGAATTGAGGTTGTAAAAGTAATAAGACGTTGTTCTGATTTAACAATGTTGAAATCTCATCTGGTCCGTGATTACTTAGGCAGCAGTGAAGGCCAGACCCTGACAGCGATGATGATGATGATAGAAGGTAGTTGATGCGGTCTGAGGAAGAGGATGAACATGAGGAGGATGAAGCTGAGGGTGAACCACAAACAGCTGCACTTTCTGTCCAAAGACGAATCATCTGGAAACTTCCAGAGAGAGGGAACGCTCAGAGTCGGGCGTCAGGTCAAAGGTTCGGCAGGTCTGTCCGTCTCTGTCTCTGATTTCGTATCTACTGCTGTCCTCGTTTGCTCTGATTTGCTCTTTCTTCTTGTCTTTTAAGTTTCTTCGTCCGTTTCTCGTACCTTTTCCATGATTCCTCTGTTCACGCTCTCTTTGAATCACGTCTCCACCGTAAACCAGCATCTATTTTGACACCCTGACTCACTCTGAGTTGACTTCCTGGAACATTTCAGAGAGCCACGATCTGAGCTCTGATAAATATGGAGTATGAACTCTCGTTTCAGATCTTAATGAGCGGTTCTGTCGGCTCAGAGGGAACATGCTCTTCATCCTCAAGGAAAAGGTGAGAAATCAGGGACAGGCATCCCTCTTTTTTGGCGTTTAATCGAAATATAATTCTAGTTTTTGTGTGTGTGCAGCGCGGCAAACCAGAGGAGGTGTTGCTGCTTGAGAGGTGTGCGGTAATGAAACTTCCAGGGGATGATACACAGCTGGCTGTCAGTAAGTAAACACACATCCACACACACTTGTTGTGGTCTTTAGTTCATTATGTCACTTTATTTATTAAATGTGTTTGTTGGTATTCAGCCTTTGAAAGCGGGGACCCTCCTGTCTTCCTCCAGTGCAGCAGTCCTCCAGATTGTGATTCCTGGCTTGTCGTCCTGAAAAACGCAAACACAGACTCGCTGAAAAGACGCATCACACACCTGCAGACACTTCTTAATGCACACACACAACAACGCACACACAAGACTTCGCAGGACAGTGGAGACTCCGGAACAGCAGGTGAGATAGTGCATTAATGCTTCTACATATGAAAAAACATCTCAGGTATTTTTCTCCTTGAGGATGGACCTGATAAAACTTGAATTACTGCTTTTTACAAATCTGCATCATCATGTCTCTAATTCAAGAAATTAGGAAGACATGAATAAGTAAACGGCAAGAAAACTAGTTAGAGGTAAAAAGGTAGATTACCTTCTCCAGGTTGGAGGGGAGGTCCTGCCTCAAGTGGAGGAGTTCAAGTATCTTGGAATCTTGTTCACGAGTGAGGGTAGGATGGAACGGGAGATCGACAGGCGGATCGGAGCGGCATCAGCAGTGATGCGGACGCTTAACCGATCAGTGGTGGTGAAGAAAGAGCTGAGCTGTAAGGCGAAGCTCTGGATTTACCGGTCGATCTACGTGCCGATCCTCACCTATGGTCATGAACTTTGGGTAAAGACCAAAAGAACGAGATCGCAGATACAAGCGGCTGAAATGGGTTCCCTCCTCAGGGTGTCCGGGCTCAGCCTTAGAGATAGGGTAAGGAGCTCGGACACTCGGGAGGCGCTCAGAGTAGAACCGCTGCTCCTCCACGTCCAGAGGAGTCAGCTGAGGTGGCTCGGGCATCTGGTTAGGACACCTTCTGGACGCCTCCCATTAGAGGTGTTCCAGACATGTCCCACCAGGAGGAGACCTCGTGGCCGGCCCAGGACCAGGTGGAGGGATTATATCTCTCTCCTGGACTGGAACCGCCTGGGAATCCCCCCGGATGAGCTGGTGGAAGCGGCCGGGGTGAGGGCCGTCTGGACTTCCCTCCTGAAGCTGCTGCCCCACGACCCGGACCAGGATGAAGCAGAAGAAGACAACGACAAATTTCTTTAGCAAAGAGACTAAACACAACTCACCTACTCTCTTCCAGCAGCCGCTTGTTTGTAGTGAGACCTCAGGCCAGTCCATTACGGACTACAGCGGGGTGCTGCAGCTCAAGGAAGAACATTTATGATCATTTCTTCATCATTTCCTTGAAGTAATAATCACCATATTAATCATTTTACAGACGCGGTAGTTCTTCTGCCTTAGCATCTCGGTCTGATTGTATTTCCATGAAGAAATGATCATAAATGTTCTTCCTTGAGCTGCGGCACCCGCGACGGCCAAACACATGAATGAAAATATCTCAGATCTGAAACTGTGTGTTGATATGATGTCGTTTCTGACCACAAGGGGGAGCCACACTCACTGCTCCAGTGTCCCCGCTGCACCTGACACTCTGTGAGTCAAACACACACTCACACACACTCTCAAGATACTGCAGCGTACTGTGTTTCTCCATCAGAGTTTCAAACACACTCTCCTCTTAATGCCGCCTCGCTTTCTCCGCAGGTGTGGTCGCCGTGGCGTCCAGAGTCCAGGTTCAAGTATGTGTGGTTGACACACACACGCACACTGTCAGGAGGCACTGCTGCTGCAGGATGGAGGTACACACACACACACACACACACACACACACACACACTTTGTGACTGAACTGACAGTGTGTGCGCATTTTTACGAGTGTGTGTGTGTGTGTGTGTGTGTGTGTGTGTTCCAGGAGACGGATGACGGTGTGTTTCTGACCTCAGTGTGTTTCCGTGGCGACTATCCTCTCTACCGTCACAGCCGGATCAAAGTCAGCGTGTACCAGGGGGAGGAGCCACTGACACACACTGCAGTGAGTGTGTGTTTGTGTGTGTGTGTCTATGTGTGTGTGTGTGTGCGTCCCTGAAAAAGTGAATTTAAGAGGATTAGAGCAAAGGATGTGTACATGTGTAATACGTGTAACACTCACACACGTACACTAAAGTTAATCTACACACACACACACACACACACATGAAAAGAGAGAGAGAGAGAGAGAGTTAAACGAGCCAAAGTGAGATATTTTTAATAAAAAGATATTCTGGATTTTTTTCTCCCCTCCTTTCCAAACTCAACCCGACCGACCGCTTCGCTAATCTGCATATTTCCCATGATGCCGGTGGATGTTTAATCCTGCCGGACATGATGAAAGAGGAGGAGGAGGAGGAGGAGGAGGAGGAAGGTGATGGAGGGAGCAGAGAGACACTCGTTCGGTGTGTTTGAGTGATTCTCAGCTGCAGACGAGCGGAGACGAGGCAGCCAAAGATGTCGGATTTAGCAGCGATTCTTGAATGATTTACGGATTACCTCGTCGTTTTTCTTCTTTTAGGTTTCTCGTTTTTTGTCGTTTCGTTAAAAACCGTCCCGTAGAAAGAGAGGAAGAGGAGCGGTGTTGGACAGAGGGACAGGTTTCTCACAGTCATCGCTTACGTTCGTGCAGCACAGTCAGCTTCAGCGGTGATGGTGCGTTCAGGTGCAGCTGGAAACTTCAGACGTTCGATTTTTCACTTTATTTTTGAGGATTTTATTCAAACTAAATGTCTTTTAAACGGCTTTTAAATCATCAGTTCGGATGTCAGGACAGAAACTGAAATGGTCCAGAAGTTTCTGAGAAACTGTTGATGATGAAAAAGTTCATCTTCAAAGTCGTGTTGAAAAAAATCAACTTTTAGGAGGATTTTTACTGAAACTGAAGTAAATCCCCTTAAAACGAACTTAAACCTGGAATTTTAGAGAATTTTGTCACATGTTCAAAGTCCGCTCATACTTTTTAACATTTATTGAAGTTTGATTCAAAAAAAGTTCAAGATTTAAAGAAAAAGTGAAAGTTTTTGGCTTTTTTTAAAAGTCAAAGTTTATTGATTTTAAAAGCTGAGTTGTATATTTTAAAAAAAAAATAGTTTAAAAGTTGTTTTGCAGTTCTGATCTGCTTCAAAGTACTTTACCTCAAATACTTTTAAACCACTTTAAAAATCACAGTCGAGATCGTCGGTGCGTCCAAAGTTTGACATTTTAAGTCTTTTTAACCAAAGACTGAAATTTAAATCAAACCTTTTCCTTATTTTTGCCGCTTTTAAGTTAGAAACTCTCGATCGGTTGCTTCTGTTTGGATTTGAGAACTTTTGACTCCCGTATAAATATTTAAAATATGAAATATAGCTGAAGTTAAACTGGATATCTGGAGGTGTTTTGTAACTTTTTAAAAACCTTAAAAGCATCAGAATGTTTTCAAAACCTGTCCGCTCATATTACAGCATTTTTTAAAATCATTTTTAACTCGATTTTCAGCCTGTTCCGATTTGGGACATTCATCTGTTTTATTTAACAGAGAGTATTAAATGTAGTTTATCGATTAAAATCATTTAAAATTAGATCAGCGGTGAAATTTCTCCAACGACACTGAGTCATTATCGGGCTTTCAGGAAATTTAAAGCGGCATTTCCCGCGGCGCCTGACCTATTTGTGTCTGACAGTGAAATAAACATGAAAAGCAACAAGGAGTAAGAGTCAAAGGTCGGAGGGCAGAGAGATTAAAAAGAGCGGGTAAGAGAATAAATAAGATCGAGGGATTTAAGAGAAAAACAGTTTCCTCTTGGGTGATGGTTTCATGTTTCTGCTGCTGTTCCAATCACCTCACAAGCTCCCTCTTTTTTCTTTTAGCTTTTATTTCGTCGGGTAGTTTCATTTTTCCCTGGAGGCATTTCTTTATTTTAACAAATACATTTTTAGAATCTAAAAGACGGAATCGTGTCGCATTCTTGAGTGAACTTCTATTTTAACTTCAGTTGTAGACCTCAGGAGTTCGTCGGAGTCGAACGCTGATGTAGAAAAACCGAAAAAAGACTCTTTTTTTTGTTTTAATCTGTTATCGTTTATTGCGGAAATGGCGGGGATGCAGAGAGCGATGGTGGCATGCACTAAGTTTTTCTGTCCGCCGGCAGAAGGCAGCTCCCCTGCTGGACAGGTAGAGTACTGCACATGTTCACACACGCACTCTTACAAACAGGCAAAACCCTCTGATCTACCTGCTGGTCCGGAGCAAAGCCGAGCCGTTCTGGATCCTGTGGGTTTAGCCAGAAAGACTCACACACATAGGCTACGTTCACACTGCAGGTCAATTCCGATTTTTAACCGTATGTGACACAAATCCGATTTTTTCATTTAAGTGTGAACGGTGCAATTCCGATTTTTTGTAATCCGACCCAGGCCTCTTTTCCTTCCGATGTGACTGCAGTGTGGACGCTTAGGTCGCGTTCGTCCGACCTATACGTCGTTAATATCCGACAAACGTCACCATTTAACAAAAAATCCGAATTGTGCAGTGTGAACGTAGATCCTCAGTAAATACTGTTCAGTCTGATCTGATCGTCTGTGTTTAGATGTATGTGTGTGTAGGTTTGATGGGGATTAATCTGTAATCTGAAAAGCTGCTTGTTTTGCTCAAGAACTCGATAAAACAGATTAGCTGTGTGTGTCAGTGTGTGTGTGTGTCAGTGGGTGTGTGTGTCAGTGTGTGTGTGTGTTTCTTAAAAGGAAACGAGGAAATGTGGCAACAGCCAGAGTGTGTTAGCGTGTCTGTTTCAATATCCTGTTTGTTTATTTCCTGAAGCGTTGTTCTTGTTGTTGCTGATTCCATTGAAACTGACCTGAAGTGCTAAAAACTGCAGTTCTTTGAGTGTCCACCGGAGGCCACATACACACCAATACAGTCAATAGTTATTAGTTATTGATGACATTTGGTAATATATCGATATCTCTGTGTTCTCTTATGTCTGTGTCGTCAACATTTGAACATTTTTTCTGACTGTAAACAAAGACGTTCTCCACCTCCTCTAACCTGATTGGTTGACTTAAACAGTCAACAAGAAAACAGTCAACAAGAAAACAGTCAACAAGAAAACAGTCAACAAGAAAACAGTCAACCATAAACAGTCAACACCAAAACGGTCAACCATAAACAGTCAACAAGAAAACAGTCAACACCAAAACGGTCAACCATAAACAGGCAACAAGAAAACAGTCAACCATAAACAGTCAACAAGAAAACAGTCAACAAGAAAACAGTCAACACCAAAACAGTCAAACATAAACAGTCAACAAGAAAACAGTCAACCATAAACAGTCAACAAGAAAACAGTCAAACATAAACAGTCAACAAGAAAACAGTCAACCATAAACAGTCAACAAGAAAACAGTCAACACTAAAACAGTCAACAAGAAAACAGTCAACAAGAAAACAGTCAACACTAAAACAGTCAACAAGAAAACAGTCAACAAGAAAACAGTCAACACTAAAACAGTCAACAAGAAAACGGCAAGAAAACAGTCAACAAGAAAACAGTCAACAAGAAAACAGCAAGAAAACAGTCAACAAGAAAACAGTCAACAAGAACACAGTCAACACCAAAACAGTCAACAAGAAAACAGTCAACACCAAAACAGTCAAACATAAACAGTCAACAAGAAAACAGTCAACCATAAACAGTCAACAAGAAAACAGTCAAACATAAACAGTCAACAAGAAAACAGTCAACCATAAACAGTCAACAAGAAAACAGTCAACACTAAAACAGTCAACAAGAAAACAGTCAACAAGAAAACAGTCAACACTAAAACAGTCAACAAGAAAACAGTCAACAAGAAAACAGTCAACACTAAAACAGTCAACAAGAAAACGGCAAGAAAACAGTCAACAAGAAAACAGTCAACAAGAAAACAGCAAGAAAACAGTCAACAAGAAAACAGTCAACAAGAACACAGTCAACACCAAAACAGTCAACAAGAAAACAGTCAACAAGAAAACAGTCAACACCAAAACAGTCAACAAGAAAACAGTCAACAAGAAAACGGCAAGAAAACAGTCAACAAGGAAACAGCAAGAAAACAGTCAACAAGAAAACAGTCAACAAGAACACAGTCAACACCAAAACAGTCAACAAGAAAACAGTCAACAAGAAAACAGTCAACACCAAAACAGTCAACAAGAACACAGTCAACACCAAAACAGTCAACAAGAACACAGTCAACACCAAAACAGTCAACACCACAACAGGCAACAAGAAAACAAGAAAATGCTGCTCCCCCGTGTCGTTTATAAGCCCAAACAAAGTTAGCGTGCTACAATATCGGACAGTAGAAACCAACCAGAAAGTTCGGAAAATTGTCTGAATCCTCCTTTGGCCACGACTGCCGACACAAGCAAGAAAACAAAGTAAATACCGGAGACTCTGGAGGAATAACGGGCGCTTAAAACGGAGGTAGACCGAACAAGAGCTAAAAAGCCGGGTCAACATAAACGACATAAAATACGAAGGGTTTTTGAAACTTTCAAGTATTATTCGTCAGTTTGATAGTTTTATTTATTCATCCTTTGGTCCAAAAGATGTCAGAAATACAGAATATTGTTCAGCAAACTTTCCCAAAGCCTTCGCAGACTTCTTTAAATGACTGAATTAGTTTAGCTGTCAGTCCCAAACCAAAGAGATTCAGCCGTGTTTGGAAATATACTTTGAACGACTTCTTTGGTCTGTATTTTCAATCAAATGAAGACTTCTTGAAGAGTCGTAAACCCTTCATGAACGTCATTAGACAGAAATGAACGTGTAAATAAAGCTCTAGATAGAATAAATAAGTTCTGTGTCATTTTCCCTGAGTTTGTTTCTGGTATCTAGAGCTGGTGAATCTGTGATTTGAGTGCTTTTCACTCGTCAAGGTAATCCTCTGAGCTTCTGATTATCGTCTCAGCAGTGGACTGATTTTAATGCCGATGCTGCCGTGGGGGGGGGAGGCGACTTTGGCTGACCCAACCGTGATGAGTTTTAGCCAACGGGAGCGGTTTATTAATTAATATTTCAGGACATCGGCGAGATTAAGATTAAAAGTGTTTGGGAGCTCTTTATGTAACGTGGAGTCGGATAATTCTGGCATATGATGTCGGGCTGTTAGGGGACATTTTGGGGGATTTATGGGAGTGTTTGGTTAAAGGTGTTGAGGGAAAAAAAGGAAAAACGAAGCTTCTCTTAGTACCTGCTGCCTCATGAACTATTAATGCAGGGCTAAAGGATCATTCTATGTGATTCAGGGATCTGTCAAACTGACGCCTTCGGAAACATCAGCTGTTTTAAGACGCGCCACACAACCATCACGTGACTCTCTGAGGAAGACTGCTGCCAGCACGTCGAAACATGTCAGCAAGGTAATTAAGAAACCCGTGTCTGTAAATAAGAACGTCTGATCATAACTTGGCGGTTTACCTGTCCAGCAGAAAGGTTACAGGGTCACCAAGATCCCCAAGCGTCCCCCATGGTTTATGTTGACCCGTCTTTTTAGCTCTTGTCCGGTCTACCTCCGTTTTAAGCGCCCGTTATTCCTCCAGAGTCTCCGGTATTTACTTTGTTTTCTTGCTTGTGTCGGCAGTCGTGGCCAAAGGAGGATTCAGACAATTTTCCGAACTTTCTGGTTGGTTTCTACTGTCCGATATTGTAGCACGCTAACTTTGTTTGGGCTCCTGAACGTAATTTAAGGACATGGAGTGTGCCTCACAACACACAACCAATCAGCACTAAGGAGCAGCATCCTAGTCAGTTACATCTGAATATGACTGGGACGCATTACGCTGGATAGCGTACATCCTGCTGGAGAAGAAGAAGAAAAGGAAGACAAATCGGCGAACGGCAATTTTCAAACGATGCCAGGTACATCAATCCAGGAGAAGAAACAGCGATATTGTGATATTCCCAAATGTCATCAATACAGGGCTTGAAGACCTCCGGCACAGTGCCGGAAATCCTGCTCGGGAATTTTTTCTTTTTTTCTAAATCATGTCAAAAAAGAACGGCGAATTTCAAACGATGGATGTCAGGTACATCAATCCAGGAGAAGAAACGGCGATATTGGAAGCCGGGCTTGGGCGGAAGAGGCTGGAAAAGACGGAAAGCCTCACGGTAGTTGGTGCCGGAAACTGACAGAGCCGGGTGCTTATTTTTGTGTGTCGTGTGCCGGAAAGCTTATAAATGGCAGCAGTGGGATAAAGTTCGGTAAAGTTGGAAAGATATTCAGCCAAATAAGCCGTTCTTCGAGCTGGATAAATAGTACCGATCTCTACGCACAGCCGGTAGCCGGGCGAGTGCACAGGGACCGTCTGCAAATTACGGTACAACAAAAATCCGAACACACCAAGGGACTCTTCATACGACAACAGCTGTTTTAGGAAAATGTGCCTTTTTATAATTATGGTGAATTTTTATTGTTACGAATCATTAATATCTCGACTCGTAGACTTTATGACGGGTTTTTCTGTCTTTTCTAGAGGAGCTTTCTGGGTTTCACCTCCTTTTCTATCAGAGATCTGCTCAAATCCAAGGAGCCCCACATCTCCCTCAGCCTCAGGTAAACTCTTCTCTTCATTCATGAACCTTTTTTAACTTTATACAGATTTTACTGACACTTTTTACCACCTTTAAAACAACTTAAAATGAGCCTCAAAGACGTCCTCTCGCTCAGTACCTCTGCTGTCTTTAAAGGGATATGAATGAAACACAGATTTCACATTGATGCACTGATCAGGCCTCACCTGATTGGCTGTTGCTTGGATACTCTGTGAGGCCAGATGAGGAAGTGAGAGGCGGAGGTGTGGCCCCGCCTCCTGTAAGAGAAGAAAGAGTGTCTCTCTTCCTGTTTTGATATCACTGATCCTTAAAGAGACAGAGGCGACGGCAGCGCGGCCTCACGAAGGAGTCAGATAGAGAGACGGAGAGTTCAGAGATGGAGGGCGAGAAGTAGAAGAAGAATAGAGAGAGAGAGAGTAAAAGAGGAGGAGGAGGAGAAGAAGAGCCCCAGGTGTAGCTGTCAACAGCAGGAGTATCTGTGCCGGCATGCTGCGTCCAGGTGTGTCACATGACTCATACATACCTGAAACAGGCAGCAGGAGTTACAGCGCGTCAGGACGGGACTTCTTGTTTTCACAGTCAGAGGAGAAAGTTCACTTTGATTCTGCTAAATGACGCAACGGTCATCAGATATCCGCTTAGTTTAGCAAGATTCACAAGATTTTTCTCTGCATGTTTTGGTGAGGAGATCTTTTTTCATGTAATTTTGTCTTGGTTAGTCATCTTGTTAATCTTGTTTGTCTTTTTTTAATGTTTTTTGTGTTTATTTCAAGCTCAAGTATCTTGTCCACGGCTAGTTCTGTCTTGCTGTTAATGTTCTTTTTAGCCAGTCTGTCTTTCAAGGTATCTTGTTTGAAGGTAGCTTTATCTTGTGAGACAGTTGTTTTATGTTGCCAGGGATCTTGTTTATAGTCTGTTCTTGCTGGTTTTTTTTATTTTTTATTTTGAGCTCAGGTATCTTGTTCACAGGTAGCGTTTTTGGGCTAGTTATCTTGTTTACGGGGAGGTGTATCTAACAAGTAATCACTTTGTCTTGCTGTTAATATTCTTCTTAGCCAGTCTGTCTTGCTTTGTATCTTGTTTGAAGTTAGCTTTGATTCAGCTACATGACCCAACGATCATCAGATATCTGCTTAGTTTAGCAAGATTCACAAGATTTTTCTCTGCATGTTTTGGTGAGGAGTTTTTAGAGATCCGGTTTGTTTTCATTTTGTCATGATTAGTCATCTTGTTAATCTTGTTTATAGTCTGTTTTTGATGTTTGTTTTGTTTATAGCAGGCTCAAGTATCTTGTTCGTGGGTAGCATTGTTAGCTTGTTTCCAGTTAGCTTTATTGCGAAGTATCTTGTTTTGGTTATCCTTATCACGATATTTATCTTGTTTCTACTAAGTTTAATGTTTTTTTTAAGTAATCTTTTCATTTTTGTCCTTATCTTGCTGGTTATCTTGTTACCAGTGAGCCACATCTTGCAAAGTATTTTGTATTTGGTTCTTCTTATCATAATATTTATCTTGTTTCTACGAAGTTTAATGTTTTATTTTCAAGTGAGCTCTTGTCTTGTTTCCCGTTTTTTCCCCCATTAACATTTTGTTCACACAAACCTTAATCTTGCTAGTTATCTTGTTTTGGCTTATCCCTATCATGATATTTATCTTGTTTCGACTAAGTTTTATGTTTTTTTCCTTTTTGTACCTATCTTGTTTCCTGTTATTTTCGCTCTCCTCATCATCTCGTTCACACTTCTCTATATCTTGCTGGTTATCTTGTTTCCAGTTAGCCTTATCTTATGAAGTATCTTGATTGTGGTTATCCTTAGTATGATTTTTATCTTGTTTTTACGAAGTTTAATGTAATTTTTTCATTTTTGTACTTGTCTTGTTTCCTGTTATTCTCACACTTGTCTTTATCTTGTCGGTTATCTTGTTTATCTTGCGAAGTATCTTGTACTTAAAAACCATTTTTGGGTCTTTTTTAACTGGAGTGTTTCTCTCTTCTGTTCAGGACGATGGACCGAGTGAACGAGGTGGGGGAGGTGAAGGTGTCGTGTCTGCAGATGGAGGGAGAGAGCGGCGACCGAACTCCGCCTGAACACAAGGTCGAGAAAAGAAAAGGAAAATTCCGCCTTTTTTTTTAGCCTCTCACCTTTTTTTTCCTGATAGTGAAACAGATAAAGAATTCACACATTTCAACACCTCCTCTGCGGTTTCTGTTCAGTCGGTTTCAGGTTGAGTTGATTCGATGATGATGATGATGATGATGATGATGAGTCGTTAGGGTTCTTGTAAATTTATCGCTGTTTTACCGTTTTTTTCCTTTGCAGTGTTCGGAGTTGTGCGACAGCCTCCACAGCTCCGTCCACGAGAGAGAAAACAGTCCGACCATGAGAGCGGGTAAACCTCCAACAGTGTTTCCATGACGGAGTTTCATTTGAAAGTGTTTTTAAAACTTTTTAACCCTTACCTGTGTGTGTGTTTAGTTCTGTGTGCTCAGGTGTGTAAGGTCTACAGGTTTCAGACGGAGGATCAAAGATGGCTGCTGGTCCGAGAACAGATGTCCGAGACCCCGCTCTCTTTCTCTTTACCCAAACAGCTACTGAGCGCGCTCATACGCGAGCACACGGACAGGTCTTTCTCTGTTTTTCTTTTACTTTTTAAAATCCTCCAAAATAGTTTTTTCTTTTTATAATTTTTTCGATCTCGCCCTTCAGGGTCCGAGAAGTGAAGGAGCTCGGTGACCTTTCACCCCACTGGGACGGGCTCCGCCATGATGTCATCAACCACTGTAATCACCTGGTTTGCGGTTATCAGGAAACTCTTAGTGAGCTCGACAAACTCTCAGGTACGAAGTTTGTGATATTAAAGGACGTAACAGGATACAGTTGTATGTAAAGAAATGGGAAACAACGGGGATACATGACATTACGGTACAAAGGATTATCGAATATTACAGTATGAGGTAATACGATACATGAGAAGACAATAGTTTGTAACGGTATATGAGGCAATATGATCTGCAAGTGTGAGAAACTCAAACAGTAGCTCCATTTTCATCAGACATCTATGATGAACATCTATCTGAAGTCATTTTAGTCAAGTCAGAGTCCTCTGCGCAGACAGAGTCCGTGGGCTCTATTTTCGTGCCCGCCAGCGGCACGGTGGAGGGTGGCGGACCCAGCGCAGTGGTTTTTAGACGTCATTTCACCCCGATGACACCATGGATGAGGAGATGCTGATTCTAGAAGTCTAGAAGTAGATTTCCTCCTCTGGAAGGACACAATCTACTGCTTATATGTCTATGTGTCTGTCTTTATAGAGACGACTCGGTATCGTGCGATTGAACATGAATCCGCGGGTTCTTGTGAGTTCTCGCAATTACTGGTGCCCATTATCCACCACGAAATTCGCCTCACAAACATGTCCGGCAAGAATTGGCAGACAGCAAAAATTTACCGCCATTCTATTTTATTTTTGTAGGCTGGTAGGGGAAGGTCCCGCCCTCCTTCGCCTCTGATTGGCTAAAAGTGCTGGGCTCCAATTGGTTATTCCTAATAGCTGTGAAACGTCATCGTCTGTCAGGTTAGGGATAGGAGAAAAAAATATATCGCTTCCGAATGCGGTGAAAATTGGGGGTAAGACGCTGTCCGACGTCAGAGACGTGACTCCACCCCATCCGGTCCGTAACAAAGAGGGAAAGACAGGTGAGGAGATGGAGGACGGAGAGAAAGTTGGAGCGGCTGAAGTAGACGAAGTTAATGTGGGAGGGGCTGAGCAGCTGGTGGAGTAGTTATCGCCGCGACCTTATCGCCCAGCCCTACTGCTCCCATCAAACACACCCTGAAAATCACTCAGTAAAGCTTTTATCGGTGATGA
This sequence comes from Xyrichtys novacula, assembly GCA_962446985.1. Lineage (NCBI taxonomy): Eukaryota > Metazoa > Chordata > Actinopteri > Labriformes > Labridae > Xyrichtys > Xyrichtys novacula. Next base: position 381,424 of record OY660886.1, read on the forward strand.
TTCATCTGTCGTCGTTTTTTCCTTTTTCTTTCCTCAACAGTTTCCTCCAGTTTTAAGTCGAGCTGCAGTAAATCGGACAAACACCTTCAGTTTGTTCCCACAAACCTTCACTCTCAGAGGATGGAGGTCACCGACCCCGACAGCGCGGGTAAAACCTGTTTCCTCTGAGTTCCTATTTTCACGTTAAAACGTTGAGTTTGGGTTTGACTCGTTCATTTCCTCTTCTTCTTCTTCACAGGCGTTTGGTACGAAGTGATCACGTTTGGCGCTCCTTCTGATCATCACCAGGCCTTCAAACATGGAGGTCTGAAGAAGCTGCTCAGCAAACGCACCAACAGCACAGACAGGTGTGTGTATCTGTGTGTGTCTGTGTGTGTGTTTCATTCATGCTCTCCTCCGTCTCTCAATATTGCAGCTGTGGATTAATCTGAATAATCTCCGTCTGCCTGTCAGGATTAGTGCGGCTGTATGTAGATCAGCGCACAAATACATTTGGTGGAGTTTTTATTCCAGGATCCTCCGTCCCACAAAACGCAGCGACGAGCTAAAAACGTTAAAGCAGGAGGCTGTAATCCCGTCTTTTCAGGGAGGAATCTTGTCGGGAAAAGACAGTTTGGGTCTAATCTGACACATACTTTGGAACACCTTCTTGAAAAAAACAGGAAGTCAAATAAAGAAACATGGCGATTCCACGTGACACCGTTACTATAGTTTACAGTTTCTCAGGAACTATACCGTTTATCTCTATGGGATGAAAAGTGTTTAAAAGTTTACCCTTTTGGCGATCTATCGAGGGTTTCCAGACGTTTCTACACCTGCTACAAGGTTTACAATCCAGACACAAAAACAGGTGTTTGATCAGAGACGTTTGATGGTAAATCCGCAGTGATATATACTGATGAAAACAAGATTATTTATCAGATTGTTGTGATAAAAAAAGATCACTATCACTAAATGCCACTAATGTCTTTGACAAGCTGTTTTGATGACCAATTACATGGTCTCATATTCTTCTTCTATTGTTCCCTTGACGGTAGTGTCCAATAAGAGGCAACCAAAGATCAACAAGAGACGAGAAAGTTCCAAAATCAGAAATAATGGTCCTCAATGTTTGGAAACAAGCAAAGAAGAGATTCTGAGCAGTATGATGTGGTCCTCTGTAGAATCGGCCAATTTTAGCCCGTTTGAGACTAATCGGTTATCGGCCAAAACTCGCCGTTTTTCGCCGATATTTTCAGAAATAAAATGCCGAGAATAAGATTAACTTGAATGGTTACGATCAGCTGCGATCGGTGGATACGGCCTTTTCGTAGATGTTCCGGATGCGAGACCAGAGCCTACCGACACACATCCAAAACCAACTTTGATTTATTTAGTTTTTCGACACTGATTATACCGATATGGGCAAAATGACGTCAGTTAATTTTCAGTTTATCGCCCGGCCCTAAGTCGCAGTGTCTCGACTGGTGTGCATTAGAGTCGGACCAATTTTAGCCCTTTGAGACTAATCGGTAATCGGCAAAACAAGTTTTTCGCCGATATTTTCAGATATAAAATTCGGAGAATAAGATTCGGTTTCACTTCGAAAATGTTCCGCCATTTGAAAAGTTCCCTGACTTATCCTGTAGATGGCGGACCAAAAATAGCAGAATATAGCTGGGAGTTCTGCGGGTTCATCTTGTATTTATGTGTCTTTGTTTTCCCCTCTCTCAGCTCCGTCTCTTACTCCGAGGACGAGAGCTCCAGGGCGAGGGAGCTGCTCTCCAACGTGGCCCAGCTGCAGCCTCTGGTCTTCGGGTTAGCCGAGGAGCTTCTCGCCGTGTCTCTGGAGCACAACACGGCCCGGCTGCAGGAGGTCCTCGAGGCTCTGGCTCAACAGGTGAGAAAAAAAAAGCGGGAAACACAGGTGAGCAGGTGGCGTACGAAGAAAAACGAACTCTGAGATTCTCTCCTTCCTCAGACGGAGCTGTTCGTTCACGCGCTCAAAGACGAGCTGGTGAGAAGCGCGCTGTTGGCGATACACAACCAGTTCTCGGCGAACTACAACAGCAGCCACGTCCACAGCAACGGGCTGATCTGTGACAACACGTCAGATGGTCGAGACGGGGAGTCATCGCCGGGGCAACAGGACGCCGGCAGACAGGACGCGGAGTATGACGAGGAAGAATGGGCAAGCGTGATTTTCTGAATCGAGACTTTAGGAGTTGTCATAGCAACTGATCGTTTACTTACTTAAAGGAACATTCCGGTATTTCGAAGTGGGGTTGAATGAGTTAAATGATAGACTTAGCAAGCTAGGCTACCAGAAGAGTTTAGCGGTCCGTGTTCTGACTCGTTTTTCATCCCGCGTGTGTTTTGTAGGACAGGACGTGGGCCAATGTCGCCAAAAGCCTTAACTGCATCATCGTCATGTTGGACCGGCTGCAGGGGCGAGAGGACCAACCTCAGGATCAGACGCCATCAGACCAGCAGGACGCCGCTCCAGGAGACACAAACTCTCAGAACACCGGTGTGACACAGTTTGGCGTTCATCCGTCAAACAGAGAGAAGTCTGAAACTCTGAAACATGAACCCGTCTTTGTCTTTCTCCTCCAGCGTCCTCCTCCCTCTCTGCCGCCTCCTGGCAGGAGCAGCTGCTCCCCCTGGTGGTCACTCTCAGGGATTGTGTCCGGGAGGCGGTTTGCAAGGCTCGAGCTGCGATGACCTTTGTGATCCTGCAGGGGGCGGTAGCCTGCACTCTCAATCAGGGACCCACACAGATTGTCCAGAGACGCCATGCGGTCTTCAGCCAGACGGTGAGACACACGGAGATGATTGGGTGTTGTCGTTACCCGATCCGTCCCGGAAACCTGATTTGTACTGAGCATGTGCGAAACGTACCTCTCTTGGCATTTGTATTTTACGGCAGTGAGTCGCCATCTACCCAATACGAACTGTGGAAGTGCAAATCTACCGATCGATTCAGAAACAAGCCGGCGATGTGACAGGCTAGCCAGCAGGACGCTCCAGAGTTAATGCCGAGGTATTCGCCAGAGTTCCTGCCAGGCACGGTGAGACCTTTTGGGCCACAGAGGGCGCTGCCACCCGGCCAAAATGATGGTTCTCTGACTTTTCAAAGTATCAAAGGGGGGATGTTCTAGAGGTGCGTGGCCACCCATTGTGCACCCTTCCCGGGCCACAGAGAGCGCCACAACCCGGTCAAATTCATGGTTCTCTGACTTTTCAAAGTGTCAAGGGGGAATTTATTGGGTTTCTGGGACGGATCAGGTAGCGCCAGGTGTATTTGCTTCTATCGTGTCTATGTCTACAAACCCAGAGAGAGTCATCCCTCCTCTGCCTCCTCAGCTCTCGGCGGCGGTTTGCGGTTTCATGTTGAAGCTGTACGGCGGCCTGGAGGACCCAGAGTTCCTGCAGCAGCTGCTCTCCGTCGGACTCCTGGTTCAGTTTGAAGGCCTGCTCAGCACCTATGGTACACACACACACACACACACATTTACCTGCTCTATGTACTGTATACAGGTGTACTGATGGGTGTGTGTTTGTCAGGTGACGAGGTCGGGATGCTGGAGGACATGGAGGTGGGCGTGGCAGACCTGAGCGGTGTTGCGTTCACTGTCACTGAGGCGAAAACGGAACAACCGGACGACCTGCTGCCGACACTGAGAGGAGCATGGTAACCACACACACTCTTAAACACTTCTATACTCGTGAGGACCAGAATCATTGCCTCTGCCAGAGGCCGCCACTCTCAGCAAACTCCTTCTCTGTGCGTTCGTCCTTCAGGGGCAGATTTGTCGTCGAGGTCCCGTTACCTTCAGAGACTTTTACATCGCTGCCTCGAGAAGTGAAAGAGGGACGCTTGATACTAGTTCATCCGGTTCTCTTCAACATCGGAATCAACCAGCAGCAGAGTCTGGCTGAGAGGTACGAACAAACCCACCAAACTAAAACCTCGTCACCTGACAAACTCAAGTGTTGTTGTTTTATTCATTTTTACCCCTGATTTGAAGTTCACGGTGCAGAGTTTTGGATGAAGTTGAATTCTCTTCTCTGATCGTCTTTTTCTGTTTGTGAATCGAAGGTTTGGTGACAGCTCTCTGCAGGAGAGAGTGAACCAGCAGAGCTGTGAGAGACTCAGGGTTTACTGTCAGAGTCTGAGAGAGAGACTGCCTCATATGGGTGAGACTCTCCGTCTGTCTGTGTTTCTGTTTTTATGTTCATTTTTGAGTCTTTCACTAACCTTGAGGGTGTTTTTGTTTAAGGATGAATCTTAATAAAATGAAATTCTGAACTTTATTAAAGTTAATTTAGGGTCAAACACACCGTAACGCCGAGTTAGACACCTCGTCGAGAGATGAATGTTGTCGACCACTTGCTTCTCTAGTTATACCAACTTTAGTAACGACCGCAGGATAGAAATACACAGCGGTCTGAGGAGCCATAAACAAACCTCAACCAAAACGCCTCTCTTCCAGCAGCCGCTTGTTTGTAGCGTGACCTCAGGCCAGTCCATTATGGACTACAGCGGGGTGACGCAGCTCAAGGAAGAACATTTATGATCATCTCTGGAGGGGGGGTCTAACTCGGTGTTACGGTGTGTTTGACCCTAAATTAATTTTACACCGGAATATCCCTTTAACTTATTCTCTTCTTTTCTCTCTCTCTCTCTCTCTCTCTCTCTCTCTCTCTCTCTCTCTCTCTCTCTCTCTCTCTCCCTCTCCAGCTGGTATCCAGTCACTGTCAGACTCTTTGTCCTCTTTAGAGCGATGTATTGAAACCAAGAAGAGGAAGAACGTGGAGGTTCTCTGGATCGCTGCAACAGTAAGATGTTTGACATTTTAACATGGGACCCTATGGGGATCGACTCACTCTGGACCTTCCCTCTAGTGGACATTTTATGAACTGCAGTTGTGGTTTTTGTGTAATAATCCCAGAATCTGATGACAGCGGAGTTTAATAAATAATTATTTGATGAAGTGTAAAAGATGACTGCGTTTGTGTTCAGGTGTGTCGGCAGGTGAACGGCGTGCGCCTGACGAGCTGTAAGAGTGCGAAGGACCGCACGGCGATGTCGGTGACTCTGGAGCAGTGTGTGTTACTGAGAGACAAACACACACTGAGTCAGCAGAGCTTCAGCTCCGCGCTCGACTGTATGAGGAGGTAAAATTCAGAAACACGACGGAATCAAACACTGTGACCGAACATCTCTATTCCTCCACTTTTCTTTTAATCCTTTTGTTTTTATCCCATTTTTCAGTCTTTTAGTATTTTTAATCTTTTTTGTTTTCTTTCTGTCAATTATCTCTGCTAGTTGTTTTTTCTCTCCTTTTTTTGATTCAATTCTTTACTCCACTTTTTATTTTCCATCCTTATGTTTTCTCTTCTTCCCATTCCCTCTTTTATACCTAACCTTTTCATTCCTTTCTCTTTTTTAAATTTATTTTCTTTGTCTTAAGGTCCTTACACACCAGGTATGACGCAAATATATTACGTTAGCACAGATGAAAGTTCAAACAAAGACGTTTATCAAACTGTTAAAGCTCACAAACCATCGTCATATGAGAAATCCGACGCTATGACTCTCCACAAGTCGTCCTTCAGGTCGTTATCTTTGTAATGTTTGTGTCTTTAATCAAAAAGCACTCTGTTCTTCGACAAGTAAAAAATCAGCCGGTCGGCCATGTTGGATATACCAGTGAATCTGACGTCGCAACAACATGAAATCTGATTGGTCAGAAGTGGACACACAGTCTGAGAAACTTTAGAAAATTCGACCGTGATCTGAAAAAATAAATGCCGCAATATTGCAAGACGGGAAAACGTCGCTGATGTGAATGCTTGTATTGACAGGATACGGGTTCGAAAAAAAATTGACGTCCGAAATAATCACACGACAAAACCGCTCCCGGTGCGTAAGGACCTTTAGACTGAACATTTAGTTTCTCTTTCTTCTCGGTTTTAACGTTTCTCATTTTCCGTCTCTTTTCTTTTGACCTTTTTCCATTCTCATATTCTTTTTTCCTCTTTTCTTTCATCGTATCTTTGTCTTCCTTTTTCTTTTTCTTCACATCCCTTCATCACTCTTTATCCGACACGCTCGCACAAACACACCCCTCCTCCAGGTCTCGTCTGTCCTGGGGGCAGATGTTGGGCTGTTACACCCAGCCAGGCGTCTCTATCTGTGGGTTAGACTCCGGGGTCTCCCCCTCTGATCTGCAGGGCTCCTGGTCTCCCACCTTTTGGGCTCCTAAAGCTCCCAGGCGTCACCTGTACCCGGTGGCCTTCCTGCTGGTCACGTCTCACCTGCTGGTCCTGTGGCTCATCCTCAGCCTGGTCATTCTGCTCGCCAAGTACCAGTAGAGCCAGATGGACTGGGAACACTGGAGGACATGGAGATACCTGATGATACTTTAATTAGATTTTAACGAGAATTAAACCAGAACACGTTCATGTTTTATTGTCTTTTTTTCAGGGGATCCTCAGAACTACTTTGACCGGACAATCTCATTTAACAACAAATGACACGTTTCTTCCTTTTTAATCAGTTTCTCTAAACAAATATTGGATCTAATATTTCATACAAGTTAATCCATCTCACTGTTCACTGTGCGCATGTGTGTTTATGTGTGTGTGGACGCACAGGGATGGCTGCAGGATGGAGAACGTGCAGAAAAACGTGGGCAACAGAAAATTCGCCTTCAGCGGCGTTCAGCTCCTCACTTTCCCCAAACTGTACCGGCCTCCAGACGGCAGCTTCGGATAGACTCCCAGACTGTTTGAAATCAGTGTACAGATTCTTTTTTACATCCTCAGTGTTTGTTTTATCATGAAGAGTGTCTGTACATTTCATTTTTACGTCGATGCTGTGAAATCTTCACTGTGGCTGCTGCTCTTGGATTTTAAAATAAATGAACATTTCGTTTATTTCTGTCACCAAATGCCTCATGGTTTCATTTTTGGGCTGGACTGACTCGTACTACTCAAACACACACTGATTATTAATGATTTATGGAGATTCATTTTAGTTTTCCAAAGGTGAATCGAGAGCCTGGATTAAAAGACGTTTGTGGAGGAATTGTAAAAAGTGAGCGGCAGCTGTTTGACTGCCACGCCGCCAGGTGGCGCTGCTTCAGATTATTGCGCAAAATCAGCTGGCCCAATCAGACATATTTAAACCGGATGTACTATTTCAATCCTCCAGAATAAAACCACAATGCGTGCTAATTCAGAGCTGTTTAACAAAATGTTTCAAAATACAGGTAACTAAGGTCGGCGGGATCAGAAAACACGAAAAGGAAAATTTAATTATTGTGTAACCAAATTGAATTGTTGTAAAAATTACGAATTAAAAGATAAATCATTGTCATGCTAAATTTAACTTTTGGGCCACTCAACAAAATCATAACAATGAGCAGTAAAATAATTGGACCGGAGCAGGAATCACTCACCAACATCTACAACAGAAGGGTTGAACTAAAAGGTACACACATAACCTCAGATATCACACACACTGCACAGCCGCTACAGTGTGCTACCCTCAGGCCACAGATACAGATCATTGGCATTCAGGATGAAGAGAGCCATGTCAAGCTTTGTACCCACATCCATCCGGCTCATGAACGCCTGACTTTAGTGTGAATATGTGTATGTATGTGTACATGTACACTACAGGCCCAAAGTTTGGAAGCAAGATCAGATTTGTACAAAAACAAGATCATAGTTTCATATCTATAATTTGCAACACAATAAACATGACTATTGTGTAAAGAGTAACTTATCAGAAGACATTTTGACTATAATTATGAGGTATTTGAGTTATTGTTGCTTAGACTTTCTTTAAAGTAACCTCCTCTGGCTTTAACAACAGCTTGGCATACCAGGCATTCGTTCCACAAGTTTTCTAAGGTCTGTTCCAGGGATTGCATTCCAAGCTTTCTTAAATTCATTAAAAACAGACCAATTGATCCAATTCATCCCACACAAGCTCAACTGGAGAAAGGTCTGGAGACTGAGGGGGCCAAACCATCTTTTGAAGAACACCTTCCTCTTCTTTTTTGTCCAGGTAACCCTGACAGAGCTTGGCAGAGAGCTTAGGGTCATTGTCTTACTGCAAAACAAACTTAAGAGCCACAAGTCTGAGTCCAGATGGAGCAGCATGGTGCTGGAGGATGGAGTGGTACTGTTCCCTCTTCATGATACCCTTTACTTCAAACAAATCTCCTACTCCATCACCTGCTAAACATCCCCATACCATGGAACTACCACCTCCATGCTGAATTGTGGGTGTAACACATGGAGCTTTCAGACATTCACCAGTTTGTCTGCGGACATAGACTCTGTGTTTTGAACCAAACAGGGCAAACTTGTTTCTAGTCATCATAAGTCCATTTTTTGTGAGGTTTTGCCGAAGTAGTGTTTTTTTGCGGATACACAACCCTTCGGACCAGCCTTTCTCAAACATCATTTCACGGTTGATCATGGAGTAAATACATCCCAAAATACATAAAACTCATGCTGGATTTTAAAAAAAGAAGAAAAACTTGAAGTTACTCCCAACTGTTCGGCCTGTAATGGCCTTGCTTCCAAACTTTTGGCCTGTAGTGTAATATGTATGCATGTACATAGCTCATGAATGCCTGATTCATGTATGTTTACACCACTCTTCCAACCTGACTATGGATTGCTTTTTATTTATTTATTTATTATCCATATTTTTAAACCCATTCATTCATTCATCATGTTATTTATTGTGCAGCCAAGTTTTTTTCCCTTTAGTTTTGCCTGTTAGTTGATGGCCGATTGTTGGTACTTGTTGAATGCATTTGGTATATTGTGTTGTGTTGCTGAACTGTGAACGGTACATTGAATTAAATGAGTGAAAAGTGGGTACGTGTTGAATATAAGCCGCTCTCTCAGTATATATTGTGTTTTATTTTGAAAATCCACATGCGGAAGTAGATCCTCTGGTTGATTGTAGTTTAACGTTTTTTTCTTTCGGGCCCCGTCAAAACAATGCAGATTAGCTGGCCTGCTGCGGTTAGCTGTAAATATTTAACAGAGAATTCCAGTTAACTTCATGTTGTCGTTACTCCTCGGCTCGGAGCTTAAATTAGGTTACATGTAGTTCCTCTTCCTCGTCTGTAAACCGAGTCTAAATCTGTATCCGCGCTGAGGTTCTTCTTCTCCGGGCTGCTTTTGTGTGGCTCTCCGTCATGGCTGGAAATGCAGGCGGCTAACGGTCGTCTGCTGCTCGGTAGGCTGAGAGTGGCGGCGACGTCGAGCGGCTAAGAGCCCGAAAAAACGGTTAAAATAAGACAGAGAGCGGTCTGAAACTGAGTAGGTTTCGAAATCAAACGCTTAAACGGATTCAGCACCCCCAGTTCTCGGTCCTCCGGTAGCATGGTGGAGTAGCCGTCTGCCGTCTCCAACCGCCGGACGCCTCGCTCTCTCTCTCACGGGGAGGCTCAGCATGGCCCCGGGCTCTCTGGTGGCGGCCTGCCGCAGCCTGGCCCTCTCGACGTGGCTGCTCTCCTTCTGCTTCGTCCACCTGCTGTGCCTGGACTTCACGGTGGCCGAGCGGGAGGAGTGGTACACCGCCTTCGTGAACATCACCTACGTGGACCCGGCCACTTCGGAGCTCCGCACCGAGAAGACGGAGTGCGGACGCTACGGAGAGCACTCCCCGAAAAGGGACGCCAAAGGGGTGCTGGTGCTGCCCGCAGCCCCGCACGACCGCCAGGCCTGCGACCCCCACAGCCGGTTCTCGGTGCCCGCTCAGACCGGGGCCTGGATCGCACTGATAGCCCGGGGAAACTGCACCTACAAGGACAAGATCCGCCACGCTGCTCACCACAACGCGTCCGCCGTGGTCATCTTTAATGTGGGGTCGGCTAATCCCAACGACACCATCACCATGCCTCATCCAGGTATCCTGAAAAACTTCTCTAACAGATGTTATTAACCATCCAGAACCAATCACAAAGGGTTCGTCAGAACTTCACGGAGTCACCACATCATCCAGGAGTTCTTAAAAAAATCATGTTTTTGTTCTTTTTGTTTTTACGTGTCAGGACCTGAGAGGTTTCGCCTTTCCTACAATCACTAAATTATGTTAGAGAACTGCCGCAGCTGCAAATAAAAAAAGAAACCGCAACATAAGTTTACGACGCAAAAAAAAACAAAAACGTTACTGCGGAAATGAGCTGCCGGGGACCAATCACGACGATGCACCGGTGTTTTCACGACGGCAAGAAGACGAGCGAAGAAGTAAGTGGAAAGGTTATTGTTTAATTTCGTAAACTTTTCGATGTGTCATTTGGTTAGGCCACGTTGCGCCTGAGTCGAAGCTAGCATTACATCGGCATCCTCCAGTTTAACTTCGTGTCGACTCAGGCGCAACGTGGCCTAACCAAATGACACTCTGACAAGTTTACACAGCGAAATTAAACAATAACCTTTCCACTTACTTCTTCGCTCGTCTTCTCGCCTTCGTCTTCTGTGCCTAGATCGGAAAACACTGGTGCATCATCATTATCAGTCCCCGACAGCGCACTTCCATTGTGGCTTTGATTATTAGCATCCTTTTGTTTTTCCAGTAAGTAACTTTTTCTTTTCTTTTTTTTTTTGCATCGCCAATTTTTTTGCACTGTTAACTTCCATTTTTGCTTTGTCTTTTTGCATCCTTTAATTTTTCTAGTAAGCAACATTTTTTTTGCATTGCCACTTTTTTGCGCTTTTTACTTCCGTTGTGACTTTTTTTTAATCATCGCCAAATTTTTTTAATTTGCAGTAGAATTTATTTATTTCTTATTTTTTTTGTATTGTTAACTTTTGTTGTGACTTTTTTTTTTATCAGCACATTTTTTTTATTTGCAGCTGGATTCATTTTATTTAAAACTTTTTGATATTGGTAACTTTCGTTGTGGGTTCTTCTCTTATTTGCATTCTTTTTTTTTTCGCAGTGAGTAGTTTTTTTTTTGCGTCTTAACTTCCATTTTTTTATCTGCACCGTTTCTTTTTTTATTTGCAACGTGCTTCAGTTTCTTGTTTTTGCGTTCTTTTTTATTTGCAGCAGTGGCTGTTCTCGGCCACCGAACTTAATAAAAAAAATGAAAATATAAAGCATTCAGGTCCAGAATCGAATTGTCGTGATATTGGAGCCAAAGTCATTCCCAGCAATTATCGAATCATAACATGATCCCCGTTTCTATGGCAACGAAATAACAGACTCCTATCACCCACAGTCAGTGTTTTTCTTTCCTGAATCTGAAGACGTTCAACGACATAATCTAAAACCTATTTGGTGTGTATGAATTTAGAAGTACCAAACAGAACTCAAACTTTTTCTAACTTTTGATTAAACGGTCAGAATTTGCTTTTTTTTTTGTCTTTTAATATCTTCAAACTAAATCTCTTAAAGATTATATGACCCTTTTTGACATTTTCAGACTTTTTTAAAGACCAAAAACCAGGAAGGATCTCCTGGTTACAGCTGTGTAGTCTCAGATTTGTTGCTGAGTCAGTCGGATTGGAAACGTGACAATGTCGATCAGTCTGATCTGGTTATCAGCCAAACTGCTGACTGAAGGTCTCTGAGGCTGCTGGAACCAGACTCCACTCTGCTCTGCTCTTCCTGTTCCAGGGTCACATCATGCTTTCTTAAAGGGGTTTTCAGTTTATGCGGACCCTCCTGGTTGTTGTTGTTGTTCTCCTTGAACAGCTGTTTCTGTCAGCTGGAAAACCCCCTCAGGGATCCCTGAAGCTCCCACAGCAGCATGTGTTTACTTTAAATCAGCTTCCCCCTGACATGTTCATGTTCAGGGTCAGGGTCGGTTTTTGACCAGAGCTGGCAGCTTCTCCTCATTCTTTGCTCAGATTTATGAACCTTCATTGAATTATTTTCGGCATGAAGGATGAACCGTCACGGTTTTAATCCAGAAATATTTCACATGGTTTAGAGTTTTGGTTTTGATTCTGTGATTTAATCAGCAAATTATTTCCTCCATCCATTTTCCAGGAAGTAGAAAAACAGTTAAATAAAAATCTGAATTAGGGCCCCATTTTAACCTGTTTGAGACGAGTCGGTAATCGTCCAAACTCGCCGGTATTTTCAGAAATAAAATGCAGACAATAAGATTCGGTTCATCCAATCTAAACGTCATCAATACGCGACAAATGTCACCTAGTTTGACAACACAAACAGGCGCAGTGAGCAATTTGTGCTTTGTGCGCATGTGGGTCACTTCACGGACACATTCTGTTCACATTAGATGCCGCATTCGTTGTTGTAATGTGAACGACCGCACAAAAAGATCGGATTTAACAAAAAATCAGAATTGTGACTGTAGCCTAAGTCAACAAGTTTCAGTTCAACCCACTTCACGATGATCCCCACTGTGCTGGTCTCAGTCACGCCGAATTAACGGTGAAGCGCCATGTAATATGAAGCTAAAGTTAGAGTTAGCCAACTTCTATTAGCCTTGCTACACTGTTAGCCGTGCCAGTAACGGTAGAATAAACAACAAATGTGTAACGTGAGTTAAGATGCGGAAGCACCGATCGGCGGCGGGGTAGTTGAAAACGCTTTTGTGGTCGGAGTTTGATTAGTCGGTCTTCCTGTCAGTGCGAAGAGCAGTAGCCTACAGTATATCTACAGTATACATTTTTTATAACTTCATAAAAAATTTAAAAAATCGGACGATTAATCACTAATCGGATCCCCCCCAATAATCAGTATCAGCAAGGGCCCCAAAAAATCCATATTGGTCGGGCCCTAATCTGAATAACTTTTTACAGCAATGAATTTGAAACATTTCTTGTCCAAACACAAAGTTAACAAGTTTACCGTTAAATCAAGAGAGAAAAACAGCAAATGTCGAACTTCTGTCTCAAAATCGCTGAAGTGAATTTGTAAAAGGTCTTTTAAAATGTTTGTTCCGGTTTGAACGACATTTTTAAACCTGAAGGACTAGGAAATAAAAAATGACGCTGAAGTACCAAAAACTGCAGTTCACAAAGCGACCACTAGGGGCTGCCCCCTAAAGTGATCAAACCACCATAGAGCCTTATGTCAAAAAGTTCAACCTCACAGCAGAACCGAACGTGTTTACAGTCCGGTTCAGAAAACAGGTTTGGGTGTTTAATTGCGGGTTTGTGCCGTTCAGATTTGGGGGCGTGGCCTCTTAGAAAGAGCGGCGAGAGCTGTTAGCCTGTCGGCCGTAGTGACCTAAAATCAGCCGTACTGATTAACTCCTTCCTCTGGCTCCAAAAACATAACTTTTAAACAGTTACAGATGATTTTGATTTTTTTACAGCGCTATCGCCGACGTATTTCTGGAGTTGCAGAATATATCGGTGTTTATCTAAAACTAAAACTTTGAAAACTTATTTCATTGAAATGGGATTTTTTCTGTTTATCGTCATTCCTATCCTCGTATTTTTGAAACTCCTGCTGCTCCAAAATATTTCCTTTTGCCGTTCTTTCTGCTCCCTTTCCTTAGCAGTGAGGATGTCCAACGCTTTAGTTTTCGGTTAATATTAAAGTCGGTTGGTGAGTGTTTAAATCAAGCGCTGGTCCTCAGAGAGGTAGAGGATCAGTGTGTGTGTGTGTGTGTGTGTGTGTGGGTGAACGGCACATTGATCCCACAGGTTTATTTTTAGGCTGAGACTAATCAATTTCTGCTTCTGTGTGTTCGGAGAGGTCGAATCAAGTTCACATCAGGCCTTGGGGGAGTGTATCCAACTTGTGGTCCAGCCAACACACACACACACACACACACACACACACACGGTCAGAGCACGTTTTTCAGATTAGAGCAGCAAAAGTTTCTCTCTTCATTTCTCCAGAATACTCGGACTAATTAAATTGAAGTTTCGGGGTTTGTGAGGTTTTCGGTTCAGAGTGTCAGGACACGCCGACGTCATGAAAACACACGTGATGTTGGCGTGTCCAGCTTGTTGTCGAGACTCTGGGAAGTTTAGACTACAGAAAACCAGCCGGATCATCTGTCCCCTAAACAAGAACAGAGAGGAGTCCTAAACAGACTTAGTTCTGGACTTCCTGATAGGATATGAAACTGTTTGCAATGTCTTCTGTCGTCTTTTCTGTGTCCAAATGACAAAGCTGCCTGTCACCATCAGGCCTGAAATGTTGTTCACATGTCATATTAAAGCTGCAGCATAGCCTATAAAACTCCACTACCCAGATGAAAATAATCTGCATAAAGTCGTAAAAGTTTGAAAGAAAGACTGAGAAATGTTGATCATTCATCAAGTGCGAACTGTGGAGCGTGCAGAGAAGAGATCAATCCCCGACCATGTCATCTTGAGATATTGGACTGACTTTGTGGAATTTGACTTGGTACTAGGGCTGGGTGATATGTCCTCAAATCAATATCACGATATATTGATCAGTTCACCTCGATAACGATAAATGGACGATAACTACTCCACAAGCTGCTCACCCCCTCCCACATTAACTTCGTCTACTTCAGCCGCTACAACTTTTGAACCGTTCTCCATCTCCTCACCTGTCTTTCCCTCTTTGTTACGGACTGGACTAGGACAGCGTCTTAAAGGGACATGAGACCATAGCCTACCTACACACACATTACACACACCAACTTTGATTTATTTATTCCTTTGACACTGAATATACTAGCATGGGCAAAATGACGTTGGTTATTGTCGTATAGTTCAGTATCGGTAAATTTCCGGTTCATTGCCCAGCCCTTCTTGGTGCAGTTTCAGTTGGACTAGCATGTATTTAAAAAGTCAGACATGGCGGCACATTCCTGAAACCTCTACTCTCGGTTGGATCTTGGAAAATATTCAGACTTTTTATTCCAGTCCTAGTTTCAAAAGTCCTGGTTTCATCTGATGGCCCAGTTTGTCTCTGTAGATATTTTGAAGAGTCTCTGTTCCCCTCCTGACCTCGGTCTTATCTCTCTTCCTGACTGATTTCGTCTCTCTGCGCTCTGGGTTATTCGAGGTCTGTCACGCTTAAGTCACAAGGACAACCTGAAATTAACAAATTGCCCAAACCGCCTGGTTGCATCACAAACTCACATTTCTTCCTGACATCTGCAGGGCTGATGTTATCATGTTCTAACTTGTCATCTTCGCTGGAGCACAAAGATAGTGTGTTGTTTCAGACTCAGCTGTTGATGGCTGGTTTTGTGGTCTGGAGGTTAACACTCTCCCGTTGAGCAACGTGGTGAATTATTACCGCCTGACCTTTGAAGCAGGTCGAACATTTCGTCTTTTTTAGCTACTCTCTGGCATTTTATTGAGTAAACATGTTGGAGGAGGATCAGCCGTGTGGAATGTTCCAGACTTGCTGCTCTTGAAAGTGGTTTTAATTCAAATTCATCATACAACAGTGTGAAAGTGGCGCCCAACCTCAGGTTTGTGGAGCTGTACAGTGAGGTTCAGCTGATGTTTTGGGAAACTTTTTGTTTTAGTTCACTCTCACTGCTCTTCGTACAGGATACCGGAAAAATACTTGTTCGGTCTTAAACGAGATTTTAAAACTTTGAGGTGGTGAAAGTCAGGAAAAGACTCTTTTCTTATGAGTCAGAGGTTTGAGATTTGAGCTGAGATGTTTTGGACGGATCTGAATACTTCATGAAATCTATACCGTGAAGGCGCAGTTATGTGAATTTTTATGGTTCTGCTTTTATGGCTTTGCCAGTAAAGAATTAGACCAAGAAGCAGAACTGATGATGGCACTGATATCAGCAAATTCTTACCACTTCCTGTCTGTGGTGACGGATACCTCACCCTTTTTTACGAACTCGTTTACAAACCTCAAACTGAAGGGAGAAGGAGATGACGAGACCCGTGGACATTTGGGTTTAGTTTAAAAAAAAAGGACAATGGTTTAGAGGGACAAAGGTTCGTTTTGGGGACTTAAGGAACATCTGTAGATTTCCGTTTACAGATTGAAGTGATCGTTCAGTTTTATCCTAAACCAAGAAAACCCTCTTTCTGTCCTTGACTCAGTAGAATAATTTCAGTGTTTACCCACCTCCTCAGGTACAGGCGAGGTGGTCGCCATCATGATCCCCGAGCCCAAAGGTCGGGAGGTGGTATCGCTTTTGGAGCGTAATGTGACCGTCACCATGACGATCACCATCGGGACGAGGAACCTGCAGAAGTACGTGAGCAGGACGTCGGTGGTGTTTGTTTCGATCTCCTTCATCGTTCTGATGATCATCTCGCTCGCCTGGCTCGTCTTCTACTACATCCAGAGGTTCAGATACGCCAACGCACGGGACCGCAACCAGGTACGCACACCTGTTCTGGTCCTGTTTTCTTCTTATACTTTCTGTAGAATTTGACACTTGGTTTCCGTTATCATCTGCCAGTCCTGAACCCACCCTCACCTGTGATTGAATCTTTCATTTGTCCTCACAGCGCCGTCTAGGCGATGCAGCGAAGAAGGCGATCAGTAAGCTGCAGGTTCGGACCATCAGAAAAGGCGACCAGGAGACAGAGGCCGACTTTGACAACTGTGCCGTCTGCATCGAGGGCTACAAGGCCAACGACGTGGTCCGCATACTTCCCTGCAGGTAAACACCCCTGAGACAGTTTGGCCCAGGTGGAAGTCCGTATCCACTTAGACTCCATCGACTGAACATTTCTTTGACTTTTCTTCTTCTTGATTTAAATTTGGTGTTTTAGTTTGTTTGTTCACATCCAGAATAACGTTGGTGTAAAAAAATTACAACTTTTAAAAGATTGTAAAATAAGTTTAAGGATTTATAAGCATGTTCACACTGATTCCTTTATGATTTTCCTTTTTTTTAGACATTTGTTCCATAAGAGTTGCGTGGATCCGTGGCTGCTCGATCACCGCACATGTCCCATGTGTAAGATGAACATCCTCAAAGCTCTGGGCATCGCTGTGAGTTTGATTTGTCTTTAACAACATCCGTCACACTTTTAGGCAAATGTTAAATCTGTTAAAGGGTTTGAGGAACAACCAGAGTCAGCGGGGTAAAAACTGAAGATGTGCTGATGTAAAATTTCTCTTGACTGAAATGGTTAGTGGTTGTTAATGTTAAGATTTGTGTGAAGATCTGCAGAGCGAGTCTCTGAAACACAGACCCTCAGCGGAAACTTCAGAGACGGGTAAAGTGTCTGACGCTTGTCCGCTTTGACTCCAGCTGAACGCAGACTGTCTGGACGACCTGCCTCTAGACTATGACCTGGCTCTGGGTGGCGTGGGCGGGGTTGGAGGTGTCGGAGTGGGTGGAGTCGGGGCCCTTGCGCTGGAGGCCGTGGTGTCGGGGGCATCCAGTGACGGCACATTGAGCGAGGGCGGCTCCTCTGTGGTCCTTGACCCTGGGGTGAGACGGGTGGGGCTACCGCAGGACTACCAGGATCCAGACACCCTGAGAGACAGCCCAGTGACAGCAACCACTGACACACACACAGGTAACACACACAGACTGTGAGAGTCCTAACTGTGTGTTGGTGTCACACTGACACCTAGTGGTGATTTTGGAACATGAGCCAGTTTTAGTCTCACCATGAAGGAATTTACTTTTTTGAACTTTTGGTGACTAAAATACGGAATTTAGATCTCAGTGTTTTTTTGTTGTTGTTTTTTTATACTTTTTTGAAATGGTGTGTTTTTTGTTTCTGACCTTGTTTACATCATACAGCTTATTTTTTCTGATTGGACATGATGGAGTTAGATTTCACGTGTTTTCAGGATTTATATCAAACTGAAAAATCCATCAGATAGAACCAGAGGGAAAGACCTAAACCAATGATATTTGGGTTCTGTTCTGTGTTTTATGTCAAATATTCAGATGAAGTCTTATTTGGGGTGACCCTCTGGTCTAACGCGGCCTCCTTTCCTCTTCCAGGTGAGTTGCAGCCAATGGCGAGCAGCGCCTCAGTCGCCTCCTTAGTCATCACAGTGGAAACTGGTCTCTCAGATGAGGAGGGGCCGATGGAGCAATCTCAGCTCGGGGAGAAGTCCTGAGAGGAGCCAAACCAGAATCCAAGAGCCAAACTGGACTCGTATCTGGTTCAGATATGTAAAAGTACGTCTGAAACTCTAGAGAGGCCACATCTTACCAAACCTGACTTGAGCTTGACCCAGAACCTGGTTCTAGTTCCCATCTGTCTTGAGTAACCCCAGAATTGCCATCAGGGTTTTTCTTTTGGACCTTTAGGAACAGTACTTTGCCAAACCAAACCATCTTCTCTAGGCCTGTAATGGAGGCAGGATCAGGATTCTGTTTCGTGGCAGTGGACCTTGGTTATATAACGGTTGGGTTGGTTTGGAAACTTGGTTTTGGACTAAATCTCTACGGCGACACACAATGAGGATGGATCAGGACTTGATTGGGTTGTCTTCCACTTCACATTGGTGTTGCTCTTGGAGATTTCCAAAGTTCCACTCAGTCTTCTGATCTGATCTGATCTGATCTGACGTGAAGATGTCCTGATGAACCCACAGAGATGAACTACCCGACCTCTTTCTCGGCTCTTCCCATCGATCATGAAGGCTGAGAAAGATTCCGGTAAACCTGCTCATTTGTTTGAAATACTGTCAAGCTCCTCCTTTGTCTCCGGACTTCCAAAGAGCAGATGGGAATCGGTGAGAATCTTCACTTGAGTAGAACCGAATTGTGACCCGGAAAGTTGTTGGCCAAAAATACGATCCACCCTTTGAAACGCACTGATCTTCCATTGTTGGCAACTTTTAGTGAAGTTGACAAAGCCCTGGGAACTCCAAACATGAGTTTGCGCAGATTAACAACATATTTTTACTCGACCATGGTCGGTAAGGATTGCTCTTGTCTTGGGACCTCTTGTGGAATATTCTGTTTCCTGTTGTTTTCTGAAAGAGTGGCACAAAAAACCTTCTAAAAACTGGAATGGGACACCAAAATAAAGGCTGTTCACCTCCTAGTCTGGTCCTGGTGCTTGTGAAGATTGAATTTCAGGTCGATTTGAGTCGCCAAGGCTCCGTGTGTGTCGTCTTCAGTTACTGACTTTCAGTTTGGAGAAGTGAGATTCGAGAATCAAAGGGACAAACTCTGGGCAGAGGATTTGTTTTTTTTCTTCTTCTTGTGTTTTAATTAAGCGGTCGATTGATCACGGCAGTATTCCAATGACAATTTGATGCAGTATTGAAAAGCAACCACATGGTATTTCTTTGAATCTCCTTTTGCCAGTTTGTATGATTTAAGGTTCCGTCATCTTGATAATCTTGAGACAGTATTTTAATTTTGATGCTTCTTGTTCGTGCCCGTAGTTCTAGACAGGGTTTAGGTTTATCCAGGAAAATACCGCACCGTGGTATTAGACACTGTAGACCTGATTGTAGGGCTGTTAAGAGCTTCAGTACCTGGAAGGAAGTTAAATAACTACGACAACAAAGAAGCACAGTCTGAAATAAGTTAAAGGTGAGATGTCGCCATGATGGAGGAGACGTTGGCTAATTAATTGTATTCCCGCAGTTTGTACAATAAATATACCACCTGGTAGAAATGGCATGTTTGGACCAATTCTGTGCCAGGGCGGGACCACTGTTGATAACAACAGGCATGCACCATCATCTATTCAACCATACAAATTAAACTTGAATGTTACAATAATCATAATTAACCCGGCAAGATCGTTATTATTCCAATTCATATTTGATCAAAGTTACGCAAAAGCAGATCACGCCACCATCAGTGGCAGGTTGGGAAAGAAATTCAGCCAATGATCGAAAAGCTTGAGAGTACCGGGTGCCGATGCGGAAGCGCAAAAATCTGGTAACCAGGACCATATGGGGCTGGTCCGAAAAAGCCTGGAACAGCAAAACTGATCCGGTTTACAGGCCACTTCAGAAACTTTTTTAGGTCAGTTCTCATTCATCCAGGTCGTAGTTATTCAGTTCTTTGTTGAAAAGGTAAGTGGACTTGCTTGAGGTCTTTGAAGAAGCGAAACATCTTCAAGAACCTCAAGCAAGTCCAGCGGCCTTTTCAACAAAGAATTGGATATCCATGTTTTGATGCCAAGAGTAATAGGTGTGCACCTGGTTGACCAAAAGGTCAGTGAGGCCAGTATTTCCAACATGGCAAATGCCATCATAGGGCCTCAAAACGCCTCTCCAGAAATCGGTGGGCTCCATGTTTAAAACAATTCACTGACAAAATCGTCAGCCAACCACCGTCATCTCAAAGTGTGTCCAAATGAAGAATCTCTAAGCCAGGCCAACATTCATAAATTTCCAAGTAATCAACCCAGAAGGTCAAGTTACTTAAAACTTTGCTGACCTGTCTTCCATCGTGGGGATCTCTCCAGAGTGGAAAAGTTTGGGCAAAGGGCCTCCTAAGAACCTTGTGATAGTGTTGACTGGTTTAGACGTCTTAATGTCCGTCCATCTGTCCATTTCACAAACCAAACATGTCCATTAGCCTGTCCTTGTGCTGCCTTTTTGAATTCTATATCTTTAACTTCTTCAACCCCTGACAATCACAGATTGGATGTTTTGACGCAAACATTTCCAAGCCTTCGATCTGTACAGCGAGAGAAGCATAAGCTGCCATTTTAACGCCACAAATCAAGCTGGGACTGATAACAGGAAGCCGTGACCCAAGTTACACAGGTGTTGAAAGATCCAGAGCAGTAGACACGTGGAGTTTAGCTAAAAAAAACCATCCCTGAATTATTGAATTTCCCTTAAGGGATCAATAAAGTTCTTCTTCTTCTTCTTCTTCTGCTGTAGTTTTCAGTGTAGTTTTGAGCTTGTAAATATAATCTGTAAATTCCACTACGCCACGTGTGCAGGCTGCGGTTGTTTCACGGTGTCGCCGGCACCGCGAACTTCACCAAACTAGGAGAAAGATTAAGATTGTCGTCTATTTTGATACCAGAGGAGACGTATATTTTTGTAACTAAGACACCCAGCAGCAAAGACTGATTTCCTTCCTGTCATGACCGCATGGCCAGCTGGTTCTCAATGTGATTGAGCGCCGAGCAGGCGGGTTGAAATTGTTGATTATTTGTGTATTTGTACATACATACTGGACTTAAAGGACCTTAATAGGAACTTAAATTATTGTGTTTGTCCTGAAAAATTCAGGATCTGGTTGTTGATGTAGCTGGATGAAAATGGAGCAAGATTGTCGGCCGGAACGCCAAAACTGAACCGATCCAAACTGTTTGACTTGAACGTAAATTATTTTCAGTGCTGGTATTTAAAAACGGCACAAAATTTTCATTTTCTCAAATTCCTGAAAGTAAATTCAAGAAGTAAAATAATCAACTGTAATGTTTGCAGGACTTGTTTACGGCATTGACAGCAATTCCCTGATTTGGGTTTTCGCGACAAAATCAAACTCGTGTCGGTGTCTCCAGTCCGACTTTTGAGCTCATTTTCTTTCCGAAACTCGAAAGACTTTGAAGTATTTTTAAGTTTCTTGCTACTTTGCTTCCTAATCTTTGCTCTTTCCTCACAGTTCAGTTTCAGGGCTTTTATTTCGCTCTAAACTACCAAGTAAAAACAAAAAACACTAGTTAATTTAAACTGTAGTAAAATGGTGCAGAGTGTATTTGTTGTAATATATGAATGATGACTGATATGTTTGCCTTCTTTTGGACGATTTTCAGTGAAAAATGTTTGAATTCAAAAGATTTCCTTTGTTTTGGAAGCTTTATTTTAAAGGAATTCTTGGTTTTGTTTTTTTTTCATATTTGCAATGTTTCTCTAATTTATTATATGTGACTGCAATTCTGCTGCCGCAGTACTGAAAGTGAACTGGAACCTTTGAATCTATTTTTCTCTATTTTCATTGATAGACTGAGGCTGCTGTGGCATGACGGGTCCTCCAGATCCCAGAACACTTCAACTTCTTCGTTTCTTATTTTTCCACGTAATTTCAAATTAATATTCTTCTACTTTAACACCCATTAAATTAGTCCTGACTGTTTGGATCAAATGTAATATTTGAGAAAGTTGATTTTTTTTTTTTTTTTTTAAAGTTGAAAAGTTCAGGTCCAGCGGCCAGTTTTCGTGAAAACCGTCTGCACATGCACACAATTTCGAGAAACCGCCCCGACCTCTCATTAACCACTGAGTCTGAACATGTGCCGATAATTAACCTCTTTACTTTGGTATTTCAGCTCTTCAAACTCTTCTCTTCATTTAGATCCAGCATCTTCTGAAAAACTTTAAGGATCTTCAAGCATTTTTTTTTTTGCCGCTTCTTGAACATAACGGCATAAAACTTGAGGCAAGTATTCGCCAAAAGACATTTCGTAATCCACTACGTTGGAGTTCGTCAAGAGGAGAAAAGACAATGAAATTTTAACTGACAGTTTTTAATTTAAGTGTTTACAAGAGTTGAAAAGCTGTGAAACAAAAGTGAGATGGACCGTTAATTTTTGACTAAAACAAATCTCCCGTTGAATTCGACTGATGAGACTTGATTTCGACTTTCCTTCCCAGGAAGTTAAAGAATCTTATGGATTTGATTCTCATTGTAACGAGGTGAGTCGTTAATGTTGAATTCTGACTTTAAGCACTTTGTGAATTTTATAAATGACACTTTGGAGTCTGGACCCTCATGTCACAGTCGGTAATGACGCTTCTTTATTTTCTCTCGGGTGCTGTGTTTGGCTGTCATTGGGTGTTCAGCGGCTTTTCTTGATGCACTTTAATTCTCTTTCTCTGGAAGGTTCTGGAAAACTCTCCTTTTCAAGACACTTTTAGGAACTTTTACCTTTTACACATCTCAAGGTCCCTCCTGCCATGTTGAATTGGTTCTGTGAATATTGTTGTCAGATGGAATATTTCCTTGATTTCACACCAAATTGCAGCTCGTGTGTATTCATCGACTGACTGCCATATATTTTGCCATATTTTGAAGTTGTATGTTTTGATCTGTTTATAACTTTGCTAGATCTGATGAATCCCATTAGGATTAAATCGTATATTATAATCTTAAGTATGTGTATTTATGAATTTTAGTGATCCTACTGATGTCAAAAATCTAAGCAGTGCTAAAAAAAAAGAAAAGAGGGTATCGTCAGCAAATAAGAGAATAAACTGGGTTTTAACGTTCAGATCCTTCCAGAGAGACGGCAAAATTTGAGTTAGGATCTACTGCATCTGTAGCCATGTAAACTCTGCTACCATGACAACAGAGCGTGAAATGATGTGTATGTTTATACAGATTAATTGTCTAACAGAGCGTCTGTTGGTGTGGTTGTGTGGTGTGCACGCAAACGTAAAAATACATACACGTGTAAATATGAGGCGGCGTGACGCCGTGTTGTTTCCGTGTTTCAGTTGTTGCACGTGTTCTGATTCAGGACAGAATTTAAATAAAATTTTATTGCAAGTTTTTGTTTCTATCCCAGCCTTGCGTTTGTGTGTCGTCTTTGAAAATCAACATCTGGGATGTCATTGGAGTTGTTGTTTTTCCCCAGTTTTTAATAAATAACCAAAAGCTCAACATTTTGACTCGTTACTTAAAGCATTTTAGAAATGAAAAAAATTGTGTTTTCATAAGAAACAAAGTGTCTTTATTACAACGAATCTGTTCTAATAAAAAAACGCTGCATTTGGTAATTCAGTATTTGTTAAATGTGAAAGTAAAATGTATTTAAACTCAAAATATAACACTAATGTTTGTTTTGTTACCAGGCACATTTTTTATTTTCAAAGCGTTAATTCATTCTACAAAACTAGAGAAATCATTTTAAAAGTTTGCAGAGAAATCCAGTTAATACAATTTTTTTTTCTTTAAGTTGTAAGACAATTAAAATCTGTTGAAGGTGAATTTATGCTTCTTAGAATTTTACTGCTATTTATATCAGAAATTTAAATTTCTTATAATCTAGCGGATGACCTCCTCAGATAAAGTGAAGACACAAAGCACACACAGGATGAATTACAGTGAATTTAATACAGAACAACCACATTCATGTCAAATATATTCAGGACAAAAAGCTAAATATGCTAATGCTTATTTTTCTATATGAATAAGTGATACACTTGGATCAAAATACGTTTGACTAATTAGCTGTAACGGACAGAAAAAACTCTAGAAAGCAGCAGTGAGATAAAAACTGGAACCCCAGACACACTGGACGACTAAACTGTCACTATGGAAACAGAAGCTAACATTAACATGTCTCACTTGAACACATTGGTCACAGGATAATAAAACAATGTCTTTATTCTTGATTTACACTTACGGTTTTTGTTTTAACAAGTCAATCACTCTCCTGTCTGAAGATTTAGTCGGTGAAAGTGAAGGTTTGGAAATTTAAACATTCATACTCTGTGCTACAACAAGCTACTTCCCATCAGCCAATAAAGATCGTATTGTAAACTTTTTTAATTTGATAATTCAAAATTTGGAATTCGATTAACTTCGGTTCATCCTTGGAGCTGAACCGAAGCTGTACAACCCATTCAGTAAACTTTTCAAGGAAAAAAAATCAAAATAAAAAAAAAAACAGAGGTTTGTTCTGGTCTTCAGGGAAATGTAGAAGCTGTTCGGTCTGAATCTGGAGCTCATTTTGATGTGTCTGAAAGAGAAAAATTGTTAAAAAATGAAACTATTACTTTTAAACTGAACAGGAGTTTAAAAGTATGACTTTAGACCACTGTTCATTTTTTTACCTTTACCTTAAACAGGTGTTAAGATAAAGTCTCACCTGCCGACCTCATCGTGTTAAGGAGTTCGGGCTGCAGAGAAGAAGGAGAAAATTCCCTGAGTGTTGAGTAAGTGTATAATTTTTGTAGTAATATTAACTCTTGCATTTTTGTTAATAATTGAATATTTTACCTCTTAGTTTCTCCTCTGGCTTCAGCGAACTTATGTCTCAGCAGGAAGGAGGCCACGGCTTCAGCCACCTTTTCGAGAACAGATTCATGTTTACATGTTTGTCATGGAAACGGAGATAATTTCGTTTATTTCAGTTGAAATTGTGCCTGAAATAAATACTTTTCACAGAGCTTTAAATGAATGTTACATCTGCTTCTTGATCATTGTTGAAAAAGAAGTTAGCCGACATTTTTACCGATAACGTTTTTTATTTTGGACAGTAAGAGATAAAGTCATTTCTCTTACTTTGTCTGGTTTGTCTTCTTGCACTGCATGGCCACAGGGGGGCAGCACCTGCATCATGAATTTACCTGCAGACGGAGAAATCGCAGAGACTTGTCCGTCACACACTCACCCCGACTGAACATATTCTTAGTGCTATTTTACCACACATACACACACACTCTCTCTCTACCTCAGGCTGTCACTTCCAACTGTTGACTGACAGGACCAGCCGTCTCTAGAGAGGAGCTGCTGCCTCAAGGTGTGTGTATATGTGTTTAAGTGTGTGTCACTAGAGTAATGTCTGCACCTGTACACACACACACACACACATCCTTCGCCTTTTTCTCCAACAGTCGGTGTAAAAAAAAAAAAAAATGTCATCTACTTCCACTGCTAATGCGCCTCTACATGTCACTGCAAAACTACATTTCCCATCAGCCCAGCATACTTTGATATCTCCTTCCAAACATTTCTCATGTAAAACTATATATAAAACTTTACACAGTCCTAGTTTTAGTACAGATTCAGTTTGGGAGGAAAAACAAATACAGTTCCTTGAGTTTCCACTAGGGGCTGTCTTCAAAGGTGAGTCAATCCCCATAGAGCTCTGGGGAAATTATCCAACTTAACAGCAGAAATAAATGTGTACCTTTAAGATTGAACTTTTTAATTACTCACCTATTCACCCTATAAAGAGTTAAAGTTCTATGTAGTTACAGGCATGGGAAAGCCTTTGGATCAAACACGTCATATGACTATTTTTGCAGGCTCTGAGTCAGCACCTTACCTTGCATCTGGCCAATCGTCAGATCTCTGTCCAGCCGATCGATTCCTGGAAACATAAGCACTTTCATGGTAAGTGCTCTTGAAATTACAGATTCATTGTCATACTTTCCACCATGTTAATAAAAGCACAGCATGAGATTCTGAAACACCTACCAGCCAGTAGCAGAAGTTTGGGCAGGTTACAAGCCAGGAAGAGGTTCGAAGTCCCTCTGAACCAGCCGTCCCAGTACTTTTCTGATTTGGACAGGTCTATACGCCACTTGTACACACTCTAGTGATCACATTTGAACAGAAGTATGCTCATCGTTGTTGTGATAAAACAGGCAGAACAGTAAATATAATAACACTCATAAGTGGATCACCTCCGAAGTGACGTTTTCTTTGTCGTTGACGTAGCTCTGATCGTAGAACTCTTCATTACGTTCAACTACCACGTCGGTCACCGGGCTGGCTTCCTCCAGAGAGTTCGCCTCCTCCACCTCACATCTTTCAGACAGCGAGTGAAAGGTTTTTATGGCAGGTCAGTACAAGTCTCCTTTGACATATGTGACTCTGCCCGATGAAGGTTCTTAATCTGGTTTCAGACTTATGTTGTCCTTTAACGTTAAAGACAGAGGACCTTCTGTTTTTAATAGTTTTTCTATAACAACTATTAAAAAAAATGTACATTCTTGATTACATGTGGTCAAATACACAAAGACAAGGTCATGCGTGATCCGATAAGAAGCAAATTTACCTTTTGATCTGACCAACCATAGAAACTCTGGCCGATTCCAGGTTCCTGATTTGCCCACTTTTGACGCTGAATAGAGCAAAACATAAAAAACGAGACTGGTAAGTGCTCCAGGTTACTCAGATTTTAGCCAGTGCTGACTGCATTTGAAGAGCTAATAAGTAAACATGCAAATTTTCCCACCATCTTTGGGAAATCAAGGGGATGATCTCAAGAAACCTTTACAATAATGCACAAACAAGGTCCTGCCATACAGTGAGAAAAGAAGGGTACTGTATGGGTCCCAAATATACCACGAACTGTACCTGGCAGTTGTCCATCACAGCCAACTCTTGGCACTCACTCATATTGGGCTGAAGTTGGTGTTTGGGCAATCGAGAACATGTGTTTGTTGGATTGCCAAAATTGTATTATTCAGTCAGCAAACATGGGTACTGGATTGGTTCCGAGTGGACTCAAAAGGCCCTTGAAGGAGACCATCCAGAGCCTTCTATCAGTGAGGAGTAGCCCATGTTTGCCACCAAGGAGACCAAGAGGGAAACTGTCTTGTCCTCTCTTACCACTGTCTAGAAAAGACTTGACCTTTCCATTATTGGGCAACTACTCAGAATGCCGTGATTTCTTGAATACTCACCTCCACTCTATGGCATGGTCCATGGACTTGAAGGACTTGGGTCTTCCCTTCAGAAAGTTCTGTATGCTATGAAGCGCTTCCATTGCACTGCCTTTATTAAGAAAGAAGACTTGTATTTATGAACATATAGATTCCCAAATTATCAGGGAAATTTAATCCAAAAGGTGTTTTGTAGGTGTGAGTATCGCAGTGCTTCTACCGTGCACTCATACCTTCCACAACGTCTATCGCCACCAGGCCCGCAGTTGTTGGGAGCAGCATATTGCTGGCTGTATGCACTGCGATTGCTCCACCAACACCGTGCCCAATCAGTATGATGGGGGGAGGAGCCTCTCCATAGCAGGCTTGAATTACATTGGCTACATCGCTTTGAGGGGGAAGGGTAAACCATGAATAAAACAATGATAGTAGGGGATGGTAATGTTACTGATTGTAGTTGTGTCAGGCGCTGTTACCTGGACATAGTTTGAGTGGAGAAGTCATCTGATTGGCGGACCAGGGTACCACCTAAACAAAGATCAAATTTCCCCCCATGTTAGAATTTGAGGTCCCCCCAAAATAGTATAGTGCAACATGAGAGTCATGAAAAACAAACATCTGTCTGTACATTTTCTGCAGCGTATTCAGGGGCCAGGTAGCAGTGGCAGCAAGTACTGTAAAGTGTCCCAGGTGTTCCAATCCCGAGCAGGCTCAAGGCTTTGTCAGGCCAGATGCCGTAACCCTACCATGGAAATCCAGGTCTATCTCGACATCTCTACCACAGCTGAACATGCCTGAAAAGACTCTTTGACTCTTTTCAATGCCAAAACGAAGTGATTCCACCCACGCTCCCTTTAGATGATTCTGCTCTAATTACTAATGCAAGACTGCTCTGTGTTGCTTGTATTCATGATCTCAGACTCTCTGTTGCTGGCAAAAATTAATAACCACAGCTGAACTATGGTTTGGTACAACACATGAATTGCTGCTTATGCTACATCAGTCCAAAAAAGTGAAATACCATGAACCCTGGCCAGTTTTCTGATAATCATTGACGGTCTCTCAGGAGACAAATATCACTCAAGACAAAATGAGACCCTTTGTATTTCCTTACCATGACCCCTGAGATCCATGGCAAGCACCCTGCAGGTCACTCTGCTGGAAATGGCCGTCTGTACCACAAAAAGACACCAAACAAGGTGACAAAATTCAGGATATGGTCACCATTGATTAACCCACTAGTCACCCAGTCATCCGTCCAGCTAATGGCCCAGTTACTCACAGTAAAGACAGCCCAGGACAGAGCCGAATGACCACCTCCATGCAGCAGAACCAGCACAGGTCCTTCACTCCCTGCTTTATAAATCCTGAAGACGTCTCTGTTGTCAGCTGGTCCCACATTGACATCCTCCATCTGGTCAAAGTACTCCCGCCAGGATACCGGCGAGTAGTCGAGCTTACCGCCAACCTCACTGGTCGACATGCAGACACACAGAAAAGCAAACACTTTATACCACCCACAAGCAAGACCAGTTGTAGATACATCAGCAGTTTTACCAATATCTCATGATGGCATCAAAGCGCTTGCTGGCCTAGCTGGGAATCTCATGCGATTGAGCTGGCTAGTTAATTTTCATCAACCAAGTGAGGACTCAAGACGCTGCTTTACAGTGTTGCTTAATGTTTGGCTTGTACTGCGACCAGTTCTGGGTTGTAGAAGCAAAATTTATCTCAAATAGTTCTTTTCATTCAAACATGGACCTTTTTCTCAGTTTGAAATTTGGCAGTTATGTTAGTCAAGCAAGGGGCAGAAACTAAATCTAGCGATGGTGAGGCATCTTCACAAGTTTGGTGAAACAAACGGAGACAGTCG
This sequence comes from Xyrichtys novacula, assembly GCA_962446985.1. Classification (NCBI taxonomy): domain Eukaryota; kingdom Metazoa; phylum Chordata; class Actinopteri; order Labriformes; family Labridae; genus Xyrichtys; species Xyrichtys novacula. Next base: position 410,502 of record OY660886.1, read on the forward strand.
CTGGAAGTTTTCAAATAAGAAAAGCAGAGATGAAATCATCATGTGAAAGCATCTGCAGGAAACTGAATGAGTTTTCACTGACAGAAAAACAACATTTTGAGTTTCAACAAGTTTAAAACTTGAGTTTAGCATAAAACATTGTGCTAGTTTCACATACTCTTAAAAGTTTTATCCCGATTCTCAACATTTTCTTATTAGAAAATCTTGAAATATATTTTTCTTTCATGCAATTCATTGACCTCAACATTTAAAGGTTTTCAGGTGTTCTGGAGAGGTGACTTACTGCTCTGTGTCGGAGTTTTCTTCCCACATGTTGTGTCTCAGCAGGACGATGTCCTAGTACCGGGTAGTTGTCTTCAATTCAAAGTATTTCGGTCTCAGTAATGAAATATAAAATAGTTTTTCCGTTGAAAGATCAAATCTGCAGCAAGAGTTGCTCCTCACGTCCATCGAGCAATAAAAAGGCTCAGTCCTGGTGTAAGTACAAACACAAACACACTAAAGGACAATGTACAGTCAGCTGTTGTTGTCAGGTAGCATCACTGTCACAGCTTTCTATTGGCTGAGTGAGCAAGCAACCAAGCTCATGAAGGTGAGGGTCAAACAGTCCTAAACAAAAACAAAACAATGATCTGAATGTGCTTCAACTTTGGAGAAGTTTCTGGAAGATCATGTCTACACGAGCCAAACAAAACACAAGAAACAAGCTTAAAACAATACAAAAAAAAAGAAACACGAGTGTTGTTGGGTCCAAGACTTAAAATTGCCCATGAGTTAATTGTAACTAACAAAAAAAGCGACAGCCTCCTGCACTTCTATTTTTCTGTTTCCATCTGAGCCTCTTTGTTCCTCTGCTTGTAAAGCTAACAGCCGTTTTAAATTGTTCATCCCCTCCTCCATTTGACTACCACTATTTTTAGACCCTTCTCCATTTTACCCCAATGTATAAATTATTTGTTATTTGCAAGTTGCTGTTGCAGTGGACACTACTGGGATAAGAATAGGGTTGATTGATGGATTCATTGCTAGTTTTTTTTTTGTAATAGATATTCATGGTCACCAGGGGACGAATCCCTGTGTCTTTCCTTACCATCTAACTTAAGGGGAAAATTGTTCCAAAAATTCAAAAAACAGGCCTGAAAAATTGTGACAGAAAATGAGAAAGAAACCAGTAAAGGAAAAAGAGGAAAAGGGGGGAAAGATCATGAAGAACATCCAAAAACAAAGCTATAACAAAGAGAAGACAGGAGAGAAAGTCTTGACGACAATGATGATGATCTCCCCCCTCATTCCCTCCTCCTTTTATTTATTCATAAATGCATCCTGTGGTAGAACGCCGAGGAAAGAGCAGCTGAGGCTTTCCGCTCAGACTCGGCTTAGACACCATGATGGCATTTCCACCACGGATCCTGTATTTATTGACCGACTCTGGAGAGAGACGACCACGAACAGGTATGTAAAAGAAAGAGGGGGAATCGTTGAAGTTATCATTTTGAGAGCAGTCCGATATTTCTGTTGTGTGTTGTCTCGGTTGCTCCATCTGACTTGGTGTATATTGGTAGAGTTAGAAAACAAGTTACAGCAGAATATTGTAATCTTTTACCATTGGATTCTTGATTTAAAAAAAAAATGATGATCCACTGCTGGCAAATTTAAAAATCTATTCCTAAATGTGGATGTTGGAGACACAGCTGAGGGAAAGGCAAAAAATAAAATGTCAGGTCTTAAGAGGATGCATCTATTAGGCAGAAAACAGAGTTGTCAAAAATGACACCAGAATAGACTTTATTCTTTTTATATCAAAAATGAAATGACCTTGGAATAACAAAAACATGTTTGTCTTCTATAAACTGTGATTGATGAATAGTTCCTGTTTTACATCAGATAACAAAAGAACCAGACAAGCAACAACATAAAACTGAATTAATCAGACTTCCATTGAAGGCTGCTGTTGTAGAAATGTCCTATAATGTTTCAATATTGTGTTGCGGGCGGGACATCTTCCTTTTTCTGATCAGTTAGCACATAATCATATTTTTTCGTTTTAGTTCCCTTTGACATAAAATACCATGACTCAGTTTTTCCAATACATTCTTGTTTTTTTTTTAAATTTTAGTTTACTAAAATGTGTCTGTTTGTTTAATCAGGTGATGATTGCTGATTTCCAACATCTCTAAGCAAAGTTTTGATACCATCATCATGGAATCCTTACCGAATGTGTCTAAACACATGAAAGATATCATCCAATCAGAGGGTCCTATTCAAGAGGAAGAGGAAGAGTTCGAGAACCCCTTCAGACACACTGGACCCAATGCCAACTGGGGAACGGAACCTAACTTCAACCTCAACCTCAATCTGACCTCCCCAAGCAACCCTCGCCCAGTCATTGACACCTTGAACCTGCAAGGAGGAAACAAAAAGGACAATGGGAGTAAAGGAGTTGTGAAAGCAGGTTTAAGAGCGGCAGCTACTACAGACACTGGCAAGTCAACGAGCACACTAACAACCCCAGTGATGTCCCCAGGGGAGAGAGATGATCCAATGCGTCAAAAGAGCAAAATTCCAGCACTGGCGCGCTCACCGAAAGCTGAATCGGTAAACAGTAGAGGTGACCAAAGATTGAAATCCCCAAATCCAAAACGCACTCCAACACAGAGCCCCAAGATTAACACAAACAGCAAAGAGGAGGCAAGTCCAAAACCGCAACGAGTTGAACAAACGGTGACGGCAAGAAGTCCAAGAATGACTGAAAGGGTCAAAACACAAGCTCTGTGTGAATCTTCAAGCATCCCCAATCCTAAACCAAATACTTCACTGCCAGCTGAACACACGACAAAGACTACAAGTAAAATAACAGTCAGCCTTAAAATGCAACCAAACAAGAAAGAGGATGTTGGAAAAGAAGTAAGCTTTGAGTCACCAAAGATGCTCCACCTTCCTGTGAGCCCAAAAGTCCAAACTCAGAAAGGAGACTCAAATGTCATTAGTCCAAAACTAGCCAGTCGAACTCCAACAATGACAACAAAAATTCCCAAATCAGACCCAGGACTTTCTAAGTCAAATGAGCAAATCAGACATGATGCAAAATCCCCCAGTTCTCAGACACCCCCTCTGGGACCAAAATCACATAACCAAAAGGCTGAAACACCTTTACTCAATGCCAAGATCCTGCACCCAAGTTCTCTAAATCCTAAACCATCCACACAGAGGAGAGCTGCAACTGCTGAGCCTGCAAATATCAAGACACAAAGGGCAGAGGAGAACCTTGACAGTAAAGACTCAAGTGGTGCTTCTGGATCACAAACCGGCTCCAAATCCAAGGATAGTCTTGATCCTAAATCTGCCTGTATTTTAAAAGCAAGTCCAAATACCAGGAGAGCAATGGGATCCAAAGATAGCCTGGATTCCAAAAGTGGTTCTACTTCCAAAACCAGCTTGGGATCAAAGGACAGCTTAGACTCTAAAACTGGTTCAAATTCCAAAGCTAGTCCCAGCTCTACATCTGGGATGGGATCCAGGAATAGTCTCAACTCGAAAGTCCCAGTGGATTTAAAGGCAGAGACAACCAATCAAATTTTAAAAACAAGCACAAGCTTTAAGTCTGTTTTAGGACAGAGCAATGGCAAGGATCTGAAAACCCAGACTTCTTTGGCTGCTAAAGCCAGTTCTAATCTCAGTCCTATGAGTTTGAAACCTTGTCCTGATTTGAAAATTAGCTCTGATTCTGATGTCATCTCCAGTTCAAAACCAAGTCCAACTGGTTCAACTACTAAGTCTTCTGGTTTCAAGATAGATCTTGGTGGATCTGTCTCCCCATCAGTATCTAGAACTGGTGCATCTGGCACGAAAGACAAAAACCTCAAGGCTGCAAGCTCTAGTGCCAAACCCACCCAAGATCCCAAAGATGCTTTAGGTATCTCCAAGACAGCGCCAGTTCGGACTAGTTCAAACTCAGCTCTCGCAGACTTGTCTTCCTCTTTGACACTCTCACCAAAACCAAGCTCAGCAAATAGAAGCCCTGGATGTGGTCCTAGCAGAAGTCTTGGGACCAGTCCGGTGATACCAAATAGAGAGGTCCAGAGGAATGCTGGTTCTCCTTCAGGTAAGTACATCCATAGAATATAATCTTTTTGATGAAATGATATTGACTTCAAGTCTGCTTACCCCGTAGTGAAGTACTACTAACACCAAATACTTAAGGATTATCTAATTTAAGTCTTAATATACTTAAGTCCGAGTTTCTCGTCTATGTTTTGAGAGGCATTTTCTTACACTGTCGTCTTGTTTGCAGCTTCAGGTCTGCTGACTCCTCAAGGCACCTCCAGTCCCAAAACCAGAACCACTTTTTCCTTGACAATGAAGGGGGGATCCACACAAGAGCCTGCAGCAGTTGGATCTGCCGGAGTGGAACCGAACTCCAGCAGCAGCTCACCTAATATGACCAGTCTAAGTCGTGGTCTGAATTTTGACTCCATCACCAAGCCACCGGTAAAACCAAGTGTTGTTGCTGAAGAACCAAATTTGAAAGTTCCTGAGACCAAAGTGACAGCTGTACCTGTGGTGTCCCAGGATGTTGTGCAAGCTGTTAATGTGGCTGCCAATGCAGAGAGTTTGCAAAGTACTCCACTGAGCAAACCAAGTCACCTGGGAATCTCAAATGCCATCACAGCTGGTAGCAATGTCCCAACACCCAGGGCAGCAAGTGTGGAGAGTAAGAAAGAGGAGAAAAAGAGGGATAAAAATAAAGATGTTAAAGGGAGCTCTTCTCTCTCTCCTTCATCTCCTCTTTGTCCTCTTCCTAAAACACCCACCCAAAAACGATCCAAGAAGGTAACTGAGACAGCAACCATGACTGACCCCAGCGACAGGAAGGTCGGGGAGAGTAAAGAGGTTGGAATCCAAGTGGAGTTGGCCCCAATTTCTTCTTTGATCGGCTCTCCCAGCTGTCAGTCAGGAAGTTTGACCTCGCCAACAGTCCCATCACTATGCTGCATCCCTGCTGGTCAGCCACCCTTCCAGCACGTCTGCAAGATTGACATTGAGCTGTGCAGCCAAACTGTGATTCCTTCAATTGTTACTGAAAAGGCCAGTTCCCTCCCAGCCTGTCTGCGTACGTACAGCTTCCAGCAGAGCCCCACCCTGATGTCACAGTTGAAACTTGAACAGAATCAAGACAAGGACATAAGTGCAGAGAGCATCTGGGAGGAAGAGGATGAGGATCCTATAGAAGTCCACAAAATAGCAAAGAAGCCAAATGAGGAGGACAACAAGGAGAAGCAAAAGACAATGAAACCACATGATGTGGCGTGGGATAAAGAGGGGATGACATGGGAGGTCTACGGTGCCTCGCTGGACCTGGAGTCTCTGGGCACAGCAATCCAGTCCCATCTGGAGTCCAAAATTCGGGAGCAAGAGAGACACATCACAACTCTGAGAAAATCCATCTGCTCCACAAACAGCCTCAAAGGGTACAGGCTGAAGAAGAGGCAGAAGAAGAAGAAGAAGAGAGGAGGGATTCTCGGTTGCTGCAGGAAGGCACCTGCAGTGTCAGACTGAGTGCGAGTTCATGTCTCCCAAAGAAAAGACCTGCAAACACAACAGGGTACACTTCATGTGGACTTCTCTTTTTGATGTGCAGCTTGCCAAAACCTTTTTTCCAAAACGCATGAATTTGGTAAAACTGAACATTGGTGACAAACATTTCATATAGTATAACTTGGTTGTTTTTTGGCATCAAATTCCTCTATTAGGTTTCGAAATAGTTCCGTTTTACAGATGCATTGGTGTGTGTTTGCTAGTTTTACAACTGAAGTGCATTGCATAAAAAGAAGTAGCTTCTCAAGAGGTCAACACAATCCTTTTCTCTCATACAGGAACTGATCTGAACTCTGGTCTCTGGGATGAAATCCAGTATTTTTGAGCATCCATGGACCATGCTTTTCCTGACAGACTTAGTCAGTTTTCATGTTACATCACATGATTTCAACTCCAGGAATAATCTGAGTGAGCCATCTAAGGCATTTTTTCTTGGAAACTTTTTGCTACGGACAAAGGTACTCTTCCTTGATGACCTGACGCTGAGAAATAGTTTTCAACACCCAAAAAGCATTTACTCCGTATATTCTGATTCAGAACATTGAAATTTACTGCTGACATGAGTGAGCCGGGACAACAGCCAATCCATGAAAAAAGGAGCATTTTCAAGGATTGGTTTAAGAACGGGGTTTTTTGTTGGTTGATGTTTCAGTTGCGAACAAAAAGTTTCATAGACATTTTAAATATACAGAATAATGCACTCTAAGAAATTAGGATATTTTTAAATTACACCTTTGTTTAAGAGTAACATACATAGCTCTATACCATGCTCATCCCTGATTGGTTAAATATGAATTTGGTGAATATTAACGTTAAAGTTCAATTCAGCAGTAGAGAAAATCCGTCGTCCTTCAGTGTGTGTCTACTGTTGGTTGCTGAAGTTAAGTGGAGAGGACAGCAGCTCTCTACTCTGTCCTGATGGTAAATATTTCATTCACTTTCTTTTTTATGAAATGAGGCAAAAACCACTTAAGCACTCCAGAACACACAGTGTGACACTTGAAACGTGACACTTCTCTCTTTTCTTTCCAGTCAAACTTTCCTTCTCTTTCTTCAGTTTCCTTCCTTTTATTGACCATCTTTTTTTAAATTGTTCTTTCCTTTTATGTAGTCTTAACCTTTTCATCCACTCTTTTTCTTGAGGACTTTCCCTTTTCTTTTCCTTGTTCATTATTTAGTTGCATCATTTTTGTTCCTTCCATCCTTTCCTTTTCTTTCCTGCTTCCGCTGGAAAAAAAAATGAGTTCATGTACTATTCAGTTTGTCCTGATGGGGGCGACACACATACACTTTTCGTCATAATTAATGTACTTTGTTGACTTTTGCTTGCGTCCTTCTTTAGAGCAACACTATATGTTAGTTAAATCTCAGAAATGTTCAACCCCTTTCTAATAACTTCTAGTTTTACCCAATTTCACTTCTATCTTGCTCCCTCACCTTCCCTCTGTTATCTCACCATCCATGGCCTCCTCATCCTCCTCTTCTAGTTGAGTTGTGTTGTTGATGGAGCACCGGGTTGCTCCTCTGAATAATTCAGACACATTAAAGTCACGCTCATGTTAACAACAAAGTCCCTCCGCCATGTTTTATTCACTTACAGATACACAGAGAGCGCTCACACATTACAGCACAGAGATGCAGACGTTTACTTTACCAGAGTAATCTGTAGAGTCTCCAATGCTTAGATTATGTTTTTATTTATTTATGTTAGAAGTTTTCAGATTCAGGTTTTTCTTCAGTAACATATTTAAATCACAATGTAGAGAAAGTCTAGAAGCTTGTCACGTCTCATGTAATCGTTTCAGTGGACCAATCAGAAGACAGCTTACTGGATCTGGAGGTGAAGCATCTATGTCTTCTAGATGTTACTCTATAGTTTCTGGTCTTCGTCACCTGGTCAGGACAAAATGAGCACCGTCCTTCAAAACTGTTTGCATTCATGTAAATGTCTGTGTGAGAGTTCTTACTTTTGACAGTGATCCAGCTGTAATGTGACGGTCCCTCCTCTGGGTGGCGACACATGTACATCCCCTCGTCAGCTTTGGTCACAGCTGACAGAGTCAAGTTTCCCTGAGTTTGAATCCTGAGACACAATCACACAAAGGAGACAAAGTCAGGGATGAATTCACTAAGAATGGAATTCGACCAACCTTGGCATCAAGGATTGCTCTCCACATTCTCCAACAGCCTCATATCTGACCTATATATGTGCGAACACCATCTATACACAGGGCAACAACTTCTGACGGATTTACCTGATCCGACGTTTATTCTTGTAGAAAACTGCTCTGAAGTTGGAGGTTATTTGTTTTGTGGTTTCATTTCGGTGTAAACAGCGCAGCAGAACATCCTCCCCCTCTAACACAGGAAGTGGTGGACTCTCCAAGGTCACATTGACACCAACTGTGGGAAGAAGGACAGTTTAAACAAATGTGTATCAAGTTTAAAAATATTCATAACTTTAAAACAAACAGTGTGAGAACAGTTCAAGTAAGGTAGAAAAATCAAACAGACACAAACCCAATGACCTGAGCCTTTGGTGCTGTGATGCTGTTCACTGATAACTCTGGACAAAAAGACCAAAATGGAAAAGCTAAGTTAGGGTGACCATACGTCCTTTTCTACCCGGACATGTCCTCTTTTTTGTTGTCCGTCCGGCCTGTCTGGGGGAATTTATAAAATCCTTCAAATGTCTGCGGTTTTGTATGGAAGTTTTGTGTTTGCACATGAAAAATACTCGACCCAACCCAGAAAACCCTCAAAATTTACTGTGCGCAACTCCGCAACTCCACCCCACGGAGCAGTGTCCTCTTATTGGGGATTCAGAATATGGTCACCCTAGCTAAGTTGGCATTGGATGAATGCTGATTGGTTCCCAGATTCCTCTCCGCCTCTTTGTGCTCTCAACAAGAAAGAAATAGCTGGGTAGTTTTCACTTGATGGAGCTAATGTTGGTTTTGCACAGACACCCTAACTTTGGTTGTCGTTTCTGCTGGTTACAAGCTAAAAATGTGAAGTAGTTTTTGTGTACATTTCAAATATATCAGACACTTGAGTAAGGTGACCAGATTTCTGTAATGAAATGCGGGGACATGGGTTGCGTGATCACAGACAACATCTCGACAACATCCCCGTAATAACTCTCCGTAAAAACTGTTGTTCAGGACTGTGCGCAACATTCGTACTCGTGCTTCCTATCTACTCGGCTACCGTGATAACCGTTGTTCTGGTCTACATGTAACATTTTTGTTCTCAATTATTAAGTTTCCGGGGACAGCTGTTGCCGGGAGCAGGTCATCCAATACAGGGATTGTCCCCGGAAATCGGGGATGTCTGGTCACCTTACACTTGAGGCTTGAACCGTCTGAGTTTCTATTCCACACTAAACTGGACCACAAGTGGTGTGTACCTGTGGTAGTTATATTAAGGGCGTTGCTTCTCTCTCCTGTTGGACTTTCACACCAATACAAAATGTCTGACCAGGGATACTGCGAACTGGAGGTGCAGGTCAGACCACGACGTGAAGAGTCCTGATCAGGACACGCTGTGATAGTCCCCCAATATTGGTCATACCTTTGAGGGAAAAAACAAAAATGCTAATCCCTCATAGATCTCATAGATCATGTTAGTGGTGTGGATGGGATCGTGATAGTGGTCTGACAATCAGTTTGTTGACATCTTCAGTTTGTGCGTTAGATTTTAAACTTTTTGCCAATTCATCCGGTAGCCTCACGGCCCAAACCAACCTCATCATCTTCCACTGGGTGTTCGGGTCAGGCAACTGGCAGCCCAGAGTGAACCTCTCATTGCTGAAGAACTGGCTCCTGTTGTGGCTGATAACGTCTGCAGAGGCACTTGGAAAAGCATCTGTGCGTTGAGTATTTATAGATACCACATGAATTAATAAAACAACCAGTTATTATGGCCGTAACATTCCTTAGTGTATCTTGAAAACATAATAAACACTGCTAACCAGCCACCCAGATTATACGGTGCCACATATTCACAAAAACATCGGGCAAACTGCCATCATCGTCACAGGAGTACATTCCCTGGTGCTCATGGGTAACCGGACCTAGGACATAGCTGATCCCTGTGGATGCTCTCTGACTCATGAGGACCTGTTAGAGAAGAGTAGATGTCATGTTTGATAATCCACTTGAGTCTAACGCACTGAATAAACGATATATCAGAGTATTGAGGACGCTTTCTGTCTAATCTGATTCGGTCATTCCCCAAACCGTCTTTGTCTTTTCTGTAGAGCCCATCTTGGTCCAGATCAGAAGCAGATTGATGTTGTGACTGTAGTTTCCTTTGTCCTCAATCACAGAGCAGTTGATCTCCACAGTGTCCCCCACACTGAGGTACCAGGTTGGAGAGACTGTCATCTGTGTTGCTACTATTTCCACAGGTTTCTCTCTGGGGCTGGTGTCCTGAAGCTCAACAGCTAATGCCACAAAAAAGGACGTTTTCGGTTCATTTAGTACAACCTGATGACATTATTTCAAATTGATAAGCACTTTAATTTTTTTACTGTCAGTTTATATGTTTGTCTTGGTCCCACTGAATGTTGTTTGGTGATAAGAGTGTCTGACTACTTTTCAGAACGTAAGGAGTTGCTAGGGACAGAAGTATCCTCGCCACGGCAAAAACCAGAGCGCCTCTGGACATCTACCTATCCTCTATTTCTTAAATCTTTACCTCGAGATTAGATTGCTATCAAAGGTTACAATCATCAGTCCTGACGGGGGCGTTAAAGCCAATCAGACCTTTTCCATGACCTCACGCTAAAATCACGGCGTCTGGTGGAATGTGTTTTCAACTGCATTCCTGTCTGAGTGACGTAGAAATATGTGCTAGCCCATTCAAACATGCTCAGCTGGGGCTTTGTCTGACTGGTCAGCCGTGGTTGTTTTGATCGGAGGCGAGTCAAAACAGAGGAGGTCCGCTTTCTTGTGTTGCTTCATGCCGTAGAAGTTTGATTGTTTTACAAAGCCAACCTGGTGCCTTTTGTTGTTGTTGTTGTTGAAAAACACTCACTGTGCGATGAAGTTTTATCGGAAACATTTTCGGAGTTCACCAAGTAGACGTGGACAAACAGCCCTAAAAAAACAGAGTCACAGAGTAAAGGTTAGGGTGCAGCTTAAGAGAGCGTGTAAATAAAGTGGTTCGAGAAAACTAGAATGTCACAAATACTTACAAAGACACCCAAAAAGTGACACATGCCTCATCTTTCCAAAGCCAAACTTACTGATGAATATTGACCCATAAATGTTGAAATGTTTGTTCCTGACTCTGTGGGGGACAGCGTGTTTTTCCATTGGTCTTCTTGTACGATGGCTTGCCTCCAAGTCCTCTGATTGGCAGGCTTGTAGAAGTCGATGATTGACTTTTGGTCCCGCAGACTGAAGGTGAATCTTTATCATACAAACACACTCAGTCGGGGCTTTTAACCTCAATTTATTTTGTCTCTTAACTATAAAAGAAAACAAAGATTTCTACATTTATACCAGTTGAAATGATTAACAGCAATGACAAAATAATGTTACGATCCTTCCGTTGGTTTAGACTTTACTGATGTTTTTATCATGGTAAAGAACCCTTATAGTAGACGCCTCATTGTGTGTTCTACTGGGTTAAAAGAACAAGCAACCACTAGAGGGAGCTGTTACTCCATAGATCAAGATGAAGGCTGGCACTACCAACCCTACAAAAAAAGAGGAGAGGATCATTAAATCCAGTCTTCTGGTCACATAAATGACCCAAAATTTTCTACTTTCTATATTTGACTCAGATTACAAAAGTGTAAATGACCATGTGGAAAATCCCCCCTCCCTCTCTGACTCTCCTACCTGACTCCAGGAGCCGCAGAGTCATTCACTCTTACTGGGAACACTGGAGACAATGGAGCAGGCTGACTGAGAGAAACACCACCAGTATCCTTCACTGTGTGCTTACCCTGTGAGTTTTCCTTTGTTTAAATTATTATATAACTCATCTTTGATTTATTATGCTGACTTATGTATAACTTTATGGTTAAGAAAGAATGTTTCTTAGTTTGCATATTTTAATAATTTTAGTTAATTCACTTTTGTTTCTCGTTTCTCACCCTCTCCAGAGAAACCAGCTGAATATAAAACTGAATTAAAAAAAAACTCTGGACTGGAACTCCCTGCCATGTGCTTATCTGTCCTTGCAGACAAACCATTGAGTTGAACTCCACCTTAAACCAGCATAACCCTGAACAGTCAAATATCCTTCAGACTGCATGTAATTATGATGCAATACTGAACAAATACCAGAAAAACAGTATTTCAGGTCTGCAGTCTGTGATGTTTCATTTTAAGCCACTGTTCCTTTAAATCGCCCCCGCCCCCAGCATTCCTATACCCAACATTCTGGAAGCCTCCTTCACTGTTGGCAAGCAACAAAGTTGTATTTCCTTTTATAAACTGAGAAATTTGCCCTTTTGAAGAGATCTCATATTCATCTCTCTGAATTCTCATGTGACTTTTTGAACAAGCCGTTCAGAGCAGCCTGTAGTTTTATCCGGGGATTACTTCATCACACACTATGTGGATCTTTGCCCAGGTTTAAACTGATAAAATGTTAACATTTGTGTTCAAATTATAAAAAGAGCAAAATACCAGGTCTCTTCAAAGTTAAACGAATCAAATATTTGCAGTGGGAAAAGTTACAAATAGGACTTGGTAGAGTTTAGCTGTGACCTACATTGTGTATTTTTAGCATATATAGTTATGTAAGCTCTTCTTGATTGTGCTTATGTAATTTCTCTTTGAAACTGATGTTAAATAATAAAGTTTTATGAATATTCTGTTAAATACAGAAAATCTACAAAGGTGTTCTTCGTTATGACGGTGTGAGTTTTATTTGAACACTAAACTCACCTTATTGAACTATTAGCTCTACTTTCACTCTTGCTGCAACCACAAAAGGCGTTTCTTTACAAACTATTAAGAAGTTAAACCCAAAAAAGTGATAAATAAGGGGAAAAAAGGCACAAATACTCGGAATTTACCGTTTCTGCTCCACATCTGGCATGGCGCCAATACCGGGCACGCCCTCCTCCATCTCCGTGTCCAGCGATGACGTTTTTTTTTCTGGCTTCTGATTGGACAGCTGTGTCTCACTTAAATGCGCTCGAGCCGAGCCCCCACATCATCAGCCACAGTGGGACTGTTGAGGTCTCGAGACTGCAGCTGGGGCTCCTGACAACTGTTGCCACGGAAACAGGACCGGCGCGAAAAAGTTTAAAGGTAAGAAAATAGAACAAAGTGAAGAATTTTCTCTGAATTTAGGCCATTTTCACAGAATATCGTTTTTTAAATCATACTCAAATAGTTTGTGGTACTTTTCTGCAGTGTGTACTCGGCAGAAAAGTACATTTTCAGCTACCAGTAGCAGTCTGTTCTACATTACAGGTACTGTGTTTTGTATGGACAGTTATAACATAAATATAATATGTATTTGTGAAATAAAAGTAGAATTTTTTTTTAGGAAAACCATACAACTTACTTGTGAAGAATAAAGCTGATATTAAACAGATGATGCTGCATCATGAATTGTTATGTTTGTAAGACAAGTCAAATCCATGCCTACAAAGTAATACAACAACAGTAGACAATTTTTCCTTCTGAATTTACTTGGTAAAGACGTTGTTTTTCATGGTACAAGCGTGTAAATGTGAATAACTACTGAGCATTTGCTGTTAATTAAGTTTTTAAACAACCAACAATAGCTAAATGTTCAGATTTATATTCGACTTAAATGTGATTTTCTGTGGTGTATACATGTTAAAAACTTCTGTACATAGTTATACTGCTTAAATATCATTTTAAAAGCCTAATCCTCTAGGGGTGTTTTGTTGTTTTGCGCTGCTTATCTCATGGTATGTGTGTCGGTATCCACTTGTGTTCACCTGAATACGCATGTGCATTTTTCTGTTGTGTCAACAAGTGGTCACATGTGTTTTAGTGGGGACACACTACTCCAGACAGTAAAGGTCAAACCCTCTTATAGGAATATATTTCTTTTGCGCAACTTTCTTGGCTGGATATTTAATCCACATAAATCAGCAGGTGGTGAACTAATCTGTAGTATTGATCACTGGCAGAGCTTTGAGTGCTCTGACAACAATTTGGCACGAGTCAAAACTGTGTTAAAGGGAAATGTGGTAAAGTTGACAACTGCAGGGTTATTCCAACTGTTAGATGGAAGTAACTGAGAACTTAAAGTATGGATAAAAGGGAAATGGACTGTCCTTTTTCCAAAGAATTCAAAGGAAAATTTCAGCGCTTTAAACTGCGATGCATCTTGAACTGATACGACACCTTATACCAAATCAACCCGCAGGAGTCTGGCACATTTGACCTCAACCGCCTGTTGACACTGTGGCAAAAAAATGTTGTTTAAGTTTTGCAACAATGTTCCGTCAGCGCTCTAATGCTAGTTGTTTACAATTTTACATCATTCTTGGTCGTCCAAGCATGTTGCATAGTATTTTAGCTTAACTGCTACTTTTTCGTCGTTGTCGTCGTTTTCTTCCGCTTCATCTGGGTTCATCTGGGTTCATCTGGGTTCATCTGGGTTCGTCTGGGTCGCGGGGGCAGCAACTTCAGGAGGGAAGCCCCAGCCACTTCCACCAGCTCCTCAAGGGGGGATTCCCAGGCGCTCCCAGGCCAGGCGAGAGATATAATCCCTCCACCTGGTCCTGGGCCGGCCTCCTCCTGGTGGGACATGGAACACCTCTAACAGGAGGCGTCCAGAAGGCATCCTAACCAGATGCCCGAGCCACCTCAGCTGACTCCTCTCGACGTGGAGGAGCAGCGGTTCTACTCTGAGCGCCTTCCGAGTGTCTCCCCGAGTGACTGAGCCCGGCCACCCTGCAAAGGAAACCCATTTCAGCCGCTTGTATCCGCGATCTTGTTCTTTCGGTCATTACCCAAAGTTCATGGCCATAGGTGAGGATCGGCACGTAGATCGACTGGTAAATCGAGAGTCTCGCCTTACGGCTCAGCTCTTTCTTCACCACAACTCAGTTAAGCGTCCGCATCACTGCTGACGCCACTCCGATCCGCCTGTCGATCTCCCTTTCCATCCTACCTCACTCGTAAACAAGATCCCACGATACTTGAACTCCTCCACTTGAGGCAGGACCGCTCCTCCGACCTGGAGAAGGCGATCTACCTTTTTCCAACTTCTTCATGGATAGATTATCTGAGGACTTCCAGCTGTGCACGGTTATTGACTTTGAATGAACTCTGAGCTCGAGTTCCTCATCTGTAAAACTCAAAAAATGATGGTTTCGTGTCTTTCTGTGAGAAGTATCAGGAAGTGTTATAGATCAAGTCTGACGCAGTGTATTTAAAGCTTTGGACAGTTTCACCTTCTTGTAATGGATATGAGACGTCACACCACGGGAGGTGTAAGTCTGTTTGTAGGTACTCATCCGTATATATACACACAAACATTGAGGGGAGGATGGAAAGTGTGATACTGAAGAAGGTGGACAGATGATCCGTGTGGATGTCAACAAGCTTAAAGGATCAAACTCAGACTTGGTGTTAATAGCTGACCCCCTTCACCCTCTCACCAGCCTGTGACGGGGAAAACCAGACCCAAACATTGTGTTGGCCTCTGAAACATCAGGATTTGCTGCTTTCTTCTACATCTCTTCAGATCTGAATCTATCTTTTTGTCTGTCACTGGTGTTTTAGAGACTCGCTGCCTGTCCGGCTGATACAGTTGACCATGTCGTCTACAGTGCTGATCAATCTGCTGCGTGCTGGTCGCTCCACCATCAGCAGACAAGCCGTTCTCACGGCTCGCTCCTCCTCAGAAAGCTCTGCAGCGTCCGCACAGGTGAGTCCACAGGTGTTAGAGCAGAACTGAAGTCCTATGGTCAAATAAATTACACGTCTGACCTTGATTATAAGTTCTACATTTGTGATCGTTTCCTGAATCTTCATCAGAGACTTCCTGGGTTTATCTGAGCATTACCCTTTCTAATTCTCTGATTATTCACCTGCAGGTGGGCGGGGCTTTGTTCGGGGTGGTGGGTGTACGTCACGCCAGCGGGTCACCGCGTTTTGATAGCAGCCAGCTAGTCACCTGGGACACAGTCGGTATCTGGGACAACAGGATAGAGGAACCAATCTTGCTGCCTTCCAGCATCAAATATGGAAGACCCATTCCACAGGTGAGTGGATGAACAGATGAATGGATGGTGTTTCTATCCATCAATAACCAAATTCAAGGGTGGATTCAGTCATGATGGCGGATGAATGGATGTATTGACTTATGAGGGATGAATTGTATGAACACAAATGGAAGAATGGTTAATGGATGACCTTCCCTCTCCCAGGTCAGTCTGTCTCGGGTCGGCAGCGCGTCCGTTTTGGGCCTCAGAAAGCAAAACGAGGACCGCCTTCGCACCGCCCGTATCCATGACAATCTGCTGTACTTCGCTGTGTTTGACGGGCATGGTGGTCCACACGCTGCGGACTACTGCTTCACATTTATGGAGAAGTTTATCAGGTAGAAACATCTGAGAGATACAAAACCACTTCAGAGCGCCTCTTTGACTGTCCCGCTGTAAACAAGTCAAAACGTTTGATTTCAGAGACGCTCTGGAGACCGAGGACGACCTGGAGAACGTTTTAAAGAAAGCCTTTTTGGATGTTGACAAGGCGTTACACACACATCTCAGCTACTTCAACAACGGTGAGACCCCCAGATGAACAAAAAAGTGTTAAATAGAGTGTTTCCCTGTGGCGGTGTGTGTGTCAGGGCCGTTGTTACCTTGAACGCTACCCTTCATGTTGTTGGAAGAGGGTGCGACCGTATTTGATGCACTCGTTGATGACTCAAAACAAGTCGAAAATAACGTGTGTTTACAACAGTGCAAGTAGAATCATTAGTGGCGCATTGATATGAATGATCATGTGAAATTTCAGTAGCGGCGCATGTAATTGAGCAGTGGCGGTGCTGAATGAATGTAGGGGAAACACTTGAGTCCGAGGTAGAACTATGTGAGATAAAAAAGGTAAAAATCATCAACATCTTCACTCTGTTCTTCTTGACCAGACTCATTCCTGACAGCCGGCACCACAGCAACGGTTGCTCTGCTGCGTGACGGGATGGAGCTGGTTGTTGGCAGTGCTGGTGACAGTCGGGCGATGTTGTGCCGGCAAGGCCAAGCCATGAAACTCACACAAGATCACACGCCAGACCGCAAGGACGAGAGAAAACGGTACATGATTTATTCTTAATAAACTATTTGTCCTGCGGCTCCTGGGCATCAGGCACCCTTGAATGCTAAAGGTGTTTTTAGGTGTAAAGCAAACTAGTAAAGTCAATGTCCCAGAGTGCTGGTGGTCAGGCAGCCCAAGCACCCAGAGCTGAGAAATATCAAAATTCACAATTTATTGGTAACTTATAAATCATAGACTGGATTCGCTGCAGAAGAGCATGGAAGAGTGTTCGGTCTGCAGGAGCTTTCTGATGGTGAAGTCGTGCTGAGATAAACTCAGCAGAGCGTACATTTACACTGAGGTCTCAGTCTTTTTTAATTAGCTAGATTTCATAACAGAGTCGGACCCGTCTGCAGAAAACTGTAGCCTAGCTTTCGTACCGGTTCTCTCTGCAGTTTCTCATGAAAGCGGCCGAGCTGACCAACATCTATTGTGGCTAAAACAGTAACGAGTGAACGAGTAAAGATTTAGATGATGTCCATGAGGGATGGACTAGTCTCGACTACGATGGTGTTATTCCTGAAGCGTTTAGCAGGGACCCTCATAGTCACACTCTCTGGGTCCAGAGGGAACCGCGCAGAAAGAAGTTAGTAGATCATCAGGGTTCAGGTTTCGTAGAAGTGGATCAGGTTCATAAATAGACTTAGTGGTATGTTGGACTGAGGCGTTTTTGGACTCCGCTTTGTACATCAGGTCCGTCCAGTCCAATGACAGGAGGGCAGGGCTGCAGGTTTCCCCCCTCGATCAAAGCAGCTGGAGTTATGTAAGAGCTGAGTGGATCTAAGTTTAACTCTGATCCCCCAAACTCATGATCCCCCTGCAGAGTCCAGTTTCTGACACACAGACAGATATTCACTGTTATGAAACGTCTCTGATGTGTCTTAAAGGTGCAGTCATCTTAGACACTAAACAAACACTGACTCATGGCCAGAGTTTTTCTCTCCACCAGGATACAGAAGTTCGGTGGGTTCTTGACGTGGAACAGCGTCGGTCAGGCCAATGTGAACGGGCGGCTCGCCATGACGCGCAGCATCGGAGACTTCCACCTGAAAAGCAGTGGCGTCATCGCTGATCCAGACACACAACGGCTCACTGTAAGTCCTGATACAGCTACTTGTGACCGTTGACCTTAAAGCATTCAGGAAACTCAGAAATTCAGAAAGGTTTGTTGTTTTTGTTACACTAATGATGTCTAGACGGTGGCCGTTCAGGGTCAAAACAAATTTGTACTGTGTTCTTTTTGTAAGCACCTTATACTCAAAATGTCAAATACAAATTTAGTCATTTTTATTATTATTATTATTATTATTATTATTATTATTTTATATATTTTTTTATTGTTATTATTATTATTTTTATTTATTTTTATTTATTTACTATTAGTATTATTATTATTGTTATTATTATTATTATTTATAAATTAATATTATTTATTTTCTATTATTATCATTATTATAATTGTTATTATTAATTTTTATTTTTAATCATTTATTATTATTAATTATTTATTTATTTGTATATATTTTTTATTATGATTATCAATCTTTATTTTTAATAACTTTTTTTACTTTTTGTACTAATTTTTTTTATCAATTTATTATAATTATTGTTACTATTATTTTCATTTTTATTGATTTTTATTAATTTAATATTATTGTTATTTTTATTTTGTTCTTGTTTTTTATTATGTTATTGGTAGTAGTAGTAGTATTTTTTATTATTATTAATTCTTAATTTTGATTATTAGTTTTTATTTTTGTTGTTATTGTTTTTTTAATCATTATTTATTTTTAACTTTTAATTTAACTTTTTTAATATCATTATTATTATTATTATTATTATTATTATTATTATTAGTTTAAATTTGTATTAATTATTATTATTACTTTTATTATTATAACTTCAGATCCAGCACGGCAGTGACTCCTTTCTGGCTTTGACCACGGACGGCATCAACTTCCTGCTGAGTGACCAAGAGATCTGTGATGTCATCAACCAGTGCCAAGACCCCACAGAGGCTGCTGATGTCATCGCTCAGCAGGTAGCGGAGACTCTCAAGTTTCTGATACTCTCATCATAATATTAGATTTTTTCTCTTGAAGCTCCAAAAGCTCATTTTCTCAAAGCTTCAAAACTTTTCAAATGTTTCCTTTATAAGTCTTCTTAAGTGACAAAGTCAAACTGGAGGTTGTCAACACGCCAAAAAAAACACGATAACCTGAAAAAGTTTTGACGATTTCAAAAGATTCCAGGAATCAAGAGAAACCAGCAAACCGGGGCGTGTTAGTTCATGCGGGTATTTTGTGTGATTTCCAGGCGTTACAGTACGGCTCTGAGGATAACGCCTCCATCATCATCATCCCTCTTGGGGCGTGGGGGAAGAACCAGAGTTCCAACGCCGTCTACAGCATGAGCAGAAACTTCGCCTCCAGTGGGAGATGGGCGTAGAAGAAGCAGAAATACACAAGAAGTCACAAAAACTCTACAACAGTCCACAAAATCAATCCAACAGGAAGGAACCAAATATTTTTCATCCATCTGAACCCGCCTGAACCTACATACCGACCCAGAGTGGTGTTGGCTTTAGTATTAACTGAACAACAGTGTAAATAGAGTGTGTAATATATTGTACATACAGAAAAGTTTGCTGCTTTGTCGATGTTGAGTTTGTCCGTGTGTTAGTCAGCGTTTGTGTGCATCAACACAAATATTCAACATCCACCCTCTTTAATTTTGTCACTTGTTCTGACACTGATGTGTCAAATTTTACCTCAAACCTCTTTAGTATCAACATGTCAGGAATGCAGATGGTTTCAGGTTGAGCTCATCTGGAATTTGAGAACAAATAAAAACCTCCAGACTTCTCACCTTTGACCCCTGACTACCCTGTGGACACTGTCGAAAAGATATGTGTTCAGACATGAATAAAGATCAACATGTTAAACTGAACACCACTTTGTCTCCTTTTCTACAACCACTTCATCCCAGTGTTGTGTTTCTTCACCCTGGAACACTATCGCTTTCGAGTAATTTTTACCCGAAATAACATACCCAAGAAAAAGTACTTGTCATCAAAATATATCAAAAAAGGACAATACATGACACATTAAAGTAGTTTAGCAGTAGTAGTTTTTTAATATAAACTACGGCTTTCAAACTCAGTGCCCATGTGACCCAAGCCCAGCGAAACCAATAGCAACAAGACAAAAGTAATTGAACACAGGATAACCAGTAAGCAAAGCGACATGATGGCTCCTACAATTTTAATATTATTTTTGACCAGAGAAAAAGTTAATAGGATTATAACTCTTGTATGTGCAGAAAATACGATGCTAAAGTGAGCAATTGGTCAGCTAAGCTAGCTTAAAGAGTGGAGATGACTTGTCTTAGA
This sequence comes from Xyrichtys novacula, assembly GCA_962446985.1. Classification (NCBI taxonomy): domain Eukaryota; kingdom Metazoa; phylum Chordata; class Actinopteri; order Labriformes; family Labridae; genus Xyrichtys; species Xyrichtys novacula. Next base: position 430,761 of record OY660886.1, read on the forward strand.
TTGAAAGATAAATATTTAACAGATCTGTACATTAAGGGTTTTTTTTTTATCTTTGGACATAGGCAAGTTAGCTAGCTAGCTGTTTACACTTATTTTAGATTTTCTGCAAAGTTTAGCTAATCTCTTCTGCGACAGAATTAACAATAGCTTCAATACCATATTATAAAAGTTAAACAACTTTATCCCTTCCTTAAAAATAATCGATGAGTGTCTCTGGCTGCGTAAGTTTCATGGTTCTGTTCCATAGACTGTATATACTACGGACAACTTGGTTCCACCTTCCGTCGGTATACGGATTTGAAGCCGAAAAGCTCTCGGTAATTCCACGTTTTTTCTCCACTTCCTAAAACCAACATTGTGCAGTAGCGTTGTACGCACTCCACCACTTGCGCAGAAGCATTGTACGCATTTGGCGGAAGAGTCGCCGAGAATCGCAGACGGCGTCCATTCTTTATACAGTCTATGTTCTGTTCCTTTAAATCGAAGTGTAACAGGACTGCGTTGCATCAGTTTATAACGCGTACAAAATTTGACATTATTTTATCTTCACCTCACTTCAACCTCACTTCAAGTTCAATGACGTTCCAGTTCATGGAGTTCATGGCAGGTCCCAAGTCTCTCAACTGACCTCGGCAGAGTTCTAGAACGTTCGCGCTAATCCTTGATGTTGGGATTCCGTCCAATAAGGTGGCAGAATTTTCCTGCTGTGACGGTTACGTTGATGTCTTGATGTTGCGTCATTCCACTCCGTCATCTGTTTGATCAGAATCTTCTTCTCTTCTGTCTTTAGGTTGTGACGCACGTTCTAACGTTCGAAAAGCGTTTTATAAATAAACTTTATTGTTGTCATTAACAGCTGACTTCAAGACTGCTGCAGGGCTTTGGTACAACAATGTTATTGTAGTTCTTGGTGTTCAACAGTAGATGGAGATATTTTCAGATTAGACTCAGGTTTCTTTCCCAGTCCAAAAAAGACCGTTACTGATCATGCTTTTGTAGTTTCCTCTTAAGACGTGTTTTGCTGTAATGTTCTCTTTTTTCCTCACATTACAAATCCAATTGAATATATAATACAGCAGGAGATAAATTAGTATTGAAATCACACACATATTGGGCACATTCAATTCAACTTGCATATGATATTTAAGATTTTCACACTTCTTTTGAAAGACATTCCCAACAAAGTGTTAATTTGTTTTGATTTATTCAATTTAAGCAGGAAACAACCACTTAGAATAATCTTTAACGACATTTTTATGCTTCTGCTAAAACACACAGACTGCAAAATGTGAACATTTTAGAAGAAAAGCAACTCATCTTCCAATTCTTAATCTCCCCTGTCCGTCCATATCTGTCAGACAACAAATAAAAGCCTTAACTAGTTTGTGTGGATGATCATCAAAAAAGTCAAATTAAGAATTCCGGTTAATCAGAAGATTAGATTCCAAATTAAAACAATAACTTTAAACGTTCGTCAACATTTTCCATTAAAAGCAGCTCGATAAATCGTTGAAGTGCAAAATGAGCAAACACAGAGAGAGAGAGAGAGAGAGAGAGAGAGAGTTACATCACTGCCTTCCGCTTATCTTATCGTGCCTTCAGTCATAAAACGGGGCTGAACACACCCACGCAACTCTGAACAAACTGCTCTCACACGTGGATCTCCGTGGTCCGTGTTTAGTAGTGTGGATGTTCGTCAGCAGGTGAACGCACGCGGATTTTCTGACTTCTGCAGGTGAGTGATGGACTCTCCAAACTGTTCATGTTTTCACTGATGTATAAATATTAAGTTTAACGTGTTTCTGGGTGAGATTCTTGCTGCCGTATTTTTGTATTTCTTCAAAGATGACATACATTTTAACAAACTTCTAAGAAACACTTAAAAAAGACCCGCATTTTATCTTGTATCGTGAAAAGATGAAATGCTGTTTTTACTTCTTTTTCACCTCTTATAAAAGTGTCGTGGATCTGTTTAAAGTTTTGGTTGTTTGTGTTTTACATGGTCCCAATCCTTTAGCCTTCTGTGGTATTTTATTTAAAAAAAAAATACAGAGAGAAAAATCCCTCAAAAGTTTTGGAGTCTCCAGGAAATCTCAGGTTTTAGGTCTTTTTATTTGTTGGGAAACAGCGGACTGTTGAGATCAAATGATTTAAGCTTCACATACAACAGAAACTACAGTAACATGTCTCTTAAACGCATCAGTTGAAAAAATGACCTTTTTACTAATTGGGAACTTTTAGGTCTGATTTAGGTGTGTAGCCGCTAACACTTTTGTCACAGTTAGCTCTACATTTCACAGACCCTGTTAATAATTCTAAATGTACTAAAAATAAACGCCGTATTAGCGCTTGTAGATCTGACTCAGCAGATTTACAGGTGAATGAGCTTTATCTTGCACATCAGCAAAGTTCGAGAAACAGTCAAAGGTTGGTGTTAGAAACACAGAACCATCATTTTTTGTTTGAGAACATAAATGATAACGCCTCACAGATGTCTCCAAAGTTTACTGAATCGATCTTTATCCCAAAAATACGATTCATTTCACAAACGTATCGGTATATTTCTTCAGAGTTGTACGTCCAGGAGGAGAGACGAGGATGTCGGTAGACCAGGAGAAGATAGAGCTCGGGCTGAATGGAGACTTCAAACACCAGGTATCTTCTCTTTTTTTTTCTATGCTGACATAAAACTTTGAAAAATGTCAAAAACCCCGTGTTTTAAGGTGAGTTCGCTGTATTTAAGTCTGCAGGAGCGGGCCAGCAGCGGCGAGGCGCCACCGTCAGCTTTCACAACATCTACTACAAGGTGACTCAAGGAGGGAACTGTCTGTGCCGTAAAAATGGGAAGACCAAAGACATCCTCATCGACCTCAAGTGAGTAAAGTTGGTTCTCGAAGTGTGAATCACTCAAAAACGTGAATGTGTAGATTTGGTTTTTCTGAACCAAAACGTCACGTGTGTTTTTTTTACCTTTGAATGTTTTTGTCAGTATCGGACTGTATTGTCTAAAGAGGGCGTAGAGCGAAGCCTTTAGCATGTCACCTGTGCTGTTCTTGGACTGACACCACTGTAGACGCAGGAATCAAAAGACCGGCTTTATTTCAACTCCACGATCCGTCAACAAACTCCTCTCTGTGAATTTAACACCCGCTCCCAGTGAGTGAACTTTCAAAGGTTTGGTGTTAGCTCAGCATCCTGCCGCTGTGTCTGTTTGTTGGTTCAAACTGAGGGTCATTGTGTTTTTATGCGCCCGTGTTTGGGGCTTGTGTTATAAAGGGAAAGTGCACCTGAGTCTCTGGACAAAGCTGACTTCCTTCCTTCGCCTAGAAAAACTTGGGGTGTGTGTGTGTGTGTATGTGTGTGTGTGTGTTTGATCCACGTGGGCCTCGATGGAGTCACCTTTGTGGTCATTGTAGGATTGTGTCGGCACGTAGACAAACAAAAACACAATAACTGCAAATTTAGACCCCGCAGGCTCGGTTGACCCGACTTCCAGAAGTCCCTGGGGTCAAAAACCTTCCACAGACAGCTGAAATCAGACGCATTGTATCCTTAGCTAGCTGTTGAGTTTGCAGGACACGGGTGAAGGCTAAAGGTCCTTACAAACCGGGAACGATGCTAATATACGATGCGAAATCACGAAATATTCTAAGGCGAATGTAACAAGGTAACAACCGAGACCTAATGGTGCTGTGACAGCAACGCTGTGATTGAGTTTGAGTTTACAGTGAAAATACGTATGGTATGTTGTATCTGAACAGGTTAGCTTACGAGCTAAAGTTACTTAGCGCAGATGAAAGTTAAAACAAAGACGTTTATCAAACTGTTAAAGCACACAAACCATCGTCGTCGTCCTTCAGGTCGTTATCTTTGTAATGTTTGTGTCTTTTATCAAAAATCATTCTGTTCTCCGACACGTAAACAATCAGCCGGTCGGCCATGTTGGATAAACCGGTGAATAAGGCTGTGTCCGAAATGGACCCCTAACCTCTATATAGGCGACTATATGGGGGTTAGCGCCATTTTGAGGGGTGTCCGAAACTTGGGCGATTAATTCCAGTGCCCTGTATAGGCGACTCAAAATTTCCCATAAAGCATTGCAAAATGTAGTGACCATCCGATGGTGGGTATCCCGTCATGCATTGTGTCTCCAACGGCAACGTCACAACGGTAGTGTCCGAAACCTCAGGTGATTGAGCTCACGACATAGTCAGCTATATAGTGAGACTCCGTACGGGGGTTAGGGGTTAGGGATTGAGTGTTTCATTTCGGACACAGCCTCCGATGCTCCAGGTGTGTAAGGACCTTAACAGTAAGAGTCCGGATTAATCTTCCTCCACTGGTTTAGTCTTCATCATTTTGAAGACCTTTCTTCATCCTCCTTGTCCAACAGGAGTTCAGACAGTTGACTCACAGCCGCACGTGACCGGAAACTCTTCGAAAGCGCTCTGTGAAATCAAACAAAGCTTTAATTATGTTTTTTTTTTACTGTGTGTTATGAAATGTTATGAAACTGCAGGTCAGAGTCCGCGGCATGTGTTCCATTTGTAGAGCGTAGTATCTTTGGTATTTTATTGTTCGCTGCCTTCAATCATTGACAGCTCCGACTCAGAGTTGAAGGCTGGTTCAGATTGTTTTATTGACGCTTTTACAGCTTTGGTTTGTCTTCATGTGAGAACGATGTCTGAGTCAGTGCTGACGGCCTGTTTTTCAACCCAGAGCTTTAAAATGTGATTATGCTTCAAAGTTTTGTTTTTATCTTTGTCAAACTCAGCTTCTTCTCTGGACAAAGTTTGATGGCGTCTGAAATAGTGAGATAACAGCTTTTCAAAAAGGCTTCATGCTGAAAATGTCACATCGTTTTTGGACCCATTGTACAAACTGATGAAATCATTATTTTGTGTGTGTACATGGAAATTAATCTGACCAGAACTGTTATCACGAGGCTACAGGAAATGGAATGTTTGGTTTGCATGTGAACATCTTTTTATATTCGCTTATATTCAATAAACAGATAAACAGTAAAGTTTGGAAGTGGAGAGCACACGGAACTGCACCATCGTGACTTTTGTTTCACGTTTAATAAAAACTGCTTACAACCTGACAGACTTTGCTCAGGGGGAAGTTCTGCCCTTTGGTTCTTCTGATTTAGCAAAAAAAGAAAAAGTTCGCAGTAGTTCATTCTGAAACTTGCTGCCAAGGGGGAAAAAAAATTATGTGAAATGAAAGTTCAAGAAATTGAGGAGGGACTACAGATTTGTTGTGTCTTTAGAGGAGGCCAAAAAGAAAAACTGCTGTGTCATAGTTACCAATATGTGTTTTTTGGGCCGTTGCCAATACCGTTTGTTAGGGGGAAAAAAATCTGATTACCGATTAATCTGCCAATTTTTTAAAATTTTTTATGAAGTTATAAAAAATACACATACTGTAGATATAATGTAGGCCACTGCTCTTCAACCGACAGGAAGACCGCCTTATTAAACTGAGACAAGAAAAGCATTTTCAGGTCGCTGCGCCATCTACAGGATAAGTCGGGGAACTTTTCAAATGGCATTTTCGAAGTGAAACTGAATCTTATTCTCAGCATTTTATTTCTGGAAATATCGGTGAGTTTTGGCCGATTAGTCTCAAAGGGGCTAAAATTGGGTCCTAATGGTTAGAAATGTAATCCAAGTATATCAGTGGATTTCCTGAAAACTGTGCTTGGTTTATTTTTGAGAGAGAAGTACAGAACCTGAGTCAGCAAAAACACCCAGAAATGAATCATCGTCTTTACAAAAGAACTTGACAGGAAACTGAGCTGTCAAAAATTACTCATTTTGCAAAACCACAAAAACTCTTTTAGTTCCTTTAAAACCATCAAAACATGACGTCTGCGAATCTCAAAGTTCGCCAAGAGTCACTTCACGGAAACGAGGAACTGAAACTGCTTCGTCATGTTTAGCAGTCCCGAACATCTGAATCACGACGAATGAGACGCAGACTGTCAGCTGAGCGAAGTCGAACTCAAACTGCTCATATTTCTAGTTTGGCTGCAGAGGCAAATTATCTTTTTTTTTCTCTTGCAGAAAGTCAAAAACAAGATTTGGACTGAGGTGGTTGACACAGTTTTTCTTTAACGTGATGATAATGGCAAAAATGAAAAACTCAAAAGCCATTGAAATTTTTGCTTTCTGTGAAACAAGTGGCAGTCATGATAAAGTGTCCATTCAATACAAATGTAAATATAAAAATTACAGTGTTAAAGGGTATACAGCTGCCCTAGTATAGTGCCAGTACAAAAGCAGCACGAAAAACTAAAAACTAAATAAATTAATACGTGACCCAAACTCATGCAACACTCACAGAAATCGCCAATAGTGTGAACCAAAGACCTCAATATGAAGAGGTTGTTCACACTGCTGGATGTTTCTCCTCTGAAGCTGCTCTCTGCCTCCATCATTGTTTACTCAGAGTCAGACGGGTACGATGATTTGATTCGCCACGACTCCAGAAATGATTAAAAAACTGCAGAACGTTACAAAATGATGTATCGGCGCTCCTGGCTTGATGGGTAGAAATGCGCAGCAGCGCCGCCGTCTTGGAAGGTTGAAACCACTGTATATATTCTGGACAACTTGGTTCCGCCTCCTGCCTTTATATGGATTTGAAGCCAAAAAGCTCTCGGTAATTCCACGATTTTTCTTTATTTCCTGAAACCAGCATTGCGCAGTAGCGTTGTACGCATTTGGCGGCAGAGTCGCTGTGATGACGCTCGGCTCAAACAGCGTATCCCCCGTGGTGAGCTACGCAATCCTTGAACGCCCATAGGCTGTATCAGGTGTCAATCATAGGCTGTGTCCGAAATGGATCCCTAACCTCTATATAGGCGACTACATGGGGGTTAGCGCCATTTTGAGGGGTGTCCGAAACCTCAGTGATCAATCCCAATGCCCTGTATAGGCGACTCAAAATTTCCCATAAAGCATTGCAAAATGTAGTGACCATCCAATGGTCACTCACCAGTGGTGGGCATCCCGTCATGCAGTGCGTCTTGCCATGTAGTGTCTGAAACCTCTGGTGATTGAGTTCACTACAAAGTCAACTATATAGTGAAATCCCATATGGGGGTTAGGGGTTGAGTGATTCATTTCGGACGCAGCCATAGAAACATGAACCCCCTAATAACTTTTAAAAATGGAGCTGTACAGAAAAAAGAGGACTTGAGCACAAACCAGTCTGACAGTAACTACATGTCAACATCACAACCAGGGGGGAGAAACATTTATATTCTGTGTCATTCATTTATAAAGTTTGTCCACAGCTCCATAGGGATTGCTGGAGGAGGCGGGATTTATGACCTATACTGCAGCCTGTCACCAGAGGGTGCTGTTCTCGGGGTGGCTTCACCCAGCGAGGACATGCTTCTCCCGGCTTGAGGGGTAGAAATGCGCAGCCGCGTTCCCGGCTCGGAACGTTGAAATGCGTACACGCTGTCCCAGTTTAAACGGGTTAAAATGTTGTTTTAGAAAACTGTAGACTCACATAAAACGAGAAAATCAGTTTTTGTTCTTCAGGTTCACCAGAGTGAAGCCTCTGTTTAACTCACTGTTTACAATCAAACTGAGTTGCACTAGAAACTGCTGAATCGGCCAAAACTGAACCCCTGTTGTTTGGTTCCATCAGAGTTGGTTTCTGTGACCTGAAAAACTACAAAGATGGTGAATTTCCAACAATCAGGAGCCCAAATGTGCTCATATGTGATGCAGAGCCGATGTTTTATGTAATTGTTTTCGCACTGACCTTTTCTATTCCCTCTCTGTCAGTGGGATCATGAGGCCCGGTCTGAACGCCATCATGGGAGCAACAGGAAGCGGGAAATCATCGTGAGTGTGTTTTTTTTTTTTCAAACGTTTGTGGACTACAAGAGAAGGTTTTGATTGTTTAAAGCGTGTCCTTTTGTTTCGGAGCTTCTTCTGTCCCTTCAGAGGGTTTCAGTCGTTTCTGTTCGCCGTTCAGGTTCCTGGACGTCTTGGCTGCCAGGAAGGACCCCGCAGGCCTGTCAGGAGAGGTCCTGATCGACGGAGCTCCTCAGCCTCCAAACTTCAAATGTCTGTCTGGATACGTGGTGCAGGTGGGTGAGACGGGCAGGAAGACGGACAGGAAGTGAGCTCAGCGGGAGCCAATGGGGCGTCTTTGAATCAGGAGAGTTTCCTGATTGAGGGAGGAAGGGAGTGAAGGCAACAATCGGAGCAGATCTCAGGCCAAGACTGTTTCAACAACAACAACAACAAACACTGTGATTGAGTGACTGAAGAAATACTGAGGTCAAAAACAGCAGACTCAAACAAGAACATAACCATGAGCGTGTTTATCTACTCGCACCTTCATAAGAAGACCAGAAACTCTAGGAATACTCAATCAGAGACTCAGTTGCGATCAATCAAAGACAGTTACAGTCCGAGTTTGGATGTTGTTCCTCGTTGATGTTGGTTTCTTGTTCCCAGGACGACGTGGTGATGGGGACGCTGACGGTCAGAGAAAACTTCAGCTTCTCTGCGGCGCTTCGACTCCCAGAGTCCGTCTCTCAGGAGGAGAAAGAGAAAAAAGTCAACAGACTGATCCAGGAGCTGGGACTGAGCCGAGTGGCCGACTCCAAGGTGAGGAGGAGGAGGGAGAGGCTAACAGTAAAATAAGGAGAGTGAAGGAGAGGAAAGAAGAGGAGACAAAAAAACAACAGAAGAAATGTCCGGTTAGTTTTTTAGGATCTGCTTCAGAGATCACGACGCAAATGTGAGCTAGAAAAGGTAAATAGAAAGAAAAAGTGACTGAAACCACATCATGGAGCACTTTTGAGCAGAAGATTACGTGGCAAAGAAAAAAGACAAAGAGAAAGAGAGGCAGAGGAAAAAACGGACAAAAAAGAGGTAGAAAGTAGAGGAAAAAAGAGAGGACATAGAGGACAGGGAAGAGGAAGAAAAGAAATCAGGCATTGAAAGAAATTCAGATCGGCGGTCCTCACAAGTATAGAAATCAATATTTTTGTGTGTGCGTTCAGGTGGGCACTCAGCTGATTCGTGGGATCTCTGGTGGTGAGAGGAAGAGGACGAACATCGGCATGGAGCTGATCATCGACCCGTCCGTCCTCTTCCTGGACGAGCCGACGACAGGACTCGACGCCAGCACCGCGAACTCTGTCCTGCTGCTGCTGAGGAGGTACACCTCAGAGTGTGACACGGGAGCGGATTTCCACTCCTGTCCCGTCCCACTCCCAGAGAAAAAATCCCGTCCCGTCCTAATCCTGGACCGGAGTAAAAAAAATTGATCCTGTCCTGTCCCACTGACTCCCACTCCCATCCCGCTCCCACTCAGAATTACTCTCACCCCTGTCCCACTCCCGTTTGAATAAAACCAAAAACATGTTGAAAAAATTTTGCATTTTTTTATTTTAGGTAAAGATTTACCTAAAATTTAAAAAAATTAGGTAAAAGTGGCAGCCGAGTCGGCGCGGCAGTCGCTACCGGCGACAATGTGTGTGTCGCCGGCAGTCGCTCCGAGTCACTTTTCACTTCAGGTGGTGACAGGAAGTCAAACCACTGTTGTAGTTCTTTTGTGTTGCTAGCGCAGTCAAGAGTGTCGGCTCTCACTGAGAGATGACTACAAAAATGGACGCACCTGTTCATCTGGTTGTCATCACGGCTGAAAATGATCATCTATTAATGTTGTTCCTGCTCCCGTCGCTTTTTACCCGTCTCATCCCGATCACGGGATTAATTAAAAAATGACTCCCATCCCGTGACCCAAAGTGTCATCCTCTCGTACACATGTATACACGCTGCCACCTAGTGGCACATGTGTCCAACTCCAAATTACGGTTTGGTTGAGACATGAACACATTTTGTCTCCTGATGATTCAAACACACAGAAATTCTTGAAGCCTGTTTTTTATTTCCTGTTTTATTTCAGAATGGCGAATAACGGTCGTAACATCATCCTGTCCATCCACCAGCCCCGATACTCCATTTACCGCCTGTTTGACAGCCTCACGCTGCTCGTCAGCGGAAAACAGGTCACAAAGAGTTCTTACAGTCTTGGAACTTTTCTTCATTTATTTCATAAACACGGTCACACTCCATTTTGCTGATTTATTTTATTTTTCTTACTTGATTTCAACGTTAAACATTCTCACCTCCAGAAAACGAATCAGCTGTTGCTGTGTTTTAGTTTCTGTGTGAACTTTATTGATAAAACTCTGAATTTACTTTGTTTGTTTTCCTGTCTAAACCTCGTAGGTCTATCACGCCCCGGCTCAGAGCGCGCTGGATTATTTCTCAGACATCGGTACGACCGTGACTGAACTTTTTATGAATCCTAACAAAAAACGATGGTGACACTGTAACTCAGTTTTAAACTTCATTTCCCAGGATACACCTGTGAGCCACACAACAACCCAGCTGACTTCTTCCTGGACATCATCAACGGGGACTCAACGGCGGTCACGCTCAACAGTGAGGAAAAAGACGGTGTGTGAGGAACTTTTGAAACCTTTTCAGAGAAATGCTTTTATAAAGAAAAATGAACGAAGCTGAGAAATCAAGTTTTTTCTGTCTGTCTCTTTCCCTCAGATCCAGATCAAAACTCCAAGACCAAGACCAGACAGGGGATTGAAGACAAACTGGTTGAGGAATACAGAAACAGTCAACACTACAAACAGACCAAAGCAGACATGGGTGAGTACAAAGAGCATCTCTGGGTGATCTCTTCATTTTAGTGTAAGCGTGTCTCACCTCCTCACCTTACACACCGGGAACGACGCAAAGACATATTAGCAGTAATTTTGTACCATCGTTACCGTCTGTTCCTCTCAGAAAAGATCATCGAAGGCAGGCAGATGACCACCACAGCTCCCTCCAGAACCATCACCTACAACACCAGCTTCAGCACGCAATTCCGATGGGTCCTCAAGAGAACCTTCAGGAACCTCATGCTCAACCCTCAGACGTCTATCGCTCAGGTTCGGACTAGTTTCGCGATGGACTTCTCTAATCCCTTTGGCCTTTCAGAGGGACTGACGTGAACTTGTGTTTTTATTTCTGTTAAAGATTGCGGTGACTTTGTTCTTGGCGCTGGTTGTTGGAGCCATTTTCTTCGGCGTTGAGGACAATCAGAAAGGAAATCAGAACAGGTTTAATATGTTGTTGTAATATTTGGTGCTATCAGTGCAATTCTCAAAATGTACGCTCTATTTCAACTCTACCATATGAAACAGAGACGTGTTCTGGCTCTGCACTGAAAACAGCCAGAGTGCCAAAATGAACTATCGCTAAAAATTAAATACTCTTTAACTAAAGTGGTATTTTTGATCATATTCTCAGGTTCGGTGCGCTTTTCTTCATTGTCGTGAATCAGTGTTTCAGTTCGCTGTCATCCGCTGAACTCTTCATCTCAGAGCGGAAACTCTTCATGTAAGTTCGGCACTAAACATACTTTAAGTTTAATGCTAAGCTAGGCTAACAGTGTGGAGATAACGGGCAACCCGGGGTACTTTATAGAAGTGTAAATCAAGTCATGCCTGTGATATGTCAAAATCTCAGCTTCTTTTGCAGAGATGGGGGTAATTTATGAACCATTTGTTGTGTTTTCTCTGTCTTTAGTCACGAGTACATCAGCGGCTACTACAGGGTGTCTGTCTACTTCCTGTCAAAGATCCTGTCTGACATTCTCACGCTGAGAACCATCCCCGCCATGGTCTTCAGCTGCGTGGCGTACTTCATGATCGGTGGGTAGGAGAGGAGACAAGGCCATGGCCACGCTAGATAACGAAATTTCCTCATGAATATTTCTGAAGTAACTAGAATCTTGAAAATTGTAGTTAATGATCTTTTTTGAGTATGCGAAATAACTAAATACATGATCTGAAAATGTCAACTTTAGCTCAGGACAGAGGTGGGGGCTTGACGACTCGACTCGAGACTCGACTTGGACTTGAGTCCCGTTTTTGACTTGCTTGATGAAATCAAGAAATGACTTGGACTTGCTTGGGACTTGATTGCTAAAGACTTGAGACTTGACTTGACTTGAGCCCAGTGACTTGAAAAGTCAAGTCAAGTCTTTTCAAGTCACTTAATACCTTACAGCCCAAACCGTTTAAAAAGTGTCGCATCAACTAATAGTCAGGAATTACGGCCGATGGTAACACCGTGTTGTGTTGCCAAGTCTGATAATTTCCCGCAAAAAAATACTCGCTAGTATTGCCCGCCTGTTTCCACGTGTCGCCTTGTGTCTCTCTTTTGTTTAGGAACAGTGAGTTAGAGTATCAGTTTAATGTTTAATTGTATTTGAGTCTTCCTTATTTTTGTGCACATTGTCTAAGTTTTCAATTCTTGATTATTGATATCTGATTATTTTTTGGATGACATGTAAAATAGTTTGGTTAAAGCTGCACTATGTAACTTTACACAAACAAGAACCCTTGTTTAATAATAAATGCAAATAGTGAAAAATGCTCATGATTGATGTAAATCTTTACATATAACAAATGGTTTATGGCTTTGATATGACTTGTTTTTGACTTGAAAGAAACGGTAAGGACTTGGACTTGACTTGAGACTTGAGAGCAAAGACTTGAGACTCGACTTGGACTTGCAACATAAGGACTTTCCCCCACCTGTGGCTCAGGAAACTCATGATGGTAACTTCTGTTTTCTGACACTGAGCTGTCTCAAGAATTTACTGTTTTTGCCTTTTCTCTAAGTTTTTGTCCATTTTACGTCAGGTCCACCTCGTTGATAATCCAATAAAAAGCCCCCTGTTTACTTGTTTACGTGTGTGTGCAGGTCTGAAGCCCACAGCTGACGCCTTCTTCCTCTTCATGTTCTCTGTGACTCTGGTCTCCTACACGGCCACTTCCATGGCTCTGGCCATCTCAGCCGACCAGACGGTGGTGGCGATCGCCAACATCTTCATGACCATCGCCTGCGTCTTCATGATGGTGACGCACTCAGATAATCACACGCGACGACACAAAAACTTAACAGTCTGTTCTTAGCAAAATAAAAAAGACAGTTTTTTTACAGTGTGATATTAAAGTATGGGATGGTTAAGACACAGATTTGCAACACAGATTATGTCAAGCATGAAGATTCTGCATGTTTTTCTAATGCCAAAAATTTCAGCCAAAGTGAGAAACTTCATCAGTCAATCGTGTAAATAAAAGATAACGTCAATTCATGACATCAGGGCTGGTCAAGGATTCTCTCTTAACATTTAAAAACCAAACTCTAAAAACTGTTTGTTTCTTATTCTGCAGATTTTCGCAGGTTTGCTCGTGAATCTCACCACCATCCCCAGCTGGCTGGCTTGGTTGAAATACTTAAGTATACCCCGATACGGACTTAGTGTAAGTACACACAAGGGACTAGGACTGTCACTTTTTGTCTGAGATTTAAGTCTTCCTATTTGGACTGTAATAAGCTGTTTGAATTCAAAAGAAAGGATTCTGACGTAGTTTGGTGTTTGATCGTGCAGTGGGCACTCTGAACGTGACCTGACCATTGCATGCACTCTTGACCTCAGTAGAGTGCCCTGTGGCTCTATTTTGGGTTTTACACCAGAAAGAGCATGACTGGCTTGACTTTTTTTTTTTGCCAATAATGATAATAATAATAACTAGAAAAGCACTTGGAGAGCGCAGACCTCTGCCAAGCAGCTCATGTCCCCCCTTAAACAAGAAATGCCCTGACCCGGATTCAAATCCAGGACCTTCTGGTTGTGAGGCGACAGTGCTAACCACTACACCTCTGTGCCACCTATCTACACCACTGTGCCGCCTATCTATGCCACTGTGCCGCCTATTGACTATCTTTCAGCATTGAAAATTCCAACGACACCATTATATTTGTCCGGATCACCACCAAAATTTCATGGGATCCTCCTGGGGCTGAGACGCACCTCTGGTGAAAATTTCAGGTCAATCCATCTGTTACTTTCTCCGTAAAGTTGCTAACAAACAAACAAACAAACCGAAAACATAACCTCCTTGGCGGAGGTAATAATGCATCAGATTTCATACAGCGCTTTACATTGAATACATCACTCATCCGCTCACACAGTCACTCCTTGATGGTGGTAAACTACCTTAGTAGTCACACCTGCCCTGGGGCAGACTGACGGAAACGGGGCTGCCAGTTTGCGCCAGTGGCCTCTCCAACCACCACACAACATTCACAATCACACACTAGTGGAGGACACACACTGGGGGCAAGGTGGGTGAAGTGTCTTACCCAAGGACACAACGGACAGACTCACGATAGGGGGGTATCGAACCCCCAACTTTCCGGTTTTTGGATGACCGCTCTACCTCCTGAGCTACTGACATAGAACATAAAATACTTCCACAAGGTGCTTTAGTGAGGGCAAGAGTGCATGCCATGGTCAGGTTATGATGAAAGCCCAAATCACAAGCATAAGATCTTTCTTTAAAAAAAAAACAAAACTTAATTAACTACAATAACGTCATAACATCTACACTCAACATGTTTCATGTATTCCTTGACATAAAGATCTGAACTGTACAAATTTTAATCTATTAAACAAAACACTACTTTAAAACTCACAAGTCTGTGTAAGTGTTTTTAAATGCAGTTCATAAACCGTCCTTTTGCGTTTTTATGGTGTTGTTTCTGATTTTTTTGTGTCTCTCCAGTCTTTGCAGGTCAACGAATATACAGGACTGGAGTTTTGCGAAATACTGAATGGAACCTCCATACCGCCTGAACTGCTGTAAGACACACTCTCAAAAAGATGAAGAAATATAATCAAGTTTGTGTTACAGTAACTTAACGGCTCCCCCTACTGGACAGATTAATGTATTACATCCTGTTGATTACCTGCTTTTGTCTGGCTGATGCAATAATCCAAGATCTTTAAATCAGGTTAAGTGGATTTAATACAATCCACAGGTAACACCGCAGCTCCAAATAATGAAAGTAGTATTTTTTAAGTGTTGTTTAGTTATTCAGGTTAACTGTGTTTCCAGGTGTACTACAGGGGAGGAGATTCTGGCGCAGCAGGGCGTCGATTACTCCACCTGGGGCTTCTGGCAGAACCACCTGGCTCTGACCATCATGACCATTTGCTTCCTCACCATCGCGTACCTCAAACTGCGCTTTATCAGGAAGTTCACCTAGACCTTCATATCCTCGGACTAAACTGTAATGTTTGTACATTTTACTGCTAATGTTCCTGCTCGTGGTTTGTGTTCATTTATGCAGATAATTGATGTTTTAAAGTATTTAACCGAAAACTGTAAGTTCTCTTAAACTAATGATAAATGTGTAAAATACACAGTTGTTTTCTAAGTGGAAATGTTCAGGTAAAGATGTTAATTTTGTAAACACTCCATATTTACTCCAAAGACCTTCAGTATAATGAATATTAAAAAAAATGTGATTTTCGCACTTTAAAGTTAAGAGCCAAGGAAGTAATTATTTTTCACAGAAACAGAAGAACTTTGTATTTTTGAGTTTATAATAATAAAAATGTTGAATTTCAGTTCCGGCCAGAGTTTGTGTCTCAATGGGACTTAACATCGACTGCAACAGATGAGTATTTAAAGTCATAGTTTCAGAGCAATAGTTTTGATGACAGCTAAGAAATAAAAGTGAATATTTGTTGTTTGAGCACAATGCTAACATCAGTAAGTTGACATACAATTTCCATGGCAAAAGTGAGACGAGAAAGGCTAGATGACTCGAGGTAGAGTCGCTGACGTCCCTACTCTGAACTCGCTGAAATCAGATTTACAAATGGTTTAGTTTATTACAGACCTTAATAACGTGGCTTTGAGTCGGGATGCTTAGACATATTGAAATAGCAGATTTACTTTGAGAAAAGAAACGTATTAATCATGAAGCACAGTTGTTTCACGGCTATTTGCGCACAAGGGCTAACTTTGAGTCACTTTGTGCGAGTTGTTAAGGCTGAGACCACAATCTAGATTTTAATTTCTTGTATGACAGCCTATTTTTTCTTTCTTTCCTTATTTTTTCTCAGTGACAGTCTTTGTGGATGTGCTTGTGTTTCTCAGCTGTCTAACTTGGCAAGCTGTGAGTGAGACCAAGTACATATTACAAAGTTGACCCAGTAATTTTACATTACATGGAGAGGAAGAAATGCTCTTTTCAACATTCAACATATCTAAAATTGCACATGATTTCCAAACTGTTTGGTTTGTTAAAAACATCTAAAATGGAATCATTAGGCAGATATTGAAAATAAATACATATATTTTGTTGTTATATGTTATTATAGTTATCCCTACAGTAGAAATAGTACTAATACAACATACATTGAATGATTAAGTGTTTTATACATCAATGATTTAATATAACTGCCTTGTGTATAGGCCTATATCTATTGCTCTACTATCTGCTTAAACAGTTTATTGGTCCATGGTTGAAATTACTCTTGAGTATTCAGGAACATAACCAAAACTCTGAGGTTTGTTAGAAATCAAACCGTTCGAAAAACGGTTAAGAGTTAAGTAATTTATGGTTATTTAAATGTTACCTGCACCGGAGACTGGGATGTTATGAGTGGGCGAACGGCCGGAAACAAAATGGCCGCCATTCGCGGACGTCGGACTCCATTTGCTAACAGTGTGCGTAGCGCCGCAGAAGATCGGTAAAAGCAACAGGTTCGTTCGAGCTCAGGTAAGTTTCAAGAATTAAAAAGAAGAAAAGAAAAAAGAAGATTCAATATAAAGTCCCCTTTAATTACAAGCAGCCTACGAGGTATGTGTATTTTCGTCTAGTTTGTGTCGCGATTCACACCTCCTAGCTTAAATGAATGAACCACTGTACGTTTCGCGCCTAAATTACTATGCAATTAAAACGTTAATATTGTGTAGTTTGTGTTTTTACACGCCGTTTTATATACATGGGTTACAAAAATTATAGCATGAATCGAATTTGATTAACTATTCCGTGTTATATATCTTGGAGGGTACATTTGTGATGACAGACATTTCATTCAGTTTATTGTGTATTTGTTTCCACCTGTTTTCACGGATGTGGTCTGAGAATAAAGAACACAGTTTTTAACCAACATCTCCTGACTCATGCTGTTATAGGAGGAGGGAGCTACAGTCGGTTTGTCCAGCAGGTGGCGCTGCTGCATTAAAAATAAACTGAGACTCAACCGAACAAGTTCCTGTTTTAGACGAATCTGTGATCTGGTTGTTCAGGTTTCGGTCAAAGTGAAAGTATATGAGCTGAAAAACAGACTCCATTTTAAGAAACGAACAGAGCAGAGAGAGAAGAGGACGAGGAGACAGGGTGAGAGTTTACTCTGTTTTTGTTTTAATGTCAAACTTTTTATCTGTTTTATCTGTTAATGAAAAATGATTTACTGACTAAAACACTGAAAAACTGTAAAACAAAGAAACCTGAGCAGACAAAGAGCTGGATCAGTTCTTCATACAGGAAACTGTGTACGTGCAGTTCTTCCTCCTCTTTGTTCAGACTTGTCTTTTTGGTAAAAACATAAATAAGAATCTTTTTAGCCTCTCATTTCAAATGTAATCCAGTTCCTTAAGTTTTTATGAGAGTTCAGGGACCTCACAGCTGATTTTGTTTGGACCATGAATGAGACAAGGATCAGAGAGAGGCCCTGCAGGGTGGGGAGACATCAGAAGAGTTCAGATATTAAACCCATAGACATATATAAGAAAGGTTTATATGGGTCAATGACGTGACGCCTAAATATTCTGTCCGGCTGTATTTTCTTTATGTTACAAAGAGTTTTAAATGTAAAAAATATATACTATCTATTTGTAGTATCTCTCTAACATATGGATCCACTTCAACTTTTCAAAAATCAGCCCAGGGCTGTGTCCGAAATGGCCTACTACTCCTACTAAACCCGCCTCTGAATTGAGTAGACAGTGCGTTCACACTGTACAGTATGCGAGTTTTGTGTATGCGAGAAATGCCCGGATGTATACTCAATCGGCTTCGATTTCTGAGTGTGGACCGCAGCTTGCTTCACGTACTGCTTCTGCCCCACAATGCATTGCGCACATCAGCTGGTAATATGGCCCTCTTTCCCGAGGCTGAAAAGAAATAGATGGCATGTGATTGCAATAATAATTATATATATAAATACATAAACAATATTTAGTCAGTATACATTACACCATTTTCATCATTTTATCATATTTTGATCTTTTTAACAGATTTGTTTGTATTTTAAATTAGGATTATAGGTCATGTTTTTAACTATTCGTATGAATTGACTTTATTTAAGTGTCTATTAAAGATGTATTTATTACATCCAGTTTGAGCATCTTCTCATCTCTGAATGCATCATCAAAGTGGTCGCTCATATTAAGCACAGACCTCTGATTAATAAAAATTATCTTTGGTAGAGAGCACATGGTTCAGAATATACAAACGGGGGGGAGTTTCCAGTTGACAATCTCTGTGAGCTTTACTAATTTTTACTTGTGGTTGAAAATCTGATGATTTCTGAAATAATCATTGTACATGAAAATAATGTAGTCGGGAGATGATGTATTTGCCAAGGAATAACCGAACGAGGTCATAATAATTATGGTGTGTGTTGGTCATTTTGCAGCCCTCTGCTGCTCATCACACGCCTAGCAGGTGGTGTATAGCATTATCACCATGGATACACGGATGTTTGTGTGATTTTTTTCATCCACTGCCGCCCGGTTTGTGTCGTGTAGATGTTGATTATGAAAACACTTCGCAATAATTTGGAAACGTGAAGAGGGAGCTGCTGCTGCCCGGTGTTTACGGTAAATAGACGCAAACACCGACCAAGTGGACGCTTCGGTCTCCGAAAACGCCGAGACAAATTTACAAACAGCCACTATTTCAAACAACTGGGCTCATATTCGTGATGTAAACACTTACTTTCTCGCTAGAAAAAATATTATTATTGAATGAATTTATATAATTTGTCCGGGATGCAGTCGTTCTGTGTAGCTTGTGGTAGGACTATTTAAATTTTCCCGGCGCTGCGTCCGGCCGGCACGAAATGCATTCTGGGGTATTTAGTATGTATGTGTGTAAACGCTCGGGCAGCCGCGGCATACTCAAATCATCTTTGAGTAGTCAGTAGGCAGTAGCTACTGCTTGAGTAGGTGAGTAGATAGCAGGCAGTATGCCATTTCGGACACAGCCAGGGATGTTATGAGTGGGCGAACGGCCGGAAACAAAATGGCCGCCATTCGCGGACGTCGGACTCCATTTGCTAACAGTGTGCGTAGCGCCACAGAAGATCGGTAAAAGCAACAGGTTCATTCGAGCTCAGGTAAGTTTCAAGAATTAAAAAGAAGAAAAGAAAAAAGAAGATTCAATATAAAGTCCCTTTTAATTACAAGCAGCCTACGAGGTATGTGTATTTTCGTCTAGCTTAAATGAATGAACCACTGTACGTTTCGCGCCTAAATTACTATGCAATTAAAACGTTAATATTGTGTAGTTTGTGTTTTTACACGCCGTTTTATATACATGGGTTACAAAAATTGTAGTATGAATCGAATTTGATTAACTATTCCGTGTTATATAGCTTGGAGGGTACATTTGTGATGACAGACATTTCATTCAGTTTATTGTGTATTTGTTTCCACCTGTTCTCACGGGTTTACTCTGACAATAAAGAACCCCGTTTTTTAACCAATATCTCCTGTCTCATGCTGTTATAGGAGGAGGGAGCTACAGTCGGTTTGTCCAGCAGGTGGCGCTGCTGCATTAAAAATAAACTGAGACTCGACCGAACAAGTTCCTGTTTTAGACGAATCTGTGATCTGGTTGTTTAGGTTTCGGTCAAAGTGAAAGTATATGAGCTGAAAAACAGACTCCATTTTGAGAAACGAACAGAGAGGAGAGGACGAGGAGACAGGGTGAGTGTTTACTCTGTTTTTGTTTTAATGTCAAACTTTTTATCTGTTTTATCTGTTAATGAAAAATGATTTACTGACTAAAACACTTAAAAACTGTAAAACAAAGAAACCTGAGCGGACAAAGAGCTGGATCAGTTCTTCATACAGGAAACTGTGTACGTGCAGTTCTTCCTCCTCTTTGTTCAGACTTGTCTTTTTGTCAAAAACATTAATAAGAATCTTTTTAGCCTCTCATTTCAAATGTAATCCAGTTCCTTAAGTTTTATTAAACCTGGAAAACTCCTAAAGAGGGGGATGAAGCTTTTTTCAGACTCTCTACTTCCTTTCTGATTCCTCTTTTATTTCTGAACTCTCTCTTCCTGTTTGTGTCTCACCTGTTTGTCTACTTTGTCCTCAGGTTGTATAACTCGGTTTCATCTTCCATCAATTTGCACAAAAGAAGATGGAGAAGATGAGTGATTGTTTCAAGGAAGAGGAGGACAGAACAACGTCTGTAATGTCCAACTGTCTGTCTATGAGGAGTGACCGGTTTGAAGATTTTTCTCCTGACTCAAGTGAAGAACCAGGACCCTCAGATTCACAGTAAGAGAAACACTTTTCACCCTCCAAACTCTCAAACAACAACAGCTGATGTTTCAAAATCAGAACTTTAAATCCTGACCCCTCTGTTTTCTCCTCTGCTCTGAAAACGCTGATTTTCCTCTTTAACCTCCAACCTGGAGAAAGTAAAGAAAAAGTCACTGAGCTCAGATTTACTTATTATTCCTGATGTTGATAAAA
This sequence comes from Xyrichtys novacula, assembly GCA_962446985.1. Lineage (NCBI taxonomy): Eukaryota > Metazoa > Chordata > Actinopteri > Labriformes > Labridae > Xyrichtys > Xyrichtys novacula. The sequence continues at coordinate 451,450 of OY660886.1, forward strand.
ATGAAGGTGGTATAAAACAGCATTTGAAAAGGATCCTGACCTCTGTATTTTCTGATTTGGTTCCTGTGTTTGGGACGTTTTGAGCCTGTTAGTCTTTGGACTGTGGTGTATAGACCCCAGAAAACAGTCTGTGGGTCAGAAAATACCAGAAGACCAAAGAAGAAATAAATCCTGAGAAATAAAAACTCATTCAGAGCATCTGTCTGTTATTAGACCTTTAGATCTGATTGGTCAAAAAAATGTTTGAAACTGTCAGAGAAAATCTCTCGACCTTCAAAAGTCACAGTTGAGTTTTTTCTCCTGTCTCCACACTTTGAGGCAGCAGCAGCTGAATATTTTACTGTTTTATGTTAGAGAAAAGAGAAACTCTGGTTTAATAAATGTTTCTTATTCTGAATCTTTCAAACATGAAATGATAAAGAAAATAAATGTTCTTTATTTCCACAGAGAGACACAGAGATTTGGCTTGAGGAGGGCGCTCAGATACTTCAGCTCCGATCAAAGTAAGTCTGAACATCCGTCCTTTAAACCCTAAATTACACAATTTCCACCTGGATTATTTTGTTTATTTAAACATAAAATTATCAGAAAATGTCCTTTTAGTGAGTGCTTTTACCTATTTTTCCAGAACTCTTTGAACTTTCAATATCTGTCTGTCATTTACAATTTAGTGTCTGTTAAAAGAGTGCCTTAACATCTTAAGATAAAGAAAAACACAAAAACGAAATGAGATTTTTTGAGTTTTAATGGGAAAAAATATTCATGCACAACAGATTTTTCATTTGAAATCAGAAATTTGAAGAGTATCAAACATTTTTACAATAAAAACTTTGGAGGTCCGTCTCTCCAAGTGCAAAAACAGGTTAAATAAATTAGGGCTGCAGCTATCGATTATTTTAGTAATCGAGTACTCTATCGATTAATCTGTCGATTAATCGAGTAATCGGATAAGAAATGTTTTGCTCTCACTGTAATACTTTGCATTGAATCACCTTTGCCTCAGAGCGGACTTAATGCATGGACCGGGTGTTTTCTTTTAAGGTGCTGCAGCATTGACGACGTGCTGGTGTGAAACGCCAACTCCGCCTTACAGTGAACGCACTGCACGGCGTTTTCTTTCCTTTTCAGTGTGTAATGGTCCCACACTTTAGACACTTTCTGCCGTTTCCTCTGCGTGTCATCTCTTTCTTCCTCTCTCTGTCTGTCCTCGTTTCCCTCCATGATTGAACCAAACGCGCCATAGACATAATAAAAGATAGACCCCGCATCGGCCGCTTCCACGAATGGGCGCTGTCGAGAAATGCGGCCGCCATCTTGGTCCGGTCATCCGCCTCACTCTGCACCGCTGTTTAACCGGCGGAATGAAGTCTGAGCGCATTAATGAATCATAGTTCGCTCAATACTACGTAATTTTCTTCTCTGCAAACGCCATTCAAAGAGGCATGATAGAGGCCATATTTTTTTTGGGCGTTTTCAAATACTCAGAATGAATAAAATGATATTTTAGAACATGGCAGCAGTGGCTGTATTATAGTATAACAATTAATCAAGGATATATTTAGGTTTAGAGCTAGGTTCCTGCTATGTCTCAATAATTATTAATAACTGGCGGTTTTAATAGGCCAATTCAATATATATTGATTTGATTATAATTTTTTATATAGTTTAATTTTATTTATCCATTTGTAGACACACACAGATAATGTCATATAGAAGCACTATTTTAATAACTGGAAAATACACACAAATATATAGCCTACATATCAATAAAAATTTAAACACAAGAACAGCATGACAGGACAGCATCTAAACTACATATCAATTTGCTTGTTGGCTACACAGCACAGAGGAATCACTTGCTGCGAATTTCTCCCTCTAACAGCAATCTCCCACTTCTTCCTCAAGTTTTTGTCCTTAGGAAATCTTCAAAATGAAACAGGAGATCACCACAAAGAAATCTTTAATAAAACAGATAATGAAACAGAGCTCACTTTCTTCCTTCTTCTTTCTATTTTATTTCTTAACGTTTCTTAGAACCTCTCTCAAACAAAAGTTTTTCAATCTAATGCAAATCTGTTGATAATCGACCAAAGTTGCTATTATTGTGAATAAGCTAGCTGTTCGCAAATGCTGTTTCCTTTTTGGAGTTGACCGATAGTCTTCCTCTTTGGCCTACAAATGACTCTACAGTCAAGTGTAATGTTGAAAAAACGTTTAATCATAACTGTGAAAAGTTATTTCTTGAGCCCTGTTCTCTGCTGTCCGCCTGTTGGCACAGGAATACGCCGCACAGTGCTCCGGCATCGCTGAATGAATGAATATGATTGACCGGAGCGTATGGGAAGCTTGACCTGACCAAGATGGCGGCCGCATTTCTCGCTGCGCAGCACCCCCAGCGGGGTCTACCCTTTTATTATGTCTATGAAACGCGCGGCAGCGGAAGGAGCGGAAAGAGCACGCTGCTGCGCAACAGAAATAACCGTCCGTGTCAAACACCGTGCGCTGCACATGGTTCCGGATTTAAACGATTCCTCGAGGCATATAATTTGCCTCGAGGAATTTTATTAATCGAGTTACTCGAGTTACTCGAGTAATCGTTTCAGCCCTAAAATAAATACAACTATGTCCAGGCTCTTTTCTCCTCTCTCACTCAGAGGTCTTTGTGGAACTGTCAGAAGCTGTTCCTTTCTGTCTGCAGACACACATCACACCCCTCACACTTCCAGACAGTTCTCCCTATGACAAAGTTTGCAGCGTCGTCTCCTCATGCTGGTTCTTTGAGACTTCAGATGTCCATGGTTTGTTGAGACACGTAGGTGTTTGTCACCTGTAGCCTTCTTTGCAGGGAATAAACTGTTAGAAGATGTGCAGTAAGCTCCTCTTGAAAGCACATCAGCATCACATTGTCATAAGTATAAAGACTTTAAAAAGAATATATGAGAAATACGTCTTTTCCACAGGAAAAAAACTGGTGTACTTGAAGGAAATCGCTGCTTTTGTGGAGGCATAAATGAATATGCTGAGGATATATCTGTCAATGCAGCCGTAAATATCCGTGAATGACATTGAGCTTTAGTTTATGATATGAATCCATATGCCATAATAAGGTGTTGGTGTCTCTGCAGGTGTAGGCTACGGCCGGTGTCAGAGACGTGGTGCTCGTCGGAGCTCGACTCCCTCTGGATCACAAATGTTGATCATCATCAGTTTGATTGTTTCTTCAGAAACCACAAAATCTCTCTGAATGACCCGCTGATACATCCACAGATAACCCTGCAGATGACCAGCTTCAGTCATTTCCCCCTCCACAAAAGCAGCTTTATGACTTTATTTACTTTATGACTTTATTCTCCTAAATTTACAACTTTAATCTCTAAATCTTAAAAGAAAAAAAAACTCAATGTTGTCCTGATACTCTGCTGTAGTTTTGTCAGCTTTCTTATTTCTAATGTTTTTGATTGTTGAAGCAGAGCGGATCAGTTCGTCTCTAAATCTATAATGTTTGGTTTACAGATTTTAGTGAGTTCAGAGATCATGCTCTCATACAGCCTGAGCTGACTGTCTGCTGGTTTTGGATTTCTTGTAATTTCTTTGAAGACGCGCTGTGTCTCCAAGCGAGTCCAGCCTCTCACCTGAAATGCGCGGCTGTGCAGCGGCACGCAAAGCATTCTGGGATACCGACGGCACGAAAGCGTGCATAAATGCACGCTTGAAAACATGCTAAGCGCTTAGAATTTTTTAGCATCTCGTGCCAAATGGGACACCATTCGCACCGTCATGACGTCATGCACACTTCAATAACCAATTGGAGCCCAGCACTTCTAGCCAATCAGAGGTGAAGGAGGGCGGGACCTTCCCCTACCATCCTCCAAAATAAAAAAATTGCGAGAAGAGGAGAGGGAACGGAGAGACTCAGCTTCTCAGAAACCGTTTGAGTTTTTCTGACAGCACAAACTATCACTAAGTTACGGTAATTTAAAGTGCGCCTGTGTAAAGGTGTCGGCGCCGACAGACTGTGAGGAAAAGTCTGTGTGGATGAAAACTCAGCTGACTGATTTTCACAAAGACGTTTCAGTGTTGAGAAGTTTGGTTCATTTTATTTTTCTTCTCTTTCAGACAATCGCGTTCTGCAGGAGGCTTTAAATAAACATAAGATCAGTCTGAAGAGGAGATGTGAACGTGTGAATGAAGGAAGTGATGAAACAGGAAGTAGTCAAACCCTCCTCAACAGGATCTTCACTGAGCTCTACATCACAGAGGGACTGAGTGAAGAGGTGAACACCCAACATGAGGTGAGACAGCTGGAGACAGCTTCAAAGATGGAGACCCTCCATGACACGCCCATCAAGTGTCATGAGATCTTTAAAACCTTACCTGACCAACAGGAGAAGGTCATCAGAGTGGTTCTGACCAACGGCGTGGCTGGTGTTGGAAAAACCTTCTCAGTGCAGAAGTTCACTCTGGACTGGGCAGAGGGTTTGGAGAACCGAGACCTCAATCTGGTGGTCCTGCTTTCATTCAGGGAGCTGAACCTGATCAGAGATGAGCGCTTCAGTCTTCTGAGTCTGCTCCATGTTTTCCATCCAACACTAGAGAAGGTCACAGCAGAGACGCTGGCTGTCTGTAAACTTCTGTTCATCTTTGACGGTCTGGATGAAAGCAGACCGTCTCTGGATTTCACAGACTCTGAGGTCCTGTCTGACGTCACACAGAAGTCTTCACTGAACGTTCTGTTAACAAACCTCATCAAGGGGAACCTGCTCCCCTCAGCTCTCATCTGGATAACTTCTCGGCCTGCAGCAGCCAATCAGATCCCTCCTTCACGTGTGGACAGGGTAACAGAAGTACGAGGCTTCACTGACGCCCAGAAGGACGAGTACTTCAGGAAGAGGTTCAGAGATAAAGATCTGTCCAGAAGAATCATCTCACACATCAAGTCCTCCAGGAGCCTCCACATCATGTGTCAGATCCCGGTCTTCTGCTGGATCACTGCGACAGTTCTGGAGGACATGATGATCAGAGAGCAGAGAGGAGAGCTGCCCAAGACCCTGACGGACATGTACTCACACTTCCTGCTGGTCCAGACTAAGAGGAAGAAGCAGAAGTATGAAGGAGGACATGAGACAAGTCCTCAGGAGCTGATGGAGGCTGACAGTGAAGTCCTCCTGAAGCTGGGGAGGCTGGCCTTTGAACATCTGGAGAAAGGAGACATCATGTTCTACCAAGAAGACCTGGAGCGGTGTGGTCTGGATGTCTCAGAGGCCTCGGTGTTCTCAGGAGTTTGTACAGAGATCTTCAGAAGAGAGAGTGTGATCTTCCAGAAAACTGTTTACTGTTTCGTTCATCTGAGCGTTCAGGAGTTTCTGTCTGCAGTCTACATGATCCACAGTTTCACAAACAGGAACACAGAAGCTCTGAAGACTTTCCTAAGAGGCAACGAAGACAAAAACCTGGATGACTGTTTCTCATCTCTGGATGTCTTCCTGAAGAGTGTCGTGGAGAAATCCCTTCTCAGTAAAATCGGCCACCTGGACCTGTTTGTTCGCTTCCTTCATGGACTCTCTCTGGAGTCAAACCAGAGACTCTTAGGAGGTCTGCTGGGTCACACAGACAACAGTCCAGAAATGATCCAAAGAGTCATCGAGAACCTGAAGGAGATGAACAGTGAAGATATCTCTCCTGACAGAAGCATCAACATCTTCCACTGTCTGATGGAGATGAACGATCTGTCAGTTCATCAGGAGATCCAAGAGTTCCTGAAGTCAAAGAACAGATCAGAGAAGAAACTCTCAGAGATCCACTGCTCTGCTCTGGCCTACATGCTGCAGATGTCAGAGGAGGTTCTGGATGAGTTGAACTTAGTGAACTATAACACATCAATCCAGGGAAAACAGAGACTGATCCCAGCTGTGAGGAACTGCAGAAAGGCCGTGTAAGTCCAGGTTTTATTCTCAGAATAGTGTAAATGATCCCTGTAGTTCTTCTAATGTCCACGTTACTGATGATGTTCTTCTTCAAATAGAAATCCACTCAAATATCAGGGAGGGGGTTTCTTTAGCAGAAACATGATCCTGGTGTCTAAAGTCCTGTTAGCCCAGGATGAGGTCTACCTGTGGACCCCTGAGAACTTGTCCTGATTGTGGAGGACCTCTTTGTTTTGAATCGTGTCTGTAATGAATAAAGTGGAACTTTGAGGACAAATCAGCGACCATATCTGAGGACACACAGAGGTCTTCTGATGATGGAATCAGTCCAGATCAACATCTCAGTCAGTTGTGGTGAACTTGAGTTTGAAGAAGGTGTCTGCAGCTTCTTCCTGCTGGTTTTCAGGTTGGAAATGATGAATCTGTTGTAAATGAGGGTGTTGACAGCATTGATGGTGAAAATAGAACTGGATCATTTTCTACACAGTGGCAGAACTGTCTCTGTACCATCATGTTCATCATTCAATATTCATCATCAATACAACCATGAAAACTAACATCATTTTCCACCACTCACTGGAGATGATCTGCTGGACTAGAACATATGAATGATGAGAACACAGGAGGTATTTGGACAGCAGCTCCATGAGTCTGAAAACAATGGTGGAGAGAGGATGTTAATGTCTCTCTCTCTCTCTCTCTCTCTCTCTCTCTCTCTCTCTCGCTCTCTCTCAACCCTAACTTTGACCACAGCTCTTCAGGTTTAACTTTGTTTTTATCGTTTAACTATCATGAAGTATTGGACGATAATGTGCAGAGAGAGAGAGAGAGAGAGAGAGAGAGAGAGAGAGAGAGAGAGAGAGAGAGAGAGAGAGAGAGAGAGAGAGAGAGAGAGAGAGAGAGAGAGAGAGAGAGAGAGAGAGAGAGAGAGAGAGAGAGAGAGAGAGAGAGAGAGAGAGAGAGAGAGAGAGAGAGAGAGAGAGAGAGAGAGAGAGAGAGAGAGAGAGAGAGAGAGAGAGAGAGAGAGAGAGAGAGAGAGAGAGAGAGAGAGAGAGAGAGAGAGAGAGAGAGAGAGAGAGAGAGAGAGAGAGAGAGAGAGAGAGAGAGAGAACACAAAGACAGAGGTACAGTGGGTTAGGGTTGGGGGTCCCCTTCTCCAACCAGAACTCAAGAATTCACTCAGTCATAATGATCCAGCTGCACTAACATGAAGACAACACTGTTAGAGAACAGAAGGACTAAAATAAGTCATGGAGTCGTTTGTCTTGAACATCTGAACAGTTTTTTTTTCTTCTAAACTTTGACTTCCTGTCTTCTCTCATGGCTGTGGTCCTGATATTAGTATCTGTCTGGTTAAAAACAGGCCGTCTGTCAAACCAAAGATCATGTTTGTTTTTGGGGAAGAGAAACATCAAATTACCCTTTAATGAAATATTGTTTGATATTTATGTTGTTACAGATTTATTAACTGTAGACTCTCAGAGACTCACTGTGAAGTTGTGGCCTCAGCTCTGAAGTCCAACCCCTCCCATCTGAGACATCTGAACCTGAGTTTCAACAAGCTGCAGGATTCAGGAGTGAAGCTTCTCTCTGCAGGACTGGAGAGTCCAAACTGCAGACTGGAGACTCTGAAGTGAGACACCATTTCCTTCTGATCTAACAATAAGATGTGACAGCTGCTGCCTTAGATTTTTCTCTGTGGTTTTTCCATCAACTTTGGTCGAGCAGTTTGAATTTGTCGTTGTAAAACTTCAACACAGGAAGAAAAATCCGACATTTCAGAGTTGACTTTGAGGAGAACGATGGATGTAGAAAGGAAGCAGGAGAAAATCAGTCCCACAAATATGAAATAAAAAATTCCTCCAGATTTTCAAAAAGTTTAGAGATGATTTTACAAAGTTCCTCCAGATCAACTCTGAAAAAGTTCTTCTTCCATGTCCTTCAGGGTTCAAGAACATTGAATCATTAAAAACAGGAACAGTTTCTTCAGAGGTTCAATTTTTTTAAATATCAACTTTTAGATTTGGAGTTTTAGTCTTTAAATTTCAGAGACATTTTGAACATATTCATGAGTTAATATTGATGAATTACAACCATATCATACTGATATCAGACAGGAGTGTGACAGGTGTTTATTAGTCTTTTTGACACGTTACAATCATGAGGAGAAAGTCATGGACTAAACTTGTCCTCCCAGTTTCCTTGTTGTTGTTTCTTCAGCTAGCATCATTGTTTTCATCACAGTTCTTAAAGTAATAATGATGCTTCATAAATTCAGAGTCACAAAAAAACACCAAACAAACCAAATCTGAAAAAAATCCACTTTTTCATCAAATGAGTTTAATCGGTCAGAACATGAGGTTTGAGTTTTCATGAGGAGGAAACGAGAAAGATCTGCTCTGACAGTGAGAAACACAGACGTCTGAATTTACACTGACAGACACAGAGACACAGACAGAGAGACAGACACAGAAACACAGACAGACACACAAACACACAAACACAGACAGACACACAAACACAGACAGAGAGACAGACACACAAACACAGACAGAGAGACACAGACACACAAACACAGACAGACACACAGACAGAGAGACACAAACACAGACAGAGAGACACAAACACAGACACACAAACACAGACAGACACACAAACACAGACACTCAGAGATGTTCCTCTTCGTCTCTTTGCTGTGATGACTGAAGTCACAAAAACAAAGTTTTCTTCGTCACTTTTCTGATTGAACCAAAGAAGTTAAAGAACCAAACTCTCAGATTTTCTTCTTCTCAATATTATTTGAACCATTTAGATTTTTCTCCTGATCAATATTCAATGATCAGATTGATCAGGTTCCTGTTTTGGCTCCAGCCTGGTTGAGGGAGGTGGGCTCAGTGTCCTGGGTGACTCTCTCTGAGCTCTTCTTGGTTGAGAGTATTTCTGGTTTGTCTCTGACTTCCATGAACTCAGATCTGGAGGATTGCTGGCTGGTCCGGTCCAGTTCTGACAGTAGAGACAACACAGTCTGTTATTCTGGGTTGAGTGTTCTTGTTGAAGATCAGTGTACAGTGAGGGATGAAGGCAGACAAAGATCCTCCTGTTTCCTCCATGTCACAGTTCAAGTTCATTTTCAAGACTTTGATTGATCCGAGCGCTGAAGAGGAACAGGAAACGTGGAGTAGAGAGTGAGGGAGGACTTACAGCAAAGGATCATGGGAGTCCAACCAGCAACTGCTGCAACAAGGACTCCACCTTCTGAACACCTGAACCTCTAATCCAAACCAATGCTCCATCACATCTGATGTCTTGTCTGTTATTTTACATGGAGGGTCAGAGCAGACCAGATCATGAGCTCTGACAGACTGGATCTGGTCCAAAGGTCTCCTGTTGGAGTTCTCTAAGCTCCATATTTTAAACCTGAACACCTGAAGTTTGATTATTAATTATTTTTATCTTCATTCTCTTTCCTTTTTTCAGACTGAGGGACTGCAGTTTGTCAGAGATCAGCTGTTCTTCTCTGGCCTCAGCTCTGAAGTCCAACCCCTCCCATCTGAGACATCTGGACCTGACAGGAAACAATCTGCAGGATTCAGGAGTGAAGCTTCTCTCTGCAGGACTGGAGAGTCCAAACTGCAGACTGGAGACTCTGATGTGAGACACCATTTCCTTCTGTTCTAACAATAAGATGTGACAGCTGCTGCCTTAGATTTTTCTCTGTGGTTTTTCCATCAACTTTGGTCGAGCAGTTTGAATTTGTCGTTGTAAAACTTCAACACAGGAAGAAAAATCCGACATTTCAGAGTTGACTTTGAGGAGAACGATGGATGTAGAAAGGAAGCAGGAGAAAATCAGTCCTACAAATATTCAATAAAAAATTCCTCCAGATTTTCCAAAAGTTTAGAGATGATTTTACAAAGTTCCTCCAGATCAACTCTGAAAAAGTTCTTCTTCCATGTCCTTCAGGGTTCAAGAACATTGAATCATTAAAAACAGGAACAGTTTCTTCAGAGGTTCAATTTTTTTAAATATCAACTTTTAGATTTGGAGTTTTAGTCTTTAAATTTCAGAGACATTTTGAACATATTCATGAGTTAATATTGATGAATTACAACCATATCATACTGATATCAGACAGGAGTGTGACAGGTGTTTATTAGTCTTTTTGACACGTTACAATCATGAGGAGAAAGTCATGGACTAAACTTGGGCTCCCAGTTTCCTTGTTGTTGTTTCTTCAGCTAGCATCATTGTTTTCATCTCAGTTATTAAAGTAATAATGATGCTTCATAAATTCAGAGTCACAAAAAAACACCAAACAAACCAAATCTGAAAAAAATCCACTTTTTCATCAAATGAGTTTAATCGGTCAGAACATGAGGTTTGAGTTTTCATGAGGAGGAAACGAGAAAGATCTGCTCTGACAGTGAGAAACACAGACGCCTGAATTTACACTGACAGAGAGAGACAGAGACAGAGAGACAGACACACAAACACAGACAGAGAGACAGACACACAAACACAGACAGAGAGACACAAACACAGACAGAGACACAGACACACAAACACAGACAGAGAGACAGACACACAAACACAGACAGAGAGACAGACACACAAACACAGACAGAGACACAGACACACAAACACAGACAGAGACACAGACACACAAACACAGACAGAGACACAGACACACAAATACAAACACAGACAGAGACACAGACACACAAATACAAACACAGACAGAGACACAGACACACAAACACAGACACACAAACACAGACAGAGACACAGACACACAAACACAGACGCCTGAATTTACACTGACAGACACACAAATACAGACAGAGAGACAGACAAACAAACACAGACAGAGACACAAACACAGACAGAGAGACACACAAACACAGACAGAGAGACAGACAAACAAACACAGACAGAGACACAGACACAGACAGAGAGACACACAAACAAAGACACACAAACACAGAGACACAAACACAGACAGAGAGACACACAAACACAGACAGAGAGACAGACACACAAACACAGACAGAGAGACACTCAAACACAGACAGAGAGACAAAGACACAGACACACAGACAGAGACACAGACACACAAACACAGACGCCTGAATTTACACTGACAGACACACAAATACAGACAGAGAGACAGACAAACAAACACAGACAGAGACACAGACACACAAATACAAACACTGACAGAGACACAAACACACAAATACAAACACAGACAGAGACACAGACACACAAACACAGACGCCTGAATTTACACTGACAGACACACAAACACAGACAGAGAGACAGACATACAAACACAGACAGAGAGACAGACACACAAACACAGACAGAGAGACACACAAAGACACACAAACACAGAGACACAAACACAGACAGAGAGACACACAAACACAGACAGAGAGACAGACACACAAACACAGACAGAGAGACACTCAAACACAGACAGAGAGACAAAGACACAGACACACAAACACAGACAGAGACACAGACACACAAACACAGACACACAAACAGAGACACAGACACACAAACACAGACGCCTGAATTTACACTGACAGACACACAAATACAGACAGAGAGACAGACAAACAAACACAGACAGAGACACAGACACAGACAGAGAGACACACAAACAAAGACACACAAACACAGAGACACAAACACAGACAGAGAGACAGACAAACACAGACAGAGAGACAGACACACAAACACAGACAGAGAGACACTCAAACACAGACAGAGAGACAAAGACACAGACACACAAACACAGACAGAGACACAGACACACACAGAGACACACAAACACAGACACACAGACACACAAACACAGACAGAGAGACACAGACAGACACACAGACACAGACACACAAACACAGACAGAGAGACACAAACACAGACAGAGAGACACAGACACACAAACACAGACACACAGACAGAGACACAGACACACAAACACAGACACACAAACACAGACAGAGACACAGACACACAAACACAGACACACACACAGACACACAAACACAGACAGAGAGACACAGACAGACAAACACAGACACACAGACACAGACAGAGAGACACAGACACACAAACACAGACACACAGACACACAAACACAGACACAAACACAGACACACAAACACAGACAGAGACACAGACACACAAACACAGACACACAAACACAGACACACAAACACAGACAGAGAGACACAGACACACAGACACAGACACACAAACACAGACAGAGACACAGACACACAAACACAGACGCCTGAATTTACACTGACAGACACACAAATACAGACAGAGAGACAGACAAACAAACACAGACAGAGACACAAACACAGACAGAGAGACACACAAACACAGACAGAGAGACAGACAAACAAACACAGACAGAGACACAGACACAGACAGAGAGACACACAAACAAAGACACACAAACACAGAGACACAAACACAGACAGAGAGACACACAAACACAGACAGAGAGACAGACACACAAACACAGACAGAGAGACACTCAAACACAGACAGAGAGACAAAGACACAGACACACAGACAGAGACACAGACACACAAACACAGACGCCTGAATTTACACTGACAGACACACAAATACAGACAGAGAGACAGACAAACAAACACAGACAGAGACACAGACACACAAATACAAACACTGACAGAGACACAAACACACAAATACAAACACAGACAGAGACACAGACACACAAACACAGACGCCTGAATTTACACTGACAGACACACAAACACAGACAGAGAGACAGACATACAAACACAGACAGAGAGACAGACACACAAACACAGACAGAGAGACACACAAAGACACACAAACACAGAGACACAAACACAGACAGAGAGACACACAAACACAGACAGAGAGACAGACACACAAACACAGACAGAGAGACACTCAAACACAGACAGAGAGACAAAGACACAGACACACAAACACAGACAGAGACACAGACACACAAACACAGACACACAAACAGAGACACAGACACACAAACACAGACGCCTGAATTTACACTGACAGACACACAAATACAGACAGAGAGACAGACAAACAAACACAGACAGAGACACAGACACAGACAGAGAGACACACAAACAAAGACACACAAACACAGAGACACAAACACAGACAGAGAGACAGACAAACACAGACAGAGAGACAGACACACAAACACAGACAGAGAGACACTCAAACACAGACAGAGAGACAAAGACACAGACACACAAACACAGACAGAGACACAGACACACACAGAGACACACAAACACAGACACACAGACACACAAACACAGACAGAGAGACACAGACAGACAAACACAGACACACAGACACAGACACACAAACACAGACAGAGAGACACAAACACAGACAGAGAGACACAGACACACAAACACAGACACACAGACAGAGACACAGACACACAAACACAGACACACAAACACAGACAGAGACACAGACACACAAACACAGACACACACACAGACACACAAACACAGACAGAGAGACACAGACAGACAAACACAGACACACAGACACAGACAGAGAGACACAGACACACAAACACAGACACACAGACACACAAACACAGACACAAACACAGACACACAAACACAGACAGAGACACAGACACACAAACACAGACACACAAACACAGACACACAAACACAGACAGAGAGACACAGACACACAGACACACAAACACAGACAGAGACACAGACGCACAAACACAGACAGAGACACAGACACACAAACACAGACACTCAGAGATGTTCCTCTTCGTCTCTTTGCTGTGATGACTGAAGTCACAAAAACAAAGTTTTCTTCGTCACTTTTCTGATTGAACCAAAGAAGTTAAAGAACCAAACTCTCCGATTTTCTTCTTCTCAATATTATTTGAACCATTTAGATTTTTCTCCTGATCAATATTCAATGATCAGATTGATCAGGTTCCTGTTTTGGCTCCAGCCTGGTTGAGGGAGGTGGGCTCAGTGTCCTGGGTGACTCTCTCTGAGCTCTTCTTGGTTGAGAGTATTTCTGGTTTGTCTCTGACTTCCATGAACTCAGATCTGGAGGATTGCTGGCTGGTCCGGTCCAGTTCTGACAGTAGAGACAACACAGTCTGTTATTCTGGGTTGAGTGTTCTTGTTGAAGATCAGTGTACAGTGAGGGATGAAGGCAGACAAAGATCCTCCTGTTTCCTCCATGTCACAGTTCAAGTTCATTTTCAAGACTTTGATTGATCCGAGCGCTGAAGAGGAACAGGAAACGTGGAGTAGAGAGTGAGGGAGGACTTACAGCAAAGGATCATGGGAGTCCAACCAGCAACTGCTGCAACAAGGACTCCACCTTCTGAACATCTGAACCTCTAATCCAAACCAGTGCTCCATCACATCTGATGTCTTGTCTGTTATTTTACATGGAGGGTCAGAGCAGACCAGATCATGAGCTCTGACAGACTGGATCTGGTCCAAAGGTCTCCTGTTGGAGTTCTCTAAGCTCCATATTTTAAACCTGAACACCTGAAGTTTGATTATTAATTATTTTTATCTTCATTCTCTTTACTTTTTTCAGACTGAGTGGCTGCAGTTTGACAAAGATCAGCTGTTCTTCTCTGGCCTCAGCTCTGAAGTCCAACCCCTCCCATCTGAGACATCTGGACCTGAGTTTCAACAAGCTGCAGGATTCAGGAGTGAAGCTTCTCTCTGCAGGACTGGAGAGTCCAAACTGCAGACTGGAGACTCTGAAGTGAGACACCATTTCCTTCTGTTCTAACAATAAGATGTGACAGCTGCTGCCTTAGATTTTTCTCTGTGGTTTTTCCATCAACTTTGGTCGAGCAGTTTGAATTTGTCGTTGTAAAACTTCAACACAGGAAGAAAAATCTGACATTTCAGAGTTGACTTTGAGGAGAACGATGGATGTAGAAAGGAAGCAGGAGAAAATCAGTCCTACAAATATTCAATAAAAAATTCCTCCAGATTTTCAAAAAGTTTAGAGATGATTTTACAAAGTTCCTCCAGATCAACTCTGAAAAAGTTCTTCTTCCATGTCCTTCAGGGTTCAAGAACATTGAATCATTAAAAACAGGAACAGTTTCTTCAGAGGTTCAATTTTTTTAAATATAAACTTTTAGATTTGGAGTTTTAGTCTTTAAATTTCAGAGACATTTTGAACATATTCATGAGTTAATATTGATGAATTACAACCATATCATACTGATATCAGACAGGAGTGTGACAGGTGTTTATTAGTCTTTTTGACACGTTACAATCATGAGGAGAAAGTCATGGACTAAACTTGGGCTCCCAGTTTCCTTGTTGTTGTTTCTTCAGCTAGCATCATTGTTTTCATCTCAGTTATTAAAGTAATAATGATGCTTCATAAATTCAGAGTCACAAAAAAACACCAAACAAACCAAATCTGAAAAAAATCCACTTTTTCATCAAATGAGTTTAATCGGTCAGAACATGAGGTTTGAGTTTTCATGAGGAGGAAACGAGAAAGATCTGCTCTGACAGTGAGAAACACAGACGCCTGAATTTACACTGACAGACAGAGAGACACAGACAGAGACACAGACACACAAACACAGACAGACACACAAACACAGACAGAGAGACACAAACACAGACACACAAACACAGACACACAAACACAGACAGAGAGACAGACAGAGACACAGACACACAAACACAGACAGAGAGACAGACATACAAACACAGACACACAAACACAGACAGAGAGACACAAACACAGACAGAGACACAGACACACAAACACAGACAGAGACACAGACACACAAATACAAACACAGACAGAGACACAGACACACAAATACAAACACAGACAGAGACACAGACACACAAACACAGACAGAGACACACAAACACAGACACACAAATACAGACAGAGAGACAGACAAACAAACACAGACAGAGACACAAACACAGAGAGACACACAAACACAGACAGAGAGACAAAGACACACAAACACAGACAGAGACACAGACACACACAGAGACACACAAACACAGACACACAGACACACAAACACAGACAGAGAGACACAGACAGACAAACACAGACACACAAACACAAACACAGACAGAGAGACACTCAAACACAGACAGAGAGACAAAGACACACAAACACAGACAGAGACACAGACACACACAGAGACACACAAACACAGACACACAGACACACAAACACAGACAGAGAGACACAGACAGACAAACACAGACACACAAACACAAACACAGACAGAGAGACACAGACAGACAAACACAGACACACAGACACACAAACACAGACAGAGAGACACAGACACACAAACACAGACACACAAACACAGACAGAGACACAGACAGACAAACACAGACACACAAACACAGACAGAGACACAAACACACAAACACAGACACACAAACACAGACAGAGACACAGACACACAAACACAGACACACAAACACAGACAGAGACACAGACACACAAACACAGACACACAAACACAGACAGAGACACAGACAGACAAACACAGACACACAAACACAGACAGAGACACACAAACACAGACACACAAACACAGACAGAGACACACAAACACAGACACACAAACACAGACAGAGACACAGACAGAGAGACACAAACACAGACACACAAACACACAAACACAGACACACAAACACAGACAGAGACACAGACACACAAACACAGACAGAGACACAGACACACAAACACAGACACTCAGAGATGTTCCTCTTCAGACGTCTCTCTGCCTGCTCCTGCTGCTTGAGCTTTAATCATTTCTTCATGACTTTTTAATCACTTGACTAGTCTTGGTTTTGATTTTACTTTTCTCTTTTAAGTAAACCAAGATCTTTAAAATCATTTTTGCGCTTTTTACTATACTTTTTACTTTACCGAGTGACTGGATAATACAGCTAACCAGCACCAAGATGCCCCACTTCAGCACGGATGATTACCACAAACTGCTTCAGAAAATTGCAGTGCTAGAGACCAAAATCAACCGATTAGAAGCAAATGTGGATAGAAACGGACGGTGCGGGAATGAAACAACATCTTGTGACCAGAACCATAACACACAGCTGATCACTATCGACCAAGAAGACTACGGATCCTCCAATGCCTCTTCTTCGGATTCCCTCGGAGCTAAACCCAAATCATCTCACTGGAATATGGGAGGACAAGTAACAAGCAGAGCCCAGCACCCTGAGATCTGTGATGAGACTGGCTGGCCTAAACTATCTTCAACACCTGTCCAGCGTAAGAAGCAGCCATGGATAGCTGCCAAAGGAGGCCCTAAAATCAAAAACAATCTCCCCCCGCAGCAGCCATCCCTCTCACTGCACAACAGATTTGCTCCACTGTTACGGAATCCTGGATCCTCATCTCCGCATAGCAGGGTAAGATCTGAGAGAAAATCAAAAAACGGGGAACCTCAAACATTGATTGTGGGTGATTCTGCTATAAAAGACATACAAAACATGAGCAAAAACAGCAAAGTGCTCTGCTTCCCCAAGGATATGGTCTGTGACATAACAGGCAAAATTCAGGACATAGTGGCCTCATATCCCTCTCTGACAGCTATTGTGATTCACTGTGGAGCTAATGACATTGTAACAGAACAATCTGAAAAACTAAAACGTGATTTCAGTGAACTATTAAAAACAGTCAGCTCCCTGAATGCTCAGGTATTCATCAGTGGCCCCCTTCCACCAATCAAAAGAGGAGATATGAGATTTAGCAGACTTTTTGCCCTGAATCGATGGCTATCTACTGCCTGTACCAAAGTCAACTTTATTGATAACTTCAGGCTGTTCTGGGACCGCAGGCATTACTTCAGAGCAGACGGACTCTCTCTAAACAAAGCTGGAGTGAAACTATTCACCTCCAACCTGTATCACTCCCTGCGTCACCCATCTGTCAAGGACAAGAGACAAGAGGCAAAAAGACATGAGATAAAACACCACGGCCTTGACAGAGAGACGCCTCGGGCCCCCCCGCGCACAAAAAGCTTTGGTTCAAGCCAGAAGGAGGAGTCTGTACTTCTTCTACCACCGCTCTTCTTAGAGGACCCACCCTGCTCAAGCAAGGAGGAGGAATCTCTACTTCCTGTATGCCCACCTACCGAGGAAGACGTGCCCTGCCAAACGTCACCCATAGCATCCTCCTCCCTGGGCACACCATCCCCCTCCTCCTCCCTCCTGGATTTTCCAGCTGAACTGAGAGAACTGGAGAATGCTGGAGTGAGACTTAGCGGCACGCCTCTCCACCACTCCAGCCACAGGACCGTCTTCCCCCTCCAAACCCCCCAAATCGCCCCAAATCCTCCAAACAGCAACGTGCCCCTCCTCCTCCCCCACGACAAGGAGTACTGCAGCATCCTCTCCCTCAGCGTGATAAGAGCACAGGACTAACAGTGAGGAACACCTCGTTCTCAATAAGCTCCTGCTGATATGTTTTGGGTCCAGGCAAGGATAACTATAGTTATATCTCTTCCCAGGACAGCCTGCGGCCCGATGAGATAACGCCACCAATCCCAGTCATAATAAGTAATAGACATACTAATCTGCCTAAAAACAGAAGGTATCTAACTAAGAATTTATCAAACTTAGTCTCCATCCCCCGTCAGCCCATCATGAAAACCAGTACAGAAAATTTCTCTAGCACACTACACTCAGCTCTTTTAAATGTCAGATCTTTAGCTGGAAAATCATTCTTAATCAACGATCTTATCATCAAGCACAATCTCAACTTAATGTTTTTAACTGAAACCTGGTTAGGACAAGATAACAGTGCAACTGTTCTTATTGAGTCAGCCCCCCCTAACTTCAGCTTTATGAGTGAAACGAGGAAGCATAGAAAAGGAGGTGGAGTAGCTATTCTATTCAAGGACTCAATGCAATGTAAACAGATGTACTACGGGAATTTTCCTTCCTTTGAATATGTGGCCTTCCAGTTGAACTCTGCTACTAGAGCAATATTCCTTAACATCTACAGACCTCCTAAATACTGTGTGAATTTTTTTGATGACTTTACTGAATTGCTGTCTATAATCTGTATTGACTTTGACTGTGTAGTGATTGTTGGTGATTTTAACATTCACGTTGACAACCCCCAGGACAGAGGCACCAAAGAATTGTGCTGTCTCCTTGATAACTATGGTTTGACCCAACATGTAACAGAGCCCACACACAATAGAGGTCACACTCTAGACCTAATTATTTCCAAGGGCCTGAACATACCCAAAATTATGGTTACTGATGTTGCTATTTCTGATCACTCCTGTGTGTTTTTTGAGAGTACTATCTCTATGTTATTCACCACTGCTCAGACAGAGGTAATCACCAAGCGGCTTATCACTGACTACACCAGTGAAATATTTAATCAGGCTTTGACTCCTCTCCCAGCTCTCTCACGGCTCTCGGTCAATGAGCTTGTAGAAGACCTTAGCTCTAGAATCACAAATGTGATGGATGCCATTGCGCCCACCAAGGTGAAAATAGTCTCTGGCAAGAAAAGATCTCCATGGAGGAATGCCGCGCTGGTCAGAGCTGAAAAAAGAGAGTGTCGGAAAGCCGAACGCAGATGGCGAAAGACAAGCCTTCAGGTTCACTATCAGCTCTATAAAGAGAGACTTCGTATCTTTAACCTAGAACTAAGAAATGCTAGACGATCCTTCTTCTCAGACATCATCACCAAAAACAAAAATAATGCACGCGCCCTATTTACCACAGTCGACAGGCTAACAAACCCTCCAGTATCAGTAGCCTCTGAATTTCTGTCTGCCAAGGCTTGTAATGAATTTGCCTCCTTCTTCAATAACAAAATCCAGAAAATTAGACAAACAGTCAGTAGCTCAATATCCGGTACAGGATATGTGTTGTCCATGTGTACTAACCCCAGTAGCATGACACAATTCAACCCGATCAACATTAAAACCCTGGAGGACATCATACTAAATCTGAACTCCTCCACCTGCTGCCTTGATATTCTGCCAACAGGTTTCTTTAAAACAGTTTCTAATTGCATGGCCTCAGATCTTCTACAGATTGTCAACATGTCACTTCTGTCAGGTGTCTTTCCACAGGCCCTGAAAACTGCTGTCATAAAGCCTCTCCTAAAAAAAAGCAACCTAGACAACTCAGTAATGAACAATTATAGGCCTATATCGAACCTCCCGTTTTTAAGCAAAATCATTGAAAAAGCAGCCTTCCAACAGCTTCACAACTTCTTAGTCCTAAACAATTGTTTTGACGTTTTCCAGTCAGGGTTTCGACCGCATCACAGCACTGAGACTGCTCTTATCAAAGTCTTTAACGACATCCACTTAAACTCAGACAATGGCAAAATCTCAGTCCTAGTATTGCTCGATCTCAGTGCCGCTTTCGACACGGTTGACCACAGCATCCTACTCGATCGACTGGAAAACTGGGTGGGACTTTCTGGAACAGTACTAAACTGGTTTGCATCCTACTTAAAGGATAGAGACTACTTTGTGTCTCTAGGTAATTACACATCAGAGCGAACAAAAATGACATGTGGGGTTCCCCAAGGCTCCATTCTGGGGCCACTCCTGTTCAACATTTACATGCTCCCTCTAACTCAAATCATAGCAAACAACAAAATATCTTACCATAATTATGCAGACGACACACAGATTTACATAACCATGTCGCCAGGCGACTACAATCCAATACAAACACTGAGTCAGTGTATTGAACAAATCAACGATTGGATGTGTCAGAATTTTCTTCAACTAAACAAAGATAAAACTGAAGTAATTGTATTTGGATCAGAAGACGAGCGATTAAAAGTCTGTGCTCAGCTTCAATCGATAATGTTAAAAAGCACAAACCAAGCCAGAAACCTTGGTGTTGTCATGGACTCAGACCTGAATCTTAACAGCCACATAAAGACAATTACAAAGTCAGCCTACTATCACCTGAAGAATATATCAAGGGTCAAAGGACTGATGACCCAGCAGGATTTGGAAAAGCTTGTCCATGCATTTATCTTCAGCAGACTTGACTACTGTAACAGTGTCTTCACAGGTCTCCCCAAAAAATCCATCAGACAGCTCCAACTGATTCAGAATGCTGCTGCTGGAGTCCTCACTAAGACCAAGAAAGTAGATCATATCACTCCAGTTCTCAGATCTTTACACTGGCTTCCCGTCTGTCAAAGAATTGATTTTAAGATACTATTGCTGGTTTTTAAAGCACTGAATGGATCAGGACCAAAATACATTTCTGATATGCTGATACGTTACGAACCATCCAGACCGCTCAGATCATCAGGAGCAGGTCTGCTCTCTGTCCCCAGAGTCAGAACTAAACGTGGAGAAGCAGCTTTTAGTTTTTATGCTCCTCATATCTGGAACAAACTCCCTGAAAACTGTAGGTCTGCTGAAACTCTCAGCTCTTTTAAATCACAACTGAAAACGCATATGTTTGCTGTGGCCTATCATTAAATCAAACCTGAGGCCTTTAATCAACATCTTCATCATCTGCCTGTCTTGATCTTTTTTTCTATCTCTCCAATCTAACCTTTGTTTTCTTTTATCTTCAATCTTACTTTAGCTTTGAATGTAACTTTTAATCTGTTAAATGTCTTTTACGCTGTTTTTACTTTTTAAATTGTGTTGAATGTTTTGCCTGCTTGTTTCATGTAAAGCACCTTGAATTGCCCTGCTGCTGAAATGTGCTACACAAATAAACTTGACTTGACTTGACTTGACTTCATCTCTTTGCTGTGATGACTGAAGTCACAAAAACAAAGTTTTCTTCGTCACTTTTCTGATTGAACCAAAGAAGTTAAAGAACCAAACTCTCAGATTTTCTTCTTCTCAATATTATTTGAACCATTTAGATTTTTCTCCTGATCAATATTCAATGATCAGATTGATCAGGTTCCTGTTTTGGCTCCAGCCTGGTTGAGGGAGGTGGGCTCAGTGTCCTGGGTGACTCTCTCTGAGCTCTTCTTGGTTGAGAGTCTTTCTGGTTTGTCTCTGACTTCCATGAACTCAGATCTGGAGGATTGCTGGCTGGTCCGGTCCAGTTCTGACAGTAGAGACAACACAGTCTGTTATTCTGGGTTGAGTGTTCTTGTTGAAGATCAGTGTACAGTGAGGGATGAAGGCAGACAAAGATCCTCCTGTTTCCTCCATGTCACAGTTCAAGTTCATTTTCTTTTTTTTTTAATACTTTATTTTCAGTTTTAAACTTTACAAAACTGTACGAGACAAACAACGGTAAAGAAACAATCAAAAACAATCAAAAGGGCTGCCAGACAATTGTAGTTTTACATGAATTTTCAGAAAAAAGAAACAGTTGCATCAGTTGAACCAAGTACCATCATATGAAAGATTAAGTCAGGTATCACACCTGACACTGAGCCAAGAAGGGTCCCCAAGTTCTCTCAAATCTGTTCGGGTTGTTGGGTTTGTGCAAGCGCAGTCTTTCCATTTGAATAGTCGACAACATCTCGTTGAGCCAGTGAGCAAAGGTGGGAGGAGTGCTAGACTTCCAAGTTAAGAGAATAATCTTCTTGGCCACCACCATCCCTAGGTTCAGGGCAACTTGAGTGTCATGCGGAAAATCAGAAGTCTCAGTCGAGCATCCAAGGATAGCCAGGACATGGTTAGGCTGAATGGCTCTGGAGTAAGCTTTGGACAGATGTTCAAATATAGCTGACCAATAGTTGTGCAACTCAGGACATGACCAGAAAAGATGCGCTAGTGAGCCCTCAGCAATATGACACTTATCACATGCAGGGGACACGGATGGGAAAATACGATTTAGTTTTGTTTTGGAGTAGTGCAATCTGTGCAACACCTTGTACTGAATTAACCTGTAACGTGAGTTAATAGAACAACAATGGACTTGGGACATTGCATGCTCCCAAAGTTCTGCTGATATTTCAGAGTTCAAGTCCCTGGACCACGCTTCCCTGATAAAATCAGAGGAAACTGACTTAGTAAATGAATCCACAAATTTCGATATTAACCGTTTGGATTCTGGAGGGAGCTGGAGGGTCTCAAGGAAGGGATGGGTGGTGGGGGTGGAATTGAGATGTGGCCAATTCTCCTTAACATAGTGTCTGACTTGGAGGTAACGAAAAAAGTGAGAATTCGGAAGATTAAATTTTTTGCTTAACTGAGCAAATGATGCCAGTTGACCGTTGATGTACAGATCTGAAAATGTTTTAACACCCTTCTCCCTCCAGAGCGCAAACACTCCGTCCAACCGGGCAGGCAGGGAAGAATGATTTTGACATATGGGTGCGTGTACGGAGACACTGGGAACCCGGCACGCTGCTTTTATTTGCTTCAAAATGCGTAAAGAATTTTTCACGGTGAAGTTATGTTTAAGTAGTTTCATTACTGGGGCGGGGTCAGAAAACAAAAGTGCAGGAAGTGATGACATGTCAACCGCGGAGGCTTCCAACTGTAACCACAAAGGGTTCTCCTCTGGTTTAACACTTCCACCCTTCCAGTAAGAAAGGGCCCTGGAGTTGGCTGCCCAGTAGTAATGTTTAAAAACAGGCAGTCCCAGACCACCATTCCTGGAAGGTTTTTGAAGGTGAGCCTTAGATATCCTGTGTGATTTATAACCCCACACAAAGGGCAATACGATAGAGTCAAGCTTCTTAAAAAACGATGCATTTAAGAATATAGGCAAGTTCTGGAAGAGGTATAAAAACCTGGGTAGGCTCACCATTTTGATTGCGTTTACTCGGCCGATCATAGATAGGGGCAATATTCTCCAGGACTCAATATTTGTTTTAAGTTTTTCTATGGATTCTGTAAAATTAAATTTGAAGAGATGCCCAGGACTTTTCGTCAGTTTAAGTCCTAAGTAGGTGAAATATTCCTTCGTCACTTTAAAAGGCAGTTTTGTCAAAAAATCATCCGTGAGTTGGTCTGTTAAGGGCATGAACTCACTCTTCCCCCAGTTTATAGTATAGCCAGAGATGCTCCCAAAGTCATTTATGTATTCTAGTAAGACAGGAATGGAAACCATGGGGTCAGCTAAACAGACAAGGAGGTCGTCTGCGTACAGAGTCACGCAGGTCTCAGTACCGCCTGATCTAATACCTTTAATATATGGATGTCCTCTAATACCAATGGCCAACGGCTCCAACGCTATATTGAAGAGCAGGGGGGACAATGGGTCTCCCTGACGGACGCCGCGTTGCAGGGTGAACGAACCTGAACTGTCCCCATTCGTTAGAATGGAAGATTTCGGATTGCTGTATAATATCTTGACCCACTCTATGAAAGTGTCGCCGAATCCAAATTTTTTAAGTGTTGCAAATAGATAGGGCCATTCTATCATGTCGAATGCCTTGCGAGCGTCTAAGGACAGTAAAGCTGCTCTATCATCTTTGCTATAATCTGCATAAATTATATTAAGGATTTTGCGAACATTACAGAAGGAGTACCTGCCTGGGATAAATCCTGTTTGGTCAGGGTGAATAATACTTGCTACATTCTTCCCGAGCCGGTTCGCTAGAACTTTTGTAATTATTTTCAAATCGTAATTTAGCAGGGCAATAGGCCTGTAGCTGCCCGGGTCTGTTTCATCCTTGTCTTTTTTTAATAAAACGCAAATATTTGCTTCACTGAGAGAGGGTGGAAGCTGTTTGTTTTTAAACGTGTCACGAATCATTCTCAACAGAGGGGGTGCTAGGATCCCAAGAAAAGCTTTGTAAAACTCTGGCCCAAACCCATCTGGGCCCGGCGCTTTACCAGTGGGGAACGCTCTGATGGCGTCCTGTAACTCAGAAAGAGAGAACTCTGAGTCCAGACTCTTCCTAAAAACTGTGTCTAATTTTGGAAAGTTAAGCGAGTCAAAAAAATGGTCGAAGTCTTCCTGTGTAGCGGTTGATTCGGAGGTGTAAATTTCTGAGTAGAATTCTTTAAAACGGTCATTGATGTCCTTCAAGTCTGTAAGCATCTCTCCAGATTCAGATTTTATTTTATAAATAGCTCGTTTTGCTTGTTCTCCTTTTAACTGTCTCGCCAGTAGCTTTTGTGGTTTGTCACCGAGCTCAAAGTGTCTCCGTTTAAGTTTTAATAATAAATTGCCAATCTGTTCTCCCAGAATGGAATTATACTCGTACTTTAATTTAATGATTGTGTTATAATCTGATTGGAGTAGTGAATTTCGATAGACCTGTTCAGCAGTCTGTAGCTCTTTGTCAATCTCTGCCAATCTGCCACACTTAGTCTTTTTCAGTGTTGCTTCATACGAAATAATTTGCCCCTTAATATAAGCTTTTAGAGTTTCCCACAAAGTAGTGTCGTTCACCTCCCCATTGTCATTGGTCTCAAGGAACTGTGTTATGTGCGTGGTGATATATGTTTTAAAAGCCTGATCCTCCAGGAGGTAAGGATTAAAACGCCAACTATAGGCTTGTTTACGGGAGCACAGTTTAAGGTTAATATTAACTGGACTGTGGTCAGATATTAGTATGTTGTGATATTTAGTGTAGGTGATGTTAGAAATTAATCTGGAATCAACTAGAAAATAATCAATCCGTGTGTATGATCTGTGCACATGAGAGTAGAAAGAATAGTCCCTGTCAGATGGGTGCTGCAATCTCCAAATATCCACCACCTTCTTTGTTTTCATCAAATTGTTAATAGTTTGTACAGCAAGAATGTTAGGTGGGGGGTAGAAGACATCCTATCTAAATAAGGGTCCAGGTAGCAATTAAAATCGCCCCCTATCACTATGTGGCTTGAATCATCGTCTGGAATCAGATCAAACACCTTTCGGAAGAAAGCCGGATCATCTGTGTTCGGCCCATAAATATTCACTAGCGTGATAGGGAATGAATTGATGTGTCCAGTTACAATTATAAACCTGCCGTTTGGGTCAGTTGTTGATGATTGAAATCGAAAAGGCACAGTCTTTCGGAAGAGAATGGCAACACCACGTGCGTTTGATGTAAATGGTGAATGATAGACCTGTGAGATCCAATTAGCCCTTAGTTTCCTATGCTGAGTGGCTGTAACATGAGTTTCTTGTAAAAACATAATGTCGGATTTCAATGATTTCAAGTGTGAGAACACTTTGCCTCTTTTGACTGGGTTACCCAAACCACGTACATTCCAAGAGACCAAGGACTTGAAATCCAGAGTATTATTCACATATGGTACCTTTTGCATTAGAATGAAAAACAAACTTAGCACTCAGTCTGGCAGCTAATCTCAAACAAAAAACAGAAATAACATGAACCATTAACAAACACACAAACAAATCCCTCACCCAAAGCTTCCCCAAGTGAAGCGTGGTTACCCTCATCCGCAACTGGGATCGCCGGTCAAAGAAAAAAAACAAAAGGAGAATACCTCCATCCAACCGCCCCTCATTAGTACACAGAAAAGTAAGTTAAACATTGAGAAAAAAAAACCGCTAGGGTAAAGATTTGCTCAGAACATATTTAGACTCCGCTCATCTATAGAAAAGTGAACTTTCAGAGTTCTTGGTTTATGAAAGTCTTAGCTTCGTCCGGATGGTTGAATGCTTTTACTTGCCCTTGGTGGTGAATGTGGAGCCTGGCCGGGAAGCGCAGCGAATGACGAATCTCCTTCTCTCTCAGCAGCTGCATCACCTCGCGAAAGCCCCGGCGCTTCTCCGTCACCTCCGCGGTGTAGTCGGGGAAGATCAGGATTCGGTTACCGTTGTATTCCATTGAGCTCTGCCTCCCGAGCCGCAGAATCTTCTCCTTCTCCTGTGTTAAGTGCACCCGTGCGATTATCATGCGGGGTCTGGATCCTTCTGGTGGTTTGGGCTGTAGTGTACGATGCGCTCTATCGATAACGACCGGCTTGGCGAAGTTGTCGTCCCCCAGCAGCTTCGGGATCAGGTTGGACAC
The DNA here is from genome assembly GCA_962446985.1 of Xyrichtys novacula. Lineage (NCBI taxonomy): Eukaryota > Metazoa > Chordata > Actinopteri > Labriformes > Labridae > Xyrichtys > Xyrichtys novacula. The sequence continues at coordinate 478,356 of OY660886.1, forward strand.
AAACTCAGTCGGCCTCCCCTTCTCCTCGCCTTCAGGGATGCCAATAATTCTTATGTTGTTGCGCCTGGATCTCCCTTCGAGATCTGAAAGCTTGGCCCGTAGCTTTATATTTTCTTTCTGCAGTTCGGTGATTGAAGTTTCCACCGCATGTATGCGTTGGTCGTGGTCCGCGGCCTGGCTCTCGGCAGAAGTCAGCCTCTCGGTTAGCTCCCGCTGAGCGGATAAAATGCTCTGAAAACTCTGCTCAAACTTATCAAACCTCTCATTAAAGGACTGTAGGAGCATATCTGACAATTTATGCCAGGCGAGTGGAATCTCATCTTCATATTTAGCGGGAGACATGCCCGGATCAGTGACTGGTGATTTGCCAGGTTGATTTTTGGCTTGGTCGCGGCTAGCATGAGCTGCAGTGTCAGCTAGCGGGCGGCTAACGTTGGCTCCCTTTCCTCCCTTTCCTCCTGCAGTTTTACCGGACATTTTTGCGTTCCTTTCGATAGTGGTGTAGACACGAAATAAAGTTCAACAAAAAAGGCGAGTCAAATGATCAAAAAAGCGGTTTTAAACAGTAAGATTTGGCGTACTACGAGGAGCTCTAAAAAACACGTCTACTCTGCTCGCATCTCCGACCACACCCCCCTTCAAGTTCATTTTGAAGACTTTGATTGATCCGAGCGCTGAAGAGGAACAGGAAACGTGGAGTAGAGAGTGAGGGAGGACTTACAGCAAAGGATCATGGGAGTCCAACCAGCAACTGCTGCAACAAGGACTCCACCTTCTGAACATCTGAACCTCTAATCCAAACCAGTGCTCCATCACATCTGATGTCTTGTCTGTTATTTTACATGGAGGGTCAGAGCAGACCAGATCATGAGCTCTGACAGACTGGATCTGGTCCAAAGGTCTCCTGTTGGAGTTCTCTAAGCTCCATATTTTAAACCTGAACACCTGAAGTTTGATTATTAATTATTTTTATCTTCATTCTCTTTACTTTTTTCAGACTGAGTGGCTGCAGTTTGACAGAGATCAGCTGTTCTTCTCTGGCCTCAGCTCTGAAGTTCAACCCCTCCCATCTGAGACATCTGGACCTGACAGGAAACAATCTGCAGGATTCAGGAGTGAAGCTTCTCTCTGCAGGACTGCAGAGTCCAAACTGCAGACTGGAGACTCTGATGTGAGACACCATTTCCTTCTGATCTAACAATAAGATGTGACAGCTGCTGCCTTAGATTTTTCTCTGTGGTTTTTCCATCAACTTTGGTCGAGCAGTTTGAATTTGTCGTTGTAAAACTTCAACACAGGAAGAAAAATCCGACATTTCAGAGTTGACTTTGAGGAGAACGATGGATGTAGAAAGGAAGCAGGAGAAAATCAGTCCCACAAATATTCAATAAAAAATTCCTCCAGATTTTCAAAAAGTTTAGAGATGATTTTACAAAGTTCCTCCAGATCAACTCTGAAAAAGTTCTTCTTCCATGTCCTTCAGGGTTCAAGAACATTGAATCATTAAAAACAGGAACAGTTTCTTCAGAGGTTCAATTTTTTTAAATATAAACTTTTAGATTTGGAGTTTTAGTCTTTAAATTTCAGAGACATTTTGAACATATTCATGAGTTAATATTGATGAATTACAACCATATCATACTGATATCAGACAGGAGTGTGACAGGTGTTTATTAGTCTTTTTGACACGTTACAATCATGAGGAGAAAGTCATGGACTAAACTTGGGCTCCCAGTTTCCTTGTTGTTGTTTCTTCAGCTAGCATCATTGTTTTCATCACAGTTATTAAAGTAATAATGATGCTTCATAAATTCAGAGTCACAAAAAAACACCAAACAAACCAAATCTGAAAAAAATCCACTTTTTCATCAAATGAGTTTAATCGGTCAGAACATGAGGTTTGAGTTTTCATGAGGAGGAAACGAGAAAGATCTGCTCTGACAGTGAGAAACACAGACGTCTGAATTTACACTGACAGACAGAGAGACACAGACAGAGACACAGACATACAAACACAGACACACAAACACAGACAGAGAGACACAAACACAGACACACAAACACAGACACACAAACACAGACAGAGAGACAGACACACAAACACAGACAGAGACACAGACACAGACACACAAATACAAACACAGACAGAGACACAGACACACAAACACAGACAGAGACACAGACACAGACACACAAATACAAACACAGACAGAGACACAGACATACAAACACAGACACACAAACACAGACAGAGACACAGACACACAAACACAGACAGAGACACAGACACAGACAGAGAGACAGACATACAAACACAGACACACAAACACAGACAGAGAGACAGACACACAAACACAGACAGAGACACAGACACACAAATACAAACACAGACAGAGACACAGACACACAAATACAAACACAGACAGAGACACAGACACACAAACACAGACACACAAACACAGACACACAAACACAGACACACAAACACAGACAGAGACACAGACACACAAACACAGACGCCTGAATTTACACTGACAGACACACAAATACAGACAGAGAGACAGACAAACAAACACAGACAGAGACACAAACACAGACAGAGAGACACACAAACACAGACAGAGAGACAGACACACAAACACAGACAGAGAGACAAAGACACAAACACAGACAGAGACACAGACACACACAGAGACACACAAACACAGACACACAGACACACAAACACAGACAGGGAGACACAGACAGACAAACACAGACACACAGACACAGACACACAAACACAGACAGAGAGACACAGACACACAAACACAGACAGAGAGACACAAACACACAAACACAGACACACAGACAGAGACACAGACACACAAACACAGACAGAGAGACACAGACAGAGAGACACAGACAGACAAACACAGACACACAAACACAGACACAGACACACAAACACAGACAGAGACACACAAACACAGACAGAGACACACAAACACAGACAGAGAGACACAGACAGACAAACACAGACACACAAACACAGACACACAAACACAGACAGAGACACAGACACACAAACACAGACAGAGACACAGACACAGACAGAGAGACAGACATACAAACACAGACACACAAACACAGACAGAGAGACAGACACACAAACACAGACAGAGACACAGACACACAAATACAAACACAGACAGAGACACAGACACACAAATACAAACACAGACAGAGACACAGACACACAAACACAGACACACAAACACAGACACACAAACACAGACAGAGACACAGACACACAAACACAGACGCCTGAATTTACACTGACAGACACACAAATACAGACAGAGAGACAGACAAACAAACACAGACAGAGACACAAACACAGACAGAGAGACACACAAACACAGACAGAGAGACAGACACACAAACACAGACAGAGAGACAAAGACACAAACACAGACAGAGACACAGACACACACAGAGACACACAAACACAGACACACAGACACACAAACACAGACAGGGAGACACAGACAGACAAACACAGACACACAGACACAGACACACAAACACAGACAGAGAGACACAGACACACAAACACAGACAGAGACACACAAACACAGACACAGACACACAAACACAGACAGAGACACAGACACACAAACACAGACAGAGACACAGACACACAAACACAGACACAGACACACAAACACAGACACTCAGTGATGTTCCTCTTCGTCTCTTTGCTCTGATGACTGAAGTCACAAAAACAAAGTTTTCTTCGTCACTTTTCTGATTGAACCAAAGAAGTTAAAGAACCAAACTCTCAGATTTTCTTCTTCTCAATATTATTTGAACCATTTAGATTTTTCTCCTGATCAATATTCAATGATCAGATTGATCAGGTTCCTGTTTTGGCTCCAGCCTGGTTGAGGGAGGTGGGCTCAGTGTCCTGGGTGACTCTCTCTGAGCTCTTCTTGGTTGAGAGTATTTCTGGTTTGTCTCTGACTTCCATGAACTCAGATCTGGAGGATTGCTGGCTGGTCCGGTCCAGTTCTGACAGTAGAGACAACACAGTCTGTTATTCTGGGTTGAGTGTTCTTGTTGAAGATCAGTGTACAGTGAGGGATGAAGGCAGACAAAGATCCTCCTGTTTCCTCCATGTCACAGTTCAAGTTCATTTTCAAGACTTTGATTGATCCGAGCGCTGAAGAGGAACAGGAAACGTGGAGTAGAGAGTGAGGGAGGACTTACAGCAAAGGATCATGGGAGTCCAACCAGCAACTGCTGCAACAAGGACTCCACCTTCTGAACATCTGAACCTCTAATCCAAACCAGTGCTCCATCACATCTGATGTCTTGTCTGTTATTTTACATGGAGGGTCAGAGCAGACCAGATCATGAGCTCTGACAGACTGGATCTGGTCCAAAGGTCTCCTGTTGGAGTTCTCTAAGCTCCATATTTTAAACCTGAACACCTGAAGTTTGATTATTCATTATTTTTATCTACATTCTCTTTACTTTTTTCAGACTGAGGAACTGCAGGTTGTCAGAGATCAGCTGTTCTTCTCTGGCCTCAGCTCTGAAGTCCAACCCCTCCCATCTGAGACATCTGGACCTGGGTAAAAACAAGCTGCAGGATTCAGGAGTGAAGCTGCTGTGTGACTTTCTGCAGAGTCCAAACTGTAAACTGGAGACTCTAGAGTGAGACTTTTTTCCTCCATTCCAACATGATCATGATTTGTTTGTGATGATGACACTAAACTGCTGACTCAGGACTGAAATACTGACCCAGACTGAACACCTTCAGTCCAGAGTAGATTTTCTGCATCAGTGGATTATTTGATTGACTCCAGTTAGATCACTGCTGAGCTCCAGTGAATTAAAACCTGAACCCAAGAAGAAAACTCTTTGTAGAGTTCACAGTGAGAAGCACATTCAGACAGAAAACAGAAGCAGGGGGAGATTTGTCAGACGAGAACCATTCAAACTTTAGTTCAGGACAAGATCAGGGAACAGAAAAAACTCAGAGTTTAGTTTCTGACTCTGATGAAAGTCCAGCTCTGTTACTTTGAATTTTGTTTTTGAATCTTTGTGTGAAAATCTGAATTTTCTGGTTTATCTGCACTTTTCTGAGACCTTGCTGTGTTTAGACTGAAATATTTACCTCTCAAAGACGTGATATTTTTGGTTCAGCAAAGTGAAAATATTCTGATCATCCTTTATTTCCCATCCGTCCTGAAGTTGCTGACATTTTCTGAAAATATTGATCTGCATCTACAATCAGTAAAAAAGTCTCTGAGTTTTTTATTTCACTATTTAATGTGTTTTTGAATTCACTGTTTCAAACTGACTTCCTGTTTGGTTCAGCTCTTTGGAGCGTCACTTTTCTCTGATTCATACTTTCCAAACCTTTCCCCTGAACTCTACAGATTTAAGACATCAGGTTTCAAACTGGATCATTTTTGTCTAAAATCTCATTATTTCCTCTTTATTTAGGTTGAGTCTCTGCAGTTTGACAGAGATCAGCTGTTCTTCTCTGGCCTCAGCTCTAAAGTCCAACCCCTCCCATCTGAAAACTCTGTGGCTGATGGGAAACAATCTGCAGGGTTCAGACATGGAGCTGCTGCGTGATCTTCAGAAGAGTCCAGACTACAGACTGGAGACTCTGGAGTCAGTATAGAGTTGGAGTTAGTCTGTGCTGATCTCTCCTGTTCCTCTCCACACAGTATCACAGCAGATATTCAGTATTTCCTGCTGACTCTTCGACCCTCTCAGAGGATTCTTTCTTTAGTGAAGCTGTGAGAACAGAAATCATCAAACCAGGAGTGTAAGAGTGTCAGGGATGAAAAAAGTGTCTCCTCGTCTCTATATTTCAGATCAAATGTAGAAATGAGACATAATGAAACAGAAATGTTCAGTTTCTGCTCTGAAGTCCAGTTTATAGTTCTCTGTATTCAACACAGACTTTATTTCTCTGCTAACTTGTTGATTTTGAGCTCTAAGTCTGAAAACAGACAGCTGTTCTTTATACTTGTTATTTTCACAGCAGGTTTGTTCGATCAGCTTTAACACATTTGACAGGAAGGATTTCTTTATTTTGATGATGTTGGTTTATTAGTGAGGAAACCTGCTGCTTTACACCATCACTTCTGGTCTGAGCAGGACTGAGACCTGCTGGTCTGTAAACTGGATGTTCTTCAGTCCAGCTGATGAAGTGAGTCTCAGAGTGGAAACACTGATCGTCTGTTTTTCTCTCCTCAGATGGTGGTTTTAGCTGTCAGAGTGATTAAGAAGAGGATCATGTGTTTCCTGACGATCAGAGAGGTGGAGGCAGCAGCAGTGAGGGTGAGGTGAGTCTCTGACTGAGAGACTGACTGACCAATCACAGCAGGCGGAGAGGACTCTGGGAGCTGCACTTTGACCTGCTCTGAGATCAGCTCAGGACCTGGACTCTGGATATTTGATCTTTTCCCTCATATTCTGGGATCAAACAGTCTGAACAGGTTTGTTTTGTTGATGGAAACATGATCGTAAATTTACACTTTGATTGGATTACTTTGTTTTTACCATGATGCAGCGCCACCCAGTGGAAATATAAAGAGGTGGAGTTGATTTATTCCCACATGTTTCTGCAGCAGGAGTTGATACCATGTGTGAGAGTAGATCAGTCAGAAGTTCAGATAAAACCCAAAGGTTTTTTCTTTCCTTTGCACCGTTAGAGACCGAATATAAACTGAAGGGAGAGGAAGAGAAGTGAGGAGAGATGGAGGTGAAGGGAGGAGGAGGAGGAGGACAGGGTTTGGGGTTTGAACAAAAATCTGAAGCTTTATTCTTTCACTTGATTATTTTTATTCATCCGTTTTCTTCTTCATTTTCTGAAATGATTGTAAATATTGACTGGAGGTAAATTGACCTTATTTTATATTATTAGACATTATTTTTCGTCTCTTTACATGTTTTTGTTCTCATATCATCTTTGTGCTCATCAATAATCGATTCCCTCTTGTTTGGATAAACAAACTGAATTATTAAACCATAAATGAGACCTGAAAGTCAAAGTAAAATGTGTGAAATATGACCTGTAAAGATCCAATCAAAAGCCAGGACAGCTCATGTCACAGTCTGCTCACCGCGGAGAAACAGGAAACATAGAACTATTGTGAACAGATTTGTCCTCTTAAGCTTATCTAGTATCAATAGATCTATGCTCTGTCTGTGTAACTCTATGTTGGTTCTTCATTTACACCAGATCATTTTTGATTTCATTTCACCGTAACAATGTCGTTTAAAGACAATAAAAACTTTATTTGAACCAAAACATGTTAAAAACATCAACTCAGCTTGTTTCAGTCACTGTGTCCAATTGATTATTATTATTTTTCATTCAAACAGAAACTAGATTTGGTCTTTAAAAAGTCCTCAAAGTGAGTCTGAACAGTGGAGGAAGGTTTTCTCATCAGGGTGTATGTATGATGTATGAAGAAAGAGCTGAGCCGAAAGGAGAGACTCTTGATTTACCGGTCGATCTACGTGCCGATCCTCACCTATGGTCATGAACTTTGGGTAATGACCGAAAGAACGAGATCGCAGATACAAGCGGCTGAAATGGGTTTCCTCCTCAGGGTGTCCGGGCTCAGCCTTAGAGATAGGGTAAGGAGCTCGGACACTCGGGAGGAGCTCAGAGGAGAACCGCTGCTCCTCCACGTCAAGAGGAGTCAGCTGAGGTGGCTCGGGCATCTGGTTAGGACACCTTCTGGACGCCTCCGTTAGAGGAGTTCCAGACATGTCCCACCAGGAGGAGACCTCATGGCCGGCCCAGGACCAGGTGGAGGGATTATATCTCTCGCCTGGCCTGGGAGCGCCTGGGAATCCCCCCGGAGGAGGAGCTGGTGGAAGTGGCTGAGGTGAGGGCAGCCTGGACCTCCCTCCTGAAGCTGCTGCCCCCAGGACCTGGACCAGGATGAAGCGGAAGAAAATGACTATGACGACATACATATATAGATGTCTCACAGAACAGATATACAGAAAAGCAACATGAGAAAGATATTTATATTGAAAATGAATACATATAAGTTGATGTGATGTGTTATTATAATTACTCATACAACATACACAGTGATTTATTGTTTTACATATCAGTGATGTAATATAACTGCCTTGTATGTAGAGCTATAGCTATTGTAGAGACTGTTTTCCTTCAACAAAAAAGGCCGCTGGGCTTTCGGTTCGCTTCCATCTGTGACTCGCTTGAATGATCAGTCCGGTTTGAGTGTTAAAAAACGATTTATTGTTCAAAAAATGGAAAACACGCCAATCCAGGTCCAAACTTTTGGCCTCAACTTAAAAGGTGATATGATGAAATGAGGTTAAAACAGGATGAATGAATAAAGCGGTGAAAAAGCGGTCAACAGAAAATTATCAGCGCTTACCAAACCCATTGTCTGACTGCACCTGTGAGACTGAAATAACCCGCCAAACATCCCAAAAACACACCCCTCAGTGACGATCCCGGAAGTGACGTACCTATAGAAATAAAACTCAACAAATATATTCTGGCTCCTACAGCTATTGCTCTAGAACCAAAATCTGAATGCCTTTTATTGTCATTATCCAGAAGGTACAACGAGATTGAAGAGCTTCTCCATTTTCAGTGCAATAGATACAGAAAAAGGAAACAGAGACCGAATTAGAAGTACACAAAAATAGTTGAAAAAAAAATGCAGTTCACCGTAGACCGTGCAATGAAAATGAAAACTATACACAAGAATAGGAAAGGAGATATGTGTGTATATATATATATATATATATATATGGGTCATTCCGTGAAATCGGTGCCTTTTGCATCCCCAAGAAGTAAAAATTATAACAAATTAATTTGTAATTTCAAAATATAACATTACCATGTCTTCTCTCCTTAATATAACATCAAATTAAAGTCAAATTTTAAATGATATAAATGACTATAAATAAACAGTGTTTTTGGTAATAATAAATATTAATCATTATATATATGTTTACCAATTTATCGGTGTCCCCTGATTTCATGTCGACCCTTTTACCCTAACTAAAAAAATAATAATAAATAAATAAATAATGGTACATTCCAGATTTGACATGATTGACAGGAGGTTGCATCCTCTCTGAGCCAGGATGCGAACAGCTCAGTGACAATGAAGTTTCTCTCATCTCTGATGGGCTATTTTTGATGTTTTTTCAAGGTTTAACCAGGAGGGACAAACATACAAAGTCAACCCTGTTAGCACTTTCTAACATATAAACCAAAACAATTTTCTATTTCTCAAAAATATAATCAATATCTACAAGTAAGCGCCTTTCAAAGTACCTAGCTTGCACTTTAGCTAGCATTTATTTAAGCTAGCCACAGGCAGATTAGCTTAAAACGGTCAACCCTGTTACTGTCAACCCTGTTACCGTTCCACAGTGACAGGATTTGACATGTGAGTAACAGAGACTAGAGTTTACCCTCGTTGTACTCTCTTTAAAATTAAACTTATATATATATATATACAGTACATATATACATTATATTTTTATATATATATAAAAACAAACCGTGCGAAGATCGGTTTATAATTAATCAATCTATGTTGATTTAAATCCTACTTGCCCGTAGCAAGATGGCCGCCACACGCAGACGTCTGTCTCCATTGGCTAACAGCGTGCGTGAGTCATCTAGCGTTTATACGTAGATCTATGGAGAGATAAGGGGATCGAAAAGTCACCGGAGAGATTGAGGGAGTAGGCTTGTTTCTAACTTCTTACATTATTACCACATTTAAAAAGTTATCTATAAGCTCGAAATTAAACAAAATGTAGACTTTAAATGATCATTTCGAAAGCCTTTCTTCACAGAGGGGTCAATTTCTTTTGCTGTTACACTTCAACCAAGACTGATATGGGCTTATCACCGCCCCTCCGGCACGTCAAGGCACGACTTCTCCAACGTCTCCTTCAGAAAACAAACGGCAGGCAAACTCTTCCGGGTACCTCTGACTTTTCCTCACTCTAGCGTCAAAACTTACCCCAAAAAAAGTCAGTTTAGTGCGTCTAATGTGCAAAAATGAGCGGTTAACTGGAGAATAAAGACACAAAGAGACGATCCGACGGGTAGAAGAGGAGGAAAAAGGAGGAGTTTGGACTGAAAGCTGTAAAGGTAAAGAAAAAAAAAACACGTTTACTCTTTCACCTTTGGGCGCTGTTCTGTTTATGGTTTGGCGTAATTTATTTCACAAAGATGGCATAAAACACCTTTAATGTAAGACAACTAAGTCTGTTTACCTTAAAAACACATTTGACCCACTTTAATGAATGTAGAAGTACTTTAAAGAAGAACAAAGTTTACCTGACTCTTGAGGGAACATGATGTCTTCAGTAACAAGTTTAAGAATTCAACTAAAACATCAATCAGAAGGACTTTTGTTGAATTTAACGTGTACTTTCTCATCATCCTACTTTTTTTTAATCTCTACTCCACCACACAACAACCTGACATAACTTTACTGTCATATCAAATCTTTTTTTTTGTTTATACAGTGTTTAAAAAGTTATTATAACCCATGAAACTTCTTTAAAGAGCAGATCTAAACTCAACTATGTCCTACGTCTAATCAGAGAATATTTAATCACAGAAAAAAAATGTAAAGGTAGGGAAAGGTAGATGTCTATCAGCTTGGCACGTCTTGATGTGGTGATATTTGCCCACTTTTCTTTGCACAACCGCTCCAAATCTGACAGATTGCGAGGGCATCTCCTGTGCACAGCCCTCTTCAGATCACCCCACAAATGTTCGATGGGATTCAGGTCTGGGCTCTGGCTGGGCCTGTTCCAAAGTCTCAGTCTTATTCCGGTGAAGCCGCTCTTTTGTTGGTTTAGATGTGTGCTTCGGGTCATTGTCGTGCTGAAAGATGAAGTTCCTCTTCATCTTCATCTTTCTAGCAGAAGGTCGAAGGTCGTTTTCCTTCGCAGGGTGTCCGGGCTCAGCCTTAGAGTCAGCTGAGGTGGCTCGGGCATCTGGTTAGGACGCCTTCTGGACGCCTCCCGTTAGAGGTGTTCCAGACATGTCCCACTGGGAGGAGACCTCGTGGCCGGCCCAGGACCAGGTGGAGGGATTATATCTCTCGCCTGGCCTGGGAGCGCCTGGGAATCCCCCCGGAGAAGCTGGTGGAAGTGGCCGGGGTGAGGGCCGTCTGGGCTTCCCTCCTGACCACGACCCAGACCCGGATAAGCGGAAGAAAACAACAACTTACTGACATTGATGAGCAACCATCTGGCCAGAATAGAGACACCTTACAGACACAGAGACCAACCTGAAAGCCTTTCCTCCCGTGTTACTTTTAGAGACTGAACCTCAGGAGAACTGCACTGATTGTGCTTCAAGCTTTCTCTTAAAAGCTTTGCGGTGTCTTTCTCCTCGACCCTGTGGTGGATGTTCCTAAGGACAACTAAGGCTCTTCCTCCCATACTTCAGCCGCAAACTTAAAGAGTTGTAAATAACATCCTCTAGAGTTTGAGGTTTAAAAAATGTTTTATTTTCTCAAAAGCATGAAGAAACTTTCTATTTTAGATTGATGATAAGCCGTTTCTAGCTCACTGTGGGTTTCATAAATGGTAAAGTACTCTGGCTCCTGATAGTCAAACCTTTCTCTGGCTCTTAAATTACGAGACATACCTGGAAATCTCGACCTCATGAAGAAACATTTTCTTGGGGGTTAAAGTCATGAGCAATACTTTCACCACAGATGCACCTTGTTACACAAGTTTAACCACTATTCAAATACCTTGTGCACCATGTGGAAGTGAAAACTATCTTCCTGTTAAAAAGCAGAAGAGCTTTTCATTTATTCAGAGTAGATTCACTCATGTTTTTCAGTACCAAATGAAGCGTTGTCAAACTTTTCAGTGTGTCCAAATCAACAAATATGAAATAGGCCATAAGAGACACCGCTCTACTAAGGTCAAAGTTCATCCCTTTTACAGGATTTGGATCATAAACATATAAAGATGTGTTTGAACTTTGAGCTCCAAGTAGTTTTACTCCTCCACCTTTTCCTGTCAGGAGCCATAAAGCTGCAGCAGACAGCTCAACGTTTACCCAATGATGAGCGAAATCTGTGATACAGTCCTGGTTTACAGTGACAAGAGTTTTGAAAGTGCTGCTGCTCACATATTTGTGACAAAGTCTGTTACAAAACAAAACAAAACATGTAAAACGAGAAACAGGGAAGCCGAAACATGAAACATGAAGCAGATAAAGAGGAGGACGAATATACAAATGAGGACGCTTGTTATCATCTGTTCAAACTAAAACAATCACAGAGTGAACATGATATCACTGAAGTGTTTGAGTTCTGGTTTAGGGTTCTTATTTTCCGGACAATGTTTCTTATTGAGTTGTTTACGTGACATTTAATGTTGGAAATAGAAGAACTGTTGACGGTGTGAAAGTATCTCTGTATGAGATCCACGAATCTGAACATCGATCACATTATTCAGACACTTTTGTAGATCTGTGTGCACATTTGTCCAACTGTGTTCATGGATCTCTGAATCTCCATTATTATTATTGGGGATCTGTGGTTAACATTTATAGTTCTGGATGTACATTTAAAGGTAGGGTAGTCAGGATCTGAGGAAGTTCCAGTTTTTAGGAGAAATCTTGAATGTAAACTCTACCCCTCCCAACCAGTTTTCCCCTCAAGCCCCGCCCACAAACAGACGCTCCTGCTCGCTCGTATCGTTCCAGTTAAATTCAGATATAATGCAGATAAATCCTTCAGATCATTACAAATGCGGCCCAGTCAAGGTGAAAGTCAAAAGCATTGGTGCTACTGTAGATGCCAACAGACTACCAGCAAACACAATGTTTGCAGGACTTCTACAACGAGGATAAAGTGACATAGTCCAGGACCCGAGGGAGGACAGTTTAGCGATGGCGCTACAACACGCTACAGCAGGTCCGTTTGACAAGAAACACTTCTGTTACAGACACTTGTCTTACTTTGTTAAAGCGGTTTACCTGTCCAGCAGAAAGGTTACAGGGTCACCAAGATCCCCAAGCGTCCCCCATGGTTTATGTTGACCCGGCTTTGTAGCTCTTGTCCGGTCTACCTCCGTTTTAAGCGCCCGTTATTCCTCCAGAGTCTCCGGTATTTACTTTGTTTTCTTGCTTGTGTCGGCAGTCGTGGCCAAAGGAGGATTCAGACAATTTTCCGAACTTTCTGGTTGGTTTCTACTGTCCGATATTGTAGCACGCTAACTTTGTTTGGGCTCCTGAACGACACGGGGGAGCAGCGTCTGCCTCACAACCAATCAGGTTAGAGGAGGTGGAGAACGGCTTTGTTTACAGTGAGAAAGAGCGGACCGCTCAAAAATGTTCAAATGTTGACGACACAGACATAAGAGAACACAGAGATATCGATATATTACCAAATGTCATCAATAACTGATAACTATTGACTGATATTAGAAGAGTTTTTTGTAAATACACCACAAGAAAAGATGCTTCTTTAACGGATTCCTGCCTACTTCACCTTTAAGGACTCGTACCAATCTGTGTATTGGTGTTTGTCGACCGTTTGTTCACATCGGTGTATCTGCGTCATGTTGACTTATTCAAAAAGCTAAACATCCAGTTTAAATATAACAAATTAATCATTAAACTGCCCCCAAAGAACCAAATGAGCTGCATTAGATTTAACAGGATTATTAGAAGCATGTAGTCTGTTGTACTTCATCTGTTCCACCACTAGGTGCTGCTGTGTAACTACACTGTGATTGAAGTCTACTGAACCATGCTGCAGTCGTTGTTTTCAGCTCTGTAAATTTGAGTTTCACTGGTCTGTTTTCTCCTGAAAGTGAGTATCTGTTGGTGGAGAATGAATCCAACTATTTCAGTGGTTGATTATTTCCAACTCTGATTTTACTCAAGAGTTAAATTCTCTCTGATTAAAACAATTTTGGAGACCACAACAGTCACAGATATCTGATTATGAAAAGAGTGAAATTCTGCAGAGCTGGAAAACAACTCAAGTGAAGTTATCAGATTAAAAAAAAGTTTATTTAAACAAATTCCCACGAAGGTTCTCAGAGTGATTTCTCTCTGTTTCATCCACAGAGGGCAGGACAAAAAGAAAAGGCGGAGGAGCAAGATGATGGAGGAGGTGGAGCCTAAAGATGCCGTTGTCCCGGCAACAAACGGCACAGATGAGTCGACTCCTCCAGAGGTGAGAAAACACGCAGAAAAAGAGAGAACCTAAAGTTTATCTGTTTCTGTAAACACATGAGAGTGAGGACCACGGCCTCGGACTTGAAGGTGCTGATTCGCGACCCAGCTGCTTCACACTCGGCCGCGAACCCATCAAGAGCTGAAGGTCACTGCTCGACGAAGCTAGAAAAACCACATCATCCGCAAAAAGTCCTCAGTCGGAAAAAGGTAGATCACCTTCTCCAGGTCAGAGGGGAGGTCCTTCCTCAAGAAGAGGAGTTCAAGTATCTCGGGATCTTGTTCACGAGTGAGGGTAGGATGGAGCCGGAGATCGACAGGCGGATCGGAGCGGCGTCAGCAGTGATGCGGACGCTTAACCGATCTGTCGTGGTGAAGAAAGAGCTGAGCCGTAAGGAGAGACTCTGGATTTACCGGTCGATCTACGTGCCGATCCTCACCTATGGTCATGAACTTTGGGTAATGACCGAAAGAACAAGATCGCAGATACAAGCGGCCGAAATGGGTTTCCTCCTCAGGGTGTCCGGGCTCAGCCTTAGAGATAGGGTAAGGAGCTCGGACACTCGGGAGGAGCTCAGAGGAGAACCGCTGCTCCTCCACGTCCAGAGGAGTCAGCTGAGGTGTTAGGACGCCTTCTGGACGCCTCCTGTTAGAGGTGTTCCAGACATGTCCCACCGGGAGGAGACCTCATGGCCGGCCCAGGACCAGGTGGAGGGATTATATCTCTCGCTTGGCCTGGGAGCGCCTCGGAATCCTCTTGGAGGAGCTGGCGGAAGTGGGTGGGGTGAGGGCCGTCTGGGCTTCCCTCCTGAAGCTGCTGCCCCCGCGACCCGGACCAGGATGAAGCGGAAAAAAACAACGACGAAACGAAGCAGGAGAAGAACGACTGGACGTCATTTCAAACCTCGAAACAGTCCCAGTTTTAGGGGGAATGTTCCTTTACGAGCTCATTGGGGAGAAACCAGCATCCACCATGTCTAACACCAGTTTCTCTAACCTTTAAACAGAGCAAAGGTGTGTGTGTGTGTGTGTGTGTGTGTGTGTGTGTGTGTTAGACTTCTACGTCACTACATGCCTCCCTGTCTCTTCGATGTGACTCAACAACTTTGAGCTGAATCCCGCTGACCCCTACAGAGCCCTTCACAGGTGTGTGTGTGTGTGTGTGTGTGTGTGTGTGTGTGTGTGTGTGTGTGTGTGTGTGTGTGTGTGTGTCATCCCCTCCACATTCCATGAACGTCACTACCTGGAAAGAAACCCGAAAACAAAGCGGCAGATTGACGTTCGGAGCCATTACCTCTCATCTCCAATCACAACAGGGAGCCGTCATCTCCCCGGCAGCCTCGCAACCTTTTGATCTGGGTTCTGATTGGCCCCCATAAGCTGCGTTCCCACGGTGATCCCCCCCCGAGTGTTGTCATGATGCTTTGACTCCTGACCTTTGACCTCTTTACTGTCAGTTGTAGGTGATGTTCCTGGAGCAGAAGCTTGCGTTGTGTTCAGGAACTGTCGGAAATATGAAACTACAGGAAACCAGAACGCCTCGGTTTTCACCGCCTGAGCCTGAAACATCTTTTTCTTTTTCACGCCTCTGACTCAAACTCTCCACTGACGGTCCTTTTTTCTTCTCTACAGGAAACAAACAGCAACTGCAACCATACCGAAAACGACAATGCAGTCCCCCCCAGTCCAGCTGAGGCCACACCAGAGGTCGCCATGGAAACGGAGCAGCAAAGTGACGATACAGGTTCTGCTTGATTTTTACTCGGACATGTGAAAGAAATCGCTAACGGTTGTTACCATAGTTTCATATGCTTAGTTTATCGCCTCTGATTGGCTGTAAGTTCTGACCGTTTGGCTTGAGCGTGTGATGACGCTTCCAGCTTTTCTAGCCAATCAGAGGCGAAGGAGGCGGGACTTTCCCCGGGATGTGTCTTTTTCCCCACGGAAAGTCGCAAAACCGCATCGGGCTTGATGTGTACAGTCAGGCGCGTCAAAATTCACCTCTGAATATTTCGTAATTTCGCGCTCTATATTCACGTCAGCCTCGGTGTGTAAGGACCTTCAGGCTGTTTTGGAATTGGCCTTCTGCATACTCCTGCCGACCGCCGTATCCAGTAGATACTGCATACTGAGTACTGCGTTCGATAGTAGTATGCAGTATGACTGCAAGTTGGCCGTTAATATGAGGTATGCATAGACTGTATCTAGAACGGACGCCGTCTGCCTCCTCGCTGAGTGAAGCCACTCCCAGAACAGCACCCTCTGGTGACGGGCTGCAGTATAGGTCATAAACCCCGCCTCCTTATGGAGCTGTGGACAAACTTTCTAAATGAATGACACAGAATATAAATGTTTCTCCCCCCTGGTTGTGATGTTGACATGTAGTTACTGTCAGACTGGTTTGTGCTCAAGTCCTCTTTTTTCTGTACAGCTCCATTTTTAAAAGTTATTAGGGGGTTCATGTTTTTTATGATTGACACGGTTTTATGATTGAAAAGTTTCGCAGCTCTTCGCTATTCCGTCGTCTTCCCAGGTGCTTTGCATTGTGGGTAACGGTAGGCGAAGCAGACTGGTCCGATGCATACTGTGAAATTTCCCGAATCAGTACGTCATCCGGGTTTTTTTGGCATACCGCAAATTTTGCTTTTGTTCGCCTACTGCATACTGGATACTACATTTGGGGCAAATCAGTACGTACTGCTAGTATAGTAGGCAAATTTGAAAACGGCCCAAGTCTGACCTTTGACCCCACCTCCAGACACTCCAGTGACACCACAGAAACCAGGAAGTGAGCCTGTGGTCATTCAAGGCAACAGCAAAAACCCGGCCAGTGAGAAGTTTGAAAGAGTCCGAAAGTGGAGCATCACCACCTACAAGGTACGAGTGGACTTTTTGATCTGCCGGTGGAGAAACGAATCAATCCGTCAATCAATAAACATTTGCCTCATCAATATCCACGGTTTACCTCGGCAGTGTACCAGGCAGGCTCTGTCAGAGAAGCTCGGTCGCGGGTCCCGTACGGTGGATCTGGACCTGGAGCGTCGGCTCGAGCTGCTCAAAGACGACCGACAGCGCTTTGAAAACATCACCAAGGTGGCTCAGACGCTGGCCAATCAGCTCGCTCAGATCACTGTTACCCAGAAGACACTGGGGGACACCTTCAGTGAGCTCAAGGTCAAATCTCCAATGCTCCATGTGAGTGATGACGGCTCTACTCCTTCTTCTTCTACTGCGCTGTACTAATAGTGTATCAGCCAAACCCTCGTTGTCCAATCACAGCCTGTTGGATGTTAGATTAGGTCGATGCTGGTTATCAAGGTGCGCTCTCTCGTCTCTCTCCTCTCTGTCAGGTGGAGTTCGGTTTGAACGCAGAGGCTCAGAGGTTTCTGTCGAAGAGTGGCGAGAGTCTGGCGGCAGCAATCAACACCTTCACGTCCGACATGAACACTCTGGTGAACAAGACCATCGAGGACACGATGATCAACGCCAAGAAGTATGAAGCAGCCAGGTGGGTGGACCACACTTTTGTTAGCGGTCAAAGTTGACGATTGGAGAGGTCGGTAATAATGATGAACCTCGTTTCTATGGCGATCATGGTCCTTCAGTGCGATCTCCACAAAGTGAATAGAAACAAGAACGGAAAGAATCTGTTCCCCCTATCAGGTGCAGGGCTGCGAAAACATTGACCAATGGGAGCCATTCGTCCCGGACAGCTCCTATTGGTCAATCTCCCGCTCCGCCACTCCATCCAATCACCTCGCTGTATTCGACACACCCCTGTCCCGTAGTTCCGACTCGTCCCCACTCTCCCGGCGCTTCTTGGAGCTCTGAGCGGCTAAAAGTAGCGTAGCAGCGGAGAAGGACGCAAAATAAAACCCTTCTGCTCGCCCCAACGCCAAAAGTGGGAAGAAAACGCCGACAGAAGAAAGGGCGGAGTCGAAGAGGAAATGTGACAGCATAACTCTTATTAGTCTCTGCGATGTCAACACGGTAGCTGTCCAGGCAGCTGCAGACGGCGCTCGCTAGCAGAGCCGGCGTTTACCGCCGCTAGTCACTAACAATCCGACATGGTGAATCCTATTCGAAGCTAGCGTAGGATCTTCTGCCGGCCGGCTTCTTGCTCTGCCAGAGCTTCTCCAATCGTCAACCAGGACTTAAAGAGTTTAATGTCGGAAAATTGAACCAAACTCAAAATTTAGCCACAAGTAACGCATGTACATGGAAAAAGGGGGCTGACTTTTTAAAGTTTTACATTGTGATTGTTGGGATTCGTGTTTTTTTTTTTGGACCAAAACTGCCTTTGCCACTTAACTGCCATGAAACCCAACTACCGAAGGAAAATGATGGAAAAACACAAAGATCCCTTCCGTAGCTTCTCTGTGCGAACTTCTCCATCCTCCAGGATCGAGTATGACGCATACCGAGTCGACCTGGAGGAGCTGAACATGGGACCACGGGACGCCAACACGTTACCCAAACTGGAGGCGGCACAACAAGAGTTTCAGGGCCAGAAGGAGCGATTCCAGAAAATGAGGGACGACCTGACCGTCAAAGTGAAGCTGCTGGAGGAGAATAAGGTGAGAGCTAGTGAAGATCGGAGGTAAGCCTGGAAACAGTTAGAGCGTCATCGTCCAAGAAGAGACAAAATCTTGTGACATTTACAGGTCCACAACATGGAGAAGACAAAAGGTACGTAGGTGACTGTAATGTCTCACAGTGTCAAGAAAATAATGCTTTAAAAAGTAAGGTTTAGTTATGTCATTTTTATAGTCAGTACGTTTACATGACAATCAGAGAAAACCGAATTATCGCCTGATTCCGATTAAGACCGGACAACTGAAGAGCATGTAAACACTTTAGTCCGACTATAATCAGAGTTTAAGAACTCAGATTAAGACACACAGATAATGAGATTGGAATTCGATTTTCTCTACCATGTAACCAGCGTAGTCGGAGTATGATCGGACAATGCATGTGCGCCACGCCCCCGTAACCCCGGAACAAAAACACCAGAGAAGTAGAGTAGCGTTCGTCTCACCTGTAGGAAAAGTAGTGCGTAGATCACGTACGACAAAAACAGCGCTGTACGATGCTCCATCTTCTTGTTTCTCCAAAATGCCGAACAGCAGTTGTCGCCACTTCTGACGTCTGACACCGACGGTCAACCAGAAATAACACCGCTGAAAAGACCCATATCGCCCCCTAGGACATGTTCACGTCAATAATTCGATTTTCTCAGCGGCACGTATACAAGGAGAGAAGTTCAAGTTGGCAAAAAAAAAAGAATTCTGAGCTTAGTCCGATTAAGCTGTACATGTAAACGCACTGAGTGACAGAAATATTAAAAAGTCCCGTTTTTGAACCTTCTTTCCAGGTCAAAGTCCTCCACAATCAGCTGTTGCTGCTGCACAGCGCCGTCGCCGCTCACAGTTTATCGTGTCACAGCTTCCTGGAACAAAACATTCGAGAGGCCGACGAACATCTCAACAACAGCAGCGCCAGCGCCCCCTCCTGGCTGGAGGAAAGTTGACCCGAACACTAAAACTGTAAGTGCTCGGACCAGGATCTGTACGTGTTTTAGGAGTAACGGACGCTGTTTTAGGAAAAGAAAGGGAGGGTGGGTTTGAGATTTTCTGAACAGGAACTGAATATCTGTGAAATCTGGGAGAGTTTTGCCGTTAGGTAGTTTATTTATACAACAGTGGAAGAGTTTGAGGGTTCGGGCTGAATGTCCAGCTTCGAAGAAGATCTGGAGACCTGATAGTTTGCCAAAGAAATGTTAAAAATAGATGGATTAAGATATTTTTGAAATTCTGAATGTGGCCTGGAAAGTCTTTAAGTGGGATAACATCATTTTTCATGTCTGATAATATTGTGTAGCTGCACAGAAACTCTTCTAAAGTTGACTGTTGTGATTCTGAGCTTATTCTTCAGGACAAAGAGCTCCTGAGAATGAACTCTTTTACTATATTATTCATACATTTAAGGACTTACAGCACTTGTAACTTGTGACCTGTTTAACAGAGACACAGTCATACGTACCCCTCCTGGTTTTCTTGCCTCTGTCTCACTATGTCGGGGAGTAAATCCATCTAATCCTTTGTGAGGCACTAAGCCTTTCTTTGAACTTTAAAAATCCTCAGCCTCTGCAGTCAGAAACTCAAAGTGTCTCAACAGAACCACCAGAAAACAGCTCCTCAGCCCACAAATTCAGCATGTCCTCAAGAAAAACCTCCAGTTCCCTAATCAGAACATCCACTAGTTTTTAAAAGAAACTTTATTCTCTCTTCAAGTCAATAAATAAAACCGTTTTTAACAGAATATTCCTTTTCTTACAAATATTTAAACATGATGTCAAAAAATGCAAAAGTGCAATTAAACCTCAGCACGAGATCGACAAAACTTTAGAAACTATGAGTGGATACCAAACCAAATTTCTTCCTCAAACGATACGTAGAGGTTCACAGAACAAGAATCTCAGCTGCCTAAAGAGGCTCCAAATTTACAAAGACCTAAAAAATCACGTCTTTACGCTGATGATACTGCTTTGGTCAGAGATGTCGATTATTTTCTCCTTTCTACCAAATACTGTATCAGCAGTGTTGATGGAAAAGCCCTAAAATCCCAACAACAGAACCTCTCATGGGAATTTAACTTCTTTTGCATCAACACTTGACTGCTAACTGCCGGCCATCACTTTGGCAAGAACCCTCACTTTGGCACAAGACAAAATTTGGGACCATTGTTTGGTCCCACTGTTTAGGACCAGAGAAAAGACTGAGCAGTATGTCTGTGGTGTGACCGTCTAGCTCAGGACAATCTTGAATGACCCAGTCCTCCTCCAGTTTAACAGGAATCCCCGCTGGTTGTTGGGGCATAATATGCCACAATCCAAAAATATTGCGATGTTGATGACCATGTCTTATCCATTTGGTAAAAGTTATTGGGTGTGCCAATCTTAAGATCATAAAACAGCAAAACAACATTACTCTACCTCTTATCAAATGCTGGAAAACAGCTGTACATTCAACAGTTCTGTATCCGTGGGTTACGTTGGGGGAAGACTTCGATAATTAGATCTTCAGTGGTTGGCTGCAAGTCCTTTCCTTATCTAGCCGACACGGCAAGAAGCACATTAAACTCATAGGACCAATACTTGACCATAAATCCAAGAATGTTGCTCTATGTCAAAAAATGCTGTTTTAAAGCTAATGTGACAGGGCTGCTATCATCTTCTCCCTGGCATTGGCATTGAAAGTTCTTGCAAGTTGTACATTTGGACACTCCATCTACATTCCAGTGTATAGATAGCTTTTATCGTTATGGACGACATAACAGATGTCTTTTGTCTCTTTGTCTTGTCATGGTCCATCCAGAGTGTCAATCCCCACATTTGCTCACCCGGGCCAGCATCCAGACTATTGATGTTTGTTTTTCAGGGCAATAAGAGGTGTCATATTTGTCAAATCTGAGTTGTGATTCAAGTTCAAATCCGACATACTCCTTTTACACACTACATATACTTTGTAATTATCTGAAAATAAGTTTTTAATGATTAAGAAAGTAAATAAGGTATTCCATGCTGTTCTTATATGTTGTGTTGTAAAAGGTGCTCAGTTCAGTGTAGTTGAAAATACAGAATAAAATACTGCATAATTTTTTTTTCTAGCCTCCTAGGGACCAAAAATTGATGGTTCTTTTTCTTGTACCGTCAACTGTTAGGTGAACAGTAAAAGACAAACAGCATGAGAACGTCTCATCATTAAAGGAGACAGAAGGGCCATTAAAAAATTTAATTAACTATTTTTAAACTATTACTTTTTTCTCCCAAATGCTACAATTTAAGTCTAAATTCTAACCTTGATCTCAGAGTTTTTTCTTTGATCTAAGATTTCTAACTTAGATCTTAGAACTCCATCAAACTTTGATCTCTGAATTCCAACTTTGATCTCAGAATTCCATCTAACCTTAGTCTCTGAATTCCAACTTTGATCTCAGAATTCCAACTTTGATCTAAGAATTCCAACTTTGATCTTATAATTCTAATTTGATCTCAGAATTCCAACTTTGATCTCAGAATTCCAACTTTGATCTCAGAATTCCATTTGACCTTAATCTCAGAATTCCATCTGACCTTAATCTAAGAATTCCAACTTTGATCTCAGAATTCTAAATTTTATTTTTGAACTCAGAAAAAAGGTTTGAGAAACTAGTCCAAAAAAAAAAAGTGCCAGACTTACGAGTTTTGATTATGGGCCCTTTTCTTCTCCTTTACACCATCTATCATGACAACAACAATTTAACAAAGCAGATTTTTTTTTTACCTTTTAAATTTCTGTGACTGTACAAAGAAATGTGGCAGTGAAATGACTCCACTCAAACTGCTGTGTTGAAATATAGGACTTTTTTTGTTTATGTACCTCAGAAGACAACAATGCAGTAACTGTGGATGCTTTTGTGCAATAATGACTCAAAACCTTGATGAAATATTGTGTTTGTAGACTGATAATCACTCGTCCGCTCTTGTCGTATAAACACATTTATTTTCAGCTCAGACTCCACGGTCTAGTTCTCCGTTTGCTCTATCTTGCTGGTGTTGGATGTGGTTGACAGCCCAAGAAAAGCTACTGCTCTGTCCTTAATGTTTTTTTATTTAGTGATTTTTGATTCCAGACTGAAAAACAAAAACAAACACGAACAGACTGATCACCTGCACAACTAAATCTTTTCAGAGGTGGACTGCTGAACGCAAAAACAGCAGAGGGACCAAATAATGGGAGAATTCAAGGTTTTGTTATTTCCATTTTATTTGAATCCTAAATGCCAAAAAGGGACCAAAATGTACATAAAAATTAAACTGTTTTTAAAAATGTTTGTGATGTTAAACTGCCAAATAAAAATGTTCAGAGCTAAACGTGACTTATATTCTTTGATTAAACGGGGATGGTTTAGTCGGGAAATCTTCCTCCAGGTCTTCAGATTTCAGGTGGTTTCCACAGACTGATGGTTCGGTTTTCACCTTCCTCTCGACAGAGGCCTTCCCTTTACTCCGTTGTCTTTGTGGGGATCACCTGAAAAAGTATTTTATATTTATACCTAAACACAAAAAAACAAAGGGACTTTCCTCACAATAACTATTGAAGACCCTGCAGATACAAACCTCAACAGCAACAATTCAACAGATGTGAGAAAAAAGAGTTTCCAAATGTATCCGCTCAAATGAAAGGATAAAAAGTGAATTGGATGTAAATCGAGCAAATCCTATTTCAAGCGAAATAAAAGGTGAAGGTAAATAAAACTTCTTCAACATCATTTCTGTCCATGAGCTGTCTGTCCTCACAGTTATCTTCAGTTTGCAGTGAGAGTTTGTGTCTGTAAAACGAGAGATTTCAGGAAAAAGACTCCGGTCTGTTTGTGGTTCTGTTGCTCTGATTGCTTTGAAGAGCAGCAATTATTCACCAGGCAACACCAACACACAAACCTGATCCACTCTTTGTGTTTTTAAGTGTGTGTGTGTGTGTGTGTGTGTGTGTGTGTGTGTGTGTGTGTGTGTGTGTGTGTGTGAACACCAGCTCATTTTCCCAAACATTTCAACAACAGTTTATCAGGTTTAAGTCTCCGAGTGTCTCTGTCTTCTCTGAGTTGATCTGTTTTGGACTCAGGTGAGGTGAAGTGAGGAAAAGTGTTGATTTACAGAAGATGAGGAGGAGCTGTACCAAAGGTCAGAGGTCATCCATGACTAACTTCAGGTTTGTTTAACTCACACCAAAGTGCTTTCATGTTTTCTGCTTTATTCCAACAGTTTGTTAGAACTGATTCTTGAAGGGATGTTTGATGTTTTAAGTTTTTGGGTCTCCTACCCATGCCGTGGACTCTGATGATCCCCATACCATCAGGGAAACTGGTTTTGAACTGTGAATGCAACATCCGAGATTTCCAAAGCCGCCCAGTACCAGTTATCAGACTCTACACTGGGATTATTCTGAAACGCTGTTAGCTCACGCAGTCTCTCACAGAACCTCTTCCATCTTTCCTTCTGAGAGTATCCGGAACGGCTCCGATCCGGAACGGTGGCAATTTTCACCGTACGCCAATTCCTACCGGGTCCGTTTGTGAGGCGAATTTCGTGGCAAATTACAGACAGTTGGAATCATGAGAACTCACAAGAACCCACGGATTCAGGTGCATTTGCGCAATATCAAGTTGTCTCCAGCCACAGAGGCTAACCGTATGAGCAGTAGATTGTGTCCTTCCAGAGGACACAATCTGGAATCAGCATCTCCTCATCCATGGTGTCAATGACGTCTAAAAACCTTTCACTTGTTCGTCTCCGCCCATTTGCATGGTGTGAAATACGATCCTTCTGAAACACGGAGCTTTGGAGTCCGGCTATCAGCAACGGAGCGGAAAGAAGCCGTTTGAAATTGATACACTGACCCCCTACCCACTCGCCCTTCACTACCGAGTGTCACTTATATTATAGTTACACTCGCAGCTGTGGAGTTCGCCTCAATTGAAATCGTTGGGTATAACAAGACGGGCGGGTATGGGACGCCCTCCTCACCCCACTGGAAATTGGAAAGATTCATCGCCATAGCGTCCTGTGCATGAAAGCGTTTCTTTCTAAAGTAAACGGGCATCGTGTTCAGTTCTGAGCCGCACCGGCTGCCTCGTTTTTTCCTCGCCCCAGTGGAATCATAAATCCAGTAACCATCACAGTGACAGGAGCGGAATTAAACTTCTGATTGTTAGTGATTCCACGCGGCTTTGAACCCCTTTACTATTTAACCAATCAAATCAAACTTCAGCACAGAGGAAGACTTCCGAGTTTCATTTGATCTTTCCAAACCGCGTCTGTTGAGTTTTTTTTGTCAGCGAGACAAAAGTGGACACATACGGAACTTACATTTGTATGTTGTTCCCTACTGCTCCAGTTTTGCCGGCGCACTGCCCGCAAATCCCACCGTAAGTCCGATCGGTGAACGGTCGACTCGCCCTCCGCACTCTGTGGTTTGGGACAGCCTTCAATATGGCGGAGCCTCCGCGGGGACGCGCTAACGGAGGGGGAGTGTGTAGGGGGCGATTTGGGATTGGGCCATGAACTTGATCAGCTACGATCCGTTCAGGATGCGGTGGAAATTGGGGATCAGCCTCAGTGAAAGTCCTTTTTATACCCAGTCATGTTACGATCAGTCATGTTACGATCCGGTTGGACCTTCACCTCGTTAGTTCCTCCGGCTGTGTTTTTGTTTTAGCATTACGCATCTTTTTAGCATTTTTGTCGTCCCTGCCCCGACTTTTTTGAAACCTGTTGCTGGTCTTGAGTTTGAAACACGAACATAATTCATAATTCTTATTCATAATTCTAATAACATTAAAGTTTTAAAATGGTTTGTTAACTATCGAGATCAACACTTCACACCGTGTCCCGACTCTAGCAGGATTGTAGTTGTATAAATATGACCTGTGTGTGTTGATAGTTCCCTCTTCATTGACGGCAATGGCAGTTTAGGAGGATTAAATAAATACTGTTGACTTATAAAACCATAAACTGAGTTTGCGTTTGTGTATCTTGGAAGGAGAAAGAGAGAGGAAAGCCTGACGTTAATTTTTTGCCAAGGGAGGGGCCGGTAAAGCTTATCTAGGCCGCACACACACTCTCTCTCTCTCTCACACACACACACACACACACACACACACACACACACACACACAAAGTAAATTAATGTCCCTGAAGTCAAACACACACCTAGTTCTCTGAGTGTATGTTCATGTAGCCTTACATCCTAGCAGGTGGGTGTGATCGAGGAAAGGCGCTTTCCCTTCCACTTGATTGGGTGATCACGCATGCGCAGGCAGCCCGGGGTACCCCACCTCTCTCTCTCTCTCTCTCTCTCTCTCTCTCTCTCTCTCTCTCCCTCCTGCACGCACTCACTCACACGCACGCGCCCACAGCCGGTGAGTCACAATCGATCGGGCTTCTCAGCGCGCGCTGCCTGTGGATGTTCCAGAGCGAGAATTTTTTGTCGAATCTCGTTTCACCGTAAAATTACTCGTTTTCTGACGGAGATTCTGCGGGAGAGGGTCCGCGCCGTTTTCAGCCGTTAAAACCGGTAAGTTTAACTCGAATTTCCATCTCACTTTATCGTCTTTTTTCTAACCCTATTGAGTGTAGTGTCACTGTCGCTCCGCTATAGTACTGCGCACGATTTGCCCGGCTGGATTTCAGGTTTTTAAACGCGATGATGTTTTACGCTCACCAGACTACATTCATATTTTTACATTTTCTTCACGCAAGCCTACAATTCAACCGCAATGTACGAATTTTGCGCTCAACTGCACATTTTTTTTCCATATTCTTCAATTCGGCAGTGTGTTTTCCACAGTTTGACTGACTTTAAGATTAAAATTCTCTGTGGCATTTCTAAAATAACCGTATTGAATTTTTGTAGGTAGATCCCTTCGTTTCTTGCCCAGGAAACTTCCTCCTCTTTGTGTCTGACTATTGTTTTCAACGGTAACTTCATCGTTTTTAGCTTTGTGATGATTAATTTAATCGAAATACTAACTCAAAGTTCATTTATGTCTGAGTTTTGGCACTTTAATGAGTGTAAACTGTCTATTAACTCAATAATGCTACTTAAATCATGTGTAACATACTCTAATGGCTTGTATTATTGTCTAAACGTTGATTTAACCATCACAAAGTGATTATTTTGGTTTGTCTTTGGTATTGAAAGGTTATATCTTTTCTAATTTAGACACGGTTGTTGGTTAATGTTAGATAAGACTGCCATGATATTTAGTTTATGTTTGTTTATGGGCCACATTGTTCTCTTTATAGTCAACTTCTGTGCAGTATTAACTTTGTGGTGCCATTTCCGTTTGTTTTTTTCCGAATACTTTGAAGTATCCTCCCTAAAAATGATCCTTTACTCCGTCTATTGTTTGATCATTTGGTCAAATTTTCATTTCAAAGCCCAAAGAAAAGTAAAGTCTGATTTGAAAAGCTGAGACTCGAGGATTTCTCAAGTTTTTGGCTTGTGAAATCCCCCAAAATAGTCCTTTAATGTACTTATAGTAATCCTAAGTTTGTTGTGAATATGAAGAGTGTGAATTGTTGAATGATCTGATGTGAGTTTTGCTTTTTCTTCATCTTCGTTCGACCGAAACTGTATCAGTGAAGAGATTTTCTTTATGAGGGTCTTCGGCCTCTCAGCTCAAGTTCATGCAGTCCTACATTTTCTGCTGTTTTTGTACAAGAGTATTTCTCAGCCCTCAGGGAGCGAAAAACACATTACATATGTCAACATACAGCTTATCCTCACCTGGATACAGGTGAGAGAAAACAACAACAGAGTCTGATCATTGAGTAGTAATTAGGTTAGTAATTAGACATTAATACCTTTAAATAGTTTGAGCTTTAACTCCCATATTCATACTAATCTCATTTTATCAGGGGTTATGTTGCTCAGGAGCACTTCAGAAGGGCAGATCAGCTGCTGGAGGATTAAATCTCGGACAAAATGTCCTCTCTTAAAGTTTTTGTTCTTTCTCGTCCTGTTCGCAAGCTGCCACGGTCTCACCAGGCTCCATTTAAAAATCTACTAATTTAATCTTGTGCCGCTAACCGGCACATGGACTTAAACTTTGTGCAGGATGAACTTTGACCTCTCTTCGGTCTTGGACTTGTGGTTAATTCAGCAGAAGTGGAATCCAACAAGCTGCTTTGTGTTCAGACGAAAACTCAGTATTTGCCTTTTTTTTAAAATTGATTTAAAGACGAGTGCAAAGTCTAAAGTAAAGGGGAGGTTTCCTCTTTAAATAAAGAGTTAATCACTTTTTAATGTCTTAAGATGAGTCTTCAAGCTATTAATTTTATTGTTTGGTTTGTTTGTACAACCGGAGAAGGGAGCAGGTAGAGGAGCAGGAGGAGGAGGCGGAGGAGGAGGAGGCAGGTGTGTCTGAAAACCAAAAGGACTGGATGAGCCTCATAGAGAGAGAGAGAAACTGGAGCATTTACAAGGACGTAATAATCCTGATTTCACGATTAATCAAAATAACAGCGATTATGATTTTTGTCCTTCCTGGAGTTGTAGTTGGGTGTCTGTGTTGTCATGTGTGGTCTAGCGCAATCAAGGCCACGCGAACCTTAAAGATTAGCTTGTCACCATGATTTACATGAACCACAGCAGGACGATATGTGAGCCTTCCACCCCCAACTTAACTTCGGATACCTGCTTTCAGTTTTCAGCGTTTCCACCCGTTAAAACTGCTGAGATCATGTCCCGCCTGTTTTTCTTGTATTCTACTCTGGGAGAATGGTTTATCACGATATGTTTTTTCGTATTAGTCGATATCGATATCAGGATTCAAAGAATGAAATTTAACAGTGTTTATTGGTCACATGTCTTTTGTCTGTTTCGTCTCCTCGCTCCTCTCGGGGTTTGTAACCTTTGGCGTGTCGCGTGCTCTGCGGCGTGGCGCTGCTTCAGGTGGTGAAAAAGATTTGAGGTATTCCCCGACTTTGTGAGAACATGTACTCGACATAATTTACAGTCCACATTACTCTGCTTCATGTCCGACCTCCAAAAACCAAAATACCTCCACACCACCGACGTTTTCCTAACGCCAGTGTTGTGGTTGACATTGATGTGGTCATCTGTTGAGCCTTCATGGTCATTTCTGTCGGGGGTAGCACTCATTTTCTTTGTTTCTCACCAACAGTGCTGTCGGCTTCACCTGTTAAAGTGCTATGGTTGGGTGGAGCTGCTGTCTGCTACGACGCTGCAGTTGGTTGATACTTGGTTCTAATTCAGAACATGATTGGTTCAGACCCGGAGACACTCCCCTTTTCATTGGCTGTTCGTATAGTCGACCAAAACATGGCAGAATGACGATTATCGGAAAGGATAGTGACAATGTTTTATATTGACATTGAGGTAAATTAACTTTGATCTTTTCGTTATGGTTTTATCGCCCAGCCCTACCCAACATTATTACATTTTATACTGACCAGTTCATCCACTCTCTTCCACTGGCGAGACTCCTCCTCCTGGTTCTTCCCCCAGGCATCCTGGCAGAGTGTACCCAGGCCTCGGTGATCCCTCAGCGGGTTGGCCGACCCCCTGATTCGCCTGGAGCTACAGCTTGGTGACATTTTTTAGATAGTGGAAGCTGTTTGTTACTGTCTCTCTGTCTCTTTCACTTTCATGGCCATGGTAACTCCATAGAGCAGCGGTGCTCAGCCAGCCCTCTTTTCTTTGGTTGACCCTCCTAGACTGTAAAACACAGCAGTTAACTTAATCTCCCTGTTGCTTCCTCTGTTAAAGAAAAGAGGCGTCTGTCGCTCAGTGGAGCCGTGAAAGAGATTAAAAGAGGATTTCTCTACTTTTAACACATTTTTGGAAACTGAGTGAAGCCGAAACCTCAGCCAGAACTCTGTGTTTTTGTTTTTTTTCATGCTAATGTTGTTCAAAAAGCACTTCAGTGTGGGGGGTCTGAGCTTACCCCCATCAGGACTCACTCTTGCACTGATACATTCACATGTGTTTACTGGTGTTTGTCCGGTAAATAAGACCGAGGCCTTGTCCTCTTCGGGGAGTTTTATTCGGGTTTCCATGGAGGCTGAGTGTTTGTGCTCAGTCCGTTTTATCCAACACCTGCAGCACTGGATAGTTCTGAGGATACTCTCTGAAATAGTTTCAGCGGTTTCATGGTTACCTGCCGGTGATTTCTGACACAAACTTTGAAATGGTGCGGAGATTAGAGGATCGTTACACGGCAACTCCTGATGGTTCTTTGGAAATTCAGTTATCAAACTGTTTATATTTTTATACCGAATCATGATTTGGGGTTTCTTTGACAGGATGTTTAGATTTATACCCGACTTTAAGGAAACAGACTTGAATAGTTTTCTTGGCAGTAATCCTTGACTGACCCGGGGATTCCACTGGAACGGCTACGCTCCGGATCGGCAGGCCAATCAAATGCGCAAGCATACAGCGCCCACAGGATCCAATCAGCCGCCACCATCAGAGGAGACGCGCTCGCAAGATTACCGATATTTCTTGCGAGACTTGGCGAGATCTCATGAGATCTCGCATGTTTCCCTGTGGGACATTGAGATCCGCCGATTGGTGTACATAAACACCCACATCCCACAACCCTCGCCCCTCCCATTATCACGTGAAGGACAGTTCAAAATATTGACTTTATTTTACTTTGAAAATCAACCGGATATTTTATTTTGTAGCCACATACAACTTCATACAACGTGCTGCGGCATCCCGCAAAAATAGAAGCCTAATGCTGCGACGTCCAGTCACTTCGGAAGTCGGATGCTGGAGCTGGAAATGACATTACATCCGAGTTGACGGCTTTCCAGTTAACAAGTCGGAAAACCAAGATGGACGCCTACAGTTACCCGTTGTTCGCTGTTGTTTATAATTTTCAGCTGTTGTTAGCCGTTGTCAACTGTTTTTACTTGTCGTTAGCTATACCAGTTGAAAACAACGCATAACACAGTATTTTACTCGTACGAACACCATAGCACCGTGTTCACAGTTAGACGTTGAGCATTAAAACATTGCGAGAGCTTTCACTGTTCCTCTTTACTGTTGATGCACTGCGCTACCATCTTGAATTATGACGGTGTCGTCAAGTCAGGGTTGGCGACAGAAATCCGACTTCAGGGACGCGTTCCAGATAAATTCCGGACTCTGCGCTCGGAAATTCCATCTTCTGAGTACAACCGGAACATAGCATAAAAAAAGACCGAACTGTACGACGACTCTGCACAAAGTGGCGGATCACCTGAGTCCTGAAACCATTGTGAGGGCTGTTCCTCGGGTTTCCCTCACTCAGGCACCTTTTTCAGTCATTTCCCTCAGAGCTCAGTCTGAACCTCACATATCGAGCCCGGTGGTGTTTTCTGCCAGCCTGCTGCTCTAATCCTCAAACTGAGGCGCTAGGAAATTTGTCAGAGCTGCAGAAAGTGTAGGAGCTAATCTGTCAGACTGCTGAGCAACAACCAGCATGCCTGTAAACCGACAGGAATCACCAGAGAGAGAGGAAATGAATATATTTAAAGCCCGCTGTGACTCACATGTTTCTGTCTGGAGCTGTTTCCTCAGAGCAGAAGAAACCTGCACGTGCTGACAGGTGTCATTTATCCGACTTTTCTGTATTTACAACCAGATACAATTCCCTAATACTCTCATTTTTTCCCCTCTCTAAAATCACTCGTAGTTTTTTCCTTTAAATGAGATAAAAGCAAAGTCCAGTCAAACCTCTGTCACTGTTGAGAAAACTGAGCGTTAAAGGTAGGGTAGTCAGGATCTGAGGAAGTGCCAGTTTTAAGGAGAAATCTTGAATGTAAACTCTACCCCTCCCAACCAGTTTTCCCCTCAAGCCCCGCCCACAAACAGACGCTCCTGCTCGCTCGTATCGTTCCAATTAAATTCAGATATAATGCAGATAAATACTTCAGATCATTACAAATGGGGCCCAGTCAAGGTGAAAGTCAAAAGCATTGGTGCTACTGTAGATGCCAACAGACTACCAGCAAACACAATTAGGGTTGGGCATCGAGTCTCGAGCATCGATGGGGACCGTGACTGACATTCCGATTCTCCCGGAATCATTCAAATTTTAAAATTTCAAGTTCCAAGTTCCGATGCCGGAGTCCGCCGACCGGAAGAAATAACCAACAAATACCACAATGGAGAATCGTTAGGAACCGGAATCGAAACGAGGAATCGGAACCGGAATAGTTCAAGATCAAGCAATACCCAACCCTAAACGCAATGTTTGCAGGACTTCTCCAATGAGGATAAAGTGACATAGTCCAGGACCCGAGGGAGGACAGTTTAGCGATGGCGCTACAACACGCTACAGCAGGTCCGTTTGACAAGAAACACTTCTGTTACAGACACTTGTCTTACTTTGTTAAAGCGGTTTACCTGTCCAGCAGAAAGGTTACAGGGTCACCAAGATCCCCAAGCGTCCCCCATGGTTTATGTTGACCCGGCTTTTTAGCTCTTGTCCGCTCTTAAAAGCTCTTAAAGCTTTTTTGTAAATACACCACAAAAAAAGATGCTTCTTTAACGGAATCCTGCCTACCCTACCTTTAACCAGGAACAGGTTTTTTTATGCTAGTGTAGTATTATAAAGAAACAGACCTAGAACAATCCTGATTCAGAGAGTCCTGTCTTTGAGATTCAGCAGTTCGTGCATCCCCTCTCGCCTTTGAGAAGCTCTCTGTCCACAGACTTGAGCCTCAGTCTGGAAACTATCTGAACTTAACCTCAGTGTCAACCGCGGGGATTAGAGATGCTGGTCTGAGTGTCTGATTCGTCCCCTTTTACTTGAGCAAACCGGCACTTATTCTGTTTATTTGGATCAAAACTCTCGAGTTTCAGATTCAAATGCAGTCACCAGATTTTTTTTTTTTCCGCCTAGTCATTGGAGAAAATCAGCTGTTGCTGTTTGGAAAACTCATCAGCGTGAGTGACGGGACTGTCAGCCGTGGACTGATGGTGGTTCGCAGAAGGTCATGAATATGAGGGACCATCAGATCTCTGGTCCAGTCCTCGATTCATAAATCATCTCATTTAGTCTGAGTCACTGCTTTAGTCATCCTCAGGTGTGTAAGTGTGTTTAGTGACGGATTTGTACGCTGTGTTAGTGAGTGTGTGTGTGTGTGTGTTAGACAGAGGAGAGGTCATATGAATTTGTAGTGTAAATATTTGTGCGTCTATTATTTCTCAAACAGGTTTGCAGTGACTTTTGTGTTTGTTTAAAGCCATGTTGGCCACTCATCTCAGTGCTGTGCTTGTTGTCGTAGCAACTTCCCCGCCTCATTACTGAGGTCACGTCACACATAAATTAGTGTTTATTGCAGATCTCCACACCTGTTACCGTCAGCTCTTAATTATCCGTTTATAGTTTTAACAGCATGTGTGTTTATTTTGGATTTGTTCTTGAACAGTTTCTGGTACTTTGGCTAACATTATCGGGAACTTTACCTCTTACTGCCAACTTCCACTGCATCCGGAACGGCTACGAAAAGGCCGTATCCGCCGATTGTAACCTTCAACATTCAAGTTAATGTGTCAGTATCCACCGGCTTCTTTTCGTGACGCTGCAGATCGTCGGACTCCACAGCCGATCGCAAGAGTTCTATTTTTTTCGGATGTGGCAGCATGCTGATAAATTCAGCACAGATTTGTTTTTGTTGGAAAGGAAGTCGGGCACAGACACAAAATAAAACATCCGGCTTCTTTTCAAAATAAAACAATCTGTATTTCGGTCAAAACCCCCAGGGTCCAGAACAGCTGCACTTTGCTCCGGCACGGCTGGCAGATCAAATCCACAAGCATTATAATCAATGTGAGTCATTCCACAGAAACCGTCCGGCTCCACTGTGGATCGGCTCCGGCGGCCAGATCAAATACGGAAGGTTTCTTTTTTTGCTGGACGCCGGAGCACGGTGCATCAATTCAGCGCGGCGCAGCAGGAGCAGCAGCGGAAGTTTTATGCGGCTACAGAGTCAAATATCCGGTTAATTTTCAAAATAAAATAAAGTCAATAAGTTGGACTGTTCTAAACGTGATAATAGGAGAGGACAGGGTTGTGGGATGTGGGTGTTTATATACACCGATTGGCGGATCTCATTCTATGACTTCCAGGAAAAGGTCAGATCTCGTCCAGTCTCTCGCGAGCGCTTCTCCTCCGATGGCGACTGCGGATCGGATCCCTTGGGCGCTGTATGCTTGCGGATCTGATCCGCCTGCTGGTCCAAAGCGGAGCGGAGTCGTTCCGGATCCTGTGGGTTTAGCCAGTTTTAGCCGGATCGTATTTTACCCGGATGACACCATGGATGAGGAGATGCTGATTCTAGAAGTCTAGAAGTAGATTTCCTCCTCTGGAAGGACACAATCTACTGTCATCGCGCCATTGATCGTGAATCCGCGGGCTCTTGTAGGTTCTCGCGATTCCCGTTGTCTGTAATCCATCACGAAATTCGCCTCACAAACGGATCGGGTAGGAATCGGTGGATGGCAAAAATCGCCGCCGTTTTGGATGCGGTGGAAATTAGGGATGAGGTTGAGGTCGTCGACATATAAGGTGATGCTGGTCAACGGTGTTAAACGTTTTGGCACTTTTGTGGAAATAAACTACCTGAATATTCGTTCCACCATCATTGAAATCAACCCTGACTTCATTTAAGTTGATTCACTGACTGAAAATTGTACCAGACTCACAGATTCAGACAGGGACGAGAATCTAAGGCAGAGTTTGGAAGTGTAACCTGGAGAGTAATACTAATATTTGACTTTGGTGTTTGGTAGTATTTGCATATTAAACAGCAGCAGTATTGGTGTTTAATAGATCAGCAGACTAACCACAGGAGTCCTGTTGAACCAGCTCTGTGTTTATTATCCACCAGCAGACTCTTCTCTAATTGTTCCTCTTTTACGGAGGCCCACAGATGACAGCGTCTTCATGCTAACGTCTGATGTGTGAAGCGGCCTGCGGGCGGACAGTTTGTCAGAGAATCATTAGAGGAGGACAAAGCATGAAGAGAGGCGATTTTCATGCTGGATCAGAGGTTCTTCATGCACTGTCACTGTTCGTTACTCACTTACTCCGTCTTTTTCCTCTTTCACCAGTCGTCCCTTCATCGTCGTCGCTCCGGTCTAAGTATTGAGGTCAGGGCCGGCGATGCAGGAATGTGGAGCAGAGGCAGGAGATAGCTGTATAGAAGCATCATAATTGGGTCGGCTGAGAAGAGCTAACTAACAAAGTGTTGCGGTGGATCCTGTCAGGAGAGAGTTAGTCCTGTTAATGCAGATTTCCCAGCATGCACTTGGAATTGAGCTGTATCACCTGCTGTTGTCACCCCGCGTCACCCGGAGGTGTTGTTCCCAGATGGAAGTCGTGACATCTGGAGGTGAGAAGAAGACTCACATGACTATTTTCATCGTCGGAGCTGTAAGAGCGAGAAATAAGGCGAGAAACAAGAGCAGGAACAGTTCTGTGTGAGAGAGCAGAGGGCCCTGACCAAAGCCATGATACCTGATGGTACGGGGGTCAAGTGTTGTAGTCAAGACCGCACCAACCGAGGCCAAGACATTACCGAGACCAGAGAGGACCGAGACCGAGTGAAAATGCCTTTGACTTCTGATGTGACTCGAACGCAGCAGAAATCTACAGTTTAGGAGCAACATCTGCTTCCATCCAGACTATGACTTTTTCAGGGGAGACCGTCGTGTTTAAGCGAAACAGACAGGAGTGGAAATCACCGCATGGAAAGGACAACTGGACTTAGTTGAGACGTTTCACCGTAGTCTAGTTGTCCTTTCCATGAAGAATTAGATTTTCATTAGGGCTCGACTGATATGGATTTTTTGGGGTTGATGCCGATACCGAATTTTTTTTTTATAAAGTTGTAAGAAATATATTTATACAGTATATATCTACAGTATACTATAAACTATAGATAAACTTTATACCGTAGATATACTGTAGGCTACTGCTCTTCTCGCCGACAGGAAGACCGACTGATGAAACTCGGGCCAGAAAAGCGTTTTCAACTACAGGATAAGTCGTGGTACTTTTTAAATGGTGGAACATTTTTAAAGTGAAACAGAATCTTATACTCCGCATTTTATATCTGAAAATATTGGCGAAAATCGGCGAGTTTTGTCCGATTACCGATTAGTCTCAAACAGGCTAAAATTGATTTAATCGGCTCGCTGATAAATCAGACGGGCCCTTATTTTCATAGATATATTTTTTTTAACACACTGAATTAAATCGAACTTTTAAATCAAAAATTTGGGGTTGCTTAGTACTTTTATTTGAAATCAAATTTAGGTCTTTTGGTCACATGACTTGGAAGCTATTGAAGGAAAACAGCCTTTTCTGAGAACATCAACCGGTAATTTATTGACGGTCCCTTATTCAACACCGACGTTGACAGCGAGGGGCCGAGTTGATTTAACCGCACTGCTGTTGTTATTCCCGGTTATGGAGAGTGAGAAGACACCGGTAGATCCTCAGAGAATGTCCGTCAGATATCCAACCTGAAACTAACTTCACCGCGGCTGATTTTTTTATACCCTTAAATACATTTTACAATTCGCACACATCTATTTTTAGTCGCAAATGCGAGCGGAACAGTCGCACTGTCGAGCCCTGGGTTGTAGAAGTTGTCGTGGGAAGAGTTGTACAGTTGTAGTAGAAGTGACAATACGCTCACACTTTTACCTCATTAACCAATCAGAGCCCTCCGTGTGAACCGGGTCAGCAGTTTGGTCACAGTTTATTTTTACAGCCTGAGTCACGTGATTGGATGACGTCACTGGTGTCAGAGTCTTTTGAAGATCAGAGTGAGTGGGCGGGAAACCTTTAAACCTTTTGGTCCCGAGTCTTTGAGGAGGGAGGGAGGGAGGGAGAGATGAAGAACAGGATGGAGGGAGAGAAATTAGAGGACAGGAACATCAGGATGTTCACGATTCAGGTGGAGACGATGGTGTTCAATATTTATAGTCTGACCCACGCACACAAAGACTCACAAACACACACAAAAGACGCACAGTGACCCCGATTTTGTTGTCTGCCGAGTAAACAAACTGCCATTGTTTGTAACCACGTTTGTTACCACGGCGATCAGTAGCACTCTGACTGGTTGCCAAGGTAGCACATGGCAGCCCTGGCATTTACACACACACACACACACACACACACACACACACATAAACCCAACACACACTCACGCATACACATTCTCATTCATTCGCTTCCAATGAGAAAAACAAGAACCAGACCCCATTCAGAATTTGACTGATTTTAAGTTTTCTTACTTTCTCACAAATACGTCAAAACTTGAAAGATGAACTAAGATGTTATTTTACACATAAATATGTTTCTTTTAATTCGGCGCGTCAAAGTCATAACAAAACAATCAAAACAATGAAAACTATGAAAAGATCACAAAGGGTTAGCTTTTCAAAATTTTCAATTTTTGCTGCAGAATTTCGTTGAATTGATTCTACAATAACTCTTTGTTTCAATCTCTGTTGATTATCTGAAAATTTATTTTATGTATTGTTTTTTTTCTTTACCTAATTCTAGTTTATTGTCTTCTTACAACTTTTTACGTTACTATTGTTCCGAAAGTGTCTTTTGGGCGTTTTTCGTCATTGAAACTGTTTTCTGGCTTCCATAGATTTCTTACTTATCAACCTTGACGTCAACTTGTCGGCATACAATCACATTTAATCTCGTTATTATTGGGCAGATAGACCTGAAATTTTAATATTATCAAAAAAAAGGAACTTAAAATTAAGAGTTTAGAAATGTTGCCGATTTAAAAGCTGTTTTTTGTAACACATAATGACATCGTTTCAAACGGAGGTTGACTTTGTCTTTTCCTCAAATGTAAAATGGATCAGCATTAACGTTGGTAACCCACACACACACACTCTCTCACACACACATTGTTAGCATGATTAGGCTTGTAGTTTGACGGAAGAAATCAGGCAGTCAAACAGAGACATGAGATTAAGTTATATAACATCATTACACACACACACTTATAAGTAATTCATCAGCAGGAAGCGTATATTTGTCGACATGAATCCAGAACTTCACACAGGAGATCCACCCTGTGTGTGTGTGTGTGTTAAATAATTAAGAAGTGCAGGAATGTCGTCTTAAATGCGCTGTGAGCCATATATGGACTTCCTGATACGAGGATTTCCCCCCACAGGGGATCAAAATGAGAAGAAAAGCGGTCATAAGAGCTCTGAGTGCGCCGACACGCAGAGAAAAGGTGAAAACAAAGAAGAGCAGAGATTTAAAGAACTTCATATTATAACTGTGACATTCAACAGAATATCAGAGGAATCACTTAGAAGTCAGCGTCTGATATCCTGTCACAGTGAAGCTAGAAAGCAGCGACACCTGTGAACGTCAGGTGTTTTCACCTTCAGGTGAGACTCGCGGTGTTTGAGGACAAGGTGTGAATGTGGTTTGTGTGTGTGTGTTTGATTGTTCCAGGAAAACAAACAACTCGGGTTTAAGAGGAGAAAAGACTTATCGGCAAAATACGAAGACTATAAAATCTGACAGTAAAGTAAATGTTTAACGTTTCATTAGTATTTAATCAACGACAACACTCATGCTATAGCTGTACGTTCATGAATCAAAGACAGATGTCCACGGTAGCTTCTCAACAGTTTGCCTCCTCACCTCAGATTTACTGGATCATACTTTGTCGTCCTGCGCCTCCAGTTTTTCAGTAAACTGAAATGCTGGAATATATCTGGGAGCAGTCAGGATGATGACTAACCTGGGATTTCCACTGCGTCCGGAACGGTGGCGATTTTCGCCGTATGCCAATTCCTACTGGATCTGTTCGTGAGGTGGATTATGGACAGCGGGAATCAAGAACCCGCTGATTCACGTGCAATCGCGCGATAGCAAGTTGTCTTTAGCCCCACAGCTAACCGTATAAGCAGTAGATTGTGTCCTTCCAGAGGAGGAAATCTACTTCTAGACTTCTAGAATCAGCATCTCCTCATCCATGGTGTCATCGGGGTGAAATGACGTCTAAAAACCTTTCACTTGTTCGTCTCCGCTCGTTTAGGGGGACAACCGCCATACCGACATTGGTCTCTAATTGTCGGAGTGGCGGTATGTTACCATGCTATCAAACGTCCCGTCATTCTGACAGCTCTCATCTGCTAAGGTCGGCCGCGGAGCCCTCTGCGCGGGTGCGGCGCGGGGCACACCCAGCTACGCTCAGGATTAAATGACGGACTCCAGATGTGAATGCGCACTTGCTTAATTTGAGTGTATTTGAACACCTGAATATTTCGTGTCTACTTGTTTAATTCAGCTCCAACACATTAATTCATGCAAAAGAGGAAAGGTCACCTACGCGCCATATAAGTCTGTTTACCTCAAATGTGTGACTAAAATGAACCAGATCATCCGACTGCCTTTTTATTCCTGTGTTGATGAAAACAAGTATGAGACAAGAAGCCTCGTACCATCACGACTGGTTTGTCCTTCACTTCTAGTTGTTCATTTTCAGAGACTAATAAAATATGATAAA
The DNA here is from genome assembly GCA_962446985.1 of Xyrichtys novacula. NCBI lineage: Eukaryota > Metazoa > Chordata > Actinopteri > Labriformes > Labridae > Xyrichtys > Xyrichtys novacula. Next base: position 517,727 of record OY660886.1, read on the forward strand.
CGTAGAGCTACTATCGGTGGGTACGGCCTTTTCGTAGTCGTTCCGGGAGGTAACATGGAGGTAGAAAGTGTCTGGTGTGTGTTAATGTAGAGTGGATGCTTAAATATGTCCAGACTGAGTATTTTTCAAACACACTCTGGGGGCTCAAATACTTGGATGGACACAAACATCCGGGGAAGGATTATAAATATAGACTTGGATGGGATTTAATAGACTTGGGTGGAGATGAATTCACTTGGGCCGATGTAGACATACTTGGTTTGTGCACAAATGTACCCGGATGGTGTCCTGTAAGAGACGGAAACATCACCGTACACATCTATCCCTGAAACTAGAAAAGTGTCTGAAGCTCATTTCAACATTTCTTCACAGTATCATCTGACCTTTGACCCTCCAGCCTCCTCTGATGTTCCTGAACCCTACCCGTCACCATGGTCATACATCACCATGGTGACCAACCTTCCCACCAACTTCACCGAACCTTCAACCTCTCCTCTCAGCACTCGTCCAATCAGCTGCTGGGATGCACGTGATGGGCAGCGTCTCCCCGGCCAATGAGAGGGAGGGCTTCTCCCTACAGGAAGAGGGCGTGGCCGTCGCCGTGCCGACGTCTCCTCCTTCCCCGTCACGTTCTCCATCTGGTAGTTCTGGTATCAACCTAATCAGACCTCCTCCTGGACCCCCACCTCCTCCTCCGCCACCTCTTCCTCCTCCCCCTCCTCCTCCTCCTCCTCCAATGCCGGCCCTGCTTCCGGGGCTGGGAAACCCCGTAGGAGGCCTGAGGAAGAAGAAGAGAGTGAGGAGTTTCTTTTGGAAGACGATACCTGAGGATCAGGTAGTCATGACCCGGCTAAGTGTAGTCACGTGATTATTTTATCAAAGAGGTAAATACTTATGAAGTGTGTGTGTGTGTGTGTGTGTGTGTGTGTGTGTGTGTGTGTGTGTGTCACAGGTAAAAGGACGGCCCAACCTGTGGACTCAGGGTGGAGAGCAGCAGCAGTACCAGATCGATGTCCAGACCATCGAAGAGCTCTTTGGTCAGAATGACTGTCAATCAAACTCCAAGGCCATGCCCACCAGGGGAGGGAAGACCAGAAGCTCATTCAGGGAGGCGAAAGAGGAGGTGTGTACATGTGTGTGTATATGTGTGTGTGGTACTCTGGGATGCAGGTTGGCGTGTGCTGCTGTTTGCTGAAGGTGTGTGTGTTTGTGGACAGTTTCTACCTGGGCTGTGACCTCACGCTGACACCCGTTCACCTCTCGCTCTCTCTTTGTGCCCGCGTCTCTCCACCAGGTCACCATTCTCGACCCGAAGCGAGGCATGAACATTGGGATTTTCCTCAAACAGTTCAAGAGGTAAATCTCCCCGCTCAGATTTTCCATTGTCCTCCATCAAAGCCGCACAAATGTTAAATAAATATTGAACCGAACTTTCCCTTCAAAAGTACCAAACTGTCTGTAACAGGGTGTGTGTTATTTTCCTCTACTGCTTCATACTGGACCCACCGTAGTTTTCTTTGCCCTCATAGATGTTATCACCAGGGTTGACCCAATAGCTAAACTCAGCGCAAGAATTGGAACAAAAGGAACCGAGGTCTGTCCTTAACAGGGAAGGTAACCAAAAATCTGTTCCACTTCAGAACCGGTCCCAACTAGTTCAAGCCGTTGACATCATTTGTGTTGACAGTGCCGACCATTTAGTTCTGTGCGTCAGTCGGCCCAAATACGACCAAGGAAGTAATCATGGCGGACAGAAGACAGAACTGTTCCAGAACTCTTTCATCTGCAGCTAAATGTGGTCGCGGTTACAGTATTCGATCCAAAAACTGAGTGATACAAATGTTTTACTCACTCTAAAATCCACTCGCTCTGTGAGACCGGCCTTTCGGCGATATGTTCCTCATGTTTCTGCAACATCCGGGAGCATTTCCAAAAACTATTCTAAAGACTATAACCCAGCGATTCCAAAGGATCCGCTCCGATCCGGCAGGTGGATCAAATACGAAAGCATACAGCGCCCACCGAATTTGAGATTACCAATATTTCTCGAGAGACTGGACGAGATCTCGCGTGTTTCTCCGTGAGACATTGAATGGAATCGCAACCCTTGCCCCTCCCATTATCAAGCGAAGAACAGTTCAACGTATTGACTTTATTTTATTTTGAAAATTAAACGGATATTTTACTCTGCAGCCGCATACAACTTGCGCTGCTGCTTGTGCTGCACTGAATTGATGCGCCGTGCCGCGGCGTCCGGCAAAAATAGAATTATTGCATATCTGATCTGTAGCGAAGCTGGACGGCGGACGGATTGTGTGGAATAACACACATTAATTCTAATTCTTGCGTATTTGATTCGCCTGCTGTTCCGGATCCTGTGGTTTTTAGCCGTAAGACTCTAAGGTCATTTTCAGTCCAGTTGAGGCGTCTCCATCGACATCGGCAAAAAGATCTACTTTAAATCACATTATCGAGTTGTTGTATTTCTGCTAACTGCTAACTAGCTAGCTAGTTTCCACATCAGTATGCGCTGTTATACCTCCTCTGTGACTAAAGGTCCTTACGCACTGGTGCCGACGTGAATTTAGAACGCGAAATTACGAAATACTCAGAGGCGAATTTTAACTTTCCGGGGGGAAAAAGGCGCATCCTGGGGAAGACTTTTCCCGGGGAAAGTCCCGCCTCCTTCGCCTCTGATTGGCTAGAAAAGCTGGAAACATCATCACACACTCAAGCCAAACGGTCAGCACTTACAGCCAATCAGAGGCGATAAGATAAGCATCGTCATATGAGAAATCCGACGCTATGACTCTCCACAAGTCGTCCTTCAGGTCGTTATCTTTGTAAAATTTTTGTCTTTTATCAAAAATCAATCAATCTGATTGGTCAGAAGTGGACACACAGGATGCGAAACTTTAGAAAAATCAACCGTGATCCGAAAAATAAATGCCGCAATATCGCAAGACGGGAAAACGTCGCTGATATGAACGCTTTTTATTGACAGGATACGATGTCCGAAATAATCGCACGATAAAAACGCTCCCAGTGTGGAAGGACCTTTGGGGTTACAGTCCGACACCAGGAGTGTAGGTTGATTTGTGATGGCGTGATGTGTCTCCTCGCCCTCATAGTGAGGTATTATGGGTAAACACATGTGGCGATGCTGGTTTATGACATGTGACTCGTTCCAATATATGACAGAATGTCAGTGAGGACTGGTGTGAGGAGAGCTGAGGTGTGCGATAATGTTGAAAAAAGGACACTGATGAGAAAAACAACAGAGAGAAGTCTGAACACCAAAACGAGACGCAGGACTACCCCAGAGAGAATTTAACATTCAACAGCAATGCAAAACGGCTGCTTTGCATCGCCGAGGTGACGCAACACGACGACAACGACGAAGGGAAACAAATTTACCTCCAAGATGCAGAAGCTTTGCATACCCGCTGGGCCTGAGGTTTGGTTGAGTTACACGGTGGAAGAAAGCGTCGTGTATCTTGTTCATGTTGTGTTGATGCATCAATAAGTCCAGACTGAGTGCTTTCCAAACACGCTGAGAGACATACAGGCATGAGGGAGACACAGAGACGGCCGTGTGTGTGAGGCAGAAACACGACCAGAGCTGCGATAAGTCAAAAACAACGACAACCAACGCAAGGTTTCCAAAGTGCTGCACAGCAATATAAAAATACAATAAATAACACAACGGAAGCACAATTTCTCAAGGGTGGATTTTTAGTTAAGAGTCAAACTATTCTTCAGTTCAGTTCTACACACATAGATATACTTAATATAAAAGGGTTTCTTCAATTTCCAATATTTGGTTGTGTCTTAAAATATATCGCTGACAGTAAAATCCAATGAAGAGGAAACCAAAAGTAGTTTTTATCTTTGTTGGTGGGAAGTATTGGCCTTTTGATTTAACGGAACATCTCTTCCTCTTCAAGGTCCAATCAGGCGATAGTGGAAGATATTCACCATGGCAACAGTGAGGCTTACGGGGCGGAGCCTCTGAGAGAGCTGCTGAAGCTGCTACCAGAGTCGGACGAGGTAAAAGACACTGTCACGAACAAATCCAACATTATCTGGAGTAATCTACAGGGGGCGCTAGTTCAACTCAGTTGATAGAACATTACGGTCTCCGCCGGCTGTAACTTCACTACGGTGGTTTTGACATGTCCTTAACTTGGACTAAAAGACTTTAAAGATGTCCCTGTTGACGTATGGTGGACAGAGTCAGTAATAGAACGTCTTTCTTTCCTTTACTGGCCTGAAGGTGGAGAAGTTAAAGCTGTACCAAGGCGACATCTCTAAGCTTTCATTGGCCGATTCCTTCGTGTACCTGCTGATACAGCTGCCCAGGTAAGACTCCGCCCACCTCTGACCTCTGACCTTCAAACTCTGTATTATGTTCCGAATAAATGTCTGAGTACAGGGCAAGTTTTAGACAAATTCTGAAGTTGAAGTTAAGTTTTGTTACATGAGAAAAAGTGGGGATGCACCATCTGTAGATTCAACACTTAAATTCCTTTCATTTAATTTCATTTATTTCTTTTCTTCATCCTCCGAGGTTCACTTGAAAAACTCACTTTTACAGACTTTTGCTTTTCTGTGATGCTGTATTTTCTCTTTTTTCTTCTTTTAATCTTATTTAGTCAATGTTCTCACTGCAGGTCAATTCCGAGTTTTTGACCATCTGTGACTCATATCTGATTTTTAAATCTAAGTGTGAACAGGTCAATTCTGATTTGTTTTAAATCTGACCCAGCCCTCTTTTTTATGTGGATATAAATCGGATATGTATCTGATGTGACTGCAGTGTGGACGCTCAGGTCGCGTTCATCCGACCTTTACGTCGTCAATATGCGACAAACATTGTTCGACAACACAAACAGGCGCGGAAAGAAATTTGTGTTTTGTGCGCATGAGGGTCACTTCACGGACGCATTTGTTGTTGTAATATTTTATTTTATTTTATTTACTTATTTTTTTCTGCTCATTTATGTTATTCCATTTTATCATTACTATTTAATTATAATTGAATTATTATTATGAATATCGTCTTTTTATATTTATTATCCTGTTTCCTGCTTTCTACCCCCCTTTTTATTACATTTATTTTTCTTACCTATTTAATGTTTTTATTTTGTCCTCATGGTCTCACTTTATGTCGTAAGGTTCTGGTGTTGTCTCGGTTTCTCATGACAAATGAAATTGGCCTTCAGTTCAGAAGTCTTGTTTTTAACTGAGCTTTTGTTTTTTTATCGGTTTTATCTCTGTGTTCTGATGTTCTGCGCTTTACAACTGTTTGTCAAAGCACTTTGTAAACCTCTGCTTTTGAAAGTGCTATAAAAATTAAGTTATTATTATTATTATTATTATGACTTCTATAATAGGATTTTTCAAACTGCTGTTTTCATGGGGATGCTCAGAACACCGACAGCCGCTCTAAGAGAGTGAATGCAGATCCGAACAAAAGAAAGAAAACTGAGGAGGTTTTCCTTCCAGAACTAACGGAGCTCAGGCTTTCAGACTGTCAGCAGCAGATGGTGAAGAGCGAGAAAAAAAGAAAACACTGATGAAACTCAGAGCTGATGAAAATGTGCTGTTAATGTGGGAGAAAATCACGACTAACATCCATGAAGCACAACCGTCAGAGGGGATTATAGTTCTGATCGTGGTTTTTGTAGTTTGATGAAAATGAGGCCAAAGAAAAGAGCAAAACAGGCAAATAAAAAAAGGACTGATTGTTTATTTTTCTCTTTCTAGTTACTCGGTGCGAATCGAGTCGATGCTGTTGAAAGAGGAGTTTCCTGGAGCGTGTGAGGCCATGAAAAAAGACATCAAGATCCTTCGCTCTGCAACCAGAGGTAACAACATCATCTCGTCAGGACACGTCGCACTGGAGCGGCTCGCTTAGTATCACGCATACGAACGATGTTCTTCTACGGTGTTCTGACATGACAGACTGATAACACATTACTGCCACCTGCTGGTCTGACTTTGCCAACGCTATTATTCTCACTTGTTTATGCGTTGTCGCGTTGGTCGATGATATATTCAAAAATGCCTTCAGTGTGGACCTTTTCTGAAAATACTGGTTTAGGGGTGGACTCAACCCCAATTTCCACCGCATCCTGAACGGCTACAAAAAGGTCGTATCCGCCGATCGTAGCTGATCGTAACCATTCAAGTTAACGTGACAATTTTCACCGGCATATTTACCCAGAATGCATTAAAGGGATATTCCGGTGTAAAATTAATTTAGGGTCAAACCCGCCGTAACAACGCTTGCTTCTCTAGTTAAACCAACTTTAGTAACGACCGCAGGATAGTAATACAGAGAGCCACGCGCTCAACCAAAACGCCACTCTATAACCACAAATAATGCTCAGAACAGCACCTAACTTCATCAACAGGACATATAGGGTCACAGCCACAGCTTGTTTGTGGCGAGACCTCAGGCCAGTCCATTATGGACTACAGCGGAGTTTCACAGCTCAAGGAAGAACATTTATGATCATTTCTTCATGGAAATACAATCAGACCGAGACGCTGAGACAGAAGAACTACCGCGTCTGCAGTGAAAATGATTAATGTGGTGATTATTACTTCAAGGAAATGATAAAGTCATGATCATAAATGTTCTTCCTTGGGCTGCGAAACTCCGCTATAGTTCATAATGGACTGACCTGAGGTCTCGCTACAAACAAGCGTCTGCTGGAAGAGAGTAGGTGAGTTGTGTTTAGTCTCTTTGCTAAAGAAATGAGTCAAAGTTAAAAAGATGTTTGGTGTCTAGTACTATGTCTGTGACCCTATATGTACTAACCTGAGTAGAACATGGTGTAGTTTTGTTCAGTAACAGAACCTCATTGGAAAATTAGCCGATTTAACTTTACTGTGCTCTTGTTCAAATATATTAACTCAACAGCACATAAATCCATACCTGTTAACAAAATCATGATTTTATTGATAATTCGGCTCAATAAAAACACCTTTTTATTACCTTTTTATTTTACTACAGTATTTATGTTTATGGCTCCTTAGACCGCTCTGTATTTCTATCCTGCGGTCGTTACTAAAGTTGGTTTAACTAGAGAAGCAAGCGGTCTGCAACATATATCTCTTGACGGGGTGTCTAACTCGGTGTTGTGGTGTGTTTGACCCGAAACTAATTCACGCCGGAATATCCCTTTAAGTACCAAATAACGCAGAGATAAGATACGTAGCAGCACCAGACTAATCCTCTAAGTTTTGTTCATTTTATTCTGCAAATTTTGACTTCAGCATCACACAAAAACACTGTCACACCGTCTCCTCCCTTCTCACACAGCCAAGTCTAACACTCAGACTATTTTTAGCAGTGTGTGTGTGAGTGTGAGTGTGTGTGTGTGTGTGTGTGTGTGTGTGTGTGTGTGTGTGTGTGTGTGTGAACTTGATAACAGCCAGAATTTGCTAACTAACCATCCACATGCTAACGCTGCCTCTAACAACGTTCACACTCTGCGGAGCCTTCAGGGATTTCAGGGATAATTGAGTTGTTTTTGGTTCCATATGAAGATGCGTTTCTGTTTCTCCAGCCTCATTTTCTCCCTCTAATCTTTCCTCATATACAGTTGTTGTCTGTCGTTGTCTGTCCTGTTGTTTGTTTGTGCGCTGATGCAAATAAAGACTTCCTCCTCCTCCTCCTCCTCCTCTTCCCCCAGAGTTAATGTGTTGTGAGGAGCTCCATGCTGTTCTCCACCTGGTGCTGCAGGCCGGAAACATCCTCAACGCTGTGAGTGAAAAAAAAAAAAAACTGAATTCATGAATAATTAGACGATAAACAGAACGAGAGGAAAGAAAATAAGACCACAGACTGTTCTGCTAACCCCTCAACATGCAGTTTTCCAGCTTTAACTTTGCTCTTTTGCAAATGGTGGCGTGTTTTTCTGTCTCAGCTTGTTCGAGCTCCAGAAGTTCAATATTTTTCAGGATGCTTTCTCAAAGTCAACGGAAATATTCTCCCTGACTTTTGGCGTGCTGCGTTCGTATCTTGCAGGGAGGTTATGCAGGAAATGCAGTGGGCTTCAAGCTGTCGTCCCTCCTGTCTTTGGCGGACACCAAGGCCAACAAACCGGGCATGAACCTGCTGCACTTTGTCGCTCTGGTCAGTTACCTGAGTGTGTTTTTATCCGGTCTTCTTTTTTCCTCGTTTGTGTGGACCAATGCAGTAGAGATGTTTAGAAATAGAGTCCTCCGGTTATTGAAGAAAAAGTCCGAAAATTATTGATTAAATCCGGAAAAGTTGAGTATGATGTTGACTGTAAGTGTTTTGTTGTTTTTTGTCATACATGAAAAACACGAGCGTCTTAATTATGTAAATGTATTTCATTGTGCAGTTCCTCTTAAATCCTAAATAAAAAGTGAGGATCAAACCCTTCTTTGTCTTTTAGGAAGCTCAGAAAAAAGACGACAAGCTTTTGGAGTTTCCGCTGAAGTTGGGTCACGTCCAACCTGCAGCCAGGTCAGACAGTGTATTCATTCACACAGTTTAATACTTTAAAACCTCCAAATAAAGCTGCTTTTACCAAAATGTGAGTGCGTATTAGGATTTTTGTTTCCCTTTTTTAGAATCTCTCTGGAAACTCTTGACACTGACCTGCAGTGGCTGACGTCTCGTACAAACTCAGTCGAGGAAAATGTCCAAAGAGACACAGAGCTTCTGCAGCAACTGGATGACTTCTTGCAGGTGAAACAAGAATTGAGGTCTTCTACAGAGGAGGTTTTTTTTAACAACACATTCACCAAACTGTTTACAAACGTATTTGTGTCCATTCTTTTCGCGTCAGTCGGCCACCTCGTCTCTGTGCTCGCTGCGCTACAGTCGGCAGCAGCTGAAGAAGGAAGGCAGCGAGCTGATCGACTTCTTCTGTGAAGACAGAGACGCGTTCAGACTGGACGACTGCTTCGGCATCTTCAACACCTTCTGTTCCAAGTTCACTGTTGCCGTCAAGGTACCGTCACTGCCAGACATCCGAACACATCACTAACCGAGTCAGTCATCCACTCCCAAGGCAGGAGAAGAAGTAGAAGTATGAGTTGTGGTAGTAGGGGCAACCTCCGGTGTTGAGGTTATTGAGGTTCCTCTTCGTTTCTAAGTTAGTTTTCTGACTTAATGGTTTTCTTGATGACATCTCTGACAGGCATCTTGGAGTCTCAATTTATAGAGATCACACATTTTATAGTCTATGAGCACGATAAAAAAAAGTCCCTCATTGTCTTTTTCTTAAAAGGAGAACATGGAGAGGGAGGCTAAAGAGGCGGCACGTCGACGACGGATTCAGGAATTGGAAGAACAGAAGCGGCACTCCTGGGCTGGGGGTGAGGAGGTATGATAACAATCCCAGAACACGGTTACTAACAATGTGTCAGTCGTTCAGAACAACAGCTATGTGATTCTCTTTCAGGTGGGCGGAGCATTTGGATTGCGCTCCAGCAGCGAGGCAGATATGTCAGCTGCCATGTCGAGACACAGCGAGGCTGGGTTACTAGTGGAGCTCTTGACCCGCCCACGCTCTCCCAACACTCTGGGACGTTCTGGGAGCTTGCGGCGCTCAAGAAACTCTCCATCCACCTCACCGTCTATCGCTGCTGAGCGAGAACTGAGCACGCTCTTGAGGATGGGAACCCATGAGCACAATGAACAGAAAGCTTTTCTATCCATCTCACCCGAGACAAGAGGTCCCGGACTCTCCCCTCAGACTCGGCCTCAAAGTCCAAGGCTCAGGACATGCAGCTTCCCCCAAAACCAGCAGCCCCAAGTACAAAGCCCTTCCTCACCCCCCAAGATTTTTTTGAGTGCAAACCACGCAACCGCCACTTACCTCAGCGACAACATTTCTCCATCTCACTTCATCACAATCAACTCTACAAATAGAGATACAGTCACACCTACCTCCGATGCAAACCAGCGATCTGACCACAATAGTGGTAAAGATGAACTCAACTTAAGTTCAAGCAGGCAAGGAACTCCTCAACAAACTCAATCTGGCCTGAGCTGGAAAGATAATCAGGACTTTGAAGGTGACAGAAAGGTTGAATCTAACATTTCTGTGGTTGTAGAGAAACACACACTGGTGCCTGAGCTCAAAGTCTTCAGCAAGGTGGACAGACACAACAAAGGGCTTTTCACCAGTTACCAGCATGAATGTCGACTGGATGATATGGTGGTGACGGATTTGGAAGAAGAGGTAGTGGACAGATCACAAGGCCAAAGTCCACAGACTCCGGAGAAATCCAGTGTCCAACTTTGTGAAACAAACTCTCTGTTGCAGCAAAGACAAGAGGACGACCAGAAAGAAGAAAAGGTGATTGTATGGTGTGTGACCGGTGTGTGTGAGGCAGCCAGTGAGCTCACAAACACTGACGCACATACAGAAACTGAGAGGGATCAACATAGGAGTGACAATCAAGGAGGAAGTCTGCCACCTTCCTCTTCCGCAACCAGCAGAACACCTTCAAAACCTCAATTGGCCAATGAGAAGCAAGTGCCTGTGCCCATCAGTAGCCAACCAGTGCCTGTTTCTCGCTGTGATGATCCATCACTACGAGACACCTCCCCAAGATGGCGCCCAGTAGAGTCCCCATCCACCAACCATATGCCTGTTCTCACCATAGATGCCTCCAAGGAAGCTAAGGAACCAGCCAATCGGGGGGATTCCAAAAATGGCAAAAAAGACTTAAAGGCTGTCCAAGAGCAATCAACTAATCATGCAACCACTGATAAGGAAATAGCAGATTCATCCACAAAAGGAAAGGTAGAACTGGCTAAACCAACCACCAAAAACCCCTCTACCTCAAAGACTCGGCCAGCTGGGGTAAAATCTGCAACCAACAACACAAACTCTGTGGCCAACAGGTCAAAGCCTGTGCGGACCCTCACCAACTCTGAGAACCAGGGGATGAGGCGGGTAGTTCCTATCTCAAGAGTCACTCGGAGCACACCATCTCTTGCCAAACATCCTGACAAGCCTTCTGGAACCCAACAAGGCTCATCTAGCATGGCAGCATCCCCCAGTCTGAAGGCTTCCAATGTCAACAGTGCATCAAATCGACGGGGAGAGAGGCCCTCATCTGTCCCTATAACCCGACGTGCCAGCATTCACAAGACAACGGACCCCAAGGATTCTAAAGACCTTAAGGGTCCAGGTACCCAAGCATCTCAGAATTTGCAAAGGAAGCCATCCATTCGGAAGACTCCAACGAAACCGAAACCCCAACCTGAGGAGAAGATGTGTCGGTCCACGCTGAGGGCGCTTGCTCAGGGTGGTGCAGGAGGAGGTAGCATCAGTGCTCCTGTTACTCCTCTGCATAAAGCTGGAACCTCCACATCGTCAACGCTCCCAAGTTTTGCCCGAAGCACTGCTGCTTCTTCTTTCAGGCGGACTAACACGACCCTTGTGCCTCCTGCTGCTCCTCATTCATCCCACTCTGGAACAGATGTCTCCACTAAAACCTCCCCTAACCCCACCTCCCTCTCCTCTGTCACCCTTCCTGGCACCTCCTCGCCTTTTACCAGAACAGGTTCATTAAGAGTGTCCACCGCCTCGAGATCCTCGGATCTTCCCAACAACTCCTCCACATCATCTCCACTAACAAGGTCTCAGAGCATCAGGGTTCCTTCTCGCTCAACCCCCAATGACTCACTGTGTCTACCAAGAGGACACAGACGGAATGACAGTGGGACCTTTTCTGACAAGTCAAGTCATTCTAAGGACTCAGGCAAATCCACAAGGCCAAACTGGAGATAACAGGATATATTTGAGGCTACGTTTAAATGGGGATTGTCTCACAGGAGGACAGAGGGAACATGAGAGGACACATTCCAATATGAAGAACAGACTCCTATCCATGAAGGAATTGCAGGTCAAGTGATTAAAAGCAAAGCATTGATTACTGAAATGTAGCATAAAGTTTCATCTTGATGACGAGGCGTCATACCCATGAAACAAACCAACATTATCAGTTTGTTTTATCTAGTCTATTGTTGTGAGAGTATTATGGAGTAGGGTCCCATGAAAGAAAAAACAAATTGATATTTTCAGATTAAACCTTTAGTATTACAAAAGTAAAATTTTATTTTATGATGAAGAAAACAGGAGAATAAAATATTATGATGGTTGAGGAATAATTTGTGAATTTACAACAAAGTTATAAATGTAGTTCATGATTCGCCTATGTTTTATTTTGAAGGGGAATATTGAACTCTATAGGTTATACAATTCAAAAGATGCTCCTCGTATCATTATCATCAATTTACAATGTTAAATCTGTAAACTTTTTTTCTTCTTTAATGGGGCTTTTATACTTGTATGAAAGTGAGACGCCTACAACCATTTAAAAAGTCACTGCTGAATTGTGTTGTCTTTTCTAGAGACAAACGGATAATAAAGGTGGACTAGAAAAGAGGGTATGAAGTTGATTAAGTGCACCTTCATGAGCCTTCTTGAGGTTGTTTTATTTCATGTAAGAAAAGAAGAAAAGATTAAAATTTCAGTATCAAAAGTTGGTGAGAAAATTGGTCACTCATGCCACGTTTGTGGCAACTCAAGCCAATGAACCCCTGCTGGGTGTTTCCTTTATTTTCCTGATTAAAACACTTAATTTTATCTCTTAAATTTCTCTTTCATTCTGCACTTTTAACTCTACTAACCAAGCTAAAGAATCTCTGTACATCTGGCCTGATTTAAGTAGAAATCATGTATTATTGTAATTTTGAAATATGAAATTACTTAATAAATCACAGAGAATCATGAATTAATTGAGAAATCTTGATTAATTTAGACAAAGAGATTTTGTAAGTGTCTCTGATTTAAACCATCGGTGTTTGACTCACTGGGAAAAGTCTGCAGTACCAAGTTTGTTCATATGAAGATATTTGTATGTTTAAGTCTCTATATTTATGTATGTATTAATATTTGATATATATTATCTATCTACTAAATAAAGTGTTATTCCGCCAACATACTGGTCTGTTCTCCCTCTTTTTGTCATTTAATTCTTGTTAAGATTATCCTTAATTGTCTGTATTTTGTTCAGTTTCATCCAAACACTTGTCAAGATTTAAAGTTTAATTTCAGCTTCTCCTCTACTGCCCTCATGTGGTGGACTTCAGTTTAGAGTGGTTGGCTGAACTATTAGAGTGGTTGTTGGAAAATGAAGTTTAGCTCTTGTGTTTGTTAGTTCTTTAATTTAAAAATCCCACCGGGTTGAAATAAGATAAATACAAATATATTTGTCAGATATGAAAGAAAGAAAAAATGATTTAATTGGAACAAAGAAAAGAAGTTTGAGAACCATTGAATATAAAATAGTAAAAACTTGAAGCATAAATAGAAATCTCTCTCCTTTGTACAGACTACGCTAACTTTTAAAACCTGTAATAACGTTTTTGTATAATTCTGTGTCGAACATTAGCGAAAAATAAATAAACACGGTTCCTTTAAGAATCTGTGGCTGACGCGTTACCCGCGTGCGATGCTTCTTTTCGTAGGATGGTAGGGGGAAGGTCCCGCCTCCTTCGCCTCTGATTGGCTGTTAAACGTCATCACACGCTCGAGCCGTGCGCGGGCTGTCTGCTCTGTACATGGAACGGAACATTGTCGCACTTAATCCTGAACCTTACCCTTATCCTAACCTAAAACTAAATCTAACCCTTAACCTAACCCTAACCCGAATCTGACAGACGATGACGTTTCACAACCATGAGGAATAACCAATGGGAGCCCGTCACTTCTAGCCACTTCTCTTTTTCTCTACCCGCGTAACCAAGGCGTGACGTCATCAGCGCGCGCCAAACAATACTCCATGTGCAAGAGCGGAAAATAACGAAACGCTTAAAAAGTTTCTCTGTTGGTAATTTGGGATTTAAAAAAAAAAGCAAAAAAACATAAATTCGAGTGTCTAGATTTTGACAAAAGTCTGGTTCGTTCGGATACGGGAGTGAATATTGAAGGACCTGCGAGAAGATAAAGAAGAAAAATCCGGAGTTTAAGATTTAAAGTCCGGGGGAACAGCAGGAGGTACAAGAGAGGAGAAGCTGCTTTTATTCCTCTGTTTGTTTGTTTTGGACACTCTATTCCAGAGTTTAAACTAAATAGATCCACGATTTTAATCCGCAAAGAAGGTAGAACCAACAAGCCACATGAAGAGAATAAGTATTTACAGGGATATTCCGGCGAAAAATTAATTTAGGGTCAAACACACCGTAACACCGAGTTAGACACCCCCTCCAGAGATGAATGTTGTCGACCTCTTGATTATCTAGTTATACCGACTTTAGTAATGACCACAGGATAGCAATACAGAGAGCCACGCACTCAACCAAAACGCCACTCTATAGCCACAAATAATGCTCAGAACAGCACCTAACTTCATCAACAGGACATATAGGGTCACAGCCATAGTACTAGACACCAAACATCTTTTTAACTTTGACTTATCACTTTAGCAAAGAGACTAAACACAACTCACCTACTCTCTTCCAGCAGCTGCTTGTTTGTAGTGAGACCTTAGGCCAGAGCATTACCACAGCGGAGTTTCGCAGCCCAAGGAAGAACATTTATGATCATTTCTTTATCATTTTGCACTGCAGACGTGGTAGTTCTTCTGCCTTGGGGTCTCTCTCTGATTCCGTTTTTGGGCTGCAGTGGCTCAGGAGGTAGAACGGTCGGCCAGTAACCGGAAGGTTGGTGGTTTGAACCCTGCCCTATCCTGAGTCTGTCCGTTGTGTCCCTGGGCAAGACACTTAACCCACCTTGCCCGCAGTGTGTGTGTCCTCCATATGATTGTGAGTGTTGTGTGGTGGCGGCAGCCATGTTCACGCCAGTCTGCATTATTATTTCCATGAAGAAATGATCATAAATGTTCTTCCTTGAGCGGCGTCACCCCGCTGTAGTCTGTAATGGACTGGCCTGAGGTCTCAATACAGACAAGCGTCTGCTGGAAGAGAGTAGGTGAGTTGTGTTTAGTCTCAGGCCGCTGTGTATGTCTATCCTGCGGTCGTTACTAAAGTTGGTATAACTAGAGAAGCAAGCGGTCGGCAACATTAATCTCTGGAGGGGGGGTCTAACTTGGTGTTACAGTGTGTTTGACCCTAAATTAATTTTATGCCGGAATATCCCTTTAAGTGAGCTCGGTGGTGTTTTAGTTATTGCGTCTTAAAAACATCAGGAATACTGTTTTGAGTTTTTTTATAAAACTCTTTCTAAAGTTGTTTTAAATTAAATGTCTCTACTTTTTGGTTTTCAGTCTCCTTGTATCTTGACTCATTTTATCAGGAGTTATCTTGGTAGGCGGTGATGGCGTGATAATGAAAGGAGGCGTAGAGTAAAGACTTGAAGGCTCCTCGGGGTCGGGAGGGTGTTTCTGACAGGTGTAGATAAATGCAGAGGTAGAAAAACACCCAAACTGTTTTTTTCTTTGTTGTTGCTAAATTTTAAACTTTTGTTTTTGTCTTTTTCTGTAGGATGATCCTTTCTTTGTTTGCTGTGTGAGAGAGGAAGATGGATGAAGAGCGTCAAGGAAAGAGGGAAGAGGAAGAGACGAGAGGAGAGAACGACAAGGAGATAAGAAATCTGTCCAGGAGTAGAGATGAGGAAGAAGAAGAGGAGGAAGAAGAGAGAGTTCCTGGAGACAAAGCACGCATAAAGCTGATTGGTGGACACACTCCCATCTCCGCCTCCTCCTCGTTCATCTCCTCTCCCCTCTTTAACTCCTCTCTCTGCAGAGGAAGAGGAGGAGAGGGGGAAGAGGAAGAGGACGAAATCAGAGTCTCCATAGTCACTATCGAGGACGAGTCGTGCCCATCTGAGCCGTTCGGGACCGCCCACATAGAAACAGCCAATCAGATTACACAGACTGAGGAAGCAGGAGATGAAAAAGAAGAGGAGGAAGGAAAGGAGGAGGAGAAAAAGAAGGAAAGAGAGGATATCAGTGATAAAAGAGACTTGGAAGAGGATGAAGAGGTGATATCAGGATCCGGTCACCTGCAGAGTCAGGTAGGACTGTCTCACTTCACTCAGAGTTGAACTTTAGTAACGACCGCAGGATAGTAATACACAGTGGTCTGAGACTAAACACAACTCACCTAATCTCTTCCAGCAGACGCTTGTTTGTAGCGAGACCTCAGGTCAGAGCATAACCGCAGCGGAGTTTCGCAGCCCAAGAAAGAACATTTATAATAATTTCTTCATGGAAATACAATCAGACCGAGACGCTAAGACAGAAGAACTACCGCGTCTGCAGAGCAAAATGATTAATATGGTGATTATTAATTCAAGGAAATGATAAAGAAATGATCATAAATGTTCTTCCTTGAGCTGCGAAACTCCGCTGTCTCTTTGCTGAAGAAATGAGTCAAAGTTAAAAAGATGTTTGGTGTCTAGTACTATGTCTGTGACCCTATATGTCCTGTTGATGAAGTTAGGTGCTATTCTGAGCATTATTTGTGGTGTTTTGGTTGAGGTTTGTCGTTACTAAAGTTGGTATAACTAGAGAAGCAAGCGGTCGGGGGGGGTCTAACTCGGCGTTACGGTGTGTTTGACCCTAAATTAATTTTACGCCGGAATATCCCTTTAAATTTGCTGAAATAATACCAGAATAACAATGTCACTGTGACTCACTTTAATGGTATTTTTCAGGTTCATCCTCGAAATGAAAGAAAACAACCTCATGGTTTTTCTGCTTTTGTTGATTGAATCGATTTTGATGCTTTTGAGGAAGTCAGGAAATCTGAACGCTGATCTGCTTTCACCACATAGTATAAAGAGAGTTTTTTTTTTTATATCACCTTTGAATCTGTCAAAACTGTCTCAGCAGACTCTGAAAGTTTGAAACAGTCTGAAAACAGCCAGCAGGGGGCGACATCACTCTCTTTATGGACAAAACAAGAGAGAGTTTGACCACAGGAACTACAACACCTGGTTCATCTGTGTGTGTGTCAGTGTGTGTGTGTGTGTGGCATTCAGGGACCAGCCGACGACATCAGCGTCTGAGTGTGTGTGGCGTTCAGGTGCCTTTGTGTCTTCTCTTTTGTCGTCTCTGTAAACAAACCGAACAGCAGCTGCTGAGTGTGTGTGTGTGTGTGTGTGTGGGGGATGACTGTGGGAGAAAGTGTGTGTGAATCTTCTCTGACCCCCTCCTGACAGTAAAACCTGAAAAACACACCAATTTCACTCTCTAACGAAGGTTTTAGACGCCGCAAACTTGAATGAGGTCATGTGACTTTTAATCTTGAGAAAATAACTGTTTTTTCTAATAACTGGGATTTTGAATCTCTCAGCTGTGACTTTTAAACTCTAAACAAATCTTTCACTTTTACTTTTTTGACGTAGTTTGCAGTCGTGTGAGACTCGAGGTCTGACGGCACGAAATTAATCAAGTTTTTCTCTTCATGTTTACCAAAACGCCCAAAACTTTAAAAACTAAAACCAGAACTGATCTTTAAAAACAAAAAAATCAAAGTTCTATGTATCATGTGTGTTCAAATATAACATTTCTGGCAGCACGTTTTAGCGGCGTTTCTACAGTGGAGTTTCGCAGCTCAAGGAAGAACATTTATGATCACTTCTTTATCGCGGGAGTTCTTCTGCCTGAGCGTCTCTCTCTGATTCCATTTGTCGGCGGCAGTAACCGGAAGGTTGGCGGTTTGAACCCCGCCCTATCCCTAGTCTGTCCGTTGTGTCTTTGGGTAAGACACTTAACCGTATTTTTATCGTACTTTTTGAAATAAACTGATGCTACTAAAAAATGAAAAATGATTAAAAATCAATGATGCTACAAATCGAAGACGATGACGCCACGTCCAAAATCTTCGGTCTCTGATCATGTTTTATAAAAATAGTTCATTTGATGCTTTATCCTTCCCATAATCCGTCCCGTATTTCTTTAAATGGCCATTAAGAGGTTAAATGTTTTATTTATTTTTCAGTGCTTGGTTATTTGGAGCAGGGCAGAAGTGAATTCAGATACTTAAGTGAAAAAAGTAGAAAAAAAAGGTCAAATAACTGAGAAAATGTTCCCAAAAGTGTCTGTTTTCAAGGGTTCATCTACGAGACAAAATCTCATCCTGAATGTCTGAAGTTATCTAACGAAGTTAGTCACACACACTTTCCCGGAAGCACACACACACACACACATTGAGACAGTAGGTGTGTGTGTAGGAATGTGCAGCCTTGAACATTCCTCAGATTCCTCCTGCGGGATCATGGGATATGAAGTCTGCCCCCCATGGGAACTGTTAGCTTCAGACGCACACAAACACGCACATCCTCCCCTACAGAGCGATAACGGTAAACTCGTTTGATAATTTATGATTATTTTATCGTAATTCTATTTTTAACAACAGGGGGCGCTGCTCCTTTTTGAGGTCCGAGTCAACGCGAGATTAGATTAAGTGATTAATTTTCTCTGAGAGAGACGGACAGAGTGGAAAGAACTGGGGCACTAATCTTGAGAGACATGCTCGGTAATCTAAGAGCATTTTTTTCTAGATTACCACACATATCGGAGATTACACACTCACACACACACACATGCGTTTGTTAACTTTACATACTTTTAAGGACTTTGTGACTTTTTATCCTAATCTGAACCTAATCTAACTTTCAAACAACCTTTGAAGTTCAGAAGTCTCTGAAACGTCCCACTAAGATGTTTTAAACCCGAACTTGGTCCTTACAAAGATAGCAAACACACACATATAAACACACACACAATCATTAATTATATTAGTTTAAAGGGTTCGATCCGTCCCTAAAGATTCAACCTGTTACACACACTCTCTGGACACATGACCGTTGTGTGTTGTTGTTGCCACCACACACACACACACTTACACACACTCACTGATCACACTGCTGGGGTCAGATGACTGGTGCAAATAGGAACACATTAGAGCTGCAGCGGTATGTCCGGTATGTGGACACACACACTATCTCAGTGTAAAATACTCGATAATCAGAGCGGAGTCCAGCATTCAGGGTACAGAGACATCGTAAGGTAATTGAAGGTCAATCTAAAAACCTGTTCAAACTCATTACAAACCTGTAGGTCAGGTGATACATCAATAGGGTCATTATTAGATTATTAGAGTCATTTTCTCCAGAGAGGTTCAACCAAAATCTTGCGTGTGGGGGTCAAAACTTCCTTTAGATAAATTGCAGGTACTCAAAAATTCTAATTTTTTTAAAATAACTGTCAAAATGAAAATAAAAAAATATATATTTTTTTCACTTTCTACATAACGTTTGACAAATATTGAATTTTTTAATAATGTATTTTTGACATATGTACAGGGGGAATATTTTATTATATATCTACTGATAATATAATCCACATTCATATTTAAAGGAAAAATCAGGGTTGCCAGATGTACGATAATTATCATATTTGTACAATAATTTTGCCCTCTGGATGAGCGCTTTGTACCACCATTAACCCAGAAGAAAGAATAAATGTACAATAATTTGACAGTTTCGTGAACGTGTGGTGCAATGGGACTGTCTCACCCCCGGTTTCCACCGCATCAAAATACAGCTACAAAAAGGCAGTTTCCGCCAATCATAGCTGATCGTAACCATTCAAGTTAACGTGTCAACTTCCACCGACATCTTTCCGTTCCTCTGCGGATCGCCGGACTCCTCAGCTGATCACAAGAGTTCTATTTTTTCCAGACGCCGGAGCATGGCGGATAAATTCAGCACAGATTAACCCGTGCTGGAAAGGAAGTCGGGCACAGTCACAAAATAAAACATCCGGCTTCTTTTCAAAATAAAACACTCCGTGTTTCAGGAGGATCGTATTTCACACCATGCAAACGGGCGGAGACGAACAAGTGAAAGGTTTTTAGACGTCATTTCACCCCGATGACACCATGGATGAGGAGATGCTGATTCTAGAAGTCTAGAAGTAGATTTCCTCCTCTGGAAGGACACAATCTACTGCTTATATGTCTATGTGTCTGTCTTTAGAGAGACAACTTGTTATCACCCGATTGCACGTGAATCCGCAGGCTCTCGTAGGTTTCCTAACGATTTCGCTGTCCATAATCCGCCGCGAAATTCGCCTATTAGCCTATGTGGCTTAAGACAACTTGTTACCGCGTGATTGCACGTGAATCTGCGGGTTCTTGTTTGTTCTTGTGATTCATGCCACAAAATTCGCCTCACTAACGAATCCGGTAGGAATTGGCGGATGGCGATAATCGCTGCCGTGGAAATCCCGGGTCAGTCTGCCAGACACATTATCTTTCAGTTTTTTATTTGCGAACCTTAAAGGTATCTTTTACCACGTGATGTTTCCATCCAATCGTAGTTTGGTAGTCTGTGCCCGACTTCCTTTCCAGCACGGGTTAATCTGTGCTGAATTTATCCGGCATGCTCCGGCGTCCGGTAAAAATAGAACTCTTGTGATCAGCTGTGGAGTCTGGCAATCCGCAGAGGAACGGAAAGAAGCCGGTGGAAATTGACATGTTAACTTGAATGGTTACGATCATCTACGATCGGCGGATACGGCCTTTTCGTAGCCGTTCCGGATGCAGAGGAAATTGTCGGTAAGCGTTAATTTTCTGTGGTCCAAATACAGAAAACTTTAACTGCAAGACTACATGAGAAAAGAAGAAAATCAGTGCCTCAGAAAACAGCTGGGCCCAACGGTGGACCTCCCCGTCTTAGACTGTGAATGATGGAAACGCAGATTAAAAAAAGTGAGATGTTTGCTGCTGAGAGGCAATTAGGTAGATTTCTATAGAAGCACCAAGAGGACATCCTACAGCAGAGTTAAAGTACTGTACTGTAATACAGCACCCCGCTGAATGAACTTTGTAATTCTACACCTGAGAGTTTCAGTGTCCTTAATGCTGAGTTCAGTTTGTCCTGAGAGTCAGGAGGAAACATTAACCTGAAGGTGTCACGGGTCATTTCCTGTCAGGAGCTCATATCTGACATTCACGTGAGCGAGCAAGAAGAGTCGATTTTCATGTTGTGGTCAGGTGAGATACTTTGACCCACAAAAACTTTAAACCACGCACGACCCAACAAAAGACACCGTTGTTGTACCGAGGGAAGTATTTACGGAGTACGTCAACAAATTTTAACGTCATTCTTTCGTAAGGATTGACCCAAAACCTGCTGAGAACAGGGGGAACATGACGGTATTAGTAAGCCCTCGTGTCTCAAGGAAGACAAATTTATCACTAAAACAATAAAATAGTTCAAAGTAAAATTTCTAAACTATCAGATGAAAAAGTGCAAAAGTTGGTGAAAGTGTTCATAGTCCCCAGAGAATGAACCAGACAGACTCTAAAGACAGACTCTTGGCTTCTCCCTTTGCAGCTATTGTTGTATTTTTTTCACATATACGACAAAATCCCTGGACTTTAAAGTAAGCATTTGGTGCAAAATTTCATGATCCTCAAAGGACTTAAAAAAATCTCCTGGCTTTTCCTTGAGTTTGAAATTGATCACTTTTCCGTTCATGATCCCCAGAGGACAAAGCGTCATCACAGCAACGTGAATGCGCGCATCGCTACTGCGCAGCACTAGTTTCAGGAAATGAAGAAAAATCCCGGAACTACCGAGAGCTTTTTGACTTCAAATCCATATACAGGCGGTAGGCGGAACCAGGTTGTCCATAGTATACAGTCTATGGTCAAGACACGAAGGTTGGCGGTTTGAACCCCGCCCTATCCTGAGTCTGTCCGTTGTGTCCCTGGGCAAGACACTTAACCCACCTTGCCCCAAGTGTGTGTGTCCTCCACTGATGTATGATTGTGAGTGTTGTGTGGTGGTGTTCGGAGAGGCCATAGGCGCAAACTGGCAGCCACGCTTCCGTCAGTCTGCCCCAGGGCAGCTGTGACTACGAAGGTAGATTACCACCACCAGGGTGTGACTGTGTGAGCGGATGAATGATGTATCCAATGTAAAACGCTTTGAGGTCACTGACAAAAAGCGCAATAAAGATCTGATGGATAATTATTTCCATGAAGAAATGATCATAAATGTTCTTCCTTGAGCTGCGAAACTCCACTGTAGTCCGTAATGGACTGGCCTGAGGTCTCACTACAAACAAACGGCTGCTGGAAGAGAGTAGGTGAGTTGTGTTTAGTCTCTTTGCTAAAGAAATGAGTCAAAGTTAAAAAGATGTTTGGTGTCTAGTACTATGTCTGTGACCCTATATGTCCTGTTGATGAAGTTAGGTGCTGTTCTGAGCATTATTTGTGGCTATAGAGTGGCGTTCTGGTTGAGGTTTGCTTATGGCTCCTCAGACCGCTGTGTATTGCTATCGTGCGGTCGTTACTAAAGTTGGTATAACTAGAGAACCAAGCGGTCGGCAACATTCGTCTCTGGAGGGGGGTCTAACTAGGTGTTACGGTGTGTTTGACCCTAAATTAATTTAAATCTATTAAATCCAAATTACTGAAACGAGACACTAAATCGGACTATTTTTGGGTGTTTTCTTGATGGAACAGCAGAAAATCACAGAGACCCTGTTTTCCACCAGTAAACCAGCCACTATGGATGGATCTTTTACACGCTGTGTGTTCATGTCAGATCTCATCAAATATAGCGAGGAGCTAAAGAAACAGTGTCTCTATGTCTTTATCTCAAACACGCCTGAACACACCCTCATACTCTGTGTGTGTGTGTGTGTGTGTTAGTGTGTGATGGTCACATTCCAGCTCCGGGCAGCTCTCCAGCCCATCAGGTCCACCACACCAATCTCGCCGAGTCAGCGCACCACACACTCACACACACTTACACACACACATTCCTGGAGCTGCGGCAGCATTCCTGAAGTCTTGTGCTCGTCAGCAGGACGAGGGTTTGAACCTGCGACCTTCATGTTACGGCGCAGTCTCTTAGCGATCAGCTCAGCTCAGTCTTGACAATCAAACCCATCCACAGAGACCGTCTGACGGGAGAGGGTGACCCAGCTGATTCAGGTGTACATGTCACCTGTCCATGTGGAGCTTGTTCACGTGGACAGGTAAGAGAGGTGACTAAAAAATGAAAACACTGCGCTGTAAAGGCCAAGAGTCTCACCCTATCCGTTTAACTTACATACAACGCCTGGTTGAATACTCAGTTCTGATTGGTCAATCAAGGCACTCCAAACTTGTATTTCTCTGTTCTCTTTTTTTCAGACTGGTAAAAATTCTATGAAGTTTAAAGGTAATTCCTGTTTCCCTGTTCACCTTGACATACATCAACATTAGCTGTCAACATTTCACTGTAACAGTCTGTTAAGGAATAACAGACTGTTGCCATGTGCTGACCAATAAGAATGAGGTACAGAACAGACGGTTTCTGTAGATGGGACTTTGAGCACAGACTCTGACTAACTGTGACCATATCAATAAACAGAGACAGGTCTGAATAATTTGACGGCTCAATAAACACCGAATACAGGTCAGTTAAAGGCAATGTTTCATAGAAGTGGTCAGATATTTCTTGATAGCAGACTGTTACTGTGAGGAATGGACCATTGTTGCAAAGAACAGACTGTTGTCAGGGGTGTGGCTTTGAAGACTGTCTCTGGTAGACGAACCTTCATGTTAGAAGTTTGGTTGATTTAATATTAAAGGGATATTCCTGCGTAAAATTAATTTAGGGTCAAACACACCCTAACACTGAGTTACACACCCCCTCCAGAGATGAATGTTGCCGACCGCTTACTTTAAGTAACGACCGCAGGATAGCGATACACAATGGTCTGAGGAACCATAAACAAACCTCAAACTTTGACTTGATTGAGACCTCAGGCCATTCCATTACGGACTACAGCGGGGTGTCACAGCTCAAGGAAGAACATTTATGATCATTTCTTTATCATTTCCTTGAAGTAGTAATCACCATATTAATCATTTTGCTCTACAGACGCTGAAGTTCTTCTGCCTTAGCGTCTCGGTCTGATTGCATTTCCATGAAGAAATTATCATAAATGTTCTTCCTTGGGCTGTGACACCCCGCTAGTCAAAGCTAAAAAGATGTTTGGTGTCTAGTACTATGGCTGTGACCCTATATGTCCTGTTGATGAAGTTAGGTGCTGTTCTGAGCATTATTTGTGGCTATAGAGTGGCGTTCTGGTTGAGGTTTGTTTATGGCTCCTCAGACCTCTGTGTATTGCTATTGTGCGGTCAGTACAATTCTACAGAATAGGATACAGTGATGTTTGACAAGACGGATCTCTATGTGTCTCCGTTTTTAGATCTGAGTAGGACCCTGGACTGTCTTTGCACTGGAAAAATCAACTCCACCATTCTATACTGACATCAACTACAAACAGAATGTAGAATGTTCTTTGATTGTTTAATCACCGTGGCAACCGGAGAGCGCTGCACTGTGATCGGTCGGTGTTTGAGGCTCCGTTCCGCTGGCCTGTTAACGTGTGTATCAGGGTGTATTTTAGTGGAAGAGCGACGGGACGGAAAACAACAAGGAACAGGTGCTACTGTCCTGTCAATACACACACACACACACACACACACACACTGATGCTCTATCTTGGAGTGTTTTACAGAGCGAAATTCGACACCTGGAGAATGTCAGTAAAAACCCGAAGAATTCAGCTGTTCTCGCGCTCCCCCGCTGTGTTTGTCTCTCTCTGCGTTTCCCTCACATCTTCAAAGTCAGAACTTTTTCTCGCTTTTTTTTTCTTTTACTTTCATTTTTCTCCTCTTGTTATATTTCTTTCCCTCTTGAAATTTTAATCGCTAACTTTTAACCCTTTTGGCTAGGCGTGCATGATAGTAGTCTGAGGGGCAGGAATTCTACTGATGATATAAGCCACATTTATTTTTAAAGGAAAAATCCTGCCTGATTTTCTAAATGAACAATATTTATATTTTTTATTGAGGAGAAATATGTCAAAATATTTTTAAAATTTATGAATAAGTTAACTTTTAATTCTGAGAAATTAACCTAATTTATTTAGAAACATTTTTTGTCCTAATTTAGAAAAAAATTAACTAGTTAATATTAAAAAAATAGAAAAGCAGAATATTTTTGGGGCAAATTAAATAAATGTGAAATGCATCCATTATTATGGTATTTATTATTATTAATTATTGTATTATTTCGTTAATTTTTTGATAAAAACAGATTAAAGTTGCTATTGATGAGTGATTGAAATGATCAGTATTAACAGATTTCAGTTGCTGGGTCGGTAATTTTTGAGCTGATGAATGTTGTGAAAGTATTTCTGAGTCTTTAATGTGAATTCTCCTCTTTCCTCTTCAGTAAATGTTTGAATGACGTCTATGTCGCGTGCTTCATTCATTCACGCCCATTATTCATTAACGGGACGATTTCTTTTGTCACATTTTGTGTGTATCAGTAACAAACCTTTACACCTCAGTCAGGCATGAAACCATCTTTGGCACGTTTTAGGGTTTGTTGATTTGATCTCATTTCCAGCGTGTCCTCTCTGGTTGTTGTTGACGCTGAAATAGAAAAACGCACAAAAACACGTCTCGTTGGACTGAAACGTCACAGATTAAGTTCGGTGAGTTGCACCTGAGCTTCATGATCCATTGCTCACACGTAAAACAGTCGAGGTGCTCTCTTCTCCTCCTTCCTTTCTTACCTTCCTCCCCTCCTTCCTTTCCTCCACAGTTGATTCTTCATCCCTCCCCTGAGGACGATTGCAGCTCAGACACACTCACACACGGTTACTCATTAAAATATACATGAGCACTAAGTCCCTAACATCCCTGCAACACTCCCCGCATTCATTATTGATGAACACACACTGAACTACACACACACACACACACACGAACACATACACACTCTCTGCAGCCCGTGTGTATGTTCGCCTCATAAAGAACCTGTTGTTTGCTGCATTGCACCTCTACGATCTGTCTTCCTGGAATCGTGCAGCTTCTGTGTTTAAGTCCGATCAGCTCTAGATCAAAAATATTTCTCCTTCTGTCCATTTGATCACATTGAAAAGTTTACGAAGCGAAATTAAATTAAACAATGACAAAAAAACAAAAAAACACTGGCAGTCGTATTAAAGAGAGGGTGGAGCGAGAGCGGACAGAGGTGAAAGTTCTGACTGTCACTTCATCAGGAGAATCTCAGATCAGTGTGAACCAAAGTTCAGGAGCACAAGGAGGTAAAAGAAGAACAGACTACAGGGGAGCCACAGGTGGAGAGAGGAGAGCAGGGAGAGGAGGAGGAGAGGGAGAGGAGAGCAGGGAGAGAGTAAGGAGCAGGGAGAGGAGCAGGAGGGGGAGAGAGAGAAGAGCAGGGAGAGGGAGGAGAGAGGAGAGCAGGGAGAGGAGGAGGAGAGAGGACAGCAGGGAGAGGAGGAGGAGAGGGAGGAGAGAGCAGGGAGAGAGGAAGGAGCAGGGAGAGGAGCAGGAGGGGGAGAGAGAGAAGAGCAGGGAGAGGAGCATGAGAGGGAGGAGAGAGCAGGGAGAAAGAAGGGAGGGGAGAGCAGGAGGGGGAGAGAGGAGAGCAGAGAGAGGAGGAGGAGGAGGACAGAGAAGGGAGAGAAGCAGGAGGAAAAGAATTGTGGGCAGGGAGAGGAGAGCAGGAGAAGGAGAGAGGGAGAGGAGCAGGGGGAGGAGAGTGAAGAGCAGGAGAAGGAGAGAGGAGGAGGACAGAGAGGAGAGCAGGGAGAGGAGCAGGAGAGGGAGGAGAGAGCAGGGAGAAAGAAGGGAGAGGAGAGCAGGAGGGGGAGAGAGGAGAGCAGAGAGAGGAGGAGGAGGAGGACAGAGAAGGGAGAGAAGCAGGAGGAAAAGAATTGTGGGCAGGGAGAGGAGAGCAGGAGAAGGAGAGAGGGAGAGGAGCAGGGGGAGGAGAGTGAAGAGCAGGAGAAGGAGAGAGGAGGAGGACAGAGAGGAGAGCAGCAGGAGGAGAGAGGAGAGCAGGGAGAGAAGAGCAAGAGAAGGAGAGAGAAGAGCTGGAGCAGGAGAGAGAGACAGGGGAGAGGAGAGAAGAGCAAAAGGAGGAGAGAGGAGAGCAGGGAGACGAGCAGGAGGAGGAGAGCAGGGAGAGGAGGAGGAGAGAGGAGAGCAGAGAGAGAGAGGCAGGAGAAAAGAGAGGAGAGCAGAGAGAGGAGGAGGAGGAGAGAGAAGAGCAGGGAGAGGAGGAGAGTAGAGAGGAGGAGAGAGGAGAATACCTTTTTTTTCAGGTGAAGTCGAGGGAAGCAAATGTCTCCTATATTCATGTCATTACGGTAATCCTCCCTCCCAGCTCTGACCCTTTGCTCCTTATTTGTAGTGAAACTTTCTCAAAGAGTGTCTCTCTACTGTACTCGGCTTTCTGCTCACACACATGAAACATCATCTGCTGAAAATCAATCCTTCACACATTCCTCTGATCTGCTCTCTCACTTTTTATTGATTCTTCACACACTTGTGGACTCATCCAGCCAGCTACACACACACACACATACACACACACACACACACACACACACACACACTACAAACAGAAGACACATCTGCCCGAGTCTTTGAAGTGGGTTTCTGTGTTTCCAGAGTCTGACAGTAGTTAGCTGCAAGGAAAACACACATTCACACACACTAACGTACACACACACATTCACAGACACTAACGTACACACACATTCACACACACTAACGTACACACACACATTCACAAATGTGTGTATTTTTCTATAGGCTACATCAGAAGAGGTTTTATAAACACATTTGCAGGCATTGTCCATTCTTGTTGATAGAAATAATTGACATTTCACCTCAACACACTCACACAAATACACTCACACACACACAGTCTTCAAGTGTGGGAAAGAGTCAGCTGTTTTAATGCATAACACACAAAAACACACGCACACACTAGTTTCAGGTTTTACTAGACCATCAGAGGCAGCGACTCAGTGGGTCTGCATACCAGAGAGCGGGTGAGGGAGGGTGAGTTCAAAAGAACCAAAAAGAGAGAGAGCGGAGAAAAAAGCGCAGTAGCATCATCAGCCTGTCACCAGGGGGCGCTGTTCTCGGGGTGGCTTCACCCAGCAAGGAGGCAGACAGCGTCCATTCCACATCCAGTCTATGGTGATAACTGGTCTAGAGTGAATCCTCGGAGCGAGTCAGGACTAGAGTCCATGGTACTGAAAGGTGTTTCTAAAGCCATCGTCACCTTACATTCACAGAAACACACCTGTCAGTGTGACTGAAAGCATCGCAAACACGTCTGTGAGTCAGTGTACACAGAAAGTCAAATATCTGCAGGCCTGTACGAACCACGTCACACTGCTCCCCGAAACGTCTAAAACTGTGAAGAATACGCCACTGTTCTCTGATCTGTACGAGACCGTTTGAGAGAAAAGGGGGAAACACAAAGAAGGAAAGATAGAGATAAAGTGAAGGAAGGAAAAAAAAGGATGGGGGAAAGTGAAGGAAGAATGGAAAGTGGGGATGGAATGAAGGAGTAAAGGAAGGAAGAACAAGGAAGAGCAATGCAAGGAGACTAGGGAGTGAGAAAAAATCAAGGATATAGGAATGATAGAGTATGAAAAAGAGAAAGTCTGAAGAAAGACAGATGGAGAGATAAAGGAATGATGGAAACAAGGAAGGAAATGAGGAAGGAATGAATGGAGGGAGGAAACATGAACGGGGGAAGGAAATCACAGAGAAGGGGAGGAGAAGGGGAAAGAGAAAGAGGCAGGAGAGCAGCTGAACAGGTGATCGAGGAGGAGGAGGAGGAGGAGGAGGTGTGTGTGTTTTGTTTCTCCAGGCAGTGGGTGAAGGTTTGACCTCCCCAAATTATCCCCCTGCACCCTTTAAACACTGTCTGATCCGTGTGTGTGTGTGTGTGTGTGTGTGTGTGTGTGTGTGTGTGTGTGTGTGTGTGTGTGTGTGTGTGTGTTGCCTACGGGATTTTCAGTGTGTCGACCTGTGGGTCAATCAGCTGTGAGAAAGCTGTGACCTCCACCTCCCCCCCACTGGGGGCCTGAGTGTTTGCAGCTCCAGGGATGACACTGTAGCTCCTCCCTTTTGTCTGGAGTCAAATATCTTGATAGGCTCATATTAATTAATTAAATATAACTTATATAGAGTTGATAATATTAACTGTATCGCTTGTTAACCTATCTAAAGCAAAAGCTAGCATTTTTAGGGGAAATGAGCAGGACTATGGTGATCTTGATTTGATGTGAATGATCAGATCAATCCTGGCCACACTTGACTGTTGAGAACTAATTGCCATGAGGTTTTGACCAATCAGAATGAAGTATTTTACACAGCTGCGTGGTAATGATACCGGGTTATTTTGCTAATAAATGTTCATGTAAATAAAAATCATTCGTTTTTTAAGCACGCGCTCTCTCTCTCGGTTTGATTTGGACGGTTAGTGACGTCTCTCCGTTCTAGAACTCGTGAAGTCATCGTGTCACTGTGACGGCGGTGGAACGTCGGAACTCCTCAGAATTCTAATCACACTCTGCTCACTCCTCTCACGCGCACACACACACACCCACCGCGCGCGGCTCCAACCCCTCCCTTTCTCTCTCACGAGGCAGAGAGAGAGGCATGTCCCTGCGTGTTCCTGTGGTGGTCGAGCGAGGTAGAGAAAAAGGAGAGAGAGAGAGAGTGAGAGAGCCAGTCCTCCTTGGTGAATCCTGAAGCAGCAGCAGCAGCACGAGCTCCACACGGGCTGGTTTCACATTCATATTTCTCATCGATTAACCGATTGACCGGATGGATTGTTGACGCCACGCCGTTGAAATCTCGGATGTTCATCTCTTTGGAGTTCGGGATTTAATCGATACACATTAGATTTTATTTTTTTCTTGGTTCTCGGTCTCCGGGAGGCTCTACCCACCCGGGGCAGCCATGGGGTTCTACGGCACCTTGAAGCTCATCTTCTACAAAGTGAGTATCGATCATATCGGTTCGACCAGCTGACGTCAGCAGAGGGGCTTTCACCCCCGCGTTCTAGAATTCATTGAGAGCTGTCGTTGAGGGATTCAAGGTTGTCAGGCTCGTGCGGCACCGGGATGACAAGGCGTTTCTCCCTGACAGCGGAATGCCTCGGTAGCGCGTGCGTGTCTGTGTGTACCCGCCGCGTGCGTGTCTGTGTGTGTACCCGACGTTTTTGTGCGCCCGTGTGTGTGTGTGTGCGGACCACTGCGGAACCAGGAGAGGGACTCCTCCTGTTATGTCCTTTTCCCATCTCCCTCTTCTTCTCTTTCGTCTCTGTTCGATCAGGTTATTGATCACTGATCACCCTCAGCAGCCTCTCTGTTGGGTCTTCACTCTGAGCCATCGAACAAGGCGGAGCTCGGGGTTGGAATCCTGGTCACAAATGTAGAAAAATGCGTTAATGCTGTCAAGTTTCTTCACGTGAATCAAACGACAGATGTCTAAATGAAGTGAAAACTGTAATAACTGAGGTGATACTGCACCTTCTGCTGTCTTTAATGAGACATTTGACAGGTTTGAGCTGCGATTAACTGAAATATAGAGGTTTTTATTCAACATCAGAAATGAAAGAAAACCTTTAAACTTAGCAGACATGTTTAGTTTCCGGTTGATATTGATGCTTTAGGTTAAAACACCGGAAATTGAAAATACTTGCTAATGATGGATATGAAACAAAACAGGTGTTGTTGATTTCCATCTTTGTTGTACATAAGGTGTTTAATAACCAAAAATCGAAGAAAACATCAAATTCCAGTGCATTCTTGTTGTGGTTTCTACCAGTCATAAAATTGACGATTCTGGCCCACTTACAAACGCAAGTTTAAAATGTCTGTTGCACCACAGTTTGGCTCTTAACGGCATATTTGTGGTCAATTTTGTGCATAACAGCAAAAAATCCAAGAAAACAAATAGGAATTGACTTTATCTGTCTTAAAAAGCACGAGTTAAAGGAAGTTACTACATTTACAGCGGCTTCAAATAGTTTTGTACTGCCCTTAAGAAAAAATATAAAGAATATAATCAATTAAAATTATAAAAGAAAAGTTTGAAATCTTATCAAAACCTACAAAGATGGTGTAGACAGATATTATTGGGAAGATGTCACATAAGGAGGCCTGTGATCTGGCATAGCTTAGGAACAGGTTGATACAAGTAAAACTGCAGGACAAATTAAAAACGAAAGGAAAAGTTTAATAGGTGTAACAAAAATTTAACAAAAAAAAAACTACACAGTTCAATGATGTCAAAACACATCGTAGCATCAAATATAGTGAGTCACAGTGAAAACTTAAAGAAGACGACCAAATATTGGACAGATAAGTGACCAGTACTTTCTCATTGTCATATAAGAATTAAAGTGAAAAACTTTCTTGTCATAGTTGGATATTAATGTGTAAAAGTACTTAGAACTACACTCTGGCCCAGAATGTGCTGTATAATGACAGTAAATGACACAAAAAGAAGCTTTAAATAATGTTCTTTACAGCTACTTCTTCAACAGCTCTAGGATATCATGACTTATTCGGCAGGTTAATGCCATGAAGGGTGTGTTTGGGGTCCAAAGTGATGCGTAATGTTTATAAAAGGGCACTAAAGCGATTCGAAACTTAAACCTTTAACTTCCTCTCATCCACTCGGCTTTAAATGTCAATATTACAACTCTTACAATTGACTGATAAGTGCAAATGTAGCTCCCAAAGAAATACTGTTGGGAAAAGTCTCTGCAGTTTGGCATTATACCAAAGTCTAATGTAAAACTAGAAAAGCACTCGGAGAGCTCATGTCCCCCTTTATATTGTGATTCACACCAAAACTTTTACTGTTACGTTTCTTTTATTAACGTTTATTTGTGTTTAAACTGGTATGTTCACTGTTCACAATGTTCCTAAAACAAGAAATGCCCTGACCAGGATTCAAACCCAGGACCTTCTGGTTGTGAGGCGAACCACTACACCACTGTGCCGCCTATCTACACCATTGTGCCGCCTGTTGGTTATCTTTCAGCATTGAAAATTCCAACAACACCCTTATTTTTGTGTGTTCTGAATCTGGATCACAGTATCCAGAATTTTGTCCGGATCACCACCAAAATGTAATGGGATCCTCCTGCGGCTGAGACGCACCTCTGGTGAAAATTTCAGGTCAATCCGTCTGTAACTTTCTCCGTAAAGACAAACAAACCGACGCTACCGAAAACATAACCTCCTTGGCGGAGGTAATAATGGTCATACAGTCTTCAGAAGTCAGTGCAGTCAAGAGAGTCACATTTTCATCAACCTGACACAGTCGAACCCTCAACAGAAAAGTGATGCTAGCTGAACAGAATTACAAGAGTTATCCAAGGATACATATGTGGATATTTATACCAAAGTACAGCGAGCGCACGTTTTCTTTCCCCTCAAACACCAAAGACTTGAATATCTGGTTTTAACAGCAAACACATTTGGATGTTTTTCACCCTGAAGTGAAGTTTTTCTCTCCGGCTTAATGAAATCCACACAGACGCGACATCTGCGATGAAAATCCAGCGACATCAGGGGGGGAAAAGTCTGAAAATGAAAAGCAGATTATGAGTTTAGGTCGGAGTTAAGAGCCGTATGTTGTTGATGTTTAGAGTCTAAAACTGTGCGGCGAAGCGTCAGACGCCCGCGAGTTCAATCGTGCCCTCAGTTTTGACCTGCAGGCGTACTTCTTTTTTTTATAGCACAAACATTCAGATTACACAGGGGTTTATGTTAAGATGCTAAAAGGAGGAAGGACACACACTCATACCATCCGTAGTGTGTGTGTGTGTGTGTGTGTGCAGCCTGCTAGTGCATGCTGCTCTATTTTTGACCGTTGCTGCACCGGCGACATTCCTGCGATTTTCTGCATTCCTGCATTCATTCAGTGAAAGAGAGAGAGACAGAGAGGAAAGAGATAGAAGGCCGATTCAGAGCTCTGGGCCGGTGCGTTTGTGTTCCTCCAACAGCGTAGGTGTTGTCAGCGTCTCACTGAAGGCTGCAGTTCACCGTCGTCTCTTCATCAGTGTAAATCCTGTTTGGAGTTGATTCAGTCCTTTTCAAGTCAAAACCAACCGTGAGACTTTCAAACACGGAATACCTTCTCCGATAATCAGATGATTCGTCTCATTCATGGCCTTTCTTCCTCTGTAAGAAGCAAAACTAATCAGGCAGTTTTAGTAATGGGTTTATTTAAGCATGAAAATGACTCCAATCAGCGTTTTTTGGAGCCGAACACGATTTCTTCCCGCCGGAGAAATTGACATTTTTGGTTGCCTAGATTGTGGAAATACAGATTTTAAATGGAAACTACTTAGAAAGATCATTTAAAGTTGGTGCGCCCTCGGCCAGCCGTCATTTATTAATTTATTACCCATTTTTTAAATTAGTTAAACCTCCACCACAAGTGTTTCCGTTACATTTGAAAGGTAGAAATTCAGCAGAAACCCTGTGGAAGTCTGTGGATAGTGGCCTAATAATGTTTAAAGACTCAAAGAAGGAAATATGAACACGCTGTAGGGCGGTCACTGTTTCAAAAATCTAAAGTTCAACTGAATATCAGACAAGACGAGCTGATGTTCAGATATATTCAATTGTACAAATCCTGTTTTTTTCAATAAAACATGGGGGGGAAAGAAGCAACATCTTGTCTTAAAAATGTCAAATTAGTTCTTTTAATCGAAAAATTAATAAAATATTTCCGCAGGCCGCTGCTCAAATGTTCTGGTGTGATGACGTCTGAGTGCAAGAGCAGCATTCGATGGTCAGGTTACACCGAGAGCATTATCATCTAGATTAGACGGCCCGCTTCTTTAGACGTCCTGATGTGCTGATGAACTGTTTTGTTGTTGTAAAGTCATCCTGCTGATGATTCCCAAGACGTTCTGTGAGATTTCTCCTAACTCACACTTTATTTTCAGTCTGCCCTTGACAAATGACTCTGTGATAGGTCATTATAAATGTAAAACTGTTAAGACCATGCAGTGGTTGTGTCTTCTACTGACTCTTCTTTTGTGTTTTTGAACCTCCAGATGAAAAGGAAGCTCGATCATGGTCCAGATGGGCGGCCATTCCCATCAGGGAAAAAGCACTGCAAAGGCAACGGTTACCTCAGGTAAAGAAACGACTCAATGTACCAACAGTTCACGAGAAGGACTGAATGTGAAAACTGACAAAAACTTTTAATTTGCAACAAAAATTCACATGAAAAATGTTCAAAGAGGTTCATCTGGTTTATTTGAACTGAAACTGCAGCGAATGCTAACATTCCTGTCTGTGTCTCCACAGTCCCTCCAATCTGGTTCAAGCCACGCCCACCACTTTCGGAGACCTGCGGCTGGCCAATGGGCATTCGGCTCAACGGCGGCGAGTCACCTCAGGCCCACCCCCCTCTGGCCTTCAGGACTGGCTTCATACCTTCCAGGTGAGCCCCACAGACGGTAAAAACATGTCTCTAGTCCGAGTGAGGTCACCTTTGGGGTTTTGAAGCGGGCTGTTGACATGGTGACCTCATCGGACTTTGGGCTGTTTACTCTAGAAATGAACTTCTTGTCTGAGATGATAAGATAGAGGGTTTATTGATTGCCAGGGGGGGTTTCCGATACAGCTGCAGCACATGGGGAGAATGGAAAAAGAAATAATTCCAAGAAAACCATAAAAAAAAGATTAAAAACCACTCAAAGGAAAATAAACTGTGGAGGGTTTTGTTGGTCCTGGTTCATGAGGTTATTCGAAAAGGTCTTTTATTCAAATGTTGAGCATTTTAAGGATAAAAACAGCCCTAATGTGGTCAACCTTAAGTTCGCATCCAAATGGGGCTGTGTTGCCAATCAAGCTAACAGTTAACGTTAGCTTGATTGGTAACGTAGCTACAGCTAATGTGAGCCCAAAACTGAGAAGAACGTTGACTCTTGATTGTATTTAGTGTTACTTATGTTGCATTTAAGTTACCTCGGAAGTCAGATGTCCGAACAAGGGAATGGCGCCGCATCCGAGTTACCAAGTCTGAAAAAAGCTAAATCGGAGGTGGAAACAAGATGGCTTCATCTACGAAAGTTTATGTAGCGCTTGGCTTGTATTCGGACGAGGCTTTTTTCCAACTTGGTAACTAAAACGTTGGTAACTCGGGTGTGACGTCGTAGTTTGCCTAGTGTTTTACCTTAGCAACAGTAACCGGGGGGGCGGGGCATAAACTGGAGGCTAGTGACATATTTTTTTATATCAAATGACTCACAAAGTTAAAAGTTTGGGGTCTTCTAACCACTACACAAAGAAAGAAAGGGTCATGTTTTGAGGTGAACAGGGTTTTCTGCTCCTGGCGCACGGATTGCAGGACAGAAAATAAGGGTCCAAGAGCTGCTCGGGTTTTATCTGCGTCCATCAGCTGACTTTACTTTTAAGACCAACTAACATTGAAAGAGAAACGAACATTTTTGCCTCGGTGTCGACAGTAAGGCCGGGACGATATGCCGATTCGATTTCTACGAAAATTTCGTCCGCATTTTTAACACCAGTGAAACATTTGAATGATTATGATCGTCTACTGACTATTCCAGGACGCATATAACCCCAACAGTCAACAGGCGGAGGGGGAATGTGCTGGAAGTCATTTCTAATGAGAGGAT
Source organism: Xyrichtys novacula (assembly GCA_962446985.1). Lineage (NCBI taxonomy): Eukaryota > Metazoa > Chordata > Actinopteri > Labriformes > Labridae > Xyrichtys > Xyrichtys novacula. The sequence goes on from OY660886.1 coordinate 553,291, forward strand.
GTAACGTGTTTTATCATCGTAATCACTGTTATTCTGGGGTTTGACCAATCAGAATCAAGGATTTAAGACAAGCAAGTAGAACGACATTCAAAGTCAACATTTATGCACTCTACACACACACACACACACACACACACACACTCCGTTTCTGATGCGTTGTATTTCAGTGAAATGTGTGTTTGAATATCTTCCGCTTCCTGCACGTAAACAGAGAGAGGAGTGCTGCCTTCAAGCTATCCTTATGTAACTAATAAAAACACACAAGTACAGACACAGAGGGGGAACACACACACACACACACACACACACACACACACACAGTGTATATTTAAATGAAAAACACAAATCTGGCTTTTTGTAGCTCGGGGAAAAACCTAAAACGATTTCAGGGACGTGGAAACACTTCAAACCGCACGCAGAAAAAGAACATGTTCACACACACACACTCGCACAAAAACAGAGAAACACACACAACTTAGTTTAACAACACACACAAACACAAAACTGTTCGTATAAACAGAGAGGGACGTTAATAAAAGAGGTCAAAAATTGAATTATTGCTCGGCTGTTTGTGTTTCAAATTAAAGAAGAAAAGCAGGAAAAGAAAAAAAAAAAGTTCATTTGAAGTTAAATTTTCCTCCTCCTGCAGGCGTGGAGCGGTCCTGAGAGGCTATTGGCTCTGGACGAGCTGATTGACAGGTGCGAGACCAACCAGGTGAAGCACATGATGCAGGTGATCGAGCCTCAGTTCCAGAGAGACTTCATATCGCTGCTGCCCAAAGAGGTACCTGGAGTTATCGTCACTTCAGCACACGTGCTTGTCAAAGTTACTCCATCATGTTCTGGATCTTGAGTGTTTTCTGTGTGTGTTTGTGTGTGTTTGTGTTTGTGTAGTTGGCCCTGTACGTGCTGACCTTCCTGGCTCCCAGAGACCTGCTGCAGGCCGCTCAGACCTGCAGGTACTGGAGGATCCTGGCTGAAGATAACCTGCTGTGGAGGGAGAAGTGCCGCGAAGAAGGTAAATAAATACGCAATAAACACTCGCTAGCTAAGGGTGTGACGGAGTTTGAGGGCGGCATGAAGGAAAGTGTAAAATTTCTAGAATAAAGTCGAGAGAATGAAATCATAGAGCTAGAAAGATGATGTTACGAGAATAAAGTCAAAAAAACTCCAAAAAATATTCCTAAGTTGTATTCCTCTGAAAATGAAGTCGGAATAATGTCGAAATATTCCAGAGATAAAGACGATGTGTCATAAAAATAAAGTCAAAGTAAAGTCATTAACCGTCCTCCTGTGTTAGGGTCTGCACCGACCCGTTTTTGTTTTTAAACGCTGAAAAGAAACACTTAAATTACCGTATTTTCCGCACTATAAGGCGCACCGGATTATAAGGCGCACCTTCAATGAATGGCCTATTTTAAAACTTTGTTCATATATAAGGCGCATAGAATAGACGCTACGGTAGAGGCTGGGGTTACGTTATGCATCCCTTAGATGGAGCTGTGCTAAAGGGAATGTCAACAAAACAGTCAGATAGGTCAGTCAAACTTTATTAATAGATTACAAACCAGCGTTCTGACAACTCCGTTCACTCCCAAAATGAATAAACAGCTGTTTTATTATTTTCCCCCGAGGTAAAGTCAGTGACGTGGTATTTCGTTTATCTTTGAACAACAGCAAGGTATAACATGTAGTGCACGGCATGCCTCGCGCAGTCATATATCCCAGCATGCACCGCGCGCTTCTTCTTCTACGGGGGAAAATGAAGTCGGCGGCTGCTTACCGTAGTTGCGAGACCTGTTGTGGCTCAATATTGGTCCATATATAAGGCGCACCGGATTATAAGGCGCACTGTCAGCTTTTGAGAAAATTGGAGGTTTTTAGGTGCGCATTATAGTGCGGAAAATACGGTAGCTGTTTTACATCAAGACTTTTGACTTTGTCAGGAACCTCGATTTCAACAAACTAAAAATAAAACAGATAAATTGACTTAATTATAAAACGCTCTTCCTAAAATGACGGCACTTGAAAAGCTCTTACTGAAATCATCAGAGCACTGTCATTCCAATCATGTGAGATTTAGGAAATTCTCATTTTGCCGAGTTTTTCCTACACGGGAAACAACGTCGGGCGTGTCCAGACATGTGCGATCAGTTCAGTATAGATGTCTGTATGAGGGGTACACTGACGAAGACCGACCCAGAGGACCAGGGTTGGGGATCCTTTGATTTTGAACGATTCCAGTTTCGATTCCGATTCCTTGTGTCGATTCCGGTTCCTATCGATTCTCTATTCCGATTCTTTTAAAAGGCACAACATTAAAAAAATACACGGTTTAAATGAGGGAAGAAAGTGTAACGTCATGATTTTATCTTCTTACGACAACGATATTTTTGAAACCTTGAACTCTATATTTGGCGGCAGTAGCTCAGGAGGTAGAGCGGTCGTCCAGTAACTGGAAGGTTGGCGGTTCGATTCCCCCCTAATCCAAGTCTATTTGTTGTGTCCTTGGATAAGACACTTAACCCACTTCATATCGAATGTAAAGCTCTGTCAAACTCTTCCCTCTTCACTGAACATGCCGAAGATTGTGCGTCTCTAAACGCTGTGCGACAAAAATAGCGATTGTGCGTCTATGAGGGGGGAAAGATCTGTATTCCCTCCATGTTTTTAAGGATTCCTGAATTAATCACCTCAGTTACTCCATATTCTCCTCTGCGAGCTGCTATAAAAAGTCAATTCCCACTGTGGGGGATCAGCAAAGCCTATCTAATCTTATCTTATCTTCTCCGAGTATAAGAGTAGCTCTGCAGGTTTCCTTCTCCGCTGTCCTTCCTGTTCCGTGTTCGTTTGCTTTGCCACATTTTGATTAATCTGCTCTGAGAAGCTGGAGAATGATGGAGGAATTGTTGTACTTCCTGCTGTGGTTGTGAGATTTAATCAGGTGTTACCTGAGCGGGGGGTTCTGTCGGTGTGTTTGCAGATTTTCCTCGAGGGGGGAAAATGAAAAACAGGAAACAAATTGGGGCTGGAGCTGACTGGATGTGTCGTCCTTTCGAACCTTGAGTGTTACATGCAAATACAGCCACACAGTCAGCCAGTCAGTCACTCCTCCTTCATTCAGCGCAATGCAGTAGCTCCAAGTGTGTGTATATATGTGTGTGTGTGTGTGTGTTTCTCTCCGGGCGCTCTGCCAGTCAGCCAGGATTCACTGCCAGCACTCAGCAGTCATACCAATGAGCCTACCTCCAGTTAGCGCCACACCACAGCCATACTAATGAAGCCAGCGCTAACTGCAGCCCGCCAGCTTCATAAATAAGGCTAATTTGTATTTCTGCTGCGCCACCGTCACACCAGTGGGAATAGTGGTCGTGTTAGCTAACGCTCAGTAAGAATATTAATGTGAAAAAACAAATCCAGCTAGCAGCTAGTATCAGTAAACGAGCTCTGCTATTAGCGCAAAGATAAATTCGAACGAACACAACTGAGCTAGAAAATGGCGGTAAATTTAAGCTAAATCAGTTGATGCTGATTAAAGTCCAGGTTGACGATCTGAGAAGAAGTGTCCCACCCAGAATATGGTCGCTCTAACATATGTCCTTTTTTAACATAAACACAATCAATGCCAGAAAAGCTGTACAAATGTCATTTGGCGAACATCTGTTTCTGTTATCAGAGACTCGATGAAATTTTGAGTTAGCGGTGAAAACCTATAGTCTACTTTTTTAAAACTGAAGCTAGGCATTGATAAAGGAATCGTTAAAGAATTGAATCGATAAGCAGAATCGATAGTGGCATCGATATCGATAAAATCTTTTCAAATCACTATTGAACCAGAATATGGCTGTAAATTTAAGCTAAATCAGTTGATGCTAATTAAGTCACTGTTTGCTACATTAGTTTCACTCAAAACAAGTTCGATGTTATGCTAGCGGTGTAAGCTAGCATTTAATGTCGTCAGTTAAGACAAAAATTGCTAATATTGCTACGTGTTGTGGGCGCACTTAGCTGAATCGCTAATAATTTCATCCAACTACATTAGCTTGAACTGCCGACAATAAAGCTACAACGAGCTGTCATGACTGAGCTTCAACAATAAGCGGAACAGCTGCGCTAATTTTGTCAAACTATCAAAATATTAACTATTAATTTTATAAAAATTACACAATCAGGGTGACCGTTTCCTGAATCGCCAAAAAGAGGACGCGACTACGCGGGGGTCGCACAAAGTTAATTTTGAGAGTCTTTCGGGTCGGATCGGTGAAGCGATGAAACTGGTGTGGCTAATTTTAGCTTATTATGCTACGTTTATTGATTGCTGAGTCATGTTGGGGTCATTTCTTCTCTGTGGTTCAGTCCATCTCTGCAGCAAACTCTAAATCTCTCTTTCTCCCTCTCTTCTCAGGTGTGTCAGAGTGCGTGTCATCTCGGCGCAGGAAGTGTGCGCGGCCAGGCGTCAGTCCGTGGAAATCAGCCTACATCCGACAGCACCGGATAGAGTTCAACTGGAGGAAGGGGGACAAACGAGAGCCGATGGTACGCAGTCACAGCCTCACGCACCGTTGAAGACGAACAGCTTCTGTTTGGTGTGTAAACACGGGTTTAATGTCATTACATCCCTCTGACTCCGTCTCTCTCTGCAGGTGCTGAAAGGCCACGACGATCACGTGATCACCTGCCTCCAGTTCAGCGGCGACCTGATTGTCAGCGGCTCAGACGACAACACGCTCAAAGTGTGGTCGGCCATTACTGGAAAGGTAGGACGCGTGTGTGCTCGCTTCAGCAGACAAAGACGTATTGATTATGGAAATGATGGTTTTCTGCTGCTTCAGCAGTCATTCTGACATTTATCAGGAACCAAACTCCATTCAGAAAACGGTGAATTTTAGATTTACTCACTGTAAAATCTACAACAGACACGACAAAGCACTTAATTAGACTTTTTATGTATTTGTATCATGGTGTAGTCATTTCTGCATCTTTCTCACTCATTCATTACCTTTGAATATGAATATCAGAAGGATCTATGTCGTATAGTCGTCTTTTGAACTAAATCTGGAATTAAACTGAAGCTAAATCTGTTGATTTTAGTAGGATTTAGCTTTTGCAAGCCAGATTAATTTAGATTAAGTGTGAAACTTGATTCAGAAAACAAACATTTTCAGCGTTATTCGCTTGTTAGCGTGCCAGCGAGTGTTATGGTTGCATTATTTTGGAGCAGCAGCGCCTAAAAAGCTCAGGGACAGAATTATGTTTTATGACAGAATATTTAATAGAAATTAGATTTTTTATTTAAACTTCAGCTTCTCATCAACAGTATGATATGATACTTACAGGTATCCAAGAAGCAAATTTGATGTAAAAGTCGTTTGATGCGTCAGCAGTCATCCAGACATTTATCAGGAACCAAACTCCATTCAAAAAACGTTAAATTTTATATCTACTCCCTGTAACATCTACAACAGACCCAACAAAGCACTTAGTTAGACTTTTTATGTCATTATTATCATTTCAGCATCTTTTTCACTCACTCATTCCTTTTGAATATGAATATTAGAATAATCTAGATCATTTATTTGATGGTAAATCTTTGTTTCTAAGTAATAAAGACTTTTTGGTGAGAGGCGAAGTATTTGAAAAATTCCTACTGAGTCTAGTCGTCTTTTAAACTGAATCTGTAATAAAAGCTCAGGGACAAAATTATGGTTTTGACAGAATATTTTATATAATTAAAAATTTTATAGAATTTTTATTTAAACTTTACCATGAAACAGTTTCTCATCCACAGTATGATATAATATCTCCAAAAACTTGAACAATTACAGGTATCCAAGAAGCAAATTTGACATAAAAGCCGTTTGGTGCGTCAGCAGTCATTCTGATATTTATCAGGAACCAAACCCCATTCAAAAAACGTCAAATTTTAAATCTACTCCCTGTGACATCTACACCAGACCTGACAAAGCACTTAAGTAGACTTTTCATGTCATTATAGTCATTTCAGCATCTTTTTCACTCATTCCTTTTGAATAAGATTATTCGAAGGGTCTATATCCAATCTTAATCCAAGAAGCAAATTTGACATAAAAGTCGTCTCTGAATTTGAGACTCGGATACATAAAGCCTTCGAAGGACATGAGGAAATAACCGACACCAAGGTCACATAAGATTCATCACCATCCAAGAATGCGATCAGGCGGCAAATTAATCAACAGTGTGTCTTAGAGTGACTTGTCCTGGCACAAGACGCCGTCTGTGGTTGGTCTGCTTCATGAGTTCGGTTATAATCAAACTGTAAGTTATGTAGGTCAGCGCGATCTCAAAGGAGACTATGGAGCTTATATGACTGAACAGAGGAGGAAGAAAGCAGCAAACTAAAGTGGATTAGCGGTAGGTGGACCAGTTGTGTTAGTCAGGGTGTGTCATTGTTCTGACGAAGCCCGAGGGCCCGCCGGCTCTGAATCCTGTACGTATATTTGTGTTAAAGGTGAGGAGGCTTTTTGTGAAAAGACTTTCTCTTTAGGATTTACTCTGTGTACTCAAGCAGACCCACACCCATCCTGTCTTTACCGTCAGCCAAAGACAAAGTGTCTGTCCCTGTCAGATTCAAGTCTAGTCGTAGACAGTAATGGTCCATTGGTTCTTGAAAAGAGACATAATCCGATCACGAGAATCTTTCGATTATTATGTTTCAGGACTCGACACTAACTTCTTTCACAAGGAGCTCCTAAGTTAAAAAAGTGAGGAGCTTTAGGGGCCCAATGAAAATTAATCAAATACTGTGTGTCTTACTGGTCGTTACCATGGAAGCTATTGAAGAAAATGTTATTCTAAAAGGACAAATTAGGGGAAATAAAGAGGTGTGTCTTATTGCTCGACATAAGGTCTAGGGCCCGTCAATTTTAGCCCGTTTGAGACTAATCGGTAATCGGCCAAAACTCGCCGATTTTCGCAGATATTTTCAGAAATAAAATGCAGAGAATAAGATTTGATGTCACTTCGAAAATTTTCCGCCATTTGAAAAGTTCCCCGACTTATCCTGTAGATGGCGCAGCGGCCTCATGACAATCAGCTCAGGGACGCACGGAGGAGAGTGGTCCGCTTCAACGGGAAATAAACCAGTTTGTGAAAAACACAATAAGTCAACAAGTTTCAGGTCAACCCACTTCACCATGTTCCCCGCTGTGCTGGTCTCGGTCACGCCGAGCTAACGGTGAAACACCATGTAATATGCAAGCTAAAGTTAGAGTTAGCCACCTGCTATTAGCCTTGCTACACTGTTAGCCGTGCCAGTAACGGTAGAATAAACAACAGAACACCGATCGGCGGTGGCGGCGGTCTACCTGTCGGCGTAAAGAGCAGTAGCCTACAGTATATCGACAATATAACATAGTATAGTGTAGATATCGAGAGTTTATATATATATTTTTTTATAACTTCATAAAAAATGTAAAAAATCAGCCGATTAATCAGTATTTATATTTTTTCCCCCCTAATAATCGGTATCGGCATCAGCCCCACAAATCCATATCGGTCGTGCTATTATTTAAATCAATTTTAGGTCAATTGGTCACATGACAGTGAAGCTATTGAAGGAAAACAGCCTTTTTTCTAAGAACATCAACCGGTAATTTATTGACGGTCCCTTATTTAACACCCGACATTGACAGCGAGGGGCCGAGTTGATTTAACCGCGCTGCTGTTGTTATTCCCGGTTATGGAGGGTGAGAAGACACCGGTAGATCCTCAGAGAATGTCCGTCAGATATCCAACCTGAAACTAACTTCACCGCCATATAAACAATTTTTGCCTCAGCTGATTTTTTTTATTCGCACATTGACCCCTAAATATATTTTACAGTTCGCACAAATACAGTTTATCAAAGGTGGAACCAGAACCTGGTCTGCTGGGTTCACTCAGGTCTACAGATGTGTCCCTGATCCATCTCCTCTGAAACAAAATTTATTTGTTCTGAAGCGATAAAGTTCCTCAGTTTCAACATTTTACACAGTGTCTCCACTTTTATTGAACCATCATGAGTGAAGTTTAGGATCGGAGTGATTACGGCACGCTTGGACTCGGCGTCTGTCTCTGGTTTCGGTTGAACATTCTTGAAGAGACACACCTGCTCCCGCTCCTTCGTCTAGACCTGCCCTTTAGCGTGTGTGTGTGTGTGTGTGTGCGCGGGCGTGTATTGGTGTGTATGTGCGCTCCCTGCAGAAAAGAAAACACACACACCCACATGTGTAGCCCGCGGGGATGACCAGGCGTGTTGTTTCCGCTCCGTCTCGCTGTAAAGTGGAGGCAGTTAAATTTGAATTATCTTTTACGAGCAGACGTGCTGACAGTTGGACTTTTATCAGGCAGCTGCTGATAATCAGAGGTTAGTTAGTGAAACTGTTCCACCGTCTCTACCTGTTTCTGCCTCTGTGCAGCAGCTACCAGGGCTGAAAATTCCCCTGCAGTTACCACGGAAACGGCCGCCACAACACCTTCGAGATGAAGGAGCATATTTCAAATCAACGAGCCGGTGTGCGTCCTTCAAGGGGAGCTGTGAAAGAGGAACAAATATTGACTCGCGTAGTTTCATTGTGCGAACACGAGCCGATAAAGATGGAGAGAGTTTGAGAAAACGGAGAAAAATGTCCGTTTAACTTTCGCTTTTGTTACAATTAAATTCATCAAGAGGCGGATTTTTATCGGAAAGATAACCTGAGTTAGACTTGTTGACTTAAATTTAGAGGTGGGGTAGTCAGGATCTGAGGAAGTGCCGGTTTTTATGAGAAATCTCAGCTCCTCCTCTCCCCTCCCTCTCTGCTCCAGCAAGCCCCGCCCACAAACAGACGCTCCTGCTCGCTTGTATCGTCCCAATTACAGCGCAGTGAACCATCTTAGCTGCTTGTAATTATCGTGCTGCGGATGTATTTTTGCATTAATGACCGAATTCAGGCAGGATGGTCAAAGGTACGCCCGCAGTAACCTTTGAAGCTGAATAACGAACTAGTGCTAGCGCAGTTACATAAGCCAAGGCTAGTCTATTAAGCTAATGGCACTGCTAGCATAGTTCGGTTTGCATGTTTGTGGCATTCGCCGTAAGTCTGTGCAGTTCTGTATCTATGAAGACGCTTGTGTCTGTAACCTCAAAATGTAACCAACTGTTACGACAATGCTAATCACAAGCCGGTTAGCTCGATGGCGCCAAAATCAGCTGATTCTGGAATCTTCCGGTGTGTCGGACACTCAGGCCGACTTGAATATAATAAGTAGGTGCGCTGGCCCTTTAATGATGAGCGTGTGTATTAAAGTCATTTGTCGTTTTTTGTCTCCCTTAGTGTCTGCGGACGTTGACGGGTCACACTGGCGGCGTGTGGTGCAGTCAGATGGCGGCCGCCACGGTGATCAGCGGCTCCACCGACCGGACGCTGCGCGTGTGGGACGCAGAGAGCGGCGAGTGTGTCCACACGCTGTACGGACACACATCCACTGTGCGCTGCATGCATCTCCATGGCAACCGGTAACAGACCTCTGCTCCACTGTAGACCTAATAAATCGACTGTTCTGATTGGCTCTCCTCGCAGTGATGTCATACTTCTCTCTTCCAGGGTGGTGTCCGGATCCAGGGACACGACGCTGCGAGTGTGGGATGTGACAACGGGCCGCTGCGAGCACGTGTTGACGGGCCATGTGGCGGCGGTGCGCTGCGTTCAGTATGACGGGCGCCGTGTGGTGTCCGGCGGCTACGACTACATGGTGAAGGTGTGGGACCCTGAGACGGAGGTGTGTCTGCACACGCTGCAGGGACACACAAACCGAGTGTACTCGCTGCAGGTAAAGAACCGACCAATCAGAGCTGCGTGTTTGTTTTAGTCAGGTGCAAATTTGACTTCTGGGCATCGCTATGACAACCGGAGAGTAACGTTTTACTTCTCGACAGTTTGACGGTGTCTTCGTGGTGAGCGGCTCTTTGGACACTTCAATCAGGGTCTGGGACGCAGAGACAGGTAAAGACACGTAGAGATTTATTCTCACAAGGATTTTTGATTTTTTACACAACATAAAATATTTCACGTGAGCAGAGGGTTCCATCGTAACTTTAACTCGGCGTGTTTTGTCCAGGCGGGTGCGTCCACACACTAACAGGCCACCAATCACTGACCAGCGGCATGGAGCTGCGTGACAACCTCCTGGTCTCTGGAAACGCCGACTCTACGGTCCGAGTGTGGGACGTCCGGACAGGACAGTGTCTCCATACCCTGCAAGGTGGGTCCATTCAGCTACGAAACAAAAATGCGTAAATTAAAAATTCAAGTTGGCAGTTTTTTGTGTTGATCGTGTCAAAGGTTAAAGTGTTTCTTGTTTCCTTTAGGTCCCAACAAGCACCAATCGGCAGTGACGTGTCTTCAGTTCTGTAGAGATCTGGTTCTGTCCAGTTCCGACGACGGAACCGTCAAACTTTGGGACCTGAAGACCGGAGCGTGGCTGAGAGACGTGGTGGCGCTGCAGAGCCGGGGATCTGGTCAGGACTGAAAATAGTCCCCTCCCCCTACACTCTAACTTATTCTTTTGCTTCCAAGTTTTAACCAATCACATGTCGTCTTTGTCTCAACAGGTGGGGTCGTTTGGCGAATCAGAGCCTCTGATACCAGGCTGGTGTGCGCCGCCGGCAGCAGGAACGGGACCGAAGAGACCAAACTGCTGGTTCTGGACTTTGACCTGGAAGACGGCAAAAATGAGAGCGAATGAAAAGCAGGGAGGGGACAGATTTAACGCACCCACGAAGAACAGTTTGCGCTTTTGAAGGACGGACCCTTTTTGACCAAAGTCCCCACACCGTCATATAGACAGGATTGAATGTTACATACGTCCTCATCGGCATTTCGCCACTTTAAACGGACAGTCGGATGAACTAATGGACAAGACACATGGACACCAAGTATGGACGATTTGATCATTACGAAAAACTAAACGGGGATTCGTATCGCCACATAAACAGGAATGAATGTTACACACAGTGATTGGCTGGGAGACAAATGGACACTTTGACAAGACTGAAGGACCAATAGATGGACAGAGACAACATGGATACCGGGATGAGTGAACAATTTTAAAAACACTGAATGGCTAAAGCAAGATGGCCGCCGCAGCCAAATTGGAACCAATTGAACTCTGGCTCTAAATACGAATCTTTGAGAGACACGAACATGGACGTCAACATCGTAAGAGTGTTGATTAAAGGACAGATGGACTTGTGTTGCTTAACAAAACGAGAAAACGACAGTTTGAAGAAACGTTTCGGTTGAATGTAACAAAAACAGAGAACCCAACCAAAAGACGACGACATGGGCATTGACTTATTTTGCTGCTGAACCAATGCCGCTTTTTAAACCAACCAATCAAAATGCACCAAATTTTGAAGGCGGGAAACACGTACTGTATTTTTCGCACTATAAGGCGCACCATCAATGAACGCGTCAATTTGCGTCTATTTTCATACATAAGGTGCAACGGCAAGCCAAAAGGATTTTAAGTGCGCCTTATTGTGTGAAAAATACGATACGCAACTTTTGGAGGCAACAAAGTTGGACAACAGTGACAGCATAACATATTCAGTCAGTATTGTTTTCACACCAGATTTCGTCTTTTATTTTGTCTTTTTTGTCCATAGTTGCCGGTAAAGTTGCCGATTTTGTTGCCTCTTCATGTACGTTGTATTTCAGCTGAGCTGTAGCGCACCATACGAAGAGTTTGGTGTCGACAGCGCAGAAAAAAACGTAAGCTTCACTGTTAAGATGTGGAAATCGGCTGGAGAATATTTGGGAAATGACATTTCCAACTGAGCAGAAACTGAAATATGATCTGACCACAGCCAGAGCCTGACATCTGCAATCACACCAGCCTCCATCTTGATGAGTTTTTAAGAAAAGGACCAAAATCATCCTGATAAAGAAAAATCCTTAAAGCTCTAAGGCGATGTTCACACTGCAGGTCAATTCCGATTTTTTAACCATATCTGATTTTTTTCATGTAAGTGTGAACAGTGCAATTCTGATTTATTCTGATCCGACCCAGGCCTCTTTTGTATGTGGATATAAATATGTATCCGACCTTTACGTCATCAATATGCGACAAACGTCACCATTGTTCGACGACACAAACAGGCGTGGAAATCAATTTGTGCTTTGTGCGCATGCGTGTCACTTCACGGATGCGTTCCGTTGTTGTAATGTGAACGACCGCACAAAAAGATCGGATTTAACAAAAAATCCAAACTGTGCATCAAAACCTGCAGTGTGAACGTAGCCTGAATCCCTCAAAAAATTGTTCTTTGCAACAATTTATAGAGCAAGTTTGCTCCTAATCTTGATCCTGTGACTGCCTTTCCTTCCCAAAAATGAGACTGTGGAGGACACGAGGTTGGTGTTTGTTCAGGTTTATGTTTCCGTTTTTAGCTTTGGGGTAAGAGTTTGTATTTTTCTTTTCAATTTTTCCTTTTTTTTTTTATTTTTTATTATTGTTCTAAAAATGTCACTAATTTAAATTTTGAAAACAATTAGATTTTCAAGTCTGATCAAAAAGTTTAAGAAAACTTCAGTACCGTATTTCTCGCACTATTAAGGTCCCGGTCTCCCACGGAAAGTCGCAAAATCGCACCGGTCGTGATGTGTATGGTCAGGCGCGTCAAAATTCGCCTCTGAATATTTCGTAATTTTGCGTTCTATATTTGCGTCGGCCCCGGTGTGTAAGGACCTTAAGGCGCACCATCGATGAACGCGTCTATTCACGGCTATTTTCATACATAAAGCGCACCAGATTATAAAGCACACCGAATTATAACGCGCACCGAATTATAAAGCGCACCGAAATATAAAGCGCACCGAATTATAAAGCGCACCGGATTATAAAGCGCACCGAATTATAAAGCGCACCGAATTATAAAGCGCACCGAAATATAAAGCGCACCGAATTATAAAGCGCACCGGATTATAAAGCCCACCGGATTATAAAGCACACCGAATTATAACGCACACCGAATTATAAAGCGCACCGGATTATAAAGCGCACTGGATTATAAAGCGCACCGAATTATAAAGCGCACCGAATTATAAAGCGCACCGAATTATAAAGTGCACCGGATTATAAAGCGCACCAGATTATAAAGCGCACCGGATTATAAAGCGCACCGGAATATAAAGCGCATTAAGCCAAACAAAACACTCAATAACTCTGCGAGGCTTTGGTAGCTGCAGCGCTCCAAAAAGCCAAAAGGATTTTAATTGCGCCTTACAGTGCGAAAAATACGGTACTTCACAATGAACACACTAATCCTTACAGCTTTTCTCAGTTTTTCTTTTCCTTCACAAATGAAACACTAAGTTTGTCCTTCTTTTGCTTCCATAGAAACAGATTTTTCTTCTTTATAAGATCTGAATCACCCGAGGGTCACTCCTCACTTTATGAAATATTGAAGAAAAAAAGTCTAAGTAATTTAAAAACTACTCCCTTCAGATATTAATCCGATAAGCTGTGTTGCCAGGCAACACCTCCGGCCAATAAGCAGAGATTTGGGTGCTACTTCACCCGGCAACAAGTGGTATTTCAGTCCGTGTTCCCCTTGGAGATGCTGACCTTTGCAGTTGTTCGGCTCTGGATGTGAAATTATGTAAGATACTGTAAATACAGAGAGGATGTACATATTCAGCTTTTTGTAAGAAAAGAAGAAAATATTGAGGAGAGAATGATGGAGGGATGAAAAAAAGAGATCAATAAAGGTGAGTTTTATAAAATGACAAGTGTTTGATTTGTTCTTGGTGACACTTAACCAGAGTAAAGTGAATAATAAACAAAATCAAGTGACTGAATCATCCTGTCAGAACAAAGAGGTCATCCTCTGACACTAAATCTTTTAATTAAATATTGTCGGGGTAAATCTCCTTTAGAGGTTTTCACCTGAGAAATATCATAAACATAATAAATCAGCTGTCTTTTTGGATGAGCTCTAAATCACCCGGATAATATTCATACGTTTGTGTGCAGATTTGAAGAGGCATAGTTTTGATTTAATAAGATATCTGATTAACACTAACTTTAGTTTAATGACATTTTTAATAGTCTGTTCTGTTTAAAATAAAATAAAAAGTTCTGTATCTTGAAGAGTTCGCTTTAGAAAGAGAATCTGCAGGAACACTGACAAGTTTTTCAGGTGAGCCTTTTTCATTTTAGGATTTAATAAAGATTTAGTTGCTTATTTTACTTTAACTGCTTTACCAGGGTTAATTATTAGATTTAAATTCACATGTTAGTACGTATAATATCCTGAAAAGCAGAATCTGGACATTTCAGTGTGCATTAATCGTAGTTTTTGTTATTGGAGCGACGGTTTTCCAGGAAACGATCAGATGACCCGAGTTCCTCGCAGGAAATAACCCGATGCAGTCGGTGAAGTGAAGGAGCCGAGCGTCAGTGTGAATGTAAATCAGAGCGAAGCTCGCAGCAGAAATACAGGTCTGTGTGTTCGCAGCCTGTTTGGCCCAGAAACCGATGAGGGGGTTGCTATGGTAACCGTGCCGACCGAGGGGGGAGTGGGACTAAACTTCAGAGGCAGTTGGTTTTCCACAAACACACCTGCGAGTACATGAATGTGAGTATTATAGACAAGAGGGCTGAAGCGGCAGCTACATAAAAGTGAGGCCAAAAACACCCAGAGCTCCCCCTGCTGACTGGCTGCAGTACATCACCTGGAACATGAGTCAAACAACAAATAAAGGAAGAGAATTTTGGCTTCATTTTTCCAGAAGCATGTAGTGCCTTTCTTGTAATACTTAAGACAGCCAGTAGGGTTCCCATGCAAACTTTCAAGTAGGCCTGGGCGATTTGGCAAAAAAATGATCACGATATATTTTGTCGAATCATCCGATCTCGATAATTATCACGATTTTTTTTAAACTGCCAGTTTTAAAGCATCTGTACTAAAAACTAAAGAAACTAGAGATTAGTTCAACATTTTTTCAACAAAAAGATAAACTTAGAAAAATATAAAAAACATTTAAACTCAATAGAACAACAAATGTAGATAAATACTAAATACTACAGTGAACTAGTTTACAGTCCTGAGTGTTTTTGCAGATACACATTTTCATGCTTTCCACATAATCACTCAGGTCATCGATCACGATCAGGTGGTTATGTGAATTAGAACATATTATTCGCTGACTGAGATGGAAGCTAGCATTTTTGCAGCGATGTTAGAATGCTAACCGAGACAAATTTTTGCCACAGCGTCGACAGGCTCTTTCCTTGGCGTTGTTCTAGGGTTTTGACCAATCGGAATCATTTATTGAACATGGCAGATAATCAATAATTAACCCAGATAAATCAGTGAATTTCCCGTACTCTTTTTGATGTTGCGAAACGTCTTTGCTGTCGTTGTCCATACTTCAGAATTTGCCAAGATGTGTACTCGCAAAGACATTGTTCTTTGTCTCTTAAACGGAGACAGAACTCCTTTCATCGTCCTCCACACTTCCTCGTCTGTCTCAGCAGATCTTTGTGTTTGCGATCCAGTGTGTGGGAGTTTGTTGGAGAATAAAGAGGGAAATGTTATGTAACTAAACTGGCTCCAACATCCTGAAAGAGAAGTACAGTGAAACATGTAGGAGGTGATTTTGTGTTTGTACGAGCTTCATTGATAAACTCGACCAATAAACGCCCACCGGAACACATGTTAGAATGTTAGCATGTAGCACTCCTAGATTTTCTGCGTACTGTGGCTTCGTGTTAATCTAATAAACCGGTTTAACAAGCGAGAGTTTGTAGATCCGTTAGGTCAGTGAAAACAAGCGAAATATTGAAGAGGACGATGTCGCTGTGTTACCCACCTTCTTCCCCTGACATTATCTTTGTGAGTGAGTGAGTGATCGGGTGAGTTTGCATGCAGTTCAGCCGCAGGCAAGGTGCAGAAGAAAATTTCTCGTCTATTACCCATGAGACCTTGCAGCTTGTTGACAGCACAAAATAAAGTCCCGTAAGGTTCAGAGCACACTCACACTCACAGGTGTTTGTTCTGCATCGGTAATGAGGACCATATCTCACAGAAAGGATTGAACGGCCTCTGAATCCCAACATCTCGTCCGCTGCTTGCAGCGTCGGCTCAGGCCCTGATAAAATGATCATAGTAAAGCATTATAAAAATGTCAGAGTGTAGTATGATAAAAAAATCTGTGTAGTATGATAAAATGTCATAGTATTGGATGATAGAGTATGTTAAAAAACATCATAGTATAGTATGTAAAAATATGTCAGTATACTGTGTTAAAATGGGTCAAATTAGAGTATGGTAAAAATGTTATAGTATAGAATGTTGAAAAAAGGTCATATTAGAGTGTGTTTAAAAAAAGGAAAAGTATATTATGATAAAGATGTCACAGCGTAGCATGTTAAAAATGTCAGTAATTTATTACAAATAAGTTTATAGTAAGGTATGATGAAAAAAAACTAATTTTAGTTTTAAAAAAAGGCATGGAATGGTATGTTAAAAAATGTGATTGTATAGTAAAAAGAGACTAAAAATTGATATTTTGGTCTTAACAAAGTCATAGTTTGTATTTAAAACAATGTCATAAAATAGAATGATAAAAAAAATTTAAGATTTTGCTTTGAAAAAAAAAAATGCCCTACTGAGGTATGAATAGACATTTAAATTTTACTGAAAAAAAAATATCAACTTCAGTTTGTAAAAAAATGTCATAGTATATAGTATGATATAAATGCCAGAGTATAGTATGATAAAAAAGTCATAGTATAGTATGATATAAATGCCATAGTATAGTATGGTATAAATTTCAAATTTTGGTGTGAAATTTTTTTTCCAAATTTCAGGATGTAAAAAAATGTCATAGTATAGTGTGATAAAATGTCATAGTATAGTATGTTAAAAAATTCACATTTTGGTGTCAAAAGAAATTATCAAATTTCAGTTATAAAAAAATGTCATAGTATAGTATGATCAAAAATTGTCATAGTATAGTGCGACAAAAATGTCATTGTGTAGTATGTAAAAAATGTCAAATTTTAGTGTGAAAAATATTTTCAAATTTTAGTACGTATAAAATGTCATAATACTATGATAAAAATGTCATAGTAAAGTATGTTAAAAATGTCAAATTTTAGTGTGTGATAGTATATTATGAAAAAAATGTCATAGTATACTATGTTAAAAATTTCAATTTTTTGTGTAAATTTTTTTTTTCTGAATTTTAGTACAAAATAATGTCATAGTATATTATGATATAAATGCCATAGTTTAGTATGGTATAAATTTCAAATTTTGGTGTGAAAATATTTTTCAAATTTCAGGATGTACAATTTGTCATAGTATAGTATGATATAAATGTCATAGTATAGTATGTTATAAATTTCAAATTTTAGTGTGAAATTTTTTTTTCATATTTCAGTATGTAAAAAAATGTCATAGTATAGTATGATAAAAATGTCATAGTATAGTATGTTATAAATTTCAAATTTTGGTGTGAAAATTTTTTTCAAATTTCAGCATGAAAAAAATGTCATAGTATAGTATGATATAAATGTCATAGTATAGTATGTTATAAATTTCAAATTTTTGTGTGAAAAAAAAATTCAAAATTTAGTAGGAAAAAAATGTCATAGTATAGTATGATAAAAATGTCATAGTATAGTATGTTATAAATTTCAAATTTTGGTGTGAATTTTTTTTTTCAAATTTCAGCATGAAAAAAATGTCAGTATAGTATGATAAAAATGTCATAGTATAGTATGTTATAAATTTCAAATATAGTGTGAAAAGCTTTTTCATATCTTAGTATGAAAAAAATGTCATGGTATAGTATAATTAAAATGTCATACTATAGTATGTTAAAATTTTCTAATTTCAGCATGAAAAATAATTTCAAATTTTAGTACCAAAAAAATGTTATAGTATAGTATGAAAAAATGTCATAGTATAGTATGTTAGAAATTTCCAAATATGGTGTGAAAATATTTTTCAAATTTCAGGATGTAAAATTTGTCATAGTATAGTATGATATAAATGTCATAGTATAGTATGTTATAAATTTCAAATTTTAGTGTGAAAAAAAAAATTCATATTTCAG
The DNA here is from genome assembly GCA_962446985.1 of Xyrichtys novacula. NCBI lineage: Eukaryota > Metazoa > Chordata > Actinopteri > Labriformes > Labridae > Xyrichtys > Xyrichtys novacula. The sequence continues at coordinate 571,419 of OY660886.1, forward strand.
TATGTAAAAAAATGTCATAGTATAGTATGATAAAAATGTCATAGTATAGCATGTTATAAATCTCAAATTTTGGTGTGAAAAATTTTTCAAATTTTAGTAAGAAAAAAATGTCATAGTATAGTATGATAAAAATGTCATAGTATAGTATGTTATAAATTTCAAATTTTGGTGTGAAATTTTTTTTTCAAATTTCAGCATGAAACAAATGTCATAGTATAGTATGATATAAATGTCATAGTATAGTATGTTATAAATTTCAAATAAAGTGTGAAAAAAGTTTCAAATTTTAGTAGGAAAAAAATGTCATAGTATAGTAAGATAAAAATGTCATAGAATAGTATGTTATAAATTTCAAATTTTGGTGTGAAATTTTTTTTTTCAAATTTCAGCAAGAAACAAATGTCATTGTATAGTATGATATAAATGTCATAGTATAGTATGTTATAAATTTCAAATATAGTGTGAAAAAATTTTCAAATTTTAGTAGGAAAAAAATGTCATAGTATAGTAAGATAAAAATGTCATAGTATAGTATGTTATAAATTTCAAATTTTGGTGTGAAGTTTTTTTTTCAAATTTCAGCATGAAACAAATGTCATAGTATAGTATGATAAAAATGTCATAGTATAGTATGTTATAAATTTCAAGTACAGTGTGAAAAGTTTTTTTTTAAATTTTAGTACGTAAAAAATGTCATGGTATAGTATAATTAAAATGTCATACTATAGTATGTAAAAATTTTCAAATTTCAGCATGAAAAATAATTTTAAATTTTAGTACCAAAAAAATGTCATAGTATAGTATGAAAAAATGTCATAGTATAGTATGTTAGAAATTTCCAAATATGGTGTGAAAATATTTTTCAAATTTCAGGATGTAAAATTTGTCATAGTATAGTATGATATAAATGTCATAGTATAGTATGTTATAAATTTCAAATTTTAGTGTGAAAAAAAAAAATCATATTTCAGTATGTAAAAAAATGTCATAGTATAGTATGATAAAAATGTCATAGTATAGCATGTTATAAATCTCAAATTTTAGTGTGAAAAATTTTTCAAATTTTAGTAAGAAAAAAATGTCATAGTATAGTATGATAAAAATGTCATAGTATAGTATGTTATAAATTTCAAATTTTGGTGTGAAATTTTTTTTTCAAATTTCAGCATGAAACAAATGTCATAGTATAGTATGATATAAATGTCATAGTATAGTATGTTATAAATTTCAAATAAAGTGTGAAAAAAGTTTCAAATTTTAGTAGGAAAAAAATGTCATAGTATAGTATGTTATAAATTTCAAGTACAGTGTGAAAAGTTTTTTTTTAAATTTTAGTACGTAACAAATGTCATGGTATAGTATAATTAAAATTTCATACTATAGTATGTAAAAATTTTCAAATTTCAGCATGAAAAATAATTTTAAATTTTAGTACCAAACAAATGTCATAGTATAGTATGAAAAAATGTCATAGTATAGTATGTTAGAAATTTCCAAATATGGTGTGAAAATATTTTTCAAATTTCAGGATGTAAAATTTGTCATAGTATAGTATGATATAAATGTCATAGTATAGTATGTTATAAATTTCAAATTTTAGTTTAAAAAAAAAATTATATTTAAGTATGTAAAAAAATGTCATAGTATAGTATGATAAAAATGTCATAGTATAGCATGTTATAAATTTCAAATTTTGGTGTGAAAAAATTTTTCAAATTTTAGTAGGAAAAAAATGTCATAGTATAGTATGTTATAAATTTCAAATATAGTGTGAAAAGTTTTTTCAAATTATAGTACGAAAAAAATGTCATGGTATAGTATAATTAAAATGTCATACTATAGTATGTTAAAATTTTCAAATTTCAGCATGAAAAATAATTTTAAATTTTAGTACCAAAAAAATGTCATAGTATAGTGTGAAAAAAATGTCATGGTATAGTATGTTAGAAATTTCAAATTTTAGTGTGAAAAAAAATTTCATATTTCAGTATTTTAAAAAAATGTCATAGTAAAGTATGTTAAAAGATTTAAATTTTGGTGTGAAAAAAAAATTTCAAATTTCAGTCATAAAAAAAATGTTATAGTATAATATGTTATAAATTGCCATAGTAAAGTCTGTTAAAATTTCAGATTTAAATGTGAATTTTTTTTTCAAATTTTAGTACAAAAACAATGTCCTAGTACAGTATGTTCAAAAGTTCAAATTTTAGTACGAAAACAATGTCATAGTATCGTATGATAAAAATGTCAAAGTAAAGTATGGAAAAAAATTTAAATTTTGGTGTGAAAAAAAATTTTCAAATTTCAGTCATAAACATTTTTTATAGTATAATATGATATAAATGCCATTGTAAAGTCTGTTAAAATTTCAGATTTAAATGTAAATGTTTTTTTCAAATTTTAGTACAAAAACAATGTCCTAGTATTGCATGTTAAAAAGTTCAAATTTTAGTACGAAAACAATGTCATAGTATAGTATGATATAAATGCCATAGTGTAGTATGTTAAAATGTTCATATTTTAGTGTGCATTAAGACCTGGAATAATAGTTAGAGCAGGCAGGGGAGATGAAATGAAGAGTAGGAAACAGGAAATCAGAATAAGTGAGTAATTTATTTACAGTCAAAAGTTATAACAAAAAGATCAAACAACTTAAGGCAAGCACGAGGTCGATATTCAATGAATTATTGAAAAACCAAAATTCACTGCCAACTATTTAAACAAACAAAATAAACACCACAGGCTCCTGCCACTGGAAAACCTGGACTTTAAAAAACACCAAAATGCACATGATGGAAACACAGTCAACAAGCCGGGAGGTCTGCAGCACGGGCGTCAATCACGAGGGCTGAGAGAGAGAGAATCATCGCAGCTGTGCCTTCTTATATCCACTCCCACTCATCACACCAAGCAGGTTAACCTGAGACACCTGGGGAGGAACCTACAGGAAGAGACACACAGCAGAAGACACAGGACACACCCACACCCACAGCTGTAAAAGTGTGAAAAAAATTTCAGTGTGAAAAAAGATTCAAATATCATTTCGTAGAAAATGTCATAGTATAATATGACAAAAATTTCCAATTTTAATGTGAAATTTTTTTTCAAATTTCAGGATGTAAAAAATGTCATAATATAGTATGATATAAATGCCATAGTATAGTATGGTATAAATTTCAAATTTTGGTGTGAAATTTTTTTTCAATGTAAAAAAATGTCATAGTATAGTATGATATAAATGTCATAGTAAAGTATGTTAAAAATGACAAATTTTGGTGTGAAATTTTTTTTTCAAATTTCAGCATAAAAAAATGCTATAGTATAATATGGTATAAATTTCAAATTTTGGTGTGAAAAAAAATTTCATATTTCAGTATGTAAAAAAATGTCATAGTATAGTATGATATAAATGTCATAGTATAGTATGTTATAAATTTCAAATTTTAGTGTGAAAAAAAATTTCATATTTCAGTATGTAAAAAAATTTCATAGTATAGTATGGTATAAATGCCATAGTATAGTATGTTAAAAATGTCAAATTTTGGTGTGAAATTTTTTTTTCAAATTTCAGCATGAAAAAAATGTCATAGTATAGTATGATATAAATGTCATAGTATAGTATGTTATAAATTTCAAATTTAAGTGTGAAAAAAAATTTCATATTTCAGTATGTAAAAAAATGTCATAGTATAGTATGATATAAATGTCATAGTATAGTATGTTAAAAATGTCAAATTTTGCTGTGAAATTTTTTTTTCAAATTTCATCATGAAAAAAATGTCATAGTATAGTATGATATAAATGTCATAGTATAGTATGTTAAAAATTTCAAATTTTGGTGTGAAATTTTTTTTTAATTTTAATACAAAAAAAATGTCACAGTATAGTATGATAAAAATGACATAGTATAGTATGTTAAAAATTTTAAATTTTTGTGTGAAATTTTTTTTCAAATTTCAGCATTAAAAAAAAATTTCATAGTATAGTATGACATAAACACCATAGTATAGTATGTTAAAATTTTCAAATTTTAGTCATAAATTTTTCTTCAAATTTTAGTACAAAAAAATGTCATAGTATAGAATGATAAAAATGTCATAGTATAGTATGTTAAAAATTTAAAATTTTAATGTGAAAACTTTTACCCAATGTTTCGTTTTTAATTTTTTTTTCAGTTTGTGAACAATGTCATTGTATAGTATGAAATAAATGGCATCGTATTGTATGTAAAAAAATATATATTTAAGTTTGAAAAAAATTCAGTATGAAATATGTCATAGTACAGTGTCATATAAATGCCATAGTATAGTACGTTAAAAATGTCACATAGAACAATTATGAATGTTACTGACTATAGTAAATGTTATGTTTTGTAAGTTCTCTAAAGTTGAATAGAGTGGATCAAAAACAGAAAATCACTTACAAATGAGCAAAACTCCTTTTTAATTCTCCAGCCTGTAATCAAACTCTGGCTGTTCGCTTAAGCATAACCTCAGCTAAAGGTACTTCAACTGCTGGTACAGTCCTCACAGGTATACCAGAACTCAGGGTTTGTGTGTGTGTGTGTGTGACTGTGGTTTAAAAGTCGATGAGAAGATAAAACAGGTCCTGACTACAGGCTCAACATATTAAAGATAAAAAAAAAGCTCTCAGGCTAAGTAGCCGCCAGTAAAACATACTCAAAACACCAGGCTGAGACTCACTAAAGTGTGTGTGTGTTGGAGATCAAGAACATACAGAATAAAACATTAGAGTACGTTTGTGTTTGTTTTTGCTGTATTAAACTTTAAATCTGAGTGCAGTTTAATCCATAAGTGTGTGTTCGGGTGTGCGTTCGTGTGCGTCAGCAGTCAAATTGAATCTCGAGACTGGAGTGGATGGAGTGTAAGATGGATTAAGTGTGTTTACTGTGTTACACACACACACACACACTGATCAATCAATGTAATTCAACTAAAAGCAGAGCAACACTTATTGGCTGAAGTGGTTTCAGTTTCTATGGCAACCGGAATCTTTGACGCCCACTCCTCTCGCTCTCTCTGATTGGCTGTTAATGATTCTGATCTGCATTCTAGAACTTTAGAATTTACCGGACTAGTCGGAGTATAGACGACTCTGAGTGTAACGGCGAGGGGGTGTTCGCAGAGCCGGAGAGCCGAGCAGATCCACAACTGTCTTTTTTTTAATCGCTGTTCCACATCTCGTTTAAGTTAATCAATAAATAAGTGCCCACAGTCACATATTTAGATATTCATTTAGATTTTCTTACCTTTACAATTTTTTACTTATCGTCTTTTTATGTATTGTCTGCCTACCTCTAATTTTTCGGGTTTATTTTACCAAAATATCAACTTTATATTATCCCAATATCTTCGGGATTGGCCTCGCTTTTACACTCTTCGTTCCTTGGCGATGATTTTGACCCCCTGAATGCAATAGTTTGTGTCTGCCATTGACAACAGTTTTATTAATGACTAAGAAATATGTGATCAACAATGGTACTCGATCATAACGTCGCTCCATTTGAGCCGATAACTTTTGAGAAAGAAGCAGAAAGAAGGGGGCGGTCACGTGTTTCAGGTTGTGGATCTGTCGTGCAGTGACCTACCCTGTCCAGCAGGGGCGCGAAGAGAACTGTGGATCTGTCACGGTTGTGGATCTGCTTGGCTCTCTGGCTCCACAGACACGTACTAGTGGTAATGACCGAGTTTGATGGAGAGGATTCCTAGACAATAAAAGAAAACTGGGAGGAAAAACAAACGAACAAACTGAAAAAACAAACAAACAAACAAATAGAGGACTAATGAGAAAGATTATCTATCTATCTATCTATCTATCTATCTATCTATCTATCTATCTATCTATCTATCTATCTATCATCTTACCTCTAGCTTGTGTATCTGGCTCCCTCTAGTGGCCAAACTTCCACACTCTGAACCCTCACTAACTAAGAGAGGTTTTTGTTTTCACAGCAGACGATTTTATGTTATTGTTCAAAAATCACTGATAAATATTGAACACATCCATAAATCAAAGATTAAGACAAAACCACTGAAGTTTAAAAACAAATGTTTGCTTCTTAAATTAAGTCAAAAGCTCATATTGTTCATAGATGCTCTCTAAATTTTTTTGTCATTTTTTTGCCGAGGTTTTCAAGATCTTGTAAAGATTTTGTTGGATCTTCAAAAAAATTCTTCAGGGTCAATCAAAAGTTCTTCTCAGATGTAAGGGTTCATCTGGAACACTTGTTTGTGTTTTGCTAATTCTCAAGATTATAATCAAGTTTACATCTCCAACATTTTTTACTGACATCTTTAAACTTTCTCGGGATCATGCAAAAGCCAGAGTATCTCTAAAAGTTTTTATCATGAACATGGAAATGTTTTTGTAGGATTTTTGTAAGAGTTCTCGACCACTTTCTCTAAGAGTCTTGATTAGGTTTAAAAGGATCTATCTAGAGATCTTGCAAGTGCTTCTAAGTATATTACAATGTTTATTTTAAGAATTTTACAAAAGGTTTTTTTTTAAGATTCTGCAAAAGGTTTATGAGATCTCTCAAAAGTTCCTCAGGCTCTTGCAAATGTGTCTCAGGAGTTAGTAACAAATTTTGGGGTTCTTTTAAGGAGTTCAGATTTTTGGGAATCGTGAAAAACTTTCTCAAGATCTTGAAACATAATCTCAGCTCAGCTAAAGGTGCTAAAGGTGTTTTTATTGAGCCGAATTATCAATAGAATCATGATTTTGTTAACAGGTATGAATATATGTGCTGTAGAGTTAATATATTTAAACAAGAGCACAGTAAAGTTAAATCAGATAATTTTCCAATGAGGTTCTGTTACTGAACAAAACTACACAATGATCTACTGAGGTTAGTACATATAGGGTCCCAGCCATAGTACTAGACACCAAACATCTTTTTAACTTTAGCAAAGAGACTAAACACAACTCACCTACTCTCTTCCAGCAGCCGCTTGTTTGTAGTGAGACCTCAGGCCAGTCCATTACAGACTACAGCGGGGTGTCACAGCTCAAGGAAGAACATTTATGATCATTTCTTCAAGGAAATACAATCAGAACGAGATGCTAAGATAGAGGAATGACCGTGTCTGCAGTGAAAAAGGATAATATGGGGATTATTACTTCAAGGAAATGATAAAGAAATGATCATAAATGTTCTTCCTTGAGCTGCGAAACTCCGCTGTAGTCCGTTGCGTTTCGGTTGAGGTTTGTTTATGTCTCCTCAGACCGCTGTGTATTGCTATCCTGCGGTCGTTACTAAAGTTGGTATAACTAGAGAAGCAAGCGGTCGGCAACACTTATCTCTTGAGGGGGTGTCTAACTTGATGTATTTGACCCTAAATTAATTTTACGCCAGAATATCCCTTTAACATCATAAGAATCTCTTTAATCTCTTTTCATTAATTACAGTAAAAACTGGGCGGCTGTTTTATTTTGAAACATATTTAATGAAACATTCAGTAACAAATCTGCAGCAGGAAACAGTCTGTAGGCACAACAGTTTCAGACTGGAGCTCTGAAATATCTGGTTTTTGGCTTTTTTTTTTTAATTCGACTTTTAAGATAAAAACAAACCAGAGTGTTTACTGGCCACATGCAGCCGGGTCAGATCCTTGTCCGTTTACGGCCAAAGCCTCGTGTTTGATAGCTTTGATTGAGGTTGGATTAATATGGCAGCTCGACTCTCCACATCAGTATTTTATTCTGAAAAAGACGAAACATTGAATAAACCTGAAACGATGAGCAGAGACAGATCCATTCACTCTAAAACTCAAGGATCCCCGTTGTCTCAGCAGCTCCAGGCGTTAGACCAGTCCGTGTATTTGTTTTTTTAATATCTAAAAACTTCCCAGGATGGTGTCTCAGTCCAGATCACCTGATGGTGCGGTACATCATGAAGTCTACCGTGGTGCACCGCGGGAACTTTCCGATGGAGCTCTCCTCAACGGGCGTGTAGACTTTGATCTGACGCATGTGAGTGTCTCGGCCGTTCTGGTGGTTCGCGAGAACTGCGATCTGGATCATGAAGGTGCTGATGGGCTCATTAGTGCGCTGAAAACACACAAAGAAACACACTTCAGTCATTTTTGACAGTTATATCTGAAGGATTAAAAACCACCAAGGAGCATTTTCCAAAGTCAAAGATAAAGAGACGATTCCTACCTGATTCAAGAGAGAGATGTGAATCCATCCACTGGGCTCCACCATCTCTAACTGCTGCAGGGACGAAGAGGAGGACGGTTCAAGACGGTTAAAGAGCTGTTTCACTCCGAGACAACTCCATGATAAATCAAAAATGAGTTACCCTGATCTCCTGAAGGTTGTGGAAGTTGTTGCCCACTCTGACTGAGATCTTACTGGGAGTGTAGCTCTCATCTGACTTATAATCAGCATAAATACACAACATTTTCACTGTTGTTCTCCTCCTGAGAAGTAAAAGAGTTTGAAGATTAACAAGCAGAGAAAATAACTTTAAATGAAAAGAAATTTCACATAAGAGCATCAAATGTACGAGAAGAGTCCACGTTACCTGAACTGAATGTTGACTAAATGAGGCTGTGACCCGTCCGACTGCCAGTACGTCTCCAGGTTATCATCTCTGAGCTGATCCACACCAAAACCTGAGTGTAGGTAGAAGATTTTCAGATCTTTATGAAAGGCGCATCTCAAAAATCATTAAAAAGTTCTTAAATACTTTTGAAGAACAGAAATATATCTCTCAGTTTAGTTCAGACCATAGACTGTTTATACTCTGGACAACTTGGTTCCGCCTTCTGTCAGTACACGGATTTGAAGCCGAAAAGCTCTCGATAATTCTGCGTTTTTTCTCCACTTCCTGACACCAACATTGCGCAGTAGCGTTGTACGCATCAATATAAAACATGGTCAATATCCTTTTCAATGGTCGTCATTCTGCCATGTTTTGGTTGACTATAGGAATAGCCAATGAAACAACTATCAAACACAGTATCAAACAACTGCGTCGTAGCAGACAGCAGCTACACCCAACCATAGCACTTTAACAGGTGAAGCCGACAGCACTGCGAGTGCTACCCCCGACAGAAACGACCATGAAGGCTCAACAGATGACCACATCGTCGACAACACTGGCGTTACGAAAACGTCCAGCAGGATTTTGCACCTGCCCACGACACCAAAACTGCTACCAAATTATTGATATTACTGTGCTTGATTGATAAGGCCAACTAGCCTAAACCCCGTGGAGAAGCTGTGGGATATTTGTGGAGGTTAAAAACCCCGGACCAGCTGAAGGTGGATCAAAACCCTCGCTTACGTAAAACCTCACCAACGCTACAGTCTCAGTGACTCCATCCCACTCTACAAATATATGGTAATTCATGCTTTAAGGGCACCAATGAAATTTTCTAAAGTGTAACATGTTGTATTATAAATCAGACTTCATATCTGGGGCTGACCTGGTTTACAAGAGGAGAGGGACCACACCGCTTGGGAGCCAATTTCTCGGACCGTCCCAGTCCGCTCCAGCTGCTTCGGGTCAGCGCCTGGTGGGGTCTTACTTGGCGTGGCCATCCTTGTAGAGTGAATTCAGACAACAACAACATACAAAAAAAACACACACACACACACACATTCAAGATTTTAACACATGCATGTAGTTCCATCTGATAAGGCTAGACTTAACATTTTGTGTCAAGGTTTAGCCAAGGTTTGTTTAGCCTGTCACATTAAAGTTATTCATACTTCAAACTCAACTCAAAACAAGACGTTAATGTTATAAAAACTACTCGCTTGCCATTCTTTGCAATGTATGCAACGTTAACTAGTCGTGTAACTGAGCGAAAATCTAAAGGGGGTTTGGTGTAGAGCTCCTGCTAGCTGCCAAATTCCAGTCAAATTTCTCCCAAGTTAAATTTCCTTTAATTTCTTTCGAGGTAATTAAATGGAGGAACTTAAATTTTGGTTTGGATTACTAAATATCTCTAGTAAGAATAATTCAGCACAGAACACATGCGTGTAGTTACATCTGATAAGGCTAAACTCCACATTTTGTGTCAAGTTTTTGTTTAATACTGTCAAGGGTTTAGCCAATAAAGGGAGAACCCAAGTATAATTAAAGTTAAACATGATATTAATATTATAATAACTACTCACTTGCCATTCTTTGCGATGGATGCAGCGTTAACAATTCAAATAAAATTGAACAAAAATCTAAATGGAGTTTTGTGTAGAGCTCCGGCTAGCTGCCAAACTCCTGTCAAATTTCTTGCAATTTGAAATTTACTTAAATGTCTTAAGAAGTAATCAAATGGAAATACTCAAATTTAGGTATGGATTACTAAATACCTCTAGGGAGAATAATTCGGCATAAAAAACATGCGTGTAGTTATATCTAATAAGGCTAAACTTCAAATTTTGTGTCAAGGTTTAGCCAGGGTGTGTTTAACCAGTAACATTAAAGTTATTCATATTTCGACTCAACTCAAAACAAGACTTTAATATTATAAAAACTACTCGCTTGCCACTCTTTGTGATGGATTTAGCGTTATCGAGTCAACTAAAATCTAACGAAAATCTAAAGGGAGTTTGGTGTGGAGCTCCAGCTAGCAGCCAAACTCCTGTCAAATTTCTTGCAATTTGAACTTTCCTTAAATATCTTCAGGAGTAATTAAATGAGGAAACTCACATTTAGGTTTGGATTACTAAATACTTCTGGGGAGAATGATTCAGCGTAAAATACATGCATGTAGTTACATCTGATAAGGCTAGACTTTACATTTTGTGTCAAGTTTTTGCTCAATACTGTCCGGGTATAGCTGATAAATGGAGAACCCCAGTAATATTAAAGTTATTCATACTTCAAACTCAACTCAAGACAAGACGTTAATATTATAATAACTACTCGCTTGCTACTCTTTGTGATGGATTTAGCGTTATCGAGTCAACCAAAATTTAACTAAAATCTAAATGGAGTTTGGTGTAGGGCTCCGGCTAGCTGCTAAAAGCTAACATTTCTCTAGCGTTTGCCTTCTAAAAGCGGCTGTAACTCCAGTTAACTAAAGAAATATAAGCGACACTTACTACTGAAGTCGCTGTATTTTCCTTATACGTTGTTTTAGCGCATTTGGAGGAGATTTTGGGGTTTAAATCAGCTTTTTTTTTGGCTGTTCCCACTTTAACGAGAGTAGGGAGGGTCGCTGCTCAGTGACGTCAGGAAAACCGGCGCCTAGTGTTTGCGTCTCTCCCGCCATCTTTCCAGCCGGCTTCCAGGAGAGGAACACGTTGCTGGAAAAAAAGAAGTTTCAGCCCGAATTATCGGTATTTATACGCCGTTTCCCGCCTGGTTTAATTGAAGCCGAAGGAAGGGGGCCAATCGGGGGTGAGTTTGAAATGTAGTGGTTCGGGTTTTGTTGTTATTTAAGCTTTGTAGAGGTTAAAAAAGGAGCGCTGTTCCGTCGCCGAGCAGCTGTCAGAGTGCGGGCCCTGTGATGCTAACCTGATGCTAACGGCCTCTAAAGCTTCACCTGGAGGTCCGGTTTAGCTCCAGGTGAGCTTTTTATAACAACTCTAAAGCCATATGAGGCCAGGGGTGGAATCAGCTGAAAGTTATACTGCGTAGTTTGAGACGCAGATGCTGTTTTTAGCGGAGTGGTCCGAAAATATCTCATAACTGCGAATTCCGTTTAAAAATACACTTATTCTAAGATTTCTCACTTTTGAACATCAAAATACACACATAATGTGAAAATCGGATTGTTATTTCGGGTCTTCCCGACTGGATGATGAAGTCGGGGTTTGAATGAGTCACAGATCTGCAGGTTATTTGAGGACAGCTCACGCTTTGCAGCTGCTGACACCGCCCGTAATGTTGCGCATCTATCCTGAGATTTTGTCCAAATAATCGCAGATCAATCGTTAATACAACCATAATCTCATCTATACGCGTTTAACCCTTTGCGAGGTAGGCGTTTGAGCGTGTAGGTGACCACAGCTGAAGAGTTAGAGGCCTTTAAATAGCGCAGCAGCAGACATCTGCGCTCGCCTCTGATGCGACGGTAAAAAGGCCAGATTTTTAAATGGAGTCTGGTGTGAGTCATGCCCTCTACAAAAACACCGCACAGCGCGATCGGGAGCGGTTTACAGCGGCTCTATCTGCGTCAGTTCATCCCCCCCAGAGGGCCTGAGATGAAAATCCTCGAAACCAGATTGTGTCCTTAAAGCAGAGAAGTATGAGAAAGTGTGGTGTAATCAGGGTCATGAGGAGGTTAGCCCATTGTAAAAGTCACAGGCTCTGTGTTTTTGTTCAGAGAGAATATGTGGCTTCAGCAGAGTGGACACAGATTGAGTCTGGCTATAGTCCCCTGTATGTAATCTTCTAATCTAATATTCAATAATTCCTCCCTATAGATGATCCAGACCAGCGATTTAGGTCCTCATACCGACGCCTGGGCTGTGGTCTCGGCTGGTATGCATCAAAAAGTATCCTAGTCCAACTAGAACTGTTGAAAAACTCACTTATAAAATCAAAACTCTTCTCTGGATGGTGTCATAACTAAGGGCGCGTTCACACCACCCTCGTTTAGTCCGGTTGAACCGAACCCTGGAGCGTTCACCCCCTTGGTGCTGTTCGTTTGGGTCGGTGTGAAAGCTGACATCGATCTCTGATCCGTCTGAAGAGGTGGTCTCGGACCGCTATCAAGTGAACTCTGGAGCGGTTCATTTCTGGTTTGAACGTCATCCACACCAATCACAGGAAACGCACCACACACGCCGTCTCGTCTTTATCCGTCTGTTTGCCGCATGTCTACTCCGGAATGTTGAATGGCATGTATGAGCCGTTCATACGTGCGATCGTCGAGCGTCTTTTGATACGCGCTCCAGATGAGTAGCAAACGCAAAATCAGCCTATGATGCTCCATGACGGGCGAAAACAGCAGAGCGGGGTTTGGATTCCCGCATAAACTAATGACCAATAGCTGAACGATATTCGCGGTCACGTGACTTTTGGTTCCATTTTCTGGAGCGATTGAGTTTGTCCTTTGTGAACACAAACCGGACCAGTTAAACGATCAAAACAAATGGATCATGAATCATTGGATTCAAATCAGGAAACAGACCTTAAGGTGTGAATACGACCTAAGTGTAACTTTCTGTAAAATCCACTCGCTCCTTGAGACCGGCAACTAACCAGAATTAAACTCTGAGTGTTTCCGTGACACCCAGGAACTTTTTCTATGTAACAGCAGGGCTCGACGCTAACTTTTTCCACGGTTTCGCACACATCTATTTTTAGTCGCAAATGCGAGTTAAACAGTCGCACTGTCGATCCCTGGACAGAGAAGGTCCAGCCCCCCCAAAACAAGGAAATCTAATGATTCATGATTTAACTTTAGTGATATCGTGCTGTTTTTCTTGTTAGCTCACTGTGCCAGACAGCGGCATCTGTGTTCTAGTCTGTACTATCATCCATCACATGTAAAGGCCCAATCAGAAGCCTGGCTCACCTAAATAACGTCCCCACTTCTCTAACTCCTCTGCAGCTCTACAGGTGCTATCGTCCGTCATTCCAGCCTTCCAACATGGCGGATAAAAACACCAGGATCGCCATCGTCAACCACGACAAATGCAAACCTAAGAAATGCCGTCAGGAGTGCAAGAAGAGCTGCCCTGTGGTCCGCATGGGTGAGTGAACGAAGGGCCTGTTTTCAAGTAAGACATGTATTAGATGGTGAAAATGACCCCGAATTCACGTGTGTCTGTGTTTGCAGGTAAGCTGTGTATCGAGGTGACTCCACAGAGTAAGATTGCCTGGATCTCCGAGTCTCTATGTATAGGCTGCGGCATCTGTATCAAGGTAAACCTGGACTCAGATTTAGTCTGTTTGTCCTGTGAGGGGGGACGTTAAGGAAGCAGCAAAGACTAACCCCCAATTTCCACCGCATCCGGAATGGCGGCTATTTTCGACATTCTCCATTTGTGAAGTGAATTTCGTGGCGGATTACGGACAGCTGGAACCGCAAGAACTCGCGGATAACTTAAATGGTTACGATCCGCGGATAGGCCTTTTCATTGCCGTTCCGGATGTGGTGGAAATTGGGGTTTATGGAAGTGTCTCTGATGTAAAAACTTCGCCTTCGTCATATTTTGGTTGTGTTTTGTCTCTGTAGAAATGTCCGTTTGGAGCGTTATCAATCGTCAACCTGCCAAGCAACCTGGAGAAGGAAACCACACACAGATACTGCGCCAACTCCTTCAAACTGCACCGGTACGCCGCTGAAGCTCCGAGTAGCTTTTCTGAATTTAGTCCACAATGTGCAGTTTTTGTGCGACTGTGAAGCTCGTTTATTTAAATCACTGCATTCATTCCTCTCGATAACCAGCCTAAAAATAAACGTACCTGTGTGTTCAGGCTGCCCATCCCTCGGCCCGGCGAGGTCCTGGGACTGGTGGGGACCAACGGTATTGGCAAGTCCACGGCTCTGAAGATCCTGGCCGGAAAACAGAAACCCAACCTGGGGAAGTATGACGTGAGTGTTGAAACTTCCTGCAGAGCGATCGTGACTCAGTTTGAAGATGATCATCTGTTTCAGACCCGGCTGTCCTGATGAGATAAACGTGGGTGCGGCTGCTCACAGCTGCGGTCTGTCTCCTGACAACCACCGACAAAGCTTTTGTCTCCACGCCTCGTTTCCTGCGCTGCGGCTCAAATAACCACCAAAATACGCCTCTGATGGTGTTTTTTCTTCCCCAGAATCCTCCAGACTGGCAGGAGATCCTGACCTACTTCAGAGGGTCTGAGCTGCAGAATTATTTCACCAAAATCCTCGAGGACGACCTGCGGGCCATCGTCAAACCGCAGTACGTCGACCAGATCCCAAAGACCGTGAAGGTGCGTGAAGAGAGCGATTTTTCAGGCTCTGTTTTTGAAGGTCTGGTTTAGATCTGGTTGTAATTCCTCATGTCTGCCTGCAGGGGTCAGTAGGGGCCATCCTGAGCAGGAAAGATGACACAGACACACAGGACATCGTCTGCCAACAGCTTGGTAAACACACACACACACACACACACACACACACACACACACTCTAAAAGACAGATTTCAAACTCTGACGTAAAACATGAATTAAAAAATCAAAAAGTTGAGCAACTGTCAGAACAACCTCACCTTCAAATATTTTTCAAATCCTGCTGATAAAAAGCGGTTCCTTTTCTTTTTTTTTTTTTAAATCTAAAGTTTGTGCTTTTTTCTGATTGGCTGATTTTTTTGTTGTTGTTACCGGGCAGATCTGAGTCACCTTCGGGAGAGGAACGTGGAGGATCTGTCCGGAGGAGAGCTACAGAGGTTCGCCTGCGCCGTCGTCTGCATCCAGAGAGCCGACATGTAAGCGAACCACAATGTTTTTACCGTTTCACGATCTTTGACCTCCGACCGTCTCTGTGAAAGCTGCTGATTCCTCTTTTTTTTTTTTTCTCCACCACAGTTTCATGTTCGATGAGCCGTCCAGTTACCTGGATGTGAAACAGAGGCTGAAGGCCGCCATCACCATCCGCTCACTCATCACTCCAGACAGGTAACGAGGGGTTTTGTTTAAGGCTAGGTTCGCAATTCTGATTTTCTGATTTTGAACGACTGCACAAAAAGATCGGATTTAACAACAAATCCGAAATTGTGCATCATAACCTGCAGTGTGAAGGTAGCCTAATATGAAGGAATTTAAAGGGGACCTGTAAGAAAAACAAACAAATAATAAATGAATGAAAAAATAAAAATCTATCAAAAATGGAAAAAGGCATGAAGGGGTTAATTAAACAAAATCTGAATTTATATTTTGGAGATGATTTAATAGTAATTAAAGTAAAAATATGAAATAAAAATGGAAAAGACTGAATAAATAAAATTTTTGTGAAATAATGAAAAATTTAAATAATGGGTTAAATTGAGAATATTGTCGAAATTTTTTTTAAAAAATCTTTAAATTTCAAGAAAAGCGAAAAAAATGAATAAAAAAAATACAAGAAATTAAATTTAAGTTCAATAGGATGAAATTTTAAAAAATAACCAAAATGTAAAAAAAAAATAAAACAAATTTTATTAATCCATTGAAACAGATTAAAACCAAAAAAGGGAAAAAATTAATAGATGAAAAATGTTTAAAATTGTAATAATTAAAAAAAAATTAAAATTAAAGGTACAGCTAATTTAATAAATTTAAAAAAAAAATGCAAAAACAAATTTCTAAATTGCCAAGCAAAAAGAAAATGAAATAAATGTCCTTTCAGATAATTAAACTATAAAATAAATCTGAAAAATCTGTGTAAAATTTTCATAAAAGATGAAAATGTATTGAAAAATATTGAGTAATTAACTCATGTCAAACTTAAAAAACTATTTCAGAGCCATTTTAATGGATTTATGGAGGGTTTTTTTTGGTCTCTTATTTTGAAAGGTTCCTGTGTGTGTTTCAGGTACATTATTGTGGTGGAGCACGATCTGAGCGTGTTGGATTACCTTTCTGACTTCATCTGCTGCCTGTACGGCGTTCCCAGCGCCTACGGAGTCGTCACCATGCCCTTCAGCGTCAGAGAGGGTAACGCTAGAATAAATCAGATTATTTATCATCACATTCATAATATTTTAATTTGTTTTGGTAGAAAATGAAACTCTGAGTCTTTGTTTTTTTTCTTCAGGTATCAACATCTTCCTGGACGGTTACGTTCCCACAGAGAATCTCAGGTTTCGGGAAACCTCGCTGGTGTTCAAAGTCGCAGAAACGGCCAACGAGGAGGAAGTGAAAAGACTCCGACATTACCAGGTCGGTCCGACTCGACTTGACTTTTTCAGATTTGATACTAAAACTTACTCTGCTGTCAAAAACTTGATCCGCCGCGTCTCGTGAATCGTTTCAGTACCCGAACATGGCGAAGACGATGGGCGAGTTCACTCTGGAAATCAAAGGCGGCGAGTTCACGGACTCTGAGATCATGGTGATGCTCGGAGAAAACGGTCCGTCTGGAAAAAAACAAACACAGTTTTTTGAGTTTGTCGTTAAATAATCGGAGAAATTCAAAGTTAATCTGTGAGTTTTTTTTTTTCTTTTTTTTGTAGGAACGGGGAAGACGACCTTCATCAGGATGTTGGCTGGAGGACTCAAAGCAGACAGCGGAGGTGAGTCTCGCACAAACAGTCACACACACACAAACACTCACACTCACACTCACACACACTGACCTGTGTTTCCTGTTCCAGGTGATGTTCCCATCCTGAACGTCAGCTACAAACCGCAGACCATCAGCCCCAAATTTAAGGTCCGTTCAGCTCCGTTGTTGTTTTATAATGGTATTGTTTTATTTAAATCAAAGAGTTAAAATAAGGTAAAAAGTTTTGGCTTAATTTTTGCACAAAAAAAAAAAAAAACTATAAAAAAATATAATGATGATAGAGTTAGGTTCATCATTACTATATGAGAGTACAAACTAAAATAAAAATCAAAATAAAAGGAAAAGAAATTATGATAATCAAACAATGTCACGTTAACATCGTTACGAAAATAGTGAAACATAAAAATAAAGCAGATATAATTTGTAGGACAAAAGTGAACTTAAGAGGGTACATAACCCACCCATCCCATGAGCTCGGTTTGGTTAAAAAAATAAAATATACACAAACACACATACTTACATTTATAAACAACAATAATATGAAAATTAAAATAAAAATTAATTAATTCATCAAATAAAAAGGTAGATGATTTCATAATAGTACGGAAAAAAAAAAATCGAAGACAGGATAGTCTGATCATAATAACAATAATAATATTAATATAAATGATAATAAATAATTAATAAATAAAAAATAACTAATTAAGAGATGATAGCATAATAATAATAATAATAAAAATAATAATAAATGGAAAAAAACACCCATTAAGATAGGATAGTCTAATAATTATTATTATAAATGGGAAAAAGAAACTCTAAGATAGGATAGTCTTTAGTAATATTAATAATAATAATAATAATAATAATGATAATAATAATAAAAAAATCACATATCAAGACATAATAGCATAATAATAATAATAATAATAAATAAAAAAAAAAACACTAATAAAGATAGGATAGTATAATTATAATAATAGTGATTAAAAAATGAACAAAAAATACTCAAAAAGTTTCAGCGTCAGCTCTGTTCAACCAGAATTTTCGTTATTTACGACAAAAACTGACGAATTATTAAAGTGTGTGTGTGTGTGTTTGTTTTTAGGGCAGCGTGAGAGCTCTGCTGCACGAGAAGATCCGAGACGCCTACACCCACCCTCAGTTCATCACCGACGTCATGAAGCCCATGCAGATCGAGAGCATCATCGACCAGGACGTAAGACGCACGCACTCGCGTAGATAGACTTCGACTCGCTCTCTAACCCGCGCGCTCGCTGACTCCTCCCCCTCTTCCTCCTCCCCCCTCAGGTGCAGAACCTGTCTGGTGGAGAGCTGCAGAGAGTGGCTCTGACTCTGTGTTTGGGCAAACCCGCCGATGTTTATCTGATCGACGAGCCGTCGGCGTACCTCGACTCCGAGCAGAGATTGATGGCCGCCAGGGTCATCAAGAGGTCAGCGCTCGCACGCCCTCACTTCTTATCCTCTTCTTATTCTCGCCTTTTTGTTTTTAAAACTTTACATGTTTTTTTCTATAATTTCAGATACATCCTCCACGCCAAGAAAACGGCGTTTGTGGTGGAGCACGACTTCATCATGGCGACATATCTCGCCGACAGAGTCATCGTGTTTGACGGGATTCCCTCCAAGATGACCTCGGCCAACACGTGAGACCTAAAAAAACAACATTTCTAATTTCTAAAAGCTTCACCATAATTTTCGTGCAATAAAGCGCACCGGATTATACGCCGCACTGTAAATTAACATGTCTACGATCACATATAAGGCGCACCAGATTATATGGCGCACTGTAAATAAACTTGTCTATGTTCAAAGATAAGGCGCACCGGATTATACGGCGCACTTTGAATCTACATGTCGATGTTCACACGTAAATCGCAACGGATTGCATGGCGCATTAAGCATTGATTGGTTTATTGTTGCTAGCGCGCACTTTGGGCCCGGGCTGCCTACATGAACGCACTCCTAGTTTAGACATCACAGTCAGGCATTCTCGATCAGGTAGCGACAAAGCGTATCGTAACGCTCCGAATATCCTTTGTGGGGAACGGCTTCGTTGCTTACTTAAGTCGTACTTAAACATTCCGACAGATTTCTGAGCGCATTGTACCACATAAAATCTGTCAGTAAGCACAACAAGTAATCATACATGAGACGCGCTGGATTATAAGGCGCACTGTCAATTTTTGAGAAAACTTTAAGGATATTAAGCGCGCCTTATAGTCCAAAAAACACGGTAACTAAAATCTTTTTGGGCGCGTTTTCTGATTTTTTTAATTTCTTTTCAGTCCTCAGAGTCTGCTGGCTGGGATGAACCGCTTCCTGTCGCTGCTTGAGATCACATTCAGACGAGACCCGAACAACTTCAGACCGAGAATAAACAAACTCAACTCCATCAAGGTACCGATTTTTTAAAAAAGTGATGAACTAAAATTAACTGTTTGTTCAGTAATTAGATTTTTTAAACTCGCTCTGATTGGCTGTTTTTTTTTTCTCAGGACACGGAACAAAAGAAGAGCGGAAACTATTTCTTCCTCGACGACTGAAAAGACGTTCTACGAGACCAACCGTGACTTCCTGTGGTGCGTTCAGGAGCGTTCACCACAGTGCGAGCTCTGCAGCCTGACATTCATCACAAGAACAACCGGGCTGCGTTCAACAACAGCAGCAGACATGTTAACATCATAAAGAGAAAGCTAAATGAAAAATAAAAAATCTATCCATCAGCCTTTGTGTACCGGGCTGCGTTCAATAGCCAGCAGCAATGTTGTGAAACGTTATCAAATGAAAGTGTATCGCATTCTGTGTCGGGTCAGCCTGAACATACGAGGCTGCGTTCACACGCCAGCAACATTGTGGAACATTAAGCAGCGTATTTTAACACTCATGCATTTACAACAACCGAAAATAAACTTATGATACAGATTAAAACGCATCGTCTCCTCTTTTTTAAGACTTTTGAATTCTACCTCAGAAAGAAATTTAAGTTTTTCTCCCCTTTTTTTCCATTGATAAAAATCTGATAAGGACGGGCAACAATTCGTAAAAAATTTAGTTTTGGAAAGCAACTTCTACCATGTTTTCTAGGTGGCGTTATCTTTAGAATGTCGGAAAAATCATTTCGGGAATTTGTCACATTTTCTCAAAATTTTTTAAAGTAAAAATTTCTAGATAAAAATCAGTTTTTCATTTTTTTGAAACAAAAACAAAACACTGGACCAAGAATAAAATAAAGTCTGATTTTAAAAAAAAAGGTCAAAATCAATATAATACAAATTTGATTGAGAAAAAAGGAAAATCTTGAAATTTGGTCGACTGTTTCTTGTACAAAAATTAAATTGAACATTAAGAGGATTTGAACATTTTTTAATTGTCAGAAAATTTCACTAGTTTTAAATTAAATTTTTCTAACTGACTTTTAATGAGGTCTTAAATTATTTTAGGATTCAGACTTTAGGAACTGTAGTTTACAGGACATTTCTGACTAGCGAAATTAATAATTTTTGTTGTTAATCCTTTACAAAATACTTGTAGCCTTTTAATGCCTGAAACCACAAATTATGGCCAGAAAATTCTGTATTTTTTGAAGCTGAAATTTTTATTTCACTTACTACTGAAAACAAAACTAATCGAAATGTCCTTAAAATTTAACAAACATTTATTTATCTCGTTTGACACGTTCGATGTTTTTGGAAACTGATAAACTTCAAGGACATTTTTATCATTTATCGGACTCTTTTCAGGTGTTTTTTTTTAGTAATTTGTTGATCATATTGATTTGATAAAAATATGTATCAAATATGATACAAAAGGCATTGAAGAGTTAAACATAACGGCGAAACAACAAAGGTCATAATTCTTCTACAGCTGTTCAGATTATTTGAAAAACCAGCAGAATTTACAGATTATTAACATGATCTGACATGAGACATAAATGTTTGTTGGGGGTTATGATTTGATTTTTAAAAAAGGAGTTAAGTTACAAAAAGTTTTTAAACCAAAATTTTTTATTAATTCAACCGCTTAGAAAATCCAACACAGAAAAACAGCTTTTTGTTCTGTACAGCAGCTTCCCATACTCAGGAAAGAGAAATAAGTAAAAGTAGCAAACGTAAGGCACTGACTGACTCCCGAAAGTTTTCCAATTGATCAAACGTAACGACACAGAACAACAAGACGGCGACAAGACAGAGAAATCAACAAAAACCTAAAGACAGTGAGTGCATACAGCTTTTAGAGCCCGACTCTTCGAAACCCAATCTTGTATTTACAGATTAGAATTTTTAAAGCATCTCTGAGAAAAAACTTTAGATTTATTTCTACTTTGTTCTTTTATCCACTCATTTTGATTTTTGCTCACAGTGCGAAAAGATATTTTTATGGGTTTTTTTGTTTTTTTTGCTTAAATATATTTAAATGTCAAACACGTAATGGACATGCCAAGGTTTTTTTTTATTTGCTTTGCGATGTTAAAGGGATACTAAGGAGTGCAAAATTTGGCTTTAAATAAATTTGAGAAATACTCTGAAGTTTGGAACTTCTTCTCAGAATCAAATGTTATTTATATTTGAAGCAAAGGTTAACGTTCTAGTTTTGCGTGAAAACTGGTGAAAGTAAAAATAATTTCAATAAAAGATCAAATGTTAGCGTATTTAGCCTCAGCTTTTAAACACAGTTTTGAACTTAAGTCTTTCTGGCATCCCTCTAGCTTTTTTTTTTTTAGAAACTTATGCAACAATTTAGGTAATATTGTCACAAATTCACTAAAACGCCGCCATGGCCTGATGCAATTAGCCTAGCTAAGCATCACAAGCTAAGGGGAAAAAACTAGCACGGAACACAACACGAAGTGAAGCCAAAAATATGGAAAAAGGGTAGAAAAAATTAGTTTTCAGGTCTCGATGCCATGCAACACAGCACTAACTCACCGAAATTTAAATTCAGTGTGAAAATGTAGCCTAAAAATCGCATGAGTTAACGCCTGAGGCAATTTGCGTGAATTAGCATAAAATCCCAAAACAAGGGCAAACAGCTAGCTTAGCTGACACACAAGGTCAAACCGTGAAGTGACAAACGCACAGGTGTGCGGGTTCTGCATTTCCTATTAATTAGGCTTCTGTTTGCAGTCTTAATGTTAAGTCAAACTAACCTTGTTCTCACCAGAGCTTCAAAATTAGCATAAACACCTCAGAGCGGTTTTGTCTTTGTCATGCAACCAAGAAAAAGTTCATCAAAGTCTTTTAATTTTAATGTTAGATTGTTAGACTGTTGTCCTATAAGAGTTTTTATTCTCAATTGCTTAGATGACTTTAATTGTCAAATACTTATCTTGTGTGCTTAGCTTAGTTAGAGGGATGCTACAGAGACTGAAATTTGACTTTATTATGGCAAAAATAATGCTAGTTTACATATAACAATACATCAAGAAATTTCAGGGCTTATGCTGTGTTCGAGTTACCTCAGGAGTCAGATGTCGGAGCTGAAAATGACGTCACACCCGAGTTTTCAGAGTTTCAGTTACCAAGTCAAAAAAAGGAAAATCAGAGGCCTGAAACAAGATGGCTACATCTATGAAAGTTATTTTCGCGCTTGCCTCGTCCGAAAATAACTTTTGCAAATGTAGGCATCTTGTTTCCAATTTTGCTTTTTTCCGACTTGGTAACTGAAACGCTGAAAACTCGGGTGTGACGTCATTTTCAGCTTGGACTTCTGACTTCCGAGGTAACTTGAATGCAGCATAAGCCCCGACATTTCTTGATGTATTGTTATACATAAACTAATCATCTATTAAGTTAGCGCGGCTAATACGAAGCTATGGCTGTGACCTAGCGTAATGTCGTAAGACAATAGGAACTTCCTGCTGAACCCGATGTCAAACCTGGAATTTACAAGAAATACAGGTTTTTGGATTTTGTATTGATTTCATCCAAACAAGCTAGCCGTTTCCTTTGGTCTACGACCTTTATGCTAGGCTGTATTTTCGCTAGCCGTTATTTTTAGATTTTGTAATTTTAGCGGCAAATGTTTGGGTTGAAAGTAAAAGTCAATGTTTATGTTGATAACATTACTGTTAGTAAGTTTTTTTTTTTAACATTTTACTTCAGCCTGAATTAGTTAGCTTAATTTAGCATAAATAGTAGAAATAAGAAACATACAACTATTTGTTACTGATTTTAACGGCTACACCAAATGGTTTCTGTCATTTTCAGTCTTCACGCTAAGTAAGCGAACTCCTTCCTGGCCCTAGCTTTAGTGTAAGCGGCGGTATCGGCTGCTTCGTGAAGCGCAGCAAAAAGGCAACAGTCATTGAATTTCAATTTCGGACATTTTTCAGACATTACATCGACGTAGCAACAAACCCTAAGCGGCTTAAACTAAGCACAGTTACAATCATCATAAACTTCACACGGACTCTTAAAATCCATACATTCAACAGCTGACAATGGTCAATTGACAGATATGCTAGCACTCGCTAACACGCTATGCTAGCAAACTAGCTAAGTCATGAAAGAAAAGAGTGTTTCACCAATTACACTTAGAGCCTTTTGCTGAGATGATTGTTCGTGTGAGGCAGCTTTTTGGAACAGCTGGACTGACCAATCAGCTTTCAGGATGGTAACGAAAAAGCAATTATACACAAAGAACGAAGGACATCAAGAAGAAGTTAAACATGTCCGACTGTATCAGGGTTCAAACCAAACGAACTCTGGGGGAACAAACAAAACCAAAACAGCAAACAGAAACCAGCTTTCTGTGTCATCACACCTCACTGGCTAAGAACTAGTATCCTCTCTCCCGGCCCCTCCCCCTATGGGAGGGGAAAAACTGAACATTGCCAATCCCCAGCCCTGAATCACCTACTCCTCCATATCCCCTCCTGTTGGCTCCCCTCCCTGAACTATGACTTGCCCGTCCTCTCCCGCCTCTCCCCCTTCTCGGTCCTCTGTATTGTGCCGATTTGAAACTCGGCTGCTCCTCCAGGTCGTCCTCCGTACTACACCCGACAGACATGGCCGGCATGGACAGGTAATCCGTCTGTTTGGGTTCTGGTACCCCGAGTGGGACGAAAGTGTTGGGATTGGGATTAAGTGGTTTTGCGTAGCCACGGAAACCATAAGATGGGTTGTTGTTAGTAGGAGTGGCAGTTGTAGAGATAATTTCATAAGGTGCAAGAGGGACAGGTGTGCTGTTGGTTTTCATGGTTGTTGAGGAGACCGGTACATCACCTAGGTTTGACATCATCTGAAAGACAAACATTAATACTTCAACAACATCGCTACACCACTTAAACAGCTGTTACAGGGATATTCCGGCGTAAAGTTAAGTTAGGGTCAAACATGCCATAACACCGAGTTAGACACCCCCTCCAGAGATGAATGTTGCCGACCGCTTGCTTCTCTGGTTATTCCAACTTTAGTGACTAACGCAGGATAGCAATACACAGCGGTCTGAGGAGCCATAAATAAACCTCAACCAAGATTTTCGCTGATCCCCCCCACTCTCTTGCCGCTCAAGGGAGTACGCTGTTGTGTTCACATTACATTACGTTATCCGCGCCACTCGCTATATGGACCATGTATATTAATGGATAAGAGGATTCCAGGATTTGATGCG
Source organism: Xyrichtys novacula (assembly GCA_962446985.1). NCBI lineage: Eukaryota > Metazoa > Chordata > Actinopteri > Labriformes > Labridae > Xyrichtys > Xyrichtys novacula. Next base: position 596,208 of record OY660886.1, read on the forward strand.
CTCGTTTAAGACTCAAAACAAGTCGAAAATAACGTTGTGTGTTCTTGTGCTCACACAGTGCGAGTATAAATCATTAAAGGTGTGGTCATTGCTAAAGTTGGTATAACTAGAGAAGCAAGCGGTCAGCAACATTCATCTCTCGACGGTGTGTCTAAATGCGTGTTACGGTGTGTTTAACTATAGATTAAATTTACGCCGGAATATCCCTTAAACAAACTGAGGTTGTAGATCAACTTTGAAAAACACTTGCAAGTTTGTGTTGCTCTGAAGATGAAAACCATATTTGTGTTTGTGTGTTCATTCTTCATACCAGAGGATTGCTGTTGCGTTGCTCTCCTATCATCATTGCTCTGGTTAAATTCTCTGCATGCTCCTTCATGTGGGCTGATGGGAGAGAAAAACGTCTTATTTAAAGGTTTCACTTCAGCTTTCTCTAGAGAAAAGAATCTGTATTTTATTTTGGTGCCACGTACCAAAACTAGGAATCAGGTTGTTGTTGGCCATATTTGCAGTAGGAGGATTTCCAAGAAGACTTGTGGCATGGACAAGATGTTGTCTAGGAACTGTGTCTCCATTGGATGGGTGATGCTGCTCCATGGTACCCTGGCTCCCTTGGACCTCCTCAGGGGTAGATGATGACTGATATCCCAGGGAGGAAGGTGGATACTGGGGCAAAGTTGGAGGGTACAACGGGTGTCCTGGGCTCTGACTTTGGTGGTAAGCCTGAGAAATGGGTGGAGGAGCTGCATATGTTGGATTTGGGGACGAATACCCAACTGAAAAATTTGGGGGCATTTGGTGCTGTTGCCATGTTGGCGGCATCCTGTGTGGTGCATGTTGAGAGACTGGGTATCTGGGTATATGGGGGTAGGAGAGTTCACTGGAATGGGGGGGCTCGGTTGGCGGGGCTTGGTGGTCGTACTGAGGGTGCATCGATGCAGAGTTAGGAGGGTATTGAGGGTAGTGCTCCTGTGGCCTGGGTGGAGGGTTGGAAGGAGGGTATGGAGGGTTTGGGGAGGGCGAGGGAGAGCGAGAGGGCATTTTGGGGTGCATGGCGTGGGCCTGTTGGAGGGGGAAGAGGTAGACATATGGGGGGAACATGGGCATGGAGTAGACCTTGGAGAAAAGACAAGGGTGCAAATTGTGAGCTGTAGGAGAAGTATTAGTCCAAGCCTCTTCTTGGTACTTTTTTTACATACGGGTCTCACTTAAAACAGGCTCACCCCAAATTTCCACCACATCCGGAACGGCTACGAAAAGGCTGTATCTGCCGATCATAGCTGATCGTATCCATTCAAGTTAATTTGTCAATTTCCACCAGTTTCTTTCCGTTCTGCGCGGATTGCCGGACCCCGCAGCTGATTGCAACAGTTCTAGTTTTTCCAGACGCCAGAACATGATGGATAAATTCAGCACAGATTAACCCGTGCTGAAAAGGAAGTCGGGCACAGACATAAAATAAAACATCCGGCTTCTTTTCAAAATAAAACACTCCGTGTTTCAGGAGGATCGTATTTCCCACTATGCAAACGGGCGGAGACAAACAAGTGAAAGGTTTATAGACGTCATATCAACCTGATGACACCATGGATGAAGAAATGCTGATTCTAGAAGTCTAGAAGCAGATTTCCTCCTCTCGAAGGACACAATCTACTGCTTATATAGTTAGCCTATGTGGCTAAAGACAACTTGTTATTGAGTTCTCGTGATTCCTGCTGTCCTTAATCCGCCACAAAGTTCGCCTCACAAACAGATCCAGAAGGAACTGGCGTACCGCAAAAATCGCTGCCGTTCCGGATCTGAGCCGTTCTGGACACAGTGGAAATCCCGGGTCACAGGTACATCTGAAGTCCTAGCAGGTTGATGGTGGGCTAATTCAGCTTCACACAGGCTACAGCTAATTTCTGCATAACCAAAAAAAGTTTCCAATCTTACCTTGACACCCAAGTTGAAGAAAAATCTCAAGACGTTGATATCTGCAGAAGGAGAAAAGTAAATAAAGTTTTGGTCAAATTTCAGCAACATCAGCCAAGTTCAGGTAGTACCATGTGACACATTTGCAACAACAACCAAGAAGGAAGAAACAATGGCATTGTTTCTGGTGCAGCTAACCTTGTGGCAGATCATCCCCTGATCGGCTGGTAGACATGGGGGGAAGCGGAACAGGCTGGCCCTTCTCCCCCTGAGGAAACCCAGGGTACAGCGGGTCCTGGTAGAGCTGAGACAGCTGCTCCAGGGGGACAGTACCGGGGATGGACGAGGGTTGAGAAGAGAGGGGAGGAGGGTGTGCTGGAAGTGACTGAGGGAGATGAGAGGGGTGAGACGGGTGTGACTGCTGGGGAGCGGGATGAGGAGGAGACTCTGATTGAGTCTGAGAGGAAGGGTTTGGAACCTGGGAGGGGTGAGGATGTTGGACATGGGGTTGAGGATGGGGGACAGGGGGCTGAGGGACAGAAACTGGGGCCTGGGGTGGGAGGGAGTAGGAGGACTGATCCTGGACCTCCTCAGGCTCAGACTGTGGAGGGTAATGGGGGAGAGGGTGTGAGGCAGAAATCTGGGGGACCGTGGTGGGGATCTGGGTCACTTCAGTGTTGGGCTGGGATTGTGACTGGAGCTGGGGTGTACAGGTCTGGGTTTGGGGCAGAGAAAGAAGGGTCTGGTTTGGGGTCAATGAGGTGTGGATTTGGGCGTGGTTTCCGATTGTTGGGGTCTGGGTTTGGGTTAACTGGGTCTGGTTTGGGGGCAGAAAAGGCAAGGTCTTGTTTTGTGCAAATGGGGTCTGCATTTGGGTTTGGTTTTGGATTAATGGCGTCTGGATTTCAGCCGGGTCTTGGACGGGTGGGGTCTGTTTTTGGGTTAATGAGGTTGGGATTTGGGTCTGATCTTGGGTTAATGGGGTTTGGTTTGGTTGGTTTTCACTTACTGCGGTCTGGACTCTGGACTGGTTGTGAGGCAGTGAGAGTGGGGTTTGGGTAAATACAATTGGTTGGGACTCTGAGATATGATCCTGGTTTTGAGGCGGACACATCTGAGGATCAACCTGAGGCAAACGGGTCTGGTTCTGGGGGATTTGAGCTCCAGTCTGAGTTAGAGGGGACGAGGAGACCAGGGGAGGACTAGGGGAGTGAGGAAGAGGGGAAACAGGAGTGGAGGAGCGGGAGAGAGAGGAAGGATGGAGGGCACCCTGGGCAACGGAAGGTGAAGGAGCGATGGGAGCGATAAAGGTCGGAGTAGATACTGATGAAGGTGCAGGAGCCGAGGAGGAAGAGGAGGGTGGCAGTGAGGGTAAGAACGGGGCGTGGGAAGTTGGGGGTGAAGAAGCAGGAGGGAGGACGGGAGTGATGAAGGAGAAAAGAGAGGCAGAAGATGGGACGGCACCTCCTGGCCCAGCAGCTGCAGCTGTAGGAGAAACAGGTGGACCCGCTGCAGCCGAGGCGTAGGAAGGTGCACTTGGTGATGAAGCCTTGTGGGAGCTCGGGAAGGCAGGGGCGGCATCAGAGTCTGCAGAAGGAGGGGCTGCACGAGGTTTTGTGGTGGGAGTAGTGGTTTCTGCGGTATTTGCAGAAGAAGTAGCAGTAGTTGTTAAAGGTGGGGAGGAGGATTTGGGTCTTTCTCCAGAAGAGGGCGACAGAGCTCTGATGTCTTCAACTGGACTCTTCTGTGAAAACATTTCATAGTGTTGACTTTAAGCTGTAATAAGCTGCTGGTTGAACTTTTAAAGATAGTTTAAAGCTGATCAAATAATTCTGTTTAAAGACAAAAACATTGAATTATCTTACCGTCTTGTTCCTCTGAGATCGTCTTTTCTCTGCTCCTTTCTTCCTCCCTCCATCACCTTGACTTCCAGACTGAGCCTGTGAGTGAGAAACACAGAATACATCTTAGCTTATTTTAAGGGACTTATTTTCTGTTATTCCAAATATTTCCACTTTGATAAAGGTCACATAAACACCCAAACTACGCCTTTCTTCTGACTGTAAACAAAGCCGTTCTCCACCTCCTCTAACCTGATTGGTTGTGAGGCAGACGCTGCTCCCCCGTGTCGTTCACGAGCCCAAACAAAGTTAGCGTGCTACAATATCGGACAGTAGAAACCAACCAGAAAGTTCGGAAAATTGTCTGAATCCTCCTTTGGCCACGACTGCCGACACAAGCAAGAAAACAAAGTAAATACCGGAGACTCTGGAGGAATAACGGGCGCTTAAAACGGAGGTAGACCGGACAAGAGCTAAAAAGCCGGGTCAACATAAACCATGGGGGACGCTTGGGGATCTTGGTGACCCTGTAACCTTTCTGCTGGACAGGTAAACCGCTTTAACAAAGTAAGACAAGTGTCTGTAACAGAAGTGTTTCTTGTCAAACGGACCTGCTGTAGCGTGTTGTAGCGCCATCGCTAAACTGTCCTCCCTCGGGTCCTGGACTATGTCACTTTATCCTCGTTGTAGAAGTCCTGCAAACATTGTGTTTGCTGGTAGTCTGTTGGCATCTACAGTAGCACCAATGCTTTTGACTTTCACCTTGACTGGGCCCCATTTGTAATGATCTGAAGGATTTATCTGCATTATATCTGAATTTGATTGGAACGAGCAGGAGCGTCTGTTTGTGGGCGGGGCTTGAGGGGAAAACTGGTTGGGAGGGGTAGAGTTTACATCCAAGATTTCTCCTAAAAACTGGAACTTCCTCAGATCCTGACTACCCCACCTTTAAGTTTGAAGTTGAGTAAATATTGAGTTTGTCTTCACTGACCCCGAGAGCGGGAAAGCTGTTCTCGTCTCTCAGCTGGATCTCCACCAACGCCACGTTCATCTTCTCCTCCTCTTTGGCCAAACGCTGCTCCTCTGTTATACCGAACGCCTTGTCCACCGAACTCACAGACTTCCTGAAAAATAAGAGAATATGAATATTTGAAAACTTGACGTCTGCGTGTCTTTCGAGAACAAAGAAGACTCCCTCCGATCAAAACACTTCAAGAAGAAAAAGTGACACTGACCGGCTGGGTTTGGCTCCTCCCTCCTCCGCGTTCGCCTGCGAGGGCCAGGAGTGCTGTTTCTGCACGCGCCCGCTGGAGCCCTGAGCGGTCGCCGTGGTAACAGATGAGGATACCGGGATGTGTTTCCCCCTGCCTTTACCTTTCCCCTTCTCCTCCCAATCTGAGGAGGGGAGGAGAGTTTACTCGACAAGACTGTGTGTATGTGTGTGAGTGTGTGATTGTGCGAGTGTGTGTGTCTTATACCTCCGTGTCCGTTGCTGAGTTTCTTGTCCCGGTTCACCACCGTACTCCAGCTGTTCTCATCACAGGGACGGAGACGCCACAGAGGGACACACTGTCTACACACACACACACACACACACACACACCTGTCAGCCCCTCACTTCTCCAATGTGATTGTTTTTTAAATCTAAAGGTGTGTGTGTGTAAGTCTGATCTACCTCTTGCCCAGTTCTTCTACAAAAACCGTCACCAGGCCATTGTCCGAAGGAACCTCCTTGACGGTTGCATTGTAGCTCCGCCCACTCCCCTCGAGACTAACCTACAGACGAAACACACAAAGTTAAACATCATGATATAACTACAGTTAAGGAAACCGAGTTTAACTGAGGACCCTGAACACATCACACGCACCTGACAGCGATCTCCTACTGAAAACTGCATCCCTGCGGCGATGGAATAATCCAACTTCTGTTGAGCTGAAAAAAAACATCAAAAAACAAAAAATTACAAAAATTTATTCTAACTTTAACCTTATTCTCAAGTGAACAAACAAGGACACAGAGGAGGGAAGAGACAACAACATACAATACACTCCTAATTTCCACCGCAGGTGGAACAGCTGTGATTTTCGCCGTCTGCCAATTCCTTGCGCCGGCGTCCAGAAAAAATAGAACTCTTGCAATCAGCTGTGGAGTCCGGCGATCCGCAGCGGGGACGGAAAGATGCCGGTGGAAATCGACACGTTAACTTGAATGGTTACGATCAGCTACGATCAGAGGATACGACCTTTTCGTATTCGTTACGGATGCGGTGGGTAACAGGTCAAAGGACTGTGCCAGTTAGACGCAAGAGCTACCTCTGGTGTTACAATCTGAAGCTACTGTGAAAATCACACAAACTGCAGTTCCTCATTTGGCCACTAGAGGCTGAGTCCAGTGGTGAGTCAATCCCTACAGACCCCCATGTTAATGGCCAAAACTTTACAGCAGAATAAAACCTGTTTACAGTCTGCTACAGAAATAAGTTTTCTCATATCTGGATTCATGACAACAGGACTGAGGGACGGTTTTGTGTTTCTTATCCAAACGCTAAACCTAAAACTACCTTCAGACATCTATGTTTTCTTTCAAAAACACATTGAGAAGTCTCCTAACCCTTCAGCACATCTTCAACCTTGAGATTTTACCCGAATAGCAGCTCAAAGTCTGACCAGGACTCAGTCTGTTTCCTCTGCTTCCACCCTCACCTCGCTTTGTTTTAAGCCAGACGTCGTACTCGATGTTCCTGAGCAGAGTCGGGTTCAGCGAACGCCACACCCTCTCTGACAAGGCGCGACCTCGTCCGCGGCCCTGTCAGCCAAACACGAGAACAGAGTTGTTGAGTGAAATCAGTAAAATTCAGTAAATCTGCAGGAGTGAATCAGAGGTTGAGAGTATTTGTCAGCGTGTTTTACCCTGTTGTTGTGTCTCGGAGCCGTCGTGCTCGTTCCATTATCCACCCTGCATTATAAAAAATAAAAAAACACAGTTCAGATGTTTTTAGATTTTCTTTTAACGGAATCCTGCCTACCCCACCTTTAACAAAACTTAGATAGATTCTTTTAAAACTAATTAAGGCTTCTGGATTATGGATTTGTTCACAGGTTGTTTACCAAACTGGCTCTCCAGCGTCGACGTCAGACTCATCACTGCTGGCGCAGGTCACCATGTTGTCGTCAATGAGCGGGTCGCGGGGTCGAGTCGTCCCCTTCTGACACACGCCCAGTGAACTCTTGTCAGCTTTGAAGACATCGTCGTACAGCAGCTCGAACAGGATGGCTAAAAGGGACACACCCATACGCACAAGGTTTAGACAAACAGATGAATTTGTTTTACAAGTTAAATTCCATGAGAGCCGCTCACTGGAGCTTTAAGGTACAGTTATCGATCATTACTGGTTTTGTTCTTTGTATCTGTGGACTTTTTTAGGGGCCTGGAGCCCCAGTTTGAGAAACTTAAAACACTCACACTGGCAGAGAGCGGCGTTCTTTATGCGGCTAACGGGATAAACACTGTCGTAGTGATTCCCGTTCAGGAAACACAACCGCACCTGAGACACACAAAAACACACACACGTCATCGTGACAGGTCCATTTTAAGAGTTTTTGCGTTTCAAGTGTAAACAGATCGTGTTTGATTCTGCAGAAGCTGATGGAAATGCTGTTTAATATGAACTCCAAAACAAGTAACGATTTAAACCTCATCGAAGCAAAAACATCTGAAACTGTTTCACCGTTATCAGAGGCTTTCTGCTGTTCTGAGTTTAATAAATGTCGACTTTGCTCTTAAGATTCAGTCTGGGTGCGTTCGGTGTCACCTTGTCCTTGAAGTTGTTGTCTGTGATGTTGACAGCAGGTCTTCCAGGCTCCTGAAAGATCTGAAAATCCCTCCTACACAAACACAAACACAAACCCAGAGAGAGGTGAAACATGTGGGTCAGGGCTGATGATGAAGCCTCTCTGACTCATCAGCATCTAACTCTGAACTCTAAATAGAAACGTACACACACACTTCGCCGGTCTGCCTCCGCCTCCTTTAGAGAGGTTGATTGAAGTCGGGTTGTGGTGTCGGATTTGTGAGTAAAAACACGAACAAAAATACAACTAGGAAGCAACAAACCGACGACTTCTGCGTCTGTGTGATTAAAATCATGATTTTTGGGATGGAGTTTGGTGGTTTGGACGTTTTCTGTAACACCGTCAGACTAAAGGTCCTTACACACCGGGAATGACGCAAATATACGACGCGAAATTACGAAATATTCGCAGGCGAATTTGACGCGCCTGACTGTACACATCAAGCGCGATTCGATTTTGCGGCTTTCCGGGGGGAAAAAAAAGACCCGTCCTGGGTGGAAGCGAGAAGACTGACCCTACAGCAGACTGAGTGTTTTTCAGTTCTTCCATTATGGACTACAGTGGAGTTTCGCAGCTCAAGGAAGAACATTTATGATAATTTCTTCATGGAAATACAATCAGACAGAGACGCTAAGACAGAAGAACAAACGCGTCTGCAGTGGAAAGGTCCTAACACACCGGGTCCGACGCGAATATAGAATGCGAAATTACAAAATATTCAGAAGTGAATTTTGACGCGCCTGACTATACACAACAAGCCCAATGCGATTTTGCGACTTTCCAGGGGGAAAAAGACGCATCCTGGGGAAGAGTATTCCCGGGGAACGTCCCGCCTCCTTCGCCTCTGATTGGCTAGAAAAGCTGGAAACTTCATCAGCACTTATAGCCAATCAGAGGTGATAAGATAAGCACATGAAATTATGGTAACAACCGTTAGCTTACGTTAGCACAGATGAAAGTTCAAACAAAGACGTTTATCAAACTGTTAAAGAACACAAACCATCGTCATATGAGAAATCCGACGCTATGACTCTCCACAAGTCGTCCTTCAGGTCATTATCTTTGTAATATTTGTGTTTTTTTATTAAAAATCACTCTGTTCTCCGACACGTGAACAATCAGCCGGTCGGCCATGTTGGATATTCCGGTGAATCTGACGTCGCAACAACACGCAATCTGATCGGTCAGAAGTGGACACACAGTATGAGAAACTTTAGAGGAGTTATCATATGTCGTTATCTCTTCCTTCCTCAGTGTAATTGTTTGTTGACTTGCTTGTAGGACCATAAAACCCCCAAAATAAAAAGATTAAAGTCAGAATAAACGTTTGTAATAATTTGTTGTTTTGTGGAAATTCAGGGTTAGCCTCTTTGTCACTGTACGTCTGCTGTCCCTTGGCTTTTCAGACACATTAATCTTCCTCCTCTTTTCACAGATTATAAGCGTCTCTTACTTGTACATAACGGCGAGCGCGTTGATCTCCACCTCTCCCACCCATTGCTAAAAAAAACAGAGAAGAACACAAACATCAGGGCACTGAAATCAGCTTCTTATACATTTATAAACAGTGATCAAAGTAAACCAAATTCTTACCTGTGGATCCTGAAGCTTGTACAGGTAATCCTCAAAGTCTCCTTCAATAAACTGAAGCACAAACACAAACAAACGTTTAACTGTGATGTTTATAGGACGTTTTAAGAGACAGAAGCAAACACAAAATATAAATCTGTGCCCTGATGGTGTAAATGTCGTCTCTCTGCTGATAACTGGATCAACATGGACATCATGAAGTCATGCCAAAACTATTTTTATGTGTCAGATTATCAACCTGACCTGACCGGAAAATGAAGGAGAGCCGAGCTGTAAAGCAGGGTGAGGCTTTACGACGATAAGAGTCACTAAAAGTTTCAGTTTCATTTCTGCTCCTTACAGTCATCCTCACACAGAGCTCTGAGGATGATGTTGTGATTTATTTGGTTTGTGTAAACTGTAAACTTCGTCAGGGTGGAAAATTCAGCTCATCTGTGAGAGGGTTTCCTAAACTCAAATTTTGTGGATTTCTGTGAATTGCAGATCTTTGTTTTTTATGGATTTGGGTCTCGATCTCTATCCCTACTTACAGGAGGAATAAAGGGGGGCTCCACTGACTGTATCAGTGTTGTGTAAACTAAATGAAGAGTTTAGTTCAAACTGGGCTACAGTAAAACCAAGTGCCTGAGTTTACCTTTAGCTGCTGTGGTACTGACACATGTTTGACTTTTGCAGGTTGAATACCTGAGTTTAGAGTTCTGGGATCATGACAACTCTATAAATAGTCAAAATATTCCTGAACAGACTCGACAAAAACTAACAATTCCGACTTCGGCTACGTTCACACTGCAGGTTACGATGCACAATTCGGATTTTTTGTTAAATCCGATCTTTTATTTAATTATTTCATTATTTAAAGTTTGTTCTTTGTAAATTGATTTCTGGGGATAAAGGGGCAGAAAAAATAAGATTAGTCTTCTTTCTGCTCCCTTTCATTCCAGATAGGAGAACGTTTGTATTAAAATTAAATTGGTTCTTTTTATGTTTAAATGAATGAACTAAAGAATAAATGAATAATATAGATAAATATAAAAACATCTTTTTAACTTTGACTCATTTCTTTAGCAAAGAGACGAAACACAACTCACCTACTCTCTTCCAGCAGTGAGACCTCAGGCCAGTCCATTACGGACTACGGCGGGGTGCCGCAGCTCAAGGAAGAACATTTATGATCATTTTTTCATGGAAATACAATCAGACTGAGACGCTAAGTCAGAAGAACTACCGCGTCTGCAGTGCAAAATGATTAATATGGTGATTATTACTTCAAGGAAATGATAAAGAAATTATCATAAATGTTGTTCGTTGAGCTGCGAAACTCCGCTGTAGTCCGTAATGCTCTGGCTTAAGGTCTCGCTACAAACAAGCGACTGCTGGAAGAAAGTAGGTGAGTTGTGTTCAGTCTCTTTGCTAAAGAAATTAGTCAAAGTTAAAAAAATATTTGGTGTCTAGTACTACGGCTGGGACCCTATATGTACTAAACTGAGTAGAACATGGTGTAGTTTTATTCAGTAACAGAACCTCATTGGAAAATTAGCTTATTTAACTTTACTGTGCTCTTGTTCACATATACCAACTCAACAGCACAAATATCCATACCTGTTAACAAAATCATGGTTTTATTGATAATTTGGCTCAATAAAAACACCTTTACCTTTTTCATTTTACTACAGTAGAAGTTTCTTGGTCCAGTTTATAGACTACAGAAGTGGAGTTACAGAGTGTTTGACCCTAAATTGTGCCGGAATATCCCTTTAAACTGTAAACAGAGTGTGTTTGTAGTCAGTCTCTGGTGGACTTACAGCCTCGTAGTTCTCTCTGTTCTGTTTCAGGAACTCCACACATTCAGCTCTGACTTTAGTGTGAAGACTTTGACAGTGCAGCACCTGAAGAGGGTCACAGATCAGCCATGAGTAGAATACTTCACATCCAAACTTCAAAAACACGAAAACAAACATTTAGGATAATCTGTCTGAGACCATCATTGAGCTGAAACTTCCAACTTCACCTCTTCAGACAGAAGTCCGTTTAAAAAAGTCACAAATTGAAGTTTTTCGTGGTTTAAAGTTATTAAATCTTCACCGTTGGTTGTAAACTTTTCTGTAAAGCTCATTTCTTTGCTGAACTTTAATTCGGCAAACATCAGACACCTGCTGCCTCACAGCAAACACACCTGGCTCTGCTCCAGCTCAGTTAGCTAACACTTTCAACAAACTCGGAGGACTTTGTTTTTACACCTTTACCTGCTCGGCGACAGCCCGAAACAAGCACGAGCCGTCTTTGGCGATCTTCTTCCGCTGCAGACCGATAGATTTCAGATAGTCATCCATCTGTCTCTCTGCGCCCCTCTCCTCATTACTCTGCATGCTGTCCATGCTAGCAGTAGGAGCTAGCTGCTAAAGCTAGCTGTAAAACTAACTGCGTGCCCGGCGGTTAGCGCTTAAATCTTTCATACGCCGCGAAATATCCGAAGAAAAGTGTTTCAAATGTTGTCATTTATGTCCCAGTGAGAGTCGAAAACAACAGCGGCGGCTTCTGGTTTCGTTTTCCAGGAAGCCTTGTTCATTCCGGAGAGTTTAACCCCCGACTGTCAGAAAGTGAAACTTTAGCTCGGAGTTAGCACGGAGGCTAACCGTCACCGACACAGACACGCCCCCTAAAGTCCTACCAAAGTAAAAGTCCTACCAAAGTAAAAGTCCTACTGAAATGTTGTGTAATGTTTTTTTTTTTTTAACCCTTCTTGAGTACAATGAGAAGACTTTAAAGGTCCTTTCACACCAGGACCATTTTTGTCGTTTGTCGTGCGCATTCACATCTGGAGTCTGTCATTTAATCCCGAGCGCCGGCGGTGCGGCAACTGGTCAGGCATTTGTCCTGCTTTGATTACGGCACATTGTAATATATTAGAGGTTTTATTTACATTGACATTAGGATCAGTATACCCACGTGTCTCTGTGTTTGCGTCACCGGCAGTGCTCTGAAGCACCGGCTCCACAGCGGGATGGCGGGATGTTTGAAAAAATAAAAAATAAAAATTACCACCACTCCGAACATAGCAAACGAGAGCTGTCGGAATGACGGGACGTTTGATAGCAAGGTAACATACAGCCTCTCCGACAATTAGAGACCAATGTCGGAATGGCGGGATGTCGGTTGCCCCCTCATAGTTTCATGTGCTTATCTTATCGCCTCTGATTGGCTATAAGTGCCGACCGTTTGGCTTGAGTGTGTGATGACATTTCAAGCTTTTTTAGCCAATCAGAGGCCAAGGAGGCGGGACTTTCCCGCCAAATGTCTTCCCCGGGATGTGTCTTTTTTCCCCCCGGAAAGACGCAAAATTGCATTGGGCTTGATGTGTTTAGTCAAGGGAGTCAAAATTCGCCCCCGAATATTTTGTGATTTGTGATGATATCTGTTAAACTTTTGTGCCCTGATATGAAAATGATCATTGGTTAAAGTTAATATTTATTGAAATTTATAAATACAGTCCTAATTATAGAATGACTCTCAAGCTCCAATTTGTCATGAATTTACGTTATTATACTGGAGTTTATTTTTGTAATACTGGTGTTTAGTTCCATTTCCTACATTATTTTATTTAGCTCTGTTTTAATTTGTGTTGTCTTTTCATCAGTATGTTAATATTTGTTCTCCTGGTACACTAAGCTCAGTATTTAAACCTCACAACTGGAGGTAAATCTTATCGCAGATATCCGTTCATAATCTCAAATCTGGTTTTACTTGTTTTCTTTCCTTCCTCCTTTTGTCCATCCTTCTGTGACTCAGCTGAACTCTTCCTCCTCCCCTCTCTCTCTCTCTCTCTCTCTCTCTCTCTCTCTCTCTCTCTCTATTTCTCCGTCTTCCGGTCATCTGTAGTTCCTCCATCTCTTCCTGTCACTCTCAGCTGTATTGATTTTCAGTCCTGCAGAGCATCAATAGGCTCACACAGATCAGCTGTTCGCTCAGTGCTGTTAGCATGTATGTTAATGTGATCTAAAGAAAACAAACAAAAAATGAAGATCAGATACCTAATAGAAATTCTTATTCCAGGATGATTTGGATTACTCACTGATATCTTGTGATTCCTGGTTGATGTAATGTCTTTGCACTTTCAGGGTTTCCAGTCTTGAAACTTTAAGAACTGAAATGATCAGATGATGACAACGTACGGAATAGAAGGCGTCCCCTGTTGTGATCCAAACACTCCAAGAAACAACATAACAAAAAATAAACAACAACAGGTTGATCTCCTTGGTTATTAAAACACTGGTCTATTTTTTAAACATAGTATTTTTATTTCTGACAATACAGACAAAGCACACATTAAACTAACATTTTACATTTTACAGTGTAAGTTATTATGACAGAGTATTAGCACCACATTAAGAAAAAACATGGACTCTTGTTAATTTACGAGAATAAAGTCATTACTAACAAGAATAAAGTCGTAATAAAGTAATTAGGAGAATATCGTCGGAATATAATCATTACTTACAAGGATTAAGTCGTAATAAAGTAATTATTTGCAAGAAAAAAGTCGGAATAAAATAATTTCTTACAAGAATAATGTAAAAAAGTAATTACTTATGAGAATTAAGTTAAAGTAAAATCATTTCTTATAAAGAATTAAGTCGTAATAAAATCATTACTTACCAGATTAAAATTGTAAAAAAAAATTACTTACATAAATGAAGTCGTAATAAAGTATTAATTTACAAGAATAAAGTAAAAAAATCGTTAATTATAAGAATGAAGTGAAAAAAAATGTATTTACGAGAATGAAGTTTAGAATAGAGAATAAAGTCGTACCAAAATCATTACTTAAAAGAATAAAGTTGTAATAAAGTAATTATGGGGATAATGTCGTAATAGAGTAATTACTTACAAAATAAAGTTGTAATAGAGTAATTACTTGTGAGAATAAAGTCAAATTAAAATCATTATTTAAGAGAATTAAGTCGTACTAAAATCATTACTAAGGAGAATACAGTCGTAATAAAGTAATTTCTTATAATTATAAAGTTGTAGTAGAGTATTTGCTTACAAGAATAAAGTCGTAATAAAGTAATTATGATACTTATGATAATGTTTTGCTGATGTGCCAAAAGATAAAGTATCTCCTTGTTTTAGTAACAAATATTGAAGAACATTTTCACAAAATGCTTCATTTCTATAAGGACTAGAATAAAAGGACTTTATTACGACTTCATCCTCATAAGTAATTACTTTATTATGACTTCATTCCCTTAAGTTAATGACTTAAAATCTTAAAATCTTAAATTTTTTTCTAAATGTGTCCCTAACACTCCATCAACTCCAAGTTATAAAAATAACCATAAAAAAAAAACAACTAAAGATGACGTGGAAAAAAGAGGAATATTTGTATGATAGTGTGATTAAATAACGAAGATAAAAACTAAAAATGGAACCCAAGGAACACGAGTCCCTCACACGCTGCACTGAAGATGTCACATGTAACGGCATGTGTTCCCCTCCCTCGGGCCTTCACCTTTGACCCTTCTGTCCGAGTAGGAGGAGAGCGGCGACCTCCCCTTGTTAACACGTCCTCTCTGCTTCATCCTTTCGACCTCACACTCTTCCTTTATTACCTCCTCTTTCACCTCCCCTCTCTTCTTCCCTCCCACCTCTCCTCCTCTTCTGTGGCGCTATTTATCAAAATCTAATGATGACCTTTAGCGAGCGTCTTCTTTCATTCGCCTTCGAGCCGCCCTGCGATTCGCCGAGCTCCCGAGCTGCTCCCAGCCAATGGACGGCCCTCCCGCTTGCCGCCATGGAGACCTACAACATGCCAGGTCTCCGTGGCAACTGTTCGAGGAGGGGACAGGACCCATGGCGATTGACACTTATCCTCCCACTCATTTGGTGAGTGTGGCGAGTGACCTTCATCCCTGGTTTTGCTGAAAAAAACGCCTCCAAAACTCTAATTATTTCTCTCTTTTCAGGTCCAGATCGGTTAATTCCAGCTTCTTATTTCCTTGTCAAATTAAACAGTAGTACCGGTGGGTGGTTCTGCTACTACAACTCACAGTGAGTAACATGCAGAGTGCACAGGTTAGATTTCTTCAGCACCCACTCCTGCAATGTAACGCGATCTCCCCGCTCTCCTCCTGCGTGCGAGTGAAAAGGAGTCCAAGTGAGTCCGATTAAATTAAACTTTATTGATCATTATAGCAGCAAACAGTAATAGAATACAGCAAAGAAAAGGGAAATAATATCAGAGAGAGACAACCTGACGTGATCAAAATAGGGAGGCTTTAGTATTTCATGCTTCTTCGTCTGTTTTTGCGATAAAAATAAACTTTGAAAAACCAATCGTGCAGCCGGGGATCAGTAGTCTAGCACCATCGTTTGGAGAGACGTTTCGTGTTAAAATAACAGGTATGTGCGCAGGTTTATTGAAGTGCAGCGACTCGGAGTGGTTTATCTCTGCTGCATATGAGCTTAAGTGTTGAAAAGTGCAAAAAATAAAAATAAACTGCAGTTCCTCAATCGGCCACTGGAGGCTGAGTCTAAAGTGAGTAAATCTCCATAGAACCCCATGTTAAATTATCTCATTTCACAGCAGATTCGAACATCTTTAAAACTTGGTAGACCAAAATCGTTTTCACATCTGTTCCAAAGGTTTTCCAGAACATTTTTCTACTTAAAGGTGTGGTTGACGATCTGAGAAGCAGTTGAAAAAACCCGATGTTTATTCGAGTTCGAGTTCCCGCTTGGTCACATTTCCTCTTCGACTCCTCCTCCTTGCGTTTTATTCGCACAATTTTTTCTTTGCGTCCTTCCCCATCACAGCTCCTGTAGCTAAGCTGCTACGCTACTTTTAGCCACTCAGAGCTCTGAGGAGGGCCGGGAGAGTGGGAGGGGATGAGTCGGAACAACGGGAGAGAGGTGTGTTGAATACAGCAAGCTGATTGGATGGAGAGGCAGAGCAGGAGATTGACCAATAGGAGCCGTCCGGGACAGATGGCTCCCATTGGTCAATGTTTTTGCAGCCCTGCACCTGATAGAGTGAACGGATTTTTTCTGTTCTTTTTTCCCGTCACTTTGTAGAGATCACACTATAGGACCATGATCGCCAAAGAAACGAGGTTCATAATAATTACTAATCTCTCCAATCGTCAACCATGCCTCAAAGTGTTGAAAAGTGGAAAAAAAAAAAAAAAAAAACTGCAGTTCTTCAATCGGCCACTGGAGGCTGAGTCTACAGTGAGTCAATCCCCATAGAACCCCATGTTAAATTATCTCATTTCACAGCAGATTCAAACATCTTTAAAACTTGGTAGACAAAAACCGTTTTAATTTTTGTCCCAAAAGCTTTCCAGAACATTTTTATTTCTTAACTATTTCATTGTATTAATTCTAAGGGTAATGCATTAATAGGGGGTGTGGCCGAGTTGTAAATAAGCTGCAGTTGTTTTCACAGGTCTGTGGGGCCTCAGCTCCACTTTTGTTTGTTTCTGCAGTAACTGAAAGTTTGTCTCAACCTTTTCAATATGGCGACCACCATCTTTAGGGTCAATAACGCCTCTCCAGACCCCAGATCACTAGATTAGTTGGCAGTACTGTAAAACAAACCCAGGGTTGAAGCTGTAGAGAAACAGTTTGGCTGTTGATTCCAATCACCAGGTCAAAAGAGCCTAAAATAAACCCTTTTTTTTATGTCTCTGCAAAACTACATATAGTGCAACTTTAAATTAAGACAGTTGAGACTCTTAGGAGCCCTGTGTAGTTATGTAAACACAAATACATTATCAATATACAACACAAATATTATAAATATCATCACTGCCCTCCAGAAACCCTGAACCCTCAGAAATCCTCCAGTGATGCTCAGTCAGGAACATAAAACTCATTCAGCTTAATTTTGAAAAAGGCCTCAGACGAGAGCTGAAAGTGCTGACACCGGCTGAAGCGCTGGCTTGTTTTCCAGGACGGCAGGAAGTTTGGCACAAATCCACTCTCTTATAATATGTTAAACAGGGTGATAATTAAGTGTCACTTTATCCTTATGGCACCTGCTCAGCCTGCTCGACAACTGATTTATCATCGCGGCGAAATGACTCAGTTTTTAAAAGCAGAGGGGCGAGAAAACGGGATTGAAGCTCAGTCGAACAGTTTTACCGGCATTTCTCTACAGCTGTCGGATAGAGAGACTTAAAAATGGGAACATCAGTCGGAAAAAGGTAGATTTCCTTCTCCAGGTCGGAGGGGAGGTCCTTCCTCAAGTGGAGGAGTTCAAGAAGCTCAGGATCTTGTTCATGAGTGAGGGTAGGATGGAACGGGAGATCGACAGGCGGATCGGAGCAACGGCAGCAGGGATGCGGATGATTAACCGATCTGTCGTAGTGAAGAAAGAGCTGAGCCGTAAGGCGAGACTCTTGGTTTACCAGTCGATCTACGTGCCGATCCTCACCTATGGTCATGAACTTTGGGTAATGACCAAAAGATCTCGGGAGGCACTCAGAGTAGAACCGCTGCTCCTCCACGTCGAGAGGAGTCAGCTGAGGTGGCTCGGGCATCTGGTTAGGACGCCTTCTGGACGCCTCCTGTTAGAGGTGTTCCAGACATGTCCCACCGGGAGGAGACCTCATGGCCGGCCCAGGACCAGGTGGAGGGATTATATCTCTCGGCTGGACTGGGAGTGCCTGGGAATCCCCCCGGAGTAGCTGGTGGAAGTGGTCGGGTGAGGGCCGTCTGGGCTTCCCTCCTGAAGCTGCTGCCCCCACGACCCGGGCCCGGATGAAGCGGAAGAAAATGATGACGGTAACGAAAAATGGGTACAGACAATTGTGTTAAACCCAGGAGTCACTGCAATAACTTTGGTGACCCTCTGACTTCTTTACTGTCCAGTACTTTGATTTACAACCAAATACCCTCATTGCTGATTTCCCTCCCATTAAAGTCTATTTTGGGTAGGGTGTTGCTAATTTGAAATTACGCTAGCAGAACATTACGTGTTAATTTTGCTCTATCACATATTAGCCAAGGCCTAATGCTAGCTATTGAAGTTGGTTGTTGAGATTGGCTGCCACTTAAAGGTGGCGTAGTCAGGAATCCGTTAAAGAAGCATCTTTTTTTTGTGGTGTATATACAAATAGTTTTTGATGACATTTGGTAATATAACGATATCGCTGTCTGTTTGTGGGCGGGGCTTGCTGGAGCAGAGAGGGAGGGGCTGAGGGGAAAACTGGTTAAGAGGGGTAGAGTTCACATTCAAGATTTCGCCTAAAAAACTGGAACTTCCTCAGATCCTGACTACCCTACCTTTAATTTTTTAGGATATTACATTCATGATTTACAGTCATTACCGATCTTGGCTGTACGAAGGGGTCGCCATGAAAACGTTTGGGGCTGGATAGAGTGTCTTAGCGTGTCGAAACTAACAAACAAAACCGCTGAGATTTGAAGGATTTCATAAACTTCCTCGGACAAAACCGGACAAGCCGGGACACCCTACAAAAAAGAGGTCATGTCTGGGTAAAACAGGACAAATGATCACTCTACATTGTTACAAAAATTCACGGGATGTGGGCGAAAGTCTAATCGATTTCTTTGCACCCAAATAACGTTATTACCTTATCTTTAAATTTGTGAGTCGGTGAATCGTATGACGGGAGGATTTGTCGATTTAGGGTTTCTGAAGGACGAGAGAGACAGGCAATAAATATGTTCCACACAGTTAAATAGCTAAAAGTTCAGTGGTTATATGAGGCGCTAAAAGCAGGCAGGTAAAATGCAGCAAAAATCACGAGCATGATGCAAAAGTCGAATAAATTCAAAACGTTCCCTAACTGTGAGTTTTCAGTGCATTTAGCATAACAGGAGCTGATTGACATTCTCATACATACAGTAGTGCTGAGTGACAGTACCTTGATACATTACAGAGCTTTACATCCATCACTTTAGAAGTCCACTGGATGGATAGAAGAGGGAGGAAGAGAGGAGAGGAGAGGAGACTGGGGCTGAATGGAGTGATAAAGAGGAGAGGAAAAGTTAAGGAACGACAAAAACACAAACTTTATAGAAAACATGACGTATTCACATGGCAGCCATTTTCCTGTGATGTCATACCGGGAGGATATTGAAACGAATCGTGAAAATCTGGCGAAGACATAGAGACACTTTTCACGTTTTGAGACTTAATTAGTAAAGTTACGTGGGGGTTCCACTGGCCCACCGGATCCGATCCTCCTCTGCCATCAGCGGAGAAACGCTTGCGAGATTACTGATATTTCTCGCGAGACGAAACCTTGTGAGACATTGAATGAGATCCGCCAATCGGTGGTGTTTAGAAACAACCACATCTCACAACCCTGGCCTCTCCTAGTTCAACATATTGACTTTATTTTATTTTGAAATTTACCGGATATTTTACTCTGTAGCTTATACAACTACCGCTCCTGCTCTTGCTGCGTTGCACTGAATTGATGCACCGTGTTGCATCGTCCGGCAAAAATAGGAGCGTTGCGTATCTGATCCGTCCACTGGAGCCGATCCACAGCAGAGCCGGATGGCGGACAGATTCTGTGGAATGACATACGTTGAGTGGAGCACAGCCGTTCCAGATCCTGTGGGTATAACCCGTGACCCCCAATTTCCACTGCATTCCTAACGGCTACGAAAGGCCGTATTTGCCGATCGTAGCTGATCGTAACCGTTCAAGTTAACGTGTCAATTTCCACCGGCTTCTTTCCACAGCTGATCGCAGGAGTTCTATTTTTCCGGACGCCGGAGCATGCCGGATAAATTCAGCGCAGATCATGTTTCACACCATGCAAACAGGCGGAGACAAACAAGTGAAAGGTTTTTAGACGTCATTTCACCCCGATGACACCATGGATGAGGAGATGCTGATTCTAGAAGTCTAGAAGTAGATTTCCTCCTCTGGAAGGACACAATCTACTGCTTATATGTCTATGTGTCTGTCTTTAGAGAGACAACTTGTTATCGCGTGATTGCACGTGAATCCGTGGGTTCTTGTGAGTTCTCGCAATCCCTGCTGTCCGTGATCCGCCACGAAATTCGCCTCACAAACAGATCCAGTAGGAATCGGCAGACGGCGAAAATCAACGCCATTCCGGATGCGGTGGAAATCCCGTGTGAGAGTTTAGACTCTTCCTGGTTAATATTTAGGTTAAAAAAACACAGATACAAAAAAACAGAAGCTTCACTTTAGTCTGTTTCTATTTTAATTATTCAGTGAAATAAACCAGAGAAACGACGAACGTCTTCTAACGATGAACTGAACAGGTTTTCTAAATGTTAGTTATACCTGCTTCCATGTAGGATAATACTTAATTATCTGTTCCGGTTTAATAAATCTCATTACATAACCACCAACTAGGAGCCGGTGTTTCTTTTTCGTGGGTCGTGTCACGTCTGTTTTTGCTCTCCATGTCGACAGAAGATTCTGTAAATACGGATCAAATCAGTCGTGTTCTCACCGATCAGCGCTCAGTTTTCCAACCTGAGTGTGACGTGATCAGAATGACTGCCGTGTGAATAAGGTCTGCAGAGGAGAGGGAGAGAAAGAGGGGGGGCGGAGAGGTCAAGTAGATCAGGTAAAGGAAGAAGGGGGTAGGGGGATAGAGGAGAGGAAAGGAGAGGAGGAAAGGAATGAAGAGAGAGGAGGGAAAAATCAAAGAAAGCATTTACAAAGACGTCGTCAGACCAAGGTAACCGAGGAAGGAGTGTTTGTTGGAGGAAGACGAGGAGGAGCAGGAGGAGGAGGAGGAGGAGGATGTAGAAGAAGGAGAGCGTGGTTTGAGAGTGATGAGTGTGGTGATGGGGAGGAGAGGAGACAGATCCCTCCATCCTGCGCGGTCAGAGAGTGAGGGATGAAGAGCAGGAAGAGAGGAGGAGGAGGAGGAGGAGGGAGCAGCAGTGTGTGAGTGCGGCAGCGTGTGCAGCCGCTGCAGGTGTTTGTGCGCTCCTCTCTGATTGTCTCCGTGCACGTAGGAGCGGTGCGTGTGCACGTGTGCGTGCACGTCTGTGGGGTGTTTGACCTTGCAGTGCAGCCGCAGACTGTCCCGTCTCTTGGCGCTGTAGGGGCAGAGCTCGCAGGTGAACGGACGCTCGCCCGTGTGCACGCGCACGTGCTCCACCAGCTTATTGGCGGTTCGCGTCAGGTGGCCGCACCGGTCGCACCGGTACTGGTTGCCTTGGCGATGACCCTGGAAGTGAACCAGCAGCTCCTGTTGCCCTGGAAACGACCTCTGGCAGATGCGGCAGCGATGCTCTGAGGTGCTATTCTCCGGCTGGGTTGGCATGGAAACTGACGGAGCGATGCCGAGGGTGGCAGTGGGAGGTGTGACGGGGCATCTGGGAGTCAGGAGGGGAAGGACGGGTTAATAACACACATTCAGACCACAAAAGTGAGGGAGAAAACACACACACACACACACACCGACAAAACTCAAACACACGTCAGAGCTGCTGAAACCCTGCAGACATGAAACAGTCCTGGACGGATTCAGTTTCAACACCTTAAAGGGATATTCCGGCGTGAAATTAGACCCCCCCTCCAGAGATTAATGTTGCCGACCGCTTGCTTCTCGAGTTATACCGACTTTAGTAACGACCGCAGGATAGAAATACAGAGAGCCACGTGCTCAACCAAAACGCCACTCTATAGCCGCTTGTTTGTAGTGAGACCTCAGGCCAGAGCATTACAGACTACAGCGGGGTGCCGCAGCTCAAGGAAGAACATTTATGATCATTTCTTTATCATTTCCTTGAAGTAATAATCACCATATTAATCATTTTGCTCTGTAGACGTGGTAGTTCTTCTGTCTTAGCGTCTCGGTCTGATTGTATTTCCATGAAGAAATGATCATAAGTGTTCTTCCTTGAGCTGTGGCACCCCGCTGTAGTCCGTAATGCTCTGGTCTGAGGTCTCACTACAAACAAGCGTCTGCTGGAAGAGAGTAGGTGAGTTGTGTTTAGTCTCTTTGCTAAAGAAATGAGTCAAAGTTAAAAAGATGTTTGGTGTCTAGTTCTATGTCTGTGACCCTACATGTCCTGTTGATGAAGTTAGGTGCTGTTCTGAGCATTATTCGTGGTTATAGAGTGGCGTTTTGGTTGAGGGCGTCGCTCTCTGTATTGCTATCCTGTGGTCGTTACTAAAGTTGGTATAACTAGAGAAGTAAGCGGTCGACAACATTCATCTCTGGAGGGGGTGTCTAACTCGCTGTTACGCTAAATTAATTTTACGCCGGAATATCCCTTTAAAATCCCAAATAGAAGTTGCTCTAGTATGTAAGACTCAGTTTCACCTCAGAGGGTTAAAAACTGACAATCACAAACAGCACATTCAACAGTGGGAAGTTTTGGTTCAGCTGTGTCGCTCTTTCCGGTACCATCTGGTTTTGACCTGTGGGGTTTACAATCCTGTGAGCTGCTCAGATCAAAATGAAATAAAGTATGGAGGCAGGAGGAAGGCACAGATGGAGAGAGGAGAGGAGCAGGTGTGTATATGCGTGTGTGTCTGAAAAGCCAAGGGACAGACTGAGCTCACTGAGAGAGAGCTCACAAAGAGATTTTAATTACGGGCTAACCTCATGTCTCCGCTGGCATTGGTGTTCCCATGTAAGTGTGTGTTGACGTGAGCCCTCATCTCAGTCTCCTGATTGGTCGAGTGGTCGCACACGCAGCAGTGCAGGGAGAATGAGGCCTGCTCCCATTGGCGGTGTTCAGTCATGTGACTTTGGAAGAGGGCACGCCCGTCCGTCTCAAACCCACAGACATGACACCTGCAGGAAACCAAGACTTGGAGTTATAGTTACCAGCATCCAGTATATCAGAGTTACCATGTCGTTTAACTCAAATAGAAAGGATTCCCACTGTTCTTGTTTCTGTATCAATACGGGGACCTTAGCGAAATTTACACCTTATGGGGACGTTCCGCAAATCGGTGCTGTTATGTTGTTTCTCACTCTTGTAATTGCTTGTTTGTTGGTATATGATCAAGGTCTGGCAGCAGGCGTTTCTGTCACAGTGTCCTCATTAGCGCTGTAGAACAAACGTTTCTGCCCCTGTCTGTTTTTCTATCAATGTGGGGACCTTGGCGAAAGAAACACCTTTTAAGAACGTTGTTGCAAAGTGACGAGAATTAGTGATTTCTCATTATTGAAAAAAATCTACTCACTCACTATAAAGTCAGAATACAAAGTGTGTTTAGAGGTCCTCATAAGTGTAGACTTACAAACACGCATGTGTCCTCGAGTGTGTGTGTGTGTTACCTGAAAAAGTAAGAGCGACCTGTGGCTTGTTCTCTGCTGAGGCTGGTTTTGGTTTCTATGAGGGAAAAAACAAAGAAACAGACAAATTATTCTGTTCGGCAAATGCTGAGACAAATCTCTGTCTTCCACTTTGTCATAGTTTACTTCAGAGTGCTGAAAAATCCTTTAATGATGTGTCCCTCTGGAGGTTATTATTCACAGACTCGTATGTGACTGTAGCCTGTGAGTGTTTGTGTTTAGTGGATTCACTTTAGCGGAGTCTTTACTTCACACCCAAAGGAGCAGTTCGGTGGCGGCGTTAATCCATAACACTCGGTAAATACGACCGTTAAAAAGTCATAATAATAAAAATAACACTGCTTTTAAATACAGTAGCGTGCTAAAGGGAGAAATTTACTTCAGATTACAAGAACTGATCTCAGCTGACTATTTAAGGTCCATTAGAGTATTTCATTTCAGACAATTCATCTGCAGGCGTGTGACTCTTTCTGGCAAAAATGTAGAGGTATGGCATCCAAAACATGTGTGTTTATATATTTTGTGCTACTGTTTATGTTTGATTTGTTTAAAATGTATGTCGTAGATAAAATGTGTCATTTTTTATTTATCATATTAGTGTGGATTTACATCCTCCAAGGACATGTTTGCAAAGTGGGGACGCTTTGTGGTTCTATGTTCCCTATTTAAGAAAAGGAACCCAAGACAGAGTCCTCATCAGTGCTGCAAAACAAACACATATGTGTACTTTTTAGGGTTTCTGTTGCTTTAGAACCCTAAACTCAAGGTAAGATTCACACTTATTTTTGTTTTTATGTTATTATTGGGACGTGTGTGATTTTCACACTTTGTGGGGACATGTTTGCTAAGTGGGGACGTTTTGTGGTTCTATGTTTGCTATATAAGAAAGGGAACCTAAGACAGAGTCCTCATGAGTGCTGCAAAACAAACACATGTGTGTGTACATGTGCATACAAGTACGTCAAACATACATATGTTTGGGATACTTGTACTTTTTAGGGTTTCTGTTGCTTAATAACTAAACTCAACAAAAAAAGTTTCACACTTACGTTTGTTTTTATGTTTTTATTGGGACGTGTGTAAGTTTCACACTTTGTGGGGACATTTTGCAATGTGGGGACGTTTTGTGGTTCTGTGTTCCTTAATTAAGAAAGGGAACCTCAGACCGAGTCCTCATGAGTGCTGCAAAACAAACATGTATGTGTGTACATGTGCATACAAGTACCTCAAACGTACATATGTTTGGGATACTTGTACTTTTTCGGGTTTCTGTTGCTTAATAACTAAACTCAAGAAAAAAAGTTTCACACTTACGTTTGTTTTTATGTTATTATTGGGACAGAGTCCTCATGAGTTCTGCATAACAAACATGTATGTGTGTACATGTGCGTACAAGTATCTCAATTATACATGTTTGAGATACTTGAAAAAAAGATTCACATTTATTTTTGTTTTTATGATATTAAGGGGACATGTGTGATTTTCACACTTTGTGGGGACATGTTTGCAGAGTGGGGACGTTCTGTGGTTCCTCACTTCCATAATTGCATGATTGAGAGTTTATGGTTAATACTGTGGGAAATATTTATCTTAGCAGTAGAAGCTGCATGTAAAACAAAATAGTGCAGCAGTATTAAATAGCATTACACCCCTGGGGGCAACAATACCCCAAAATAAAAAAGATCAAATGACTGCTTATCTGGATGTTTAATAATTGATTAAACTCAAATGAAGTGTTGTTCTCTGGCTGTAAAACAGCTGCTCTGACTCATAATAACATGACATCAGATTCTGGGATCAAATCAGATCAGTCACCTTCAGCCTTAGCTAGGTTGTCAGCGTCACTCCTCATCATTGTTTATTAGACGGGGAACAAAACAGCGATCTGCTCCGACTTATTTTTACTACTCTGAGAACAGATCGGTGATCGGCTCTGACTCAGCGTGTGATCACAGCAACTCTCCCAGAAGACGCTGATCGACATTCAGAGATCGACGCCTCCTCAAGCAGAGCGGGCGCAGCTGACTCTTCTCTCTGTGCCGCTGCTGCTGCTGCTGCTGCGTTTTTATCTAAACGCCGTGATGGAGCTTTTTTAGATACTCACTCTACTCCTACTGTATCTGTGTGTCCTTTTATGAGTGTTTGTGTGTGTGTGTGTTTTTTTTTTACCATGTGGAGGTTCCTGGGAGCTCAGGAGAGGGGAGGAGCGAAGAGGATCCACATTCACCTTCAAAACAGGACTAGAGGGGAGAATATGACACCAGGAGTCAGAACACGGCAGGGGAAAGGTTAAAGTCGAGGGCGAGGGCGAGTAGTCACCTGTTCCTGAGGGGCGGAGTCATCCTCTCGACCAGCCGACTGTTGGATTTACTGACTCTCTCTGAGGAAACACAGATCAGGAATTAGGGATCGGGAAAATTGGGATCTTCATAAAGATTTTCAGGAGGAGGTGATCGAAAGTCTCGGGTCTTGGTAACCACACTGGTCTAACAGAGCCTGCTGCGCAATGCGACGTCGTAATGACATCTATTTAACGTATTTTTTCGATGTCTGGACGTCATTTCAACGTCTAAAAGAGGTCCAATAATTACGTCTAAATCTCGGCTCCATTTTACACGTTATGCCGACGTCTAGATTTGGTCTTCAGATGACTTCCAAATTCTAAATGTCAGAGCGACGTCGGAATTTCTATCCTATTTTGAAGTCTAGATGTGGTCTTTGACGGACCGACCCAGTACTGACTTGATCTGCACGTCTCTTCGACGTCCGATGTTTGGTGGGAAGGTTTGACCCCTCAAATAATCACAGAAGATGGATCTAGAAAAGGCCTACGAAAAGGCCGTATCCGCCGACCTTAGCTAATCGTAACCATCGAAGTCAATGTTTCAATTTCCACCGGCTTCTTTGCATTCCGCTGCGGATCGTCGGAGTCCTGGCACTGGAGCATGCCGGATAAATTCAGCACAGATTAATCCGTGCTGGAAAGGAAGTCGGGCACAGACACAAAATAAAACATCCGGCTTCGTGTTTCAGG
Organism: Xyrichtys novacula; assembly: GCA_962446985.1. Lineage (NCBI taxonomy): Eukaryota > Metazoa > Chordata > Actinopteri > Labriformes > Labridae > Xyrichtys > Xyrichtys novacula. Next base: position 622,718 of record OY660886.1, read on the forward strand.
AGGATCGTATTTCACACCATGCAAATGGGCGGAGACGAACAAGTGAAAGGTGTTCAGACGTCATTTCACCCCAATGACACCATGGATGAGGAGATGCTGATTCTAGAAGTCTAGAAGTAGATTTCCTCCTCTGGAAGGACACAGTCTACTCTTTATATTGTTAGCCTCTGTGGCTAAAGACAACTCGTTATCGCGCGATTGAACGTGAATCTGCGGGTTCTTGTAAGTTCTCGCGATTACAGCTGTCCGTAATCTGCAGCAAAATTCGTCTTACAAACGGATCTGGTAGGAATTGGCATAAGGCAGAAATTGGAGCTGTTCCGGAGGCTCAAACATCTTGTATTCACTCTCCGTCTGGATCTTGATTTCCAAATCCAGACCTTCTTTGGACCAAGTTCCCGTTTGTTCCCGTCTTTTATAAAGTATTCAGTCGAGTACTAATTTGGTCTTTAAATTAAAAACATCTTTGTATTTGTTACCTGAGAGCTGGTGCAGCAGGGTGGACGCCAGATTCACCGACATGTCCTGCCACAGCACAGCGCGGAGGCACTGGTCGGCCATCTTGGCTCCAGAGTTGAACTGGTCCTCCGTCTTGACTCCGAAGAACAGCTGATCTTCTGTCTTCACTCCCGGGAAAACCTGATCAGCAATTTTGGCTCCAGGGATAAGCCGTGCCTCCATTTTGGTTCCTACAAGAACTTGGTTCTCCATCTTGGCTCCTGAGGGAAACTGCTCCTCCATCTTGGCTCCAGAGAGGAGAAACCGGTTGTTTATTTTGGCTGCAGAGAGCGGCCGCTCTGCAATTTTTGCTTTCAGGAGGCGACGTTCCTCCATTTTGGCTCCAGGTAGAAGCTGGTCCTCTGTTTTGGTTCCAGGGAGACGGTGATCCTCAATCTTCACTCTAAACTGAAACTTGTTCGCTCCAGAGATGAGGCTGTCCGCGGTCTTTGAGCTGGAAACAAACATGTCCTCGGTTTTAAGGCCATGAAGACACTGGTCGGCCATTTTGGCTCCTGGGTGCGTCTGCTCTCCGTTCTTGTTGCCACTGAGGACCTGGTCCTCTGTTTTCAGGTTGAAGTGATGGTGGACCTGAATCAGAGGAGGTGAGGTCATCTCTTTCGTGAGCGGTCGATCCCGCACAACAAGTGCGTCGACTTCCATCGGCTCTTCCTCTTCTTTGATCCTCACAGCGTGGATGTTTACTTCCTGACGCTCTGTGATTGGACAGAAATTTGTGTTTATTCCTCGATTTTTACTGCATTAAACTAACGCTGCGTTCCAGTTACCTCGGAAGTCGGAGATGGGAATGCCGTTACACCCGAGTTGACGGCGTCCCAGTTAACAAGTCAGAAAATCAAGATGGATGCCTACAGTTACCCGTTGTTAGCTGTTGTTTATGATTGTCAGCCGTCGTTAGCCATGGTTAATTGTCGTTGGCAACGCGTTCAAAGTTAGACGATGGTCAGTACAACGAGTACAACGACTTCAGGGGGGAGTTCCAGATAAATTTCCGACTCGGAGCTCGGAAATTCTGACTTCTGAATACAACTGGAACGCAGCATTCGTTGTATATAGAAAGAGGTCAGGGTTTAACCTGAAAGCACATCTCACGCACGACCCTACCTGCCAGTTTCCTCAGCATGTCTGACGCCAGGGTGTCCGTGGCGGCGTTGCTGTCAGGTGTGTGCGAGAGCGACGGCGGCTCAGGACTCGCCCCGGGACCGTCCGGTGAAAGAGCAAGGCCCGGCTCGTCCTGCTGACCGCCGCGCACCTCCGGCAGGGCCTCACGCCTCTGGAGTTCCACTTCCGCTCGCCCCCCAGGATGCATCTGGGCCTTCTGGGTGGCCTCTGAAGGGAAAGAGTTGATTGAAATTTAAACAGATTACAGTAGAGTTCATGTTACAGCCTGATAAACGCACTCAGCTCTCCATGAGAGGTTCATTACTCTGATATATTATGTAACTCTTCCATCATTTAGACTCCATGAGCGTCAAAAACTGTGATTGTTCGGCTACAGGTGCAAACTGATCAAGCCAAACTCAGTATCTAATCATGGTCAATATAACATCTATAGATGTAGAAACTGGACTTGTTCCAGTACAGGTACAGGTACACCTGAAACGTAATCACGATCAACATTGCCAGAATCGAAGGCTGTTGGGCTGTCAATGATAATCTTGAAAAGCAGCAGCAAGGAAAACCTTCCAGATCTACAGGCAGAAAACTCAAGTTGAGCCTGACTCATTGCTTGAAAGCCATTTGCAATTTAAAGGGATATTCCGGCGTAAAATTTAAGTTATGGTCAAACACACCGTAACACCAAATTAGACACCCCGTCAAGAGAGATGAATGTTGCCGACCGCTTGCTTCTCTAGTTATACCAATTTTAGTAACGACCGCAGGATAGAAATACACAGCGGTCTGAGGAGCCATAAACAAACCTCAACCAAAACGCCACTCTATAGCCACAAATAATGCTCAGAACAGCACCTTACTTCATCAACAGGACATATAGGGTCACAGACATAGTACTAGACACCAAACATCTTTTTAACTTTGACTCATTTCTTCAGCAAAGAGACTAAACACAACTCACCTACTCTCTTCCAGCAGCTGCTTGTTTGTATTGAGACCTCAGGCCAGTCTGTTACAGACTACAGCGGGGTTTCACAGCTCAAGGAAGAACATTTATGATCATTTCTTCATGGAAATACAATCAGACCGAGACGCTAAGACAGAAGAACTACCGCGTCTGCAGCGCAAAATGATTAATATGATGATTATTACTTCAAGGAAATGATAAAGTAATTATCATAAATGTTCTTCCTTGAGCTGCGAAACCCCACTGTAGACCATAACGAAGTTAGGTGCTGTTCTGAGCATTATTTGTGGCTATAGAGTGGTGTTTTGGTTGAGCGCGTGGCTCTCTGTATTACTATCCTGCGGTCGTTACTAAAGTTGGTATAAATTAAGAAGTAAGCGGCAACATTCATCTCTGGATGAGGTGTCTAACTCAGTGTTACTGTGTGTTTGACCTTAAATTAATTTCACGCCGGAATATCCCTTTAAGGACAGGGAATTTGAGCAACAATCAAACATATTTTATAAGTATATCTCATCATCTCATCTATCTTTAATGTAAATTAATGTGTAAATTCAGTGTCATATATATTTGTCCTTAAACTGTCAATCAAGATAAAACTGGTCGTCTCGTCTGCCTTGATAATTAATTTGATTATTTGTTTGTTGATTAAAATTTCATCAATTAAAATCAATTAATGATCAAAAGTGCTCTCAGAACTCTTTAATTAGTCGAGTGTGTGTAAGTGTGTGTGTGTGTGTTTGCGCTACCTGACAGTCTAATGAGGAGGTCGGACGCCATCTTGGTGCTGACATCAGGGCTGAAGAGAGAGGTGGCCGCCGGGAAGGGACTTGAACCCGTGGCGTGTGTGTCTGCTGTGTGATCAGCGTGCGTGTCTGCAGCGTGTGTGTCGGTCACACTCAGCGAGCCAGCGTTGCTGCCACCGGAGTGTGTGTTTGCGTGTGTGTTTGCAGGGTGTGTGTGTCGTTTGGCTGCATCAGAGGGAGGCTGCAACACACTCGACCCACGCTTCATTTTCCGGTGTGTGTGTGTGTGTGTGTGAGTGTGTGTGTGTGAAAGGAGAGGGAGTCAAAACTCAGAAGAGAGGAGGGCAAGAGAGAAGGAAGAAGAGGAGGAGGAGGAGGAGGAAGGCAGAGATGCTAAAATAAGACGAGTGTGTTTGTTAACATATGGAAGTGAGGAGAACATGGTCGAGAAATAGAAGGAGAAGAAAAGGAGGTGATGGCGGTGAAGGAGAAACTGGCGAGGGAGGATTTTTGGTTCAGACCGGGCTGTTGCTGCCTCTCATTGACCTGAAAGAGAGAGAGAGAGAGAGAGGGAGGGAGAGGAGAGACAGGAGCGGTGAGGACGAAGGGCGAGCGAGGACAGAGGAGGATGGAGACAGAGAGAAAGAGAGAGAGAGAGGGACAAAGGGAGGAAGGGTGAGAGAAAAAGGGGAGAAAAGAGGAGAAACATGAACAAAGTGGATCTGTGAATGAATTAATTATAGAACGGATGAGGCCCCAATAATAAGGGGATAAATCATTTTGCGTTATCGCCATGGTAACGGACCCTGCTGTGTCGTCTCCCGGCCTGACCTTCCCACCGACAAACAATCATCAATTATGATCAATGATCATCAATAAGCACTTCCACCTGCAGCCAGCTGGTCGTCCTGAACACTGTCTACTGATGCACTGAAACAGAATACAGGGTTAGACAGGTGAGCAAACACCTGTCCTTCTCTGTACCGATCCTGCTGTAAAGAAACACGTAATGAGACAAAAGACTAAAGTACAACTGCATGAGTCCTTTAAGAAAATTTAATGACTTAGTTTTACGTTGTAGCAACTGGGAAATTTTTTAAAAATGCAAAAAAATTTAATACAAAAATGTAACAAATCTAAAATAATACCACAGCTATCAAAAAATTTAAAAAAATGAAGTATTGACACTGAAAAATGCATAAAAATTTAATTCAAAAAGTAACAAATTTAAAATAATACCACACCTATCAAAAAATTCAAAAACATGTGTAACTATTGACATTAAATAATGCATGAAAATTTAACAAAAAAAATGTAGGAAAATTTAAAATAATACCACACCTATCAAAAAATTGTCAAAATTTTTGTAAGTATTGACATTGATGGATTTGAGCAAAATTTTGATAAGAAATATATTTAAATATTTTTAAATTATAATAAGTCCAACTAAAAAAATAAATCCTGTGATAAATTATTTTTGAAAAATAAATATTTGCAGCTAAATTATTTTCAAATTTTTAATATTTTTGAATTTTAAAAATTTAAAAAGTCATTTCTGCTATTGCTAGACTAGGCTGAAGGTAATGTTTCGTTAAAATTTTTTTTTGTTTAGACTTTTATAAAAAATGAATTACGAGAATTTTAAAAATGTGAATAAATAATTTAAAAAAATTAAATATTTATATATTTTTAAGTATACTAGGTTTACAGAACTGCTTCAAGGGAATAAATGCATATTAAATATTCGTTTAGATTTAAAAAAAAAATAATAATAATTACACAGAAATGTTGAATACTTAGTGAAATCTAAAACATGTTAAGTGTTTAAATTACATAAAAATGATGTAACCAGCAGCCTTTCCTTCGCCTCGGTTCACTCGCTACCCTCGCCGACCCCGTTCCTGCCTCCGTCTCTAGGCGACACGGTACCGGCTGCCGCATCCGCATCCCACGGGGGAGCGGAATGACCGGGCACCAGTTTTCTCCACAACACCCCCTCTCTTCCCCTCGGTGTCGGTCGGTGTCAAACCCCCCGGAGTCCCGCCGTTAGCTAGTTATCTCTCCCTCCCCTCTGCAACATGGCTGAACGACACTCAGACTCCCCGACACACCGAGTCAGAAAGTCATTTCCCGGTGAGTGAGGGAGAGAGTGAGGGGTGGCGGTGCTCCCTCTCCGACCGTAAGTCGAACCGCGGGATCAGTCATTATTTAGTTTTTTCCCCCCCTTCAGTCACCGGAAACGAGGGCAGGTGTCAAGAGCCCAGCCGTTACCCCCCACCTCCTCGCCCCCTCCCTCCCTCTCTCTCTCTCCCTCTCTCTCTCTCCTGCAACATGGCTGAACGGTAACCCGACCTCACAAGACCTCAGGAGTCATTTTCACGGGTCAGTTAGCATCGATAAGCTGACATCAGTCCACTACGGGACGGACAATTCTCCCCCGGCAGCCCGCCTCTCCTCCGTGACTTACCGGTACCAGGAGGGCAGGTGGTGGCGGCGGCGGTGGTGGTGTTGGTGCAGTCCGGGGCATAGCCTATATATAGACTATAGATTTCCTCCATGATAAATTCCCTCCTTTTTTCTCCTTCTTTTGTCACCTGCTCGGTTTCTCCTCCGGTTTCCTCATCCACGGTGAGGACCAAAACGCCGAGGAGATGATCCGTTTCTTCCCCGAGCCCGAGGATGACGGGTCGGTCACCGAGCAGGGCAGATGGAGGTTTCCGCCTCCTCTCTCTCTTTCTCTCCTTCTGTGTGTGTGTGTGTGTGTGTGTGTTTGAGTGTGTGTGTGAGAGAGAGGGAGAGAAATGCAGTGTGTCTCCGTCCACGCGCCGGATCATAGCACAAGGGCAGGACACGAGTGAACCCGTGCGCACGCGCCTGTACCCGCGCCAGAACCCGACGGGTACATAGAGTGAAAGCCGCGAAAAGAAACCGTCGATCGTCTGAAATCCTAACACTGGCGATATGCGAATAACAATAAGTATTCCTTTTAAATTGTAAGTAAGAAGGAGTCAAACTGTTGTGGTTTAATTTCAAACTTAGCCTAGTTCGATTAATTCTCGATTCATGAAGGAGCTACTAACGTTTTTGATAGCACTCGCTGAGATAGTTTCAATGAAAGCATAGGTCACAACTCAAATCGAAACACCTAGCTCCGAAGTAGCGCTACGTCCTCCGTGTGAGGAAAAGAAGAGGCAGTGTGTCTCTGTCCATGCGCCAGATCATAACACAAGAGCAGGACACGAGTGAACCCGTACATAGCTATACCCGCGCTAGAACCCGACAGGTACATTGAGTGAAAGCCGCTAAAAAGAAGCTGTGGATCGTCAATGCGTTGAAAACACTAAAAAAAATAAGAAGTATTCCTTTTAATTTATAAGTAAGACGGAGTAAACTGTTGTGGTTTCATTCCAAACTTAGCCTAGTTCGATTAATTTCCGATTTATTAAGGAGTTTACCAGCTGAGATAGTTTGAATGAAAGCATAAGTCACAACTCAAATCGAAACACCTAGCGCTAAGTAGCGTTAAGTCCTCAGTGTTAAGAAACAAAATGCACTGTGAACCCATGCGCACGCTCCTTTACCCGCGCCAGAACCTGATGGGTACATTTAATGAAAGTTGCGAAAAGAAACCGTAGATCGTCTATGCGCTGGAAATCCTAATACTGGCAATATACAAATATGTCAAATGTCAAACTTCGCCTAGTTCGAATAATTTCTGCTTTATGATGAAGTTTTTGAACTACTAACGTTTTTGATTGCACTAGCTGAGATAGTTTCAATGACAGCTTAAGTTGCAACTCAATTCGAAACACCTAGCTGAGGGTGAGTAGGTACTGAGTCCGTAAATCCTGGTTGTTGTAGTGCATATTTTTTAAAGACGGGATAAGGAGTCCGCACTATTCGATAAATATATTCAAGTTAGGGCACCACTTGGTGTTTCATGTTTCACATACTTGTCCACTGTTGTTGGTTGAGTAACCGGGAACTACGGGATGATACCTTTAGCTGCTAGAAGGGTTAACGCAATTTTTTCTACTAATCTAGAGAAATCATACATTTTCCTGGTTAAACTAAGCAAAAATACAACTTAAGTTACAACTATTTTCAACGTGGTTTAGTGTGAACTTAACACTCTAACTTAAAATAAACCTCATACTGGTACAACAGGCTATATGGGTCATAATACTTTAGGACATACTTGAAGTGGAAGAGCGTTTTTTTGTTTGTTTGTTTTGTTTTTTATTTTTGCGGTAGTGGCCTGTACATATCAGTTTTATTTGAAGTAGCTTTTGTACAAGAAAACATTAAAGTACCTGCTTTATTACCATTGACTGGGGTTTTTGGCTGGTAGTAGAGGTAGAAGTTATGATAGAAGTACCTACAGTCGCTGTAGTATCCTTAAACAGGGGTCTTAATTTTGTCAGTACTGGACAAAGAAATGTAGAAACACTAAAAAACGGTCATATTGCTGACTAAGAATGATTATACTTAAAAGTCGGTGACACAATTTGACACAACTGGTGATGTCACACACTAAAATGTTTACGATTACAGAAAAACTGTAACAACTGAAAGCTTAATGTGCAAACCGGTTAAAAATAGTCATCATGCACTCTGTCGGAGGTAAAAGAAGCTAAAATTGTTTACAGTAAGACACCTAAACGGGTCACGTTAGTTGCTAAAAATGGTTGTGACACATCTTAGAAGTTGTAACAGTTACATGTAAAAATTGGTTATTGCTACACACTAAAAATGTTCAACTATACAGACATTACATGGTAAAAAATGGTTACACTTACGACGCAAAAAAATGGTACCGGTATGGTTATGCTTGAAATGGTCATAGTTACACACTTACAGAGTTATTACACACTTAAATTGTTTTTTGTTGGACACTTAAAACTGATTTGTCCAAAAATATTTGTTGAATTATAGTTGTAGTACTGTCAGAAAATCAGAGAACTGTTAGTAGGTTGTATTGCAGTAACACAGTACTGTATATTTTAGGGGCTGTTATTTTTTAAATCAGGGTGCAGTGTCCTGTTTCAGCCTGCAGAGAGAGACAGAGACAAATGTCTGAATTCATTATCTTCGAGTACATGTAGTGAAATGTCACTGAAAACAAACACCGTTGGAAATGAGGTGTTCAAGGTACAAGAATATCCAACATTCTGGATCATCAGAAACATTAGTAGAATAATTGACTCTACGGTGTTGGTGTCTGTTTATTCACCACAGTCAACACAGCTCAGGTCAGAGCTCATAAACACACTCACACATGCTCACTACTTTTAACAGTTTATACCTGATTGTTCAGTTTTTCCTAATATTAAACTCAGCGACAGATTTAGGGTAGTAATAGGTAGTTTAGGGTAGTTTTATGCCGCTGTTCCTCTAACACCTGTATGTACCTGTATCCCACAAACACACACAATGTACACAAAAAAACTTGAAAATGATACAAATTAGCTGCTGAAACATCTATAGGATGTAAAATTGGCCATGGGGAGGATGGGATTCATGAAAGATGCAGCGCCAGTATGCCAATAATTGACTTGCACTGAAGTTGGTGCAACAGTCAATACGTTTACATCACACTTGAGAAAACCAAATTATCGCCTTATTCTGATTAAGACCGGACAACTGAAGGTCATGTAAACACCTTAGTCCGACTATAATCAGGGTTTGAGAACTCTGATTAAGACACCCAGATAATGCGATAGGAATTCGATTTTCTCTACCAAGTAACCAGCGTACTCGGACAATGCATATGCGCGTGCGCCATGCCCCCGTAACCCCGGAACAAAAACACCAGAGAAGAGGAGTAGCGTTCATCTCATCTGCAGAAAAAGTAGCACGTACGTACATCCATCCATCCATCCATTTTCTACCGCTTATTCCGGTTGGGGGACACGGGGGTGCTCGAGTCTATCCCAGCAACTTCGGGCAAAGGCAGGGGACACCCTGAACAAGTCGCCAGTTCATCGAAGGGCTGACATATAGAGACAAACAACCATCCCCACTCACATTCACACCTACAGACAATCTGAAAGTGGCCAGTTAACCTAACCCCACCTCTGAATGTTCTTGGGATGTGGGAGGAAACCAGAGTACCTGGAGTAAACCCACACAGACACAGGGAGAACACGCATACTCCACCTTCTTGCTGTGAGGCGACAGTGCTAACCAATAAACCACTGTGCTGCCCAGCACTTATTCTGATTAAGCTGTGCATGTAAACACACTGACCGAAGGAAGGATCAGAAGGATCCGAATCGGTTCTTACATGGTAAGATGGATCACAGACAACTTGAGCAAATTCATACGGCCTTTAAAGAATGACATGAATCCGTGGATCTTTGTGAGTATGAAGTGTTTGGATTGAATCTTTTTCTGGACATGGATCATAAGGACCCTCTCAGCAGCAGGAAAGGAAAGAACAACCTGTTTGAGTCTTCCCTCATAACCTTTCTGCCCCTTTTTGGATTCATTGAGTGACTTTTTATGGGGGCCTGACCCTCAGGTTGAGAACCGTGGGCCTATATTTAAAGGACAGTGATTCAAAGCAGATTTACCTCTTAACGATAAAACACTAACATGCAGCTCAAACATGATGCACCAGTATGAATAATGTATTAATGTCATCATTAATAATAAATCAGTCACAGGAGACGCTTTACTGCAGAATGAACACTTTGATTCTTTATGTACATTTAAGGGAATTATTTCACTGATAATAAACTTTAATGTAAGTGGGACTCCAGCAGCACAATATCAACTTTAAAAAAGTGTTTGAATATTTGTTTATTATCACTTTTACTTCTTGTTAAAAGAAAATGCTTCTATAAATTCCTTTAAAACTGTTATTGAACAGAATTTCTAGGCACAGCCGGGGGGTAGAGGGCGTCCAGTTCGGCAAGCAGAGGATGGCGTCACTGCTTTTTGCGGATGATGTGGTGCTTCAAGCTTAGTTGAGCAGTGACCTTCAGCTCTTGTTGGGGCGGTTCACGGCCGAGTGTGAAGCGGCTGGGATGCGAATCAGCAACACCAAATCCGAGGCCATGGTCCTCGGTTGGCAAAAGGTAGATTGCCTTCTCCAGGTCGGAGGGGCGGTCCTGCCTCAAGTGGAGGAGTTCAAGTATCTTGGAATCTTGTTCACGAGTGAGGGTAGGATGGAGCGGGAGATCGACAGGTGGATTGGAGCGGTGTCAGCAGTGATGCTGACACTTAACCGAAAGAGCTGAGCCATAAGGCGAGACTCTCGATTTACCGGTCGATCTACATGTCGATCCTCACCTATGGTCATGAACTTTGGGTAATGACCGAAAGAACAAGATCGCAGATACAAGTGGCCGAAATTGGTTTCCTCTGCAGGGTGTCCGGGCTCAGCCTTAGAGATAGGGTAAGGAGCTCGGACACTCGGGAGGCGCTCAGAGTAGAACCGCTGCTCCTCCACGTCGAGAGGAGTCAGCTGAGGTGGCTCGGGCATCTGGTTAGGACGCCTTCTGGATGCCTCCCGTTAGAGGTGTTCCGGACGTGTCCAATTGGAAGGAGACCTCATGGCCGGCCCAGGACCAGGTGGAGGGATTATATCTCTCGCCTGGCCTGGGAGCGCCTAGGAATCCCCCCGGAGGAGCTGGTGGAAGTGGCCTGGGTGAGGGCCGTCTGGGCTTCCCTCCTGAAGCTGCTGCCCCCACGACCCGGACCCTGATGAAGCGGAAGAAAACGACGTTGACGACGACTGTTATTGAGTCCAGATTTTAATCAAACAACCACAGTATCTTCACTTATACTCACTTAAACTGAGAGATAATTATTTAAAAAAAACATACTATTAAAGGCCATAAATGTTAAATAGACCTAATTTTAGTGGCAGATCTGGATGTGAGCTTCAGTTTTATTTACAAACCAAAGTGCAGAATTATATTTGATAGAATAAAAAGAGTCATTCAGTAAAATTATTTCAGTAAATCTAATAATAACAGAAATGAGGGGACACGGAGAGAGAGGAGGGGAGGAGAAATGAGGGGTGAGTGTTTGAGATCCTGGAGGGAGGCGGCTACAGCTGGTGTACATCCTGTTAGAGAGGGTGAATGTAGGGGGGCTAATCCCATAGAAATACAACAACTAGAGAGGAGATCCACCTCTTCAGAGCTGAAATCAGTTTCTGTGTCTATGAGGGTTTTATCCGATATGACAGAATATTCTTACAAAATCGTCAAATGCGAACTTTTCCATGTTTACACAATCAAAAATCTGAATCACTTGCAAATAAAAGCAGATAATGGAAGTAAGTGCAAATTAAATTATTATAGTCTAATGATTGATTTATCCAAATTACAAATGATCATCTGACTTTTAAAGATTTAAACATCATGTGTTCAGGGGTAGAACCCGCACATCTATGTACTCTAGCTCTACGCCCCCCTCCTTTCACATCCTGGACCCCCAAAATCCCCCCAAATTTCAAGCTCATCCGCACACACTTTGAACAAACTCTGAAGCCACACGGCTTCACCGCTCAGTGTCAGGATTTAAGGAGTCCATCACACACTCAGAGACACGACAACTAAACTGGAGGAGTGAGAGGGAGAGACGTATTTAAAAGTGCAGAAGAAGAAAAAGAAGAAGAAAAGTTGGGACATACTTGAGATCACTTCTACAGGTGAGGATGACCGTAATAAAATGTTGTTTGGTTCAATTGATCATTTATGGATTTAGTATTTTTCATTATTATTAGTTCATCTTGTTGAAAGTAAAACAAAAATTACAAAATTCAAAGGAAAGCCAAAAAAAAAAAGAAAATCTGAGAGTTGATTTGAGATCAAACATCTACTATAAAATTTTGGTTTATGTTGACTTAATGACAAGCTGTGAAAAAAGACTTTTTGGATAAATTCATTTAGTATTTAAATTTCTTAAGTCTAATTTATTGACAGTTTTTAGATGTTTCACAGATAAAAATAAACATCAGTAATCATGATTACATAAACCTCCCTCTGTTTTATTATGACTCCTGGATCTTTTATAATCATGATTGAAATCATAGTTTGGGTTTGATTGTTAAATACAGTTTTTTAAACATGCCTTTCAGAGTTAATGTTGAATGTCCAAATAGCAATAACAAATAACTATATAATACATGAGTTGATAAATAATAGAGAATTACTTTTTATATTGAAAGCAGAGAGCAGTGTTTTCATATAAGCTGAAATTTGTCTGATTTTTTCGTTTTCTTTGCTGTGGTCACGTTTAGAGATGCAGTTTACCCTCAACTGTTTTGGGGTGGGTGTGGTCTTGTTCTCATTGGCTCCGCCCACACTTGCATTCTCTCGTGGTGGCAGTAAATCCTCTTGTCATAATATGATCCCCGGTCACATCCGTGCTCAACCGCAGGACCCAGAGCACAGTCACACCACCTTGCGTACGTCCACCTCTTCGTACCTGCCGGGACAGCTGGTTACAGGTAATGTTTTCCATTAACATGATCATTTACCAGATTGATTAACCAGTTAAAGACAAAGTTAGCATAATTTCTACTCAAGGGGTACAAGAGACATCTGATGCCTTGAAAGGACAAACCATTCCGCTGTGTCTTGTTATTTCTGTGTAACATTTTAATTTTTTTGAGCAGCCCGCTCTTTCTGACTGTAAACAAAGCCGTTCTCCACCTCCCCAACCAGGGATCACTTTAGAGGACCAGTGTGTAGTAAACTGTCTACCCAGTAACATCTTATTTCATGTACCTGTATCCTCAGTAACTGTCCGGAGCTCTCGAGACTTCATGGGTTTTCTGCTCCAGGCCCGCAGTGTCGAGGGAACAAGAACCAGGACTGAAGTCGGGGCAATGGTTGGGGTCAAGTCTACAGATCTGGGTCCAGTGGTGGTGGGTGGTTCCTGGGTCCTTACCCCACCTGGCACACACACCCTCAGCTGCTTCTCAGGGGGAGACACCTTAACACACTCTGACAAACAGCTGAAGAGGAACCTCTCGTTTGTTTGGAAGGCTCCTGATGTGCCCATGGGGGATGTCAAGTTCTTGTAAGTAAGATTCAGGTAAAGGTTTAGGGTTTACATGGACATAATATTTGTCCTGATGCTAATTTGAGTTCTTGGTGTACCTTCTTTTCTGTAGTATCACAGTGGTGCAGTCTTACTTTGTACACTGGACAGGTATTGAGTCTACAGTGGTGCATGATGGGAGTCGTAGCCCCTGGGCTGAGAGAAACATAACAGACGTGGACAGAGACAATTCGGTATTTGCATCGGAAGATCAAGTAACTGACCTGCCAGGTATGCCGCTTGTGCTTTGTTAAATATGCCATGAAAATGATTTGAACTTATCTTTTTGCCTGTAGTTCAACATGGAAATTGTCTTTGGGGTTTATTATGTCAAGTCTAAAGTTTCAACTCCGTGCAGGCATCCTGGAACCAACAACTTCCTGCCTTTGTATCCACACAATCATAAGTAATACCTTGTTCATGTCTCACCTTGTTGTCCCACAGATCTCCAAGTCAATCAAGCATCAAACAAGCAAACAAATGAAATAACCGCCGCAGCTATCACCCATGGACCCCCTACAACAACAGGCAGAGGGAGACCCACAGACAAATCTCTGGAAACACAAACAAAAGTGACTAACCTGGTATCGGAGACAAAAAGTCCAGCAACTTCAGTTCCCCTAATAGATAATCACCTGACAAATCTGGGGGTGAACCAAGTGACAGAACAGGATACCAATGAAAGGAACTTCACTTTGACCATGGCCTCCCCTCTAACTGCCAGGAAAGCCGGTGAAACGGGAGCTACAACATCTCCAGGATCTGTCTTAAGTGTGACTAAAGAGGCAGGTACTTACACAGCAAGTCCATTTACCACCCAAGAGCCATCCACAACAACTAAAATTGAATCCCAAAGTTTTTCATCTGGGGACAAACCTCTGGAAGTCACTCGTCCAGTCTCAGACAGAGAAAGCTTTTCAACCTTGGCATATCTTGGGGTTAAAAATTACCTAAATAAGGAGGGTAGTGAAAAGAAAAGTAATCCAATCTTAGAATTTCTTAGAAATCTGAGTAAAGGCATTAGTATTGGCACATACACAACTTTAGGATCCTTGAGTATACCTGAGGAGGTAGGCACTGACAAAGAAAGCCCTATGACTACCCAAAGTCACTCATCTTCAACAAATAGTGGGGGCCAAAGCAACGACTATCAGGAAAAACGTACAGTGGTCACTAATCCAGTCCTGGAAATGAACTATTCTGCACCTTCGACAACACTTAATATTGACCATCTGACAAATCAAGTTGTGAGTGAAAGGGACTCCTCAGTGAGCACAGGATCTCCTCCAATTTCTACCACAGGAAGTGAAGCTAAGCCTTACACAACCACAGGATCACCCCAAAGTGTGACTGAAGAGGCAGGGGCTAACACAGGAAGCTCTGGGATCCCTTTTACCTCATCCAACCTCTTTCCTTCCAAAACTTCTTTATCCCCAGCTGACAGGAGACTGATGGAAAGCATCACAACTCCTTTGCCAGATATCACAAAGCAAACTTCAACCAGTCCTTTTCCAAATGCCTCCTTGACCCCCCTTGAGGATGGTGATATGGAAAGAGAAGAAACAAACTTAAATAATACAATACTTCCAACTGTTCCCAGGACAAAAGACATAACATCAAATACAACAATTATCGCCACAGTTAAGCTTTCAAACAGTCAAAGGTTTTATGTCACAAGTCCCTTAAGTCCCACAACCCAATATCCAGGTGAAGCACCAAAAGACCAAACAAGTTTAGCACAATTCGAGATCCAAAACAGTTCATCCCAACATTTGGGGAGTAGCCAATCTGAGGTTCAAATAAGTCTTACCAGGGATGGAATGGGTAACCAGTCCATGTCCCCGCCTCCAGATACTCACTCCCAAACCTCTTTACCTTTACACCAAGTTCAAACTTCTAAACCCAAACCTGGTCTTGGATCCTGGAGTGGAACCAGTCCAACCCTCCCCTTTTCCCAGACATCATCAAGGATGTCCTTTTTCAAGACCCAAACTTCTTCATCAAACCTTGTTCTCTCATCTAAACCTCATACTTTTCAGCATTTTATCCAATCTCACATAACAGCATCTTACCCCAGCTACAAGACTCCATCTGTTGAATTCCTTACTGACAAACCTTTCACTGTCCAAGAAAACCAGAACATTACAGACTTGGCAAAAATCCCGCCTGAAAATAGGCAATCAGGACTCAAAACTAGACCAACCCAGTCTCGCTTTCTACCAACTGCTTCTTTAGGCATCACTCCTGAACCGATACCTTTAATCAGCTCCCCCCGGGGTTTGCCTCAAACAATTCCAACTCAAACTCTGGGTCAAACTGACTTCATTCAGCAGAGTCAGACCCAATCTGATACTCCACTTAAGGTTTTGGGTATCTCCTCCCAATCATCATCCCAGAACTACTATTCTCCAACTGGTACTCTGAAAGTGTATACCAGTGGGTGGACAACAACTCAGTCCCCCACAACTTCCAGAGCTATCAAGCCTCTGACCTCTACATCAATGTTTGACTTAACCTCAACAGCTGGTAGAGAGTTTAAAGATCTTAAGTCTGATGCAAATACCAAGACCACAAGTCCAATATTTGCTTCAATTCTTCCCACCAATCCTCCTCCAATTCCAGTGTCTACCCACCTTCCTTTACCCCATTCTTCCAGAAATCCTATACTTGACTCCTCCTTTGCTCACCCCACTTCCAGGACTCCTCAAAATCCCACTCAAGGTCAAACCCCAAAAAGTCCCCCCTCTTTACCTGCCACAAAGAACCAACCCAAAACAGATCCAGCCTTTTCTGCTTTACCATCTGCTCCTCCAATCGCCACTCCTCCTGATCTTCCCTCTGTACAGCCTTCCTCATCTTCACCTCGGCCAAACACCTCCAAAACCTCTTCCAAACCTTCCTCAAACTCAGCCTCTTCAACTGCTTCTGCCATATCTCCCTTGACATCCAACATAAATTTGGCCTCTTCAGCATCTTCCTCTTCTTCATCTTCCTCAGCCATGTTGTCCACCTCCACCATCACTGGTGCATTATCTTCTACAATGTCCTCTTCTTCAACTTCTCCTGCATCTTTCTCAACCGGCTCATTATCTTCATCAACTGCTTCTTCACTGGATCCCTCATTATCTTATAACTCATCTGCCATGTCTTCTTCTGTAGCATCCTCCCAGTCCACCACCCCTCACCCAGAGCCCTCTCCAGCTCCCCGTCGCTCACTTTACAACAGCAGTACATCCACCTCCACCCCTCAAGAGCTCACCCTTGGTCAGAAATTGCCAATCCTGAACCATGTTGATACGTCTGATCCTGAGCCCAATCACAACCAACCCTCCCCAAGAACAGCAGTTCATCCAAACCCAGAACCTCATCCAAACCTTGACCCAAACATCAAACCAAAATCTGGCCTCAAATTTAAGCCAAATGTCCCCAATAGTGATACTAAACCAAAGCGCCCCTCCACTCCATCTTTAACTCCAGGGAAAGAAGGGAAGTATCCAGACATCGTTTCCAGGCACAGCACCTGGGAACTTGGCATGCTTCTTGGTTGCTCAGCCGGCTTGGGGATGGTCCTAGTGGTTGGGGTAAGGTACATGTACCGTAAGGCCTGTGGTAAACAGACAGGGGTGACACTGAATGACAGGGAGAGAGAGTACGGGAGAAGAGATAGAGGGCTGATCCACGTCCAGGAGTGTGGGGATCTGGTGAGGGTTCGGAGAATCAGAGACAACAGTTTTGTGCTACTGGCCGAGTATGATATACTGGCATCACCTGGAGACTGAACTATCTATTGAGATACTTTTAGATACACAATGAGGATCCAAAGCCAAGGGCACGAGTGAGTTACTGTTATTATATGCCTGTAGTTTAGCATGTTTTAGGTCAGAATGTACAATAAGATGTGGTCATTTAGGTTTCCCTGGGATCTAAGTCAAGTTTGAAGTCCTTCGACAGACCTTTGGTTCTGGACTAAGTATCTTGAGAAGTGGAAGGAACATTGTCATGACAGACATTGATGATATCAATGTTTCCCCTTAATGACTTTTTCAGCGAATATTTTATGAGCACCAATATCGGGCAAGAGTTTAATGTAAGATGTAGAGACAGATCTTGATCTGTTTGTGAGTTGTGAAACTCTGGGGCCAAATCATTTACTCTGAGACAGATTGTTAGCGAGTCATGTTCATTGTGCCCCATAGGAGATGCAGGAGTTTAACCATCTTGGTTCCAGTTTCTTTCCCTCTTTTTAAGTTGAACAAATGGGTTACTTGTGGCTGAGAAAGTGTCCTTGGCTAAATAATCCCCCCTGCGGACCTCTCAGTTTCCAACATGTTGAAAGAACAGAGACTGAAATCTGCTTTCTGACAAAAAGCTTGGACATTTCTCGACACGAGTTAAAATGACACACACCAATTGGTGGATGCCTTTTTTTATTTTGTTTTTAGAGTGCATCTGGAGGATAAATTGAAAATGCATTAACGCAAAACCCAGAAACGAGGATCGAACCAGAGCTCTGTGTCTGTAACACACGTATGAATGCAGGATTTGCATGTGAATAGATTTAACCAACGACTGCAGTGTGTATGTATACTGTTACTGGAATTTGGCACCATTAAGGATCATGAGCGTGAAACCGTTTTACCAAAGCAATACAATAGACTGTAAGTATCTGTAAGGACAGTCATGTTAAATGTCGAGTCATGGATGCACTTCAAAATAAAGATTATTTTTCTATGATAAATACAACGTTGTCCTTTATTTAAGCGCTTATAAATTACGGTTTTATGGATGGCAGTGCTGGATCCTGAGGTGCTGGAAACCACTTGGGTCTGGCTGTGTGTTAGAAGTGGCACCTAGCCTCCTGGGTTTGTTGGCAGAGCTGTTGCAGTTTTATTTTGTTATAACTTCATCCAAATGATGTGACAGAAGAGCCATCTGTCCAAAAAGAGTTGGGTCAGTAAAACTAAAGGCCTGCCAATATTTTCCTGGACTTTCTCCACATTTGATCGAACGGCAAATATAAAAATCTTCTTTCAGATCTTTTGGCTGAAGTGACCCCCCAAGAAGAAACACTCCAAAATGTGTTGAGTCTCTTAGGACGCAAGGGTGTTAAAGAGTTAGAAAGTAAGAAACACAATTACAGCGATGAAATCTTCAGAGGTTTTAAGTGTCTCAGGAAAAATAACTTTTCAGGTTTACGTCTTTTTACTCTTTTTAATACAAAGAAGAAAAGGAACAGACTCACACTTTTCATACTGAATAACATTTCTCTCAAATCGACAACAATCGCAGCGTAAACAGACAGAGGCGGACTGTAGTCTGGGCTGTAACTAGATGGATCCTGAAATGACCTTTGAGCCGTCTAGCTTTAGATAACCCTCAGAGTAACAGTCGGATTTATAAGAGTCGATTTTGTTTCTTTTTTGTGTTGTTTGATTAAATCAGTAACAGAACTATTTTAAAAGTGACCATTTTGCAAACTCAAGCTCTAGTATTTTATCAAACTCTCCTTAAACTGGGGATTTAGGAGCTGCATCTAGCTGCCCTATGAATGTACGTCAAAAATTTCCCCGTTCTTATTCTTAGTTTTGGTCTCCACCACCCAACTGTGCAAGCACTGCTCTTTAGGTGAGACACAGCTAGAGACCAGCGGGTGATCAGAGTCGATATTTAACACCCAGAGAGCCTGATGAGTCACAACTACATAAATACTGGACTTGATGCACAGATGAAGAACTCACAGTTCTTCATGGTGATGTTCCTCTGTCTGTGCTTCACTTTTATAAGCTGGTGTTTACAAAATTTAAACTTTTAGGATGTACCAATCTTTTGTTTGGAACCATCTATTTGGAACCAATTATCTTTGATCTTAGAATTCTGACTTTGATCTTAGAATTCTGACTTTGGTGTCAGAATTATGGCTTTGACCTGGATAATCAAACTTCTCATTTAAAGGGATATTCCGGAGTAAAATTAAGTTAGGGTCAAACACACCATAACACCGAGTTAGACACCCTCGCTTGCTTTTCTAGCTATACCAACGTTAGTAATGACCGCAAGATAGCAATACACAGTGGTCTGAGGAGCCATAAACAAATCTCAACCAAAACGCCACTCTATAGTCACAAATAATGCTCAGAACAGCACCTAACTTCATCAACAGGACATATAGGGTCACAGACATAGTACTAGACACCAAACATCTTTCTAACTTTGACTCATTTCTTTAGCAAAGAGACTAAACACAACTCACCGACTCGCTTCCAGTAGCAGTAGTTCTTCTGTCTTAGCGTTTCGGTCTGATTGTATTTCCATAAAGAAATGATCATAAATGTTCTTCCTTGAGCTACGAAACCCCACTGTAGTCCATAATGGACTGGCCTGAGGTCTCACTACAAACAAGCGGCTGCTGGAAGAGAGTAGGTGAGTTGTGTTTAGTCTCTTTGCTAAAGAAATGAGTCAAAGTTAAAAAGATGTTTGGTGTCTAGTACTATGGCTGGGACCTTATATGTACTAACCTCAGTAGAACATGGTGTAGTTTTGTTCAGTAACAGAACCCCATTGGAAAATTCGCTGATTTAACTTTCCTGTGCTCTTGTTCAAATATATTAACACGACAGCACATAAATCCATACCTGTTAACAAAATCATGATTTTATTGATAATTCGGCTCAATAAAAACACCTTTAGAAACGCCCCGCTTAAGTTTGTTTTCTTAGGAGTCAGAACTTTGAATATAGTACTATGTCTGTGACCCTATATGTCCTGTTGATGAAGTTAGGTGCTGTTCTGAGCATTATTTGTGGCTATAGAGTGGCGTTTTGGTTGAGCGCGTGTCTCTCTGTATTTCTATCCTGCGGTCGTTACTAAAGTTGGTATAACTAGAGAAGCAAGCGGTCGA
This sequence comes from Xyrichtys novacula, assembly GCA_962446985.1. NCBI lineage: Eukaryota > Metazoa > Chordata > Actinopteri > Labriformes > Labridae > Xyrichtys > Xyrichtys novacula. The sequence continues at coordinate 643,026 of OY660886.1, forward strand.
CAACATTCATCTCTGGGTGTCTAACTCGGTGTTACGGTGTGTTTGACCCTAAATTAATTTTACACCGGAATATCCCTTTAAGTCATATTCATCTATCAACCCAACACCTGCATCAGTCTGATCCATTTTGAGGCTGTTCTAGGTAAGTACCTGTAGTGATACTCAGCATTGGCACTGACTCTAAAGTGTCCTTATATCCACAGATACTCAGTCCAGAGTCCTTTAATCACAGTTGCAACTCTGATTGGTTGTTTTCTTGTGCTTATACACGGTTAACTGATAATAAAAGTAAGAAAGGAAATGTGAACATGATAATTTTACCACCTACTACATCACAAACACAATATAAAGTTGCAGAACCGTAAATATGACCTGTCGGTATGTAAAGAAGGTGCAGATTTGTCGGAAAAAGGTAGCAAAGCCCTTCAATAGCCCCCAAAAAACAAAGGTTGTTGTGAATCAGAATTAACGTTAAACACTGTAACATGTAAGGCGAAGTCGTGTAGCAGTCAGTGATTCATAGAAATACTACCAAAGTGCCCCTGAGCAGAGTCATGCCCTTGTTTTGTCCTGTCTTCATGTGGTCCATTAAAAAAACACTAAAAGACAAAACCGACGAGGAAATACTGTGGAGAAGTTGACGATCTGTTGTCTTCTATAGATAATAGCATGACAGGATATCTTATTTCTCTTAAATTAGAAAGTCTACACAATCATCTGTTTTACACTTTCCTTATTTTTGGACAGATATAGTTTTTGTAACGAAAGAACCGTCTCATCACTCAGCATTAATTTGTTTCCATCAGGATCAAATCTGTAACAAACTTCCACGTTTTCTGGCAGGAACAGCCTGAAGAAAGACCGAGTAGAAAAAGTAGAAAACAGCGAGAAAAATTAAAAAAAAGGATGGTCCCAGTAACTCCACCGCTTCTGCTCCTGTAAACCCTCCTTCTGTTTGCAGGATCTATCAGGTCGCTCATATAAAAATAGATCTTCATTTTTCATTCTTTTGAAGTAGAAAAAGAATTTATACGATGGAGGTTTGTCATAGTCTTTGAAATGTGAAGTATAAACGTGACGGGAAGGTGTCCGACCTTCTGTCACTGAGGTCTGTGTTGTGATAAGGCACGTACTACTGTATCCCTCCGCAGGGCTCCATCTCTCCAAAACTCTCGTTTCCTTTCGGGTCAGATGGGCTGAAGAGTCGACAGTTTCGCCGCCTGAGCAGAAAGAGAAGAAGTGACAAGAGTTAGAGAGAGAGAGAGAGAGGGACTCAGAGAGGAGGGAGAAAAAGTTCAGTGTGGGTTTAAACGTGCGAATTTCCAAAGGGAGTTTGGTGAAGAGGAAAAAACAACCGCCACCAGCAAGAAATTAAGACAGATTATATTTCAGTCCCACAAAGAAATCAGGGAAATTCGTGGTTTAATTAAAGGCAGAGTGTGAGTCTGAACAACAACTGTACCTCTGAGCTACACTGGAACTACTTCAACTCATCGTCCTGGAAAAAGCAAATAAATCACTCGTCAAGACGTCGAAGGAGGCGGGTTGGTCGCAGATCCAACTCAAAAGTTCTCGGTGCCAAAGACCCAAAGAAAATGACATCATGGCGGCTACGGTCGGTGCCAGTTTGTTTGTGTAAACCACTTCGCCACTTACAGAAAAAACATTTGGCTCAGTATTGGAACGAGTTCTCCTGAAGGGCTAGCCGAGTTCATTTTGGTGTTTTTCTGCCTCTACATTCAGCTTTACTGGTTTAATACTAGTGATGGGAAGATCAGTTCTTTTGACTGAATCTTTAGAATCCGTTCATTAAAACGATTCGTTCACAGAATCAGTCAGTGCTGAAGTCACAGCCTCGTTCACTGGGTGACTCATGAAGAATCACTCCCCTGCCCTGAAAAACTCACCTCTCTGTGTGTCGCCGTCGGCGGGACACAACACAAAAGCAAGCAGCACGTCGCTAAACGAGCACGATTCGTCGCAGCTGTAGCGGGGATTCCGATACTTTTAAAGATATCGAATATCGTATTTCTTTAGATCGTCTGAAATCAAATCCTTCTTACAGGAAAGTTTAAACACGTGAATTAACGTTAAGGTGCTATAATGACCTGTTTTATCTTTGCCTCAGTGAACGAGAAACGGTGCTCGGCAGTTCGTGAACGACGCCTGAAAAAAGTCATTCGGAAGTCGTTCGTTTCATTCACAGTCTGACTGATACATGTCGTTCATTCGCTGTGAGCAAATCACGAGACTCCGCCCGCTCGCTCGCTCGCTGGCTGGCCATGTGTCGCTGGCCAAGGAGTCAAAGGCGGCAGTTCAACTGAGCTCAACTGAACCGAGAAAGGAACGAATCAGGTCTCAAAGTGATTCAGTTCACGTCGTTCACTCAGCAGTTCTTTCAAACGAAACGTTCATGAACGACACAACACTAATTTATAACCCCCCCCTCCAACCTTCCTTCAATAACATCCAGACAGCCAATCAGTGCAGAGCCTCATTATCATAGCATCCCTCCCACTCCGATGATCACCATATGCATAATGAGGTTGGAAACTGAGAGGCTGCAAATCCAACTGAATTCAAACCTTCCTTAACAGACAACTAAGACAATATAAAAGATTACAGTCCCATTAATGTGTCTGAGGTTGTCCATGAATTCACAGCAGAGAGGTTAGCACAGGAGTCTCATAGATTGTGTAGCTGACAGCAGGGGGCGCTGCAGCAGTCTAACACGGTCACCAGATCAACACAGATTTCAATTTGATTATTAAAAAAAGGAGAAATTATCAGTTTGAATTAAACGTAGAAAGTTATTCAGTTTGTTTGGTAAGTTTTCTACTCACAGTGTTGGAACGCGGCCCTATCTCAACAAAAGACTAGACTGTAGGAGAGGAGAAAAGGTGCGGAGGTTAGTGTTGGAATGCGGCCCGCTAAGTTCTGAAGACAAGGTTAGTGAATAAGTCATGAAGTCTTCAACGAGAGCAGGTTTGAGTTTAAACAAGCGGAAATACCCTGAGGATGAAAAATGAAGCAAAGGTGAAAGTACAAAAAAAGTTGCAGTTCATCAGGTGACCACCAGGGGCTGAGGACAAAAGTGCGTCATTCCCCATTGAGCCCCATGTTAAAAGAACCAACTTTACAACAGAAATAAACAGGTTCACAGTCAGATACAGACAAATAAAGTTCGTTTCTTCGTTTACGATAAAAGCATCTTTGTGAGGGAGGAGTTTTTCCAAGAGTGCCTACCTTCTGTCGACTGGTCATCCAGGTGCGGATTGTCGGTACAAGGACGGAGCCCAGCAGAATCTGAGCCGGGTGGTAGATCAGCAGAGGGACTGATATCAGAGAGAGATGTTCATAACCCTCGAACACGATCTTCAACATGGGGATACCTGCAGAGAAAGACGACGAAACCCTCCACTGTTTCTGTCGTCTAAATCAGAGTCTTTTATACGTTTGTGTGTTTGTGTTTGTGTTCATACCCAGAGTGAGAGACTTGTGTGTGGAGCAGAACATGATGGCCACGGTGTCTGCGGGGCTGAATCCTGAGCCCGACCTGCAGAGACAAACATGATCAGAGAGTAGGTGAGTTGTGTTTAGTCTCTTTGCTAAAGAAATTAGTCAAAGTTAAAAAGATGTTTGGTGGCGAGTTCTCGTGTTGTAGTTCTGTAGGAGGCTCACCTGGTGGAAAAGGCAAAGGTGAGCAGCATGAAGCTGAGCTGGAGGGAGAAAACTGCAGAAAACAACCAGAGACAGACTTCAGTGAGTGAAACGTGTTTTTTTAAACTCCTCTGCATTCACTGACCACACACAGACAGACTGTTACTGACTGATCAGGACCACCAGCAGCAGACTGGTGGGGTCCAGCTCGATGTTGGGGTTACTGAAGGTGTCGCAGAAGGTGGTGTAGATGATCATGAGGAGGACGGCGCTGCTGACCACGCCAAACGGAGGCTTCCGGCGCTCCAGGTACTCCCTGAGGAAACGACGACACACCTGCACGCGGACGTTAAAACACCTGTTATCAGCGCGTGTTACCTTCTGTTAAAAACACCTTTAACGTGGATGTGGACGTCCGTACCTGACCGAGGATGAGAGGAACCACCACGGTCATGAAGAGCTGAGAAAAGATGGAGGAGAAAGGGACGGAGGAGGAAGAGCCGAGCTGGAGGAAGAAGAACAGGAAGTTGATACTGGACTCCAAAATTGAGGTTCCATTTTCAACAATCAATAATACAAATTGATTTTAATAAATGAGAACAGAATTAATCAAGATAGACGAGGATAAAGTCCAACAAACTCAACAACTAATGCTTTAACCCTTAGAACTCACAGCTATATTTTGCTATTTTTGGTCTGTCTGTTTTTTATTTTTGACAAAATCTATGAATCTTTTTTTTTCAGGACAACCTCAGCTGTCAGATTATGGAGCAAAAATGATGTAAAATGAGGGTTAAAGAGCTTGGACCTGATCTTTGCAGGAAAAGATGAGAGTCAAAGAGCTTGGACCTGATCTTTGCAGGAAAAGATGAGGGTTAAAGAGCTTGGCTCTGATCTTTGCAGGAAAAGATTAGGATTAAAGAGCTTGGACCTGATCTTTGCAGGAAAAGATGAGGGTTAAAGAGCTTGGACCTGATCTTTGCAGGAAAAGATGAGGGTTAAAGAGCTTGGACCTGATCTTTGCAGGAAAAGATGAGGGTTAAAGAGCTTGGACCTGATCTTTGCAGGCGAAGATGAGGGTTAAAGAGCTTGGACCTGATCTTTGCAGGAAAAGATGAGAGTCAAAGACCTTGGACCTGATCTTTGCAGGAAAACATGAGGGTCAAAGAACTTGGACCTGACCAAAAAGACATTAAAATAAACCTGCAAATATTTGACTGAGGGAAGAAGTGCAAGTTTGTAAATCTTTAGGATCCGGTTCACTATGAATATGGGATTGCCAGTGATCCAGTGGAGTTTTAAGTGTTAATATTCAACAACCTGGAGCTTCGGCGTCCTTCACACCATAAACTAACACTCCACCTAGTGTTCAAAGATGGAATGACACCCAATATATGTGTCACACTGTGTTTCCTGAGTTTCAGTGAACAATAGGATTAAAGAAAATCTCTTTCTCAGCAGAGGAGTGCCCTCAGACTGTGTTTAACGTCGTGTGTTTTTTTTAGATGTTCAGTGAGACTCACAAAGAGCAGCAGCAGAACCGGAGTCACGACGATTCCCTGCAGGACAGAGAGACGTGATCAGAGCGTTAACTTCCCACGCGTTTCATAACTGAGACACTTCTTTAAAAGAGGAGTTTAGTTAACCCACCAGGAAGCTTCCGAACGCTGAGTTAAAGATGGCTGCAGCCTGAAAACACACACACACACACACACACACACACACACACACACACACACACACACACACACACACACACACTCAGTTACTGCATGACAAAAAAGACTGGGATTATTTGGAGGTCATCTGAAGCTCTGCTGCTGCTGCTGTGAGTGTGTAACCTCGTTGCCTCCGACAGCCTTGGTGAGGATGACTGCGGACGAGACCGGAGGGGGCATGCAGCTCACCGTCTGTAACCTAGGCAACAACAGGATAAAGAGGAGAGTATGAATCTTTTTTAACTGGCGAGAACATTTCTCTTCACTCTTTCTCCGAGAGGGTCAAAGGTCGGAGTCTGGATTCACGCAGATCCTCTAAAAACGATTAAAACTTCATTTATTACGAGGACAGGTGCAGAGTGAGGAGTTTCTAAAGACGTAAAAACACCCTAACAGTTCGGTTTTAAAGGAACCAGCTGTGAAATTATTGAATTAATGTTGTTTATCTGCTCATGTGGTGTAAACTCGTCCCTTTAAAAACGTCTCAGCCCTCACAGATGTCCTCGTCTCTCCTGAAACATCCGTGAATGTGTCTCTTTGTCCCTGAACATACCTCTGCTGCTCTCAGGTGGAGCTCGGAGCAAATAAAGGCCGCCATTCACACACACAAACACGAACACACAAACACACACACTCCCTACCCTCTGAGCAGCCATTGGTCGATGGCGGTCAGCGTGAGCACCCTGAGCAGCAGCCACACGGCGAGCGGGACAAAGACAAGCGTGAACGACTGAACGAAGAGGTGGAGCCGGACGTGGAGCAACGCGCTGGTCAACTCCTGCAGAGACACGAAAAACACAAAGATCAGGATTCCACCGCCAACGTTCAGTCATGTGTAGGGTTGAAAAGGAGCAGAAAATTTCTGGTACATTTTTGGTAAATTTCTAATAAATTTCCGGTAAATTTTTGGTAAATTTCCGGTAAATTTCTAATAAATTTCCGGTAAATTTTTGGTAAATTTCCGGTAAATTTCTAATAAATTTCCGGTAAATTTTTGGTAAATTTCCGGTAAATTTTTGGTAAATTTCCGGTAAATTTCTAATAAATTTCCGGTACATTTTTGGTAAATTTCTGGTAAATTTCTAATAAATTTACGGTAAATTTCTAATAAATTTCCGGTAAATTTCTAATAAATTTCCGGTACATTTTTGGTAAATTTCTGGTAAATTTCTAATAAATTTCCGGTAAATTTCTAATAAATTTCCGGTAAATTTCTAATAAATTTCCGGTAAATTTTTGGTAAATTTCCGGTAAATTTCTAATAAATTTCCGGTAAATTTTTGGTAAATTTCCGGTAAATTTTTGGTAAATTTCCGGTAAATTTCTAATAAATTTCCGGTACATTTTTGGTAAATTTCCGGTAAATTTCTAATAAATTTCCGGTAAATTTCTAATAAATTTCCGGTACATTTTTGGTAAATTTCTGGTAAATTTCTAATAAATTTACGGTAAATTTCTAATAAATTTCCGGTAAATTTCTAATAAATTTCCGGTACATTTTTGGTAAATTTCTAATAAATTTCCGGTAAATTTCTAATAAATTTCCGGTAAATTTCTAATAAATTTCCGGTAAATTTCTAATAAATTTCCGGTACATTTTTGGTAAATTTCCGGTAAATTTCTAATAAATTTCCGGTAAATTTCTAATAAATTTCCGGTACATTTTTGGTCAATTTCTGGTAAATTTTCTGAAGCTGTGAGGAGGTACCTCTGTTTTCAGGGACAGGCCGCTGTTGAAGAAAATGAGCGAGACAGCAACATAAGCGATGGTGATCTCCGGCCTTAAAGGACCTGGGGAGGAAAAAAGAAGAAAACTGCTGAATATCATGTCAGTGCGACGGAGTATTAGGGCCACGTTAAGAAGTAAAAATGAAGATTTCGAGATTAAAGTCATTAATTTAGTAGAATAAGTCATTACTAACGATGATGAAGTCATAATAAAATAATTACTTAAGAGAATAAAGTCGTAATCAACTACGACTACGACTACACTTATGATAATGTGGTGCTGATGTGCCAAAAGATGAACTGTCTCCTTGTTTGACAAACAAATATTAAAGTTCATTTTCACAAAATGCTCCATCGCTCTTATTTCAACAACTGTTAGAATATAAGAACTTTATTACAACTTTACTCTAGTAAATGATTACTTTATTATGACTTTAATCTCCTGAGTAATTAATTAAATACGACTTCATTCTCATAATTAATGATTTTATTACGACTATTTTCTCTTAAGTAATTATTGTATTACTACTTTGTTCTCGTAATTACTTTATTACGACATTATTCTCGTAATTACTTTAAATAGACATTATTCCTGTTAGTAACGACTTTATTATCATAATTACTACGACTTTACTCTATTAATTATTGATTTTATAACATTATTATTCTTGTAAGCAATTACTTCATAATGACTTTTTCTCTTAAATTATTACTGTATTATGAATATATTCTCATAAGAAATGACTTAATAACAACTTTATTCTCATTAGTTATTACTTTATTACGACTTTATTCTCATAATTATTGATTTTATAACATTATTCTTAAGTAAGTAATAGTAAGTAATAAGTAATTACTTCATTACGACTACATTCTTGTAAGTAATTACTTTATCGCGACTTATTACTTATTATTAGATTTTTTCAGATACAATAAAATATGGAACAATACAGTCTGATATTATGATACTTTATGTTTAGATTTACGACAGGTAATTGTTTCTTTTTGGGAAAGTTCCTCTGGACCAACATGAAGCTGGATTTTCCAAGCAGCTCCCTGAACCAGTCAAACATAATAAAAACATAAGAACTAAAAATGTTCTCCATGTTTTTTTTTGTCTGGAAAAGGTTCAAAAACTCTGACGGATGAATTTAACTAAACAGAGCTGAATTTTACAAGCAGCGCCTGAACGCAGCGTCCTGACAGTAGGAGCACAGGAGTTTATCTAATCTCCAGGAGGAGATAAGAAGGTGTGAGAGCTGATCTCTACTGATCATCCTCTCTGATTACAGAGGCTGTTCATCAATGAAGAATCAATATTATCACACCCTTCACTCTCTACCTGAGTCACCGAGCTGGAGTTAACCAAGAGGACCACACCTGAATCAACTCTGCTGCTGCTAAACTAACAAGGGAGGGAATAAAGACATAAGGATGTATGGATTAGGAGAGTGGGATTGGACATGCGCACAAAATGAGGAGTGTGTTCGTGTGTGTGTCCGCGCGTGTTGACATCAGTGGTAGTAATGCAACGTGTCACTAAGGAGCCAGGTAACACACACACACACACGCTCACACACTCACACACACTGGAGCCACTGTGAGGGAAACCCAAATACTGATACTCCATTCGAAATGAGGGGAGACAACCAAACCTTCTTCAGTAAACTTTAAAGTTTATAACACTCTTCTATTTTAGCAAAAAAAATTATGAGCTAAATTAAAGTCAATAACTTCGATTAAACATGAGGATAAGGAGAATAATTCGGCTTGAATTTATTAGACATATTAAAACGTCTTCCGGTAGAAATTTAACATTTTAAATATTTTTTCGCGTGAATCCAACCGTCTGCGTCTCAGGCGCGAATGGCAAAAACGGAACAATAAAGAGTCAGAAATTAGCAATTTTAATAAAATTAAGAGGATAGTTCATGGATTAATATACGCCGAATTTATTTTGTAACTCTTTACTGTTAATTAATGGTGTGATATTTTACTCTGTGTGATCATTTGAAATCTTAAATTCATGCTGATGATAAAAGAGCGAAATTCTTTTCTAACCTGGTGTGAACATGAGAGAAGTTTCTTCAGTTTGTTTCGTGTTTATAATGAAGATAATTTGATGAGTCTGTGGAGAAGTTTAGCAGAAGCTCCAAACTCCCCCTCACTCACTCACTCACCTCCTTTGACACCGACGCTGGGATGCAGTTTGGCCGATAAGATGACCACAACGATCCCGATGATGAACCACTCTTTCCGGATCCTCGCCAGGAGGCCCATCCTTCAGGCCCGGGGTCCCCCCGCTTCACTCCGCCGGTCCCCCCGGTCACACCAGCCGGACCGAAGTTTGTCCAACTCCTGAGCGTCTTCTCTGGAGGATTTCTGCCAGAAAACAGGAGCAGAGCAAACAGGGACACTTCCGGACACATGGGCTAACAGAAAACCGTAAACAATAAAGTAGAGGCGCATCATTTTTTCCCCCTACCGTAATACACATAAGAACAGCGTAGTATAAAGGGCACGTTTAGGAAAATAAAATTAAGACTTCGAGATAAAGAATGATTTAATTAATGATTATTAAATGATTCTTATTATTCTTGAAAGTAACAGTTTAATTATGACTTTACTCTCGTAAAAAATGACTTTATTCTCAAATATTTAATTACGACTATATTCTCGTAAAAAAAGTTAATACTACAACTTTATTCTCTGAAACATGATTTTATAACGATTTATTTCTAATAAAAATGGTTTTTCTACGACTTTTAATCTAGTAAAAAAAAGATTTTAATACAATTTTATTTTCGTAATTACTTTTTTACAACTTAATTCTCAATTAATATGATTTTATTCCGACTATATTCTCGTAAAAAAATTTTTTTACAACTTTGTTTTTAAAAAAAAGATTTTATTTCGACTTTATTCTCAAAGAAAAAGGATTTCATTACAACTTCATTCTGCAGGAAAAACCTTTAATTTTCATCATGTTTGTATAAATGAATATTTCTGGTCTGACAGGCCACAAATCCCTGAATTAGACTGGTTTTTGTCGTCAGAAGAATACTAAAAAAAGACGATTGAATGTGATTTCAAAGAGCTTTTAATGACTGTGACCATCAAAAAAACAAGGAGACATGAACAGGATGGAGACATGTTTTAATTACTTTGGAGTTTAAATTGACATTTGAAGGTTTTTCTGTCGTCTTGATATGAAAAAAAGACTTACAGTTTGACTCTGATGAGATCAATTCAAATATTATGTCAAAATAATCTGTAAACACAGATTAATAATCCATTTAATCCATGGCAGAGTCAGAATCATCTGCACTGAAATCCTGAGGTTGTCTGGTGTCTTTCCAGGTCAGAAGACGCTGTAAGGCGGTGGGCGTGGCCGACCTGATGTCGGCGCTGTATTTCTCCATGAGGCGGTGAGCGCGTAGAGTGCCGACAATCACCTGAGAGACGAACGGACCGAAGTTTACGCTAAAAATCTGAAAGAGAGCGGTCACAATCATAGAAGAACATCTGACCTGTATTTGATCCAGCAGAGAGACGTCTCCGACATCACAGGCGACTTCATAACCCTGCAGGAAGAACTCGTATGCCCTCGTAGACTGACTCTACAGAGAGAGAAAGAGGAGGAGGAGCCGGGTCAGAACAAAACCAACAGAACAAACAAAGACACACATTAGACGAGTGTTTCACCCTCTCATTGTAGATTTTGCCCAAACGGAGGTAAGCGTCCACCAGGCGGTGCTGCTGTCCGCTGCTGAGTGAGACGTCAGCTGACTTCTCCAACCACTGGACCGTTTCATCGATGTTTCCCTCACTGACACACACACACACACACACACACACACACACACACACACATGGACACACGCAAACACACACCTTATGTTTCTATGAGGAAACAATCAAAAATGTTCTTCCTTGAGCTGCGACACTCCGCTGTAGTCCGTAATGGACTGGCCTGAGGTCTCACTACAAACAAGCGGCTGCTGGAAGAGAGTAGGTGAGTTGTGTTTAGTCTCTTTGCTAAAGAAATGAGTCAAAGTTAAAAAGATGTTTGGTGTCTAGTTCTATGGCTGGGACCCTATATGTACTAACCTCAGTAGAACATGGTGTAGTTTTGTTCAGTAACAGAACCTCATTGGAAAATTAGCTGATTTAACTTTACTGTGCTCTTGTTCACATAGACTAACTCTACAGCACATATATTCGTACCTGTTAACAAAATCATGATTTTATTGATAATTCGGCTCAATAAAAACACCTTTAGAAACGACCCGCTTAAGTTTGTTTTCTTAGGAGTCAGAACTCTGAATATGGTACTATGGCTGGGACCCTATATGTCCTGTTGATTTTCAGCCAGAATTTCCCTTTAACTTTTTGAAGTCCTAAAAGTTTGAGTGTGTACCTCTGTAGAGACTTGGCCATAGCCATGTAGGACTTGACGAGTCCCTCTGCGTCCTCTAGTGTGCTGTAAATCTGCATGCAAGTGTTGAAGAACTGGACAAAAAACACAGAGTTAAACAGCAAAACTTCACTTTGACTAAAACACAACCTGAACTCTGTGATGATATTTAGACTAATAAACTGAGTTATAACACACATCACTTTGTGTTTTCCTCTATTTCAGGGATGAAGTGACATTTAAAAACACACATATTAACCTGTTTGGCTCTCTTGTGATCTCCTGCTCTCTGATTGGTCAGTCCCAGTCCGTAGGCGGCCTCTGCCTCCAGCTGTTTGTCTTCAGCTGAAACACATTTCAAAATAAAACTCAGTTTTTTGTTTGAGTCTAACTTGGGACAGTTCAGAGTGTTTTCGGTTTAATTTATCATACAGACTGTTTCCACCTACTCTTTAACACCTCGTCGTATCCTATGTGAAGCAGCGCCAGGGCCTTCCTGTACTCTTCTGCGTCCAGTAGGGGGTCTGCAATCTTGAGGTAGATCCTCCACAGTGCTTTGGCGCCCCGGAGCTTCAGGGGCTGACCGTCAGAGTCCAGCCAGTCTCCGCCCTCTGCCTGCTGGATGCAGATCTCCGCCTGCTGCTGCGCCTGCTCCAGCTCACCTGAAGAAACACGAGAGATTAAAGCGCTGTGAGAGTTTTGAATGTTGTAAAACTAAAATTTAGGAGTAAAACTTGAAGATTCTGACGTTAGAAATCATCAGTTTTGAGGGAAAATATTTTTAAAAGTTTTTTTTCTTTCTTTATTGTACTAAATAAAAAATCCTGTAATTCTGTGAGAATAAATTCACATATTTGGAAAATTTGTGGGATCTTGTATAAATTTATACACACAAAAAGGAGGGTTTCTTTTTTTGCACCTTTAAATTTCTGCTTGAATCCAAAAGTCTTCAGGGTATGAACTGTTTTTATCACCAGTACAGTATGACATATATTTTTATTTCACTATTTTGAGTTGTATTATGTGTTCATACTTGTATATTATCTCTTTATTTTTACTTATTTTATTTATTTATTTTTACTTCTTTTATCTAGTTATCTCTTTATTTTAAATTATTTTATTTATTTATTTTTTACTTATTTTATCTACTTATCTCTTTATTTTTACTTATTTTTACTTATTTATTTATTTTTACTTATTTTACCTAATTTATTTCATTATTTTTTACTTGTTTTATCTTATTTTATCGATTAATCTTTTTATTTTTAATAAATCTAACTTATTTTATCAATTTATCTCTTTATTTTTATTTATTTAATTTATTGATTGATTTATTTTTACTTTTTTTACTCATTTTATACATTCATCTTTTTATTTTCTCTTTATTTTGCCTATTTTTTTCTTTAATTTTACTTATTTTATATTTTTATCTCTTTATTTTTACTTCTTTTATCTATATATCTCTTTATTTTTACTAATTTTATCTTTTATTTATCTCCTTTTTCCACTTTATTTGCACTGGAGTCACTGTAACAAAAAAAAGATTCCCCCTGTGGATTATTAAATTATGTCTGATTGTGATTCTGATGACTCCTCATGTTGAGTTACAAAAAAACTTACATCAGAAACACTTAATGTAGTTATTTTTGTCTGTTTTACTCAGTTTGTGTGTAACCCGTTCACCTGTCTGCAGGTAGTGCTCGGCTAAGTGGACTCGGGCTTCAGTAGCCGATCTGGATCGCCCCCCGTACTCTCTGTCGGCACAGCTGTGGCAGAAATGCAAACGGAGCCAGAGATCCTCCTGAGACGAGAAATACCTGCCCAGAAACAGACGCTGCTCACAGACCACAGTCCAGGACCCTGCCGAGAAAAACACACGGAAACAAACCAGACGAGAACGTCTGTCTCAGGAGGAGGTTTGAAAGGTGACCCTGAGAGCATATCACTGTGTTAGAAAACTGTTTCAAGAAGTCTTTTAATATTTCAGTTTGTTTGAGCTTCACTTTTTGAATTAAATTATGGAAAATAAAAACTTTTTCAGGTCATGAAACAAAGAGAGGAATAAAAGGATGTGAGTTACGGGTTCTTTCCGCCTGCTCGGCCCGGCTCAGGTGACGCCTCATGGTCTCCAGTTTGTCTTTTTGTTCCTCCAGCGGAGTCTGACGTGCAAGATCTGTTCCTGGTTCAGCCGACTCCCTTCGATCCCGATCAGAGTTCAGCAGATAAAACAACTCTGAGAAGGTCCTGACAGACGGGTGACGACAGGTACGGATGTTTGTCAGGAGAACGAAACGAACATGAAATAAATTCTTCAGAAGAACCTTAAAGGGATATTCTGGCGTAAAATTAAGTTAAGGTCAAACACACCATAACACCGAGTTGTCAACTGCTTACTTCTCTAGTTATACCAACTTTAGTAACGACCGCAGGATAGAAATACACAGCGGTCTGAGACTAAACACAACTCACCTACTCTCTTCCAGCAGCCGCTTGTTTGTAGTGAGACCTCAGGCCAGTCTATTACAGACTACAGTGGAGTTTCGCAGCTCAAGGAAGAACATTTATGATCATTTCTTCATGGAAATGCAATCAGACTGAGACGCTAAGACAGAAGAACTACCGCGTCTGCAGAGAAAAATGATTAATATGGTGATTATTACTTCAAGGAAATGATAAAGAAATGATCATAAATGTTCTTCCTTGAGCTGCGGCACCCCGCTGTAGTCCGTAATGGACTGGCCTGAGGTCTCGCTACAAACAAGCGGCTGCTGGAAGAGAGCAGGTGAGTTGTGTTTAGTCTCTTTGCTAAAAGAAATGAGTCAAAGTTAAAAAGATGTTTGGTGTCTAGTACTATGGCTGGGACCCTATATGTAGTAACCTGAGTAGAACAGAACCTCATTGGAAAATTAGCTGATTTAACTTTACTGTGCTCTTGTTCAAATATATTAACTCGATAGCACATATATTCATACCTGTTAACAAAATCATGATTTTATTGATAATTTGGCTCAATAAAAACACCTTTAACTTTGCAGTCGTTACTAAAGTTGGTAAAACTAGAAAAGCAAGCGGTCGGCAACATTCATCCCTGGAGGGGGTGTCTAACTTGGTGTTATGGTGCGTTTGACCCTAAATTAATTTTACGCCAGAATATCCCTTTAAGCTTAGACCTTCATAATACCCTCATGGACACAAAGAAGACTAAAAGAACCAAAGTTCAACGTCTGAAACATACAAAATCATTTCCCTACTTTGTATTGATAAAGAGTTATTGATCAGAGAAACAGATACCTGTGGAAACCCTCCAGCAGTATCTCCACACAGATGTTTTGCTTCAAACTGTTTCTGAACCTGCAAACACAAGAAAAGAGATGAAGACAGAAATCTTTAACTCAAAGTTGGTTGTTATTACTTCGTTGAGGCAGCAGAGGGCGCTCTAACTCTGGTTTGTGACACCCTAAAGCTGTAATATTTTGGTGATTTCTTTAGTTTTTCAGGAGCTGGGTGTACTCACAGACATTTTTTATCACAGCCCTCAGAGGTTTTATGATCCTGCACAGCTGCTCTCTGAACTTCCACCCAAAATCACCACAAAAATGTTCACAGTTCCTCCTTTTAGTCTGTTGTTCTGTTGGTTGCCGCTGCAGCTCTGGAGGTTTTTTTCCTCCTAAGTTTGAGTAACAACGATTCCTCTTGACTTTTCTGTTTCTTAAGGAGCGATCAGAGAAACCTGGACTTCATCACACCCCAGCAGAGACACGGACCAAGTACCGAGTCCACTTAAATCAGAAAAATTAACATTTCTCCATCCTTATGTTGAACTCACTTTGAAATTTCTGCGATTGAAGGGATGTGAGTCGAGTACTCGGACACCAAACCAGCTTTGAGAGGCTCCTCCAACCTGCTGAACACACAAAGACACGTAGGGGAGAGTAGGATGAGCCATTTTTTATATTTCAGATCTCTATCATCAAAGTCAATCCTAGTTTTGTAAACAGAACTGTCTAGCAGGACAAAAAATGGTCTAAATTCTCAAGAGTGAAAAATGTTTTTTTTTTGTAAATAAATGTATGTGCTTCTAACCTTCACAGCATCTCCTAAATATTTGGTCACAGATGTTGTTCATCCGTGCAAACCAACAGAATGATGATCCAAACAGTTTATTATTTCTGCATATTGTGTTAAATTATGTAGTTTAATCTCACTTCTGTTGTATTACCCTACCTGTAATATGAACCTTTCCTCCGTTTCTTTCTGTTGGGGGGAATTTCAGGTAGAAAAGTCTCAGTGTGAGGATGTGTCACGGCGGCGTTCATCTTGTGGTTTACCTGTCGGGATTAAAACACAGAGAAACGACTTTAAAGTGTGTTCTTATGGCATAAAATGTTATCTTATAAATTCAATTACTTAGCATGCGCCGATAAATCAGCAGGCCGATCGATCAGCGCCTATTTCCTTAATTTTGGGGGATCGGCTGATCCTATATGAAACCGATTATATCCACCGATCGTTTCTACCTCAGCAAAGGACTGAAAGTCAGCTGTTGTCAAGCTTGTTAAAGAGCGGTGATCGGCCAAAATATCTATTTACATGTATTTTCTCTCCTGAGTTTGAGTTCGTTTTAAAATAACTGCCGAGTAAGTTTTCCTATCAAATCACTGTGCTAATTTAACAGAGCACAAACTTCTACGCATGCGCAGAAAAGTCAACGTTCCAGTTTTTTTTTTTAACAGTCTTTGGTAGTAACCCGTTAACTTTTTGTTTTTGGTAGTTGTGTTTCTAAACGACTGCAGTCCTCCGATCAAATTGAGGAATTAACCTAAAACCGAGTTACCGACATCGCAGGTTAAGCTAACTCAAGTCAACGATAGTTACTGACAGTTAAACTCACAACAAGTAACAATTACACACTCAAAAACTACATTTACAAAATCTCTTCTTCGTGGAAACATTAATTTACAACTCTGTGATTAATGGAAAACAGTCTACTACCGAGACGAACTCAAATAAGAGGTGATATTTACCTTAAACCGAACAAACTTCTCCTCTAAATCACCGCAGACAACAGCAGATTCGTTACGACGTCACCATAGCAACATCTCCTGAGCCGCGTTCCAACTAGAAGCAATGCTGACTCCTTTTCGGTGCCGCGTTCCAATAGGAAATACAAAAAGGTCGTTTTTACGTTAAAAAAGGGCTAAAAATCCTAATTTTGAACCAAAGCGTTATGAATAAAGTATTAGAGTTTTAAAAGAACTTAACTTGTGAGGAAAAATCATGTTTCTGCATTTTAAAATCTAACAAAAATAAGTAAATATATAGAAAATGTTAATTTTTTCGACAAAACCAATGTGACAAGTTTTTTATTTGTAAGGTAAAAGATTGTTTCTAAACAAAAAACTCATAAAATCCATAAAAAATGAACAAATATAGATGATATCTACCTATTCTTGACTAATCAGATACAAATGAAGTATCAGAGTTTCAACAGAACTGGATTTATTTTGTAAAAAGCCTTTTTTTATTGCAAACAAACATAAAAAAAAATCCAAAAACACATACAAAATAACTCTGCAATAGCATTTAAAACATTAACTTAATTAATATACAGGCCCCGATCTATAAATCAAATAAAAATGAAAGCTGAAAAAGTCAAAGCAGAATATTTTATTTTATTTTTCACATGTTTGATGCTGATAATGTTTCCATGTTTCCACAGAAGGGCTGGAAACTCGGTCCCCGTCTGTTTCTCGCTCTTCAAAGAGACGCTGAGTTTCTAATAAAGTTCGGAGCTGGTGGTGGAAATCAGCCGAGGCCTGTTTCCTGTCATTCTCTGTTCCACGTTCATAGAGGATCTGGGTTCGATTTAGTGTCAAATGAAACTCTTGGGATTTGGTTTGTTTGTTCTTCTCGATCTAATTAGCTTTGGGAGTAATTTGTCCTTTTAAAAAACTGCACTTCAGGAGGGAAAAGTGGGAAATAAACAGTTTATTCCTCAGGATACTTCCACAAGTGGGGGCTTCTAACCAAACAAAGTTGGTGGTCTCACATGCAAAGAAGAGGTCATCATAAAAAGAGTGTTTCTCATTCACATTAAAGGATCTTTTATTTAAAAAGGACCTTCCTTTTATTAAAAAACTCATTTTATTCCTCAGACTTTGTCGTTTTTGCCATAAATAAAGACTAAAAAGACCCCAAACTGTTGTTGAAGTCACAGGGTCTTATGTCTTTATATTTCCCTGCGTGGCTTAAGTCACGTACAGCTTTTTTTGTGTTTATCTTTGCATAAACTGACACCAATAAACAATATCATCTACAATATATCTCCAGTGACAATGACGTCCCTGAGACGCCAAATTTAGCAAAGACTCTGAGAGGGTTTAAAGGGTCAAAAGAAGCAGAAAAAAAAAACAGAAAAGGCATCAAACTGTCCAGTGGCTACGTGAAAAGACTGTGCGATTGCTGATACCAGCGCCAAATTTTGTATGAGGCTTCCTGAGGACATACTGAAGCTTTTTACTAAAGGAGCCCAACACAGACTTTGGAGTCTCTTCTCTTTTGTCTTTGCCAGTTAAGAATTATTGAATATCAGATGGCAAGATTTGCGCCAAGATGCGGAACGAATTGCAAAATTGCTTGCCATCTGACCGTCCCCAAAATATAGTTCGGTTGGGAGAACGTCAATGGCGCAGAATTCCTCTATATTAGATAGAAATGAACTTTAAGCGTCGTTTTATCGCCATCACTTGTCCCAGGGGCTCTTAAGGGCAAATGATGCACCAATCCCAGTTCAGGTCCATGTTGATGTCTAACAAACTGAAGCATAAATAATGAAACAAAATTATTCGAGACAGTTCCATCAACTTTGCTTTCACTCTGTTTAATGATCGACCATTTTCTTATTCCACTCAGAACTCAGAATGTATCGTGAATGTGAATAATGTGATACTTAATGGAGTGAGAGCTCTTTACATAAAATAACAAAATTCTTTTTTAATTAAAAAAAAAAAACAGCCTTTATTTTGCAGAACTTTATTAACCCTTGTGCACCCCCTTAAAATTTACTGACACTTGTTAACCTCGTGGACACAAATAGGCTGTCTAATAAAAGTGCAGTAAAAACGTTTAACATTTGTATTTTTTTACTTTTAAAGCATCACTTCTTGTCAACAACTTCACACCTATCCATAGACATAAAGTTAATTATAATCTTTTAAATATTTTTTTAAGTTTTTTTGTGTCTTTTGTCGTGAGAACCCCTGATTTTTAATGGGAAAAACACAAATTATGCAATATTTCCAAAAATCTAGTGCAAAGTGGAATATTTTTGATAAAGTTATAACAGTCCTGACCGTGTGGATAATTGATAAAATTATTGATTTTAATGCATAATTATTTTTGGCACAATGATAGTTTGAGGTGAAAACTTACACTTGTTAACCTCGTCGACACAAACGGTCAGTCAAATAAAAATGCAGTAAAAACATTATATATTCTTATTTTTTTTTACTTTTAAAGCATCACATCTTGTCAACAACTTCAGACCTATCCATAGATACAAAGTTTATTATAATTTTTAAATATTTTTTTTAGTTTTTTATCAAGAGAACCCTGATTTTTTTAATAGGAAAAACACAAAATGTGCAATATTTCAAATAATGAGGTGCAAAGTGAAATATTTTTGATAAAAATATTGATTTTAATGCGTAATTATTTTTGGCGCAATGACAGTTTGAGGTAAAAACTTACATTTGTTCACCTCCTGCACACAGACATTGGATACTTCCAAAGTCTGTGTTGGGCTTCTAGGCTAAAAAGCTTTAGTGTGTCGTAACAAAATTTGGTACTTCTATCAAAAAGTGCACAATCCGCCTTAAAAAGTGAGCTAAGCCTCTGGACTGCTGCTCTGGTCTCATCTATTACCCTGAAAACAGTCATCACAGGTTTCTCTTTCTTAAATAAAGCAAAACTAGGATTTTTACCCCAAAGTCACCAGCTGTTAGTGAAACCGTAAATCAGTTTCTCTTAAAGGTAAAGATAAATAACACTTTGATAACTAAGGCTGCATGTCTTCAACTGTTAGAAACTCAGAGCTTCAGACACAAATCCTTGGCTGTTTTACATTAAACACAGAGATTAAAGTAAAGACGATGTTTTCAGCCAACACTGATACAGAGCAGGATTTAGTGGTTTAATTAAGTGAGAGCAGACCGGGGTTCAAACGCTCCAATAAAGTCCAAATTTGTTGTTAAATACTCTCGTAAATTTAACAGCTCCAATTTCCACAGCGCCGTTTGACGAACAAACTCTCAAGTGGGAAGAGTTCAGAGTCACTTCATGTCGAGAGTTTTTATGAGATGTTCCACTGCGAGGGAGGAAGAGGAGAGGGTGAGGAGGGTGAGGAGGGGGGTGAGAGGCGGGAGTGAAGGGAGGACGAGAGAGAGAGAGAGAGAGAGAGTAAAAACTGAGCGCTATCAGTCTGAATACTTCAGTGTTACAGGACAGAACAAACTCTCCTGTTCTTTACGATGACGGGAAGATTTTAAACGGATTTATATCAACTTAAAAAAACAGAAGAAGACAAACAACATCACAAAGAAGTGAGTTTTAAAGGTTTTTCTACTTTTCTATCAACAAAAGTCAAATTTAAGTTGAACTTTGCAACTAAACCTCTTTGAAAAGAGGAGCTGGTGGTTGATGATGTACCTATAGTCTTGTTTGAGTCTGTTGCAGGATAGTTAAGAGCTGAACTAACTGTGTGTGTAAGCAGTTTCTTCCTCTTTTGAAAGTGTTTTTAACATTTTCCTGCTAATTGTTTGGGACACCCCGCCAAGTTTACTGTTTTGATTTAGCTCCATGAAGCTTATTTCAAGGAGCAGCAGACAGATGTTCTCCACTGAATGAGCTCTAAAGAGTCACTGCGCACCACCTGCTCCAAATCAAACAGCAGGCGAACACAGAAAAAGGCCAGCTGGTGAAGATAGATGCGTGTTTATCAGCAGAGCAAGCGGATATTTTTCTGGAGAGATGATGATTACCAGAGCCGGAGAAAGAGAGAAAATATTGGACTTATATTCATCGAGTTGACAAAACAAAGATGCTGCCTCCTCTTTATTGGCTTGTTAAAGGGATATTCTATTCGACACCCCCAACGAGAGATGAAGGTTACCTGCTTACTTCTCTAGTTAAACCAACTTTAGTAACGACCGCAGGATAGCGATACACAGTGGTCTGAGGAGCCATAAACAAACCTGAACCAAAAACGCCACTCTATAGACACAAATAATGCTCAGAACAGCACCTAACTTCATCAACAGGACATATAGGGTCACAGACATAGACTAAACACAACTCACCTTCTCTCTTCCAGCAGCCGTTTGTTTGTAGGGAGACCTCAGGCCAGTCCATTACGGACTGTAGCGGGGTGACGCAGCTCAAGGAAGAACATTTATGATCAGAGAAGCAAGCGGTCGGCAACATTCATCTCTTGATTGGGTGTTGAACTCGGTGTTGCTGTGTTTGACCCTAAATCAATTTTATGTTGGAATGTCCCTTTAAATTAGTAAAAACAAACTGTAACAGGTCTGACATATTTACTCTCAAAGCTACAAATTCTCCTCATGGCCTTTGCTTTTTGAAACGTCTCACTTCTTGACTAAAATCTACAAACTTTCTAATGAGTCTCTTATCTTGATTTGATCTCACTCTCTAGATTTTCTCCCCGGATCACCAAACTCATCTGAGAAGACTCAAACTCCAGGGTCTCAGATCTGAAGTTCTTGAAGGGGCTCTGATACCAGAGAGGGGTCTAGAACTATTCACAGATACATTCATCAAGAAGGAGCCTGCTCGAATATAGTGCCTAGGATCAGAGTTTGTTCAGAAAGTCACAGAACCACTGCAGGATAGGGTTTCGATACAGTTTCTAGAGTTAGAAGGGTTCTAGAATATGATTCCAAGTTCCGGAATGACTCTGGGTCTTGAAGTTTTCTCCAGGATCAAAGCAGTTTCAAAGAATCAGAATAGATTCTAGAACTCGTTCAAGGGTAACATTCCGTGGTGTTTGGAATGATGTTGAAACAAAGTAAAGATTAGTTCCAAAATCACAGTGAGTTCTAGATTCAGATCTGGACGAGCAGAAAGTTTAGAATCTCTACCAGTTCAACAGTTTGCTCAGGAATCACAGACCTTGAAGAGGGTACTTCAATCTGTGACAAGTCTGGAACTGGTGCCCAGGATAGATTGCATAAAGAAGCAGGTTCTGAACCAGCCACTGGTACCACTGTGGGCTCTAGAATCTGATAAGAAGCTACGACAAGTTCTGGAGTTCAGAAGTTTGCTCGCGGTGCAGAGCAGGATGGTTCCTGGAGCCTCGAAGTTGGAATTAGCAAACAGTTCTAGAAACAAAGCCCAACCCAGATTGGGTTCCTGGACTCCATCCACGCCTAGAATGTTCTCCATGCTGCAGGTTGCCTTGTGTTTGATGTTTGTTGATTCGGTTGGATGCCATGGCAACTCCTCGTCTGAACTATCTCCCTCTGATCTAATGTGGTCAGACCAGCCTGACTTCTATGGCACTGACCTGCCTCCAGAACCAGGACTGAACCTTCAGATCCAGACCCAAGACAGAGAGGCACATCTGGTGCAAGAGACGGTAAACAAGGCCCTGGCCTCACTGGAAAACCTAAAGGCTAAACACATAAGTAAGCTGAAGCATAAACCTGACAGAAAGCCTATCGGACCCTCCACCAACTCCTCTCTGGTGGTTCAGAAGCGCCCAGTTCTGCCCCCTAACTGTGTGCAGACCACATCCATCCAAACGGCCTTCAAGTACATCAACACAGTGCTGTCCTGTGTGATCTTCGCTGTGGGGATAATCGGGAACGCCACACTGCTGAGGATCATCTGCCAAAATAAAAGCATGAGGAATGGACCCAACGTTCTAATCGCCAGCCTGGCCCTGGGGGACCTGATCTACATCGCCATTGACTTACCGATCAACGTCTACAAGGTACAGAAGCAGAGTACCACGCAGTTAACTCACAGTTATGTTTTCAGGTATCTGAAGCAAAAACAGCTCTGTGATCTGCTTAGTCAGGTTGGGAAATTGCATTATGGGTAAGCTGTAGTGTTGTGTGTCTCAGACAGGAGGTTGAGTGTTCCTCTGATAATGCCGCTAAAATATCTGTGAGACTCTGATAACAGACCCCACACTGATACCATGATGTTTGTTGTTGTTGGTGTGTGTGTGTGTGTGTGTGTGTGTGTGTGTGTGTGTGTGTAGCTCCTGGCCATGCGGTGGCCATTTGCTGACAGTGCACTCGGCCTGTTCCTCTGCAAGCTGTTCCCCTTCCTGCAGAAAGCTTCAGTCGGCATCACCGTCCTGAACCTGTGTGCTCTGAGCGTTGACAGGTAACACACACACACATTTGTTATTAAAGGGATATTCCGGCGTAAAATTAATTTACGGTCAAGATGGTAAGGTCTAGTTGGTATAACTAGAGAAGCAAGCGGTCTGCAACTTTCATCTTTCAAGGGGAGGGTGTCTAACTCGGTGTTACGGTGTGTTTGACCCTTAATTCATTTTATGCCGGAATATCCCTTTAATGTCCCAATGAGGACCCACTGTTTAAATGAGTCTAGGGCCCAAAATACGAGCTATTGTGTGCAAAAGATTCCGGGAAGGATGAGATTTGAAGGGATCAGCAAGGAAAGGACACGGGCGATGATCTTTAACGAGTGCAAACCAGGATTCTGTTGTTAATCTCTGACATGTGAGGCTGATCCAAGCTATCTTAACTTAAACTATTCCTTCAAAGTAAAGTTTGTGAATACACATTCATAGCGGAACTTCTTTCCCAGGTACCGTGCGGTGGCTTCCTGGTCGAGGGTTCAGGGTACAGGTGTTCCCACAGTGACAGCAGTGGAAATCGTGGCGATCTGGCTTCTGTCCATCGTGTTAGCCGTACCAGAGGCCATCGGCTTCAACATGGTGACCTTTGACTACAAGAACGTGACCATGAGGACCTGCATGCTGCAGCCCAGGACGCCCTTCATGACTGTGAGTGTGTTTATTTATAGCTCCGTATAAATCAGGTCTGATGAGACAGGGGGTCACTATTACAAAGTCTTCAGATTCAGTCTAGAGTTTTCTCGGTGTGTACTCTTCAAGTCCAAACCCTCTTTGGGGAAATAGATGGACTCTCTGGTCTGTTTCCGTTATCTCTTTGTTGTTGTGTTTGAAGCCAAGGTCTAGTTTAGAAAATCATTTCCTGTTTGTCTTCAAGACAAGACTGGAACCAGACACGTGCACCCAGAACTGAACCTGGATCTGCTTTCTCTCAGGGTTTACCGCAGAAGCTTGATCCAAAAAAAACTTGAATCTTCCAGTTAAAATTTCATATTGAGAGAGTAAACAGGTCTGTAGTTACAATCAATCAATGATCAACTATGATGGTTCGACCGTATCATCAAAGAGTGTTTTCCTCGTGCCTGTTTTCTTCACTTTGGTTGATGTTCTTTGTTTCTTTTAACCCTCATACAGAAACTTCCTTTAGCGGTATTAGTGGCTGTTTTTAGCCACTAACTTTTAACTGCTTTAAAATGATATCAGATCAAAATTTCTTTAAAGTTTTTTTGCATAAATCTGTTCAGCAACTTCAGTCCTGATCAAAACTTCATTATACAGATACAGAAACTAGGCGAGTGATACAACAGGCCTGTGTAATGGGTAAATGTGTGAACCAGGTGATCAACAGTAAAATGACCTAATTTGATCCCTTCTGGAGAGGGTTGATAACCCTGACTGTAAAAATTATATTTATATAGTGCCATGTCTGCACTGAAAACACGTGGTTATAATGGGAGTCAATGGGGCAAAAACAGCCACTAAGACCATAAAAGGAAGTTTTTATGAAAATCTGCTGCTGCACAAAAACTAAATACACGTAAAAGTCATTGATGTTACTAATCTAAGACATGTCCAAGACTGTGATAACATGAAAAAAATATTCTTTGTCCAATCACTTTTATATTGAAAAAAGCTCATTTTGTGTGTATTTTTTCCCATATCAGTGACTCTCTTTTTTCAATTGGCATTCAAAGGGTTAAAATTTTGAATTTTTTTTAATATTTACTAGTTTTGATGAAGGCTGAAGTTGATTAAAAGATATATGCAAAAAAAAAAAAAATTTAATATTCATCTGATATATTTTTTACAGCAGTCAAAGTTAGTGGCCGAAAACACAGTTAAAGGGAAGTAAATTTGCAGACAGTGTACGACTGATCTTCTGAACTTTTTGAAATCATATTATCAAATTTTATGCAAAAATCAGGTTTGTCTAAGAGGAAAAATGGACCCTCAGTGGAGGTTTTTGTCTCCAACACTGTAAAAAGTTTAACTTTCCAGAGCTGCACTTCTGTTCGTTCCAGTTCTACAGGGACGCGAAGGACTGGTGGCTGTTCGGTTTCTACTTCTGCGTCCCTCTGGCCTGTTCGGCTTTTTTCTACGGCCTGATGACCTCAGAGATGCTCCGCCATCAGAAGGGGAGTCTGCGGATCGCTCTGAGCGAACACCTCAAACAGGTAACACTTACAAACACAAACACACACACACAAGAGAAGGACTGATGTTGTTGATTGTAAATCATCTTATGAAGTAAAATGTTGTCTCTGTAGCGTAGAGAGGTAGCTAAAGCCGTGTTCTGCCTGGTGCTGATCTTCGCTCTGTGCTGGTTTCCTCTTCATCTGAGTCGCTTACTGAAGAGAACCGTCTACAAACCACACGACATCCACCGCTGTGAGCTGCTGAAGTAGGTGTACAACCACAAATATCGGACATTTAGTCATGAATATGGAGCGCTGTGGTGTATAATGAGATCCCGTCCTTTTCCTCTTTTTCGTAATTGTAATTTTTTGATAACAGAACATGTTGGGTTCTTCTTCTTCTTCTTCTGTGTTTCTAGTTTCTTGTTGGTGCTCGATTACTTCAGCATCAACATGGCCACCATCAACTCCTGCATCAATCCCATAATCCTCTTCTTCGTCTCCAAGAAGTTCAAAAACTGCTTTAAGGTAAAAACGTTGAGATCTTTAAGAAAAGTTCGTAAATACAAAGGAGTCCTTACACACCGGGACCGACGCGAATACAGAACGCGAAATTACAAAATATTCGGAGGCGAATTTTGACATGTCTGACTATACACATCAAGCGCGATGTGATTTTGCGATTTTCCGGGGGGAGGAAGACGCATTTCGGGGAAGACTTTTCCCGGGGAAAGTCCCGCCTCCTTCGCCTCTGATTGCCTAAAAAAGCTGGAAACGTCATCACACGCTCAAGCCAAACGGTCAGCACTTTTAGCCAATCAGAGGAGATAAGATAAGCACATGAAACTATGGTAACAACCGTTAGCTTACGTTAGCACAGATGAAAGTTCAAACAAAGACGTTTATCAAACTGTTAAAGCTCACAAACCATCGTCATATGAGAAATCCGACGCTATGACTCTCCACAAGTCGTCCTTCAGGTCGTTATCTTTGTAATGTTTGTGTCTTTTATCAAAAATCACTCTGTTCTCCGACACGGAAACAATCAGCTGGTCGGCCATGTTGGATATACCGGTGAATCTGACGTCGCAACAACACGAAATCTGATTGGTCAGAAGTGGACGAAACTTTAGAAAATTCGACCGTGATACGAAAAAATAAATGCCGCAATATCGCAGGACGGGCAAACGTCACTGATGTGAACGCTTGTATTGACAGGATACGGGTTAAAAAAAAAATATTGACGTCAGAAATACTCGCACGAAAAAAACGCTCCCGGTGTGTGAGGACCTTTAGTCGTAAATCAACAAGATTCAGAGAATAAAGTCTAAAATCTACAAGATCAGGGCTAAGATGAACAGATATGAAGTCCGATTTTTACAACAATCAAGCATAAAAATGTTGCTGTTCATTCATGATGTTTTACGTTTGCATGACAATAAAACTGTGAAGTTTTTGAGAAAAAATGTAAAGTTGTTAATTTTCCAGAAAAAAAGTCGTTATGTAGGCGGTGAGAAGCTCTTCTTTAAAAAAACATCGATTCTCAACATTGAAATCGAGAATCCTGACTTTACTCTTACAAACTCATGACTGATCTGTTTTTGTTTCTGGTTTAATAAGAAAATCAGAAATATCTGATCAGCACCTCTCTGATGAAACTCACCCTCTGTGTCCACCTGTCTGTCTGTCTCTGTCTCTGTCTCTGTTTGGACAGTCCTGTCTGTGTTGTTGGTGTTATTCTGGCTCTTTCTACAACAGTATGCTGCTGCCGCTGCACCACGGGACGAGCCTGCAATACAAACACACTGACCATTAGAAAGGAGAGAGAATGAGAGAGAGAGAGACTCTGTGACTCCACTGGACTGAACCAGAACACCCCAAAACCACTGCGACCACAGATAACCACTATATCTATCCTTTAATGTGTCGTTTTTACCGTTAGCTGTGTATTTATTCGTCTCCTAATGTTGTATTTTGTCATAAAGTGAACAATAACAGCTTTAACGTCTACTGTGTGCTCCTCAGTTTGACACTGTAGTCCAAGAAATGACTCTTTTGTTTCCTGTAGGTGACGCTCAAGGTTCACGTGTGTTTACTGTTTATCTGTGATCACTAGAGCCGTGTATTTATCTGTAAAATATTTAATCACAGTTTCATTTGTAAAGAAATTCAACAGTTCTGAAGCTCTGCAGTAGCACCCTCTAGTGGTTGAAGTTTGTAAAAGTAAATCATGAGTATCAGAGAAGTGGGTCTCTCTCAAGGACCCACATTTTCCCATGGTCTTTAAGTCGAGATCCACTTTTATAAAATTCAAACTAAGCAAATTAAAGACTTTAAAGACTCAAATCTTTAAACATAAATACACCCGTTTTATTGAGTAAAGTGCATTTCAGAGCACATGAACTGAGGACGACAACTACTGAAGTTTCGTGTACAGAAAATATCAAATCACACAAAATGGAGAAATTTGAAGAGGAGCACGCAACAGCACGGACAAAAGTGAATTAATATCAAATTACACAAAATAAAGACAAAAAAAACATGTATTTTTACTGCATTCAGGCCACATTTATAAGAAACTGAGTAGGACCACAACATAACACGTGCCTTTCAAAATGAGGTATTTTTCAAAATAAAAGACATGCCTAACTTTAGATGTGCATTAAATATTCACCTGTGTTCGGGACCCACTTTTGGGTCTGGACCCACCAGTTGAGAACCACTGTATTAGAGCAAAAACTATGGGCACACATGACCTTTGACTGTCTGTAAATTTTAAAAAAATATTTTGTAATAACTTGGCTACAGTGAATTTGTATTTATCAATAAATATTCACGATATCTCATAAAGATCTGTTTTTGTTGTCGTGTGAATGTGTGTGTTTGAGCACTTGATGTCCACTTTACTTTGATGTATTTTTATTCGATAACCTTTCATAGGCACGCTAGGGAAAAAAAATCTGTATTTCATCCAAATTTGGTGCAAATCCATTTGGGGTAGGTTCATTTGTTGTCGACTGTTTTTTATTTTTTTTTTATTTTGATGAAGCTGATCTTTAAAAATGGACAAGGACCAAAAGCAGTGTCGTTCTGGATGGCCATGATGTTACCGCACCACACCGAGAAGAAACCATGAGAAAGACCCCGACAGCTGAAGCAAAGTGGTGAACTCTTGTCTGAGGAATCAAAACTAGTCTTTCTTTTTTAGAAATCATGGATGTGACTTTTTAAAAATATATTAATTAGGATTTTAATTTACAATGAAGAATTAAAATAAACAAGTATTCCACTTTTTAGTTGTGCGGTCTTTCAATGTGACCGGGAGCATTTTTGTTGTGCGATTATTTCGGATGTCAATATTTTTTTTTCGAACCCGTATCCTGTCAATTAAAGCGTTCACATCAGTGACGTTTTTCCGTCCTGCGATATTGCGGCATTTATTTTTTCGTATCACGGCCGATTTTTCTCAAGTTTCGCATACTGTGTGTCCACTTCTGACCAATCAGATTTCGTGTTGTTGCGACGTCGGACTCGCTGGTATATCCAACATGGCCGACGACCTGAAGGACAACGATGGTATGACGATGGTTTGTGTGCTTTAACAGTTTGATAAACGTCTTTGTTTTAACTTTCATCTGTGCTAAGTAACTTTAGCTCGTAAGCTAACCTGTCTTTTTTTCCCCCCGGAAAGTCGCAATATCGAATCACGCTTGATGTGTATAGTCAGGCACGTCAAAATTCACCTCCGAATATTTTGTATATTTGCGTCGTTCCCGGTGTGTAAGGACCTTGACTCATGTGACAACAAGACCCGGTCTCCCCTATTACAACAAAAACAAAATGCACACACGACATCTGACTGTCTGTAAAATCTCCGTTTTTTAAATATTCTTGAATAATTTCGCTACAGTGAATTTGTATTTATCAATAAATATTTAAAGAAATCATGGATGCTGCGCCGTTTGTGTGCATCACGTGACTGATGGAGACCGTCAGTTGAGATTCCTCCTCGTGACGTGGGCGCGCAAATACGGAGGGGGGAGACAGGGGGAGGAAAACACGGACGGACGGACGGCAGCTGCTCCCGGACCGTGGATGTGAGACCCTCCTCCGGATCGATGGTTGTGATTTAACGGGTTTACGGTGATCGGCTAAAAACGGGAACAACTCATCGACCGTCTTGGGAGTGTGTGTGTGTGTGCGTGTGTGCGGGCGCGCGGAGGAGGGATGCGTTGCCTGGTAACAACAGCAGCAGCAGCAGCAGCAGGCGCGAGGGGAAAGCAGGCCAACCGTCACTGAGCGATCGTCTTCAGCTTCAACGGTCATAATCTCTCAATATTTAATGACTTTTAATCAATTTATCGATTATTTTAGTCCTGAAACTATCTGTTCTCTCGATGTGGTCGACTAATATGTACTTATGGTCCGTTTTTAGACAGGTGTTAGCAAATTAGACGGTTTAGTGTGATGTTAAACGTTACGATGTAAATGTCGACAGTTTAAATTGATTAATTGCATTAGTTTAAACAGTCTAAAGGATAAAACCTCATTATAAACAAAAGTACACTATTTGAACACAACAGCCATAATTCTTCACATGCTTTTGGCTCCAAAAGTCAAAGAATACTGTCTTATATTTGACTCAAGGATGAAAATTTAGGTAAAAATGCTCTAACTAACGTCATAGTTGAATAGTAAGTTCGTTTAAGTATCTTTCAAGAGAAAATAATCCAACAAAGTTTGCTTGAGAGAGTAGAAACAGTAAAGTCTGTATCATCTGTTAGCTTTAAAAGTTAGCCCGCGTAAAAGAAAGCTGCGTAAAATCAATGAAATCCAAATAAATTAAAGCTCCTGTGAAGAATCTAGCGGGTCATGAAACAGACCAAAAATAACACTGGTGCCCCGTAATGATCTACAAAAGCAAACAAGACCACCAGCAACAAGACTGACCATTTTATCAGGTTATTATTAACATCTGGGACCCTGGAACCACTGTGAGGGGCCAGTACCAATGCTGCGTTCCAGTTGTACTCTGAAGTCGGAATTTCCGAGCTCCGAGTCGCTATAACAACTGACAACAACTGACAATGGCCAACGACAACTAACAACGGCTGACAACCGCCAACAACAACTGACAACAGCTGACGACCGCTAACGGCTGAAAACGTCTGACAACCGCTAACAACGGCTGACAACGGCTGACAACCGCTAACAACGGCTAACAACAGCTGACAACCGCCATCAACAACTGACAACAGCTGACAACCGCCAACAACAACTGACAACGGCTGACAACTGCTAACAACAACTGACAACGGCTGACAACCGCTAACAACTGACAACGGCTGACAACCGCCAACATCAACTGAAGACCGCTAACAACAACTGACACTGGCTGACAATCGCTAACAACAGCTGACAACCGCTAACAACAACTGGCAACGGCTGACAATGGCCAACGACAACTGCAACGGCTAACGACGGCTGACAATTGTAAACAACAGCTAACAACGGGTAACTGTAGGCATTTATCTTGAATTTCCGACTTGTTAACTGAGACACCGTCAACTCGGGAGTAACGTCATTCCGACTTGGAATGCAGCGCAACACACGGCGGCGTAATTGCTATAAAATGGCCTTTGTTTTAAGTGTACTAAAAAATACCTGATTTTTTAAAATAACATTTTAAAGCTCTGACTTTTTCGTCTTGTAGGTGCGGGCTGTAATTTAGGATGTGCCTGTAGTCGACGCGGAGGGTGAAGCAGCCGTCATGCCATGTTCATGTGCTGAGTGGAGGAGGTGGATCCGCCCTCTGGTTCTGGTTCTTTACGCCCTTCTGCTGGTGGCTGTCGTGCCGCTCTGCATCTGGGAGCTGCAGAAAGACAAGGTACACACACTTTATTATCTTATTATCACCTCCACCTGAACATTACATGTCTCCAACCACACACAGACCTTTCACCGTGAACACGACATTAACCTTTAAACGGTCACATCTGGCCGCCTCTGTCTGTTTCTGCAGGTCGGGACTCACAGTAAAGCCTGGTTCATCGCCGGAGTCTTCGTTTTTCTGACCATCCCCATCTCTCTATGGGGGATCCTGCAGCACATCGTTCACTTCACCCAGCCTGAGCTGCAGAGGCCCATCATCAGGTGGACACACAACCACAAACACATGTTTAACTTTAGAGGGGATAGTTCTCTTTAGTCAGGGAATAATAAATATTCACAAACACAAACCAAAACCACAACAGTTCCTTAAAATGACCCCCGCTGTGTCTCCATCTGTCTCTACCAGGATACTTTGGATGGTCCCGATCTACAGTCTGGACAGTGTGAGTCATCATCATCACACACACACACACGCTCATACACTTACACACTTACAGGAAGCTTTCTATTACATTAGTTGCCATGGTAGCGGCCTTAATTGGAGATGATAGGAGAGTGTGAGAGGCACAGAGGTCATGTTACACACACACACACACACACTGATTTTGTCATGTCCTTGTCTTGTCATTTTTCTTCTTTCCGTCCCTTTTTGATCAGATTTCTTTCCCTTTCCTAGAGATCTGTTTTTCTTTTTTCTACGTTTTTGTCTCTCTTTTCTGGTCTTTCTTTTTCTGTGTTTTTATCTTTCCTTTTGTCTTTTCTCTTCATTTTGTTTTTCCTTTATTCTATCTTCTCATTTCATCCATTGTCTGTTAATAATTCTTAACCGAGGAGTTATCTGTCCGGGGCTTTTTGCCCCTGGTACGGTCTCCCAAAGCAGATTGGTCCTAGGTGAAGGGTCAGACTAAGAACGGTTCAGAAGACCCTCATGAAAAAGAACACAGGGAAACAGTGTACCCGGTCCGGAGGGACACCGGGGCCCCACCCTGGAGCCAGGCCTGGGGTTGGGGCCCACTGGCAAGCGCCTGGTGGCCAGGCCTGCACCCATGGGGCTGGGCTCAGCCCGAACGAGCCACATGGGCACTGCCTCCTGTGGAGCCACCACCCACCATGAGGAACTTGAAGTGCTTGATGGACTGGGCGGTGGACCAAGGCGGGGGCCTTGGCGGTCTGATCCTCAGTTATGGAAACTGGCTCTTGGAACATGGAACGTCACCTCTCTGGTGGGGAAGGAGCTGGAGCTTGTGGGGGAGGTTGAGCATTATTGACTAGATATAGTCGTCTCACCTCTACACATAGTGTTGGTTCTGGAACCCAAGTCCTTGAGAGGGGTTGGACACTCTTTCACACTGGAGTTGCTCTGGGTGCTAGGTGGAGTTTGCTCGCCCCAAGACTTGCCGCTGGGACTCTGGGGTTTTCTCGGCTGGACGAAAGGGTTGCTTCCCTACGCCTCCTGGTCGGGGAACGGGTCCTGACTGTTGTCTTTGCGTATGCACCGAGTAACAGTTCTGAGTACCCACCCTTTTTGGTGACCCAAGGACGGACGCTAGACAGTGCCCCGACTGGGGACTCCATTGTTCTGCTGGGAGACTTCAACGCTCACGTTGGCATTGACAGCAAGACCTGGAGGGGTCTGTCAGCAGTGATGCCGACACTTAACCAAAACCACAGCCCTCAGTGACGATCCGCGGAAGTGTCGTATCAATAAAAATCATACTTTCAACAAATATATTTTGGCTCCTACACTTTCTTTGTTCTTTTATTCCATCAATTTTTTGTCCTCAATTATTTTTGTCCTTTTATCATGTAACTCCTAAATGTAAATTTCTTCCACATATTCAGAGCTCTCTCTCTTCCTCCCCCCTGTCCCTCCATTTAGTGGTTGGCGTTGCGTTATCCCAGTCTGGCGATCTACGTGGACACCTGCAGGGAGTGCTATGAAGCCTACGTCATCTACAACTTCCTGGTCTTCCTCCTGAACTTCCTCAGTAACCAGTACCCCAGTCTGGTAATGATGCTGGAGGTCCAGCAGCAGCAGCCTCACCTGCCCCCCCTCTGCTGCTGCCCGCCGTGGCCCATGGGAGAGTAAGAGGCAGTACACGGCATTATTTCACGACGATGATGGCGGTGTGACGGGGCGATGGTTCAGTGTTTGTATTTCTCTCTCTCTCAGGGTGCTGCTCTTCAGGTGTAAACTGGGAGTCCTTCAGTACACTGTGGTCAGACCTGTTACCACGGTGATAGCACTGTAAGTTCCCTGCTGTAACCATGGTGATCGCTCTCACTGTTCAGACTCATAAGTGAACTTCTGCTCCCTGTGTGCAGGATCTGTCAGCTCTGTGGGGTTTACGATGAAGCAAACTTCAGCTTCAGAAACGCCTGGTCCTACCTCGTCATCATCAACAACATATCACAGCTGGTAAACACTAATGATGACAAAATGATTCGACAATGACGAGCTCTTTGAGATCATAGAGTTTGTAAATAAGTCTCTTCATGCTCTTGAGTATTCCTCCTCTCTACCTCATTTCCTCCCCAGTTTGCCATGTACTGCCTGGTGCTACTTTATCGAGCCCTCAAAGAAGAGCTGACTCCCATCAGGCCTGTGGGCAAGTTCCTCTGCGTCAAACTGGTGGTGTTTGTCTCCTTCTGGTGAGGAATGGAAGCCGTCCTTCTTTACTGTCATTGAGATGAAAATCCAAACCCATTTTGGACTAATATTCCTTAATTTAAAACAAGTATCTCCCTCTGCGCGTCTTCAGGCAGGCGGTGCTGATCGCCTTCCTGGTTAAAGTGGGCTTCATCTCTGACAAACACACCTGGGACTGGGACAGTGTGGAGGCCGTGGCGACTGGACTTCAGGTAAACAGATTTAAAAACCATTAAATTCATATTCAGATGTTTTTGTTTGAATCAAGAGTTGAAGCTGTTTTTTTTTCCTCCATGTGTACAGGACTTCATCATCTGCATAGAGATGTTCCTGGCTGCCATTGCTCACCACTACACCTTCACCTACAAACCATACGTTCAGGTGATCTATCTATCTAGATATCTGGCTGATTCATATCTCGGTGTTTCCACGTCTCTCTCTGTCTCTGAAGAAAACTAAAGTCGCTGTGCGGTACACTGGAATAAGTCTGGGGTTGATTGGAAGACATGAAATAACCGTTTTGAGTAAATCAGCAACAAATCGTTGACCTTCTGAGTACTAGTCACTGAAAATACTGACAATACTTTTCTCTCCACAAGGACAGAGGGCTTTATTTTGAATTTAAGGTTGTAGTACGGGTAAAAAAATAAATAAAAATAATGAAAGTCTTTGGTTCACCACTGTCAGTAGAAAAACGTCTCTAAAGGGAAACTTTTTCCTGTGCTCCAGGAGGCAGAGGAGGGCTCGTGTTTCGACAGCTTTCTGGCCATGTGGGATTTCTCTGATATCAGAGCCGACGTCACAGAGCAGGTCCGCCATGCTGGTGAGTGTTTCTGTCAGACTATTCACTATTAAGAGAGTTAAAGCGATTAAAATGTCTGATATGCTAGGGCTACCGACACAGAACACGTGTTTGGTCGACATCATCCTTCTTGTAACCGAAATAATTCCAGATAACTGACTTGCCTTTTCTTTTTAGCAACAACTACAAGTCTTCATTTTCGGTGGTTTTCTCTTGTTCGTTGCTCATTTTGCAATCGTTGTTCTGCCGAGAAACACATGTCCACCAAAACTGCATTCACCTCGCAGAAACGTGCACCACTTATAGCCTGTGGAAATGTACAATTTAAACCCCATAAAATTCATATTAGTTGATGAGTAATGTTCTGAAAGTAATTCTCGGCGGGTATGCGTTTCTCAGCACAACACCGGCAGTGCCAGTGACTCACTCAATGAGCAGGGGCGTGGTTTCCTCCTCTCTGATTTTGATTGACGGCTGGCAGGGTAGTCTGATTGACAACTGAGTAAAGTATGAACGTGATTGGTGGATCGCTGCACAGCACATTCAGTGTACGTCAGGCAGCTACCCTTGAAATTAGATGAGTTGATTCGCCTCCAACATCGCAGTGATCTACACTGAGGAAGGTGGAGACTATTCTAAAGGACATGGATAATCCACGTCCAAACACCTCAATGGACCAAAGGACCAATGGTGGTGGACGGCTCCTCTCTCTTCGCTGCAGGACAGAAAGATTCAGAAGATCTTTTGTACCAACAGACATCAGACTTTATAACTCCTCTGTCAACAGTCGATGACTTTTTGAGACACGACAAATGAGACGACAGACCATTGAATTTCCCTTTGGGGGTTCATAAAGTTCTTCTTACATACATTGCGATGACGATGCTCAAACGATATATTGTGCATCCTTCTAAATACTGGTGAACATCTAAACCCTCGTACCCCCTCCTCTCTCCTCAGGCCGTACCTTCCTTGGTCGTCCGAACAAGATGTACTTCGGTACGGTGGCTCGACCCGAACACACCGAGCACACCGGCCTCCTCACCGCGACCTCTCAGGATGCTATCGCCGCGGCGGCCACATCAATGCCCTCCTCCCCTTCCTCCAGTGGGCGGTACCAGGGCTTAGGCCACACCCCCGCCCCGCACTCCATCTCTGCGCCTGCTGGGTTCACGTCCTCATCTTGGGAGGAGGACAGCGACAGTTCGCCACCTAAGACGGGCGACAACCCTGGAAGCACATAACCAAACTCTGCTTTTAAGTTCTGCAGAAAAACTCTCAGATTCTGTAAAAAAAAGTGAGAAAGAAAAAACAAACATGAACTTTATTCTCCAAATAATTGTAAATAAGAAGTTATTGATGGACGGATTTTATCAGCTGTAGGAAAAGGAAGCATCTGTGATGTCAAAGCCATGTTTTTAAAACAGTGACTCAGCTTTAAATGTTTGAAATCTGTATTTTGATGTCGGACCATGTCTTTTTAAAATGTGGTTGCTCATGTTTTCACTTGAGAGAGGCGGGTTGTTTGTTTCACCTCGATGCCACAGAGTTCAAACGTCCTTGAGCTCGATATTCAACTGTTTGTTTTCCCTCACAATAAATGAATACGCCATACCATATCAGATCAACGTCACTCTTGTCATCTGTAACCTGGTCCAGTTCCTTTAAAAGCTCCTGAAACATC
Organism: Xyrichtys novacula; assembly: GCA_962446985.1. Lineage (NCBI taxonomy): Eukaryota > Metazoa > Chordata > Actinopteri > Labriformes > Labridae > Xyrichtys > Xyrichtys novacula. The sequence continues at coordinate 679,122 of OY660886.1, forward strand.
CAGGAAATCAAGGTTAAAGGGATATTCCGGCATAAAGTTAAGTTAGGGTCAAACACACCGTAAAACCCAGTTAGCCACCCCCCTCCAGAGATGAATGTTGTCGACTGCTTGCTTCTCTAGTTATACCAACTTTAGTAATGACCGTATGATAGCAATACAGAGAGCCACGTGCTCAACCAAAACGCCACTCTATAGCCACAAATAATGCTCAGAACAGCACCTAACTTCATCAACAGGACATATAGGGTCCCAGCCATAGTACTAGACACCAAACATCTTTTTAACTTTGACTCATTTCTTTAGCAAAGAGACGAAACACAACTCACCTACTCTCTTCCAGCAGCTGCTTGTTTGTCGTGAGACCTCAGGCCAGTCCATTACGGACTACAGTGGGGTGACGCAGCTCAAGGAAGAACATTTATGATCATTTCTTTATCATTTCCTTGAAGTAATAATCATCATATTAATCATTTTTCACTGCAGACGCGGTAGTTCTTCTGTCTCAGCGTATTGGTCTGATTGCATTTCCATAAAGTAACAATCATAAATGTTCTTTCTTGAGCTGCAAAACTCCGCTGTAGTCCATAATGGACTGGCTTGAGGTCTCACGACATATACTGTGTTACTGTGTGTTTGACCCTTACTTAATTTTATATGAATATGAATATCCTTTTAACGTCATGGGTACGTAGTAAAAGCTTACACAGGTGGAAGATTAAATACCAGATTTATCAAATTCAATATCAAACCCTGGTATGTGATGTGATGGTGACCTTTTTCTCATTTTTTTAATGCTTATCTGTATTTAGTCTACAGAGTCCTTAATTTTTCTGCAGGCTCTGAATGACATGAGAATAAAGGGAGATGAGGCAAATGCCACAGCAATGTCTAGTTTGAGTAGTCACCGCCATCAGATGGCGCTAAAGCTCCACTAAAACACAGATGTCAGGCGCACTATGTCCAACCTGCTGTGTCGGATCTTTTTCAGTGTTCTGAATAAAGGGTGGAGTAACAAACCGAAAGTAGAGTGAGGATTTTCCGTGTTTAATGACTGCGTGCCTCCAAGAAAATCTGCTCCTGATGTTTTGGGGTAAAAAAGCAACAAGAGACGAAAGTAGTACAGTTCAAATAATGTAAGTATGAGTTTATGTCCCTGCGTTACGATGTGACATGTCAGGTACCGTCAGCCAGTGCGTAATTTATCGTCTTCGGGTTCAGACACGTCATATGACGATTAAATATTAATGTGACAAACCCGCACAGACTTCAAAGTGTTGAGTTTGTGTCTACTTTGTTGATCATATGTAATGTTGAGTTTAACAAAATTTGAGCAATGAACTCCTCTCTTGTGCTAGAAATCTTTTTAATAAGTAAATAAAGCCCTTCTTCTCTCTAATGCTTTAAACATATTTCTGCTGTTCAACGTCTGTTTGAACTTTGCTTGAAGAGACAAAAATATGATGTGAAGTATGCAAAAACATTTCAAAACGCCTAAAAATGCTGAAATTTGGTCTCTCCTAAGCTCTCTAAGTTTCCGTGTTTGTCTTTCAGCTGCAGCTGTAAAAATGTCCGTGCGGTCGAGGAAGAAGAGACGTCTCAGTACTTCTCAAACTGTGGAGTCTGAAGAGCCAATCAGCTCCAACGTAGGGCTTACAAGGTACTGCAACAGCCAATCACAGCAGAGCACATGTGATGTCCGGAGAAGGGGGGCGGACACTGCAAAAAGTTTAATGGTGTGCTTTTCTTCAGAAGTAGTCTATGAATTATCGCCAAAAAGTGCTTTAAAAACTTAAAATGATAGAGTTTTTTATTCTTTACTTACAGTGACATTAAGTCCACAGGGCCCAGTGTTGATCAGACAAAGACTGATTCTTCCATTCTTCCAACAATTAATGACCACTATTCTTTCTGTAACTTTATTTACAAAATGAATTTTGGATAGTGGGTCATCTTCTAATGTCTGAATCTGAAATGGTTTATTTGTTGATTTTTTTTACAGCCAGAAGCCTGAACAGTCCAAGACACCAAGTGTTCTTTCCCTGAAGAGTGACAGATCCATGTACAGGCCTATTGTATTTGGTCCTGAAGGTAAACAAAGGTAATGTAATGTATTCTGTAAAATATAGAAAATTCACTGTAATGCAGAGAATACTGCATCATAATTCTGGAGAAATACACCTCATACCGGGCAGTACTAGTACAAGAAAGTATTTAAGGCTCTGGTATAACAGAACCCATGTTCTTTGACTCGTAGCTTATGAACCCTTTCAGGTCTAATGTCTTAATTATGTTTGAATATTAGCTGAAAGCAAGAAGAGATGAATCCTATAAATGACTCAGGGCGACCCCGAGTCTTTTGTTTTTTTTGGTGCCAATAGGAGTAAGAGCTTGGTCTCATAGCTAAAATTCTTTGTTTCCACTTTGTGTCAACGCAAAGTCAAGTTTGACTTAATGTGATGAAGGACTGAATGAAGAGGGTCATCAGAAATACTCATGTATGCAGTGCACACTTTGATTAGCCAGAATTTACTCTTAAATGGATTGATAATTTAGTTCATTTCAGTTTATTATTTTCTAATCAGAAACTGTGGAGGCATCAAGAGGAATGACAGATTTTCCTGAAACATGTTTTAGTACATAAGCAAATGTTAGCTTTGTTAGCAAAACAAATCTGAAGGAAACCATTTTTTTGTTGACAACCTTTCCACCATTGCCTTTGTGAGTCACAAATCCAAAGATATCCAAGGGCGAGTAAGGCCCGAACTACACGTATATAGATATTTATCAGGATATTTTTGTACTCCCGTCTAAATAAATGTATCTGTCCACACGTGTTAGTTCTCAAAAATATCTGCGTCCACACGTAGCCTTCAAACTCAACCCTATCTGGTGCCGCTTAAAAAAAATTCAGGAACAAAGCTAACTGACTGGCCGATGAATCGTAACAGCGTGATGCGTCATGCATTGTTTGTGGAAGCTACGCTAGTGCGTCGGGTCCATGTGACGGACCATGTGACCAATAAAAGTAATGGGCGCAGCAGACGCGTCTGTGAGCTGGCTGACTGGTGGATGTAATTGTATAAAACAAGGTTCACTTGCAAGGCTGAAATTAGCCCCAAAAGGGCAAAACAAACGTGATGTCTGTCCGCCATCGTTGTTGTTGTTGTTTTTCTTTTTAATTCGCATGTGCGAGCTGCGGTTTGACGTCATCGATCCGTAAAAGTCCGACCACACGAATCCACAACGGATACGGGATACGGATATTTTTTTATTTCTCCACTTGTTTTTTCGGATTCAGATTTATCCAGTTTGAGTGTTCCAAACTCCTGTTTTAGTGTGGTAGGGAGGCCTAATCGGACATAAATATGTGCGGTTTGAAATATATCCGCATTCGTGCAGTTTGGGCCTAAGTCCTGGGTTTGTCTTTATTGAACACACATTCTTTCTTTGTCACTTACCTTTGGTAGACCTGGCCAATCATCGAAGAAAAAAAAGTAGTAGTTTGGCTTCTTTTAATTACACGAATTAGCAACTGAAATTACAAAAATTTTTCCAATGTATAACTTGTTATCCTGTTGCTTACGCATTTGTTGTGGTGTGATCTAATAGGTTAACTGGGAGACAAACCAGAAAGTTTAAGCTAAAAGGGGGCATATTCCCACCTACTGTGGTGGTGACCAACATACTTCTGATAATAAATGGATTTGTTCCCAGTGCTTGTTAACTGGGTTTTAGACAGTATTCCAAACCAGATCGTCTAATTGAGCAATAAACTTACAGTGTATGTACACATACAGGTTGTCACGCTGAAAAAGAAATTGGACTCGAATGTAGTTTTTTACTTGTTGATCTCTTACAGCCAGCAGTCTGGGGAATCCACAGCATCCAGCACTGTTTCTATGGAGAAGGCTGCTTCCATGGGCGAGCCTATTGTTTTTGGACATAGAAAGACACAAAGGTACTGTAACGGATTAAATTAGGAAACTCACATACTGTGATCGAACTTCAACCAATCCAACTACAACCAGATGTACATACAAATCATACACCAGCGGAGGACACATGTCTAATGGGACATGTTTGTCTTTGTTTGTACACTCCACAGCCAGCCGACTGGAGAGCCATCCAGTTGTTCCGCATGTACAGGAGTTTTGAGGGATCCAGTTCGTCGTCTTTGTGGACACTGGTCATGCAAACAGTGTCACATCCTGGATTGTGAGTGTTTAAGTGAACTGGGACGTGAATTCAAACGCCGAAGAGGTAAAAGAAAAACAAAGACGAATATTTATGCTCAATGCTAATATTAGGTCCATACTTAATATGTGTTTTGAAATACAAAAAAGTCTGTAATATATTCTGTGCAAAAAAGTAATGTACTTTTGTGCTGTTTTCTGTTTTGGTGTGTAAAATGTAAAAGCTTTTCTATTTGCATGTGTTTTTAATCGTTCCAGTGGCCAGTCCTTTGATGAGAGCCAGACAGTTTTTTAAAGAAGAAATGAAGGGCAAGTTTGCTTCGATATCTGAGGGTAATGGTGACCCAAAGAGCTCCCTCAACAGCAAATACACAACACTCTTGATTTCCATCAAAGAGAATGAAGGGCTGCATGAAGAACACGTGTTCAGACATATCAAACAAAAATTTAAACCAGGCTCCCCTACAAAAAAAGTTGACCTCTGTGACAGCTTTAAACCTTTGCCTGGTCATCAGAATAAAATCAGAATGGTCCTTACGAAGGGTGTTGCAGGTATTGGCAAATCATTTTCAGTGCAGAAATTCATTCTTGACTGGGCCGAGGGGAAGGAGAACCAGGACTTCAGTTATGTTTTCTGCATTGCTTTCAGAGAGCTGAATTTGATCAGTGATGACAAAAGCTTACTTCAGCTCCTGACTAAGTTTCACCCTGCATTCGGGGAACAAGAAAATTCAGAAAATTATGTCAAGACCAGGGTCATAGTGATCCTGGATGGTCTGGATGAAAGTCGACTTCAACTGGACTTTGAAGGCAAGCCGGTAAAGTCAGTCACTGAAGTGACATCTGTGGCTAGTCTCCTTGCTAACCTCATCAAGGGTAACCTTCTGCCAGATGCTAAACTCTGGATAACATCCCGTCCAGCAGCAGCTTATCAGATCCCTGCAGAGTATGTAGACATGGTCACAGAGATCAGAGGGTTCAGTGATTCCCAAAAAGAGGAGTACTTCAGGAGGCGATTTAGAGATGATTCGAGCCTTGCTGACAGAATAGTGTCACATATTCGCTCGTCACAGAGTCTGGACATCATGTGCCAGATCCCAATCTTCTGCTGGATTTCTGCTGTGTTATTTGAGGAGATCTTTGGGGAGGATAAGGCTGAAATCCCTCAAACTCTTACAGAGATGATGGCCCATTACTTGCTCGCCCAGACAATACGCAGTAGCAGAAAATATAGTAAAAGCAGCGAAGAGCAACTTCTGAAGAAACACAAAGAATTCCTCCTGAAACTCGGCAAGCTTGCATTCATCCAGCTGCAGAAAAACAACATCATCTTCTACGATGAAGACCTTGAAGACTGTGGCATTGATGTGAAAGAGGCAACCATCTACTCTGGGTTTTGCTCTGGAGTCCTCAGAGAGGAACAGGCCTTTTCTCAGAAGGTCTTCTTCTTTGTGCACTTGACTATACAGGAGTTCTTCGCAGCCCTTTTTGTCTATGACTGTTTCTCAAACCAGAAAACAGAAGAGCTCAGCAACTTTCTTGATCTGAAGGATGAGAGCTATTCTTTACTTGAACTTCTGAAGTTGACAGTTGAGAAAGTGCTGGAGGACAAGAACAGCCACCTGGACTTCTTCATGCAATTCCTCCTTGGCCTCATGGTTGAATCGAATCGGAGAGTCCTTCAGGGTCTGCTGACATCACCAGACCAAGGTCAAGATACTGATAAGAAAATCCTGACACACCTTAAAGCCATTCGAAGGAAGACCCTTTCTCCAGACAGAAGCATCATCCTCTTCCAGACAATGGTTGAGATGAAGGATCACAAAGTCAAAGATGAAATCCAGGAATTTCTCAGATTACCTGAACGTTCCAAAACAGAGCTGACTTCCCTACAATGCTCAGCACTAGCCTACATGCTGCAGGTATCAGAGAATGATCTGGAGGTGTTGGACTTGAAGAGTTTCAACACAACAGATGAAGGTAGAAGGAGGCTTATACCAGCAGTGCGGGTCAGCAGGAAGGCTATGTAAGTTTACTTTTTAAAAATATGTATATTAAGTTTTAGTTACATACATTTCTGATAATAGGATTGTTTGGACAGCCTTTCAGTATAAAAAAATCCAAAAGTCCTGGTAGGAATCACATTCCAAGATACTTTTTTCTGTACCTTTGAATGGTTTCATTTTTCCTTTTTACCCATATGTAGACTAGCAGACTGCAAAGTGACTGAAGACTGGGTTGAACACTTGGCCTCTGGTCTTAAGTTCCCCTACCTTCCTTTGAGAGATCTTGATCTGAGCAACAATGACCTGAAAGATTCGGGAGTGAAGCTACTCTGTGATGGACTGTCAAGTCAGTCCTGCAGACTGAAGACACTGAGGTATGTTGGTTCATTTTCCTAAAATTTACTCAGAGATGAAGAAAAACTTACCAACTGCAAAGATGCTTACAAAAAGTTAATTCTGCTTTGTTTCTCAAGGTTGTCAGGCTGTCTGGTCACTGAGGAGGGTTGTGCTTCTCTGGTCTCAGCTCTCAAGTCCAATCCCTCCCACCTGATTGAGCTGGACCTAAGCTACAACAATCCAGGGGAATCTGGGAAGAAGCTGCTCTCTGAGCTAAAAGGCGACGCGCAGTACAAGCTCGACATACTCAGGTACTTACATAATGCTTGAAGATAAGTCTTTTCACTTTTGGTTAAATTGACAGTGTTGGAGGCATTTTGAGAAAGATTTTACACTGGTTACATCTGTTTTCTGTCTCAAAGTTTAATTCTTGTGATTTTTTAACAGCACTGATCATGACGGGGATCACAGGATGAAACCAGGATTCAAGAAATGTAAGTTATGTCTAGAATTGCTGTCCACAGTCTAGGAAGGGAGGCCCTTTACTTTTTCTACCAGTAGCCATCTTCAACTGAAATGACGAACAATTTCGATTGAGCGACCCCCGATTCCTCAATAAATATAGAATTTGATGGTTTGCAAGTAATTTGATGTAATTAGTAAATAGTACAGAGGTGCCAGTTACACACTTGATTAAGTTAGAACTTTGGCCTAAACACTGAATAAGTTGTGTAAAGCTGGATGGATGTTGCATCCTCTGCTTTAAAATAAGAGAAGAATCACCTGGTTTATTATCAGCACAACTTGAAAGCCAGCATCCCTGCTGGTGTAGGAATGCACAAGTGTCCATGGCACATGTCGATAACATGCCTGGTAAAGCTCTATTAATGCTGAGCAATACATACAGGTATCTACTTGATGTATGCTGCCATCCAAACAATGACTTTCTCAGTGAAGACCTTCATATTTTAGCAAGACAATGCCAAACTACATTCTGCAAGTATTACAAATGCATGGCTCTGTAGTATAAGAGTCCTTGGTCAAATAAATAGAGCGTCCAAATTATTTGCACAACATCCAAAACCACAAATTCTGTTTTTCATTTTTTTTATTTTTTCACCCTAGATGCCTGTATGCTGACTTTCGACCAAGACACTGCCCAGAAGATCCTTACTTTCACGGACGAAAACAGAAAAGTGTCATGGGTGGAAGAGGAGCAGCAATTCCCCAAGGATGGAGAGAGGTTTGGTACCTGCCAACGTTTACTGTGTCAACAGGGTCTAAACGAGCGCTCCTACTTTGAGATTGAGATGTTGGAAACCTTTGCCGTTGGGTTGACATACAAAACCACTGACAAGAAAGGGGATGCCCACTGTAAGCTGGGACAGGATGACAGGTCTTGGTGCCTGAACTGCTCTGATGATGGCTGTTATGCTTTGTATGACAACCAGAGATTTAATGTTGCTGCTCGCCGTTCACGATCTAGTCGGGTGGCAGTGTACCTTGATTGGGTGGCTGGTACTCTGTCATTTTATAAGGTTTCCTCTGACAGTCGAACCCGCCTCCATACCTTCAAAACAACTTTCAGCCAACCCCTCCATCTTGCTGTTGAACTTTACGCAGGTTCCTCAGCATCATTATGTCTGCCGGTGTAACTTTAAGTGCATTCTTGGCAGATGGGTGAAGGTAATCAAAGTTTTGATAAAAATAGTGTTGTTGACACTCAGTGTGTTCACATGCACAGCTTAATCGGACTAAGCTCATAATTTGTTTTTTTCCCCGAATCAGACTTTTCTCCTTGTCCGCGTAAACATGCAGCTGAGAAAATAGAATTACTGACGTGAACATGTCCCCCTCCCCAAAACTAGGGAGTGATATGGGTCTTTTCAGCTGCGCTGTTTCCGACCCCATACAACCTTCAACAACAAAAAGGTCTGTGCCGGACGTAAGAAGTGTCCACAACTGCTGCTGGGCATTTTAGAGCAAGAAGATAGAGCATCATACAGCGTTGTTTTTGTCGTAGATGATGTACCCGCTACTTTTTCTGCTGATGAGATGCACGTTACTCCTCTTCTCTTGTGTTTTTGTTACAGGGTTTCAGGGGGGTGGCGCACACGCACATGCATTGTCCGATCATACTCGGACTACGCTGGTTACATGGTAGAGAAAATCGAATTCCAATCGCACTATCTGGGTGTCTTAATCAGAGTTCTCCGACTACAATCGGAGTTCTCAAACTCCAATTATAGTCAGAATAAGGTGTTACATGCACTTAAGTTGTCTGGTCTTAATCAGAATAAGGCAATAATTCGGTTTTCTTGAGTGTCATGTAAACGTACTGATTGAAAACCTGGGTAGGCTTTTGTTTCTCTCTTCACGTTCCCTTCTACAAATTCAAAAGGATTGGGAAACAAAATACTGTCTAACTACTGATAAAGAACACTGATTATGTAAAACTCTTTTGTAAATATCATTTTGCTCTGGGGAAACTGTAAATGTTGTCCAACTGATAAAGCCACAACATTTAAATTGTCTAATGAAAATGGAAACAACCAATCTAACATTAAATAGTTGTCACTGGGTTAAACCTACTTCTGTTACCTATGAGTAACATATGTACACCTCTCATCCATTTTCATTAACGCAACATTTTAGCATCAGTATCAGCCTTTCATGTTTTTTTTTAACAAATATATTAATATATATATAAATATATATAAGTTTGTCTCTCTGTGATTGTTCCTCATCATTATTTTTACCTTCCTTATAGAGATGAGTGGATGTAGCCTCATAAAGCTCCTGAGCTGCATTTCAGTTTGTGTTGAAAAGATTTGACGCTTAAAACACAGTGACACCTGGTGGCTTGTATAGGTAATGACAGCCCTCTCAATGGTGATCTGAAACCCTGAGACTTTCCACATTGTCAAGTTGAATTTACGGTTTTGCTTCTTTCAAATAGGGAAACATGTCAGTGTGGGGTATTTAAAATCTGATTTATGGTTAGTGTTTTGGACAAAGACGAATAAGTTTTCAAAGAACACATGGAAATTGGGCCTTTTTTTTTTTTTCTAACATACTAAAGGATTACCAGATTTCAGGCTGATTCCACTGTCTCTACTGTATTGTATGATTGTGTTCAAATAAAGAGAAATGCAGAAACATATTGTGTATTTTGTGAGCTATTATTTCACCGATTGGTGTCAGACCCAGTTATTAGAACGGGTGCACATGCAAAGGAAAAAAACAGCTCGTCCACCTTGTCATATCTGGATGAGTGGTTCACTGGTCTGGCTGACAGTAAAAGGTGGGGCCGTCTGGCTGCCTCGGGCCCCTGCTGTCACTCTCAGACAAACTGAGGAAGGGTGGGGCCTCGTCATTCACGTCTCTCCACAATAAAAGTCCTGAATTTGACAAAAGAAAGGTGCAGGTGAGATACGTGTTGATTTGATAGGTTTCTTTAGTAAACAAGTTTTAATAAAAAGGACAACAAAAATACTGATGTAATGAGCAGATCACCACTTGTTGGTTAAATCCTTACAGAAACAACTTTTTACCAATCAGTGTTTAAAAAGCAAGTTATCTACAGATAAAAGTTTTAATTTAATGTTGGTTCAATTTTGTTACTTAACCTGAAAGAAAACCAGTATTTAAAAAAATAAACAATGTAAATGAATGGAAAAGTTGAGTAACCTACTGTTACTGTTATTTTGATTTAAGCACTACCAAGATGTTATTTTTCTGTTATTTTCTACGCATCATGGAATGGTTTCAGTGTTGTTGCCTGTTACCACTGATTAAATGATCCATAAAGCTAAAATTCAAACATACAATGGCAACACAATGAGTGAAATGAAGAACCAAGCTCACCACAGCCTCATCAAATATTTATCTCACCTATAGAGCAGAATTATTTATTACTCAAGCCATTATAGTAATTAATCATCTTTTATTTATGTTTTAGCCTATACCATTAAACATGTCTGTTGTGTAAATGTATCAAACCTTTCTTCACTTTGTCTAATGTCAAAAAAGGGCAAAGTTTAACCTTACCTTCACAGTTAGTGTGTGCAGACTTTTTGCTGACTGGAATCAGGCTAAAATTAGCTGCTTCCTCAATGTTTCAGTTCATTCGAATTTAACCTGGTACGGCCTGGTTCTACCCAATGTTATGAGAGCTGACCCAAAGACACCTGAAATCTAAATTAAGACACAAAGCTGTATAATTTTAACAGGTCTAGATGAAATTTCCTATTTTCTTGTAGAGTGTTGAAAAATCAAAGTAATGCAAGAAAATAAAAAATTAAAAAGGAGAGATCAAAACAATTTAAAATAAAAAAGACATAAAATTAACATAAATAAAACATAGAATTATTTACAATCAAATAGATAAAATGATTTAAAATCAAAAGACAAAACTATTTAAAGTCAAAAAGACAAAATTATTTAAAATCAAAAAGACAAAAATAAAAAAGACATAGAATGTATGTCTTAATTTCACGATTACTCCTGTGCCAGACTAAAATCAATTGACACCAATCTTCTTTGTTAAATTACCACAGTTCGTCATGAAGTTATACGTTGCAGTTTTGAAGCTAAGGGGCAGACTAATTCCTGGTTGGCACAAGCTAACCGTCACTGTCACTTTTCCCTGCCAAGCTTGTTTCTGTCTTAAAACGTTATTATCAGCGACCTAAACGGTATACTGAAACAATGAGAAAAATTGTTTCACTTTTATTTATCCCCAAGAAAATATAAAACTTCCTATCTTTGTGAATGGGCTAATACTGGGCAGTTTCAGCCTTAATGTTAGCTAAACCGGGCTAAAGGTGGCCAAGCCCGTGATTACCAAGCTGTCATAAAAGTGGAAAAAATATCTTACCACAAGCGCACAAATCTGAAAAATATCGGTAAATTTGTTCAAAACATTCTTCTCTTTCACCTCTTCGTGTTTACTAAGTCAATAAACGGTTGTTATTTGAATATGTTTGCGGGCTGTAACCGTTAAAACGACAAAACAAACTTCATTTGAATTATCGAGACAAAAAAAACCGCGATAGAGAGTTAGAGAGACGTCTAAAAACACCGGGAGAGAGAGAGAGAGGGAGAGGCTGGAGGGAAGGGAGGGAAGAACGTTGTCATCACGTACAGCCGCGGATGAGAGGGGAGGGGCGGGGGTGTTTAGCCGGGTCTCTCCTCTCTCTCTCTGCTGCAGCGGCCATGCTGCTATCCACCGTCTGCCTCGGTGCATCCCGGTCCTCCTCCGGTGCAACCTGCCGCCGCTGCATCCCTCTCTCCCGGGTAGGCGGGTCAGCTCCCACCGGGTCTGCCCTGTCGTAACGGTTCCTGCGATTCGCCTGGATCAACCGGAGCGAACCGGAACACGGCACCGGAGGGAAGGGGAAGAAAGCCTCCATAGCAACAAACCGGTTACACGGCATTATTGGTAGGTGCCTCCCTCTCAGTGTGTGTGTGCGGGTGTGTGTGTTTGAATGGCGCTGACAGCACAGCTTTAGCAGTGTTTGGGCGGATAGATGAATAAAGTCAATGATCTGATCAGATAGAGAACACATAGATTCTGTTTTTATTTATGTGCGAGCTCAAAATTTCCTGCAGGCTCCAGGTTATTCCAACCGAAATGGGAATGAATGCAGATATCTCCTTCTGGCCTTACAGGAGATACAGTTCAATGAAATAAGGAAGGTGTGTTTAGATACAGACTCTTTTGCATGATCATTTCGATTAAACCCTGCAGGCTGTACATAGAAAGCTCAGAAAAGCACATGCATTCATGTGGTAAAAGGAGCCAAGTCTTTGCAGTGCACAGAGTCCACCCTTGATTGAAGCATGTGTTAAGTAATGAAAAACCACTGGATTAACTATAAATCATAATCGTTTTCTGCAACAGGAGCAACATTCGAGGGCTGAATCTGCTGGTTGTTGCGTATCCTTAAGACAGGATCTCTAAACCATGTGATTGTCATTTCTTTTTATCAGCGATGGACGCATGCTGAGGATGCAGGAAGACAAAAGTGTGACAAGGACAGGAATCCAGAGAATAATTGGATTGCAAGAGCAACTGTGGCAGATCTGAAGCGGGGACTCAACAGATTCGCACAGGGTCTGCATAAAAAGGAGCTTTAAAGCCAGATCACTGGGACTACAGGAAGGTCACTGTAGCGAAGAGACGTCCTGGTCACCAAGAAAAAACGGGGACATGTGCTGGGATGAATGTGGATTTCATTGCCTTAATGTTCTTCACTGGAGCTTGAAATTAGTTTGAGGAAAACCCTCTTGGGAAGGAGTTTCTTGAAATGCTAAGACGTTCAAAGAGAACCCCAGAAATGCAGCAACTTCTGACAGCAGTCTAAGCATCAGAGAGGCCTTCAATGAACCACTGAAACTTGACCTGTTGGACTTTGACACTATCTTCATCATCGTCTCGTTGGTATCAAGTCTGGAAAGGACACTACAAGGACTACTTTTGCTATTTTTTCGTGTTGCAATAGAATTGTGAGTCAATCTTAAGGAACCAAAGTGAGGACTCGGTATGTAAAGACAAAAAAACAGACCTTTTTGGGGTCTTCTTGTCCTCATACCAAGACAACTAGACTACTGATGGGTTGTGAGAAAGAAAAACCGCTTCTTGAAGACTGAAGTGGATTGCTTTCCAGAACTGACCTTACTGGTTCCACAGTAGTCTCAGGATTATAATCTTTCCGGGGTCAAAAAAGGAGTTGCCATTTCTCAAAAGGACTTCCTTGCGGGTTTGTATAACTAGGGTTTAAGATTAGGCTCGACCCCAGGTAGCTGAGATTAGAGTCACAGTTTTAAGCTCTTGGAAGATGAATCAAATGTAGCAAGGACTCTGTTGGACTTGACTCAATCAGTATTCGCCATGTCTTTGAGCAAGACCCTTGAGCTGGAGCACTTCGACGAACGCGACAAGGTTCGTCGTGGACGCTCCCCACGCGCCAAGAGAGATGACTCCACCAGCAGTGCTGGTGGTGGGGGGTCTGGCCCCAGCTCACGAGGCAGCAGCCTGGTCCCTAGTCCCGCCCATAGTGCCAACTGTAGTTACTACCGGACCCGGACCCTTCAAGCACTCACCTCCGAGAAACGAGCCAAGAAGGTCCGGTTCTATCGCAATGGAGACAGATACTTCAAGGGTTTGGTGTATGCTGTTTCGAGTGATAGGTTTCGCTCCTACGATGCATTGCTGATGGAGCTGACGCGCTCGTTGGCGGATAACCTCCATCTGCCACAAGGTGTGCGAACGATCTACACCATAGATGGCAGCAAGATCACCAGCATGGATGAGCTGGTGGAAGGTAAGACTTGCAACTACATCAATTGTTCACAGTCAACACTTGGGCTTAGAAATCCACTGAACTGCATTGAGGTCACAACTTTTCCATCATCAGACAAAGAAACCAAACTGCAGGTTTACACAAAGATCATCAAATATTAACTGTTCATCGTCACCGATTACGTTCCTTAAGACAGTCTCTCGAAGTAGAGTACACTGATTCTCTCTGTGGGATCAAAACTCAAAGTTAACACTGGAAGGCTGCTTGTCTCCCAAGGCCAGTGGATTCCATTGTCTGCTGTTGTGTCGTATGGTTCTCTTCTATAGGTCGATCGCACAAACTAAAAAATATTTAGTTGTATGTACAGCTTTTGTATTCTGACATAATAACGTCTTTGATTTTGGTTTGTCATTCACACCGACTACCTCTCACGATGCGTCAAGTTTTTAAATTTTTATCCCTGCTACTGAGCTCTTATCCCAAAGTGTCAAACTACTACAACACAAAAGACATCTGAAGTTCATCTCCCAGTTTTCTGAATTGTTACTCTGCCAAAATTGCCTCATGCAGGAAATAAATGGACTCCTGCTGAACTGTAACACAGCATAATAGTCGCCTACTTTTACCTGCCACTTCCTCTAAAGATTAATTGATTAAACGTCCTCCTTAAAATCCCCCGATGTCTTCTTCCTGTCAGCTGTTTGTCAAACAAACGCTCTTGCTACATTTGCTCCTGTCCGGATCAGAAGCAGATGAGGAGGCGTTCATGTACTTTGTTTTAGACACTTATGGTGATATAAACGACTCTTAATGAGTCAAATCTGCCTTTTTTAACCTCTAAAAGACAGTTTTTCACCCTTACAGTGAGTACAATCATGTTTTAAAACTATGTTGTCAACATACACGTCTGTAAAGTCCAGTGAGTCTGGAGTCACTTAGAAGCAGCTGAGTAACATCACTTATCATCAATATTGACGTGTGTGACTGCCTGTAATGTCTCCTAATGAGTGTTAGAGACAGGAAACTGTTCAGCCGGAGATGCTCTAAGACAGATGCGCCACTCTTAAGCACTTTGTGGATAAATAAAGTATAAACAGAGAAGAGCATTAAGCAAACTCTTGATTTAAGATATCACTCTGCCCTGGAGCTCCACATGTAGACGAGTGAGGTTTAGTTTAGTTAGAATAAACCAGTTTAGAGCTGCAGTGGTCACTTATTTTAGTAATTTAGTATTCTATTGAATTTTTAAGTGT
Organism: Xyrichtys novacula; assembly: GCA_962446985.1. Taxonomy (NCBI): domain Eukaryota; kingdom Metazoa; phylum Chordata; class Actinopteri; order Labriformes; family Labridae; genus Xyrichtys; species Xyrichtys novacula. The sequence goes on from OY660886.1 coordinate 694,217, forward strand.
TTAATTAAGTGATCTATTATGAGATGTTGCATGCTCAGCAGTTTTTTTTCCATTACTGCCACTGAAAGGGACCACGCATCACTTCTTCACCTCACTTCGAGAGCTTTGGGTTCATTTTGGTGATAAAACTTCCTAAATGAAATGCCGGATTTCACTTGTAGTAAAAAAAATTTACAGGGTCATAAAAAAATATGAAGGATCTGAGCGTTTTTACGGTTCACATTTTATATTGATGTCCTCTATCGAGACTTGGGCTTGTATTTTATTTGATTATTATGATTGTATTTAGTTTGTGCAGCATTTGGATAAAAGCAGGATCAGTCCTGTCCAGCTGCTTTGAATAACAAAGTGAGAGTCGGCACCTGGAGAGACAAGGTCACACAAACGTTACCTGTCAGAGTGTGTGTGAACATGTTAAAGGAGAGAGACGGAAAGGTGTGTGTTTGAGAAAGGTGTGTGTGTAGGATAGAGAGAGACAATGAGAGAGAGAGAGAGACAGAGACAGTGATCCATTTTTATCCATATAAGGTAAAACAGCAGAGTGACTGAGAGCTACTGTACGTCTGATAGGCTGGAATTCGCCCCAGAGCTATCATTAGATCTATTATTTTAATAAGACATATATATATAAAACACCTATATTAAGGATTTTACATCATTACTGTGAGTCCAAGATATTCCGGAAATTTCAGACAAATAGTAGGAGTGATAAACCATTTTAATGTTGATGCACATGGTTATAATAAATGCTGACTCTTTCTTATTTTACATCATTTAAAAAATGAAATAACATTTTATTATTGAAATGTTTTCCATACAAAGCGATTTTTTTCTACTTGTTGGAGATAATTATATTTTAGAATTTTTTCTTTATAGGGGAAAAACGGCTTATATTCAACACTCCATCATTTTTCTGTTTTAACGATAAGAGCCTCTTAGTTAAAGGTGGGGTAGGCAGGATTCGGTTAAAGAAGCAGCTTTTTGTGGTGTATAAACAAAAAAGCTTTTAATATCAGTCAATAGTTATTGATGACATTTGGTAATATAACGATATCTCTGTGTTCTCTTATGTCTGTGTCGTCAACATTTGAACATTTTTGAGCGGTCCGCTCTTTCTGACTGTAAACAAAGCCGTTCTCCACCTCCTCTAACCTGATTGGTTGTGAGGCAGACGCTGCTCCCCCGTGTCGTTCAGGAGCCCAAACAAAGTTAGCGTGCTACAATATCGGACAGTAGAAACCAACCAGAAAGTTCGGAAAATTGTCTGAATCCTCCTTTGGTCACGACTGCCGACACAAGCAAGAAAACAAAGTAAATACCGGAGACTCTGGAGGAATAACGGGCGCTTAAAACGGAGGTAGACCGGACAAGAGCTAAAAAGCCGGGTCAACATAAACGATGGGGGACGCTTGGGGATCTTGGTGACCCTGTAACCTTTCTGCTGGACAGGTAAACCGCTTTAACAAAGTAAGACAAGTGTCTGTAACAGAAGTGTTTCTTGTCAAACGGACCTGCTGTAGCGTGTTGTAGCGCCATCGCTAAACTGTCCTCCCTCGGGTCCTGGACTATGTCACTTTATCCTAGTTGTAGAAGTCCTGCAAACATTGCGTTAAGGGTTGGGTATCGTTTGATTTTGAACGATTCCGATTCCGATTCCGGTTCCGGTTCCGATTCCAATTCCGATTCCTGGTTTCGATTCCGGTTCCTAACTATTCTCCGTAGTGGTGTTCAGGGGCTATTTCTACTGGTCGGCAGACTCCGGCATCGAAACTTGGAATTGAAATTTTAAAATTTAAACGGTTCCGGGAAAATCGGAATGTTAGTCCCGGTCCCCATCAATGCTCGAGCACTAATTGTGTTTGCTGGTAGTCTGTTGGCATCTACAGTAGCACCAATGCTTTTGACTTTCACCTTGACTGGGCCCCATTTGTAATGATCTGAAGTATTTATCTGCATTATATCTGAATTTAATTGGAACGATACGAGCGAGCAGGAGCGTCTGTTTGTGGGCGGGGCTTGAGGGGAAAACTGGTTGGGAGGGGTAGAGTTTACATTCAAGATTTCTCCCAAAAACTGGCACTAACTCAGATCCTGACTACCCTACCTTTAATAATTATGACTTTAAGTTGTTTTGGAAAAATATTGACTTCTTTACTGGTAGAAATAGAAGTTTTTGGGGTTCATCCCAAAGAAGGGAAAGTATAAGATTTGGAAAATAAAAAAGGCAAAACTGTAAGAATTAACGTGAAAACGTACTCCTGAAAACTCAAACCCACAGTTACACTTTTTACAGCGTAGTAATATTACTAATACCTGAATTAAGGCTGGTTCCTCATAAAGCTCCACACTTGATACCAGCAGGCAGGAACTGTGCAGGAACAATCCTGCTCTTTGTTTTCATCAGCTGGTGTAGAAGCTGATCTGTTGTTCGGCTTCCTCCTCACGTCTCACACTGAGAGAAGGAGTGAACCCGACATCTGCTGTCACCTCCACTTCATCTACACTCACACACACACACACACAAGAGAGCCAGAGGGTTAGCGCGCCGCTGTTATCGACTACAGCAGCTCTTTAACAACCTCCAGCTCTGAACTCAGGGTCTGACACGAGAGAGGAGCAGTTACTGTACATCACACTTCCCCCCCTTCTGTCCATCTCCCCTCTGCTCAGGTGAGTGCTACGTTTGTGCCTCCAACGAGCCGTACCGAAAGGTCGACTACACCAAGATCTCCATCCCCAGCTGGAAGCCTGGAGCCAGCGCCGGGGTCAGCACCACAAGTTCCCCCCGGCCTTCTACGGTATCGACAGGGGTGTCGGCAAGCACGGGCGCCGGCTCTAAAGATCGCCTTGAAAGCCGGGAGAGCCGGGAGAGCAAAGACTTCATCAAACCCAAACTGGTGACGGTGATCAGGAGCGGCGTGAAGCCGCGCAAGGCGGTCAGGATCCTTCTGAACAAGAAGACGGCTCACTCCTTCGAACAAGTCCTGGCCGACATCACTGAGGCCATAAAGCTGGACTCTGGAGCCGTGAAGAGGCTGTACACGCTGGACGGGAAACAGGTGAGAAGATGCAGATTTTTGGTTTATTAGCTTTAGAGGACAAAAGATGTCGACATTTATCCACCATGAGTGAGGTTTGGGGAAAAACAGGCAAAAACCACAAGTAAACCAGACTGGTTGCTGCTGAGCTGCTCTTCAGGCTTAGCCTACAGCAGCAAAACTAGGAACTGGTCTACACCTGGTGGGGATAAGCTCCCCAGACCATGACGAGTAGATGACTCCAAAAGAAAGGGGCCTGATTACTGAAAGCTCCAACTCCCGTACTACCTTTAGAGACTTTGGGAACCATGAGCAGGACTGTGTCATTTCTGTCTTAGCCTTCAGCTAACCCTAAATCCCATACTACACCTAAAGACTTTGGAAACCATGAGCAGGACTGTGTTGTTTCTGTTTTAGTCTACAGCCAACCCTAACTCCCTAACTACTTTTAGAAGCTTTGGGAACCACGAGAAGGACTGTGTCGTTTGTTTTAGCCTACATCTGACCCTAACTCCCATACTACTTTGAAAGACTTTCGTTCAGTGCTCTCTCTATTTTTAGTCAAATGCATTCTAGACTTCTACAGAAGAACCTAGATCACCTGTGGAGACATAGATAGAAACAATCTCCGTCTTTGTGGACGTAGGAGTTCATTTGAGCAGGTGTTGACCGTTTTTCTTCTCTTTAACGTTGACATGATAGTTCCACTTTTAAAAGCTAAAGTCTCCACATCTTTTAGTCATAACTTTAGATAAAGTAGAACAAATCAGTGTGAGAGTGGGCTCCCCTCAAAATCAGATAATAGGACATTATTGGCGAATTACTGCTGGGATGAGAAATTGATTATGTCCCAAATTGAGCCTTTAGGTGTAATTTTCCGTTTCAAGCGCGGGGACAGTGAGTTCAGTCTCTTTTGAAGCTTCGTATTTGGTGCTCGGAGCTAAAAGTGGAGTCTGTTTAAAGCCGCGAATCTGCGACAGTCAGCTCGATTTTTTTTCTCGTACCTCTGTCATGTTGAACAGAATCTGAATGTTCTCTGATCCACCCTGAAACTCTTTTGTGAGCTCATACCGAGTGAAAAAGTCTGGATTTAAACCTCTCACACATTCAGTGGCACGGCTATTTTTACCACACACACACACACACACACACACACACACACATTGACTTGCACTCTTTGAAGTCAGAGATAAGAGTGGTGACTGTGACACAATGACAGTGGAGAGCTGAAGAAGAGGACGGTGTGGAGGGTGCTCGATTTCACAGAACTATTTCACCCATTAAAATAAAACGTGTTTCCTTTTTTTTTTTTTAAAAGAACTGAGTCGATTATTTTTGTCTGTCGTTACTTTAATAAGAGCCTGATTACGGCTGGTCATGTTTGTCGATATGGGTTGTTTTTTTGACATGAAGCTGCAATAATTAAGTTTTTTAAATCAAGTTATTTCGATGACTTCTGCTGCATTTTCACTCGTTACCCACAATTTCAAACGCATCCGGCTACGAAAAGGTCGTATCCGCCGATCGTAGCTGATCGTAACCATTCAAGTTAACGTGTCAATTTCCACCGCCTCCTTCCGTTTCGCCTCCTTCCGTTTCGCTGGATTCCGAATCGCTGGATTCCGAATTGCTGGATTCCGCAGTTGATCGCAAGCATTCTATTTTTCTCCGGACACCAGAGCATGGCGGATAAATTCAGCACAGATTAACCCGTGCTGGAAAAGAAGTCAGGCGCAAACACAAAATAAAACATCCGGCTTCTTTTCAAAATAAAACACTCCGTGTTTCAGGAGGATCGTATTTCACACCATGCAAACGGGGGGAGACGAACAAGTGAAAGGTTTTTAGACGTGATTTCACCCCGATGACACCATGGATGAGGAGATGCTGATTCTAGAAGTCTAGAAGTAGATTTCCTCCTCTGGAAGGACACAATCTACTGCTTATATGGTTAGTCTATGTGGCTGAAGACAACTTGTTATCACGCGATTACAGGTGAATCTGCCGGTTCTTGTGAGTTCTCGCGATTCCGCCACAAAATTGACCTCACAAATGGATCCGGTAGGAATTGGCGTACGTTAAAAAACGCTGCCGATCCGGGTGCCGTGGAAATCTCGGGTTAAAGGCTTTTATTTTGAAGGATCGTCTGATTATGAGGGCCGTTATTCTGCTTCAGACGACTTTGCTCTTTTCAGACTCAGTCAGTCTGAATGAAACAAGGCCAACGTGTGTGTGTGTTTGTGTGTGTGTGTGTGTGTGTCCTCCCTCCGTCCTTTCAGTTTGTGCATTCACTTCAAGCAGCAGGACGGAGACCCCATCACACACACAAACACACACACACACATTAATACTACAGTTCGGTCACCATAGTAACCAGCCACCCAGAAACAACCCCGTCCTTGCTAAACACACACACAAACACAGTCACACACATGGAAATACACACAAAGTGCAGTTCCGGAGGCGGTTAGTAGAAAGCTAAACGGGAGGAGGGGGGGGTGAAGGACAGAGGAGGAGTGAGAGGTAAAATCAAGGACAGCAGGGGTGGGGAGGTGGGGAGGTGGGGAGGTGGAGGTTATCGGAGGGGAGGAGACCAAAAACAAAAACAACAAAAAAGGAGGTGGAAGAAGACTGACGAAAGAAGAAGAAGAAAGTGTCGAGTTAACGTGTGAAAAGACAAAGAAACACTCGTGAATGTGCTTTACTTCTCTAAAGGGACTTTATTTGGTTCAAAGTTCCTCTCTTACACTAGACTTCCCGTTTTAAAACTCAGGAAAATTCACCTCCTGTTTGAAGAATCATGTTCACGAGAAGAAACCGCATAAACGTTGAAAGTGGTGAAAGTTGAAGTAGTGTTACGGGTCCCGGGCATTACCGAGCACCACGCAACAATGAAGATTGTTTCTGTAAAACAAAGTAAAGGTGTACTGAAATGAGGCTGTATGAACTCCTTGTGTCTCCTCCATTCACTGAACTCAGATTTATTCACAATAGTTGACAATAACCATCTCAAATCAACCAATCAATCGACCACACAGTCAGACAGTAAACAACAATAATAAAATATTTCCCGTTCTGAATGAATATCGACTGAATATCTCTGGATCTGTCCTTTGTTAGGTTTTTCCTATATGTGTGTATGTGTGGTTTAGGTATGTGTGTGTATGGATGTATGTGTGTGTGTGTTTATACATGTGTTTGTGTGTGGGTGTGTGTATATGTATGTGGAAAGGGGATATAAATGTAAACATTTGTTAACCACATCAGCATAAACAATGTCATACACAAAACAACCTGTACGACATCCTTATCAAAACTCTACACATCAGTCAAATGTTCTGATAACCTTTTAGAAAAGTATTCGAATGTCAGGAATAACCGTCAACATGGCACATTCGCGTGTCCGAAACATAACGCAGCAAAACACCGACGCCTTCGTATCTGCCGCGTCACAGCACGTTAGCCGCTAGAGTCGCTAGCAACGTAAAATCACATGGCGAACCGCGGGCATTCTAACCCTCTTAAAACTTAAAACTTTGTCATTCAAGTGTCCTAACACATCCCCACATTCATGCCAATGCTTACGATCTTAGTCATCGTATTTTCACAGTGAACCAACCTGTAAAACAAAGTAAAGGTGTACTGAAATGAGGCTGTATGAACTCCTTGTGTCTCCTCCATTCACTGAACTGCCGGTGGGCGGAAGTCGCTTACCTCTCACCCTATCGTGCAGCAGTGAAACTGGCCGCTCACCAAAGGTTCCGGTCCCCATAACAAATACATAGTAATGCATACCGATGACTTTCTGGCATTCAACCATTAAAATAAGTTATGAAAAATAAAAAAAAAAGTGCTTAATACATCACTTTATAAAGTGTTTGCTGTTTCCAAAATAAAGTTCCTTCACTCATTTATGAGGGTATCACAGTCTCCCCGACAAACAGAAGTGGCTCCCGACACTTGACCTAAAAAAATAGAAAACCTCACAGTTCAAAGTTCACCAAACGGCTTCACTCATGTAGAAAAGATGAGAACAAAGGCACTCCCAACGTAGGCATCGAATGTCCTTAACGTGTGCATAGTCTGTGGCACTTCAAGTGTCTCACTTCAGTTCAAAAACAAGGTACTGGGTATGCGGTGTATGGGAGTGGATATGTAGTGTATGGGAATGAATGTGGTGTGAAGGCCGGGGACATGGGGGGTTGGAAGGGGAGGGGATAGTGCTGAGGGAAATGGTGCTGAGGGTACTGTAGCTGGGGCCACTGCGTCGGATGAATTTCCACTGCATTCACGCTGGGGCGGCGCTGGTAGGCTGGTTGACCCAGAGAGGGGTAGGTGAACATGTAGCCAGGCTTTCTCACCCGGGTGGAGTGTCTCACGGGGGCTGGGTGTTCCGGCCGGAGTGGCTCTGCGATGTCTTCCCCCTGGCAGACGACTTCACGTACCTGGTGATCATCATCGAGCTGGGGCTGATCCATGTCCTGTTCAGCCTCACGGTATACTTCTGGTTCCTCTTCCATGTTGTTTTCGCTGTTCTGTTCAGGTTCCGCGTTGACTCCCTGTTCAGGTCTGACGTCAACTCTTTCTTCCTGGTGAAGTCCATGGTTCATGTTCCCTTGTGACTCTTGAATTACGTCCCGATCTGGTGAGGGACTGGCAGTTCTGGTTGGTAGTCGCAGCCAGTAGCGATACACACCACCCTCTTCTTCCGAGTCACTTGTGTCTGGGCTCGGTGCCTGTTCTGTGGGTTTTACAGACTCAGAGTGTCTTTTAACTTTCTTGTGCGACCCACGCGTGCTGGTGGCTGGACTTTGTGGTGGTTCCACTGGCAGATCATTTACTTGCAATAGCAGGTTCCGATGTAGGGTGCGAGTAGGGCGGTTTCCTGTCTCAGGGGCGACTTTGTAAACAGGATTGTCTCCAACCTTCTCCTTTACAATGTAGATGGTCTGCTCCCAGTAGGATCGGAGTTTACCAGGTCCACCTCTCTCACTGAGGTTACGCACCAGGACCCTATCTCCAGGCTCAAGAGTCACACCTCTGCTGCGCTTGTCGTAGTACTTCTTGCCCTTACTGCTGGACTGCTGGCTGTTTTCGTTCGCTATCCTGTAAGCCTCGGTCATCCTTCCTGCCCATTTGTTGGCATATCCTTGGTGGGTTTCTGTTTCTCCGTCGGCTATGAGGCCAAACAGAAGGTCGACGGGGAGGCGTGGATGATGGCCATACATCAAATAGTAGGGGGAAAACCCGGTGGCTTCGTGCTTCGTGCAGTTATATGCGTGAACAACATGAGGCAGGTGATCTTTCCAATTCCCCTTTTCTTTCTCTCCCAACGTCCTGAGCATTTGTAACAGTGTGCGGTTTAGTCTCTCCACAGGGTTTCCTTGGGGGTGATAGGGAGTGGTTCTGGAGTGACCCACCCCGGCTAGTTTTCTCAGGGACCGGAACAACTCGTTTTCGAACTCTCCTCCCCGGTCATGGTGGAGTTTGGACATGTAGCCAAACCGGGGAATAAAGTCATTGAACAGCTTGTCGGCCGCCGTCTTACCAGCTTTATTACGGGTGGGGTAGGCTTGTGCAAACCTGGTGAAGTGGTCGACCACCACCAGAATATACTCACATCCACCACGGGAGGGCTCCAGATGGAGGAAGTCGATGCACACCAGTTCGAGGGGCGAGTTGGATGTAACACTGCCCATGGGCGCTCTTTCATGCACTGCTGGCTTCTTCTGTTTCAGACAGGGGCACTTTCTGGTGACATACTCCTCTATCTCTCTCTTCATGAATGGCCAATAGAAGCGCTCTCTTGCCAGGGTCAGGACTTTTTCAACACCAACATGGCCCATGTTGTTATGTAGGTAGGTGAGGGCTAGTTGCTTGTATGTGGCCGGCAATACCAGCTGTCTTCGGCCTGTGGTTTTCCTGTACAATAGGCCGTCCTCAATATGCAACTTGCTCCACTCCCTTAGTAGCCTCATGGTGTCTGTGTCCCAGTTGTTCTTGTTGTACTCTGTCGGTGTTGTGTTGCTGTCCTTTAACTCCATGACCTTTCCAATTGCCGGGTCTTTTCTTTGTTTTTTAACCAGTTCATCATGACTTATGGCCTGCAGTGGCTCCATGCGGGGCTGAGTTTGGGATGCAAGGCTGAGGGCTGCGACCCAGGCAACGTCCTTCTGCTGAGCTCTCCGGGTTCCTTCCCAGACAGTGCACACGGCCTCGTCCGATAGCTCCTCAGAGCACTCCGTCATGAGGGTCTCGATGTCAAGGGGGCAACGGGACAGGGTATCGGCATCGATGTTCATCTTGCCTGGCCGGTATCTGATGTCGAAGCGAAAATCGGCGAGCTGCCCCACCCACCGGTGGCCCACCGCATTGAGCTTGGCCGTGCTTAGGACATACGTGAGCGGATTGTTGTCTGTGAAGACAGTGAAGTGAGGGGCATAGAACAAATAGTCTCTGAATTTATCACATACCGCCCACTTTAGTGCCAGGAACTCTAGCTTGCCGCTGTGCAGGTGGTAATTCTGCTCCGCTGGGGTCAGTGTGCGTGAACCGTAGGCAATCACCCTCAGCTTTTCATCCTGGTGTTGATAAAGGACTGCTCCAAGACCTTCCTGGGATGCATCCGTATGGAGTGTGTAGGGTTGATTGTAATCGGGGTATGCTAACACTGGGGGTTCCATCAGCATGTCTATTAGACGTTCCAGTACCTGCTGGTGTTTCTCGTTCCACACGACTGGAGTGTGAGAGGACTGTTGAGGGGACTTTGTCTTGCCTCGGGTGATTTTGGGCGGGAGGTTGTCAGTCTGTACTTTCAACAGGTCATACAGAGGCTGGGCTATCCGTGAGAAATCTTGTACGAAGCTCCTGTAGTAGCTCAGAAAGCCCAATAGTCGTCTCACGTCTCCGACTGTCTTTGGTGCTCTGTGTTTCAATACCCGCACAGCCTCCAAGTCCTTGGGGTCCACCCTCACTCCATCGGCAGACACCAGCCGGCCAACATAGCGGACTTCTTTCCGGAACAACTCACACTTCTCTGGTTTCAGTTTTACGCCATGACGCTGGAGAGCCTGGAGTACTTTGCGCAGTACCTCCACATGCTGCGTGAATGACTTTGAGAAACATAAGACGTCGTCGAGGTAAGGGATGCAGCATTCATCTCGGAGCGTGTCGAGCATCTCCTCCATACTCCTTTGAAATGCTGCTGGGGCGTTGGATAATCCAAAGGGGATCCGGACCCACTCGTACAGCCCCCACGGGGTCGTGAACGCTGTCATGTACCTTGACTCTTCAGCCATAAAGCCTTGGTGATAGGCCTTGCCCTGGTCAAGTATCGAAAACCAGCCATACCCTCCCAGTGAGTCAGTGAGATCCTGGATCCGGGGGAGGGGGTGTCGGTCTGGCACTGTCTTGTTGTTTAGAAGCCGGTAGTCGATGCATAGGCGCAGGGACCCATCCTTCTTTCTCACACATATGACAGGGGCTGCATAGGGGGACCGGGACTTTACGATCCATCCTTTCACAAGTAGCTCCTGCACATACTCCTTCACTTCTTTGTAGAGTGGTTTCGGGATAGATGCATAGGATTTTTGCACTGGGATGTCGTCCTTGAGTCTTATCTCCATCTGGAGTGAGGGGATGCAACCGATGTCATCACTGTCCCTGGCAAAGGCCCCTGACTCCTCACAGAGCAACTTCTCTACCACCTGCTGCTGTTCGGGGCTCAGGTGGCTGATGTCGACAGGCGGCAGCCAGGGCTCAATGGAGGCTATACTGGGGGAGGCAGTGTGGGCAACCTCTGCCGTTGCGGTTGTCAGGGTGACGTCCGCTCGGTGTGACTCTGCTGTTTCTGTCTCGAGGACCTTGGTGACATTCTGGATGACACCTAAGGGCGTTCTCTTTGGCAGGATGACATCGTGCTTTGAGTGATTAGAAATGGGCACTTTAACATGGGGTCGCCCTGCGTGGTTGATTTCTATGAGGCCCTCACCTATGCTCAACTGCCCCAGGACAGGGTTCCCATCTGCAGGCTCATACAGGACAAGGGGATCAGAAGTGTCAAAGTTGGGGGGGACCCTACACCGCACATGTACTGCCTTCCCGGCCGGAACCACAATATTGTCTCTGCCCACTCTAACCGTGGCGGGGTCACACAATGTCTTTTGGGGGGCTTGGATGCAGTGGACCATGGCAACCACTTGTTCTTCCTCCATCCCGAATGCTCTGCGTAGGAGGCTGAGCAGTGTGGCTACCGCCGCACCCGAGGACTCTTGTCTTTTGATGACCTGTTCAAGTACATTGGCCCCTAACAATGGCTGGGATAGGGGCAACTGGCTGACCAGGAAGGGCGCTTGGACTATGAGGTCTGGGTCATTGTTTCCATTGAGGTTGACAGTCAGTTCCACCCACCCGTCGTAGGGGATAGACTGGCCATTCGCTGCAAAGACCTCCAGGTCATGTTCAAAGAGCTCTTGCAGCGCCCTCACTTGGTAACTGGGGATGTGGGTGCTAGCCCACGCTCTGTCAATTATACTCACTTGCGAGCCAGTGTCGAACAGGACCGTTGCAGGGTGCCCATTGATCGAGCATTTCAGCTGGCTTCTCTTCCCCACTAAGGGCGTTTGGCACTGGTTTCCACTCTGACAGGTGAGGGTTTGGGTTGGGTGTTGTTTGCGGGATCCGGACAGTTTTGATGGGCGTTGAGAGGTGGGGTTTATTGGTTGGGACTGAAGTTGCGTGCCGGTCTCTGACTGTCCCTCGGCAGAGACCGGGTCTCGTTTCCCTGAAACCTGGTCCGCTTCAAGCATCCTACTGCCCGGTGTCCTGTTTCACCACACACAAAGCAGTGGCTGCACTCCTGCAAATTCTCTTCTGTACATTTTTGGCAACGAGCTGACCTTCGCCTTTCCTGGAAAGGGGGTTGGGGGTTGACATTGGGGGGTGGCTGGAATGAGTGCTGTGATGAGGTATGGGGAGATGGGCGGGCGGATGATGGCAGGGGAGGAGTGTGACTGGAGGGTGAGTGGAGGGGGTGATACGACGGAGGCTGGGCTGGTACTTGGAATGGCGGTGGCACCTGGCTGCTGTTTACTTGATGGTCCATCAGAGCGGCCACCATTTGTGTCAGGGTCTCCACCTGCGCACTAAGCTGCTGTATGGTCTGGGTGTTCTTGTTATCTGCTGCAGAGCCTCCCTGTTTGTTGTCATTCTGTCCACCTGTTTCCACCTTGGCGCTGTGGGCGTGGCTTGACTTTTGGCGGGGAAGCTGACCGAGTCTGCGCTGATGTTCATTCTCGTCGCTGATCATTTTTGTCATCTGCCCGAGAATTTCCTCGTCGGTGACTTGGCTATTCGATACAAGGGGTCTCAGTCTTTGTCGGAGGTCGCTGTGTTTCGGTCCCAGGCCCTGATAAATTGTGTTGAGGAAGACCTCCTGGATGGTCTTGGGGTCGTACGAAATGTCAGTGTTGGCCTGCTTTGACTGGAACAGTAGTCTCTGTTTGAGTCCAATCATGCGGTACAAGAACTGCTGTGGTGACTCGTGTTCGGCTTGCCGGGCACACATCAGCTCCTGAAACATCTCCGTAGTAGCCTTCTCCCCCAGATGAGACCTGAGAAAGACCTTGAGTTCAGGGACGGCCAAGTCATCCTTGTTTGACAACATGTCTTTGAATGCGCCGGGTTTGATGATCCTCAATACGCCCCGGACCACTTCTACGTCGGCGAAGCCTTCTTTGACTCCTTCATCGATCTGCTTACTGAGGTTACTATAGCTGACCTCAGAGCTCTGGTCCCCAATTTGGCCCCCATGAACCTTGAACTCTCGTCGCTGCAGGTAGGGGAAGTCTTTAAGAGGAACCATTCTCTCCGGGTCTCTCTGTGAAGGGGGGTTGAACGCTGGTCCACCTTGGTGGCTGTGTATAGGGGCGGGGAATGCAGCCGTAGCCTCATACTGCCTCAGTTTCTTTCCCAGCTCCTCATACAGCATCTTCAGTTCCCCCACCGGCTGGGCTACTGTGTCGACAGGGAGAGTGAGAAGGGGAGAGGGCTGCATAACAGTGGTGCTGACCAGGGGGAAGGGTGATGATGAGGTGTAGTCTGATGGGGTCGTGTGGGCAGGGGGGATGGGATGTGGAGGGGATGGCATAACGGCGTCGGTGACATGAGGGCTGGGTGATAGTGATGTGTGGTCTGTCTGAGGTGGGGTGGGGTCGGCACTGGCCTCCATAGGGGTCGTCGCGACGGCTGGCCACTCCGCCTCGCTCATCATCTGGTTAATCACGTCGTTTAGCACCAGCAGTTTACTGACACCTTCATCCTCACTTCCTTGAAGGGCGTCAGACTGCATGTAGGAGATGATGTAGTCCATGCACTCCTCCTCATCGGTCGCACTCAGCTGTTCAGTCTCTGAGCTGTCTGATGCGATGTCTGTTACTATCTGACGTAGCTTGGCACCTGACAGCTTGAATAAACCTCTCCTGATGTTCCACACCAGCTCCTTCCGTACCCGGGACATGGCGTGCTTGGCTCAGGGGTTACTGCGATGTTTCGTTGTGGGAAATGCTGGCTTGGCACACCAGCAGCGTTGCTACTCGGCGACTGACGTGCGTTGAATCCCAACTCAGCTGTGCCGCTCCTTGGTGAGATCTTTATCCTTATCTCCACCCTTGGACAGTCACGGCTGACTCCTGGTCCGCAGTCACGTCTCGCCACCTCAGTCTCGTGGTTCTTGAATCACTGGATCAGCATCCAACCAACAGCTGGCGCTGATCCCGGACGAGCCCCCACAATTTGTTACGGGTCCCGGGCATTACCGAGCACCACGCAACAATGAAGATTGTTTCTGTAAAACAAAGTAAAGGTGTACTGAAATGAGGCTGTATGAACTCCTTGTGTCTCCTCCATTCACTGAACTCAGATTTATTCACAATAGTTGACAATAACCATCTCAAATCAACCAATCAATCGACCACACAGTCAGACAGTAAACAACAATAATAAAATATTTCCCGTTCTGAATGAATATCGACTGAATATCTCTGGATCTGTCCTTTGTTAGGTTTTTCCTATATGTGTGTATGTGTGGTTTAGGTATGTGTGTGTATGGATGTATGTGTGTGTGTGTTTATACATGTGTTTGTGTGTGGGTGTGTGTATATGTATGTGGAAAGGGGATATAAATGTAAACATTTGTTAACCACATCAGCATAAACAATGTCATACACAAAACAACCTGTACGACATCCTTATCAAAACTCTACACATCAGTCAAATGTTCTGATAACCTTTTAGAAAAGTATTCGAATGTCAGGAATAACCGTCAACATGGCACATTCGCGTGTCCGAAACATAACGCAGCAAAACACCGACGCCTTCGTATCTGCCGCGTCACAGCACGTTAGCCGCTAGAGTCGCTAGCAACGTAAAATCACATGGCGAACCGCGGGCATTCTAACCCTCTTAAAACTTAAAACTTTGTCATTCAAGTGTCCTAACACATCCCCACATTCATGCCAATGCTTACGATCTTAGTCATCGTATTTTCACAGTGAACCAACCTGTAAAACAAAGTAAAGGTGTACTGAAATGAGGCTGTATGAACTCCTTGTGTCTCCTCCATTCACTGAACTGCCGGTGGGCGGAAGTCGCTTACCTCTCACCCTATCGTGCAGCAGTGAAACTGGCCGCTCACCAAAGGTTCCGGTCCCCATAACAAATACATAGTAATGCATACCGATGACTTTCTGGCATTCAACCATTAAAATAAGTTATGAAAAATAAAAAAAAAAAGTGCTTAATACATCACTTTATAAAGTGTTTGCTGTTTCCAAAATAAAGTTCCTTCACTCATTTATGAGGGTATCACAGTAGCGTCACATTAGCTTAGACCCCCTGATCACCAGAAAGGTCGGCCCCGTCTTCCTTACAGCGTTGTGTTAAATTCTGATATAGAAGATTTAATGCTAGCTTTCATAAACCTCATAACAGCAGGAGCAAAGTGGGATACGAAAAAATTATGGAAGCAAATTTGTATCATAATTCAAATGCGAAAAGATTAGCGTATTTTTCGCACTATAAAACGCACCATCAATGAACGTGTCTATTTTCGTACATTAAGGCGCACCGGAATATAAAGCGCATTAAGCCAAACAAAACGGATAAATCAAACTTAATTGAACTCATTCGATAACTCCTGCAGCGCTCCGACAAGCCAAAAGGATTTAAAATGCGCCTTATAGTGCGAAAAATACAGCACCAGAAATGCACTTTCAGAATTTCATCCGGTGGAGAAATCGTGTGCAGCTCAAACTGGGAAGCTGAACCTATCAAAACTCGAGCATTGTATTGTCGATCGAGCAACACAGTCCCATGGAAACATTGAATTTATGCGTAGAAGAAGGGCAGATCACCCGCTGACGTCACCCATGAACGCCGCCTGGGATGGCGAAGCTGATTTGAGTTTTGGTAAATTTTTTGTGGGTGAACATGAAAATGAAAATGAAAATGAAAAAGCATCAGCCTTTTTGTTTTTTCTGTTGAATTGTGTTACGAAATGTTTTGCTCAAATAAGAAAATGAAAATGCAGTTTTATTATTTCATCTGTTTAAGCAGTTTTGACTTTGGAACGAAAAAACAAACAAACTGCAAATGCTTTTAAATTTTCAGATTTCACATTTTTAGTTAAATTTTGGTTCATATTTGTTGCGGCATATTTTAAAAATGAAATCTCAAATGGATTTTTCTTGTACATTTGAATTATTTTACAGAACGATCAGTTTTAAAAAAGGAATTCCAGTTCATATTATTTATCTTTAATTTTGTTTATGAGTCAAGAAGTGCAGGTACACTCTGAAAATGATATGATACAAATTTACTTCCTTAAAAAATCGTCCTTTGTCTGTTAAATGACCTTTAGCAGTTTCCTGATGAACTGACTGAACCGTGACTCTCTCTCTCTCAGAGTTAATCCGTCCTCACAGACCTCCGTTCATCCCTCTTTTCTTCACCTGCTCCTGTCTAACATTTTATTCTCTCTCTCTCTGGCTGTCTTAATCTGGATGTTTTTTTTCTCTATATTTCACGTCTAATCTTTGAGACAGCTCTTAGACGGCTCAGTGTGCGTCTGTGCGCCGCTGCCAGGAGTTAACGTGATTTGAATATTCCCGGCTGTCTGCCGTTCAGACACACACAGTCTCGCTCAGACTCGTGTCAGCGCGCCGTCACGGAGTCAACGGTGTCTTTCTGTCTTTTTGTAGCTGACGTGTCTGCAGGATTTCTTCGGGGACGACGATGTGTTCATGGCGTGCGGGCCGGAGAAGTTTCGATACGCTCAGGACGACTTTGTGCTCACGCACAGCAGCAAAACACCCACTTTTGTCAACGGTAAGACACCGAAATTTAAGATTAGAAAACAGATTTAACAGAATAATAAACGGAATATTTGTGCGATTTCTAGACTAAAGAAGTGAAATCATCCGTCCCTCTTTTCTTTCGTCTCTCCAGAGGTCAGAGCCAAAGCGTCTCGCTCTGGTGCTTCTACAAAAACTACAACTCCCAAGAGTCCCAGCGGCTCCGGCTTCACCTCCTCCAGGACTCCGCCCAGAGGCCCGTCCAGAACAAAATCACCTGGTCCAGGTAGGAATCCGCTTAATTACCGAGTGACGTAGTCCATAGCAACATTAACGATGACTCTGACCAATCAAACGGCTCCTTTCTCTCGTCTTTTTAGCCAATGAGGCCTCGGCGGGGAAGTCGTCCAGGTCCAGCCCCTCCCCCACCAGCCCCGGGACTCGCCGCAGCCTCAAAGTACAAATGAGAGACGAACTGATTGTTTATTGATCGGTTTGGGTTCGCTCAGCTGGGGTTTGGGCGGTTTGGCCTGAATTCCACTTTTTAATCTATTTAAGGAAGTTTTTACTGAAGATCAGCGACAAAAGTCACTAAAAAGTGAAGAAAGATTTATAATTAATCAATTTAAAATTAAGGTATTGTACAAATTTTGATTATTTGTAGGTTTAAAAGGTTTTACTATTTAAATATCTTTAAATGATCCGTCTTTACGACCCCTAAATCTCCTCTTTTTCCTTCCTTCTTCTCTCTAAAAGTTAAATTTTTACCCTCTCCTTCTCTAAATTTCTCTTTTTTCTTATATTTTCTTTCTGATTTCTTTTTGTAGATTTCTCCTCGCCGGGCGTCGTCCACAGACGTAAACGGAGAGGCTGAGCAGACGGATGAGGACGCCACAGGAGAAGGTTAGTTCTTTAAATGTTAACTTCTGTATTTAATCAGAACTTTAATCCACAAATTCTGGAGCCTTTGAGTTTTGAATTTAACTCACATTTTAAAGCTTCACATCTACAGTTGGTAGATGTCAGTTTTGGTTGCAGAACTGCGTCATGAAACGTTCCATAAATACCTCCATGACACAGCAGGTCCGAGAGCGCTAAGAGGTTTGGAGGTTTTGGGAAAAGAATCTGAGTAAATATTTAAAAACTGCGTCTCGATAAAAGGCTGAAAAAACCGCCGCGAGTCGTGGTCTCCTTAAAAGCTGTGAATGTTTGAGAAGATCGCAGACTTTTGAACTCTGCGGCTTCAGGAGGGAAGTTTCGGAGTGAGGAGGTGAATTCTGAACAGATAAAAATGAAAAATCTCTTCTTCTTCTTCTCACAGTGAACGGAAATCGATCTGTTTCTTCCTCCATCATCAACGAGAAGTACAAAGTGGGTAAAGTGATCGGAGACGGAAACTTCGCCGTGGTGAAAGAGTGTGTGGAGAGGTGAGAAGCACATTTTCTCTTCTTCTCGTTTTCTTATTACTTTACTACAAAATTTTAGCTTCATGAACTCAGTTTGGGCTTCATGCTCGCAGAAAATGTTTGACAATGTCCAAATATTGAAAATACAAATAAATAAAACTGCAAAATGCGAATATTGATTAAAAAAAAGTACAGTATGAGAGTGATATGAAAGAAATATAAAGTCAAGCTTGGGGATGGGAATCGAGAACCAGTTCCAAATGGTTCAATTCATCAACATCATTTACAGTTTATCTTAATGATTCCCTTAACGATTCCTTTCTTACGGGTGCCTTGAGAACAGAGACTTTGGCGAATGGTACGAGAAGTAGGCAGAAACAATCTAAAGACGACAACGGGTTCTGTACGGAAGTTTTGAGTTTGTGTACCGTGGACTTAAGTTTGTCAGGAAGTTAGCATAAAAAAAGATTTAACCCGATCCAAAAAGCCCTCAACATTTTGGCCGCAACTCCGCCCCCCTTAGCCGTGTCCTCTCTTTGGGGATCCAGAATATGGTCACCCTAATTTGACTGAATACCGACCAAAGTAAACGCTGTACAAATAGTTTGTGGTTTGATTATTTTTAGACTCTCACTGAAGGTGGCGTACATTTTTCTCTGTTATCAAAGAAAGGCATTGATAAGGGAATCGTTTAAGAATTGAATCGATTATGGCATCGATGTCGATAAAATCTTATTAATTCCCATCCCTCGTCAAGCTTCTTAAAAAAGGGAATTTTTACACTTCAAAGTTTTGGTCCATTTTTTAAATGTGTTTTAAGTGACTGGAGCTCATAGATGTAACATTCAGAAATATATCTCGGTTTCGTTCCAGAAAATGCAGAAATCGTCAATAGTCTTGGTGCGTTTTTTAAATTCTGTTCGATTTTTGATTGACAGGTCGACGGGACAAGAGTACGCTCTGAAAATCATCGACAAAGCTCGCTGCTGTGGGAAGGTAACTCTTCGAAGTTTGGATCTCGATGTGTTCTGATTTTAACAACACTGAAAAAATGAAAAACAAAACTTTGTAGCATGGCAACAGTGGAGGAGGCTACTGGAATGCGGGGTCCCGGGTTCCTTAAAGTTACAGCCTGAGATTAAAAATGTTTGAGCTGAAGGTCATGTAGAAGAACTTTAGCAGAACCAATCAGAACCTGAGACCAGCGGAGTACCTGCTCTTTAAGGTGTGATTATCAGTGTGTTTGTGTGAACAGGAGCACCTGATAGAAAACGAAGTGGCCGTACTGCGACGAGTCCGACACCCGAGCATCATCCAGCTGATCGAAGTCGATGAAACTCCCAGTCAGCTCTTCCTGGTCATGGAGCTCGTCAAGGTTCTCCTTAACCTCCCGGTTACCTCTCAGAATTGTTCCCCGTCTAAAGAACCGGTTCTTACCCCTCAACCTCTGTCTCCTTCAGGGTGGCGATCTATTCGACGCCATCACCTCCTCCACGAAATACAGCGAGCGGGACGCCAGCGCCATGGTGTTCAACCTGGCCGGAGCCATCAAGTACCTGCACAGGATGAACATCGTCCACCGAGACATCAAACCGGAGAACCTCCTGGTACACCACACACACCTACACACACTTAGACACACTTTGAATCTGTTGTGCAGATTGAGAAAATGTTGGGTTGTCAAAAAAGTTGAAAAAGTTCATGTATTTGTTTCATGTTCAATAAAAATGTTCCACTTTTAGAAATATTTCAAAGTTATTCAAACCGAGTCATGAAACCTCAAACTGCAGGTGTGTGAGTATCCGGACGGCACCAAGTCCCTGAAGCTAGGAGACTTTGGTTTGGCGACGGTGGTGGAGGGACCGCTGTACACGGTTTGCGGGACGCCGACGTATGTTGCACCAGAGATCATCGCTGAGACCGGGTGAGAGCGACAAAAAAACGGTTTCTTTGTTGAAATATTAACAGACAGTTGTGTTAAAGTGATAGATGTGTGTTTGTGTGTGTAGTTACGGTCTGAAGGTGGATATCTGGGCGGCTGGAGTGATCACGTACATCCTGCTGTGTGGATTCCCTCCATTCAGAAGGTCAGCTCCTACACATTTTTTATCAAATTTTGCAAATTTTTTAAGTATTTTTGTTGTTTTGGTTCAGTTTGTTGATGACACGCCCTCCTCTTCCTCCTCTCAGTGAGAATAATGTTCAGGAGGAGCTGTTCGATCAGATCCTCAGAGGGAAACTAGAGTTCCCTTCTCCGGACTGGGACACAATCAGCCTGCCTGCCAAGGTAACGCTCACGTAAACCGTTTATATAACAAATATAAATGTATGTGTCTCTGCTTTCTGCTAACGGTCACATGACTCGATCCGTAGATGCTGATTAGTCAGATGCTGCAGGTGAACGTAGACACTCGATTCACGGCCGAGGAGGTCCTGTCACACCCCTGGGTGACGGTAAGTCAACACAGACAGACGAAGGTTAAGACGAGTTTTAGAGATGCAGAACCAGTGGTACTCATGGGAAATGAAAGCTAAACAGAATTTTAATTTGGAGATAAATTTAAATTATTAGCAGTTACAATCCAAGAGACTTCAAACTGAATCTTGTTACTGATCTTTGTTCAGGATGAGGCTCCCGTAGACTCCAACACTGTGAGCAGCAATGAAGACCAGACCAGTGGAGACACACTGGAACCGGAGCAGGAATCCCCGATACTGGAAACCAAACAAATCCCTTCACCCCTGGTCTGAAGCAAGTCCTCCTTGAACAACAGGAAGGACGACAAAATCCAACAAGTTTCCCTCTTCAGCTCGTGACTTGGGTTGGGGACCAACAAGTCCCACACCCCAAGTCTCGCACTCGTCCTGCTTTTTCAATAAACACTCAACTTGAATCTAACAAAACACACTTGGTCCGGGATTTCCTTCGGTCTGGAACTGGTCCCCTTCCACCAACTGGAGCCAAACCAGTTCCCTCATCAAGATTCAAGAGTCGAATTCACCAAAAACAAGGCAAGTCCAGCACCTGTGGTTTGTAGTAAATCAGGTTCCATCTTGAAGTATCTCAGGCTTGGACATGGTTCTCCTGTCTTTAGCTTCTCAAAGTCATCACCCACCTCCAAACAAGCTTCGGTCTCCACTGTCTGACTCTTAATCAACTGAAAACTGAGCAGGATTCCTCGTCTTCAGTCGCCTCTTACCTGGAAACAAGTTATGCATTTAGTGTTTTTAATACTTCCTGGAAACGGTCCCTGTCTCTGGTCCGGTCCGGTTCAATCTTCTGGAGACTTTTGCTGCTGTACTGGAAAGTATTCAGACTCTTTTATGGGCTTCATTAAACAGCTCCTGGATGACCGTTCTGCTCTGTCAGAGGAGTCACCATATCAACACTGGGACACCATGGAGGTGCTATCAGACACTTCCTGTTTCACTGGACCGGAACCATTCCTCTGGTCTTTAAAGACAAACTAAGAGGCTGAAAAAGGCCTGGACCACTTTAGGGATTTAAACAACTGACTCATTAACAAACGCTCCCTCTGGTTTAGGGATTATTCCTCTGAAGTCCCTGCCTCACAGGGACCAGGATGTCTTCCATTTATTCTGGGAAACGTCATTTCTCCTGCCTTTTACCCTCCAGCTCTTTGTCCGCAGACCTCAAGGACATGTCTCATTTCTTAAACACCCATGAGTCCAAGAAGACATCTGAGTTCTGTGCCTGTTTATGCTGCCGATGAATTCCTCTCAGTACGTGAAAACTTCGCTGTTTCTGTTCCTCAGCATGAATCATTGGCTGTACGGCTCGACAGGGCTCATCGTTTTTGGTTTTAGCTTCATCTAAACATTCGGAAGAAAGAGACTTGTGTTAGGATAGGTGAAACATCCTGCCGACCAAGAGTTGGTTAAAGTAGTGCGTTAAACTTTTCTATAAAGCTCAGCACCTGAGCTGAAGGCAATTTGCTTAGCTTGCATACTGGGTAAGGCTAAAGAGGAACAGGAAGTGAATTGCCAAGCTATGTCGGAGGTTTCAATCATATGCTGCGTTCAAGTTACCTTGGAAGTCAGAAGTCCGAGCTGGGAATGACGTCACACCCAAGTTATCAGTGTTTCAGTTACGAAGTCGGCAAAGGCAAAGAAAGCAAAATCGGAGGGGGAAACAAGATGGCTACATTCAACTCAAAAGTTATTTTAGCACTTGTCTTGTCTGAATATAAGCAAGGACAAGGCAAGCGCTAAAATAACTTTATCGTTTCCGCCTCTGATTTTGCCTTTTTCCGACTTGGTAACTGAAACCTTGGTAACTACGTTCAATAGAAGTGGTGAAGAAAAAGTCACAATAGCACAGGTAACATAAGGGTGTCATCGACGTATCAAATTTCCCCACCATGATTTGACTCCTCACACCTCCCCGTCTACAACAAAAGTCCAAACTCAAAAGTTATTTTAGTGCTTTTCTTGTCCGAATATAAGCAAGGACAAGGCAAGCGCTAAAATAACTTTCGTAGATGTAGCCATCTTGCTCCCGCCTCCAATTTTGCATTTTTTTACCACTTTGTAACTGAAATGCTTGGACTTCTGATTTCCGAGGTAACTTGAGCGCAGCAACACTTCACATCAGAACAGTAAGTCTTCCAAACTGCTGAGTCATTTCCATGAAGATTTTATGTCCAGATCAAGTGTTATCCAGTAAAGCCACTGAACTTTAGGTCCTGAATAAACAAGAATTTCTTCATTTTTCACGATAGCAACAGAAACCATCAAAACTATGAGCCTTGTCGACATTCACTTTCCTTACACTACATAGGACACCTTCCTTGAACCGACAACCGTCCTCCTCAGTTCCCCAGACTTTGTACTGTAACTCGGATTAACTGAGTCACTTCCAAACCTCATCTTTTCCAAACTATCTCAACCTTTTGAGGTTTCCTATTGCAGTATGACTGAGTAAAAGGGTACGTTCAGTCCAAACCCTGAGCTCCCTGCTTCGCCTCCCGCCTGCAGTTTAACGGAGGATATGATCTGTTAGTGTAAATACTGTAAATATCACTCTGTCTGTTGGTGTTTGTCTGTGTGAGTCAGTTGTGAAGTAGGGAAACAGTAGCAACAAAATAAATACTTTCAGTGAAAAGAAACAATTTCATCGTAGACAAGATGTGTCGGCACATCCCAGAGAAAACACGTTTTTCTTCAAGATTTTCATGACCCAAAAAAAAAAGATTTTCCACTCAGACATCGAAACATTTCCACGTTAAAAAACATGTTTTCACTTGAATCTTCCACATTCATGGAAAAGGACCCAAAAGAAAAAAAACAAGAGTCAAGGTTTCAAGAAGGTGGTTTGACGGAATATTAGCGTTACCTTAAAGAAAAAAGTGAGATTAAAAGATCAGAGTGAAGAGGTAAATACTGATAGTTTAAAAATAAAGTCAAAGTGGTAAAAAAAATTGTCAAAATATCAGAAAAAGTCACAATAGTGTGAGACTAAATGAGAAAGTTCCTGCGAGAAAAACAGGAATTTACCGTATGGATCTCTCTCCTTATATGGTCATGTGTCTGGGATGTGATGTAGGTCATCTTCCAATCATAGCGCTTCATCCACGTACCCATCTTATTGTCTGTCACTGTTTATAAGGATAACCAAACATGGAGGAAACTGCGTGTGTTTGTGTAAATAAGCGTGTGAGGGTGTTCACGATTTTCATGTTTAACTTAAAATGACGGAGGCGGAACGTACGAGGTTCACGATGTGTGAGTGTGCCTGCGTTAAGGAAAAGGGGGTGGGGTCATTAAACTTGAGAAGTGTCAGAAATGAGTTGACCTGATGGAGTGTTCATGACCGTACCTTGACCTTAGAAACTAGCACGACCTTTCCATGGCCTTGACCTTTAGCCTGAGGCAACGATGAAGAGTTTGGCGAGGACATTTGGTGAAGACGTGTTGTAGATTTGGTATCAATACCTTCATGAATATCAATCAATTTTGGTCAAATTGAAAGATTTTTGATTCTGGTTTCTGTTGGTAGTCTGACCTCCGATTTCCACCGCATCCAGAACGGCTACGAAAAGGTCGTATCTGCCGATTGCAGCTGATCGTAACCATTCAAGTTAACGTGTCAATTTCCACCGGCTTCTTTCCGTTCTGCTACGGATCACCGGACTTCGCAGCTGATCGCAAGAGTTCTATTTTTTCCGGACGCTGGAGCACAACGGATAAATTCAGCACAGATTAACCCGTGCTGGAAAGGAAGTCGGGCACAGACACGAAATAAAACATCCGGCTTCTTTTCAAAATAAAACACCCTGTACCTCACACCATGCAAACGGGCAGGACAAGACGAACAAGTGAAAGGTTTTTAGACGTCATTTCACCCTGATGACACCATGGATGATGCAGATTCTAGAAGTTGAGAAGTAGATTTCCTCCTCTAGAAGGACACAATTGACACGTGAATCCACGGGTTCCGCCACGAAAGTTGCCTCACCAACGGATCCAGTAGGAATTGGTGGATAGCGACAATCGCTGCCATTCCAGATTGGATCCAGGGTTAAGATTTCCAGAATGCACCAGAAATCAGAATCTGATCATTCAAAAAACTACTGTTGAAAAGTTATTTTCTTCACAAAGATCAACTTTTTGCATAAAATCTTAAAAAGCCACTGAACTGATATTTTGTGATGTTTGCAGACAAATAGAGCTCTTCAGATACGTTAAATAAAAGTAGTGAAGAAAAAGTCTCCAAGTAAAATCGTTGTTCGCTGCGCTTATGCCAATAGCGCAGATAACATTAGGGTATCATCAATGTATCGAATTCCCCCACCATGATTTGACTCTTCACACCGCACCGTCTACAACAAACGTCCAAACTCTTCAATTGTTGGCTCGACCTTTGACCTTCTATGCCTGCTCTGAGCCCAGTCGTCTTAATTCTTTTCTCTTTGCTTTAAACCAAACCAAAAGGAGCCTTGTGTTCATGCTGTTAGCGGAGCAGCCACACCGGGGTCGAACAGTTACTGGAATCCTTCACGATTCCTTTGTGAACGCACTTTCTGAAACGATTCAGGACCAAATTTTAGCATCTGTTTGGCATAAACTCGATCAAAGCCTGACCCCTAGTATCTTTTACAGCCAGTGTTGTGTGACGTGATTTTGGACGACATTTGGAAGAAGTTTTACTCCTTTGGATGGATGCTAGAGTACCGATTTTAAGATTGCTAACATACCATAAAACTTCAATTCGTAGCCCAGGCTTTTATTCGTCTCAGCTGACAAACTCAAAGCGGAATTTGCTTTTTTACGTTTAATTTACCTAGCTAACAAAAAATAACGATCACATGATATTTATATTTAAATATTGGGAACTCATGGGACATGGATGCAGCTTTGATTTACAGGCAAACAGATCCTTTTTAAGACAATCCATCTGGTTACGAAAAACTTGACGTACGCGGTGATTTAAGAGGCGTTTCACCCCGGGTGGCTGCAGCTTTTAGGCCCTTTGTGTGTTTATCCGATGCAGTGTCAGTGTGTGTGCGATCATTTCACATCATGCCTCATTTTAGACAAATATTCTTTGAATAAGTGCAGTAGTCAAAGAATTCAGAAACAAACCAGGCTAGTTTTCCTGAAATTTATCTCTACGTTTGTGCAGTCTTAGAAATCTTGAACCTGGAAGCTAAAACATGAATATTAAGAAGCCATTTGAAAAAGTGTTTCTCTTAAAAAAACTTTCTGTAAGCTGTCCTGGAAAACTGAGAAAAACTTCACTGAGTTTTTATAAATCCAGAATAAAGTTCGGATCATTCAGAGGTATTTAGGAAAACTGGTCCTGTGTAGAAGTGGAGGGAGATTTGGGAGCCAACAGTGTTTGGGAACATGTTGTAGACATGTTTTTATGCTAACAATGATCTGTAATGTGACGTGTGTTTATATGAAACATGTATGTTTGTCAGGATCAGGGTGGAAACGTTCAAACTCTGACTGGAATGAGAAAAATGAAATCAACTGTGAAAATAAACACTGATGCAGTGGCATCACGTTGACCTGCTGTGTGGTTGTTGATGTTTTTCCTTTGGATTGACTTTATATGAAGGTTTTTTAATTTTATGGGATTTCGTGATGAAAAAATGTTGGACAATTTACACTTAAATAATCAGACAGCCCTTTGTCACCGGTTTTGTTCAGAACCTTTATGGACAGAATTTCGCGTCGCTTCTTTTTGCGGATGATGTGGTTCTTCTAGCTTCATCGAGCAGTGACCTTCAGCTCTTGCTGGGGCGGTTCGTGGCCGAGTGTGAAGCAGCTGGGATGCGAATCAGCACCTCCAAGTCCGAGGCCATGGTCCTCAGTCGAAAAAAGGTAGATCACCTTCTCCAGGTCGGAGGGGCGGTCCTGCCTCAAGTGGAGAAGTTCAAGTATCTCGGAATCTTGTTCATGAGTGAGGGTAGGATGGAACGGGAGATCAACAGGCAGATTGGAGCGGCATCAGCAGTGATGCGGACGCTTAACCGATCAGTCGTGGTAAAGGAAGAGCTGAACCATAAGGCAAGACTCTTGATTTACAGGTCGATCTACGTGCCGATCCTCACCTATGGTCATGACCTTTGGGTAATGATGGAAAGAACAAGATCGTGGATACAAGCGGCCAAAATGGGTTACCTTTGCGGGCTCTGCCTTAGAGATAGGGTAAGGAGCTCGGACACTCGGGAGGCGCTCAGAGGAGAACCGCTGCTCCTCCACGTCCAGAGGAGTCAGCTGAGGTGGCTCAGGCATCTGGTTAGGATGCCTTCTGGACGCCTCCTGTTAGAGGTGTTCCAGACATGTCCCACTGGGAGGAGACCTCGTGGCCGGCCCAGGACCAGGAGGAGGCATTACATCTCTAGTCTGGCCTGGGAGCGCCTGGGAATCCCCCCTAAAGGAGGAGCTGGTGGAAGTGGCGGGGGTGAGGGCCGTCTGGACTTACCTCCTGAAGCTGCTGCCCCCGCGACCCCGACCCGTATGAAGCGGAAGATAAAGACGACGATAATCAGACTGTAGCCTAGCTTGCACACTGGCACACCGACATCCTTACAAGTGACCTGAACCACAAACAACCTCCCTTCAAAAACACTGAAATATTCCTGTGAAGACCTTTTTCAGGAGAAACCTCAGCTTACAAATTTGCAAGACAAAATCAAGAGATCAAAGTACAAATCTGTCCACAGGGGGCGCCAAAATCAACACAATCTATAAATTCCTTAAAGAAGCGTAAACAGATAAAAATTCAAGATGAAGACGTCCAACGAGCGCCAATTTATAAAGAATCTCATTATCATTGAAAACAATCAAAATCCACTTTTTCAGAAGTATCTCAAAGTTTATTCGTATTAAAAGTCGGAATGTTTGGTTACACTAAAAAGGTTTCATAAGTCCTCTGTCGTGTCTCTCGTCACAAACACAAACTAGTGTTACAGTCAAAAAACAAACGTGCACAATAAACACTTTCAGGAGATGAGTACGACTCAAACAAATTCAGTTTCTGAGATGATTTCCAAAATAAAACAGATTTTTTAATTTCATTTTAGAAATCATTGCATTTATTTTAGCATCCTTTCTGAGCGTTTTAATGGAAATAATGTGCAGAAGAAAAATAACTTTAAAATAGCTAAAAAAAGGAACAACAGTGTCATAAAACAAGAAGTCTTTCTTTTCCGATCTTTGTCAAGAGAAGCTTTGAGTCAGCGTTGTGAAAAAACAGCTCCTGAAAAGTGAAGCCAATACACTTAGAGCTCCCCCTAGTGGCTGGCTGGAGAATGTGTCATTCAGGTTTAACTCTGCTGTCTGATTTCAGTGATGAAGGTCGAGTCCTATGATGCAAAAACATGATAACAGAGTGAAACAGGGACGGATCTCGTTGTTTGAGGCCTTTTCTAAAAACGTTCAGGAGCTCCAGGGTTCGATTTTGACGACAGTCTTTAGACGAGTCAGGAATAATGAGTCAAACTGAGTCCTCAGAGTAAGAACACAAACTAAAACGTGACAGGATGCCCATGAGTTGAAAATTTAAGACTTTCAGTTTGAGTTGATCTCAGTCATGACGCAGCAAAATTCCTGTTGCTTTTATTCACGATAAAGTGGCAGAAAGTCGGTGAAAACTCGGGACCAGGTTTGATGTGCGTGTCCAGGTGTCCACAGCACAGTCACGTCAAAACTCTGTGAGGTTCAAACAGGTGCAGTAAAGGTCTTCAGTTCAGAGATAAACCCACCTGTTCACAGAGAAAACCGCTGCAGGAATATATAAAAAAAGAAAAAAATCCTCCGATCTCATCAGAGAAGCGAAATGTAGTTTTTAGGCACAATCCCTCGTTTCCCACCTGCAACTCCCAGAATCCACTGCTCATCCACCGTCTCCACCTGTGTGACCATGTCACCTACCTGCAAAAAAAAAAAGACAAAAAAAACATCAAGACTGAGATTCATGAATAAAATTTTACTGAAATATAGAAGTTTTTTGTCTTTACAGTTTGACATTTACTGATTTTGTTTCTGAAAGTTCAGCACATCTTTAAAATCATTTTAGTTTTAGATTTTAACCTCTTTTAATCAGTTTAAAACAGAGCAGAAAAAAACTGTCAGAAAATACAAAATCAGCAAAGCCATGAGGTTTTATCTCCGGCCACAGGAGGGCGCCATAATCAGCCTGAATCACAAGTTCCTCACGGGAGTTTTAATGAGCATTAAAATAAAAAAATAACAGATTTTTGTGATAAAAATGT
The DNA here is from genome assembly GCA_962446985.1 of Xyrichtys novacula. NCBI lineage: Eukaryota > Metazoa > Chordata > Actinopteri > Labriformes > Labridae > Xyrichtys > Xyrichtys novacula. The sequence goes on from OY660886.1 coordinate 722,758, forward strand.
TTCAAACGTCACAAAATAATATATAATAATAATAATAATTTAATTCTAGTTTATTTTAATTTTAATTAAGCACGTTTGTAAATTCAAATATTTAAATCTGAGTCACCAAAACAAAAACTTATTATAACAAAATAATGAAAAATATATTCTGATTAAACAAGTTCTGAGAATTAAATAACTTAAAGACCAAAACTTAAAGTTATCTGAGCTTTAAATCTAAAAATACAAATAATAAATAATACTAAAGTATCTAAAATAATAAAATAATACAAAAATAAATACAAATACATCTTTAAAACTGTGCACGCACACTCACACCTTTACTGTGAGCTCGTCCTCGCTCTCTGCTGTGAAGTCAAACTTGGCCACGCCTTTAAGTGATGACTGCTGGGCTGTGATTGGCTGAGCTGAAACCCGGGCGAGACAATGTTATGAAGATTGTTATATGTGTGTGCGCGTGTGTTTTAGTGTGTGTGTGTGTGTGTGTGTTACCCTGGCAGCTCTGTGTAAAGGCGGCGGGGTAAAGCCCCTCTCTCCCCTCCAGCCGTCCTCTCCTCCACTCAGCGTCGACGTGGCCCATCACCTCAATCAGCGCCCCCTTGTGGAAGGACAGATCCTCGGCAGTCTGACCGGGGAAGTCAAAGAGAGCCACCGCCCACTCTTTCACCTAAACACAAACACAGACACACACAGAGGAAGACACACAAAAAAAACTCAACATCATAATAAAGAGACAAACTAATAAAAATCTGAAATTTGACGAACGCTAACAAACTAAAACTGACGCACACACACATTTACTCACACTTGAACACACTCACCTCTGGGTCTGACTTCTGCGAGGTCACTGGAGCTGGAAAAACAGAGAAATAAGTATCTTTTATATCTTGTTTCTGAACATCAATTAAAATCTTTTAACTAAATCGACGAGGATGTTTCATGTTTCACCTCTCTTCTCCATCACCGGTGTCTCCGTCGTTAGCTTCGTCGTTTCCTCTTGCTTTAACGGCTCCACCACCTCTGTGAAGCTCAGCGGGAAAATCCCGACACGCCCGTGGATCTGGCCCCGCCCCCACTCCTGTCCAATGAGCTCCAGGAGGGCGATGACGTCGCCCTGAGAGAAGGTGAGCTCGTCCTCTTCCTCTCCCTCGTAGTCAAACAGCGCGACGCAGCGAGGCCCGCTGAGAGAGAGAGTAAAGAATAAATGAGCCGATTCTCGTTAAAGTCGAGTCGGTTTGAAGTGACGGGGTTCATGTCGTGTTTCTGACCTGACGGGAGGAGGGTCCGGCTGCTCCTTCTGCTCAGTGGGCTGGACAGGAATTATCGACTGGAGGACAAAACAATAACAGAGATGTCATCTATCGGATTTTTCGGGCGCATCGGATTACAAGGCGCATTAAGCAAAACAACACATGGAGTTCTTCATTTTCAGTGTCGGAGTTAAACAGCTGTGTGATTTCGGCATCAAGCTTTTTTGGTCATTATCCGAGTCCGTCTCGTTGCTGTTACCGGTACTTGATGTTCAGTGATGATTCCAGCTCAGATGACAGTTATCGTAATGCGCCGAATATCCATTGAGCGCAGCGGCTTTGTTGCTTACCAAAGTCGTATTTAGACATTTCGACAGATTTTTGAGCGCACTGTACCATATAAAATCGGTCAGTAAGCACAACAAGTAATCATACATGAGGCGCGCTGTCAATTCTTGAGAAAATTTAAAGATTTTAAGTGCGCCTTATAGTCTGAAAAATAAGGTATTTAAAGCCCGACCGATTTCCAATTTTTGCCTGTTTGAGACTAATCGGTGATCGGCCAAAACTCGCCGATTTTCACCGATATTTTCAGAAATAAAATGCAGAGAATAAGATTTGGTTTCACTTTGAAAATGTTCCGCCATTTGAAAAGTTCCCCGACTTATCCTGTAGATGGCGCTACAGCGACCTCATGACAAACTTCATCCACAGACTACCTCACAGCTCAGGGACGCACGGAGGAGAGCGGTCCGCCTCAACGGTAAATAAACCAGTTTGTGAAATACACGATAAGTCAACAAGTTTCAGTTCAACCCACTTCACCATGTAGTTGAAAACACTTTTGTCCGAGTCAGTCTTCCTGTCGTGAGAAGAGCAGTTGCCTACAGTACATATACAGTAAATAGTATTCTGTATATATCTACTGTATAAATATAATTTTATAACTTCATAAAAAAATTTAAAAAATCGTCCGATTAATCAGTAATTGGACCCCCCCCCCCCCAATAATCGGTATCGACCCCAAAAAATCCATACCGGTCGGGTATTGTACTTATCATCTGTACTGGGTCAAACATGCACCCCTGGGTGGTGGTCTCACCATGACCCAGAAGTGCATGTCGATGTGTTCAGACTGAGACCTGAATCCTGGATCTAAAGCTCGTAAATTCATCGCTGACTGTCAGAACTTTAGTTATTTTCACAACAGTGGTTTGATTAAAAGGCAAAGCTTGATGCTTTAGTAAGTAGTGCATGTGGTGTCAATGCAGCTTTTGTCCAATAGGTGGCAGTAGTACTCTGAAATAAAATATATATATGTATTCATATGTATATATGCAGAGGAGCTTAGACTGAGGCTATCACCAAACCTGTGAAATTTAAAGATCAGACATTACATGTGTGAGTCTGTACTAGTGTTGGGTGGTATGAACAAAATCTTAAATCACAGTAACGGTATATTAAACTGTATGTTTTTTCTCTGTAAATTCAATTCATGTCTTAAAAATAACCAAACTGTCGCCTTTGTTCATTTCCCTTTTTTTTTACACTTGGATTTTTATACAAATGAAAACTAAATGTCAGATCAGTCTGGCGATTTTTTATCAATGTCGTACCTTTGGCCAAAAACTCCTTTAGGTGGTGGAAGAGGTTCTTGGTGTTTCCGACACTCTTTGTACAGTTTTGTTTTTTGATCATTGTCGGATTTTCTAAATCCAAAGAATCTCCAGACAACTGATGTCGCGACTCGCACCCTTTTTCTGGATGAGTTCCTCCTCCTTTTCCTCGTGTTGGGTGGGTCGGGCTGCCTCCGTTTGTTCAGTGCCACCATTAATCTCTGTGTCCGCCATGACCACCACCAGTGAAGCTTTGTCTTCTTCGTTGAAGCTTTGCCAAGTAGTCTGCTGGACACGCTGGTGATTATAGGGAGCGCACCCAAACCTGACCAATCAAAGGGAGCGAACAAACACCTAAACGGATGCGCTCAGGCTTTCTTGTTAGCGACTCAAAGGGATGCAGCAGACATCTGCTCTCTCGCTCTCCTACAGCAAAATTTCTACCAGTAGACGCTTTTATACCGTCATACCGCCCAACACTAGTTAGTACTATGTTTTTTCCAGAAGGTGGCGCTATTCCGGTACCTCAAACGTGTGTGAAATATGATACAGATTGAGTACTATCTTCCTGTTCCATGCAAAGATATCAGAGTACCGCAGCAGACCCGGACCAAGTGGATATACGATCTATCCAGAGAGTTACCTGTGAGTCTGATAGGCTGAGATCCTCCAGCGCAGGTTTTGATTGGCTGTCCTGATCTAGAGGAGGATCTGGTTGGACGTCCAGGTCCAGGAGACACTGTGTTTGGTTAATGATGCTGGTTTGGCTCCTCCCCTCACCTAATGGAAGCTCAGCGGGGGTGGGGTCATCCAGGACGATCAGGACTTCCTGTTTCTGAGAGGTCATACAGATCAGAACTCGAACCTGCCATGTGTGTGTGTGTGTGTGTGTGTGTGTGTGTTTACATACCGTGCAACTGTTGTAGAGGGGGTGTCCAGGTTTAGGGCGAGGGGGGAGAGGCGGTCCTCTCTTGGAAAGCTTTTGAGACTGAATCTGATTGGCTGACACAGAAGAAGGACTTTGCGGAGGAGGAGATGACCGGCTGGCTTGAGACACCAAGGGGGTGGGGGCAGTTTGGGGTGTGGGCGCGGTTATCTGAGTGGACGCTGGAGGGGAGGTGATAGAAGGAGGGGGCGGCCTACCGGGGATGGATTTGATTGGTGGAGGGCGAAGTGGGAGGAGCTTCACACCTGTAGGCCTGGAAAGAAACCAAGAAAGAGAGAGGCGGACATTTGTAAGCTTGTTGACGACACTGTTCATGAGTAACTTTAAAACATCGAATCCTTTTTTTTCTTACCGAGGGGGCAAAGGGGGATCAGAGGAGTCCGGGGTCACCGTGTTGGCGGTTTCTGGTTTGTTTTGGATCACGGGACCTTTCCTCAGAGCTGGAGAAGGAGCTGTGGTCAGGGGTTTCATACTCGGGGCTGGGCCTGGAGTTGGTCCTTGTGGTTTTGGGGCTGTGGTGGGAGCTATTGGTTTGGGCGGGGCTGGGTTTGATTCTGATGGCGTTGGCGAGGCTCCAGTAGGTTTGGGGGCCAAATTTGGAGCTGGGGGTGAAGAACAGATGTCCGATTATAAATGATCATATCTGTTTGTAATCTGTTTTTATGGGTGTGAAAAGAGCTTACAGCCAAAAGTGACACTTTGAAAAACTTGTGAAGTCTCGACACTGAATTTTAAGTACGGTCTTTAAATAATGGAACTCTCAATATGCAATTAATCGCGATTAACAATATTTGCGATTAATCGAGAGAGAAAAATAACAGTATCGCAGCTCAGATGAGATCATTGAATACTCAGAGCTGGGCCTGGATTTGGTTCTTGTGGTTTTGGGGCTGTGGTGGGAGCTATTGGTTTGGGTGGGACTGGGTTTGAATCTGGTGACGTTTGCAAGATTCTAGTGGGTTTGGGGGCCAAATTTGAGCTGGGGGTGGTGAACAGATGTCCGATTATAAATGATTATATCTGTGTGTAATCTGTTTTTATGGGTGTGAAAAAAGCTCATAGCCAAAAGTGACATTTTGAAAAAATCTGTTTTAAATGCGAAATAATGGAACTCTTGATGTACGATTAATCGGCGATTAATTATATCGGCGATTAATCGAGAGAGAAAAAGATAACAGTTCTACAGCTCAGATTAGATCATTCATATCAAACAGCCCAGATATGTAGGGCTTGTCTGTAACAGAATAACAGATTATGTAAAATAATGGAACTCTCAATATGCGATTAATCGCGATTAATGATACTGGCGATTAATCGAAAAAGAAAAATAACAGTTTCACAGTTAAAATGAGACCATTTATATCAAACAGCCCAGATATGTAGGGCATATCTGTAACAGAATAACACATAATCTAAAATAATGGAACTCACAATGTGCGATTAATCGCGATTAATGATATTGGCGATTAATTAAGAGAGAAAAATAACAGTATTACAGCTCAGATGAGATCATTTATATCAAACAGCCCAGATAGGTAGGGCACGTCTGTAACAGAATAACACGTTGTTCTCCGTGTGGTTTTGGGGCTGTGGTGGGAGTTATTGGTTCTGGGCGGGACTGGGTTTGAATCTGATGGCGTTGGCGAGGCTCCACTGAGTTTGAGGGACGAATTTGGAGGTGTAGGTGGAGAACAGATGTCTGATTATAAACGATTATATCTGTGTGTAATCTGCTTCAATGGGTGTAAAAAGAGCACATGGCCAAAAGTGACATTTTGAAAAAATCTGTTTTAAATGCAAAATAATGGAACTCTCAGTATGCGATTAATTGCGATTAATGATACTTGCGATTAATCGAGAGAGAAAAATAACTGTTCTCAGCTCAGATGAGATCATTTATATCAAACAGCCCCGATATGTAGGGCATGTCTGTAAGAAAATAACACATTGTTGGACGGTGATGACCTACTTTGATACCATCCGGTGGTTTCGGGTGTGACAGGAAACTATGATGAGGGTAGTGCAGGTGTGACCACTGTTGCACACGCCGCCTGTAGGACAAATAATGTGTCCTCGCTGTGTGCGACTGACTGTTGTGTAACAGCTGAGTGACTGCAGAGATTTCTCAGCGGCTTTGAGAAGATCATAAACTACAGAGAATAACTCTTAACTGGCTTTGCGGTTCGGTTTTAATGTCGCAACTAAAATTGCCAAACTGGTTACATAATGTGATTTCTCTGACAGCTTCACAAATCACATCACATGACAGAAACACACAAACAAACACACACACACATAAATATACAGTACGCATACATCAAACTCACACACAGCTCGGACAACAGTGAAGTCTTTTTCCTCCTCTCACACAATCGAAGCATTTTTCTTTCACAAGGTTCGGATTGAATAAAGTAACCCCCCCCCCCCCTTTTTTTTCTGTAACACACACACACACACACACACAAAAACGCACAAAAACACACACACTGCATAAAATCTCTCCTCATGTTTGCATATTTCTGCAACATAATGAGGAAGCAAGATTTGTGTCTCTAAGCTCTCAAACGCTCCATTGTGCCGAAGCTGCGCCGAGCTTAGACTTCTGAAACACACACACACACACACACACACTTTCTCTCTTACCACTGGATCGACGCAGTGAGGTCAGTCCTGCCGGTTTGGTCGGGATGCCTGGTCGGTTACCTCCTGGCTTCGCTGAAAACGACAAAAACAGAAAGAAATGACGACAAACTTAATAACTAAAGAGAGAAAATTCAAAACTACAGACAATTAACTCGTCTAAATTTATAACAAAGGCTTCAACAGGTAGTTCTTGTATCTATTGGATACAAACAGCCGTTTTATTTAATCTTTTATAGCCCCCCGATCATCAAAAAAAGGGATTTTACTTTGCAGAACAGAGGAGTTGTTCGTCTACCTCTTCCTTTTTTTGTTTATTACTTCAGTGTATCAGGTGTCAACAGAAACAGAACTTGGAAGATGATATGTCAAGGTTTTATATCTGTTCCAGCATGCTACACAAATATCATTTTAGTTTTTTATAGTTGTTCAAACACTTTCTGGCCTTAGACAACAAACACGAACAGTTTTCTGTTTGTTGTTTGGTCTCGGTTCATGATGAAACTCAGTTGACCCTGCAGCATGGAGGCATCAGAAACCCTGACGTCGCAGAGAGCGGTTTCAGGGTAAACAGAGGAGCGCCGTTTAAAAAGTCAGCGTCGACTCTTTTCACTCATATCAGCTTTCAAATGATGTTTCAGCGCACGTGGGTCTGCATGAGGGCTCACAGGAGGACTCACATTCCTGTTTGTGTTTGATATCAAACCAGTCAGGGTTAAAAAGTACGGCTGCAGGATACATGAGAGCTCCATCATCCTGTAGGGTTGATGCAGATGTTTTGTTACCACCGACCTGCCTACTTTCCAGCTGCTTGAACCCAGTCCAGTCTAACATGAGTCTGGTTCTGCTCGAGGTTTCTGCCCGTTAAAGTAGGAAGTGCCCCGGCCTGTATGATGTGATCTCCAAACACACTCTAACTCACTTCTTTAAACAAAGTTAGCGTGCTACAATATCGGACAGTAGAAACCAACCAGAAAGTTCAGAAAATTGTCTGAATCCTCCTTTGGCCACGACTGCCGACACAAGCAAGAAAACAAAGTAAATACCGGAGACTCTGGAGGAATAACGGGCGCTTAAAACGGAGGTAGACCGGACAAGAGCTAAAAAGCCGGGTCAACATAAACGATGGGGGACGCTTGGGGATCTTGGTGACCCTGTAACCTTTCTGCTGGACAGGTAAACCGCTTTAACAAAGTAAGACAAGTGTCTGTAACAGAAGTGTTTCTTGTCAAACGGACCTGCTGTAGCGTGTTGTAGCGCCATCGCTAAACTGTCCTCCCTCGGGTCCTGGACTATGTCACTTTATCTTCGTTGTAGAAGTCCTGCAAACATTGTGTTTGCTGGTAGTCTGTTGGCATCTACAGTAGCACCAATGCTTTTGACTTTCACCTTGACTGGGCCCCATTTGTAATGATCTGAAGTATTTATCTGCATTATATCTGAATTTAATTGGAACGATACGAGCGAGCAGGAGCGTCTGTTTGTGGGCGGGGCTTGAGGGGAAAACTGGTTGGGAGGGGTAGAGTTTACGTTCAAGATTTCTACTAAAAACCTGGAACTTCTTGGATCCCGACTACCCCACATCTAAAATATCCTGTTTAAAATATTCATTTAAAATTCACCATTTGTTGTTGTAGTTCCCTGTTGCTGCCTGTAGGGGTCAGTATTGAGGGATAAAGCTGATAATTACTCACCTGCTTGGTTTGTCACCTCCGGGGTCTCCTCACTCTTGGTCTCTGTTGCGGCTCCACTGCTGACCTCCACAGAGGGTCTGGGGGGCAGCGTCGGGGTTGTTTGCCCAGCTGTGGTGCTCTTCTCCTGGCTTGGACCTCCCAGACTGGCCCTAGGGGCGACTGGAGGTCTGGGCGGGGGTTTGGTCTGTTGGTCTGAGGGGGTTAGTTTGGGTGGAGGGGGTCGCGGGGTGGGGACAGGGGTTCCAGACTGGAGGGTTTCTGTCACAGCCTGTGGTTTGGGTGTTATCAGGGGTTTTTCAGGGGGCTTGTAGGGTTGGGGGCCCAGAGTTAGGGCAGGTTTTGGGGTGGTAGTCGGTGCAGGTTCAGTTGCAGCTACGGGTTCCGGGTCTGAGTCTTGGGGCGGGGTTTCAGCTGGTTTCGGAGACTCGATGCTACATGAGTCTGACGCAGAGCTGGGGTCTTCCCAGAATACTTTGGTGGACGGTTTGGAGGCTTGGGAGAAGTTTTTGGGTTTGGGGGCGACAGTGGGCGGGGCAGATTTGGTGGGCTGAAGACGTGGGCGTGGTCGAGGTTCAGGTTTCTTCGTGATAAAGTCTTTGTTAGCTTCTCCACAGCTCCCATCAGCTACCTGCTGCTGCTGCTGCTCGAACGCTTGTATCCTCGCTCTCAGTGTCGCCATGTCCTCCTCTTCCTCGTCTCCTTCCTCACTCTCTGATTGGCTGTTCCCACTGCTGCTGCTCTGGCGTTCAGGGAAGCCCCAGTCGTCAGCGCTGAAGGCCTCAAGCAGCTCCTGAAGGTACTTCCCCTGACTCACCTCCTGGTTGGCGCTGTTCGCTCCTGCGCGGGCAGCTATCGTGGCGAAACCGTCCTCACGCAGCTTTACCAACGTCTGGACCTTGACCTCGTTGCTGATTGGAGGAGCGCTGAGCCTGGTGCGTGGGCGGGGCTTGGGACGCTCCGATGGAACTTGAGAGGACGTAGTGGGAGGAGCTGCCACGTCAAGAGCAGCGAACGACTGATCCCATTGGTCAGTTTGAGCTCTGGAGTTAGCGGTCAAAGGTGAACAGAGCTCAGTGAGGAGGTCGCAGCACGGCGGAGGCGTGTTTGGCGTTGGAGCGACTTCATCAACGCTGGACGACTTTAACAAGGTGGGGAGTCGAGGTCGAGGAGGTCTCACGGGTCTCCTCGCTGCACAAACACGTCATATTACATCGTTAACAAACAGAAAGAATTAAACTGTCGAATAAATGAAGACCTGGTTTTCTCTGACCCTGTGAGTCCTGGTGGTCCGGGGCGGATCCTGAATCGGTCTGTGTGGCGATGGTGATCGAAGAAACTGGACGAGATGAAGAGGAGGGGAGGCTGGAGGAGGAAGAAGGAAGGAGGACCTGCTCCTGAGTCTTCTCCCTGATCACCTCCTCATAGGACGGAGGAGGCTGAAGAGGAGAAGGAGAAGGAGTAAGAGATTACCCCCAATTTCCACCGCATCCGGAACAGCTATGAAAAGGCCGGATCCGCCGACTGCAGCTGATCGTAACCATTCCAGTTGATAAGTCAATTTGCTACACTGTGCTACACCTCAACTATGGATAGCTCGGTTGTTTTGGGAGTGTTGCCCCAAATTTTCACAGCATCCGGCTTCCTTTAGCATTGAGGTGTCTCAAGGCTTGGTAATGAACCCTCACCAGGAATTTCCACCAGATCCGGAATGGTGACGAAAAGGCTGTATCCACCGATCGTAGCTGATCGTAACCATTAAAGTAAACGTGTCAATTTCCACCGGCTTCTTTCGGTTCCTCTGCCGATCGCTGGACTTCACAGCTGATCGCAAGAGTTCTGTTTTTTCCGGACACCGGAGCATGCCGGATAAATTCAGCACAGATTAACCCGTGCTGGAAAGGAAGTCGGGCACAGACACATAAATCTACTGGTTTTTGTGAGTTCTCACGATTCCTGTTGTCCGTAATCCGCCACGGAATTCACCTCACAAACAATTTAGTAGGAATTGTTCCGGATCGGAACTGTTCCGGATGCAGTGGAAGTTCCAGGGTTTACGTGGAAAATGAGATTCACCTCAGACTAAATTTACCTGAATGGACGGAGGGATTGTGGGACCCCAGATCTGTGCCGCAGGAGGAGGGGGAGGCGGGAATCCTCCTGAAGCCCCAGGGAACCAGGATGTGGAGGCCAGCGGCTCTGCCGACAGGATGGTGATCTCTGGTCGCCTAGCAACATCGGGATAACAGGATGTCACTGACAGAGAAATACACAAAGTGACGCACACTGGACATGTTTTAAAGCCCAGAGGGATCATGGGAGAACTGGAGATGTTTTTCTGTCTTTAAATAATAATAAATTAAGTTTCTCTTTGAGCAAATGTCACTCTTCGGAAAAATTATGTTCATTTATCCACTCAGCATTTACTCTGTATTTTATTTTCCAGTTCAAATCTGCAGCATGAGAAGCTCTGAGCGGGTTAAAAACGGTTAAATTCACTCTTTAGAAACTTGTAGGAGTCCAGTTGAACTCCTGCAGTGACACTTATTTACTGTAAACTAAAGAGGTCGTCCGGCCTGTCTGTTGACTAACAATACGTCCTCTTTCTCCCTGACATGACACATTTTTGAAGTGGAGCGTAAACACTGAACTGTGTCAAATCTTATCGGGAGGAGACGACCGTAAAAGAGGCCCCTCTCCTCTCTGAAATAACTGCATAAGAAGTGTCTTACCTCCTGTCCCTGTCCCGCTCTCTGTCTCGCTCTCTGTCTCTGGACGACTCGGACAGAGACGTGGATCTGTTGGAGGCTGAAGGACGGAAAAGAAAGCCGAGTTTAGAAAGAGAAAGACAGAGTGTTACAGATGATACACATGTGTTTATAAAGAAGGAGTGTTTCCAATCCCTCCTGCGTCTGTAATCACAAAAGCATGTTTTGTTTTTTAAAGAAAAAGAGCTGCGTTTAAAAATTTCACTTTCAAGTCTCCTTCAGCTTCGATGATTAAAACACAAACAGACAGTTACAGTGAATGCGAAGCTCTCCTGCAGATTTAGAGAGCTCGAGGAGGAATCAAACCCTCCTGCTGTGACAGCTCTGTGCATAAAAACAACATGGGACAAAGACCGACTTTAAGCCACAGTAAAGAATTTCAGACAGCTTTAAAACAGACCCAAGTTTACACTGATGCCTTTTTTATGATCGACAAAAACAACAAGGCTGACCGCTTCAGTGCAGTGAGATATCGGTGACGACTCCGTATAAACTGCATTAACTGTTTTCAAACCCAAACTGATGTTTTCCGATTTCTAAAGCAACATGAGGGGAAGTGGTTGAAGAAGTGGTTAAACACTGCGGTATGTAGTGACGGTCCGGTGTTGGGAGTTTCCGTCTTTTCAGGATTTTATTGCTCCTCAAAAAGAGGTCAAAATGCAGTTTTTTCCCTTTTAAAAACACTTTTCGGCTGGACTTCAGATTTCTGCAGAGCTCTGTTAAAGAAATCAGCAGCTCTCTTCTCCACATCCCTGAAAATACTGAGTAACTTTGACTGAACCGGTCTGTTGGTTCTTCTGTTGTTAATTATTGATGATCGCTTCTTTAGATGGTTGTAAATATCTGCACTTTGCACATAAATAACCAGCTTTGGAGACGACTGTAGCTTTGGAGGTTGAGGATGAATACTCACTTCTCTTGATGGCTGCTCTGATGGACGAGAGAGGCCCCTGACTGCAGAGAGAGAGAGAGAGAGAGAGAGAGAGAAAAGGGAAAACATGAGTCACAATACTTCACCTCTGTTGGTACCTCGTCGTTTCTGTAAGACTCCTCAGCCTGGAAAATTATTTTCAACTTCTCCTTTTTCTTCGGATTCACATTCAGACACCTGAGGGTTCATCGCCAAGCCTTAAAACACCTAAATGTTAAAGGAAGCCCCGCCTCCTCCTCGAGTTAGAGCCCCACCTTCTTCTCATTTTGGTCAACATGTCAGTCAGTGCATTAACACGACATTCGAGAAAAACAAATTATCGCCTTATTCCGAGTAAGACCGGACAACTTAAGTGCATGTAAACACCTTAGTTCGACTATAATCGGAGTTTGAGATAATGTGATTGGAATCCTATTTTCTCTACCATGTAACCAGCGTAGTCAGAGTATGATCGGACAATGCATGTGTGCCACGCCCCCGTAAGGAGGAGTAGCAGCGTCTCATCTGCAGAAAAAGTAGCGCGTCCATCATGTACGACAAAAACAACGCTGTACGATGCTCCATCTTCTTGTTTCTCCAAGATGAAAAGACCCAAATCGCCCCCTAGTTTTTGGGAGGAGGACACGTTCACGTCAATAATTCAATTTTCTCAGCTGCATGTATACGCGGACAAGGAGAGAAGTCAGATCGGTGAAAAAAACGAATTCTGAGCCGATTGAGCTGTGCATGTGGACGCTTGAGTGTCTATCAGTGTTGTCAACGTCAACGTCATCGTCAACGAAAACAACACTGAGAATATTTGTTAAGCGTTTGACTGACGAAATGCTCTGTTTGTCGTCCACCACTAACCTTTTCGTCTAGTCTCGTCTCGTCAACGTAAACGCACATTTTGGTCATCTAAGACTTATGTTTAGCTCGTCAACGTTACGTCTTCATCGTGGAAAAAAAGGGGCTTTGACTAAAATCGTCAATGAAGACAACACTGGTGTCTATAACGAAACTGCATCAGGGCCCAGCAGTCCAGTAAGCTGGAGCTCTTTTCTCTCCAAGACTGATTGACGTTGGCAAGTGACAGCGCAACTAGAACTGAGGCGCTCTGGATATGAGACCACAAGTAAAAAAAAAATCATTTTGACCAGGATTACAGGCCAAGATGTTTTTTAAAGTGAGGAAATCGGCAAATAAGAAGTAAAAAACATGCAAACACAAGTAACTGTCCTGGTCAAAGAAAACCAAAGATATCTTCATATGCAGACGATACTCTTGTTTACATCTCGGACGACAAGTGGACAAATATGAAGTCAAACTATCTCCAATCGAAGATGTGAGCTGACTCGAACACATAAACAGGATTTCTGAGTCACTACATGCCACATCGCAGAATCCCTTTTCCACTTGTGAGTCAAACTTTGGCTCCAAACATGTTTCAGGTCACCCTCCGTCCAAAAAGAACGAACATTAAGTCTCGAACTGAACAGTTTCTCCATCTTTCACTTGTTTTGCCGCTCCAGCACTTTCTGTTCATGATATTCAGTGATATTTTTGGAAACCCCTCAGAGCAGGAGACTTCACCTGAATGAAACACAGACTGCTCAGATTATCCAGAGGTATTTAAGAGCTCCAGGATGAGCGGGAGCCAAACTTCCTGTCTGTCAAAGAGGAGCGGTGTTGGTAGCCAGGCAGGTTAGGAATCAACAGAGCCAGACTCACCCAGACGACAGAAGGAGGTCAGACGTCTTTCTGGATCTCTCCGTCTTCTCTAAAAGTCTGTTTCCCGGGTCTCTTTGTCTCTGACTGACTCTTCTTTCTCTTTGTGCCACAGAGCCGCTAACCATGAACGCACACACATGACTCACCCCTGACACTGCCCAAACACACTCCAAACTCTGGAAAAACTTTCTCCGCTTTCAAATCCTCGCTGTTTATTGGAGAACCATTGAACAAAGCCGCAAACAAAGACGAGTTTGCTCTGCCAGAGGTGTTAATGTCACTCGATTTAGTCTACTCTGCAAACTCGTGATGAAGTTTTCCAGAGTTTCTCTTCTGATCCGTTGCGTCATTTTGGGCGTGTGCGGCTGCTGTAAATCACAATTTCAAGGGCAGCGTGACGAGCTGAGTCTGAATGTGTCGCTTGTGATGAACAGCAACAGTCATCGGGGAGTTCAAGAAAAAGTGTGAAAGTTTAGAGGGACTGATGACAGATCTGAGATGCACAAGTCCTCAGATCCTCCAAGATGATTATATTTGTTGAAGAGGAGTTTTCTTTCACGGGAAAACTTCATACAGGGTTACAGGGTTTTGCTAAGCCCCTCAAAGCCCTGTGACAAACTAACAGTCTCATGTGAGCGTGGGCTTATCCAACAGCTCTGCCCTCCAGTGCTCGAGCGTCTCAGAAAACACAGCTGACTGAAGAGTTTTTTACTTGGAGAAACCGGAGCCGGTCTTTGGTTTCGCAGGTCAGTCTCTGATGAGGCAGCATATATAATTCAAGTGGAGAAAACTGGAGAAAGTGCGTTTAAGTCTTCGTAAACTATCAGCTGTTTGTTTACGCGTTAAGAACTTTAACAATCTCCCGACAATGACTTTTGTGTCTCGTCTTCCCACCGTTTCAATGAAACACACTCAAACCCGGGCTCTGTTTCTCCTCATAAACACACAGACTCTTTAAACTCGGTGAGTGCCCCGGCTAGTTGCCATGCCAACCGGCCAGAAGCCCAAATACTTTCAGGAGTGTGTCAGACCCGGAGACCAAAGGAGAGGAAAGTAGTCCCTGCGAGTCTGCGACTGAGCTGGAGTCAAAGAGAAGAAATGTTTCAGACTGTAGCGTCTTGGTTTTTACTCCCTCACTGATTTATTTTACAGAAAAACGAACTTCAAAGAGGTTTCACTTTTATGAAGTACTCCAACTCGACTTCAAACGTGCCTCTTCGGCCTGAACTCTCCCTACATGTGGGTCACATTACACGCACGAGTTCTGGGTAACAGAAACGGGTCTTTGTTGAGCTGCCAGGTGAGACAAAGAGGAGGTAGGAGAGGAGAAAGTCTTACCTGTGCCGATGCTCGGGTTTACGTCTGTCAGGGCGACCTGGAAGGCCAAAGAGAGAGAGGACGAGTTAGGAGTCTGAACCTTTGAAATTTACGTCTTTTATGTGTCCGTCTTGACATTTTTGGTTCAACCCTTCATCAGATTATTGATATTAAAGCTTCCCAGAGGTGAGGCCCAAACATATAGCGCTCCCCCTAGTGGGTGGTTGCAGTACACCTGGGTGGATTTATTGTGCTACACTTCAACTATGGATAATTAAGTTGATTTGGGAGTGTTACCCCTGATTTCAACCGCATCCGGCTTCCTTGAGCATTGCAGTGTCTCAAGGCTTGGCAATGAACCCTCACAAGGAATTTCCACCATTTCTGGAATGGCTACGAAAACGTTGTATCTGCCGACTGCAGCTGATCGTAACCATTCAAGTTGATAAGTCAATTTCCACCGACTTGGGTCGATTCACTGTGCTACACTTCAACTATGGATAGTTCAGTTGTTCTGGGAGTGTTACCCCCAATTCCCACCGCATCCGGCCTCCTTGAGCATTGCGGTGTCTCAAGGCTTGGCAATGAACCCTCACAAGGAATTTCCACCACGGTTACGAAAAGGCCGTAACCGCCGATCATAGCTGATTGTATCCACTCAAGTCAATGTGTCAATTTCCACCGGCTTCTTTCCATTCTGCTGCCGATCACCAGACTCCGGACACTGGAGCATGCCGGATAAATTCAGCACAGATTAACCCGTGCTGGAAAGGAGGTCGGGAACAAACACAAAATAAAACATCCGGCTTCTTTCCAAAATAAAACACTCCATGTTTCAGGAGGATCGTATTTCACACCATGCAAACAGGCGGAGACGAACAAGTAAAAGGTTTTTAGACATCATTTCACCCCGATGACACCATGGATGAGGAGATGCTGATTCTAGAAGTCTAGAAGTAGATTTCCTCCTCTGGAAGGACACAATCTACTGCTTTTATGGTTAGTCTCTGTGGCTAAAGACGACTTGCGCGATAGTACGTGAATGTGCAGGTTCTTGCAATTCCTGCTGTCCGTAATCCACCACAAAATTCGCCCTAGTAGGAATTGGGGGACAACAAAAATCACATTCCGGATGTGGTGAAAATTGGGGGTTATGGTCATTAAAAAGTTCCTGCTACTTTGTGCTAAAACTTAATTTTGGTTGAGAAGGATAACTTGAAGTTTTATAACCTTACGAGTGAATAGTTTTCACTTCTCTTAGGTTCCTGAGTGTCTCGATAGAAACAGATTTTACTTTCTAGCTACGACAACAAAAAGCCAGCTGAAGAAACACCAACACCTCCAAATATTTCATCAGAGGAAAAGCCCAAAGAAGACGATTCACAGACTCTGCCAGCTCTGACGTTAGAGTGAAAAGTGAGGAAAAGTCCCCCGGGGCGTTAAAAAGAGAGAAAGTCATAACAGAGGGAGTTCTGGACTTACGTGTCCTCACCTGACCCTCCTGTCAACACGTTCAGAGTTAGAAAAAGCAAAGACTAAAGACAAGAGGAGGGGGTTTCTCTCTCCAAAAGTAGTTCTGGACTCAGTTTTTCTGCATGTGTGTGCATTTTTTCCATTTCCTACCTCTTTTCCTCTGAAAACCAGCTCAGCTCTGCTCCTCTAAGTATCCAGTAAAACCAAATGTTGACAAATTCGTAGAAAAGTCTGCAAAGGCCAAAGCTCTTCTGTCTTTCTCCTCCTTTCTTTCTATAAATACTTAAAATAAAACTTCCCCGAATCCCTTTCCTGTCTTCCTCTTCTCTTCCCCCGACTCCCTAAAACTGACTGGACTCCCTGTCTGCTCTGTCCTGCTTTCTGATTGGCAGAGAGCATCCAGGAAGTGCTGCAGTAATTGGCTGCTGGGGGATCCTGCTGGAGTCATCAGGAGCTTTAACACTTCCAGATGTTTGTGCTGCGGGAGGGAGGCTGAGCTCTGAGCAGGAGGTGCGTTTAAACACGCAAATGCACACCACAGCAAATTTCCCCCGGCGTTAGTCATCAGTTGTTTTCCTTGTTTTGCACCGAGAGGTTAAAAACCCGAGATCAGAGGGAGAAATAAAAGGAGCTGCAAAACTGTCATGAAGCAGCATGAACGTTTAGCAGCATTAAAACATCGTATGAAACGATCAATTTATGACGGAAATCAGCCATCAACGGAAGGTGGATAATCATGTGTTAGAGTTACATAAAAAGGGATATTCCGGCGTAAAATTAAGTTTGGGTCAAACACACCGTAACACCGAGTTAAACACCCCGTCAAGAGATGAATGTTGCCGACCGCTTGCTTCTCTAGTTATACCAACTTTAGTAACGACCACAGGATAGCAATACAGAGAGCCACGCCCTCAACCAAAACGCCACTCTATAGCCACAAATAATCCTCAGAACAGCACCTAACTTCATCAACAGGACATATAGGGTCACAGCCATAGTACTAGACACCAAACATCTTTTTAACTTTGACTTAGTCCTCTGACCAGTCAATTATGAACTACAGCGGGGTGACGCAGCTCAAGGAAGAACATTTATGATCATTTCTTTATCATTTCCTTGAAGTAATAATCACCATATTAATCATTTTACAGACGCGGTAGTTCTTCTGCCTTAGCGTCTCGGTCTGATTGTATTTCCATGAAGAAATGATCATAAATGTTCTTCCTTGAGCTGTGAAACTCCGCTGCGGTAATGCACTGGCCTGGGTCTCGCTACAAACAAGCTGCTGCTGGAAGAGAGTAGGTGAGTTGTGTTCAGTCTCTTCCCACCAAACATCGGACGTCAAAGAGACGTGCAGATCAAGTCAGTATTGGGTCGGTCCGTCAAAGACCACGTCATGACGTCAGTGTGACAAGCAGAATTTGGACATCATCTGAAGAACAAATCTAGATGTCGGCACAATGTGCAAAATGGATCCAAGATTTAGACGTCATAATTGGACCTCTTTTAGATGTTGAAATGACATCCACATTTGTACCTCGTCGTCAAAAAAATACATTAAATAGATGTCATTTCGACGTTGCATTGCGCAGTGGGTTTGCTAAAGAAATAAGGCAAAGTTAAAAAGATGTTTGGTGGCTAGTACTATGGCTGTGACCCTATATGCCTGTTGATGAAGTTAGGTGCTGTTCTGAGCATTATTTGTGGCTATAGAGTGGAGTTTTGGTTGAGATTTGTTAATGGCTCCTCAGACCGCTGTGTATTGCTATCCTGTGGTCGTTACTAAAGTTGGTATAACTACAGAAGCAAGCGGTCAGCAACATTTATCTCTGGAGGAGGTGTCTAACTCTGTGTTACGGTGTGTTTGACCTGAACTTAATTTTATGCCAGAATATCCCTTCAACAGGCTGTTTCTAAAAACACTCGGTGGACCCCTGTTTTGTGTAGGTTAAAGCTGAACTTTACAGAGTTTTACAACAGAAACTGTATGTTTACAGGACAGCAGACGTGCCCTGCATGACCCAAATCCTTCCTCCATCAAAGACACTGTTTGAAACTGCGAGAGGCGACATGACCGCGCTCACAACCACAGATGAGTCTTTGTGGGAGACAGAAGTGGGTCACTTTGAGGTTGTCTTGTTGTTGCTGATTCTTTTGAAACCTAATGAGCAATTAGTGGAATATACAGTCATCAGCTGCAACTCAGTTCTCCTTTACCAAACTATAGTGTTAACATTCAAAAAGAGCAAAATCTTGACTAAAGTTGGGGATCTACGTTGTTCTGTTTTAGCTGCTTTATTAAATCTTAGTGGAGGCCGGAAAAACAAAAGCATGTAGCAATAACGAAGTCCCAAATTAATCACAGACTGCCTCCAAATCAGACCCACAGAGCTGGAACGCTGCAGGCAAACACACAAACACATTTGCTCTGCAGAGATTGACTCCATGTTGTGCAGGAGGAGTGTCATCAGTCTGGTTTGTATCCAAATACTTTACACAATCCCCAAACACCGTCCCTCCGAGCTGGAATCTGTTTGTGCAACTCTTTCCCAAAGTTCCAAACAATCACAAGAACTCCAGAATTTAAGACGCTGTTCGACCTCGGCCAGTCACAATCACATGCTCGGGTTTCATTACACAATAACAGCAGCTGACTAACAATGAGCTGCACAGAGCTGACTGTGTCTTTATTATTTAGTTTGAGCCTTTTTCTCTACGTGGATGTTTGCTGACTTCAGGCATCAACAGGTGGATCTCTTTGTCGTTGTTTTTGGACAGTAGGGGTCTCTCCTCCCCCTGCTCTCCTCTCCCTTTATCGTAATTTTTGATCATGGGCTCTACCTACTGAAGGTGTATTTGGATCTGACCTACATATCTCCATCTGGTCTCTATGATGGGATCTCTACACACATTTGCAGTACTATAGAGAAAGTGCTCTGTCTGTGGTCATGGTTTTTATGCCATTAGTTTCAGAGCTGAGGGTCGGCCTTCCGTCTTGTATTTAGATATTTCAAAGGGTTTCCATCAACTGAATCCGTCCGCCGCAGCTTCTTCAGCTGTTTTTCTGTCACACTTCCCTGTTTGACCAGCTGTCACACCTGCCAGTCAACTCCTAACTTCCCACTCATTTGCCTACTGATATTCAAAGCATACTGTGAATGAATGACTGACCAATGTTGGAGGTTTAGAAAGAGGAAAAGTACGGTAACACTGATAAAAGTGTGATTTTAAAACAAGACACGGTTTTAAGACTTGGCTTCAGTTTTGAGATTGGTTGGCGGTTTGGTTTCATTTCAAAACGTGGCGTAATCTCCACAAAGACACACCTAGTCTGAGCCGGAGGGTTAAAGTGACGGTGTCATACTCCTGTCTTACTCACACACTTGACGCCTTTAGAGTCGTGTCAAAGTATAACTTGTGCTGCTGTACATGTGCGATACAGAGACAGAAACCTGCAGATGAACAGCTGTAAGTCTTGGCGCAGGCCCGCACCGTAACAATCAGCTGGGAATGTTTCTGTGAGCGTCTGCATATTTATGCCTGCATGTGTAAACTTTGACCCAAATGGCGACATGCACGCATGTTGATACAAGAATTTATGGCTGTGGGTTCAAGCAGGCTACACCCAGAGTCTTACAGTTAGTTTCACCCCCATTTTTCATGTCTTATCAGCTGTTTTTGCATCAATCGGTGTTTGTGTTTGTAAAATCAGCAATTTAGGTGAAGAAACTCTCTTTGTAACATGACTAGAGCCAACATGGGGAACATACTCTTCATAAATCTGTGAAAAAGAAGCTGTTTAGGGCTTTAAAAAAATATCACAAAAAGGGGGAATCAAATCCTTAAACTCCAAGATGACAAAGAATTATAAATTATTGGGCTAATTTAAACCAAAACCATATTTATGTCAAGTATTTCTAAAATAGAAGGTAAATTGAATATACTCATGAAAAACTGCAACCAACTGATTTGAATGCATTTGTCCTTCAAAAAGCACAATCAACTTCTTCCCAAAATGCTCAACCTGGTCCCAACAGATCGACAAATTGTAGGACCAAAATGCATAAAAATCAATCTGCATATTCTACTAACTGTCAAAACTTTATATTTTGCATGTTTAACCAATAAGTTACTGGTCCAGTCCAGTAAAGTAGATGCATTTCTGCGAATATCTCTGAGTTTTACTGGAGATTTTACAAATATACTTACATTTTGACACTCTAAATGTTATTATACTCACCTAAAGTTGCATAAAATGTCGTTTTAACTCTAAAAATATAAATTTAAACTGCGTTTTAAGGCATTGTGTTGCCTATCTCGCTGACCATCTAGAGTTACAGTTTCTGGTTTGTATTTCAGGTGTAAACTGGCCTGTTGAAGTGACAGTTGGTTCTATCTTTTAAAAACATCACCATGTATCGGTAACAGGAGGGTTTGAGTCGAAAAAGAAGTGAATTTTCCGACATTTTCGCGGTTTTACCTCCGGAGCTGTTGGGCTGTCGTCGAACCACTTGTTCCCGGGTGTCCCTCATCATGTTTTCCTCCTCTTCCTCTGACCGAGCTTCAGCCATTTCTCCTCTTTTTCTGGACTTTTTCTCCTTTAATTTTCAGTCTCTCTTTCTGTGTTAAAAGAAAATGGAGCAGGGTCAGAGAAGAGACAGCAGCGGCATCAACATTATTCCTCCTCCTGGTTCGTCGTCGACCACATCCACCACCACAACAGAGAACAAGTTCGCCCGAACACCGTCAACTTTACCGACAGGAACGACTTCCAGAGTCGCTAAAACTCTTCGATTCGGTTTTTAAGCTCATCTGTGGCGCTAAACTGCCCAAAAACTGTGTATATTCCTTCAGAATTACTCTGGTTGTGTTCGGGTTTCGGCTCAGAGTTTGGTCGGGCTTCCCTGTTTCCCCCCCTCCTTAACCGCCGGGTCGCGAGCTCCCGATACAGAACAGCACGCGCTCCGGCTATGTGACGTCACAAACAGAAAAAAAAGAACAGCATGGGAACGAAGGGGAATCGTGATGGGCAGTTCGGTTCAGTTTAGCGATCCGGTCATTTGAAAACGTAACACTGCATAATACTATTACTACTCGTGCTACAATACTGTGGACTCTAATTGCAACTAAAGAGGCTGTTTATTATTTGAGGAACCGAAAGCGTGAACAAATGTCAAAATTTTTTGTGTGTCTGGGTAATAATGGGTAATAACAAATAATACCAATGCAACCATACAAATAATACCAATGAATGACTGATGAATGATTTTCAGGCTGCCACATATGGTTTCTAATCTAAAAATGTAACACATGCAGGATGCTCAGTGCACATTGCACAGCAGCAGGAGGCACATAACGGAAGTGGAGCTTTTACATATCAGCAGTAAGAATCATAGGCCTACATCAGCAGCAGTACTAAAATATTTTTACTTTATTTTACTTTTACAATAATATATATTTGATTATACAGAAAGCAGCACTCATATATGCAAAAACATAAAAATTATTTAATTATTATTTTTTTTGATTGCTCTTGGGGGCCCCCTACCGGCTGCGGGGCTCTAAGCAGATGCTTAGTTCGCTTATGCCTTGGGCCAGCTCTGTTTGTCACTATTGTTGTTAGCACTGTCACCACTTACTGGTAACACTTAAAGATATTTTTGTGTTTCTGATGTCCGAGAACAAATGCAACAGACCAAAAACATGACTATTGAACCATGTTTAAAAAATTTGGAAAATGACTATCCCAGCCTGTCTTCCTCCGATATTTTCTGGATCATATTAAATATAAGTTATTACATCTATTATGTCTGTCTTTGGCTATTATATAACATAAGCAGATAATAAATCAGGGTATGATCAAGAGCTCTTTCGGAACTTTTACAAGAGTCTATTCTAAGAGCCGAATCGTCCACTAACTCATCACTGGTCCCACGAGGGAAAATGGCAACCAAAACATTTAGTTAACCGTAGTAAGCAGAGGTAGAAAAACGCTTTAAAACAAAGAAATACTCACAGACAAAAAGACAAAATACATGCAAACAACATTTGCATGTGAACTGCACCTGGACTTAGGTGTGGACTCAGGTGTGTTAGATTTTCTTCTGAAAATCAAAATCATAACTTAGTTTGTTTTGGTTTTATTTACATTTGGAAACAGTACTTTTAAAGTTGCATAATAACCCAGACAAACACTCACTCTGGAGACTAATTTTCAGTCTCTATTCTTGGGTGTTATTAGTTTTCAGAGGGTGTCACACTCAGTTGCAGTTTCAGTACATTGCCAGCAGAGTTCAGCACTGACAACTTTATTTCATACAGAGGAAATGGACAGACCATCAAAATTTACAAAAATCTAACTGAAAGATCAGCAAAAAGTGTCACATTATATCAAGAAAATGCACAATTTATTCTCTTTTTTTCCTCATTTTACTCAATTTTTATAAGTTTTTGTTGTTCACTCACTTGATCACCTGCAAGATGTAGTTGCAGTTGTTAAAAGTGGAATTGTCATCATTTTTAGGTTTGGACCCTTTGAACCAAACATTTTGATGATGTTACTGTGATATGTGGGTAAATTCTCCTTTAATGATTGTTTAACAGTTTTGATACATTTGTACACCAAACAACTGCACATGTTATACACAAAGATATCTGCTCAACACTACATATGATACTTATTATAATTATTTGCATATTATAATAATAATCATTGTTATTATATTCAGAATTAATATTACTTCTATGCAATCGAGTATATCTAGTACAAAACCATATTTTTTGTTCATTTACTTCTATGAATCTTTTAATACTGCTTTTAATATTTTAATATTATTGGACTATTTTATACCTGAACTGAAATGTCATAATACGAAGTTTTAAGACTATACATTTTCAGAAAGTATGTATTGGGTGTTTTACTTTCTTAGAAGAAAGGAATCACAGTATTCATCCGGCTTTCACATTGTAAACAATGCCCTCAGTGGGCGTGGCTTCCCCCTTAATGGGCGGGGTCCCACTGTTACCTAGCAGCCAGTAGCTGAGTGATTGACGGTTGAGCGGATTAAAGCTCAGCAGCAGAGCGGCAGGTCAGAAACGGACCCGATAAGAGACAAAAATCCGGTACAAAACACGAGAACCTCAGGATTTATGAGAGTTTGTGGACTTTTTTAGAGTTTTAGAGGACTTTCCTTTTGTTTTTGGAGGAGGAAGCAGCAGTTGGAAGGACTCGAATTCCTTCATCTGGGACGAACCGGAGGTAAGATCCGTGTTAGCTCTGTGCAGGTGTACTTAATGTACAAGTATGAACTAATATACAGTAATATCATAACCTGTGGTCCTAAAACACTCTTATTCTTTAACACATTAACTCAGTTTTTAATTATACATTATGTTTGATGTAAAAAATATGTATAAAAAGTCAAAAGGTTCAAAATAAGTTCACAATAACAAAAAGAAACAGCTCAGAAATGTTTATATAGTCAGGAGAAAACAAAGCAAACAAAAAAAAAACACTAAAAAGAAAGGATGAAGTGATTAAAACTGGAGATTTTATCAGTCAAGATTAAAAAACAAAAGTTGATCTTGAAAAACAAAAAATAATTTTCATGATTTAGTAATTACACAAGGTAAATGAATAGAAATATACCGTAAAGATTGTAGTAGTACATGTTTAGACATTTAGAGTCAACAAAATGAAACTTGAAATGTGAATAGAATAAATTCTATGGATCAACTTTGGGACACAAATCAAACAAAAAAAAAAATCAATGAAAAAGTGTAAATGTTGAAATTAAACTCAAGAAAAATAAAAGGGGGAGACAAAAATAAAATTAATTCTATTCTAATGTCTGCTTCAGTCTACTCCTGATTTTTCTGCATCAGGTTCATGTGTGAGAAAGAAAGAAAGGGAGAGTTCTGCTGAGTAACGCCAGGTCACCACTCAGATGTGTGTGTGTGTGTGTGTGATGTAAGTCGCATTAAGAAGGTGAAGTCTGCACGTGCTTTCACTTAAGGGTCACTGATCTGAGGTGACCTGGACTCGCACAAACTCACACACACTTTATCCTGCAAGTGCATGTGGGGTTGTTGTTTGTCAGCTCAAATCCGGAGTTAAAAGGATAAAATTTTTGAATTCTCTCGCAACACCCTCGCAAAGTTGAAAATCTTCTTTTTAGGAACTTTTTATCGTCCGAAATGTTCTCAGTATCCTGCAAAAGTTTCCAGGGTTCTCGCAAAAGATACATAGGATGTCATAAAAGTTTTCAAGATTTTGCAAAAGTATCAAAAAATTTTGAAAATTATTTGAAAGCGCTCGCAAAAGTTTTCCAGGATCTCGTAAAAGTTACTAGATTGTTATCATGTTGGATCTTCCGAAATGTTCTCCGTATCCTGCAAAAGTATCAAGGGATCTCGCAAAAGATTCATGGGATGTCGCAAAAGTTCCTAAGATTTTGCAAAAGTATGAAAAAATTCTGAAAATTATTTTAAAGATCTTGTAAAAGTTTTCAAAGATCTCGTAAAAGTTGTAAAAATTTATAGAATTTTGTCATGTTGGATCTTCCAAAATGTACTTAGTATCCTGCAAAAGTATCAAGGGATCTTGCAAATGATTCATAAGATGTTGTAAAAGTTCCAAAGATTTTGCAAAAGTATCAAAAAATTCTGAATATGATTTGAAAGATCTTGCAAAAGTTTTCCATGATCTCGCAAAAGATTCATTGGATGTCATAAAAGTTCCTGAGGTTTTGTTTTTCTCTTTGTGGTGTTTTTTTTAATTTCTTGTTATTTAGTTTCTATTATTATTTATATTGCACTTCACTCCTTTGTATGTCTTGTTAAATGTTTTCAATGAAAAAAACAAACAAACAAAAAAAACTTTCCTTTCAATTTGTGTTGTTTTTGCAGTATCAGATCACTTTTTGCTCCCTCTCTGAGCTGTAAAAAAACTGCCAACCATCAGTAATCTGTGAGAGTCAAACAGCTGGGCAAAGACCTTGAATCCAGCCGCCGCCACTGTCCATGAAGGAGATTAACACGAGTGCAGCTGCGTGTGCGTGTGACCTCGTTTATGAAATTTAGGGCAGCGTGATACAAAAACGTTAAAAGCTCTTTTACCAAAAACAGAGCGGGTCAGAGGTCGCGATTCCTGATTTACGTAAAGAAAATCAAGGTTAAGAAACAAAAAAACGCCAAACATCAGACCTTAAACCGTGAGAATGTAACCGCTGTGCAAACATTAGGAAGAAACTACAGTGGAGAGGTTGCAGGTTCGATCCCCACATCATGCTGCATGTGTCCTGAAAGGCCCTTTAATGCTAAGGTGATTAATCGTTTTAATTAATCTGAAATCAATCAGCTAAAAACAGGTCAGAAAATATGAATGTAAACACTCCAGGTCACTGTGTGTGTGTGTGTGTGTGTGTGTGTGTGTGTGTGTTTAATCCCTGGTTTGTGTGATGGCATGTGACCGTCTGAGTTCAACACACAAAAATACACAATCAAACACACAATCAAACACACACTCACGCTGTGGTGGCTTGGGGTTTAACATCACTGTCTCATCTCAGATTACTACACACAGATTAGAGACCCAGATGGTGATGGGATGGATTTTTAAATTGTGTGTATGTGTGTGTGTTTAATAGTGTGTATACATTACTACCTCTCTCTCTCTCTCTCTCTCTCTCTTTCTGACCCACAGGCAGCAGGCTCGCTCGTCCATGTCTCAGCTCGGAGGTAGGCTCACTCACTGCTGTATTTTCATCTTCTTTAATCGGAGTCGGGGGGGTTTCTTGAAGAGCTCTCAGAATTCCTGGAATGTCCCGGAACGCCCAGGGTGGGACTCGGACACATTCCGGATTTTCCTGTGTTGCTTGTTGCCGCTGACGACTCTCGCTTCCTGTCCCGACCTTGGACAGAAATATACAGAATTATTACATCTTTGTGGTCGTGCCAGAGTCGATGTAAATACAGTGTGGTGATCGGAGTTTTGATAGCGTGTTCATACACTACCGTTCAAAAGTTTGGGGTCGCTTGGAAATTTCCTTATTTTTGAAAGAGAAGCACTTTTTTCCAATGAAGATAACATTAAACTCATCAGAAATACATTCTATACCAGGGGTGGGCAATCATGTGCCATGGAGGGCAGAGAGGCTGCAGGTTTTCTTTCCAACCCAAAACTCCACCAGGTGATTCCACTGATTACCTTACTTCCAACCGGAGAGCACAGACTAATCAGACTAGATTTTCTCTTCATTTTGCAACTCATTTGATAAACAAAAGCGTAAGTTTTCATGGGAAACACAAAATGTGTATGTTTAAAGATAAATGTCCTGGTTTTTCTTCGTTGTCCTCCTCCATCTCCTGCAGGCCACCAGCTGTCCACTAAGCCCAGAAGGAGAGCCTGATCCTGGGCCGAAAGAGCCGGCTGATGCCCCCCCTCCATCATCCACACACACTGAGCTGGACCATGCTGTAGTCACCTGACCGCCGGGCAAAATGATGGCCTCTGTGATCATGGGGGGCCTTCACAGGAAGGCCCTCACACTGAGGGGGGTGGACCCCGAAACCTGCATGATCGTGTTTAAGAACCACTGGGCGCAGGTGAGAAACTCAGCGCAATCAATCGATCAACCGATCACAGTCCTGCTGTTCTCCAGCAATCTTTGTCCTTTTGTCTGTCCCCCAGTCTGACCAGTCTGTCCCGTTTTTCTCATAATGGTTGGCAGACACTGTGTGTGTGTGTGTGTGTGTGTGTGTTTGTGTGTGTGTGTGTGTTTCTGACCCAGACTTTGGCCCTTAAACACAGAATCCATTTAGTACCAAACCCTCTCTACACCCGCCAAGAAAACCCACACACACACTCGGCATCTGTGTGTCCGAGTGTATTTTGTGTGTGTAGTTGTTGTCTGAAGCAGCTGAGGTCAAAGGTTAACACAAGTTTAGACAGTGAAAAACATTTTTCTTCATTTTTTTGATTCGTGTCCCCGTTGATTCCTGATTGAAAGGCGAAACTCGATCTGCTGTTTCATGTTTTTGTTGTTTTCTGGATTTAAGCCGCAGAGCCAAAAACTAATTAGTCAAGTGCAAATATGACGACCACAAAAAGATTCTAACAAAAGGTTTCTCAGCTGTTTTTTTATAATAGTATTAGATGTACTTAATAACTAAAAGATTACAGAAGTTTGTCTGCTAGAAAGGTGTCATTTTCGCAATGGCGTCCATGATGGGTTGGAAGCCCGGGAAGACCTCATTTACATTTTCAAACATAACATTTGACAAAACTTGTAATACAAAAAATATTTGTCTTAATCTAAGTTATAAATCTGGGAAGTTTCATGGTGATATCTGTTTGTTAAAAATTTTACCCTATTCTCCTGGGGTGTCTCCCCAGGCTTCCAACCATCATGGACGCCATCGCGAAAATGACACCTTTCTAGTGGTCCAACTTTGGTAAACTTTTGGTTTGTTATTTAGGACATCTAATACAATAAAAAAAAAACAGCTGAGAAACTTTTTTGTTAAAATTTTTCAGGGTTAGGTGTTTTTTTCATAGATGCACCTGCCTAAATTAAGTTTATACACCTTTGTACACCTGTAGGTGGAAGGTGGAGATGTGCTTCATGTCCCTGATTTTGTCTCTGCAGGTAGTAAAAATCCTCGAAAAGCACGAGCCGGGTCGCAGTAGCACCAGCGCGTTGAGTTTCCTTTCTGGTCATAGTAAGAGTG
Organism: Xyrichtys novacula; assembly: GCA_962446985.1. Classification (NCBI taxonomy): domain Eukaryota; kingdom Metazoa; phylum Chordata; class Actinopteri; order Labriformes; family Labridae; genus Xyrichtys; species Xyrichtys novacula. The sequence goes on from OY660886.1 coordinate 750,830, forward strand.
AAAACAGCGGCTCTGGAGCGTTACGCTTCGGTCCGATCCCTGCTGACGAGGCCAGCGCCGTCCAGAACTACGTGGAACACATGCTGTTCCTGCTGATGGAGGAGGAGGCGGGGCAAGGTGAGAAAACAAATAAAGGTTTGAGCGTGTGAACCCTTGTGTACTGCTCTAAATTTATCTGCCAATAGAGGGCAAAAAGGAGTAAAAAAATAATAAATCTGATGCAGTGCAAAAAATGATAATGTATCAAAGTCAATGTTGTTAGCAATGTTTGACACATACAAGGGTGTTATAGCACGTAAAAAATCTCCATCCTCTTATCAGTTTTTATTGTAAAATTTGTCATTTTGTGTGATTTTTTTTTCTCAAATCAGTGACATGACCGTTGATATTGGCATTTAAAGGGTTAAAATCCATGATTGAAAAAAAACAAAAAAGTTTTGACAAGGCCCGAGCTTAATGAAGAGATTTGAGCAAAAAAAATTTGAATTTTTTTTTAATCTAATATGTTTTTACAGCAGCTAAAGTCAGTGGCTAAAAACGTCCACAAAGAGGACCAAAGGGTAGTAAAACTGTACACAGAGCATTTCTGACCTTGGAAAATTTTTGAAAAAATTTCTTGAAAATTTTTTTGAAAATTTTTGAAAATTTTTGTCAAATTCAAGTTTAGGTCAAAAATGTGTGTTTTTTTCCCTCTACTGGACAAAAAAGTTAAAACAGGACACAAGGGTTAAAAGTGCTGAGTCGGGTAAATCCTCATGCCTGTTGCGAACTGTCACCAGGAGGAGCGATGGGTCCCATCCTGGAGTTTGTAGTCCTGGAGGGAGTGATGGAGAGGCTGTTTCTGTGGAGCCTGAGGAGGCAGTTCACTGAGGACATGAAGCTGGAGCAGCTCAGGATGTACCAGATGCTTCTGTCTCAGGCCCGGCAGCCTCTCCTGCACCATAAACCGGTTCTACGACCTCTCATGATGCTGCTGGCCTCCTGCGCTGGCGCCGCGACAGGTGAGTCGATTTTGAAATTCAGCGCAGAGTTCACACAATCTGACGATGACGAAACCTTCTAAGCCTACTGACCCACTTTTGTTCAGATCCGGGGCTGTCCTGAAACCGGTCAAAGTCTCTAATAACAGTTAATAGGTTTTCAGGGATGATGGTTTTTTGAAAAGTGGGTTATGCGTGGCCTGAGAAACAGTTTCAACAGTTACCCGTGTTTCCCTCTCCAGACAGCGGGGGCGCAGTCGAGGCAGAACTAGTCCACCTGCTGAACCAGCTGTGTGTCGCTCTGGTCAAAGATCCCTCTGTGCTGGAACTGTTTTTCCACACCAGCGAGGACCAGGGAGCCGCCAACTTCCTGCTCTTCTCCCTGCTCATACCATACACACACAGGTAGGTATACACACACACACACACACAAAGGTATACACATGAATACACATACAGGAAAGTATGAAGGTACACACAGAGGTTAACAAAGAAAGCAGACAAATACAACCTCAGGTTTACTTACTTTGGCATGGAAAGGCACACACAAAGGTACACACATTGGTACACAATGAGGGTATATTAACATTAAGGTAGTGTTCCTATTAAGGGATTATTCTGGTTAAGAGTTTATTCACATATAGGGGTTATTCTGATTGAAGGTATATTAACACATAGAGATTTTCACATTAAGGGTGTATACACATCTAAGATGTATTCCTAATGGCAGTATATTCACATTTAATATTCATTCACATCAATGGTATATTCCTATTGAGAGCATATTGACATTTAAGGTGCAGACAGGTTAAGGATAGATTCACATCAAGGGTATATTCACATTTGGGGTTTAATAACTTTTAGGGTATATTCACATTGTGCTGTTTACATTTAGGGTGATTTCATATTTAGGATATATTCCAAATGAGGGTAAAACAACATGCAGGGTATATTCACTGTAATGGTATATTCACACCTAGTATACATTTTCACATTAAAGGTAAATTCAAATTGAGGGTTTAATTACTCACAGGGTATATTAAGGTTTCAACATTTAGAGTATATTCACATTTAATATTTATTTACATTTAAGGTATATTCCGATTGAGACTATATTGACATTTAAGGCGTGTGCAGATTTAGGATACATTTACTTTAAGGGTATATTCACATTTAGGGGTTTAATTTCTCTTAGGGTATATTCACATTGGAGTGTTTACATTGAGGGTATATTCACGTTTGAAGTATACTCACATGTATTTTAACATATTCTGATGAATGAATCATGACTCCAGGTAAAACTGAACTCTCTCTCGACTCTCTCTCTCTCAGACAGGGAACTGTCGGTCAGCAGGCCAGAGACGCTCTTCTCCTCATCATGTCTCTGTCCGCCACTGATCCTCGAGTCGCCCAGCACATCGCAGAGAACACCTACTTCTGTCCTGTAAGAGCACAGAGAAACCCCGACACGAGTTTGTGTAATTCGCTCCTCGTTGCCAAACTTTAATGACTTAATTCGAGACTCTTGGGAGGTGGCGATTTCACTCTTTGGTTATTGGCAGGAGTTTGATGGTCATGTTGTTGTGTCTGCTGCTGTTGTCTCGTCTCGTAGATGTGAAGGATTTGTTCAGGATCAGCGTCACTCAGTAAACCTAGCACTGGAACTTATTTCTAGTTTGTCCAACAAACGCCCTCATTACACGACATAAACTAGCTGAATTGTAGTTTTCTGTGCTGTGGATGAGCCTTATCCCCTCATTCATCTCCACCACGCATTGTAATCCCATTATCACGAGTTATGTAATAAACTAACAAGCTCATTCTGCCTCCTCAGGGAGTGTGACAGCAGAAAGAGAGAGGGATGAAAGAGACGGAGGGGGGAAATACAGTAGCCGTCAGTTAATGAAGAAGATTGGGAGGAGGAGAAAAATGAGTCGGGGGGATAAATGAAAGAAAAGTTAAAGGAAAGTCGACTAAAAAAAGAGGAAATCTATCAAACTGGTCGTCCAGAGGAGGGCGAGCCTGTTAGGCATTCAACTGGAGGGGGGAAAAGTGGCCCCTCTTCATTCAAATCAACAACGTTTTTAGGGACGCCAAAGAACTTCAATTAAAACATCTAATGAAAGATCACGGAAACTGCCAATCTCAACAGTAGAGCTGTCCCCTCTCTGTTCGGCTCATCTGTGCACAGACAGGACTGAGCAGTGTCAGGAAGAGAGAGCGCACAGCCCTCTGCAGTAGAGAGCGGGGATGCAAAACAAGAGACACAAACAAGAGCAGAGCTGCAGAACGTAAAGGGCGTGTTTCTGCTTCAATGTTTGTAGAAAAGAAAACACAATTCCTCGTACCGTTGGTAGCTAAAACACACTCTTTGTGAACTGCCCTTCACAAAGGAGCGGTGGACAGGAGTGGACATAGGCCCTAACACAGAAACATTTTAAAATTAGAGCCTTATCGTGTGAGGGCCTCTCTCCTCCTGTGGCTGCCATGTTTACTCCATCACTGCCAGTTTTACCTTTTTTGTCTGAGTGAAAAGGGCAAGCTAAGAGACTGAAGCACGTGCTGCCTGTGTGTGTGTGTGTGTGTGTGTGCTCGTCAGATTTAAGCCCATGTAACCGCGCCCTGACCTCAATCTTTATGCAGGGAACAGATTAGTAAAGCAGCGTGAGATTGGTCGGTACACAGGAAAGGATTAGTAAATGTGCACATGATTGGACCGCTGTCTGATTGTTAAGGAGACGGCAGGATACAGCTGTTTGTTTTGTTGTTGTTTAAGTTGATGATTTCCCTTTCGGTCTCCTTCTTCTTTCTACCTTATAGGAGTTTGAAGATAACTTCAAGCTCCTGACTTTCTCTGGATCAATGTGTTTGATCCATTGGGGTAGGCAGGATTCCGTTAAAGAAGCTTTTTTTTTTTGTGGTGTATATACAAAAAAGCTTTTAATATCAGTCAATAGTTATTAGTTATTGATGACATTTGGGAATATATCGATATCTCTGTGTTCTCTTATGTTTGTGTCGTCAACATTTTAGCATTTTTGAGCGGTCCACTCTTTCTGACTGTAAACAAAGCCAGTCTCCACCTCCTCTAACCTGATTGGTTGTGAGGCGGACGCCACTCCCTGGTGTTGTGAAGCATGCTCCATGTCCACTAGTATTGTCACAAGCCCAAAGAAAGTTAGCGTGCAACAATACCGGACAGTAGAAAACCAACCAGAAAGTTCGGAAAATTGTCTGAATCCTCCTTTGGCCGCGACTGCCGACACAAGCAAGAAAACAACGTAAATACCGGAGACTTTTGAGGAATAACGGGCGCTTAAAACGGAGGTAGACCGGACAAGAGCTAAAAAGTTGGGTTAATGCCAATGAAGGATAAACGATAGGGGACACTATCCCCTATCGAGGAGCTGAGGGGGAAACTGGTTGGGAGGGGTAGAGTTTACATTCAAGATTTCTCCCAAAAACTGGAACTTACTCAGATCCTGCCTACCCCACCATCAACACATCCTGCTTTTTATTTTCTACTATTTATACAACAAGCACACTAATCCTCAAAAGCCCTCAACTGTGTTCATGTGCTCACAGGTGTTGGCCACAGGTCTGTCTGGGCTGTACTCGTCTCTTCCAGCCAGGCTGCAGGTTTACAGTGAAGACTGGCACTGTCTGGACCAGGCCGACTGGCAGCAGGTAACCTGGAGGTCTCAGTGTCTCCTCTCTAAAACTTCTTTTACTTAGAAGGACGATCTTCCGGAAGTATTCTGTTGATCCATAAATGTTTGATTGAACGCCAATGGTTCTGACCTGATCTTTGGTCCACAGGTTCCAGCTCTGGTCCACTTTCTGCACTCCCTGGAGTTCTGTAGTGCTGTTACCAAGGTAACACACAAACGCTAAGGAGAGGTACAAATACAACGAATCGTGCTTTGAATGACTGTGTCCGTCTCTCTGTCAGGTCGCTCATCCCTCAATCCGGTCCCAGTTGCTGAACTACATCTACAACGGTTTCTTGGTGCCTGTCCTCGCTCCTGCTCTCCATAAGGTATCAGACCTTCTAGATTCTGCCTCTCCCCTTGTCCTCGTAGTCTCACTCGTCTTGTTTGTGCTACATAAACATAATCGTGTGTGTTTGTAGCTGACGATAGAGGAGGTGATGACCACCACGGCGTACCTGGATCTCTTCCTGCGCTCCATCTCTGAGCCCGCCCTCCTCCAGACCTTCCTGTCCTTCATCCTGCTGCACACACATGACAACGTGCACATACTGGACACACTGGTCAGCAGAGTCAACACACCTTTCCAGGTAACACACCTCACTGCAGTCGACTGTTTGTTAAATCATTTGCCATGTAAGTGAGCTCAATAGGAACCTGTTTTTGTCCGACAGCTGGGTACGGTGTCTCTGGCTCTGTTCAGGACTCTGATTGGTCTCTTCTGTGAAGACGTCATGCTGCAGCTGGTGTTCAGGTCGGTTCACAGGTTTTTGGGTGACTTCCACAAAGACTAATAAGCAAATCTGGTGTTTTAAAGAGTTTGAAAAGACTGAGCAGGATCCATCTGTGTGTCCTCAGGTATTTGATTCCCTGCAGCCACCTCAGCAGGAGGCAGCAGTGGTCCCTGAAGCAGAGGGACTGCTACTCCTCCACTGCTGCCTCCTTCCTGCTCCTCATGCCCTCCTGGTGCCCTGGAAACCTCAACAACAAAAACATGCACTTACAATCAGAGCACATCCACTGGCCCAAAGGAGCAGGTCAGTAAGACGATAGAATTCCAGAAACTCAAGGCTGACCCAAATGCCAAAAAAGTTCAGAAGCGGTATGAAACACGATTTTTAGGTTTTTTATCCATCCATCCATTTTCTACTGCTCTTTCCAATTGGGGGTTGCAAGGGGGCTGGAGCCTTTCCCAGCATCTTCGGGTGGAGGTAGGGGACACCCTGGATAAGTTGCCCTCATCACAGGGCTGACATATAGAGACGAACAACCATCCACGCTCACATTCACACCTACGGGCAATTTGAAAGTGGCCAGTTAACCTAACCCCACTTCTGCCTGTTTTTTGAATGTGGGAGGAAACCGGAGTACCCAGAGTAAACCCACACAGGAACACCCTGACCTGGATGCAAACCCAAGACCTTCTTGCTGTTAGGCGACAGTGCTAACCACTACACCACTGTGCCGCCCATTTTTAGTTTTTCAAATCATTGAAATCATTTTGATTAAAAATAGTGCACAGAAACATCAGACCTCACTGTTGGGATACCTGAAGACAGTGGGTTTGTTATTGTCTTGCTGAAATAGGTGAAATATTTTCATGTCATGTTACCAAAGATTTATAAATTTGCCTCAACAGTTGGGGTGTTTTTGTGACAAGAACACGACCCAAATTTTGTAAGGGTCAATGGCATCAATCATTAGGAAAACTGTCTAGTGTCTTGACTAGACCCTATGATACTTACGTTTGATTGTTTCCCCATCTTCTTCAGATCTGTCAGCATCAGACAGTGTCGGTTACTGTCGTGGCTCAGACTTCCTGATGGATGTGAACTATCTCCATTACCTCTTGGACGCCCGTGAGGCCATCTCAACATCCCAGAGGTAAGTCTAAACAGACATGATGGTATAGGGACACAGAAAGTCCATCTGCTGACAAAGTGACTATCCAAGTCTTGTTGCTAAGGAGTCCAGCAAAAAGGTTAACAGAAATCTGTTGTTAGGAAGATGGTCACTAGTGACAGGGAAGTTTCAGTACCCTAGAGAGAATCTGGGAGGTTAACATTAATTTTATTATTCTGTAGTCAGGACCTTTTGAGAGTTCCCTGACCTTCCACATCCTCATGTGGAAGGTCAAGGCTTAAGGTGGGAGAGCATCCTGTCTGTTTCAGGTCCAAGGCATGGAGAGCAGCAGCAAAGACCTCCAGTCCAAAACAAACCAGGAACCCGTGACAATATAACACGGATAAAATCACTAATACTGGTTTTTAATTGCAGGGCGTGTCAGCACTGGTCAGCTCCATATGACGGCACAAACCCTCTACCTCAGGAGTACCGATCGGACACACCAGGAAACGACAAAGACAATGAGCAAGAGAGAATAAAGAGTGAGTCCATCAGCTCTTTGGAAATGACTCCTCAGGCATTGGCCCTCTCCCCAACCCTGTCCTCTTCAGATACCATCTCTACGAGCAACCAGGCAGGGAGAACAAATTCTGTCTTAGAGCTGGAGTGGGATGATATTTTTGCAGAGGAGGATCCTTCTTCGCCAGCAGTGATGAACACGCCGCTCTCAAACGGAAACGTGAGCATGGAGGTTGAAAGATCGACTTCCACGCCCTCACCTCCCGGACACATACAGGAACTGCGACGTACTGCAACAAAGCTGGTGCATGGTTCCTACGTGGAGGAGTCTGAGTTTCAGGATGATGTTCTAGTCTATGATCTTGTCGCCAAGAATGATACCAAGGCGGCCATTTTGGAGCGAATCATGGCCGCGAATCGGCGGGCGCGTGGAAATGTCCCAAATGGCCAACAAGTAACAGTAACAACAACAACAACAACAGCGGGGACGACAACAAAAATAACAACTATGTTAACAACAACAGGGAGGACGGTGCTTGAAACAGTGAACAGTATAATGTCAACAAGGAGAAGGAGCGAGGATGGAGGAAAGGAGGAAAGAAGGAGTGAGGATACAGGGAAGGAGATGGGGAGAAGGAAAGATGGGAGAGAAGACGAGATAACGAGGATAGATGAGCTTGGAGAGCCGAATGGGCATGAGGTGTACACAAATGGTCATGACGCTAAGAATCACATCATCGGCGAATACGTTGATTCTGATGAGGATGGCAAACCATGTAAGCTAAAATTCAACTTTAACGACGCCACAGAAACCAGAGATCGTTTACAAATCACACACCACAACACACAACATGCAACCCCATACTCACTGACAGCTGCTTTACACAACGGCCACTCAGACTTCGAGAAAAACGCCCCGTTGGTACCTGACGCCAAACCTTTAGAACTGCCTGTCAACAATATCAACAATAACAACGACTTCCTGACTCAATACTATGAGCTCATGCGCTCTCTGGGGGTGGAGCCAGACTGTGACAACATCACAGATGACATAGGCGAGTTCAGGAGGCGGGTCAGAGCGCTGAGGCAAAAACTGGAAGAGGAAGATGGACTCTGTGAAGACCTTGCTTTCAGCCCTTTGTGGGAAAGGAGAAGGAAAGATGTGGAGGAGGCAGAGATGGAAGAGGAAGAGGAGCAAGAGGAGGGTGAGGAGGGTAGAAGCAGAAGCAAAGATGGCGGTAGGAAGAACGAGGTGCCGTTTACAGGTTTGTGTTCCTCGTCATTAAATATATTTTATCCGTTCAGTATTAAAAGTGCTTCACAAGACTTATATTTTCACCCCATTGCACACACAAACCTTCAGTTTTCCATGATGCCCCAGGTCCATTCATCAGTGTGCTGCTGTCAAGGCTGGAGAACCTTCTGGAAAACTCTATTGCCGTTAACCTGCTTGTGACAGGTATCCTCGCCCAGCTGGCATCGTACCCACAGCCCCTTCTAAGATCCTTCCTGCTTACCACAGACCAACAAAACCAACCCAACCTACGAACACTCTACCAGGTAACAACCAGATACGTGTTGTATTAATCTATTTTTAGGCATTCTTGTGTATACTCTACATACAGTATATACCCATGTATGAATGTATTTGTAGGTGCTGGTGTCGGTGCATGCTCAGATCGAGCGCTACATGGCAGCCAGGCCAGATTACCCTGCCCTTGTCACTCAGGCCTGGAGGTTTCTTTTGGCCAAAGACCAGGACAGCAAATTTAGAGGTAAACCAACACACATATTAGCATCCATGCATGATCTGACACCCCTACACCAACTTGATTTTTGAACACAAGATCTGAAAAACCCTAAACCACAGTAACTTAAGATGCTAGAATCCTGGGACTTTATGAACATATGAGGAACTTTTGTGAAATCTAACACACAATCTATTCGCCTTCATTGTCACTTCTTTCAGAGTGCCTGGAATCTCATGGAGGGGATAATATCCCGGACCCATCTCTTCCCAATGGTTCTGTAAAAAACACTCTTACTTTGCCTCCTATTGGTGTTTTGCCGCCCTGCCCTCAAATTCCCCCCCAAGCCAAGAGCAGAGTTTTTGCAATCATCCTGTACGCTGAGTTCCTGAAAGAGCTGGCCGCCATCGCCCAGGAGCACAGCATCGCCCTGGACTGCTCTGCTAAGGAGTAACGGCGGTGTCATCGGTGTAAACCAGTCTAGACTTTATCAATCACTGAGAAGAACAACTTCTGAAACCCAAGAAGCTGCTTAGTGACCACCAACAGAAGACTGAGCGATCCTAAAACCCCCTTAAATTAAGAGCACTGAAAATGCACACACAGGAACGCAACTGATTAAAGCAATGTTATTTTTTTATGCAAATATGTTTATATTCCTGACAGCACTTGAATATTTTTAACCATATGTGAATATGGAATATATTTATGCAGAAAATTGTAATAATTAAAAGAAATTATTTTGAGCTTCAATCAGTGTTACCTTTATATTTATGAGATCAGTGCAAATGTTTTTTTTTTTTAACGTGCTCTTCTGCTATTTAATAAAGAAAGAACATTTAGGCTTTTGGCCTTTTTATACCGAACCTCATTTCTGTGGTGGCCATTGTAAATCAAGCTTCTAATACTACAGTTGGGGAAACTTGATCTACAAACTGAAACAAACTTAACCTTACTTGAATACAAGTATGTTCGGTTTATTGAACAGAACACATTTATGCTGCGTTCCAGTTACCTCGGAAGTCGGAGCTGGGAATGACGTTACACCCGAGTTGACGGCGTTCCAGGAAACAAGTCGGAAAACCAAGATGGATGCCTACAGTTACACGTTGTTAGCTGTTGTTTACAATTGTACGCCGTCGTTAGCCGTTGTCAGTTGTTGTTAGCGGTTGTAAGTTGTTGTTAGCAATAGCAAAACACAGTATTTTACTCTTACAAAGACCGTTACACCGTGTTCACAGTTATGTTGCGTTCCAATTACCTCAGAGGTCGAGCTGGGAATGACGTTACACCGGAGTTAAGGGTGTTTTACTGGCGTTCCGGTTGAAAAGTTGGAAAACCAAGATGGACGCCTTCTGTTATCTCTTGTTAGGTGTTGTTGGCGGTTGTTAGTCGTTGGGCAGTACAACATAAAGCTTTCGCTGTCATTCTTTACTGTCGATGCACTGTGCTGCCATCTTGGATTATGACATTTTCATCAAGTAGGAAATCCGACCTCAGGGGAGGAGTTCCAGGTGAATTTCTGACTTGAAGTTCAGAAGTTCAGATTTCCGAGTATAACTGGAATGCAGCATTAAACAAGCCAACTGTCTGTTTGACCCACTAGATTCCCGAACTGAAGTCTGGGCTGGGCTCAAAGTTTCTCCTGTTGGGGAACTTTGGGACTTGTGTTGATTTTTGCGCCCCCCTGTGGACAAAAGTGTCTTTCTTACCTCCTCATTTGTCCTGGAAGTTGTGCTTTTTAACAAACCGTTTCTTTCCTGCAGTCTCCAACAGCCATATCTACCACTCATCGTTGATCTTACTGTTAAAAATCGTATATTTAAAGACCGGTCAGGGTATTTCATTTTAGACGCCTGCCCCAGTGGATTAAAAACCACAATATTTTCCTGATGTGTCTTTAAACACACACAAAGCTAAAGTGACAAAGCCTTACTTTGACCTACAGAGATTTTCGTGCAGGACGCCGAGAGGTGCCCCAAACATCAGAATTGGTTTTATCTTATTTGCACTTCTGTGTCTGTGCATTAAATTGTGTTTAATGTGATATATGTGATTGTCGTATTGCTGCCGTCCTTCAATTGAAAACAATCACTGTCACTATAGGTGAAATACTGCCATCTGCTGGTTGACCAGAGCTGTGACAGACTCATTCTTTTCACTGTAGTCTTTTAATTTGGAATAAACTGATGAAAACACCGAAACGACCTTTTTACTATCAGAATAAAACAGACACAATAAATCTAACAGATTGTAATCTGTCTCTGTTTCGTTCTTTGTCGTAGTGTGAGAAAAGCATCCGCTTGTGTAAAACTAAACCACGGTGAGGACTACGTCAGCATAGATAAATAACCATGCCTAAAAAAAAAAAAAAAGTGCTGTGACCTGCAGCCGCACTTAAACGAACCTGTGGGTGGTTCTGAGTGTAGTTCCTGTTGTTGTAGTTTGCATTTACAAAAAGTCACGGATGTGGGAAGACAGACTGCAGAAGTGCATCAGCGAGCTTCAGTCAAGCAGAGAAACTTTCATCAGTCTCAGTTTCACATCTGAAGAAACACAGACGAAGAAGGCGTGAAGATGAAGTTCTACCTGCTGATCCTCCTCGTGGGTGAGTCAAAGAGAAAAAACGACTTTAAACTTATTTCACATGTTTGTCTGAATGAATGAACTTTTATTGTTGAGTCTCATTGTCGAATCAGAAGTTTCAACTTTGACTCTTTGAGTCCCAGATTGAACCGTTTCAAGAAGTCCATCACAAGTGCAGAACAGGTTCTCTTATTAACTGGAATCACGTCTTAACCGCTCGACTTAAATATGGTTTGTTTTTAGTTATTTGTTTCTATGTTTTTAAATTAGTTTTTAATAACATTGAAACTATATTTTACTTTTAATTCTGCTTTTATTTTATCCATTGTTTTTATTGTTTTTTATCTTGTTTTGTCTAGTTTTGTACAGCACTTTGTTCAGCTGTGGTTGTTTTAAAGTGCTTAACAAATAAAGTTGAGTTGAGTTGAGGACAGAAAAAGCCTTTAAATTTTTCCACCTTTGTGATTATAAGAAAAGAAACTTCTTGAATTCCTCAAACTGAACTTCTCTCTACCTGTTATCAGTTACTTTTCTGCACTTATGTGTCACATCTTTACACCCTTCCAACTTCCTCCTGTCGAGAGCAACTTCCTGTTTTTGGGCTTGGCTGATGCTGCTGAGGTTTCGATAACCGCATCTCCAAAGTGAGAGAAAAAAACAAACTCAAATAGTCGCTTAAAGCTCTGACCTGATGAGACCTGGACTCGTCAGACCTGGACTCGTCTTGACTCCTGTGAAACTTAAACCCAAGGGTCCGAGACGGTGGATCGGACTCGGTTGACCAGAACATCCCACAGATATTGAGTTTGAAGAACATTCGCTGGTATAAAACAGAAATAAAGTGATTTAACAGGCCTGTTATTAAATCTCAGCTGCTAGCGTTTTTAAAGATGTTCGTCCTTGCCCTTTAATCGGAGACTTTGTCGTAAAAATTCACACCCAGACTCAAACGTATCACTTAAATGTAAATCAGATGAAGTCCCTGAATTTCGCCAAAGCTGTTGTTTTTAAATTCTGACTATTTTCCCGCATTTTTTGGTACATTTGAGTTTCCTCAGAAGTCAGATGTCGGAGCTGAAAATGACGTCACACCCGAGTTTTCAGCGTTTCAATTACCAAGTCGGGAAAAAGCAAAATTGGAGGCAGAGACAAAACAGCTACATCTACGAAAGTCATTTTAGTGCTTACTTGATATTCGGACAAGACAAGCGCTAAAATGACTTGGTAACTGAAACGCTGGGAACTTGGGTGTGACGTCATTTTCAGCTCCGACATCTGACTTCTGAGGCAACTGGAACACACCATACAATGCGGGAAAATAGTCAGAATTCGAAAACAACAGAACGGGCCGACAAGTTCACAGCTTTGGCGAAATTCAGGGAATTCATCTGAGCAACATTTAGGGGATACGTCTGAGTCTGGGCGCGAATTTTAACATCCACGTCTCCGATTAAAGGGCAAAGACGAACATCTTTAAAAAGGCTAGCTTCACAAACATTAGTATAAGACGGAGGGAGGCGATATTCCCGCCTCCTTTGCCTGGAAATGTCGTCACACTCTCAAGCCAAACGCGGGCATCGGCTCTGTACATCGAACGGAACATTTCTGAATCTCCTAACGCTAACCTGACAGACAATGACCAGCACTTCTAGCCAATCAGAGGCGAAGGAGGGCGGGACCTTCCCCTACCATTGTACAAAACAAATTCCGCCCGAGGGAGTTACTGATCTACTGCACTTTCTCCTTCGGCGTTGGTTAATGAGCGGACAAACCGACTTCGATAGATCACATGATCCGAAACTCATCAAAGTCTTTTTGTTTGTTGACGAATTTCTGTTTAATTTTCTGCCTTTTTGTTTTTTTTGTTTCCCTGCAGCGGCTGCTGTCATCCTATCAGAGGGCGACAAGACCCCAGAAAAAGAAGCAGAAAACTCGAAACCTGTGCCCACTAAAGGTGAACTACATCTCCTCCGATGTCTGACCGCCAGAATCTCGTTCTTGATTGTATTTCTTGTCCTGAGGAACAAAAGTGAAAATAGGTCCAGATGATGAACAGTCCTCTGGGTGGATTTATTTAGAGGTTTAATTCAACACATCATTGAGCTGTAATATGTTCGTATTTATGATTCTGTTCGGAAAAGGCTACGTGTGATTTCTTAACTCTAGGAATTATGACCTGAGCAGATTCTTGCACGAGAACTTAACATGCAGCAGCAAACGTAGCAGAGTCGAGGCTCAAAATAAGGAGAGGAAGTTTGACTCAAACATCAAAAATAGAGATGTGCGAATATGTCACCGTGATGACGGTCGTGCATCTTAGGTGACAGTTTTTCATGCACCAAACTCGAGTTTGTTGTCGGGGGTCTGATCGTAGTCAGAGGAAGTTTGGTGAGTCACATCCGCAGATCTTTGTTTCATGACCTACCTGACATCATCCCATCTCAAACTAAGACGCTTCCGTGACCAAAATTAACGAGACAAGAGAGTTGGGACAAGCTGCCGCTCTGAGAACTCACAGAAAAACTCTGTAAAGTTTGTCGTCAACTCAGGCGGCTTTGACGATCCAGGCGTGCCGTCAGTTAGTCCATTGAAACCATCATCTAAAGGTGGTTGGTTCTTGGTTCCTCTTTCCCACGTCTGCTAACGGCCTGCGTCAGACCTCGACCTGAAAAAAGTTTGTATTTTGCGCAACTGACTTAAAACCACGAACCTGTCAGAGAAGAAGGTCAGGCCACCTTCTGTTGGGGACCACAGAGAACCCGAAGAGCACGTCTCTCCATTTTTAGGTTTATCAGTTCGACTTTAAGAATCAGGTGGTTTTTTTATAAATATGTGTTTTTGATTTTCAACAGCTGACCTGATGTTTCTCTCGTTTTTAGCAGGCAACTCTACAGGAGAGGTTAAAGACGGCAGCGCTCTCTTCACCGCCAAACTCCTCCCTGTCCTCGTGGTCCAGGTCCTCTTGGGTTTGGTCGTGTTCGTTTTCTGAACAAAAGAAAAGAAAAAGGAAGAACCTCGACTCCATGATGGCATCTTTGTCTTTCGGGGTTCATTTATAGCAGCTGTGATTTTCTGATTCAGACGTTTTCTGGTGTCTTTATATGCAAATAAAATCACACACATGGACTGGTCTCTGTGAGTTTCATCAAATCTGGCTTCAGCTTTGTTAAACTGGGTGCTGGTTTTATACCGCCATCTGCTGGTCAACTAGAGCTGTTACACATTGTTTATTTTTTCTTTAATGCAGATTCTTCATTTGCAAGAAAATCACCAAAAATGGTGTAAAATACAGATTTTAAACAGTTTTTTTCTTCATGATTTCTTCGGTTTGTTATCAGTCAAGATTTTTAAACTTTTAGAAGTTAAAAAAAAAAAACAACTCAAAAATCATTTATTTCATGTTTGCATCTTTGAAAACTCGTTACAACTTCTGTCCACATACAGTAAAATGCTTCAACACTCGGTCAGCCTCGTCCGCTGTTGCCATATATCTCATTCTATCCAAAATGACCCCGAATCCGATTTAGAAAGTTTGAAAAGGGACAAAAACGAACAAAAACAAAAACTGGTATTTTCTCCTGCAGGGTTTGGTATTCTGTTAGAGAAGTGAAGTTGCGTCCTGATAAGGTTTTTATCAGATAAGAGATGTGAAGATAGTTTCTCTCGACTGAAACTGCGGGCAGCTTCTTCCTGTCCTGATAACTTCAAATGTGAGCGGATTGCAGAAACAATATTTAGACGGTTGGCAGTACGACTTCTTCAACATCTCAGGAAGAAGAAGAAGAAGAAGAAGAAGAAGAAGGAGAAGAAGAAGAAGCAGTGATGATGGTTTTCCTGCTGATATTGGCCGCTGGTGAGTCAAAGATATTAAAAACAACATGATTGAAAATAATTTGGACTTTTCAAAGTTGTTTTCGGAGTTACTTCTAAAGACTAAGAGCAGTTCATTCTGGAAATGTGATTTAGTTAAACAAAAGCAAAACTTTTATAATGCTACTTCTTGTATTTCAAAACTACAACGTTAAATCTTGACAGAGCTAAATTTAAAATTAAATCTGAGTGTAAACCAAACTGAACCAAACTTTGTCGTATTTTACTCACTGGAACGGCTCATAATTTGTTAAATTTTGTTGAATTTGATTAATTTTCCACTGGAAGGACGACTTTTTAAAATCCTCAAGGACGATTTATCATGTTTAACGTATCGGAGAGGCATCCAGGAGAACATTTTTCCATTTTCTGACAATGAAGGCGACCGAGATGAAACCTTATTACTGCCACTGGAGGGACCATCTGTCCAACTTATACAGGAGGGGCTTTTCATAAAGATCTGTTGGGAGCATTTAAAAGAGCGTTTACTTATTCACTTTTACCAGTCGCCTAAAGCAGCTGGACGTCGTCATGGTAACATCTACGTTATCATGACAGCCGTAAAAACCAAAGCCGGGCCTCTGGTGTGTTTAAGACGACGTTTCTAAGATAAGATAGGAGAGCGTGAAGTGATCGATATCGTTCACACTTAGTGTTGATCGAGTGTTTAACCTGAGAGTTGAATTCGTTCTTGTTCTTAACTGAATTCCCTGTTTTTAACAGCTGCAGCCTCTCCGCCAGAGGAAGAGGATGAACAAGAAACATTTTCTGTGATGAACAAATTCCTTTTGAGTTTGTTTAATAACAGCTACGAGTCTTTTCGTTTGGACCACGAGGATAAATCCACCTCCCTGTCTTTTACAGGTGATGTTGAAAGTTACTTTTGCATCAACACATCTTACTTTCTCCTAATTTGGACTTTTTACCTTGTATATTAGTCTTTTACCTGAAAAATATTAACATAAATTATCATACATTTGTACTTTTACTATATAATTTGTGCCTCTTAGCTCATAATTTATGTTTTCTGAAAAAGAACGACTGTCTTGTAGTTTCGACTCTCTTTTGTTAAACTAATAATTGAATCCTCTATATTGATCAGTCTGTCATGATGTGATCCTCTGGTGTTGTTGACATTTAATGACCCACTTGGCCTCTCTGTCTCCCCTCAGCTCCTTCACACATCTCACTGGTTGAAGCTGCTGTCGTAGATGAAACCTCTCTGCACTCCTCCAACGCTAACCTCTATCCAGTCCTGGTGGTCCACGTTCTCGTGATTTGGTCATGTTGGCTTTCTGATTTCTTTTAAGGTACAGTTTTTGACTGAAGATGAAGAAATAAACCTGTTCCTAGTTTTTACGATCGAACTTTTTAAATCCGTGCTTCTGAAATTCAGCGGCCTCTCTCCCTTTCTCCCTTTCGAAAATCCCGGATGTTTTGATGTCAAAGGTCAAAAAAATTATGGACTTTTATATCTTTTAATTGCTTACATTTAAAGATATCCTAAAACTCAATGTTTTATTTGATAAAACACCCAAAAACTCTGAATCTGCACCGTGTAAGAGTGTGTGGTGCCCCTGTATGCAGATGACACCATCCTTTTTATCACAAAAGCAGTTGATTAAAAATAAGACTAAAAATGACAAAAATGTAAAACATAAAAAAATGTTTCAGAAGATTTGTGTTTCTATAAATGTTGCAAAAGTTTTTTTGTTTTTTTTAAATAAATGAATATTTTAACTGAAATTTCTCTTACAGGTATATTTGTAAAACAAATGTAAAAACTGATGATATGAAACTTCAAGTTTGGGATTAATTATTAAATGACAATGTACCAGAAAGCTTTATTTGGATTCTTATATTCCTGTTGTACATTAACTCGCTGGGATGTTGACATTAACAGCGTTTATTAAAAGTTTTAAATGTGAAATAAGATTTTTATTTAAAAAATGACTTTTGTGTCGAATTTTGGATTTTTTTACTTATTCAACTTTTAAAGACCATGAAGGGAGTTTTTCATCATGGTAATGGTAATGAGATGAATTCAGCAACAATATAAGGTTACCTCTTTACCAACAGGGGGCGCCAGAGTCAATGTAGGGATTTCCTCATTGGAGCTTCAGAGAGAACAGGAGAATAAACACAAACGTATAAAAACTTTGTGTAATTTTACTTCTCAGGACTCAAGACTGTGCTCATATTTATATTTTTTTGTACATTTTTGTTGGTCTTAAATCTAAAATAAAACAAAGGATGTATCATCAAAGGAGTCCACTGTACTGTAGATTTAAATTAGGCCACATATCTGCAAAACAAGATCAAATTCAAGTATGTTTTTGGCCGATTATATCTTGAAATAAGACATTTTTCTAGACTTGTCTGATGATTTTGGCCTGACTCTGACCCTAAAACTGAAAGACACAGATGTCTTCAACGGCTGCTTGGATTTGAGTTTCTGCAGCTGAAGGGGCTTCATGAAAGGTTCAAAAATATCCTGCATGTACTTTGTTCCTTCAAACATGACTGTGAAAATTAGCACTTAGCAGCTCCTATATGCATGCGCCACTGATGCAAAATGCTGAAGACTGAACTGGCATCCTGTGTCGAATTGGGTCTGTGGTCAATGACTCACTTCCTGACACAGAGAGAGAGAGATTTAGAAGGCTGAGAGACATAGATGAGTAATGTAGACCAGAGAGAGGGAGAGAAAAGTAAAGGTTAAGGTTGAGAAAGAAACAAGTCTAATTAAAATGAATAAAAGAGGAAGACTTAAGGAGAAGGGGAGGTACAGATTCACAGGAAATCCAGAGGTTATTTTTGATCTGGATTTGTGGGTTTAGTGATTTAAAGATGAACGTTGGTGGTGCTGCATAAATACGATGTGCTGAATAATAATGTTGAATTGTGGACAGAGTTCAGAAATCCTGAGTGTATGCAAAAGTCAGTTATGGAGTTCCACAGGGTTCAGTGCATATACCACAGCTTTTAAAACTTATCCACTGACATATCTTAAACTAGAAAAGCACTCGGAGAGCTCAGACCTCCGCCAAGCAGCTCACAGTATCCGGAATTTTGTCTGGATCAGGATCAACCTTTGACACCTCATAAAACTCATTGAGATCCTTTTGTGTCATTTTTTTACTAAAGACTCTGGTCATTTTTATAGAGTTAAATGCAAAAATTCCAAAATGTGCCCTATCTCACAGTGATAAAGAATCCTTCAAAAAATTCCTGGAGCCAGAAGGCGATCCGGATCACCACCAAAATGTACTGGGATCCTCCTGGGGCTGAGACGCACCTCTGGTGAAAATTTCAGGTCAATCCGTCTGTAACTTTCTCCGTAAAGTTGCTAACAGACAAACAAACGCTACCAAAAACAT
Source organism: Xyrichtys novacula (assembly GCA_962446985.1). Taxonomy (NCBI): domain Eukaryota; kingdom Metazoa; phylum Chordata; class Actinopteri; order Labriformes; family Labridae; genus Xyrichtys; species Xyrichtys novacula. Next base: position 769,468 of record OY660886.1, read on the forward strand.
AACCTCCTAGACTTTACCTTATATGCATGTGATAACCATAAATATATTTACTTTATATGCAGATGATGTCCATAAATGTATTGAAGCCAGATGGGATATCAACTGGACTGGAAGTGAGAAAATAAAGTAAGTTAAGGAGTTCCACAGGGTTCAGTGCTTGAACCAAAGCTTTTTAAACTTACGCATTGACATATCTTTAAAAAAAGATTAGACTTTACTTTATATGCAGATGATAAACATAAATATATTAACTTTATATGCATTTGATAACCTAAATAAAATATTTTATTTTCAGCTCATAACCATAAATATATACTTTCTATGCCGATGAAAACCTAAATGTAACACTATATTTTCAGACGATAAGCATAATTATAAGCAGATTGCAAAAAATATATTTACTTTATATGCAGATGACAACCATAAATATGAGCCTATAACCCTGAATAAAATTTCTCTATATGCAGATAACATAAATATTTTTACTTTATATGCAGATAACCATAGATACTATTACTTTATATGCATATGATAACCTCAAAGATAATTACTTTCTATGCCGATGATAACCTAAATATAATACTTTATTTTCAGACGATAAGCATAATTATAAGCAGATAACAAAATATATTTACTTTATATGCAGATGATAACCATAAATACTATTACTTTATATGCAGATGATAACCTTAAAGATATTTACTTTATATGCAGATGACAACCATAAATATAATTTCTCTATATGCAGATGATAACCTTAAATATAATTAGGCTGCAGAGAAAACAATGAAATGAAAGTGATAAAACAACGTCATTTAAGGAGTCCCACAGGGTTCTGTCGTTATGCGTGATACTATCAATTAAACGTCATCTATATGCAGATGATACTGTTTTCTATCTACCAATAAAGCTGACTGAAATAATTTAACGAATTACAAGTGTGCCTTTAAAAGGAAATTTGAGATTTTTCTTTGACTGTTTTGATTCAGTTCTAAGTAAAAAGAAAAAAAAAAGGAAAAAAGACAGACTGGGATGGATAAAAATAAACCAAGAAGACAGGAAGTCAAAATGACAGAAGCATGCTGAATAAGAAACAAAATTCAGAGAGAGAGAGGGAGGATGGGGAGGTAAGGCTGAGAGAAACTGAGAGGAAGAGGAAGAGAGAGAGAGAGAGCTAACGGCAGAGAGCTCGCAGAGAAGAAGTGAGAGTCGATATAGAGGAAGAGAGCGGTGACGAAGGAACTCAACAAAGAAAGTAAAAGGGTTAATCAAGAGCCTCGTGGATGGTGCACCGCCATTACTAAGAGCTTATTTTTAGGAAGAGAGCGAAGCAAGGGGGAAAAAAAAGGCGAATACATCATCATGATCAAGTGTTGGAGTCTTGTCTGCTTCCTCGGTGAGTTCACCTCCATCTTTCGCTCAACGTCAGACTGTTTGGTTACTGTACGCAGCAAAAGTCTCACAAAGTTTCACGGCATAAAACTGAAGATTAATTTACTTTTTTTTTTTATATGAGATCGACTCTTAAGTTTTAAAACTACCATCTGTCCTGCGTCATTGTACCTTGAGTTCACATTTTCACACCTGCGTTCGTTCGTCTTTTTTCACACATTCGAAAACTCGATGCAGCTTCACACCTCGGACCTTTGCAGAAGAGGGTGTGACCAACAAAGAACCGAGAATTAGATACCTGCTTCTTCATCGAAATACATCCAACGTGATACCTTTGGTTTGGCATTTTGGATTTTGCCATCCTACTTTTGTTTTAGGCGGGAAAGTGAACGTACTTCTGAGACATAAAAGATCACGTTTTTGCATCTCTTTCTTTCTCTGTTTCAGTTTTAGCAGTTTCATATTTCACAAGAGGACAAGATCTTACAGCTCAACACCATATAATCATGGAGGTACAGTACAGCTGACTTTTAAAACTTGAAATCCTTTCGCTTTTCTTGCACGGATACTTTTGATGTTCCTGTCGGGTCCTAAAATGTTCCTTTACCCTCTGCTGTCCTGTGGCCCCCTGCATCAAGTCTGTGTTTGTACGTCGTCATGGTGACAGTACCCACATCCTGCTTTTGCCCTGTTTGAGGAGACGGTGTGAACGTGTCTAAAACCCCTCTGACTGATTCTGTCTCCTCCATGTTTGACTCAGAGACCCCAACCACAGAAACGGTCAGTCTGGAGGGTACAGCAACCACCCCCGTGTTAACCACGCTGAATCCTCAGAACGACCCATCAGGGAATGAGACTAATGAACGACAGGTATTTAAGCTAACACGCTAAAGTCTTCACTGTACTGTGTTAGCATTCAACACCTTCAACCATCTCTAAATACCTGCAGCGTTGAGGTGATCGTACGTTTGGAAACCGTAGATTAAAAATGAAAAATTACTACATCCCTGACAACGCCATTTTAGGGTTTGAGTATCTGCGAAAAGGGCGGTTTGATACTTTAATTGAATAAAATATTTCCCTAAAAGGTCCCGACCTTGAGAGACGAAGCACGGCCGATTTTAGACACTGGAAAAAAAGTTAGTGTAACTCTCTTCAAAGGTTCCAGGAACTCTTGAGTGAAAGAAAACAGGCCTACCAGGGCTCGACAATGCGACTGTTTAACTTGCATTTACGACTAAAAATAGTAGAATATATGTAAGGGCACATGTGTGAATAAAAAAAAGTTAGCCAAGGCGACAAATGTTTTTTCATGTAAATCGCGCAGTGAAGTTAGTTTCAGGTTGGATGTTCCATGGACATTCACCGTGGATATAATCATAACCGGGAACAACAACAGCAGCGCAGTTAAATCTACTCGGCATCCTTGTTGTCAACGTCAGGTGTTAAATAAGGGACCGTCAATAAATTACCAGTTGATGTTCTCAGGAAAAGGCTGTTTTCCGTCAACATGTCATGTGACCAAGTGACCTTAAATTGATTTTAAATCATAGTACTGTAGCGTAGGACCACAATTTAACTGAGAACTGTAAGGTACAGTAGGGCGCTAGCCACCGCTCCCTGGCGTCCCTTACTATGGACAAAGATGCTGTGGACTCTCACTAAATAACAGGGGAGGGACAAGGATATAAAGGGAACAACATAAACATTTATTACACCACAAACAAAATTATGCACAATTGACTCACTAAAACTTACACTAAAATATGTCCTGTCTAACTATACTAAGTCCTACTTAATACTAAACCTAATGGTACCAATGTTGCCCGGGGTTGGAGCTCAAAGGAGGACGTGAGGATTCTGATGCAGCCAGGATGGAGGTCTGTGGAGAGGTCCCGATGTTGAGGGATTATGTGCTCAGGTGTCCACGGGAGATGAATGGGAGCTGTTCTCGGGGAGGGGGTGAAGATGTGGTCCAGAGGAGGAGGGGGTGAACTAAAGTCCTTAAACTGGGGCCAGTTAATGCTTGCTGGGATACGAAGGACAATGACGCCGCTAGCGAGACCTAGCTAGCCACTGTCGGGAAAACGAGAGCTAACATTAATCGGCGATCTAACTTCAGTTCAAAGTCTGTTTGTTCCTCTTCAGGTACAATCTTCACAGGATTAAAAACAACTTGTTGTGCGGGTTATTAATCCCACAAAACTTCACCGAAAGAATGAATGAATCTGTTGGATACACAAAGCTGCTCCGATCGTCTCCTCTTCTCAAACTTTCTCCTCTCACTCTCCCAGCTGACACACACACTCGCACCAAATCACACGCGCACTGATACAAACATATCAGCCTAATTACAGCAACACTGAAAGGACGTATATCTCCGCTGTATGAATGACATCGGGCACAACAACAACAATAACAACTGTACATCGCTGCAGTAACAATAATAAACAGGATCTCAAATAACAAACCAGAAGTAAAGAAGAAAGAGGGCTTAACTGGGCAGGGAGCAGTGGGAAGCCTATGTTACTGCTTAGAGGGGTTCTTAAAGTAAAACTATAAAACTAATCTTCTAGCCACTTCTGAGTCTTCAATACAGCCGCCCCCTAATTCGCTATGCGTAATTAGCTATCACTCAAATCAGAAGGCTCAGAGTTAAATCAAATACGGTAAGTTAAACTAGAATAGGTTGACTATCTAGCAGGATGAAGTTACGGGGGCGAGATCAGGGGTGGGTCATCTGTATTGGCGTCAGGGAAAGCAGGGAGCTCTATGAGTCTCGTGACCGGCCTGGTGTAGGTCCGTCCCTGGACAATAACATCTGCTGCTCTAACTTTCCCATCAGATCCGACGATGACTCTGCTCACTCGCCCTACAGGCCAGATAGCTCTTGGTAGAGACTGATCAACGATCATCACGACTGTGCCTTCGGTCAGATTGTCCTTATCTCTCACCCATTTTTGTCGGGCTTGGAGGGAGGGGAGATAGTATAGGAGGAAATGGGACCAGAACTGATCAGCTAAAACCTGACTGTGTCTCCACATCCTTCTTCCTCTCATCTCATCTTGATGGTACACGGTCTGGGGGAGAGCAGGGTCCAGCCGCCCCATAAGGAGGTAGTTTGGAGTCACAGGGTCCACATCAGCGACGTCCGTGGATACGTACCCGAGAGGTTTGGAATTCAACACTCCCTCTATCTCAGTCAAAACAGTCGCCAAGACTTCATCAGTAATGGACTGTGCTCCCAACACGGTGTACAAGGCGGTCTTAATAGACCTCACTTCTCTCTCCCATGTGCCCCCAAAGTGAGGTGCATTTGGGGGGTTGAACTGGAAGTGGACTTGAGCTGGAGCTAAACGGGACTTCAGTTCTTCTGACATGGCCTCAAAGCTCTCACGTAGCTCAGACTCTCCTCCCTTGAAATTGGTCCCCTGGTCTGACAACAGCACGGCAGGGTTCCCTCTCCTAGCTTGAAATCTCCTGAAGGACATTAAGAAGGAATCTGTAGTCATAGACTGTAGCAACTCAATGTGTACGGCTCTTGTGGTCATGCATTTGTACACGATTCCCCAGCGCTTCTCAGTCCCCCTCCCTCTCTTGACTAAGAATGGACCAAAACAGTCTACTCCAGTTGTGTGGAATGCCCTCTCTCCTATCCTCAATCTTGAAGGTGGCAAATCGGCCATCTTGGGTATGGCGGGCTGGGCTCTCCATTTCTGGCAGGCGGTGCAAGCTCGCTGGAATCGACGTACGGCTTCTCTTCCCTGCAGTATCCAGTAGCGTCGTCGTATCTCGGCGAAAACTCTCTCTGCCCCTGCATGGCACACTGCTTGGTCGTACTTCTGAATGATTAACTCTGTCACTTTGTGTTTGGTTCCCAACACAATGGGATGTTTAATGTCTTCTGATAGGTTCATGGCACGTCGTAACCGACCTCCCACTCGGATCAGACCTTCAGAATCAAGTTCCGGGGCTAATCTCAAGAGTCTGCTATCTGATGGGACGGGCTTCCCAGCGGTCAAGCACTCCAGGTCCTCAGGGAAGGAATCTCGCTGGGCTCTCTTCAGGACTAATAGTTCTGCTTCCACATAATCTGCTGCACTCAGGTCTGTAGTGGCCGGGAGGTCTGGGTGGTGCCAAAGAAAAGTCGCCCTCTGCAGATGCTCGAGTGTAGGACTGTCATCAAGGCAGGGGCCATCTGCAGGTGGGACCTGACATAATCCACAAAACGGTGATCTCTTCAACTCTGCCTCGTCTGGGTTCTCAGCGATGGATGGTGGTAATGGCCAGTCTTCCTCGGGCCGCCGAAGAAAGTCTGGTCCGCAACTGTAAGGGTTCGCTTGAGACAGGGTGGCGAGGGTAGCACCTCTAGTGATTATATCCGCCGGGTTACTTCCTGTGTCAACATATCTCCAACACTCCACTCCAACTAGGTCTTGGATCTCCGAAACCCTTGTTCCGACGAACACTTTATAGCGGCAGGATTCGGATTGAAGCCAGGAAATCACAGTCATGGAGTCGGACCACAGGATGGTCTCCTGCAGCGGTAGGGTGAGCTCGTCCTTTACCATCTTAGCGAGTTGTGCGCCGACTAGGGCCGCACAGAGCTCCAGGCGTGGGATGGACTGCTGCTTACGAGGGGCTACCCGAGAGCGGGCTAGGACGAAGGCTATGTGGACGTCACCAGCGGTGTCGATTGCTCTGAGATAGACCACGGATCCGTAAACAGTCTCGGAGGCGTCACTAAAGACATGCAAGTCTATCTTACTCGTTCTCAGGTCGACGGTCGGAGGGAAGTAGCTGCGTGAAAGAGTAACTTCACCGAGGAGAGAAAGTTCTTCTTCCCACTCGCTCCACTTGGCAGCGAGGTGATCAGGGATAGGGTCATCCCAGCCCAGGTCCTTTGCCCACAACTCTCTCACCAGCACCTTGGCTCTAGTCGTATATGGGAGGATATAACTGAGTGGATCGTATTGACTTGCAAGAGTACTATAAATGCTTCTTCTGGTGATGCGCTCCTTCGTAGGTGGGGTGTGACGGTAGTGCAGGGTGTCTGTTTGGAAGTGCCATACGAGACCCAAGGTCATCTCCTGAGCCTCTCCGGGGCTCTGGGCCATCCAGGTCTCGCTGCTCTTGGCTTTGGCTTCAGGGGGAAGCTGACTGAGCACCCCAGGATGGCTACTTGCCCACTGACGCAGGTCGAATCCTCCCTTCGCTAGCAAGGTCCTCAGCTTCATAAGGATGGTTTCGGCCTCATGCTCAGTGGGGACACTCTGTAGACAGTTGTCTACATAAAAACAGCGTTCAATACTGTGGCGGATGTCTTCTCCTGCCTCTGGGTCGTCTGTGACATGCTTCTGCAGTGCGAAGATCGCACAGCAGGGGCTGCAGGTAGTACCAAATGGTAGTACTTCCCATTGATAGATAGAAGGGTGTTCGTCACTTGGGTCATCCCTCCACAGGAACCTCAGTAAGGGTTTATCCTCTTCCAGAAGGTGGATCTGGTGGAACATTCCCTTAATGTCCCCACTGATTGCCACTCTGTCCTGCCGGAAGCGCACAAGGACTCCTAGGAGTGATGGCCCAAGGGTGGGGCCGGGAAGGAGGTACCGATTTAGACACTGTTTGCCGACCTGGAAACTGCAATTAAAGACTACTCTGTCTTTGCCATTGTGTCGGACCTTGTGGTGCGGTACGTACCAACTCTCTCTTGACTTTCCCGCTTCGAAGTTGTCTATCTTCTTTACATGACCGCTTACTATTAACTTGCCAATCTCAGCTCGGTAAACTGCTGCTTGCTGCGGGTCCTTGGCCAGCCGTCTCTCCGTGTTCCTCAGGTAGTTGCTGACTACTTCCTTGGATACGTGCAAAGTCGGCATGTTTTCTCTCCTCAATAGTGGAGTGGCATACCTCTGTACTCCCTTGACGTCTATCCTCTTGGTCTTCTGCTCAAGCAGTGTCACGGCGTACTTATCCTCCTTGGAGCGCACCATCTGTTTCTCATTACAGAAGGGAAGAACGTCCAGTTGCCACAGGCGCTCGACGTGGTTCAGCAGAGTGGCGTCGGCAGAGGTGACTTTGCTGTACAGGCAGCAGGTTGGTGCTATTCTATTGCGGGGAGAGTTGAATGGACCTTGGAGAGTCCAACCCAATCTTGTCTTAACGGCTGCTGGACACCCTCGGGGCCCAAAATATACTGCACTGACAGGGACGATAAGGTTGGTGTGATCAGAGCCGATGAGGAGGGTTGGGTGGACTTGATCAATTAGTGGTACCGGTAGGCGTCGCAGGTGCTCAAACCTCTCTTTGAGTTGCTCTATAGGATAATCGTACTGAGACAGACCAATCTGCTGGCTAGTGAAGACGTCGGTCACTGCATACTGTTTGTTTGGCTGGTCAGTAGGGGATATGGTGAAAGTGACTCTCTCACCCTTTATGGTCTTTAGATCTCGACGAATAGTGCGGAGGTTCAACTTCTCTTCTTGTCCCTTGATTCCCAGTTCCTCTGCAGCAGATGCAAGTAAGAGTGTTCTCTCAGAGCCGTCGTCAAGGACAGCGTGGGTGTCCAGTACTCTATCCTTGTAGCGTAGGAGGACTCTTACTATCTTCAACATCACTCTGGAACTTCCGCTCTTTGCTGGGTCGATGTAGTGTACCTCGGCCGTTGACTCAGTAGGCGTTTCTCTGCGATTAACATCATGCAGGATGGTCAGGTGGGTAGCTTGACATTGCCTACACCTCTTCTTAAGGTTGCACTCTGACGCTTTGTGTTGGCGGGCACACCTCCAGCATCGCCGATTGACTTTGATCCACTCTGTGGCCTGCTCTTTGTTCATCTTGGTGAAGTCTTCGCAGGCATGTAGCCAGTGCTCTTTATCACAGAAGGGGCAGTGAGGTTTCACCTTGCTCTTGTTCGGAGTGGAAGGTTCTTTCTTATGGGCTGACTGGGTCGGTTTCGGCTTGAAGTCTTCTGTCTGAAGCATCACAGTAGTTGGTTTCCCATGACCTCTGCTCTTCTTTCCTACATCTCCTGGGGTTGGGCCGCCCCGTAGGGAGGGGTCCAATCTGAGGCTCCGAACTTCCATCCTTAAGAATGTGGAGAGGTCCATCAGGGACAACTCGTGCTGAGGTGCGTGGAGGTAGTTTCGTTGACGCCTAAATCTCTCCTGTCTGAACTTGGGAAGTTTGTCGAGGATGCGCTCTACATTGGAGCTGGCGTGGAGTTCATGATTTCCTTTCTCCTGCTGGGACTGGAGCATGCCTACTAGAGATTGTACTCGTACAGATAGGTCGTCAAGGGTCCGGTCATCTTTGACTGGAGGAAGTTTCTCTATGTCCCTCATCTCTTGGAGGACATAGTCCCATGTTCGCCCGTAGCGGTCATCAAGATCTGCTAATGCATCGGAGTAAGGGGTAGTGGAGTGTGCATGTGCTAATACAATATTATGGGCCCGAGGAACCTTGACATGTTTCAGCAGGAGGGCATATTTATAACGCTCATCTTGGGATGGAGAGAGCAGGGTTCCCAAGCACATGCGTAGCTCTGTATACTGGGACCTGTCCTCTTTAGTGAAATCAGGAAAGGTCGGCTCTTCTACTCCGTAGATGGCTGCTGGTCGAGAGGCGAACTGGACAGGAGAACTAGGATATTGATTAATCAATGGTGAGAACGGCTGACCTTGGTTAGAGGGCCCGTGGTTCTGCAAACTAGGTTGGGGTTGTGAGCTAGCTGCTGGAGGAGGGGTCACTGTGCCGTGTCCATCTAGGGGGGGAGGCGGTTGGCTCAACTGTGCAGGTATGCTGTAAATAGGTTTTCGGTCTCCTTGGTAGGCAGAGGAGATATGGGGAGCTGGGAACTTTGCGTGATCTCGCATTTCATCGTCTAGTGCTTGTAGCTTGTTGGATAGCTGTATAGCTACCTCTATGGGTTCTGCCTTAGTGCCATATACAGCTTGGCTCAGACGAGCTGGGGAGTGTTGTCTCGACTCTCTGCGTGAGGACTGCCTGGAAGATCGGGCGGAGGGGCGTGCGGATTGACTCTGATAGGCCTCGGTAAGTAACTGGATAGTCTGTCTAGCAGCTTCATCGTTCTGTTTAGCTAGCGCTACCAGAGCCTGGGTGTGTGCACTCTCTCTCTCAGCTTGTCGGCGTTCCCTCTCAGCTTGCAACTCAGCCTGTTGTCTAGCTAACGCTGCTATGGTTTCAGCTTGCTGCCTGGCTAGCACCACCTGTTGCTCTGCTTGTAAGCGTTCCCTCTCCATCTGCATCTTAGCCTGCAGTTGTTCCCTTTGTATAGCCGCTTCCTCTAGACGGCGTGTAGCCTCCTCTGTTGTCGCCATCTGCAGTTTAAATAGCTCTAATAGTTCTTTGTTGTTAGTTTTCCCTGATGTAGAATAACGCACTGAGTCAGGGCTTCCTGGCGGGGTAGGTGTTCTGGGTCTGAGGAGCTCCTTATCATTCATGTCAAACATGTTCATTGGATCAGCCTTGTATAGCTCATTAGCTCGTAAAGAGGGACTGACACCTATCTTGTGTATATTATCCATGCTACGGTTAATAGGTAGATCGAACATGCGGGGCCTGGTCTGAATAAGGCTTCTAGTACTGCCTCCATGTGACTGTTCAAAGTTGTGGCTAGGGGGCAAATCAACTTCATAAGCATCTAAATATCTGGGACGTTGACGGATACGTCTGGGGCATTCGGGTGGAGTCCTATCTCCTGCTGATAGTCCACTACTAGTCATGGGGGCAATGCTAACTCATCCGGCTCGAAGGACCAAAAATTGTAGCGTAGGACCACAATTTAACTGAGAACTGTAAGGTACAGTAGGGCGCTAGCCACCGCTCCCTGGCGTCCCTTACTATGGACAAAGATGCTGTGGACTCTCACTAAATAACAGGGGAGGGACAAGGATATAAAGGGAACAACATAAACATTTATTACACCACAAACAAAATTATGCACAATTGACTCACTAAAACTTACACTAAAATATGTCCTGTCTAACTATACTAAGTCCTACTTAATACTAAACCTAATGGTACCAATGTTGCCCGGGGTTGGAGCTCAAAGGAGGACGTGAGGATTCTGATGCAGCCAGGATGGAGGTCTGTGGAGAGGTCCCGATGTTGAGGGATTATGTGCTCAGGTGTCCACGGGAGATGAATGGGAGCTGTTCTCGGGGAGGGGGTGAAGATGTGGTCCAGAGGAGGAGGGGGTGAACTAAAGTCCTTAAACTGGGGCCAGTTAATGCTTGCTGGGATACGAAGGACAATGACGCCGCTAGCGAGACCTAGCTAGCCACTGTCGGGAAAACGAGAGCTAACATTAATCGGCGATCTAACTTCAGTTCAAAGTCTGTTTGTTCCTCTTCAGGTACAATCTTCACAGGATTAAAAACAACTTGTTGTGCGGGTTATTAATCCCACAAAACTTCACCGAAAGAATGAATGAATCTGTTGGATACACAAAGCTGCTCCGATCGTCTCCTCTTCTCAAACTTTCTCCTCTCACTCTCCCAGCTGACACACACACTCGCACCAAATCACACGCGCACTGATACAAACATATCAGCCTAATTACAGCAACACTGAAAGGACGTATATCTCCGCTGTATGAATGACATCGGGCACAACAACAACAATAACAACTGTACATCGCTGCAGTAACAATAATAAACAGGATCTCAAATAACAAACCAGAAGTAAAGAAGAAAGAGGGCTTAACTGGGCAGGGAGCAGTGGGAAGCCTATGTTACTGCTTAGAGGGGTTCTTAAAGTAAAACTATAAAACTAATCTTCTAGCCACTTCTGAGTCTTCAATACAAGTACTAATGTCGGACAACAGACACGCCTCTTTATTTCTCTTTATGTCAACGTCAGATGTTGAATGAGGGACCGTCAATAAATTACCGGTTGATGTTTTCAGGAAAAGGCTGTTTTCCTTCAACATGTCATGTGACCAAAAGACCTTAAAATTGATTTCAAATAATAGTACTTTTGTCAACCATAAGATACACACTATTTGATCAATTTTCATTGTGTTCCTAAAGTTCTTTGTGTGCTCCTTACTTCTTTAACTTAGGAGAACATGTGAACAAAGTTAGTGTCAAGACCTGCCTGCTGTTGTCTGAAGGACCTGGTTTTCTGTATGCAGATGAGGTCATCTGAAGACCCTGGAAGATTGGAAAGTGTTACCTTCTAAGCAGGAACTTTTCAAGGGGTCCATAAGTTCCTCGAGAACTAAATTTCAACCCTGGTTCCAGACCTAAAGTCCCTTAATAGATACCTAGTTCCAGCAGGAAGTTCTCGCTGTCACAAAGCGCCCTGGAAATAAGATTACTAACATGACTGTAACACTGAACTTTTGAATCTCCATGTGCTGTTTGACAGGCTGAGGGTGATACAAATGGTTTGGTTCCTGGTGGGAACTCTTCTGATTCTAATCCAACAAAGGTCAATGGCAGCGAAGCTTCACAGGGGGTCACCTCGACCAGCCCTCCACTTCAGAGCCAGACCACCGGTGCCCACGATGGCGGGAAGATTGAGCTTTCCACAACAACAAGAAGCAGCAGCACATCACCTTCAGGAGGACAGAAACCTTCAACAGTGAGCTGTAAGTCTGAGTTTGTCTTCCTGTGTGTGTGGTAACCACAACCATCGCATGCTCATGTTCTCTGAAAGTGCTGCAAACGCGCTGAAACTCACCGAAACCACCAAACAGACACATTCAGACTCGCAGGCGACGGCTGCTATTTCACTTCAGCTCTCCAGGCATAGACACGTCTCCAAAGTTCAGTTTGAACCAACACTTTCTGAGTTACACAAATAAACCTAAAACAAAACAAGAAACACGCTCTGCTTATATGAAACAAATCATAAATACGCTGTTTCACCTTTTTCTAAGATGATAATTGAATGCTTTAAATGTGAACAACAAAAGTAAAGAAAATGCTTGAATATAAGATAAATTAAAATTTTCAATAAGTTTAAATATACAAAAAATTACCAGCGAAATCTAGAAAATGGTCTGTAGACTAATCAATACTGTACATAATTGCAAGCATTAGTCATGCAATCCAAATATCCAATATGATGACTTAAAGGGATTAAATTTTAATGATGCAAATTTAAATATTTATCACATTTCACGGCAAAAATGTTATTTTTAACTCTTATTATGATAAAAAAAAAAAGGGAGGTGATCAAGGAACAGCAAGGTTGTAAAAATATAGATGACCCTTTATTTGTTTAATTTAGTGGAAGATAACTTTCAAAGCAGTCACTTTTAGGGACCAAGTTTTTATAAAATGAAAAAAAAACATTTATGTGTTGTGTTTAGAGAAAGATTTTATTGAACAGTCAAACTCAATGAAACTGTCCGATCCTTCAAAATAAATCTCTAAAACTGGAACTCGAGAAATTGGTGTATAAAACGGTATCATCAGCGTATAAAGAGACACAGTAAAGCTCGGTTGATTCTTTGTTACAGTTTTATTATTCCTTCTGTTTTATCCATAACAAAATTGACTTTATTGTCTCATTGTTCCAACTGGTTTTATCATCATTATTATTATTATTATTATTCCAGTGCTGTTTTATTTGTTTTATTTATGTAGCTTTTTACATTCCACTTGCACAGCACTTTTGTCACTTTTACATGACCTAACAAGTACTTTTGTTGTTGTGTCAATAGACAAGGGTTAGGTTTTGGCTAAAAGGAAAAAAAATTGGCAACTTTTTTGCCTCAACAGTTGACTCTTGGTAAAAAGTGAGGGGGAAATCCACAAACATTAAACTCTGGTTACTTTCTAGACTCTGTACTTGTTTAAAAATAACCCTTTAACCTTCAGCGTACTGAATAATAACCTGCTGTTTGTCTCTTTTAGCAACGACCGATAAGGAGGTCAGTTCCACCTGGGGTAAGGAGGTTTTTTTATTATCATTTTTCTAGAACATTAACTCGTCTGATAAATTACTTTCTGGTCAGTTTGCAATTTTAATTATTTTTTCTCTCACTGCTATTTCTGCTAAAACCAGGACTAATAATCCCTGAATTTCTCGACTTTTTAACTGGAAGTTCTTCAGCGTGAGAAGGTGTCATTCATAAGCTCAGCGGTGTCATTTATTTCATTTCATTATTGTCATTTATTTTTAACTACTGTCCTAGTCCCAGTTTACCAAGAGTTCAGTTAAAGGGATATTCCGGCGTAAAATTAATTTAGGGTCAAACACACCGTAACACAGAGTTAGACACCCCTGAGAGATGAATGTTGCCAACCGCTTGCTTCTCTAGTTATACCAACTTTAGTAACGACCACACGATAGCAATACACAGCGGTCTGAGGAGCCATAAACAAACCTCAACCAAAACACCACTCTATAGCCACAAATAATGCTCAGAACAGCACCTAACTTCATCAACAGTACATATAGGGTCACAGACATAGTACTAGACACCAAACATCTTTTTAACTTTGACTCATTTCTTTAGCAAAGAGACTAAACACAACTCACCTACTCTCTTCCAGAGACCTCAGGCTAGTCGATTACAGACTACAGCGGGGTTTCGCAGCTCAAGGATGAACATTTATGATCATGTTTTCATGAAAATACAATCAGTTCGAGATGCTAAGACAGAAGAACTACCACGTCTGTGGTCATCACTAAAGTTGGTATAACTAGAGAAGCAAGAGGTTGGCAACATTCATCTCTGGAGGGGGTGTCTAACTCGGTGTTACGGTGTGTTTGACCCTAAATTAAATTTACGCCAGAATATCCCTTTAATGACACATCATTTTAGATTTCGGTGTTTGAGTCCCATCTTTTGGGGTCAAATCTTTATTTTTGTTTTCAGATTACGTTAGTGGGTGTCTGACACCTGATTGATTCGACCTCTCTAAGGGTCCACGATTAAAACCTTAAATACGCTTGTTTGTTCCGTTCTGGTTTTAGACTTTAAACTCTTTTATTCTCATCGTCATACTCTCTTGATGATTTGACCTTTGACTTTGACTCATATTTGAATTTCCTCTCCGTCTGTCTCAACAGTTTATGTGACCCTGGTCTTGATCATCTTGGTGATCATTGTCCTGTGCATCATCCTCTACCTTCTCAGGAGGGTCTCCAGGGTAAGGCAGCTGTATTTATAGAGGAAAGGGACCGACATTGACTTAATTTCAGTGGTGAAAGTTTACACACTCAGCGTTTCTGTTTGTTTGTCTAGTCGTACTCATTTGACCTCCAGCGCCCTGTCACCACCAACCATCTCAATGAACCCGCCGGCACCTTTGAACAAGTCTACGTGGATGACTTGGGTATGTGTGGTTTCATTTAAACTGCTGGAATATGACTGTATATGTGTTTATCCTGATATGAGTGTTTTGATTTGTGTGTCGTCTACACATCAGACCGGTCGGACCCTAAAGATCAAGTCATCCTCGATGACCTCTCACCCACGCCGGTCGCTAACGGCACAGCCGTCCAGTCCGAAGAGAAGAGTTCAAACGGAGACAATGGTTCAGAATCATGCGCAGGTACTGGTGGCCATGTTTGATGTGTAAGCATTTTTACTTACCCGTCTCTGATGTCTCACCTCTTTGGGCTCCGGTCCCTCTCTCCAGCTCCACAAGAAGAGCCAGACGAACTCTATGAAGGGACTTCGCCCGCAAGTCCAACTCTCGGTGATGAACAAGCCGACAACCACTCTACCAACAGCATCAACCTGTTTTTTGACATGGCTGGAGAGGAGCAGCTGAATGGAAACAACAACAACAACCCATGTAAGATAAAAAATAAAAACAGAGGACAAGATTTACGAAACTTTACTTGCATTCAGTTAGAAAAGCAGCAGCAGACAACAAACTGCAATTCTCAACAAGATGTTCCTATTTATCGCAAAGGAGAAATTTGTTACCTCTCTCATATTGTTGTATTTGATCTTTATTTGATTTCTCTCCCACGTACACTCTGAAACACTTCCCATTTATCTTTGACCTTTGATTGGCTAATGTAACGTCATAGACAAGGTCATCTGGTGCCATCTAGTGGGCATAAATGTTAAAGCCCGTAAAGACTTTTTATGCAACTGTAAGGAAAAATGAATTTTTATTGCTGAGACATTTTAAAACTTTTAAAACTGTTTTCAAAGAAAACATTTTCCAAGAATTCTTTAAGTATAAATACCAAAACACAGCTGCCAGCCTTTGGCCACTATATATGATAAGAACCCCAAAAAATCCTCTTTATAATATCTTATTGGTCAGTAAACTGGAAACATTTGCTGTTAAAAATATTTAAAAAGGGAGAACATGATAAAAAGTTTAATTTGGCCAAGCTGAACCAAACAAGTCATTTGGTCTTTATCAACGTCATCTTTTGACTCTTCATCTTTGGAAACCTTGTCTCAAATATTACACTTATTTTTGTGTCCGTCTGTTTTTCCTTTTAGCCGTTTGTTCCAGTGACCCGTTTGTGGAGATAAACCTGGATGATCCGGCGCTGTGCGACCAGCTCCTCACCTCTCCAGGGGCGTCCTCCTCTGTCCTCCCTTTCTCTCCTTTCTCCCTCTCCTCTTCCTCCTAGCACCTCGATGACCCTCAGCCCTTCAAGGAAAACTGAATGAATGATTGTCGTTAATACCCACGGTACAAATCTCAACTGTAAACAGGAAGTGTTTTACTCTGCTGTGTTTCTGCAGATGGAAGCTATTTGATAAAGCTACCACGTTTCTAGGAAGCTAACACAACTCTGTCGACTGTTGGCTATCTCTGTTGTACAAATGTAAAAGATGTTGTTTACTGTCATGAGTAAAGAGCTGCAGCCACCTTAAATATGTTAGCTAACGAACAAGGTAACAGATCGACAAGAATTTATTAATTTCAGAAGAAAGTCTGTAGTCGAGAAAGTGTTTCCATGCTGATATCAAACTGACTTAAATTTGCCTCTGTTGCCTGGTTGTGGTGTTTCCATGACAACTCGCGCACCAGAAGTACTGTAGATATGTTTTTTTTTTTTTTTTTATGCTAAGTACTGTTTCTCAGAAGTGTGTACATTTTAAATCAGGATTTTGTGGTTTCATCTATGTAAGATGTTAGAATTTTTGTTATTGTTTAGCACATATGCAGTGATTTTTTGAAACGTGTTTTTGCATATTTTTGTAAAAAATACTGAAATGAAAATAAACAATGAGACAACAACGCTGCATTTAACATGTTCTCAAAAAAAACAGCACAGGAACTGGATATAAATGCCAGGATGACGAAGGTTTATAGAGTAGATTGGTAGGCCAAATGTGAGTAGATAGGCAGGCAAGTAAAAAAGACAAAGAATTACCAGTCGATTATTTTTCTAATGTATTAGATACAAAAATATAGTATAAGTACAGAATATTCTTATGAAGTGTGAGAGTTACAAAAAAACAACAACTTTAGGGTAAAAAATAAACAACAAAGTGCAACTCCTTAAATGGCCACTAGAGGCTGGCTTCAAACGTGAGTCAATCCCCATAGAGCTCCATTATAAAATGGACAACAACACTGCAAAAATGAACAAGCTTAATGTGGATACAGGGATGAATTGGCAATAACTCTTTCACTGTATACATAACTTCACCAACATTCATGAAAACTGGTAGGCATGTTTAACACATCCAGACCGACAAAGAAGTCAATTATGATGGAGTTGAAAAACGAACAAGAAGTCAACTATGTCATGTTTACGAATTACCCATTTGAACGACTTTATACTGAAGTGAAGAATAA
Organism: Xyrichtys novacula; assembly: GCA_962446985.1. Classification (NCBI taxonomy): domain Eukaryota; kingdom Metazoa; phylum Chordata; class Actinopteri; order Labriformes; family Labridae; genus Xyrichtys; species Xyrichtys novacula. The sequence continues at coordinate 786,621 of OY660886.1, forward strand.
GGGGCGGGGTTTCTCTGATTGACAGGTATCAGTATTCCCTTTTTGAGAAGCCAAGAGTTACACAGATGCTAAAGTCGCCTATAGCAAGAAAATGTTATGTTGGCCTGAAACATCTATGCTGCTTTAAACACTCGATAGACTTTGCTTGGAGCGCCTCTTAGGTGTCAGAAGAGTAGTGACAGTTTTACTGCCGGCATGCTCATAGGTATTCAAAGCTGTATCATGGCAGTCCTCTGGTCGTTAAAAAAGTCTAAAAATGTTTTAAAATTTAAAAGAGGACAACAAATGACAGAAACAGTCCACAGAAGAGTCTGATCCTGGTCCAGGCCTCAGGTTGAGCGACAGAACCGATAGGGACTCTTGGTGCTGTAAATAAAGAAACAAACACAGGGAGAAAGAACACTTTGATGAAAACATAATTTCACAACCTCAGGTCAATCTGAATCTTGAGCTTGCTTAATCCGGGATTTCCACCGCATCTGGAACAGCGGCGATTTTCGCCTTCCGCCAATTCCTACCAGATTCGTTTGTGAGGTGAATTTCATGGCGCATTAGGGACGGCAGGAATCGCAACAAGAACCTGCGGATTCATGTGAAATTACACGACAACAAGTTGTTGTTAGCCACAAAGGCTAACAATATAAGCAGTAGATTGTGTCCTTCCAGAGGAGGAAATCTACTTCTAGACTTCTAGAATCAGCATCTCCTCATCCATGGTGTCAACAGGGTGAAATGGCGTCTATAAACCTTTTACTTGTTTGTCTCCGCCCGTTCGCCGGATGTTTTATTTTGTGTCTGTGCCCGACTTCCTTTCCAGCACGGGTAAATCTGTGCTGAATTTATCCGCCATGCTCTGGCATCCAGAAAAAATAGAACTCTCACGATCAGCTGTGGAGTCTGGTGTTCCGCAACGAACGGAAAGAGGCCGGTGGAAATGGACACGTTTACTTGATTGGTTACAATCAGCTACGATTGGCGGATACGGCCTTTTCGTGGCCATTCCGGATGCGGTGGAAATTGGAGGTAAGTTCTTCTGAGTCGACTTACCAGTCACGGAAAGGCTACATGTTTCCCAGTCGGTGCCGTAGTCTGAAGACACTTCACACTTGTACATGCCTGAGTCTTCGGCCATGACCGGAGACACTTCAAGACTGACTCGCCCCTTAGTGAGGAGGTCTTCGTCCCACTGGACTCGTCCTACAAAGTGCTCAGTATCCGTCAGTGAGATCTCAAATCCTTCTTGGAACTGAAACACGGGCGAGTCTTTCTGTTTCATCTGCACATCACAGAAAATACTGAGAGACTGTAGCTCTGAGATGTCGGGTTTGGGTTCAAACGTCCACTCTAATGTGACACTCTGGCCCTCCACTGCCTCGTAGGAAGTGTGTGCCACTTTGACTTCAAAAGTTTCTGTAGAGGAGACAGAAAAAAATAATTTACTGATTTAATTTTTTAAAGTGTTTTTAATTTGGTAATTTTTCAGTGGTTTGAAGTGGTTCCAATGTGATCCAGTCTTGTCATTTTGGATTCTTTCTTATTTTTATTTTCCTTGCTGGGTATCCTTAAGCAGCATGATGCCGCATAAATAAAGTTGAGTGTGAATGTGAGATAAGAGGGAAGTCAAGTCACATGAGTCCAAGATAACAGCCGGGTGGTTTTATGGCAACATACTTTAGATTGTGAGTAGTCTGACCACTCTGAAGTTGGTTCGAGCTCAGGGAGGTCTCCGGTGTTTCTGGATCATGGTCACAAATAGTTTATATTTGCATTATTCAATATCAACCCGTACTCATAATCAGAGTAAAAACCCACCCATTCTTTCACATTTGACACTGAACCTGTTGAATTGAGAGCTCACACAGTCTATCACAGAGTGGTGAACCTCTAATAAAACCATCTATTTTTCCATATGTTTTTTTTTTCACTATTATCAATTTAAAATGTGTTTTCATAATTTCCAAACTATCAAATTCTGCACCCTTAATTTTCCCTAAAGAAACCAGCTTATTTTTAAACCGGGTCTTTCCGTCTCAACTTTGCCAAAAACTTGACATTGTTCAAAATCCCAAAACAGCAGCGATCAATTCTCAACAAAAGGGGCGTCAAGAACAACCTGGTCACAAAAATCAAATATTAAACCTTCGCCTGTTCCTGAAGGAAACGTGAGAATAAAACAAAGATGGAAACTAACCACAGACACAGCAGCTCAGAGCCATGAGTAACAGGAACCTGGAGACCATCTCCACCCTGTTAGAGGAACCACACATGTGCATCAGGTCAAAGGTCATTTAGCGAGTTCACATGATAATACATGAGATCAAGTCCAAATAAAAACACCTACCAAGTCAGCGCCATTTGGGTCTTTATTTTTTCACACATTACTCTGCAGGTTAAAATAAGTTTCAGCATTAACACACAAGAAAACACAATCTGGGAGTAATAACGTTCACTTCATAGCAAATCTTTAAAAAACAGTTTAAATATAAAAGAGTTGAAACAAACATTACCCTGCTGGTTTCCAGAGCGACAGAGCTTCAGTTCCTGGTGAAGCATGAACTAGCAGACGTTAACATCCACCCTCAGGTCCTTATCTGCTGAACACACGAGGTTCAGTGGGCCGGACTGTGGCAGCTCTCCGATAGGAACAAACCGATAAACTCATCATCACGGTAAACGTGGTCGTGCCCTTCTACAGACGGTTGGTTGCATCAAAATTAGGAATTTTTCAGCTTCGGTGTAAAATGACTCTTTTTGAAAATTCGATATATAATTTACAAACCATCAAATTCTATTTTTTCTATTAATTCCTTTGCATGTGGAGAGACAATTAGGGGGTTGCCAACTTTGAGAAATTTTTATGCGTACTAACCCGAAATAATTACAACACCACGTTGCATTTTTTTCAAATAATTGAAACAGTCAAAATGGATTAAAAAACACGGTCCATTTTGTGTTCACACTAGCTAGCGGAGCAAACGTAGCCTGCAGAATGCGGAATTATGGAGAGCTTTACCGAGAGCTTCTCAGCTCCATAGCAACCAAAGTTGTCCATAGCATATACAGTCTATGTATTTCACCCAAGCTACAGCAGTGAAATCAACTAAGGTGCAAATCCCAGCAAGGAAGGGGGGGTGCTCGAGTTAAAATGAAGCGTTCTGATTGGCCAAAAGCACACATCTTACATGCAGATCTGTATGGCGGACCAGTGTAGATCTTGAGCAGAAGAAACTGGATGGATGGACTTTCTGACAGCTTTGAGGACGCCTGTTTTGTTCGTGTCAGAGACTGGACTCCAGAAAACTCTGTGTGAAAAAATGACATTTCTGCAGAGGTGGAGGTACGCTGAACAGCTGATGTGGCGTACATTTTAAAACACAAGATCCAAGAAAAAGCTCTCCACAAGATTTATTTACAGCTGTTGTTATTCACAGAGTTTTGTTTGAAGCTGTTGTGCATCATACAGATCTTCAGAGTGTGGATGATAGAATCAAAACGACGATTCAAAGAAAACAGTAAAAATCTAAATTATCTTGACTAACATCTACCAGTAGAAAGTAAGGCTGCACGATATTGGAAAAAAATAATATTGCGATTTTTTCAACCCTGCGATATATATTGCGATATTAAAAATACAGGAATTTTCACCAGAAGACCTGAATAGCATTTAATGTTATGCTGCACTGCTGAAATCTTGAGGACAGTTAATCTGCTCTGATCTTACCTCTTTTTGTTAATGTTAGTAGAACGGCTTCTGTCTGTCTCAGAGATATTTTTAGCTTTTATTGTGCTGGGACGTTATTGTGGCAACAGATGAACACAGAACACGTGTTTTGGTCGACATCATCCTTCTTTTAACCGAAATAATTCCAGATAACTGACTTTCCTTTTCTTTTTGGCAACAAATCTTCATTTTCGGTGGTTTTCGCTTGTTCGTTGTTCATTTTGCGATCGTTGTTGTTGTTGTTGTTAGCGGTGTTGTGCCGAGAAACGCATGTCCTCCGAGAATTGCATGCACCTCGCAAAACGCGCACTGCTTATAGTAGAGTGGTCCACGGAAATGTACGATTTAAAACCCATACAGTTCTTATTTGTTAGGCTTAACAGTCAGTAAAGTTCCGAAAGTAATTCTCAGCGGACACACGTCTCCCTCCATGTGCAGAACATGTGCAGGGGTGGGTTTCCTCCTCCCTGATTTTGATTGACAGCTGGCAGGGTAGTCTGATTGGCAACTGAGAATTAAGTCTGATTGGCAACTGAGTTAAGGACGAAGGTGATTGGTGGATCGCTGCACAGCACATGCAGAGTCACATGGAGTGTATCTCAGTCGGTTACCCTTGAAATTAAATGAGTTCATTCACCTCCAATATGTGACTATCGCACACACGTACATCGCGATGACGATAGTCAAACGATATATCGTGCAGGCCTAGTAGAAAGTAATGAATTTAAAACACCAACACATTCAAACATTAAAATAAGTCATTTCATTAATTTTTTTCTGATATTGAGGTTCAGAGTTCAGTTTCTCTCTCTTCTCTTTATCTGTTTGCATAGGGTTGGATGGAGTGGAGGAGGACTGAGGCCTTCAGGTTGGACTCTCCTCGGTGGATCTGTCTTACTGGCAGCAGTATCGTTTGATGAGAAATGAACCACCACAGAGCACACCTATCATTGCTGCTGCATACAGAACCAGCACAATGAAAAGGGTCTTTCCTGGAGAGAGAATAAAAGGTTAGAGTCATTCAGGAGAAGAATAAACAAACACAAGAGATCAACAGGAACAGGTCCATAAAAACCTCAATGATACTTTAATCTCAGATTCTTCTGGATCCAAAAACAAACAGAAACTGAACTGAACGTCTTTTTAAAGTTCTGCTAAAGAATAAATCAACTCACCTGTCACAGTGAGTTGACATGTGTCCAAGCTCATCCCATACACTGTATTAACTTCACACTGATACAAGCCTGAGTCTTCAGTCCTGAGTGAGGACACATGAAGTCTGATCCGTCCCTCTCTGAGGATTTCTTTGTCCCACTGGACTCGACCTAAAAAGTGTCCCTCCTTCAATGGGACCTCCACCCCTTTACGAACCCTCAAGCAGGACTAAAGCTTTCTGATCCTTATACAGACCACAGAAAATGTTCATAGTCTGCATAGAGCTGTCAGGTTTGGGTGTTAAGGTCCACTCCAGGGTGACGTCCTGGTCCTTCTCTGCCTGATAGGATTTGTGAGCCACATCGAGTTCAAATGTTTCTGTAGAGGAGACAGAGAGGAGCAGAAAAACACAGGAACATGTGAGTCTTTCAACATCTTTTCTAATGGAAGTGTTCAAGTGTTTCAGTCAGTCTCAAAGTGGATCTCCTCTTTTCTCTTTGTGGAGAAGAAAGTGAAGGTGGAAACCAACCAGAGACACAGACGCTCAGAGCCATGAGCAGCAGGAACCTGGAGACCATCTTCACCCTGTCAGAGGAACCACACACAGACATATCCAAGTTAGTACCAGAACCAGGAGAGGAGAGCTCATCTCTCCTGTATCAGCTTTTCTACACTGGCTTCACCCATCACAACAAAGCCCTCAGTCAGTTTCCAGACTAGTTTTTTCTGCCGCCCTCTGGTGGTGGAATCAAATCATTAAACTATCAGATCTACATAGTCCCTCTCTACCTTGAAGATGTGGCGGCACGAGCTATATATTATCAGTTTGGGTACCACCCGAACTTTGTTGTCCAACAACGCCACCTTGGGAGAGGGCCCAAGGACCTGTATCTAAAGGTCAATTACCTAGATATCTGAGGCACTCAGGTTCGTTCAACCAGGGAGGCAGGAGACGAGAGTCAATAATCAACGTACAAAGTTTATTAATAAAAGGTCAACATAATTAATAAGATGCAAAATATGATAATGACAGAGCCCAACTAAAACAGGGATACAGGCTGAGGCGTACGGGCTAGAGGAGGGGTCAAAACTGGTGACGTCCAAAGAAAAGAGAACACCCCACTCACAGCAAACATAAGGTGCACACAAATAAATCTTCAAACGGGGAGTCAAATAAAACGCACACACTCAGGGATCACCACCACCACCACCACCGTTGGCCGTCAGCATTGTAGGGGGAAAAGAAACACAATTAGGGCAAGGGACTCATAAAGAAAACACACCAAAACATAACCAAATCAATAACTAATCAATTTAACTGGGTAATAATGTTCAAAATGAATCAGAAATCAAACAAAGGAAACAAATTACGACTCTCTGGCCAGAGATAAACTCAGAAAACCAAAAATTAATTCATTCAAAGCACTAACAAAAAGGATCTCCAACTAAAACATTACCCATTAAAGTATAATAAGTACGTTTCCAAAAAATAAACAAATCACTTAAACAAAACAAATAAAGAAAACAACCAAACCAAGAAATTACCCAAAAAGAACAAAAACGAAATGAATGAGCGACCTTCACAGAGTGCCTTTAAAAAGTCAAACACACATCCTCACACACAGTCCGAACCGGGGACTCGCAGTCGCGTCCACCCGGGTAACACACTCGCTCCGCACCTAGCACGGCTGCTGGGGGACAAAGTCAACAAAGGGGAGTCGGCGTGAGGCAGCCGACCGCACCCCGAAGCAGGCCGGCAAACAGCGGAAGCAGCGGAGGCGTTTAATAACGGCAGCGAAGCGGCAGCGAAGCGGCAGCGAAGCAACAGCAGCAGCACAGCAGCAGTATCCAGGTAGCCGGGGGCTAACAAGCCATAATGAGACAGGGCCTTTCATACTTAGCTTTTCAGTGTCTGCAAAGTCCGGTTCGTCCGCCGTGAATTTTAGTCCTGTCCAAGAGGGAGAGGGGTGAAGAAAGCCTGCACAGCAGGCGGAGACAGCCACGCGCTGCACGAGGAGACCGACAACTATGAGGGAAGGAGCGGAAAGGGGCTTAGCACCTGGCTAACAACAACAAACAAAAGGTAGCTCGCCATGACTCACCTAGGCTTGGATGACAGCGGTGAACGCGCCCGACAGTCTCGTCCCCAGACGCCAAATGCCAGATCTGTGCTCCGAGGTGAGCAGTATGGGCGACGACCCGGAAGTGGGCGGGCCGAAGAGGCAGGAAGCGAGAGGTCAGGTGGAGGAACGCAGCCTACTTTTATACCCTCTGCCTGCACTATGATTGGCTAAGAGCTTGAGAGGCAAACAGAGCCGAGCTTGAGGCCATGGTGCCTCATACCACTACAAATACAAAGCTGAAGACCCAGATCTTCTGCTTGTCTTCTCTGTTCTCTCTAAAGACTGAAACAGCTACTGTGATCCAAATATTGAAAAGACACAAACAAGGCAGTTTGTCCAAGTTTAGGCTTTAACTGCTGTTTAACGGAGCGTAGAGCTGCTTTTAGACCGGATCAGAGTCCTGCTGGTGGAGCTTTAGTTGCTCCAAACCATGTTTAAACAAATCCACTAACATATCCACTAAAAGATCGAGTTAATAATAAAAATGGCAAATTAAAATAAACGAACATTACCTGGTGGTCTCAGAGCTTGACTCCATGGTGCAGCGATAACTTCAACTTTCACTATGAAGAGCAGGTCCTTATCAGGAGGACACATGAGGTGAAGTGGGTCGGACTTAAACAGCTGATCAATAAGGATTAACTCTCAGTCTTCATGTTTTTAAAAGCAGCTGCAGGAGGAGAAACTTCTCCAAAGCGACTAGCTTCATTTCCAACAGATTGGAGAGGCGGACTCACCTAACCCTAACCCATCCACTAAAGAGGTTCAAAGTGAGCCTTGAATGAGGAGACCAGAGAGGCAGGATCCTGAACCACCAGAGAAGTCTCTGGTGGACAGAGACAGTCTTTAGAAAAGGGCAACTGGACTTACTTTGGACAGTTCGCTTTGCAAACTGTAGAGCAGCTTCGTTACTGAACTAAAGTATAATAATACAAATGTAAATATGCCAGAGTTAGCTACATTGCTAATTTACATCTATAGTCCCTTAGCAGGTGATACAAACACATATACACACACACACACTGGTGTGAGCGCCCCATAATAGTAACTACATGTCAACATTCAACCAGGGGGGAGAAAAATGTATATAGAGGCAAAGACTTGAGGGCTCAGCCTCAGAGACAGGGTTAGAGGTTTGGACATTCAGGGAGAGCTCAGAGTAGACCTGCTGCTCCTTCATGTCCAAAGTAGTCCCTTAAGGTGGTTTTGGCATTTGAGTTGAGGTTCTTAGCCTGCTGTCTCTGAATGAGCAGAAGAAACTGGATGGATGGACTATCTGACAGCTATGAAGATGCCTGTTTTGTTGGTGTCAGAGCTCTGCTGAGCTGCTGCATTTCCTTCAGTCTGGACTCCAGAAAACTGTGTGAAAAAATGATATTTCTGCAGAGGTGGAGGTACGATGAACAGCTGATGTGGGGCACATTTAAACACAAGATCCAAGAAGAAGCTCTCCACAAGATTTATTTACAGCTATTGTGGGTCATACAGATCTTCAGAGTGTAGAGGATTTAATCTAAAGGTTCAAAGAAAACATTAAAAATCTAAATAATCTCAAACTAACATTTTCCAACAGAAAATAATGAACATTAAACTCACACATTTTCTCCATTAACAAATCAGGTTCAACTCAGGTCTCTAAAACACCAACACATCAACACAATCAATCAATCTTCAAACATTAAAATAAGTCATTTCATTAATTATTATCTGATGTTGAGGTTCAGAGTTCAGTTTCTCTCTCTTCTCTTCGTCTGTTTGCACTGGTTTGGAGGACTGAGGCCCTCAGGTTGGACTCTCCTCTCTCCTCGGTGGGTCAGTTCCAGGCGGAGTGGTCGGCACGTCGTTTAAGATCAAAGTATAAACCAACGAACAAACCTATTATTACTGCTGCAGACAGTATCAGCGGTAAGGGATCAATCTTTTCTGTAGAGAAACCAACAGGTGAGAGTCATTCAGGAGAAGAATAAACAAACAAGAGATCAACAGGAACAGGTCCATAAAAACCTCAATGATACTTTAATCTCAGATTCTTCTGGATCCAAAAACAAACAGAAACTGAACTGAACGTCTTTTTAAAGTTCTGCTGAGAAATTAATCGACTCACTGATCACTTTGACATGACATCTGTCCAAGCTGCTCCCATACTCTGTCTCAACTTCACACTGATACACGCCTGAGTCTTCAGCCCTGAGTGAGGACACATGAAGTCTGATCCGTCCATTTTTAAGGACCTCTTTGTAACACTGGACTCGTCCAACAAAGTCTCCCTCCTTCTCTGGGACCTCCACACCTTTATGAACCTCAAGCAGGACTGATTCTTTCCGATCGTTGATCATAGTGCAGAAAATGTTCAGAGTCTGCAGAGAGCTGTCAGGTTTGATGGTGAAGGTCCACTCCAGGGTGAGGTCCTGGTCCTCTGCTGCCTGATACAATCTGTGAGCCACTTTGACTTCAAAGGTTCCTGTAGAGGAGACAGAGAGGGAAAGAGAGGAGCAGAGAAACACAGGAACATGTGAGTCTTTCAACATCTTTTCTAATGGAAGTGTTCAAGTGTTTCAGTCAGTCTCAAAGTGGATCTCCTCTTTTCTCTTTGTGGAGAAGAAAGTGAAGGTGGAAACCAACCAGAGACACAGACGCTCAGAGCCATGAGCAGCAGGAACCTGGAGACCATCTTCACCCTGTCAGAGGAACCACACACACACAGACACATCCGAGTCAGTACCAGAACCAGGAGAGGAGAGCTCATCTCTCCTGTATCAGCTTTTCTACACTGGCTTCTCCCATCACAACAAAACCCTCAGTCAGTATCCAGACTAGTTTTCTCTGCTGCCCTCTGGTGGTGGAATCGATTCCTAAACTATCAGATCTACATAGTCCCTATATATCTTGAAGAAAAAGCTGAAGACTCAGATCTTCTGCTCGACCTCTCTGTTATCCTCGTTGGACAAAAGACTGAAACAGCCACTGTGATCCTAATGTTTGACCGAGATCAAGCTTTGACTGCTGCAGAGAAACGGAGTGCAGAGTTGCTTTTAGACCAGATCAGAGCCCTGCTGGTGAAGCCTTAGTTGCTCCAAACTATGTTAAAACAAATCCACTAACATAGGTCTCATCCAACCTGAGCTCCACTAAAAGACCGAGTTAATAATGAAAATATTAAATTAATATAAACAAACATTACCTGGTGGTCTCAGAGCTTGACTCCATGGTGCAGCGATAACTTCAACTTTCACTATGATGAGCAGGTCCTTATCAGGAGGACACATGAGGGGAAGTGGGCCGGACTTAGGCGAAATATCTCAAGTAAGTCCAGTTGCCCTTTCAACAAAGAGTTAGAAATCATAGATGCTGCATCCTCATTTTTAAACAATATCTCCAGGTTTAGGAGCAACATCTGCTGCCATGGAGACAAAGACTTTTTCAGGGAAGACCTTTGTATGATCCCAAACCACATCCTGAATGAAATACATCCTGATGGAATACGGACTTTAATCAGACTCTGTATTTATTCACATTTGACATGCAGTTCCACTTTGTCTGAATTTGGGTTGTACATAAAAAAATAAATAAAACAGACTGTGTGAAATAATAAAGTACGGATGACCTCTGGTGAGTCAAACACTGTTTTTATTTTAATCTATGAGTTAATTCATGTAAAATTAGAGTGATACATAATCACAATATTTACAGAAATATTCTTTTCCGACATTTTTCAGGTCAGTCGTGAAGAATCTGCATCCTTGTTTACCCCACTGTCCTACGTTCATTTTTGCTCTGCCGTACAGAAACCATCTGAAGACCGTCTTCACTTTGTAAAACTGATTTTAAAACTAATTATTTTTACGTCTATGTTTTGTGGATTTTCTGACTCGGAATTCTCCCAGAATATAAAACATTACAATGGCCTATCCCCACTGTACTGAAGGGTAAAATTAAATTAATTGACCTTTCATTATTTACACTAAGGCACTGAGTGTTACAGTCACTCAGCCAATGTGCTAACCTGGGCAAACATTATGGCGTTAGCTGGTTTACCAGAGGCGAAAGCTCTGTTACTGTATCGCTAATGACAATTAAAAAGCTGTTGGTAAGATTAGTAGATTTAAAGCTTACCTTAGAACTTACCTCGGAACAAACTGAGACATCCTTGTTGATCTTCTGGACGTTAAATTGGCTGTGTGGTCTGCCACACAACTTAATCCATAGCAGACATTTGTTTCGATCTTTCTGCGGTTTTGGAAGTGGAATAAAATACTCCCCATTGTCCATCCTGTCGGGATACCTTTTGTCGGTATTATATCTACCCCATGCGCACCTTTTAAACCATGTTCATTTTTGTGATATTAAAATTAACGCCATAAAATAGATGATAATAATGGGGCGCTAACACCAAATGCGAGTAGAATCATCTTCTCGCTTCATACGTGCGTCAACAGTAATTTCAACTTTAATCCCTGCAATTCAACCGGCGAGATCAAGTGATAAACGAAGATCTTTTACAATTTACCAGATAATCCGACCTCCTCACTCACCTGCCTCCAGGCGAGCTCATTTTCTTCCTGTTTCGGTAATTGAAAGAAAAGCTTTCACAGAATTCGTGACTCCCACACACCGACACGATCAGTTTGTCCCCCAGTTTAGACAGCAGTGAACAACGGTCCGTTTTCATACGTCACCCAGCAACCTTCGAGCTGATTGGATATCGCGACGCGAATATCCGTTTAAATTCGCCGAAATCGCGTCCCAAGAGTCTTGTGAGCTCTAATTTCGTTTTTGCGTTGATTTTCAAAGGTAATTCACTCGCGCTTTGTTTGTGGAGATAGTTACAACCACACAGCTAGTGTGCTAACCTGAGCTAACATTGTAGCGTTAGCTAGTTTACCGGAGGCAACAGCTCTGTTAATGCATCGCTAATGACGATTCAATAACTGTCGGTAAGGTTAGTAGATTTAAAGCTTACCTTAGAACAAACGTAGACATCTTTGTTGATCTTCTGGACGTTAAATTGGCTGTGTGGTCTGCTACACAATTTAATCCATAGCAGACATTTGTTTCGGCCTTTCTTTGGTTTCGAAAATTGAATGAAGTACACACCATTGCCGGGATACCCTGTGTCGGTATTACATCTACCCCATGCACACCATGTTTAATTGTGTTTTACTGAAATTAACGCCATAAAACAGGTGAAAAATCAACACGTCTATAGTTATCTATGGCGCTAAAAGCTACGGACATTCGAGTTCCGGTCCCGGTGCAACGATACTAAACCGCCATTGGCTAATCTGCATCCGAGGGGCGGGGCTTAGCGATAGGTCAATTGTGGTTTTTGACATTGAGTAAAGAGCGCCCCCTACGGATAGGATAATATAGGATATAGGATAAACCAACATGTTAGAATAAAAATATGTATTTGATTTATTTTTTTCAATAATAATCAATTTTATTTACAAAGGACTTTTCATAGAACTCAAAGACACTGTTACAATGCAAAGAGAAAACATACAGTCACTTATAAATGAATGTTTAAAAGGATTTAAAGGAAAACAAAACAGACAAACACAATGAATTTAAATATTTAGGTAAAATTTTTGAGTGAATTAAAATACTCGAGGTTATGAGAACAGTCAGCATGTCTTAAAGTGTCTCTAGTACAAACTGTGATACAAAAGCTCAAAAAGTCAAGACAGTCGAAAGATGAATTTCGGACAATAAACTTCTTGATTCTTCTATTCTATTCAGTATTTACAGCAGCAAAGATTCAGTGCAAACATACGGGAAGTCCTGATTTCGGCTCCACCCAAATTTTATACAGAGCACATTTCACATCATTTTTTTTTTTTTACAAATCATCATATCAGGTTAGAGAGCAGGAAAGAAAAGTTCAGCATATAGAGATTTACATGGAAATATCATACCCAGATCAGCTTAATAAAAAATAAAGTAGACAGTGAACACATAATTAAGCTCTCTTTGATTTGATGGATGGTAACAGGCAGGATAGAGTCAGGTGAGCAGGTGGTTATGCTTTTCAGGATCCTACTTTGTTCTCATCTCATGCACATTCAGATTCTCCCTGTCATATCATGATGACAGAACTGCTGTTGCATGTAACCATGATAGCGCCGCTCCTTAGATATGACATCAATCACATGTACTACTACACGACCACGGCCACAACCAGGAAAAGAGCGAGAGATATAAAGGCAAAGAGCAAAGAGCACCGCAGCAACTCCTGCTATCATTCCCACTTGAGTGAGGAAGTCTGTCCATCCCCACATCACTATGTCTGGACTTTCTGCTTCTCTCTCAGATCTGTTCTGGTTCTTGGCTGCTGGAAGGAGACAAACAGAGACTTTGTTATTATCTGGATTCTGGAGAAATGTCTGTACAAAGATCTTCTGGGCAGCGCCGCATGAGAAACAGACATGACTCCATTGTGGGAGTTGCTGCATGGGCTCGGAATCACTGCCACATTCCTCAATAAAGTCAATAAAGATTGTAGTTTGTGTCAGTTCATTATATTTTTTTATTCCTCTACTTTCTCATTTTTAGCTCCAGTTTTACTAAATCGACTCACCCGTCACTGTGACGCGGCACAGACGGAGGTTTCCACCGATATCCGTCTTCACATTACAGGCGTACCAGCCTGAGTCTTCGGTCCTGAGTGAAGACACATTAAGTCTGATCCTTCCCTCTCTGAGGACCTCTTTGTCCCACTGGACTCGTCCTGAAAAGTCTCCATCCTTCTGTGGGACCTCCACTCCTTCACGAAGATAAAACAGGACCAAGTCTTTCTGGTCAGTCAAAAAGTCACAGATGATAAAGAGATCTTTCAGAGAGCTCTGAGGTTTAGGAGTGAAGGTCCACTCCAGGGTGAGGTCCTGGTTCTCCTCTGCTTGATAGGAGCTGTGAGCCACGTTGACCACAACTGTTCCTGTAGAGGAGACAGAGAGGAGCAGAAAAACAACCAGCTCTGAATGTTGAAGTGTTTCATTGTGAAGCTACAGCCGTTTATCGGATCACAGAGTTCCTCCATCTTTGTGAGGTATGAGTTTAATGCTGCGTTCCAGTTGTATTCAGAAGTCGGGATGTCCGAGCTCCAAGTCGGAAATTCATCTGGAACGCCCCCCTGAATTTGGATTCCCGACTCTGAGAGTTGGACGATCCTCACCAACCCCGACTTGACGACAACGCCATAATCCAAGATGGCAGCACAGTGCATCAACAGTAAAGAGTAACAATAACTCTCATAATGTTTCATGTTGTACTGCCCAACGTCTAACTGTGAACACGGTGCTGTGGTGTTTGTAAGAGTAAAACACTGTGTTCGTTGTTTACAACTGGTAGAGCTAACGACAACTAACAACCGCCAACAACTCCTAACAACAACTGACAACGGGTAACTATCGATCTTGGTTTTCCGACTTGGTAACTGGAACGCTGTCAAATCGGGTATAACGTCATTTCCAGCCCCGACATCTGACTTACGAGGGAACTAGAACGCAGCATTAGTGTTAGATGGAAGTTCTCGTTAGGTTGGACCAATGAAAACTCTTGAAGCTGTAATTAAAAAGTGACTCTTCAAGTTTCATTTCAGAGACCAAATTTGAAGTCCAAATGTGACTTTGTTTTTTGGACACCTAGGATTAAAAGTTCTCCGCCCTAAAGGGGAACCACCGGACCTGTTAGTACCCGTTAAAATCATTTGAGTCAACTTACCATGGACACAGCAGGTCAGGCTGAAGAACAGCAGGATCATGGAGGCCATCATCTTCTACAGCTGAAGAGACACAAACACAGGAGGTCAAAGGTCAGCCATTACAGGTTTTTTTCATAGACGACTCACTGCTGTCGTTTAAAATCCATGAACTATCTCAGATAAATTCATACAGAAACATCTTCTATCGTACCTGGATGGGTGTGGTTATCAGCACTCTCTCACTGTCTCAACTTTAAGCTCTTCTACCAAGACGACCTCTGAGTCTCCTGTTAGAAAATAAAAACATGAACTTTAACCGAACCTGACCTGTGACCCCTTCAGAAAACAAAAGAAGTGACCACAGAGAGGTTATGGTCATGGTTACAGGTGTTAGACGATGAAGACCAACCTGTCCATGTGTCTGCGATGGATGAGGCTCTGACAGCTGATGGCAGGAAGTGCGTGAAGGCAGCTGACGGGGAGCATTTCAACAGTGATCATGTCTAAACCACAGAGAGACAGAGAGCGAGAGAGAGAGCAAGAGAAAGAGAGAAAGAGAGAGGGATTTACATGCTATCTTTATTTAGCGCAGTGTTTATGATTAACTATCACAGATCAGTGATTTTCAAGGGAGTCTTTATGGTGATAAGAAATATTTGAGTCATTTTTACTCCCAATCTGCCATATTTTGTTTCTCTCTCCTGCAGCTGTTATTGTGCCAAGGACCCTGAGCCTTCACCAGGGCAGACTCACATGCCCCAAGAACGAATGGAAAAGAAAACAAGTTTAAAGTTTATTTTTTGGATTTTTTTTGTTGATGAATACCTAATTTTAGTTATTTTGTTGCACTTTTATATGGTTCCCACATGGCACGTTTTTCCCTCCCTTTGGACATTGCACAGTTAAAAAAAATAGAAGAAAACTACTTTAATTTGTGATGTTTTGTCTTATTTTGATATATTTTGATGACAAGTATTTTTTATTGCGTGTATTATTTCGAGGAAAAATCTCCCGGCGATAGTGATGGTGTTAGCGATAGTGTTCTAGGGTTAAAAATCTAATTTTTATTTAGTATCTACGAAATGTTTCAAAAAGTTTTTTTCTTAAAGTGATGTTCAAACTATTAAATTCTGATTTTATGTCAATTTACACAAATTTTATTTAAAAAAAATAAACCCTTTTCCACAAAAACATAAATTATCGATCTATTTACAGTGGTAATCTAAGATCAACAACAAATAACAGTTTAAAGAGACCGTGATAGAGATCCGGAAATAACATCAGGGTGTATGCGTTTGTTGAGCCTCACTTGCAAGTGCACACTTCCTGTGTCCAAGTCCAAAACACAGCTCTACTTAAATTCGAACAAAACTTCACATCGACGAATCGATTAATCTCTCTAAACGACAACCAAATACGATTAAAACAGAATACGTAAAAATACGTTTTAAATTCCACTTTTTGTGTCTCCGTGGTCAAATGTTTTCTTACTGTCGTTTATTTTCAGGACTCGTTAAAGTTTAAAGACCAAATCCTGGAGTTTTGAACCTTTTTAATCCACAAACTCAATAATTACGGCAGATATCCAAACTTGTTCAAACCACCAAATTCTGATTTTATGTCAATTTACACAAACTTTATTTTTTTTTAAAATTTTTGATTCTTTAAATCGATCAATTATCGATCTATAAATATTTACAGTGGTAATCTAAGATCAACAACACATAACAGTTTAAAGAGACCGTGGTAGGAATCCGGAAAAAACACGACGTTACATGCGTTTGCTGTTAAAGCCATTCGCTTGTGCACATTTCCTGTATCAAAGTCCAAAACACGGCTTTGCTTAAATTAAAACAAAACTTTACATCGACGAATCGATTAATCTTTAAACGACAACTGAATACGATTAGAACTGAATACGTTAATTAATTTGAAAACGTTTTAAATTCCACTTTTGTTGAATTTTTTTTTTTGTTTCTCCTTGGTTAACTGTATTCTGACTGTCGTTGAATTTCTGGACTCGGTAAAGTTTCAAGTTTTGAACCTTTTTTATCCACTAACTCAATAATTAATATACAAACTCTAAGCAGATTTGAAGAGGTTTACTGACGGTCGTTTAAAGGAGTTTATGAACACAGACCAACAACAACAACAACAGCAACAACAACGACAGACTAACAACACTAAAGGATACAAATACATATTTATAATAAAACAGTCAGTACTCACAGGTTTGTATCAGAGTCAGCAGGGATCTGTTCGAAGACTTGAAAGCTTTCAGTGTGTTTGCATCAGCTGCTGTCAGTCTTTGTTCTGAACTCTAGTTAGTTACGGGGAAGGGGGAGGGGAGCTTTATCAGCAGAAACGTCAAAATGAAAGTGAAAGTTTAACTTGTTTTTAAATACGCCACAAAAACACGTGATTAAAAAAAATACAGACACGAACTCTGGTGGATATGTGACGCTGAGTAAAATAAAAACACAAACTTACCTCGATTTAACTAAATGCTTAACAGAGATATTTAATATTCAAACTGATAAACTTTGTTTTTTTCAAATATTCACTCATTTGAATTTGATGTATTCCTCCACCTGTGAGCATAATAAAAGGTTTATCTGAGACCTGAAGACTCCTCAGGTTGTCCTTGAGCAGTCAACTAAAAAACTGATTCTTACAGGTGGATCGTTGGTCACACTTTAAGGACTTCCTCCCTCAGATTTCTTCAGATCTTCCTCAGACTTTAGATGATTCAGAAGACAGTGATGATGAATATTTGTTCAAGTTTTGTTATTCTGTCAAACAGCCCTGGAGCTGCTGAGGTTGGAGAAATGTCCCTCACAGACTGAGTGGGTTTGTACCTGTGACATCTATCAATCAAAACAAAGTCCAGGTAAGATTTTCATCTTTATTTATCCAAACAAACAAACAAACAAACAAACAGACGAACAAATAATAAACAGTACAAAATAAACACAAAGAAAAATAGAAAGAAACTTTGAATTGGCCTCACAGCTGAACCATTAGAGTGCTGCTCTAGTATTCTTCAGTGTGAGGAATCAGTAATAAAACCTTCAGACAGAATAAAGTGACTTATATTCATCATGTTAAACAAACATCACGACTGTAACAAGAGCTGAGCTGGTAAAATAGGAAATATCTGTTACTAAAGCAAACAGGCTTCAATTAACCTCAAAAAGCAGTCTGATATGAACTTGTCTAAATGCAGATATACACTCAGAGTCTGAACGCCCCCTGCTGGTGAACAAATACTACCATGACCTATTTAATGAATTCTACATACTGGAGTAAAAGTAATTTGTAGAATTACTTAAAGAATAAAAAGTGACAATGATCACGCTGACTGATTCAAGTCAAAACAACTCCTCATCTCATTCATTAAAAAAGAAAATGTATAGATGATGAAATTAAAGAAAAAAAAATTAAATATCAGTTTGATCAAATCTGGTTTAGAAGAGTCTCAAGTATTCAGAGCTTCATGTCGACCCTTTTTAACCAGATTTTAATGTTAAAGTTTTACTTTGTACTCATGAGGAATAATCAAAAACAGATATTTACACAAAACTGTAAAACCACCCATTATCTAATTTTAAAAGATTCTCCTGTGCTTGGATAATCTGAGACCTTTCTTCATTTCTGTAAAATATTAAACCAATAAAAACAACGAGTATAGGTGCTGCTGCTGCTGCTGCTGCTGTCAGTCCAGGGTAGAGACTGATCCTTTCACGACTCCCTGAGGTTTGCCTGTCAGGTTCAGGCTCACCAACAGTCCGAGTCCTCTCTGTTAGAAAAACAACAAAACTTATTTCTCTGTCTCAACTTCTTATTGACCAAATTCAGACTTCTGATTTTAACTCACCAGTCACATTGAGATCACATCTGTCCAAACTGTTCCCATACTCTGTATTTACTTGACACTGATACCAGCCTGAGTCTTCAGTCCTGAGTGAGGACACATGGTGTCTGATCCGTCCCTCTCTGAGGACCTCTTTGTCACACTGAACTCGTCCTACAAACTCTTTACTCTGAGCCTGTGGGACCTCCACTCCTTTACGAAGATGAAACAGGACTGAGTCTTTCTGATTGTTGACCATGGAACAGAAAATGTTCAGAGTCTTCAGAGAGCTGTCAGGTTTGGGTGTGAAGGTCCACTCCAGGGTGAGGTCCTGGTCCTCCTCTGCCTGATAGGATCTGTGAGCCACTTTGACTACAAGTGTTCCTGTAGAGGAGACAGAGAGGGAAAGAGAGGAGCAGAAAAACACAGGAACATGTGAGTCTTTCAACATCTTTTCTAATGGAAGTGTTCAAGTGTTTCAGTCAGTCTCAAAGTGGATCTCCTCTTTTCTCTTTGTGGAGAAGAAAGTGAAGGTGGAAACCAACCAGAGACACAGACGCTCAGAGCCATGAGCAGCAGGAACCTGGAGACCATCTTCACCCTGTCAGAGGAACCACACACACACACACACACACATTTGAGTCAGTACCAGAACCAGGAGAGGAGAGCTCATCTCTCCTGTATCAGCTTTTCTACCCTGGCTTCTCCCATCACAACAAAGTCAGTATCAAGACTAGTTTTCTCTGCCGCCCTCTGGTGGTGAAATCAAATCATTAAACTATCAGATCTACATAGTCCCTATCTATCTTGAAGACAAAGCTCAAGACTCAGATCTTCTGCTCATCTTCTCTGTTATCCTCAATGGACAAAAGCCTGAAACAGCCACTGTGATCCAAACAGTCCCCTTCTATTTCTGAGACACTAGATAGTGTGGTGTATACTGACCATCTGCCGGCAGTGAAAACTCTTCAAAGCTGGTTTTCAGGTGGTTTTGATCATTGATTTCTTTAATTCTTAGAGCACGACAACACAGACTGTTCAGGGTCAATTAGTTGCTCCAAACCATGTTTGAACAAATCCACTAACATATTAGTAAATGTGTGTAGAACAGTTAGAGCTCCACAAACTGAAGACACCCAAAAGTCCTCAGTGAAACCTTTGGCAGGACTCTCTACTGACCCATGATGGTCTGACAGAACCTCATCCAACCTGAGCTCCACTAAAAGACCGAGTTAATAATGAACATATCAAATTAATAAAAAAAACATTACCTGGTGGTCTCAGAGCTTGACTTCATGGTGCAGCGATAACTTCCACTTTCACTATGATGGGCAGGTCCTTATCAGGAGGACACATGAGGTGAAGTGGGCCGGACTTAGAAATGTCTCAAGTAAGTCCAGTTGCCCTTTCAACAAAGAGTTAGAAATCATAGATGTTGCATCCTAAGTTTTAAACAACATCTCCAGGTTTAGGAGCAACATCTGCTGCCATGGAGACAAAGACTTTTTCAGGGAAGACCTTCATATGATCCCAAACCACATCCTGACAACAGGGACGATAACAGCATGGCTCTGTAGGAGAAGAGTCCTGCTGATGAAGTACGGACTTTAATCAAAATCTGTTTTGATTCACATTTTACATGCTGCCCCAGTTTGTCTGAATTTGGGTTGTACATAAAAAAATAATGAAACAGACTGTGTGAAGTAATAAAGTACGGATGATCTCTGGTGAGTCAAACACTGATTTTATTTTAATTTATAAGTTAATTCAAGTAAAAGCAGAAAAATACAAAATCACAATATTTACAAAAACCTGATTAATTCTTCTTCAACTCTCTCTTTTTTTTTTTTTTACAGTTGCAGATTTTCTTTCTTTATAAAAAAAAGCTTTAAAAAAAATCATAATAACAAAGACGGCTGAAAACAGACTTTTCTGTTCAGAGTGTTTTCGTATGGCAGCTGTCGGACACATCAGCAGGGTCAGAGCTCTGTCTTTAGAGAATCATGGACCAAGTTTTCCTTGGATTCACATCTTTATATCTGTAGCAGCGATACTTTAACTCAAACAGTCTCGAAATGATTTCCTGCAGGCTTCAGCACCAAAATGGATAAAAAAGTCTGTCAGCTTGAATGAAGTTTCGGTTCATATCTACGGACAAAGTGACAAAGTGCCAAGTGTTAGTCCAGGCTGGCCACAAAGTGGAGCTTTGCAGCCCGCCTCCTCCTTTTGCTCCTGTGTCTGGTCTAATGTCTTGTCACTGATTTGACTCTGATCTGCTTCTCAGGTCTTTGCTGCTGTTCTGTCCATCTCAGACTTTGGCAAAGGATGAGACCTTTCAGAGAAGAGACAGAAATAACTTACTGCATCAAAAAAGAGGAACTTTTCTCTGACTCTGTGGTCCTGACTGAAATGATTGTGCTTTTGTCCTCCTGAAGACAGTTACCTTGTGACAAAGGTTCTTTGTCTCCTAAACTGAAAGATCTTGTTGAATCTGTCTCAGTTGTCTGTTTGTCACATTTATTTCGCAGGCGAATTATTAAACAGTAAAAAATGAACAGCATCACAACTGATGCTGCTGCTGTCAGTCCAGAGTACAGACCAATCCTTCCTCGACTTGCTGAGGCCGGTCTCTCAGGTTCAGTCTCAGAGACAGTCCGATCTGTGGGGAGACCAACATTAAGAGTCATTTAAGTGAAGACAAACTTGAAAAAAAGTCCACAATGAAAACTTAAACAATTAATAATATATTTATCAAAAATTTTCTCAGATTTTCAGATTCATCTTACTTGTGACTGAAAGCTCACAGGTGTTGAAGTTGTAGCCATGGTTTTTCCACACTACACACCTGTACTGGCCTGAGTCTTCAATCCTGAGTGAGGACACATTAAGTCTGATCCGTCCCTCTTTGAGGACCTCTTGGTCACACTGGACTCGTCCTACAAACTCTTCAGCCTGAGACTGGAGAAACACCACTCCTTCACGAAGCTTAAACAGGAACAACTCCTTGTGAACAGTGAACATGGAACAGAAAATTTGGAAATCTTTTAGAGAGCTGTCAGGTTTGGGTGTGAAGGTCCACTCCAGGGTGAGGTTCTGGCCCACTTCTGCTTCATAGGAGCCATTAGCCACGTTGACTACAAGTGTTCCTGTAGAGGAGACAGAGAGGGAAAAAGAGGAGCAGAGAAACACAGGAACATGTGAGTCTTTCAACATCTTTTCTAATGGAAGTGTTCAAGTGTTTCAGTCAGTCTCAAAGTGGATCTCCTCTTTTCTCTTTGTGGAGAAGAAAGTGAAGGTGGAAACCAACCAGAGACACAGACGCTCAGAGCCATGAGCAGCAGGAACCTGGAGACCATCTTCACCCTGTCAGAAGACAACAGGTCAAAGGTCAGTGTTATCATCTACAGTCTGTCTGTCGTCATTTAAACTTTCATTTTATGTCTAAATCTGTGGACAACATTAAAGCTGCACTCATTTGTTTCTGACACTAGGGGGCGCCCACTCATCAAACTCTACACAACCAGGAAGAGACATGAGATGCATCTAAAAAAACAGATATACAAATTTAGACTGAGTAAATATATAAAACGTTTTAGTTCACGTGGTAATGGTTAGGATTTTTAGAGTTTATTTTCTTTATGACAGTTGATTCGTAAATTTTTCACATTATGATTTTTTTTAAATACACACGGAGGTCCAGCTTTTACGGTGCTTTACTCCTTAAAGTTGTTGCTGACAACTGTCTGTAGTCCGCTGAGCTCCAGCGAAGAGTTACTTGCGTCCTGAGTTGCACCGTCGAGTCGCAGTAACCGCGTCACGGCGCGTTTATCCCGTTTTAATGTGTTTTCAGCAGAATTGTTGTGACCTTTATGCTTAAATTACACATTATCTGTCTTTTCTGGTTAAAAGGAGTGAATATACCGATCCTTTCTGAAGTCAGACCAAAGTTTTAAATGCAGTTTTTATCCATAGACATTAAAAAACTGAAGGGAGCTTTTCTGTATATTATCACATTCTGGACTTTTGAAGCCATTTTTCTTGGATTACAGATAAAACAGAAACGATCTGAACAAAATAGAAGACAGAAGACAAACCGAGACGTTTCCCCTTACTTCTCTATTGTAAAAACGACAGTTCAGAGTTTTCTTTAACGCTGATAATCAATAAATCCACATGAA
This sequence comes from Xyrichtys novacula, assembly GCA_962446985.1. NCBI lineage: Eukaryota > Metazoa > Chordata > Actinopteri > Labriformes > Labridae > Xyrichtys > Xyrichtys novacula. Next base: position 809,350 of record OY660886.1, read on the forward strand.
AACATGACTTACCTTGAAGGAGTTCAATCAATACGAATCCAAACACCGGCAGAGATCACAGCTGACGGTATTTTCATGTCTTTTCCGACATTTTTCAGGGCAGTCGTGAAGAATCCGCGTCCGTGTTTATCTCAACGTCCTCTTTACTTTCACTTTTGCTCAGCCTAAAAAAAACGTCTGAATAAACCCAACCCTAAAATCCCACTTCACTATGTAAAACTGATGTTAATGTTACCGGTTTCTCAGGTGAGTTTTAACGTAACAAATGATTTTCTTTATTCAGAACTTTTCCACTGCAGTAAAGTTCAGAAGATAGAGACCCGAGCCATTCATTTTTCCTTCCAGAATTTTCTCTTTATTACAGAAGCCAAAAACACATAAAACCATAAAAACCTTCCTTAATGTTATAATGTCTGTGTTAGAATGTCCATAGTAATAGTGTCCGTGTGTTTCTTTAATAAAGTCCACTTCATGTGATTTCTCCCCTTTTCCACATTCATTAAATACCCATTTGAAAGGCAGAATGCAACTTTTCAAAGCACATGAATCAATATTTATTAACAGGATGCTAGAAGACAGTAAACCTGCCCTTTAAAACTGCTTACAGCAATATAAGAATATAATATACTGCAATATAAGACTGCTTTTATCAAAAAGGTCAGACATCCTACAGAATAACATTTCTTATTCTAAGCAACAGTTGCGTTTTCATCTACAAGCCTCTGTAACAATACTTTTCACTTCAACGAAATAACTCAATAACTTTGTGTCTGAATCGGATAAACATCTTTTTCATACCAAAACAGGTAATACTAATTTATATGTCAAGTGTTCGGGGTTCTCGCTTTAAATGTAATGATTGGAGATGCACATCTTAATGCTTACAGTGAACTCAAATATCGAGGATGTTCGTGTTTTTAGCTACACAGGTTGTAGAATGATCGCTTCCCGCGCTGAGCGGCGGCGCTATTTTTAGCTCCCTTTCTAAGTACGAATAACACGATAAAGTTCGTCAACAAAACACTTAAAACTCGTGCTATGATTAGTTTAACATTGTTTAAGTGTAAGGGTACAATTTTGTGGATTTCACAGCGTTCAAACCTGAAAAACACAGTTGAAAAGTTCAGAAGATGGAGACCCGAAAATTTCCCTCCCAAAGTTTCTCTGAGGAGAGGGCGGTCCCTCCAGAAAGTCATCCGGGCACAACGCACCCCGGCTCATTAATTCCCCTCTTCATTCTCCTCACAAACTAAAGTTTCTTCACACCTCAAATGTGTGTAAAATAAACATTTAGATTTTCAGCATGAAATGAAATTGTCTTTTTATTTAATTTGTACCACATTAAAATTTATTATTATTATTATTATTATTATTATTATTATTATTATTATTATTATTATTATTATTATTATTATTATTTAAATGTATGATGGATTTTCTGACTCGACATTCTCCCGGAATATTAAGAGAGGATCGTCCGACTTTACATTTTTATTTAATTAAACATTAAACATTACAGTGACCTATCGCTAAGCCCCGCCCCCCTCAGTTACTGTTGCTAACTCGGACTGAGCAGTGCTCTAAAATGGCCGCCGCCGGTGTCACATCGCTACCCAAAAAGAAAGTCTCGACCAATTCTGGGCACAGAAAGACGTGATTTCTTCGAGAAGCCTTCAAAGGGGACTTTATTATGGCCTGGAGGGATGTGTCCAGAATTTAGAATTAGATGTTGTGAATGAGACCACAGGTAAAATGGAGGTGAGTGTTTACAGATCCCAGTGCAAGCGGGAGAAGAGTTCGCTAACAGTCGTCACGATTCCAGATAACAACATCCAAGACCAACACTGTTCGTGTGCCGCAGGGTAAAATACATTTAATTTACTTTTCATGATTTAAACTAATCTGGAGAGGCCCTGAGTGTTACAGTCACTCAGCTAGTGTGCTAACCTGGGCTAACATTATAGCGTTAGCTAGTTTAGCAGAGGCGACAGCTCTGTTACTGTATCGCTAATGACGATTCAATAACTGTCGGTAAAGTTAGTAGATTTGAAGCTTACTTGAAAATAGACCTAGATACTGTTTTTTAGTATATTCACTCATTTGAATTTGATGTATTCCTCCACCTGTGAGCATAATAAAAGGTTTATCTGAGACCTGAAGACTTCTCAGGTTGTCCTTGAGCAGTCAACTAAAAAACTGATTCTTACAGGTGGATCGTTGGTCACACTTTAAGGACTTCCTCCCTCAGATTTCTTCAGATCTTCCTCAGACTTTAGATGATTCAGAAGACAGTGATGATGAATATTTGTTCAAGTTTTGTTATTCTTTCAAACAGCCCTGGAGCTGCTGAGGTTGGAGAAATGTCCCTCACTGACTGAGTGGGTTTGTACCTGTGACATCTATCAATCAAAACAAAGTCCAGATCAGTTTTTCATCTTTATTCATCATTTAAAAAAGGACAAAATACAGATTCAAAATGAAATATGAAGAAACCATTTGAATTGTCCTCACAGCTGAACTATTACAGTGATGCTCTTTTGTGATTTAGTGTGAAGAATCAGTAATAAAACCTTCAGACAGAATAAAGTGACTTATATTTGACATGTTGAACAAACACCACGACTGTAACAAAGGTTAACCTGGTAAAATCAGGTGTAAACTCAGGGACATCAGTCAGTAAATGCAGAAATACACTCAGAGTCTGAGCGCCCCCTGCTGGTCAACAAATACTGGCATAAACTTATCTAACACTTTGTAGTAACTGGAATAAACTTCATTTTTAAAATTACTTCAAGAATAAAAAGTGCCAATGATCATCCTGACTGATTCAAGTCAAAACAGCTTCTTTTCTGGTTTATAAAGAAAAAGCAAATGTATAAATAAAGTAAAGTAACAGCTGATCACATCATCAGATATCAGTCCACAGAAAAGAGTTCAGACACTTTTTTCTTCAATATTTAAATATTAATTTGTTCTAATCTGGTGCAGAAGAGTCTCTAACAATCAGAGTTTATGTCGACCCTTTTTAACCAGATTTTAATGTTGTTTTACTTAGTGTTCATGAGTCATTTTAAAAAAGGGGGGTTTACACAAAACTGTAAAAACACATCCATTACCATAATTTAAAACATTCACCTGTAGTTTGATAATCTATTGAGCCGAAACATTTCTTCAAACCTCTTCTGAACAAAGATATTCACGGGTTCAGTAACAAACATAAACACTGAGACCACACCTGTCATCTGATGACCTCTGGACTCTGGATTAAATGTTTCTTGTGAAAAATTGTAACCATTAAAACTAAGATCAGAACTGCTGCTGCTGTCAGTCCAATGTAGAAACCGATCCTTCCTGGACTCTGTGATTCTGGTCTCTCAGGTTCAGGCTCACTGACAGTTTGATTCCTCTCTGTTAGAAAAACAATGAAACTTATTTCACTGTTTCAACCTCTTATTGACCAAATTCAGACTTCTGATTTTAACTCACCAGTCACACTGAGATGACATCTGTCCCAGCTGCTCCCATATTCAGTGAGGACTTCACACCGATACCATCCTGAGTCTTCAGTCCTGAGTGAGGACACATGAAGTCTGATCTGTCCCTCTTTGAGGACCTCTTTGTCATACTGGACTCGTCCTACAAAGTCTCCCTCCTTCTGTGGGACCTCCACTCCTTCATGGAGATGGAACAGGACTGGGTCCTTCTGATTGTTGAACATGTCACAGAAAATGTTCAGAGTCTTCAGAGAGCTGTCAGGTTTGGGTTTGAAGGTCCACTCCAAGATGAGGTCCTGGTCCTCCTCTGCCTGATAGGATCTTTGAGCCACTTTGACTACAAGTGTTCCTGTAGAGGAGACAGAGAGGGAAAGAGAGGAGCAGAAAAACACAGGAACATGTGAGTCTTTCAACATCTTTTCTAATGGAAGTGTTCAAGTGTTTCAGTCAGTCTCAAAGTGGATCTCCTCTTTTCTCTTTGTGGAGAAGAAAGTGAAGGTGGAAACCAACCAGAGACACAGACGCTCAGAGCCATGAGCAGCAGGAACCTGGAGACCATCTTCACCCTGTCAGAGGAACCACACACACACACACACACACACACACACACACACACACACACACACACACACACACAGACACACACACACACACACACACTTTCTGTATTAGACAGTGTTGGTGCTTTCTTTAGGAACAAACAGGTTTCTCAGTTTTTTCTTCTTCTTCTTGCATAATTTGGTCGACTCCTCATCCTGGACTTAAACCTTTCAGTGAAACCCTTTGATTTTAGTCGCTTGTTTTCCTCTCGGTGTAGATATACGCTCAATTATAGAGTGGGCTCGATCACCACAGAACTCTCTAGTAACAGTTTGATTCAATCGATCATCATAGGTTTACTTTTTCTGCATTGACCTGAAATTTCTCACCAGTCAAACGTTTATGTTGATAAAATGGTCATTCAACAAGGTCTATTCAACATAAAGGACACTAAAAGAGATCAACTTTACTTGCATGCAAATCTCAGCAGGCATGTGTTTCAGGGCACAACACCGGCCACTGAACTGTCTGTCACTCATTAAATAATGGTAACGTACCCCTGACAAGTCCCGTCCACAGGAGAGGATTCTGACAGACTCGCAAACCGGAATTCAGGGCAGGGTGCGAAAATGGGAGGGCCGGCAAAAAAAGAAAAACCTGCTCAGCAAGAAGGACACAGGAGGAAATGTAAATAAAACAACGTATTAACAAAACCGTTAGACCAACAGTTTACACAACTACACAGATAATCTGTTTGCAGGTTTCAAGTTTTACTTTTGAAATGACTTTTTGCTTCAGTGAGTTTTATTCTCTATCAAATTGTTATTTTAGTTTGATGTTGAAGAAGTTTTGTTTGTTTTTTTTTGACACAAATCTGATTCCACACGACACATGCAGACACATCCACACAGATACTCACACACTCACACTTGGACACTAATACACTCTTGGACTGTCACCCAAGTATATATGTTACATACAGTCAGACTGCTTTAACACTAAAGTCCTGAGACTTTAGGACCAAATCAATGTTTACTTTACAGATTTGATCAGCTGATAAAATCACCAAAAAGACATTTTCACAGATTATTTCAGTCTAAGGTTGAAGAAGTGATCTGTGAGCTTACTTTGGAGACTCTACACCTTTGAATTGTGCAGTTTTTACAGCTCATAACTGGTTTGATGGTTTTTTTAATGTGAATATTAGAGTTACAAAGAAAAGCAGAGCTCCTCTGAAATCATATTCACTTCATAACTCAATAATGTGGAGCTTTGATAAGAAAAGAAGAGAGAAAAAACAAACGGTGAAATAAGAAGAAAGTATTTTTCTTACCTCGTTGTTCGCTCTTTCTGAGAGTTTACTGTAGCCTCATGTTGACTTTGTGGTTAACCGTTTCCCCTTTGAGGTTTTTATTCTCTCCTATCGTGAACCTCTTCTTACACGTTTTTCGCCCCTCAGTTCCATATTTGGTCAAAATTAAATGCGGTCAGGTCTGAAATTCCACCGGCCTAGCCTTCTGGTCCAAGTTCTGAGTTTGAACTTCAACAAATGAGCTGTTTTGTGTTGGTGAACACAGACACACTAATAACTGAAGTGAGGGTCAGTGCAGGTTAATAAACAAAAGTATAATAATATAGAGTCCTGATCTTCTTCTTCTTCTTTCTGTTCAGCTTGACTCTTTTTCCTGAAGTTTCTTTGACTCTTGAAGAAAAAAGTTGTTGACAGTGTAAAAATGACTTTTCCTCACATGAACTTAAAATCTGAGTTTGGAGTTCGAACAGCTGCTCTCTGGTTACCTGCTCACAGTCCTGTCTGAATCTGTCTTAAGGAATCAGCCAATCAGCATTCGCCACGCTCTCTGGGACTTCCTCTCCGTCTGAATGAGACATGATGGTTCTGATGGATCTGATTGGATCCAGATTTACCTGAATAAAAAAAGGTGTGTGAGCGTGTTTCCTTCTGTTTCTGTATATCTGAGAACCAAACCAGAGAGTCCGAGTCAGGACAAAGTCAGTCTGACCCTCAAAGATCCGGCTCCTCTTGTCCTGTTGAGTCCTTTAAGGTTCAGATTCACATGATGCTGCTGATACCTGCTGTTCTTAACATGCAGGAGCTTCTTCTGAAGTTTTCACTCGTAGAGGGTGTAGTTTCCTGTAGTTTCCTCTTTAACTCCAGAGCTGACTCTGCAGGTCCTCAGCTAGTCGTAGTCGGAGAATTTCAGCAGCCCTGCACAGTTTCTGTAGGTCCTTCAAGTCATTATCAAAAACCCGAAATTAGTGTTGGGCCGTACGACGATATATATAGCGTGTGACAGAATAAAAGTGTCTACTGGTAGAAATTTTGCTGTACCATTTATACAGGAGAGAGAGAGAGAGAGAGAGAACAGCACCGAGCTAACGGAAGCCACCCACCCTCCCAACATGAGGAAGAGGAACTCGCTCGAAAAAGGGCGCGAGTCACAACATCGGCTGGCTGTCGTTGCTGGAGGAGGAAACACCAGAAACCTCTTCCACCACCTACAGAAACACGCCAAAACACGCCAAACTCTATAATGAGAGCCGAAAGATGCGTGCACCCACTGCACCAAAAACTAAAACTGCAGCAGCTCCTCTCAGACTAAAGAGCTCGGCAGAGTCTTTCTCCAAAAGGGACGCCATGTTATAAAAAATTGCCAGACTGGTCTGACATTTTGTTTGCATTTTTTACAAATCCGAGTTTAATAATGAAAGCAAAATGAACAAATGCGAAAGTATGGTTATTTTTAAACCATTAATTGAATTTACAGGGTGGAAAAATATACCATTACTGTGGTATGATATAAGATTTTGTTCATACCGCCAAACACTAGCTGAAATTTTAAAAACATATTCCACATTTTCAGATTAATCAGTTCGTCTCTCATCTCCTCCTGGTTGTGTAGTTTGATGAGTGGGCGCCCCCTAGTGTCAGAAACAAATGAGTGCAGCTTTAATGTTGTCTTCGGATTTAGACATATAATGAGAGTTTGACTGAAAACAGACAGACTGTAGATGATAACACTGACCTTTGACCTGCTGTCCTCTGACAGGGTGAAGATGGTCTCCAGGTTCCTGCTGCTCATGGCTCTGAGCGTCTGTGTCTCTGGTTGGTTTCCACCTTCCACTTCACAAGGAGGTCCTCAAAGAGGGATGGATCAGACTTCATGTGTCCTCACTCAGGACTGAAGACACAGGTTGGTATCAGTGTGAAGTCCTCACAGAGTCTGGGAACAACTTGGACAGATGTTATCTAAATGTGACTGGTGAGTTAAAATCAGAAGTCTGAATTTGGTCAATAAGAAGTTGAAACAGTGAAATAAGTTTTGTTGTTTTTCTAACAGAGAGGAATCAGACTGTCAGTGAACCTGAACCTGAGAGACCAGAATCAGAGAGTCCAAAATTAGGGACTCCTGGAGAGATTGGTCTCTCCAGGAGGGAACGATAGCAGCTCTGATCTTGATTTTGATGATTTCAATTTTTCACAGGAAACATTTAACCCACAGAGTCCAGAAAGGTTTGAGCTCATCAGATTATCAAATCACAGGTGAAAGTGTTTAGGTTTGTTACTGAACATGTAAATATCTTTGTTCATAACAAAGCCGAAATCTACTTCTAGACTTCTAGAATCAGCATCTCATCATCCATGGTGTCATCAAGGTGAATTAGGGTGAAAAACCTTTCACTTGTTCGTCTCCGCCCGTTTGCATGGTGTGAAATAAGATCCGCCTGAAACACAGATTGGAGGTAAGAATAGGAGAGGGTAAAAAAAGGTGTAAAAGAAGGAGAAGATAAGGGTCGGCACTCTTGTGAAAGAAGCTGGTGGAAATTGACAAATTAACTTGAATGTTTGCAATCAGCTACGATCTGCAGATGCAGCCTCTTCGTAGCCGTTCAGGATGCAGTGAAAATTGGGGATAATGCTGCCAAATAACTGACATTAGCCTACCCTTATCTTCTTCTTCTTTTACTCCTTTCTTAACCCTCTTGTACCATTACCCCCAATTTCCACCGCATCCAGGACGGCTTTCACACCATGCACGGTGGGGACGAACAAGTCCAAGGTTTACAGGCAGCATTTCACCTCGATGACACTGTGGATGAGGAGATGCTGATTCTAGAAGTCTAGAAGTAGATTTCCTCCTCTGGAAGGACACAATCTACTGCTTGTATGGTTAGCCCCTGTCTATATAGAGACAACTTGTTATTGCACAATTGCATGTGAATCCACAGGTTCCTGTGAGTTCTCGCGATTACTGCTGTCTATAATCCGCTACAACGTTTGCCTCACCAACGGAATTGGCGGATGGCAGAATCGCTGCCACTCCAGATTGTAGCCATTTCGGATGCAGTGAAAACTGGGGGTTAGGAGAGAGGACACTTAAAATTTATAGGGACAGTTGTCTCAAAAAAAAAAAAGAAAAAAAAACAGTGTCAGTGGACACAGGCCCTAACACAGTCCACTTTTTGTTATTTAGCTGTTTTTAAATCTACAATCATGTCTTTGGAGAGTTCTTCTGCATACATTTATTTTATGTATTTCCTGTAAAAGTTGTCAAGTCAACAGAAAGGTTTTTCATGTCTCTTGTTGTAGTAGTGGGGAGTCCTGATAAGGTTGTGGGGGCTCTGGAGTTTTGTGAGGGTTTCATTTCAGAAACACTTTAGTCAAAGAGATATTCCGCTATCAGGGCCAGTCCATTACAGACTACAGCGGGGTGACGCAGCTCAAGGAAGAACATTTACGATCATTTCTTTATCATTTCCTTGAAGTAATAATCATCATATTGATCATTTTTCACTGCAGACACGGTAGTTCTTCTGTCTTAGCGTCTCGGTCTGATTGTATTTCCATGAAGAAATGGTCATAAATGTTCTTCCTTGAGCTGCGGCACCCCGCTGTAGTCTGTAAAGGACTGGCCTGAGGTCTCACTACAAACAAGCGTCTGCTGGAAGAGAGTAGGTGAGTTGTGTTTAGTCTCTTTGCTAAAGAAATGAGTCAAAGTTAAAAAGATGTTTGGTGTCTAGTACTATGACTGTGACCCTATATGTCCTGTTGATGAAGTTAGGTGCTGTTCTGAGCATTATTTGTGGCTATAGAGTGACGTTTTGGTTGGGGGCGTGGCTCTCTGTATTTCTATCCTGCGGTCGTTACTAAAGTTGGTCAAACTAGAGAAGCAAGCGGTCGACAACATTCATCTCTTGGGGGGGTGTCTAACTCGTTGTTACGGTGTGTTTGACCCTAACTTAATTTTACGCCGCAATAACTCTGTAAGGATACCGTCTCTGAAACCACTTCATATTGATCCAAACAGCACTTCCTTGTCATCCAAGTGCCGTTAGTAGCTGCGTTCTCATAAATGTCAACAACTTGTGAGAGGTATTCCTGCAAAACCTCCAGACGTGTCTATTTTAGTTCCCCTTCCTCTCTTTGCCCTCCAGACTTTCTTGCTTGCCTCTCTCTCTCTCTCCCTCCCTCTCTCTCCCTCCAGCTGCCGGCTCAGAGGGACTGGTGCAGCGTTTCTCCGCCTCAGTCCCTCATTGCTCAAGTCCTGCTGAGCCTCTGAAGCAAATGTGAATCCCAAACACTAGAGATCACGAAGAACTGGATTTAAGGAATCGTGGACTTTTGGAAAGGAGGAATACTGGAGGACTTTTTGTTTGTGGAAGGACTTCAGGAATCACTTACATCTAACGCCTAAATCTGCCAGTACATCTAGATTTTTTCCTTGGATTATAGACTTGAAAAGTGTGTTGTATGAAAGTCTGGGAGTACATTTTGTTTGTTTGGCCATGCTGGAGGAAAAGAAGGCCAGGGATTTCCAGGAACAGGTCTCAGCAGATAAAGGGAAAACACTGAAGACCAGCGAGACCCCTAACTCTGATGCTGGTACAGCCAACGGCACTGCAAAAAGGATCCAAACCATCAACCCGTCACGCCGGTGAGGACAGAAATCTATCTTTGTACCTTTGTTTGGAAAGAGGTCGTGCATCTCAACTTAGTTTTATGTCCTCAACGGGATGTTTGAAAATCAGAGTCAAACCGGTTTCCTGTATGGAAAGCACAGGAAGACAAGATTTTCTCTAATCACTGTCAGGAATATTTTTAGTGTAAAATAATTTTGATTTCTTAGATTATTTTAACGCACCATAGCCGTAATAAATCAGCCTGAAAACACAACAATGTTCAGGCTGAGTCTGGAGTGACCACATTCTCGTACGGCCATGTGTGCATGCAGCACAATTAGCAAGTGTGAAATAGACCTCTGGTATTAACCTCGGCGAGTCCGACCGACCTTACAGCTAAAACAAGAAGACAACTGTTTGTGTGAGCGTTACGTCTGTGTGTGCTGGGGCTTCATGTGTGGAAATCCAGGGCTTTAAACGTTTTCCTTGGCTATGCATGGTATCCATAATGTCTGGGATCAAAAAAACAACAAAGACGTGTTGTGAAATTTAATGGCAGTGGTGAGAAATGTTGGCAGATAATAGCTTCAGTGTTGAAGTGCGAATCTAAGTATGAGGTATGATACGACTGTTGGACCAGGAAAAAAACTATTTCATAAGAAGTTTTTAGTCCAGTTCAAGTCCAGAAACATTAGGGGGGGCATAAAGAAGGCATATGCTGCATTCCAGTTGTACTTGGAAGTCGGAATTTCCGAGCTCCGAGTCGGATTTCTGACTCGGAAAGTCGGACGATCCTCACCAACCCCAACCTGGTGACAATGTGATATTCCAAGATGGCAGCGCAGTGCATCAACAGTAAAAAGTACTGTGTTGTGCGTTGTTGACAACTGGTATCGCTGACAACAGCTAACAACAACTGACAATGGCTAATGACAGCTGATAATTGTAAACAACAGCTAACAATGGCTAAATGTAGGCGTCTATCTTGGTTTTTCGAAATTGTTAACTGGAATGCCGTCAACTTGGTCGTAACATCACTCCCAGCTCCGACATCTGGCCTCCGAGGTAACTGGAACGTAGCAATAGTACTCAACTGTATCCTCCAAATTATGCTGCGTTCCTGTTACCTCAGAAGTCGGATGTCGGAGCTTGGAATGACGTTAACCCAAGTTGGTGGCATTCCAGTTATCGAGTCAGGAAAACCGCTACCATCTTGGATTATGATGTTGTCGTCAAGTCGGGGTTGGTGAGGATTGTGCGACTTTCCGAGTCGGAAATCTGACTTCAGGGGGGCGTTCCAGATGAATTCCCAACCTCGGAGCTTGGAAATTCCGACTTCAGAGTACAACTGGAATGTAGCATTAGGACATGGACAGAATATCTGGGCTCAGCTAGGACGTTGAGGTGGTCTGGTTTGGTGGCTGCTTTTTGCAGATGACATGGTCCCGTTGGCTTCATCAACCCGTGACCTTCAGTTCTCACCGGATCAGTTTGTATCGAAGTGCGAAGTGGCTTGGATGAGAACCAGCACCTCCAAATCTGAGTCCATGAATTCCAGCTCCAGGTTGAGATCCTGCCCCGAGTGGAGGAGGTCAAGTATCTAGAGTGGAGTTGGAGATCGACAGGTGGATCGATGTGGCGTTACGGACGATGCACAGGTCTGTCGTGGTGAAGAGGAAAACCGGTCGATCTACGTTCCTACGATCATGAAATGTGGGTCGTGACCGAAAGAACAAGATCGCGGGTTCAAGTGGCTGAAATGAGTTCCTCCTTAGAGATGGGGTGAGACGGAGTCAGATGAGGTGGCTTGGGCATCCAACCAGGACGGGGAAGACCCAGGACACGCTGGAGAGTCTGTGTCTCTTTGCAGGCCTGGGAATGTCGCAGGTGTAACCGTCTCGTACCATAACGCCGTTATAGATCCTGGCTCGCATTGATGGGATGATAGCATTAAAGGAAAGTAAACACCACCTCATCCTCCTGCTGTGTAAATGTTTGTGAGCTAAAGTGGAAGAGAGGGCTAAAGGCGATAATGAGCGGGATCGGTATGAGACTTATGCAATAAACAAAGGAGTTAAAGGTGAAACGAAGAAAACGGCGGTCCTGTGTGTGTGCGGCACAAAGGCTTAAGGACGCTTTCTATGCGAGGTGTCAAATAGCTTCACTCTGCAGCACAGCTTTGAGGATTTAGACAGCTGGATTTAGGAGTGTTTATGTGTATGTGAGGAACAGAGAGTGTGAATCTAATTTACCTCCATCTCCTCCTTGTCTCTATTTTCAGGTTTTATTTCAGCTCTGTCATCCGACGCGTGTGTCACATTTTATTTAAAGCTCGAATCACACAAACACATCAATTCTTCGCTGTTGCATCATTAAGTTTCAGATTCATGAGTCTATATTTGATGGTTGAGGTTAAAGTTATGAGGATTTTTAGACTGAAACAAGTTCTTCAAACTAAACGCTGATTTATAACCCGACTGCCCCCACACGGCCTCTGATGATGATTTAAAGGCTCCTTCACCTTGAGACAAGCCGACCTTGTACTCTTACCTTGGCCATAACCTCGTCTCAGTCGCACTCACATTTAGCCTACACACTCACCATATGACCAAACAGCTCGTAAATGTCTGAGCTGTGCGTGTGTGTGTGTTAGAAAGAGAGAACAGGTGGATTTTAGAGCGCAGCTGCTGCTCTCTTTTTACGATCCGAGTTTATTTCTCAGTCCCTCTTTCTCTTGACTGCACAGACTCCAGAATCCCTTTTAACCAAGTTCAACTTTTTTTTATTTTTTTTATTTTTTGCCCTCCTAGTGCTTTTTTTTTTTTTTTAATTTGTGCAGTGTGACAATACAAGACATACAACAAACAATGGCATTTGTGGTTTTGTGTGTGTGTGTGTTTGTGTGTGGTGTGTGTATTATATATGTGAATAATAATGGAAAAAAATATATATATATATTACAATTGTCAGACAAGCAAAAGAAAATTATAATACACGAACAATATCAATAATAATAATAATAATAACAACAATAATAGTAATAATAATAATAATAATAATAATAATAAGAAGAAGAAATTTGTGGTCCACCAAGTTCAACTTTTAACAGAGATAAAAATCACTTTTTCATTTTTTAAAGATTGTCTTCCATTGACGAAAAAATGAATCACGGCATGTCTGTATAGGCGATTTTTTTTTTACAGTAGCTCAGACCTTTCCGATCAGAATCTTCCGATCGACATGTTACGTAACGCATCTTTATCCCGATCGGGCATTTATTCCGATTATTTGTGCCCATGTAAACGCAGCTACTGTCCCGCTCTGAGTCCTTGCGTTTTCTCCCACTCGTTGACACTCAACACTTTGACACAATGCTGCACGCCTTCCCCGCTTGTTTTACCACTCAGGCTGTTATTACTTCGCTCAAAATAACCTCCAGGTCGAGATGAACTCACTTTAGTGCTAAATCGCAGACTTGCAAAGCATTAGCGTCTCCTGATGACGTGGTCGCTTTCTGTTCGGCTCTATTAGCTCATCTAGCCGTGAAAAGAGTTTCTGGGTCAACCATCCAGTCCTGCCTCAGAATCACATATTAACCGTGATCGCTGTGGACAGGACTTCCTGGTGCTGAGCTGCAAGTCAGCGGCGTGATTCTTCAGTTGTGTGCATGCAGGAAAAAATACTCAATTTATTATTCCAAACTTACAAGTAACATTATTCTTGTCCTTGGATCTTTTTAACCGCATTATCAGACCCCTGAAATAGAAAATCTCCATATCAGCTGATACGGTGTCAAGTATAATGTGTGCTTCTTGAAATGACACATAGCTCAACGGTGATGAAATCTTTTCCTCAGCTGTAAATGAAGCCAAAGTGTGATGATATTATATCAGACACACGTGGTCACTCTGGCCCACATGAGGCGGTATCACTATCGTTTCAGGCTGCCAACTCATTCTGGCTCCGTGTGAGATCAGAGGAAAAGTATTCCTGAGAGGATTCAGACTGATCGCTGGTGAAAGATCTCACACTTGTACCCGTGTACTGACATGGCCGAGGTACAGGTTCTTAAAGCGTAAAATTAATTAAGGGTCAAACACACTGTAACACTGAGTTAGAATCCAGAGATGAATGTTGCCGACCGCTTAATTCTCTAGTTATACCAACTTAAGTAACGACTGCAGGATAGCAATACAGAGAGCCACGCGCTCAACCAAAACGCCACTCTATAGCCACAAATAATGCTCAGAACAGCACCTAACTTCATCAACAGGACATATAGGTTCACAGACATAGTACTAGACACCAAACATCTTTTTGACTTTGACTAATTTCTTTAGCAAAGAGACTAAACACAACTCACCTACTCTCTTCCAGCAGCTGCTTGTTTGTACAAATACCTCTGGGCGAGTCCATCGGCTACAGCGGGGTGCTGCAGCTCAAGGAAGAACATTTATGATCATTTCTTCATGGAAATACAATCAGACCGAGACGCTAAGACAGAAGAACTACCGAGTCTGCAGTGCAAAATAATTAATATGAAGATTATTACTTCAAGGAAACGATAAAGTAATGATCATAAATGTTCTTCCTTGAGCTGCGGCACCCCGCTGCAGCCGATGGACTCGTCCGGAGGTCTTTGTACGAACAAGCGGCTGCTGGAAGAGAGTAGGTGAGTTGTGTTTAGTCTCTTTGCTAAAGAAATTAGTCAATTCGTTCATTGGACATTTAGAAGAATCCACATTTCTCACTTCAGCTCAACTGGAAGTGGAAGTGATTCGGTTTAGTACCTTCACTTTAAAGACTCGGTTATTTTGAGCGAATCGTTCGCGAATGACACAACACTAATGTTTGGTGTCTAGTACTATGTCTGTGACCCTATATGTCCTGTCGATGAAGTTAGGTGCTGTTCTGAGCATTATTTGTGGCGTTTTGGTTGAGGTTTGTTTATGGCTCCTCAGACCGCTGTGTATTGCTATCCTGCAGTCGTTACTAAAGTTGGTTTAACTAGAGAAGCAAGCGGTCTGCAACATTCATCTCTCGAGGCAGTGTCTAACTCGGTGTTACAGTGTGTTTGACCCTAACTTAATTTTACGCCAGAATATTCCTTTGAGTGAAATCAGCATGGTGGGCGCCGGATATTCACAGCTTTTATCATGTGGGTGTGAAGACGCTAAAAGGAGCAGAGGTTCCAGCCTCAGACTCACCAGAGAAACCTCAAAAACTCTGTCGCACGAGCCACGTCTTTATTTACTGTCCCGTACTTCCTGCCAAGTCACTTATTAATAGAGGATGAAAATGAGCTCATAGGACGATGATCCTGGCTTGGTTTTGTGTTGCAGAGTTACAACATGTAGCCAGTCAGGGTCATTAATAAAAAACGTCATGAATGTGTCAAATAGCTATTCCTAGAATTACAGAAATAAATGATTTAAAGGTCTCTAAAGACCAACTTTAACCCGTCAAACTCTCTACAAGTGTCGGAATATTTCAGAATGACCACTCCCTCTCCTTCCTCTCTCCTTGACTCCTTCCTCACATCGCCTGTCAGAAATATCAGGACATATTAAAGCGCCAGCGCTGCAGAAAGATTAATTACGTCTGGAGCATAGCAGCAGCAGGGTTTGCCTGGTTTGGGTTACACTGCGCACTCCCTGTCAGCACTGCAGGATCATTTAAAACCATCTGTGCGGCGCTGGGCGTGTTGCTGAGGGCGCAGGGATTCCCAGTAGCTGCAGGAGTGAACACATAACCTAAAGGCTGGTTGATGAAAGAGGCTCCGGCGGCATGATTGGTGAGGGTGGGCGGCAACAAAAAATGTCATAACCAGGTTTTAACTTTCACTGTGACGAAAATAAAGACCAGAGAGGGACGGAAATAAACAGAAAAACATGGAAAAACACCCGGCACATGTGAATATACACCTGATCACAGAAAAATAACATTAGCTGAAGTTTTAAGGGTTAAATTTCAGAGAAGGAGACTCAATAAAATCTGTGTGGGTTATCAAGGTAGTCCACGCTGAGGTCTCGGCCATGAGAGTAGACCTCTGTGAGGACAGCGATGACAGCTGACAATAAAATAACACATACTCTGGCTCCGCGTCCTCTTAAAGACAAACATAGATACACACACACACACTCACTCACACTGCTGCAGGGCTGCCAATCAGCTGTTGTGTCGTGGTCAGGTGTTAAGCCCTGTGGTGCAGAGGAAGGGATAAAGAGGATATATTTATTAATTTGCTGTGATACTCCTCGGAGAATAATCCTTTAATGAAAATATTCATCATCACCCTCTGATACACCGTTGAGTCAACAGTCTGTAAAGTCAAAAGCTGTTTATTGTCAAAAGCTTGAGGCTCTCAGACGGCTGTGGGGACACAATATATCTGCTGTTGGGCCTTTAAGCGAAATGTACCTTTAATAAAAAGCAGTGTGAGGTTGTCAATTGCAATTTATTTCAAGTGACGCTAAAATGAAAATCTTTATATAAAATCTTTTATTTCTCTAGATGATGTTACTTTTGGAACGATACTACCAAGTAAGAATGATGAACTCTGTTGCAATGTAGTCTTATGTCTTGCCAAATGTCATCCCCCAGATTTACTGTTTTCATAAACTAATGTAAAATGTATTTTAATTCTCTTAAAACTTTTACTGGTTTGAAGGAACAAAAGTTATATGATAACTTCAAGAATTTTCCCGCGATATGAACAGCAAAAAATATATCTTAAAAAAGAAAGAAAACCCTTGTCAAATTTTGCATAGCATAAATAATTTTATTTATTCCAAGTAACTTTGATGTCTCTGTTTGCTTGTTGTTCTTTATTTTATTTTTTTCTTTCCCATATTGTTGATATGATATGTTATTTCAATATTGAAATCACTGTATTAAACTAACTCTGCTATGTTTGGAATTATAATTTTGGTAACTCTGAATAAAGCATTTAAAAAAAAAAAGTTTTAAACCTGCTTCTTATGGGATATTTGTTGTAAAAACATGATTGATTGGACATCAATCAATTAATTGACCAGAGTGGTAAAACTCTAGTTTCTGTCCACAGCTTGACTGTATTTTAATGCAAATGGCCGAGCTTTTATTTTGAAGGCAGGGCACCGGCACCGTTTCGACATTTCCCGGCAGTTTCCGACGGTTGAGGGTTAATTGCGGCGAGCATCGAGGAGATACGACATGGCCCATTAAAGCTGCAAGATATTCCTGAATAACGACAGGTATGCGGCAAAAAAACGACCCATAAACTCACGGATTGTGTTGGTGTGCAGTTTCAGCTTCTGGTTCTGAAGTGTTTCAACGTCGGTTTGTCGCCAGTGTTGCTGGTTACGCCGCGTCGGCCATGCTAGCTGAGTTTCGCTTCGTTCAGTCTGACTTTGTGCCAACAAATGGAATTATTGGGAAATAGTTTCGAGGTTTTTGAAGGTGCTTTGTTTTACAGCTCAATGTAGAGTCAACCGTAACGGCTTGTCAGAGTGGAAGTCAAACATCTACGTTATCATCCAGACGCTGAGATCTAATGCTAACGATTGTAGCCGTTGGTGTAGCTGTTTGCTAAATGTTCATGATTGTTAAAGGGTCATGTTGGTTGAATGTATTTGTTGGTTAGATGCACTTGCTGAGCCGGAAACATACAGGATCCGTATTGAACGCGTTCCGTATCCGCTCCGTCGAGCAACAGTGGGTATTGCGTACAGGATTCGTATTTGGAGCGTAGTAGCAGCAGCAGCAGCAGCGTAATGCGGGGCTGCACTCCAGTGCTGCTCTACGCGCTCAATACGGATCCTGGATGTTTTCGGCTTTAGTTAACCGTTTATGTTAGTTAAATATCCCTAATGAGAAAAAATTGAAGTTTCTGTGTGACACAGCAACTAAGGAAATTTTGGAGCTGACGCTGAAGTTAACATCCTATTCACAGTTTCAGGGTTTTGGAAGCAAGGTCCAAAATCACGGTGCCGATATTAAGGGTACAGGGTCAGAGGGTGTCTGGAGGATATTCTGTTCTGTTCTTGTGGAAGTGAAACTGTTTTGGAGTACTTTTCACAGCACTTGAAACTGGTGGGGGCCTGATTACAGTTTTTGGCCGATATCGATTTACTCTGAATTTAATCTCTCTGCTGTGTCTGTGGTGTTGGTACCTTTTCTAAATTTGGCATGTTTAATTGCTTGCTGAGCGGTTGATGACACTAACAGATTTCTAACAGAGTGAGTCTGTGAGTAAAATACGAGTTTTTGCATGGGTTCACTAGTTAGCCAGTATTGTTGTCTGGTTGTCATACTGGACTTTATAAAAACAGTCGATTATCAAACATAAAATCTACAGTTATAAGATACTGAACTTTAAGATGTGCTTTTTTTCCTGCTGCAAAACATTTATTTTAGGATCCACAGAGAGAACAAATGAGTTATTGGTTTTATTATGTATTCACAGGAACAGCATTGACTTTGTTTCTTCACTTGATCTGTGCTTTTACCTCTCCTTCATTTCTTGCTAGTGAAGACCAAGAAGAGAAAGAGATGCCATCAGTGTGTCCCAACAGGAAGCACCAGCCTTCACAGCCAACACCTGATCTTCCAGATGGTGGATTTCTCCCATCCATGACGATGATGTACTGTCCCGTTAAATAATCCCTTCCTTTCTTTCTTAACTTTTCAGCTTTTCATCACCCTTGGAGCACTGCACCCCCTGTCCCACTCCCAGGCCCCTGACGGGCCCTCAAGTTGGAGGGCTCCCAGGGAGCTCACTCCTGTTTGGCCAGCAGGCGGCCACCTTACGGCTGGCTCAACTAAAAGCTCAGATTGCATTAGCACAGATAAGCAACGCTCTGTCTTTTGGCAATCCGAGTGCAACCTTTACAAGCAACTCCAACAAATCTGTTCCATATGTATCTTCTGCCCCTCCCTCCCCAACCGCTGCAGCCATAAATCTTCTCAACCTCCTGAAGATAGCAAACACCATGTCCCATCCACTGTATAACCCGTATGCTTCTGGGAACCAGAGTTCATCCCAGGGGCAGTATGGGCGCTCCGATGCAGAGAGGGACCCTCGGAGGGCATCATCCCTTCATGGACCTGGTTCAAGCCTTAGTTCCTCCCGTTCCTCCTCTGCTGTTTCAAACAACTCTGGACGGATGATTCCGCCCTTGATGCCTCAGTTGAGAAACTACAGGTCTGAACAAAGCAGGACTGCAACAGATGCGGGCATTTCTAGTCCTGTGAACGTACATATGAACAAAGCCAGGGAGGAAGTTAGACATGTTGAAAGATCAGGGCACCGGTCCCTGGACCAGGACGCTCACTTTTCCAGTACATTTAGAGAGGAATTTGGCTCTTCAGACACACGGTTGGGTTCTCAACCGATGTCTTCTACCTATCTGGGACAAAGACACAACTTGAATGTCCAGGGTGGCAGCAGCTCCTTGGACTGGTCTTCTAAATATAACAGACCCACTGCCAGTGACTCTAAACCGTTTTCCCAGTCTGCTTCATCCAGCTACGCAAGCCGTGATGAAGATAGATTCAACCCCTCTGTTGAAGGACATCGTGATATGCAGGCCATCCCAGGGTTAGGTGATTATGACTGTCCATCTTCACACCAACCTGCAGCTTCTGCAGAGACCAGTCGACCCAAGTACTCTCCTGAAACTGCTGCCAGCATCCTTCTTCACTTTGGACTCGAAAAAGAGGACTTAGAACAACTCATTTCCTATCCTGAAGATCAAATTACTCCAGCTAACTTGCCGTTCATTCTGCGCCAAATCTGCTCTCAGAAAGATAAGAGGGCGGCAACTGGAGTCCAGTCGAACCCCAACCCTGAGCTCAATACTGCTGGAGCAGTGGGTGACAGTTACAGTCTGAATAGATTTGGAGGAGCAGAGATGCAACAGGAGAAAACTTCAACAGGTGTTTTCCAGTCAAGTAGAGTGATTGACTATGGACACACTGGCAAGTATACAGGGTCAGGGGCTGGTGATGAAACGGGAAGAAAAAGTAATGAAGACGTTGGAAGGATTGGTAGTATGTATGCAATGGACAGTGTTCAATGCAGACAAAATCCACAACCACAGCAAAAGAATACAACAGAATGGAAAAGCACTGCCTTGGGTTCTTCACAGAAGCAGGCGAGTTCTTTTACAAGCCTCAGCTCCTCGTCTAGTTCAGCACTGAGTTCTGCTCCCTCTGCAAGTAATAATCAGACCAATCAACGGCAGACCCAACCAAACCCGACTTTCCAAAGTATCCTGGGCTTATTATCTCTGACAAAGAAAGACACAAACATCAGAGGGTTCGGATTTGAAGCATCCAAACCCTTCACTTCAAATGAAACTAAACCAGAACACCAGTCAACTTTGAACATCCAACCAGCTCACACTATGTTCCATGGCATGAATCCCAGCCACCCTGGTCCTGTGCTCAGTGGCAGAAGCGAAGCAAGTGACATCCAGAAACAAAGTAAAACATCAGTAGTTGTGGAACATATTGTAAGGAAACAGGGAAACACGAATAAGGAGTTGCAGCAACCACCAAAACAGCAGAAGCTGATGCAAACTCCACAGGCTGAAAAGGTACATCCACAGCAGCCACAAAACAAGCAGATGCAGGAGACGCTGAAAAAGCAGGCGCAGACTCAGCAGACCCAGAGGCAGCATCTGCAGCAGCCACAGAAGCAGGCGCAGACTCAGCAGACCCAGAGGCAGCATCTGCAGCAGCCACAGAAGCAGGCGCCAACGCAACAGACGCAGATCCAGCAGACTAAGCAGACCCAGCAGACCCAGAAGCAGCAAAAGCAGCAGGCACCAACTCAGATTCCCGAGACACAGAAACAGCAGGTGCAGCAGACACAAAAGAAGCAGACACAGCCGGCATCACAGATGGGACAAACAGCGTGGCCTCCAACTTTCTCCTCTGCTACTCCTGCTGCCCCTGTTCCTCTTTTGTCCTGGATCCCTGGAAATCTTCACCCTAACTTCCCTCCTCCGGTCCCGGGCCTTGTTACCTACAATCACATACCTATGCTGAATTCCAAGTCGCAGTCAACAACAAAGTTGCCCCTGTCCAAGATTCCACATGAAACAATGATGAATGACTACGCTGCAACTCCACCAAAGTTGTTTCCACATGTCTGTTCTCTGTGTAACAGAAATTGTACTGATATGCAGGTGAGTGTAAGACTTTCTGAACCCCCTTTCATCTGAAATTTTGGGTTGTTAATTTCCTTTACTTTAAAGAGTAATATAAGTCCAGTTCAGACCAAAGCATTTCAAAGGCATGGGCTGATCTACTTGAATTTGGCTAACTCCTTACGAAAACCTTTCAGCTCACACCAGCACAACAGGAAGCGCTGGCATCTCCCACCCTTTGTGTGTCAAATGAGGCCTAAAGCATAGCAGGGCTTCCCCTACACGCAATTGATTGTGGTGCCCTGCGGAGCGCGCATCAAGTATTAGCATTAGCGAGTTATCGTCTGCGATCACTCAGCTGATTAATCACCCCCTTGCCACAGGTAGATTCCAGCCTTAGGGGAAACACTGTTCTATGGGATGGCCTGCTCCTCCATGCAGTAACTGTCCTCAGACAAATCGACTCAGTGATTCTTTCACCACTGTTCATAACTTCTGTTTTCACCAAGACTGCTTAGGATTTACTAGCTGATGCAGCTACCAATTTTTTGGTGTGGCGTGGCCCTTCATTTTAAAACTAGCTAGTCGTGGAATGACAAATAGCCATGAGCCCGCAGCAGTCGAACTGAGGGCGTGTGTGATCACTCCGCAGCAGCTTCTCTCAGCTTCATTTCTAAACTGTCTCATACAATTTTTGGTCTGAACTGTGCTTCACACTATCGACTGAATGTTCCGTGTACTCCCAATCAAAATCCATCAGATCTGTTTTTTTTTTTATGTTTGTTATTTCTAAATCACTGTAACTGTTCGACATATGAATAGAATTGAGATTGTTGTTGGAAAATGAACACCCTGAGATGTTCCCTGGAAACGGGTCCTAGGACTGAGAAGACGAGACGGGAGCGAAGCAGCCCATGTGAAGAAGATGGCCTTCTCTACTGTTCAGTTTGACCTCTCTGAAACAGTTGTCAATGACCCCCCCCCCCCGCGCGCGCGTCCCCTGCAGCCAGAGCCATTAGTGTTATACTGGTTTTACTCATCGCGTTTGTAGTAACATTGACTATTTCGACTCAAACTGCCCACATCATCTCAGCGTAAGTATTTTCCATTCTTAAAAAACAAGAGGATCCAAAACATTATTTTCTATCCTACATCTGTACTTTATTTTTGATACTCTTTGTATTTACTGGATAGAGAAGTCATACGAACCACCTCCCCTCCACACTTGGGACGGACTCCTGCCGTCTACTCCAGGTGTTCCTGCGCCGGTGCCTTTGTCCCGCTCCAGTCTAGATTGGGATGTCAGCAGACCCCAGGAAGCATAAACTCCAAAGGCCCAGAGAGCCGCCTGCCAACAATCTAAAACCCCAGAAGCTCATCTTAATCTTTTTAACAGATGTTTTGTCTTTTTTTTATTTTTTTTTTATAAAAACTTTTAACCCTTGACTGGGTTTCCCAAGCTTGGCTTTCCTGATTAATTTGACCTTTCCAAACGTGTTCCCGAGGCTTTTTACCGTGGCTACAAATCAATCAACACCAGCTGCTTACGTCTACCGTCTGAGCTCCTCTCCTAGCCTTGGGATGTTGCCGGTTCCATGGAAGACTTTGCTGTTGGTCAACATTTAAGATGTTTTAATGTTAAATTTCTTTTGAGCACTGGCATAATATGTCTGACTTGTACTAAGATAAGCAGAAAAGTAAATAAATAAATAAACTTTCATTTACGGGACTTAGTATCTCACCAATGATGCTCAAACTCTGGAGCCTTTGGGCAACAAGGGAACTCCCTCTTTGGCTCCTGTTAGTTGAATAAAATATAGAAGAGAACATTGCAAGGTGAACCAGATGTTTATTAATGTGATTTGTCTTTTTGTTCTGGGGACTAGGATTGGATCTCTCACCAGAACAGCGGCCTTCACCTTCAGAGCTGCAAACAACTTTGTATCAAGTTAGTCCTTTTCTGTCTTTGTTGAATGCTTCTTATCTCCGTGTTTTTCAGAAATGCAGTCTGAGTAAGGAACTGTTAAGGTGTTGAGTTGATTGATCCTAACTCACAGATGAAGAAGATGACTTTGGAAACTGAGAACTTGCTGGTTTAATAGCTGTGTTTTGATTCTCTTCACTATAGATATCCAGAGTGGGCAGATGAGATTGATGACAAGTCCAGGTAAAGTTCTTCTGATGGGCCAACTCTGGAGCGTCCTTCACATTGTTTGATGTTATGTGTTACTTTTGATCGGCCATTCATTGACCCGTCTTTTGTAAATTCCGCTTGGTCCTCCAGGCGTGAGAGCTACTCCTGGTCTAAGTCCCCCAGCCCCCGTCGCCACCATGGCTCAGAAGGTGGAAAGGACAGGAGGCGTAGTCGATCCCGGTCACCCCGTCATTCTAGGCACCGTCACAGGTCTGTCACACATGAATTCTAATCTGAGTAATTTTAGCAAGAGACACTTGAGGCTAATGGATTAGCTGACCCAGAGTTAATCGGAGAAATGTATCATAACACCTCTTCATGTGAGGCATCAGACTTTTTTTTTTACATACGCCTGAATTATTGAATTATAATTTCTTTCCAGATCACGATCTCGCTCCCACTCCCGTTCTCGCTCCCGTTCCCCGAGACATAGTCGAATTTCCTCACGCCATCGGTCACGTTCAAGGAGCCATGAGAGACGATCATCTCCCAGGAGGAGTGACAGGAGGGGGTCGACACCAAGGAGGAGGGACAGAAGAGGGTCGACGCCAAGAAGGAGGGACAGAAGAGGGTCGACGCCAAGAAGGAGGGACAGGAGAGGGTCGACGCCAAGGAGGAGCCGTGAGCGGCGATCACCACCGAGACGGAAACGTGAAAGGGCGTCGTCCACGGAGGAGTCATCCCGTGAACGAGAGAGACAAGGCAGTGCAGAGAGACTGGCAAAGAAACTGCTGGAAACATCAGGTTCAAGAAAATGACAAATCTTTGAAAAAGCCAATTCTTCCTGTTAGCTGGTGATGAAATAATACTCGTCTTTTTTTTCCTCCCAGGTGTCCAGTCACTGTCAGATCAGTCTGATCTCGAGTCTGTGGTAAAGTCTTTGGCTCCTGCTTTGGTCGCAGAGCTAGCTAAGATCAAATCCTCTTCCTCTGGCAAGGGAACCAAACCCTCATCTTCTCCGTCCTCTGCTGATGGAAAGAGATCTTCTTCAACCACCTCTTCTTCCTCTTCTGCCGCAAAGACGGAGTCGGCTACAAACCCTGTTAAAGACAAACCTGACCTGCAGAAGAGAAAGGCAAGTTTTTCTACTATGACAAATCCAAACCACAAAAGGTTGGCCATGTAAGACCTCAATGATAACTGAAAGAGTGAAAGACACGATAATGCTGCATTTTTTCTTTCGCACTTACATTCATGACGTGATTACCGTTTCAAAGAGCCGTCACATTAAGCCACGCTCTCTCGTTTTTCAGTCTGGGAAGTCGTCACCTGCAACCATGGTGAAACTACTTGGAGTTCAAAAGGCTCTTCCTCGCACTGCGGTGCTTCTTGCTGTGGAGCACTTTGGGAAAACCAAGTCTGTGGTGGTGTTTAGGGCCTCAGGAGAGGTACGTACATCAGCTGTGAGGAGCTGTAAAGATTCTCCCTTAAGCAAAGTTATGAGACGGAAATCTTGATTGTTTTTGTTTGGTCTTTCGTAGGCAGTTGTGATTTTTGAGAAAGAGGAAGACGCGAAAAAACTTAAGAATGCCAAGAGCCTAAACGTCAGTGGAACAGAAGTTAATGTTGCCAGAGACAAGGTATCGTAATCTTTGTCGTGATCTCTATCTGAGGATGGGACCTGATCGCTCATGTGGTGACACTGTCAATGGTTCAGCTGATTTAAAACTGCAGGTTTCTCTTTGTTTACAGGAGGCTGTTTCCACGGATCCGAAAACATCTCCACAGAAGTAAGACATGCCTCTCACAGACGTGTTTGTAGGAGTGAGTGGGGGGGATGTTGATTCGTTTGGCCTGTAAGGTAAAGACTGAACTGTCTTTGAATAAAACCACAACTCTGACTTCCCATTTCTCTTTTTGTGTTGTATTGACAGGAAACCTGCCACAGCCAGTGTGTCCACACCTGAATCTACCAATAAGAAAATCGCTGCCCCTTCAGCTTCCACTGAAGATAAAGTCAAAACCTCAGAAATGAAAACGGTCTCAACACAAGAGAGTCCTAAAACCTCAAAACCTGTGGAGACAGAGGCAAAGGCGCCTTCAGTGAGACAAAAAGCATCCTCAAGTTCCAAGACCAGGTCTGCTGAAAATCGGCCAGATGTTGGTGACTCCAAACTAAAACCTGTATCTGAAAAGACAAAACCCTCTGTGAAAGAATCTGGAGCTCGGCCCAAAGATAAATCCAAAACTACAGAACCAGCAAAGGACACAGTGGTTCAAGCAAAGGTCTCAGCTTCCAAAGCAGAGATGGTGTCGGCTTCAGAGAAGCCCAAAACTCCAATGGACAAGAAACCTACAGGAAAGACAACCATAAAAGGTAATGCTGAGGAGAAAGCCACAAATGACACAAACAAGCCGATTGAAGTGGTCGTACCGTCCAACCAAGAGAAGCTGAAAGAATCTGAAAGTGAGTCTTTGGAGGGGCTGAAAGGAAAGTCCAAGGACGCTGAGACAGCAGATAAAACAGGAACTGAACCTCCAAATGAGGAAAAACCCGACAAAGCTGTCGATGTGGATCAACCAATAAAACTAGACAAGACAGGAGTTAAAGTCGCAGAGCCTGTGGAAGTGGGAATATTAACTCAGAGTGAAGATAAAGACGAACCCAACAAGAGCCAAACCATTTCATCTGAGACCACTGTCAAGGCTTTAACACAGGTCCAGCAAAGCACCCCATCAGAACCAGAGTCCGAGAAACCAGAGACCCACCAGGAGATGACAGAACAGCACCCTCACAAAGACAATACTCGTAAGAAATCCAAACAGACGCTGTGTTTGTCCGTGTAATATATCTGCAGTTAGCAGGACGATTCTAGAGGAGATGTTTGAGGTTAATGTTTCTTGATTTTGCAGCACCAGAGCATCCTGAGCTTCCTCCACCTGAGAACAAGGAAGCCATTGATGGAGCAACCATCCCACCGACCGTTCTGGGTTGTGAGAGGTAAGTCTATCAAAGGATTTGAACACATAAACATATCAACATTTATTTTTTTACTTAACCCCAGAGATAATTCTGCATTTCTCATCGATTGACGACCTCACTGTTGTTGATTTCAGCGTGGGGAGCGTGAGACAGCAGCTCCAAGACTCTAGTGAGGCGTCAGAGAGGTTTGACATCCAGCTTCCAGCTTCAGAGAGTCAAACCTCAGATCCTCCTGCTGAGTTACCATCTACTGTGGAACCCGGCGACCCTGCTGGATCCAGCGTTTCTGAGCCCCTCGCTGCAGAACTAAGTGCTTCTGCCGTTAAAGAGGAAGTAAAGACAGAGGAAGTTCAGAGCACAGTGACTGGGATGGTCATTGACTCGATTGTTGGTTCCAGTTGTGATGAAAATGTTGTGAAGATGGAAGTTGAAGAGAAACCGCCAACATCTTTGGTCTGTACAGCTGAGGCGGCCTCTGCGGTTAAGAGTGAAAACAAAGTTCCTACTTCTTCTGTCCCTGATCCTCCGTCCTCAGAGCTCATGCCTGAAGAAGAGTCTGAAGGACTCCCTCAGATTGACACAGAAACTCTACAAGCCCTTGCTGCTGCAGTCCGCCAGCACAGAGTCACCCTAGCAAGCAGGTCCAAGAGTAAAGGGGACGAGGTGAGGCCTGGTTTGGTGATTTTTTTTAAATTGAGGAAATATGTCGAGTCCCAACAGCTCCGAGACAATTTCACCAAATTTACTGAAGTGCATATATTAAATAGGAAGTGTATTTTATTCTCTGAATCATTCCCAAAAACTTCAGCGAGACTTTTGATGTCAAAGATGACGACATATCTGCATCTATCTTTAGAGCCCTGGAGGAGAAGACCTGAGCTCCAAAAGTGATACAGCTGAAGGAACATCTCAAAGAATGGTAAACAACCGAAGTCTCACCAGGACTCTCATGAGTTTCTCTGACATTGATGGTTTAACTGCTGTTATTGTGATTGATTGGGAATGATTCAGTGTTTCAGTCATTTCCTCCTTCCTTGTTTTTCATGCAGGGTCAGGATAATCTCAAAGAAGACGTCTCTTCAGGTAGGCGTGTGTTTGACCAGCCGAATTTGAACCTGGATGACTTTGTGACAGTTGATGAAGTCGGAGACGATGCTGAAGACCCGAACGCCGAGCCTCAACACTCCTCGTCATCAACATCCAAGCGTTCGTGCAGAGGCAAAAGAGGAAGTCGAGGCTCAGGTAGTCGGAGGATCTCAACAAGGTCCTCCAAAGATTTAAAGAGCACATCGTCCTCCTCACCTTCAGTTCACAAACCAACCAGAGACTCACCTGAGCACAGCAAGAGTCCGAACAAACCATCATCCTCCTCCGGATCTGGTAAGACCTCCTCCTCTTCTCCGGATCAGAAAGCACAACAAAGCAGCTCAAAGTCTCCAGCCAGGTCATCAGATCCGGGGTCCTCCTGTAGGACACGCTCATCTTCAGCTGTGCAAGAAGTGGACAAAGTCCAACCAACAGCAGCTGTTGAGGCGTCATCAGAGACTCCTTCAGAAGAGCTTATGAAGGACAGAAAAGACACAGAGAGTTCAGGGGCAAAGTCTGTGAAATCTGATGACGAAGACAAGCAGATCAGTGGTGCTGCTGATGGGGACCAAGACAACAGTTTTGAAAACCAGCAAACCGGGCCTGCAGGAACCCAGACTTTGCATGAGGAGAGCGTGCAGACTTTAGGCAGTACTGACAACCAACCAAACCCCCTAAAAATGGAGACAAACTGTCCTCCCCCGGGCCAAGAAGTTCCAGTTCCAGTGGTGAAAAAATGTGATGAGAGTGAAGGGAAGGATAGGACCCTAAAAAAGGAGGAGGACAAAGAAAAAATGTTTCCAGGGGAATCTCACCAAACCTCAGAAGATCCAGAAAATCTCCAGAACCAAATCCAAAATGAAGAAGGTGTCAGCAAACAGGATTTGAACGACTCTGTTAGCGATGTTACCGACCAACCCGCCTTTGAAATACTGGATTCCGTGGATGATCAGAGAGCAGCAGGAGATGAGATGATATCTGCGGGAGACGATAAGCAACCAGAGGAAGAGGAAGACACCTTTAAGATCATAGATTCAGTGGAAGAACCTCAAACAAGTCCAGGGACAGAGTCAGAGAGGGACAAGGGTGGAGAGCAGACTCAGAAAGAGGAGGGCTCTGCTGGGAACGATGGGAGAACATCGAGGAGGAGTGGGCGCACAAGTAAGACATCCACAACTGAAGAGAAGGAGAAGCCTCCCAAAAAACACCAACCAAGGATGAAGACAGACACTGCTGTGGACAAAAAGGTCACCGAGGAGACCGAGTTTGAGATCGTGGATTCTGTTGAGGACGCTTCGATTCAAGAGGACTCCACCAAGGACCGATCAAGTAGAAGAAGAAGCACCAGAGGAAAGAAAGAAGAGAAGATGTTAGATTCCGTGGGGGATGACAAACCTGCCACTGAAACAAATTCCCCCAGAGGAAGACGAGAACGGACCAAGATGGACGCCTCAGCCGAGGAAACCAGAACAGAGGAGATGCCAACAACGAGAAGGAGGCAAACCCCTGCCAGAGAGTCACGGAGCAGAGAGAAGACTCCTCCAAAAGAGACAGAAGAGAGCTCACCAATAAAGAAGACAGAAGAAATTTTTGACTTAGTTCAGGACCAGGTTGTTCACGAGGAGACTCGGACTACGAGAGGAAAAGGAAAGAGGGGGAGACCGAAGAAGCAGGTCGAAACATCAAAGAAAGATGATGCAGCATCGAAGAAGAGCGATGAAGATGTTTCTGCAAAAGTTTCCGGTGAAGAAGAGACGACGTATCAGATCGTTGATTCGGTGGAAGATGAGTCGGTCCATGATCAGCTCCCCTCAGAGCCATCAGGGACTGCAGGAGTCCTGGACCAACAAGAACAGCAGAGAACATCTCCTAACGGGGAGGAGAAAGAGCCCATCTATGAGATTGTCGATTCTCTGGGGGATGATCAGGTTCAAGAGGAATCTGAAGGACAAAGACAGGAACAAACTGATGAAGATGTTACAGGTACAGAAGCTTCTGAAAAACTGGGTGACAAGACAGAAAGTCCTCATCCAGGACTTGATGGTTCAGAAAAGGGTCATGATGTCCTGTGTGCTGCAGAGAGGTCTGATACTCGTAAAGAAGAAGGGATCACTTCAGAAAACAGAGAGAAAGAGGGAGAACCAATCACACACTCAGAAAATACACCTCAGGAAGAACAGACACCAAGTTCTCTGATGAACCTGGATGAGGTCAGTGATGAAGAAGAGGATTACCCTGATGACTCTATGGAGGTGGAGAAACTGAGGAAACAATCCACTAAAGTACAGAGAGCAGAGAGGAGGAGCAGAAGAGGAGGAGGGGGAGGGAAAGGGAGGAGTAGGGAGAGGAGTGAGAAGAAGGATGAGAAGGATGAAGTCGATGCCCAGGAGCTGGTCACTCTTGACGAGGTGGGAGCAGATGACGCCACAGAGGAAGAAGAAGTGCGGGAAAATCAAGACGAGGGCGGGAAAATCCAGGAGGGAGACCTACTCGTCACTTTGGATGAATTTGTAGAAGAAGAGACGGAAGGACCTGAGACCTGCCCTCTGAGCCAGGACCAACAATCACCTAACACCTCAAACCAGAAGGTAAAGTTTAAGATCGGTGTCCTAGATGATACTCTCCTATGCTTTGATTCAAGTGGGGAAACAATGCATTTCGTGTTGTGATAGACAGGGTTCAGGTGAAGGTCTAAAGGCGGTCCATGAATTCCCAAAGAGAGAGCAGAGGGTTTTTGTGAGGAGACTGGCCTCCTCTCAGAGCTGGGATTCTGGATGATCCTTAACCCTTAGAACCCTCAGCTATATTTTGCTATTTTTCTGTCCGGCGGCGATCAAGTGGAGTTCTACGTGTTAACCTGGGTTTGTGTGCTTCGCTCTGATGCCGAAGATCTGTCGCATTTTTTTTTCAGGTTCCAGGAACTTCAGATGAAGAAAAAAAGACTGAAAACCGAGCTGAGAAAACCTCGACACCTGTGAAGCGCAAACGAGATGACGATGCAGGTGTGTTTACTTCTAATGTAGAGTGTTGTTAAAATATTTCTACAGGAATTTATCTGAAAAAAAGACTGAAGCTTTTTTCATTTTTTTTTGTCATAGAGGACAGTAAGAACTTTGTGACTGTTGATGAGGTGGGAGAGGAGGAGGAAGAGGAGGAAAAAGAAATGGCCACACCCAGGAGAAGAGGCCGAGCTAAGAGAGCCAGACGGACTCCTGGTAACACGTCTCTGTTTCTCATTACCAAAATCCCAAAACAGAAACCCTGAGCTGCATTGTTTACCAGAAGGAATCTCTCCAAAACACAGAAAAACAGATTCATGTTGGATTATTATTGTCTTTGAAAACAGTGAGAAAATCCACCAAAGGGAAAACCGTGAGTCCACAAGAAGACGAGGAAAAAGGACCTGCTCATGAACCGCCTTCCTCTTCACTGGACAAAGATCCGCCTGAAGTGGAGGTCCAGAAGACCGCAGAGGAAGGAGCAGAGACACAAAGTACTGTGAACCCTGTTCCTGTCAGACCAGAGCTGGAGCCGGAGAACAAAACAGTCAAAGAATCGGTGGAAGAAAAAGAAGAGGGGGAGGAGGAGGAAGAAAGGAGGAGGACTGAGATTAAAGGTGAGAGTCGTCCGACAGGTGGCAGCAGGTTTAGACCGCTGTGTCAGCTTTTCTACAGGACAAGCTAAGCATCCGCAAACAAGAAAGAAGTAGGTATGGGAATTGATAAGATTTCATTAATATTTTTATGCATTTCTAACTTAGTTAAAGGCATATTCTAAATTCCTAAAGACAGCGCGTGCGAGCGTCGTGTCAGTGTCTTTGCTTAGACGTGAGCAGAGGGGCAGAGCTGCAGTTAGCACTGATGCTCTGCACTGTTTTAATAATCAACGGATACACGTTACAGACATTTAAAGGATTTTATAAACTACCCCCAAAAGAGGACATATCTGGGTAAAAGAGGACATATGGTCACCCTATCATATGTACCTTCAATGCCGTGCTGAGATGGGGCAGCAGCGGCTGACGACTGGTGTTCAACAGGTGTTGTGCCGTAGAATGCACCCCTGACGGGAGCGCGGTGAAAACTACATACCAAGGTGAAATAATCGAAGTTTTCCTTACCATTGGGTGGATTCAAAAGCGTGTGCCTTTAATGATTTCATTCAGACTATTCAGTCGTCTTTCTCAGTAGATTTAAGCCACGCTTTAGCTCGTTTCTGCCTACTTTTCATATCATCCACCATGTTTTTTCCTCTGTCCTTGTTCCCGCTCACGTAGACTGGCACTCGTGAGACCATTTTCAAGGCACCCGGAAGAAAGGAATCGTTAAGGGAATCGTTAAGATAAAATGTAAATGATGTCGATGGATCGAACCATTTGGAACCGGTTCTTGGAAATCTCTGTGAGACGGACTTTTTTTATTGGTTTCTTCTCTTTCTTTTCTCTTAGCTTTGAGTAAACTGAGGAGAGAGCTCGATGGACCTGGAGCCAAACGATCTCGCTCTCAGTCTCCTTCTGTCCCCGCCGACTTCAGACTACCATCATTCAAACCCAACAACCCCCTCGGTGAGTCCTAGGCTGCGGTTATGTCCGGAGAGATGACGTTCTGGTGCTTTTCCCTTCTCTTAGACTCTCATGTCTGTTTTCCTCTTCAGGTCAGGAGTTTGTGGTCCCTAAAACGGGTTATTTCTGTAATCTCTGCTCTGTTTTCTACCACAACGAGAGCACGGCCAAGGAGACCCACTGCAGCAGCCAGAAACACTACGACAACCTGAAGGTGAGCACAAACAAAGAAAACATCAGTGTGCTGAAGTTTAACCTGAGACTAACAATGTTGTTTTCTTCTCTTTTTAGAAATATTACGAGAAGCTTCAACATGCATCAGCGAGAAGTTCACCCCAGAGCTCTGTTTCTGATGATGCTTAAGCAGCTGTATTTCCTCTCCTGAACATTTTGTCATGAAATAGTATTTAACTTCTTTCTCTTTTTAAAATGTGTCAATCATGACTTCTGGGGTCAGATCCTCTGTACACAGGTTTGAGCCAAACACTCTGTTCTGTGATAAAATATTTAAATAATGGGGGATTACATTTATTTAGGTCAAACCATCACAAAATGTATGAGTTTTAAAAGTAATTACACATTTACAAATTTAAAATGTTTTTTTGTGTGCTAAAGAATATTTTTGTATTGTACCTCTCCTTTTTTTGTCTCAGAAGGAGCAAGCTTGATTGTCATTTTATTATCTTAGTACTTATTTTTGACATTACTGTAAAAGGGTCCATTCAGTTGTGGTTTAATCTTCGTTCTGGTTTTTACAAACACCAATAAAAAAACCCGTTTAATTGTCATCTGTCGTTGGTACATTTATTCACTCTGTTTGATCAAACGGCGAAACGGCAATGGTCTCAGAACGGCCGAGCTTTTATTTTGAAGGAACTCGATGGCGTCACATCCGTTAGCGTTTCCGCATAACAGTCCGGGGGCCAACGTATTATTCGTGGGATGGTAGGGGAAGGTCCCGCCCTCATAACGTCCGGGGGAACTAAAACCTGTGCAGTGACAGACGAAGACAGGTAAGCAAAACAGACACCGAGGAAATGCGACGGAGCGCTTCACGGTTGCACGATACTCCTGAACCACGAAAGGTGTGAAAAAATACCGAAACATCGACTCAAAGATCCCGGTATCGTCCAGTTTTAGCCTCTTGTTCTGCCGTCAGTCACTTAGTGTGTTCAACCGTCGGTTTGTAGCTGGTTCATCCGTTAGATGGATTTACATTCACAAATGAAGTTGTTAGGGAATGGTTTCGAGTGTTTTTGAAGGTATTTCGACGTAAAGCTCGGTTAAAGTCAGCTTTAACGGTTCTAGTTTTAAGATGTTGCACTTTAAGATGTGCTTTGTTTTCCTCTTACTGCCAAACGTTTAGTTTAGGATCCACAGACAGAGAACTGTCTGTGAGTTAGAGTTTATATGTATTCACAATGAACAGCATTGACTTTGTTTCTTCATCTTAGGTCTGAACGAAGCTGGACTGCAACAATTCTAGACCACTGGACCTACATATGAACCAAGCCAGGAAGGAAGTTAGACATGTTGAAAGATCAGGGCACCGGTCCCTGGACCAGGATGCCCACTTTTCAGGTGCACTAAGAGAGGAGTTTGGCTCTTCAGACACACGGTTGGGTTCTCATCCGATGTCTTCGACCTACCAGGGACAAAGACACAACTTGGATGTCCAGGGTGGCAGCAGCTCCATGGACTGGTCATCCAACTACAACAGACCCACTGCTAGGGACTCTAAACCGTATTCCCGGTCTTCTTCAACCAGCTACGCAAGCCGTGATGAAGTTAGATTCAACCCCTCTGTTGAAGGACATCGTGATATGCAGTCCATCCCAGGGTTAGTTGATTATGACTGTCAGTCTTCACACCAACCTGCAGCTTCTGCAGAGACCAGCCAACCCAAGTACTCTCCTGAAACTGCTGCCGACATCCTTCTTCACTTTGGACTCGAAAAAGAGGACTTGAAACAACTCATTTCCTATTCTGAAGATCAAATTACTCCAGCTAACCTGCCGTTCATCTTGCGCCAAATACGGCTCCAGAAAAGTAAGAGGGCGGCAACTGGAGTCCAGTCGAACCCCAACCCAGCTCCAAGATTTGGAGGAGCAGAGATGCAACAGGAGAAAACTTCAACAGGTGTTTTCCAGTCAAGTAGAGTGATTGACTATGGACACACTGGCAAGTATACAGGGTCAGGGGCTGGTGATGAAACGGGAAGAAAAAGTAATGAAGACGTTGGAAGGATTGGTAGTACGTTGGTGATTGACGACACTGTAAGCAGACACAATCCAGTCTTGGGTTCTTCACAGAAGCAGGCGGGTACTTTTACAAGCCTCAGCTCCTCGTGTAGCTCAGCACTGAGTTCTGCTCCCTCTGCAAGTAATAATCAGACCAAACAACTGCTGACCCGACCAAACCCGACTTTCCAAAGTATCCTGGGCTCATTATCTCAGACAACGAAAAACGCAAACATCAGAGGGTTCGAATTTGAGCTAGAACACCAGTCAACTCTGAAAATCCAACCACCTCCCCCTCAGTCTAGTGGAATGAATCCCACCCACTCTGGTCCTGTGCTCAGTGACCACAAGGACCGTAGTAAAACCAAAGGTAAAGGCTCTGTGGTGGTTGAACATGTCACCAGGCAGCTGGGAAAACCGAAGGAGCAACTGCAGCAGGCGCAGACTCAACAGACCCAGGGGCAGCATCTGCAGCAGAAAGAGGAGAACCAGACTACGCAGAAGCAGGATACGCAGGAGAAACAGAAACAGCAGCCGGAGATGGTGTGGCCTCCAGCAGCCCCTGTCTCCAATCTTCCTCTGGTCCTTGGGAATCCTCACCGTAGTATGACTCCCCCTCAGCCAACCGTGGGATCAGTGACCCACAATCACTTGTCGATGTCGAATGTCAACCCACAACCAGCTGCAAAGTCGACGTCTTTCAAGACTCCACCGAAAGCAATGATAAACGACTATGCAGCTGCTCCACCGAAACAGTTTCCATTTTCCTGCTCTCTGTGTCACAGATTCTGTATTAATATGCAGGTGAGGGGAGGACTTTTCTCTCTCTTTTTTGTAATTTTTGGTGGGGCTGGGCGATAAACCGAAATTTGCTAATACTGAAATTTACAACAAAAACCGACCATATCGGTATACTCAGTGTTATCGAGGTGAACTGATCATTGTATTGTTATATTGATTTGAGGCCATATTGCCCAGCCTTATTAGGAACTTAAAAACCTGTTTTTAAGGCTCCTCTATAGAGACTCTTTTCATGTTGTTTGTTCTGGTAACTAGGACTGGATCGCTCACCAGAATAGCTTCAATCACTTCCAGGGCTGCAAAGAACTTCGCAAAAAGTCAGTATTTCACTTCAACTTCTGGATCTTGACTCTCAGATGACTAATGTCGAAAGAGTTCATGTTCATTTCAACTGATTTTTTACCTGACGGCATTTTGCGGATTAAACTGCGGTGTCTTCAACAGATACCCAGAGTGGGCTGACGAGTTTGACGGCAAGACCAGGTAAAGTTCTTCGGTTGGGCCAACTTTGTTATTGATCCTTCAGGTAATGTTTTAGTTTTGATCAACTGATCTGTTTGAAAATCCACCTCATCCTGAAGGTATGAGGGCCACACCTGGTCGAAGTCTCCCAGCCCCCATTGCGATCATGGCTCAGATGGTGAAAGAGAGAGACGACGTAGCCGATCACGATCGCCTTGTTGTTCCAAACACCATCGCAGGTCTGTTGGACAACAAATGTGCCATGAGCCTCTACATCTTGATTAAAATTGGGTATTTGCATAAAACAGTTTCGTCCTTTCTCCTACCAGATCTGGGTCTCCATCTCTATCTCGATCTCGCTCCCGTTCCCCGAAACATAGTCGGATTTCCTCACGCTGTCGGTCACGTTCAAGGAGTCGTGAGAGACGATCATCTACCCGAAGAAGGGACAGGAGAGGGTCGACGCCAAGGAGTAGCCGTGAGCGGCGATCACCACCGAGACGGAAACGTGAAAGGGCGTCGTCCACGGAGGAGTCATCCCCTGAACGAGAGAGACGAGGGAAGGCAGGCAGTGCAGAGAGACTGGCAAAGAAACTGCTGGAAACATCAGGTTCAAGAAAATGACAAATATTTGAAAAAGCCAATTCTTCCTGTTAGCTGGTTATGAAATAATACTCGTCTATTTCTCCTCCAAGGTGTCCAGTCACTGCCAGATCAGTTTGATCTCGAGACTGTGGTCAAGACTCTGGCTCCTGCTTTGGTCGCAGAGCTAGCTAAGATCAAATCCTCCTCCTTTTACTCTGACAAAGGAACCAAACCCTCATCTTCTCAGTCCTCTGCTGAAGGAAAGAGATCATCTCCAACCACCTCTTCTTCTTCTTCTGCTGCTGCAATGACAGACTCAGTAACAAGTCCCTCTAAGGAAAAGTCCGGCTCAGAGAAGACCAAGGTGAGCAGCTACACACGTCGCTCTATCCTGATGTTTTGTCCTACCTGATTGACGCTGATGTAGGTTTCTTGGTTTCAGCTTTTGGTCTTTTTAGAGAAATACCAGTTCGGTCTTAATTCTTCTTGTGTTTGGTCACACGTAGGCAGCTGGAGAAGAAGAAGAAGCTGAGAAACCGGGGAGCTCAAGGAACCACGATGAGAAGGGAACAGAAGTCACTAAGGTGATGAATGACTGCATACTGACGCCCAAACCTAAAGAGCTAGAACTGGGAATATCTTTTCAGAGTCAAGAGGCCGTACCAGCAGTTTCAGACAAACCCAACAAGAGTCAAACCAGTTCAGTAGAGACCTCTGTCAAAGCTTCAACAAGTATCCAGCAAAGCACCCCGTTAGGACCAGCATCCAAGGCGCCAGAACCTCCGACCGGGACAAAAGGTTCATATGTGGCAGCTGAGCGAGTTGGATCTATGACACAAATACAGCAAACAGCTCCTGCACCCATGTTCACTCCACGGACTTGCGGGGAGAAGATCAATTCGTTCTTTAATCCGCTCTCGATGGGTAAGACTAAAAGAGAAGAAGGTGGATCTGTTCACATTCTGGTCGAAATATCTGCATACCATCATTCTGCTCTCTTCTTCTTCTTTTACAGGATACGTCAAACTAGAACACTTCTTGAGGGTAGGTCCTCGGACTCGTCTATGTTCCCACAGATGTAGTATTTCAACCGTAGAGCTTGGTAATTCCTCATTTTTCCCCTCATTCTCTTTCTCCGTTTTTCCCCAAACTCTTCAGAATGACAAGACAAATTGGAGGACCTTGATCATATCTAATCTGCCACAGTATAAAAACGGCTGCTACACAGAGGAGAACATCGCCGAACTGTTTTCTCGGTTTGGGTTTTGCAAGACGGACGACAACATGTTTGTTTTTCCTTACGCTCGCTTCGTAAGCTTCGGTTTTCTCTGTCTGCGTTGGTTTTCTGCTCTGCGGGTTCTACCGTTCCTCTGATCTCTCCTTCTGTACGTCTCAGGCCCTCATTCAGTTGCCAGGGAGGGACAGTGTCCTCAGGGCAATCAAAGCGGTCCAGAGGGAGTTCTTCACTTTGAAAGGATCTCCGCTGGACGTCACTATTTCACTTGAGAAGGATATAACACCGGTAACCATGAACAGCTTTGAATGATTGTTAATCATATGTTTGTTTATAGGGGTGTCCTGATACAACTTTTTGACTTCCGATACGTTACCGATACTGTAGCCTTCAATACTGACCGATACCGATCTGATATTGGCAACGTCTTTCTCGGACTTAAACGAAAAATACTGCCACAAGGCCGACATCATTCCTACTCCTTGGTACTTTGTTAGTTCCGTTTGCTGTGCGCGAGTTATCTCGGAAGTCAGAAGTCCGAGCTGGAAATGACGTCACACCCGAGTTACCAGCCTTTCAGTTACCAAGTCGGAAATAACCAAAATCGGAGGCGGAAATAAGATGGCAAAAGTTATTTTAGCGCTTACCTTGTCCGAATATAAGCAAAGACTAGGCAAGCGCTAAAACAAATTATGTAGATGTAGCCATCTTGTTTCTGCCTCCGATTTTGCTTTTTTCAGACTTGGTAACTGAAATGCTGTGACGTAACGCAAACACAGCAAAAGTACACACTCAGTACGTTTACATGGCACTCGAGAAAACCAAATTATCGCCTTACTCTGATTAAGACCGCTCAACTGAAGTGCATGTAAACACCTTTGTCGGAGAACTCCGATTATGACACCCAGATAATGCGATTGGAATTCAAATTTTCTCTACCATGTAACCAGCGTAGTCGGAGTATGATCGGACAATGCATGTGCGCCACGCCCCCGTAACCCCGGAACAACAACACCAGAGAAGAAGGAAGTGTTCATCTCAATCTTCGATTCGGCAAAAAAACCGAATTATGAGCTTAGTCCGATTAAGCTGTGCATGTAAACGCACTGAGTGTTGTTGTGATCACATGGGCTCTACAGGCTGGATCCGGACGCTGCTAGATAGAAGTGTTGGAGCGGAGTCTGGAATGGACTGCTTGTATCGGAGTGCTTATATCGGAAATTGTAGAAGCAGGCTGATTTAATCCGATATTCGTTTTTTTTTGCTGATATCGGACCGATATTGTTATCAGACTGATATCCGATATCAATATCGTATCAGGACACCCCTTTTTTATGTTGAGTATTTTCCAAACTCCACACAGACTCGGTCTCTTTACTTTGACAGAAGTCTGTCGTGTTCAAACGTCTTTGTATTCTAACCCTGTTGACTCTGTTTCCGTCGTAGTTCAGGGTGTATCAAAGGATCATGAAGAAGATGAAGCGTGTAAGCCAAACTCAAACTTCTTCAGTTGTTTTTATTCTGATTTAAAGTTGTCGGTGAATCTCTCTGTGATGGCTCTATCTCCACTTATTTGGCTTATTTGGGCAAAAGCCCTTTCTACTGCAGAACGTGTGCCTCGTCAAGAATATCCCGCTGAAGGAGGTCAGGGACCTGAGATGGGCTTTGAAGGATTTCGGCCACTTTGCGAACTTCATGCCGCTCCTCAACAAGGTAGAAAAAGCTGCACTGGAGTGTCTCTGTGAGAAAAAGTCAGTCCTCTCTCGAGTCTACATGTGACTTTGTGTGCTGCAGGTTTTCATAGAATTCTTGGTCTATTACGACGCTAAAAGATTTGGACATTGGTACGATTCCCTGAAACCGGGGCGGGGCCGTGAAGTGCACCTGCTAAGCGGGTACAAGTACGAGACTCCAGAAACATGTGAGTCAGCTCTATCACATAAAAGCTCTATAGTGATGTCAGCTGGAATCTAGGTAATCATGAACACCGATGAGCGGATGCTCGTGGGACACACTCTCAGCCCAGACTGCAGGTCTCATCAGCTGACATTTCTAGGCTTGAATGATTTTAAAGTGAGATTTTATCAGGTACTGATATTTAATCTGATCTCCTGAAGATAATGCAGGGAGCACACGTATGGTCTACAGTGCAGACGGCCCCCATCTGATCCTGAAGCTCACGCTCGAGGACGGTCTTTGCTCGAACAAAATTTGTAAGAAAGACTCGGTTTCTCTTCATAATACAGCTTTAATTCTTTGTTTTCTCTTGATCAATGTGCTCTCTGTCTTTTTCAGGTATTCTCCCTGAACATACCGTCCTCTCACCTCAGGTGAGCCTTTTAAAAACTTAGACCTCAAGTTTTTTCACAGGATTAGACTCTAAAAGTGGATGTTGAAGATTGACAGTTTGTGTGCTGAATATGTCGCAGTTTGAAAAGTGTGTAAATGGTTGTTGTGCCTCCTCCTTTGTTTGTTTTCCAGTTCTTGCGAAGTGAGAAGAAGCTGCTGCTCATATCTGGGCTGCCCGCCTTTAAAGATGGTGCCTACACTGAGGCTGATGTTGTCAATCTGCTCATTCCTTTTGGGTTCCTTTTCCATCATGACAAGATCTACGTTGTCCCTCAGACGTGCACGGTAAGCAGCAGCAGACGCATTCATTAATCCTATTTTTATAATAATGACGTTCTGTTTCCTGGTTTTCTCTGCAGGCTTTTGTCCTCATGGAAACAACCCAAGAAGTACAACAACTTGTGAGAGCTTGCCAAGTGAATCCTCTTACTTTAAAGGGGTCTGAACTGACTGTGAATGTCGTGACCAGTGACATCAAGATGCCACCAGTAAGCATTTCCTCTCCCCTGATCTGAACAGATGTGCGTCAGTGAGCGATGATGATAAAACAGAGGGAAAAACTGTACTGCATCTGCCTTAGTGTGACCTTTGTCTTAAAATCTTTTACTTTGAAGGAGTCGGGTAGCTTCCTCTGACCGAGGAATCAGCGTTTTTACTGAAGAGCCTCTTCTTATGAAAGAGGATAAGGGCCACAAGGAGAGAAAAAATAATTACAGGAGGGAGATTTTTTACATTTCCATTTCAAGATTGAAGTCAAAATTTAAAACGAAAGTTAAAATGAAAAAAAATCCAAATTTCGAGATTAAAGTAAAAGTTTTGAGATTGTAGATGAGATTTTAAAAAGTTGAAATTAAAAAAAACATCAAAATTTCAAAATAAACTCGAAATTCTAAAAATGTCAAAATGAAAAAAAATGAAATTTGGAGATTAAAGTCGAAAGTTGAAAAAAGTCAAAACGAAAAAAATATTAATTTTGAGATAAGCCGAAATG
The DNA here is from genome assembly GCA_962446985.1 of Xyrichtys novacula. Classification (NCBI taxonomy): domain Eukaryota; kingdom Metazoa; phylum Chordata; class Actinopteri; order Labriformes; family Labridae; genus Xyrichtys; species Xyrichtys novacula. The sequence continues at coordinate 849,864 of OY660886.1, forward strand.
TGAAAAAAAGGCGAAATAGAAAAAAAAAATCACAGTTAAATTTTTCAGATTGTAGTCGAAATTTTAGAAAAATTGAAATGAAAAAAAAATTGAGATAAAAGTCGTAATTTGAAAAAAGACTAAATAAAAAAAAATCAATCAATCAAATTGAAATCACGAGATTAAAGTCAAAATTTTGCGATTGAAGTTGAAATTTAAACAAGTCAAAAAGGGAAATATAGAAATGTCAAGAAATAAGTAAATCGTAATTTCGAGATAAAAGTTGAAATTTTAAGTCTAAATGAAAAAAAAATCTAAATTTGGTGATTAAAATATAAATTCCGAGAAAAAAAATTGGAATGACGTGGATTTCGTGATTTTAATCTGAACATTTCAGCAGTATTCACGACATTTTGTAATCTAGAAATTTCAGTGTTTAATCTAAAAATTTTGACTTAATTCACATAATTTTTTTTCTCAAAATTATGACTCTAATCTCCTTCCTTTAATACTTTTTTTTCTCTTCATGTGGCCCTAACCCTCCTCCTTATCTCCTTCCTATGTTCAGTGTCTGAGTAAAGCAGTAATAGTTTTAGATGCATTAATCATAAAAGATGATTAACATTGATAATGATAACATAAACATGTGATTTTAGCTCTCACTGAAACAATTATGCAAAGAAAAAAAACAAAAAAGATCTGCATTTTTTAAAGTTAAATTAAAAATATTACATGTAGTTTAGAAAAAAGAGAAAACATGAGATTAAAAAAAAGTCCTCTTTGTTTGCGTTTAACTCGACCTCCTCCGTCTTTTTCAGATCAACTTTTATACATCACTGATGAAACTCATGTGTGGTGTAAGTACTACATTATTCACACAATACTACACACAAAAGTACACGTCAAGCCTGATTAAACCCTTCTATATTATAGTAGATTTTAGCTAATTACATTCAAATTAGCGGTTTGTGTGTCCACTTCCTGTTGTAGAGGGAGTACGAAAAGCAAGTCGGGGAAAGACTGATCTTCATCAGGAACGCTTCGCCGAGAGAGATTCGGGAGCTCACCGACACTTTCAAAGCGACACCAGTCCAAAACATTCTGCCTCTCCTCGACAAAGTAAGACGCATAATCAATAAAAACTGATCGATTTGATATGGTGGGAGATCCTGTGTGCGTGAACACTCCTGTGTGCTCGTGTTTGTGTTCATACAGGTGTTTATACAGTTCGACTCACCTCGAGAGGCTGATTGGTTCGGAGTTTGGCACAGTCTGCAGAGTCCAGTACCGGGTTACATCGTCCACAGACTGAAGATACCGGTCGGGAACAATACAGCGCCATGTAAGGAAAAAACCGAGACCGCCGTCTTTCACATCCCTTTAGACTTTCTTTTGGTTTGTCCTTACGATCTCTCACATATGAAGTTTGGATTGACCTTTTTTTTCTATTTTGGGCAGCTCCAAAATTTCCAAAACGCATCCCGCGCGGCTGTATGAGGGACATTGGAGGGGTAACTGTTACATCGTTACTTACTAAGGTTCCAGAGGGCGCCAGTCCACCGTTTTGGATCACGTTGAGAAACAGCCCCTTTGTGTTCCCGAGCCTTTCACCCTGCTTTGTCATCCCTCGTAAGAGGAAGAGATTTTGTGTTTCCTTGTTGTCTTTAACGCTTCGATTTGACCTTTTTAAACATCATTGAAAAGGATGATTGACATTGTTGCTTTTTCTTTTTATCTCCAAGCTCACCATAACATCAAAAACATGGCCGACATTCAGGTGAGACAGTTTCTAACAAATTGTTTTTTTCAGACTCTAGACTTCCTCTTTGACCCCTCTTTGATATCTTTATATGATTTACATGAATCACAAAAAAAAATAAATAAATTTAACAAAAAAAGAAAAAAAGGAAATAAATAAAAAATAAATAAATGAATAAAAATAAAGAATAAAGAAACAAATATAAAAAATAAAATAAAAAATACAATAATAAATAAATAAAAATAGAAATCAGTAAAGAAATAATAAAATAGAATAAAGAATCCATCAATAAAAAAAAAAAAAAAAAAAAAAATAGAAATAAATAAAAATAAAATAGAATAAAGAATAAAGAAATAAAAATAAAATAGAATAAAGAATAAAGAAATAAAAATAAAAAAATAAAATATAATAAAAAATAAATAAATCAAATAAAAAAGAAATTACATAAAAATTAAAAGAATATTTTATAAATAAGTAAATAAGAATAAAAAAGGGGCGGGTCTATCTTTCAAAGGATGAATTACAACGTGACGCTAGTTGAACTGGAGCAATGTCAGTCTTTTATACACTGAAATGAAGTAACTATGATGAAGCTGAAGGCATCCCTGGATTTAAAACAGTATTTTGCTGTATTTTTATGTTGTATTTTCAGGCGGTGCGGCATTACAAGCCCTCCACAATCATGTTGACCGGTTTGCCACAAGGAAAGTACAAACACGAGGATGTGGCGAGGCTGGTCTGGCCATATTTCAGAGAGCAGGATCGCAGCCTTCACTCCCTGTACTACAAAGTGACAGTCTTACCTCTGCAGAGGAGGGTGAGGAATGTCAAATATTGTCATCTGTAGTTTCCAAAAATGAAGCTGGATTTGAATGACTGTCCTTCTCTCTCTTCACCTCCAGGCCTTTGTGTTTTTTCCTGACTGGAATACATGCAGCTACTTCATCCAAGAACAGGTTTCCAAACCGCTTTTTATGGGGGACCATTTGATTAGAGTCCAGTGTATGTTGAAGCCTATGCATCCTGAATCCAGCGAGGTGAGGGAACAACTCCGTGTGTTTCTCTGTGTTGAAGTTTTTATCCTCAGTGTGAAGCATGTCGACCTTCCTTCGAACAAAATATGCTCTATAAACAAGGTCGTCCATGAATTCTTCTTCTCTTGTGCTGCTTCTGCAGGAGCTGTTGTACAAAGGCCTGATGAATCTGAGCAGTGCTGTGAGTCCTGAATCCGTGTCAAAGATCTTGTTCTTGGATTTCTGCTCCTCATCGTCAATCATCTGTTCACTCAGGGAGTTCCTGATCCGGACCCTCCGGTGAAGGGGCGGCTGCTGTGCGTGGAGGTCTCAGAGGTGTCTGTGCAGATCATCAGTACGGTTGTAGACACGGTGGCATCTGTAGCGCCTATTGTCAACTTCCTGCCTCTGGCCAACAGGGTAAATCCCGAAAACCTGCTTGAGTTTGATCATCAGGAGAACTGTTCCATCACAGAGACTCATTCTTGCTTTTCTAGAACTCCTCTCAGCAGACTCAAACTCAGCTCAGTTCTGTTTGTGAAGGTCTGACTTGGACTTGTTTCTCTACCTCAGATCTGCATCGAGATGGCCGAACCAGCTGGTGTCACCAAAGTCTTGGAAACCTTTAAGATACCATTACTCGACCCAGACACCATTGGAAAGATGAAAAAGTTTTCGTAAGTGAAAGTAAAGGGTTAAAGGGATATTCCGGCGGGAAATTAATTTAGGATCAAACACGCATAACACCGATTTAGACACCCCGTTAAGAGATGAATGTTGCCGACCGCTTGCTTCTCTAGTTATGCCAACTTTAGTAACGACTGCAGGATAGCAATACACAGCAGTCTGAGGAGCCATAAACAAACCTCAACCAAAACACCACTCTATAGCCACAAATAATGCTCAGAACAGCACCTAACTTCATCAACAGTACATATAGGGTCACAGACATAGTACTAGAGACTAAACATCTTTTTAACTTTGACTAATTTCTTTAGCAAAGAGACTAAACACAACTCACTTACTCTCTTCCAGCAGACGCTGGTTTGTAGCGAGACTTCAGGCCAGTCCATTACGGACTACAGTGGGGTTTCGCAGCTCAAGGAAGTACATTTATGATCATTTTTTTATCATTTCCTTGAAGTAATAATCATCATATTAATCATTTTTCACTGCAGACGCGGTAGTTCTTCTGTCTTAGCGTCTCGGTCTGATTGTATTTCCATGAAGAAATTATCATAAATGTTCTTCCTTGAGCTGTGAAACCCCGCTGTAGTGGACCCATCTGCGGTCTCTCTACAAACAAGCGGCTGCTGCAGTAGGTGAGTTGTGTTTAGTCTTTAGTCAAAGTTAAAAAGATGTTTGGTGTCTAGTACTATGTCTGTGACCCTATATGTCCTGTTGATGAAGTTAGGTGCTGTTCTGAGCATTATTTGTGGCTATAGAGTGGCGTTTTGGTTGAGGGCGTGGCTCTCTGTATTACTATCCTGCGGTCGTTAATAAAAGTTGGTATAACTAGAGAAGCAAGCGGTCGACAACATTCATCTCTTGACGGGGTGTCTAACTCGGTGTTACGGTGTGTTTGACCCTAAATTAATTTTATGACGGAATATCCCCTTAAAATAGTTTGTGTTGTTCTAACCTATCTCCATGAATTCCTCTGTGTTTGAATTGTCATGGAAACCAAACTGATCCGCTCTCATTTTCTCATCTTGTAGGAACAAAGTTCTGGGTTTTGAGAGGTGAGTCTATCGTAGGATTTGAACATATAAACACACCAACGTTTAGTTTTTACTTAACCTCAGAAGTAATTCTGCATTTCTCATCGATTGACGACCTCACTGTCGTTGATTTCAGCATGACGAGCCTGAGAAAGCGCCTACAAGACTCCGGTGAGGCGTCAGAGAAGTTTCAGCGCTTCAACGCCAGTGTTGAGATCAATCTTCCACCTTCAGCGAGTCAAACTTCAGATCGTCCCGCTGAGTTACCATCTACTCTGGAAACCGGCGACCGAACTGGATGGTGCGTTTTTGAACCGAGTGCTTTTGCCATTCAAGAGGATGTTCAGAGCGCAGTGACTGGGATGGTCATGGACTCTGTTGTCGGTTCCAGTTGTGATGAAAATGTTGTGAAGATGGATGTTGAAGAGAAACCGCCAACATCTTTGGTCTGTACAGTGGAGGCGGCCTCTGAAGTTGAGAGTGAAAACCAAGTTCCTACTTCTTCTGTACCTGATCCTCCGTCCTCAGAGGTCACGCCTGAAGAAGAGCCTGAAGGACTCCCTCAGATTGACACAGATACTCTACAGGCCCTCGCTGCTGAAGTCCACCAGCACAGAGACGCCATAGAGAGCAGATCTCCAAACAGATCTCCAAACACGCCAGACTTGTCCTCGGTTGAAATTTCCTCCCATCAGAAAGCACAACAGAGCAGCTCAAAGTCTCCAGCCGGGTCATCAGATCCGGAGTCCTCCTGTAGGACACGCTCATCTTCAGCCGCAGAAGAAGTGGACCAAGTCAAACCTGTTGAGGCGTCAGCAGAGACTCCTCCAGAAGAGCTCATGAAGGACACAAGAGACGATGAGAGTTCAGGGGTACAGTCTGCGAAATCTGATGACAAAGAGGAGGAGATCAGTGGTGCCGATCAAACACGTGGAGACCGAGACAACAGTTCTGAAAACCAGCAAACCGGGCCTGCAGGAACCCAGACTTTGCATGAGGAGAGCATGCAGACTTTGGGCAGTGCTGACAACCAACCAAACCCCCCGAAAATGGAAGGGGAAGTGTTGGAGGTGGAAGAGGAGGAGGAAAAAGATGTGGTTGAACCCAAAAGGAGAGGCAGAGCAAAGAGGACCAGATGGACTTGTGGTAACACTTCAACACATTCATGGTCTTCTTAGATCTTTAGATCATTTTTCTTTTGGTCCATCATCATGTTTCTACTTTTCAATTGTCTTTGAAAACAGTGAGAAAATCGACCAGAAGGAAAACTCATGAACCACCTTCCTCTTCACGTGAAGCCTCCTCTTCGCTGGACAAAGATCCGTCGAAAGTTGAGGTCCAGAAGACAGCAGAGGAAGGAGCAAAGAGACAAAGTAATGTAGAAGAGGAAGACAGGAGGAGGACTGAGATTAAAGGTGAGAGCCGTCCGACTCTAAGGTGTTAGCAGGATTAGACAGCTGGATTGAGTTTATGTTTCTTTTGTTTAGCTTTGATTGAACAGAGGAGAGAACTCGACGGACCTAGAGCGAAACGATCTCGCTCTCAGTCTCCTTCTGTCCCCGCTGACCACAGACTACCATCATTCAAACCCAACAACCCCCTCGGTGAGTCCTCCGGAGAGAAGACGTTCTGGTGCTTCTCCCTCCTCTTAAACTCTCACGTCTGTCTTCCTCTCTTCAGGTCAGGAGTTTGTGGTCCCCAAAATGGCTTATTTCTGTAACCTCTGCTCTGTTTTCTACCACAACGAGAACACGGCCAAGGAGACCCACTGCAGCAGCCAGAAACACTACGACAACCTGAAGGTGAGCACAAACAGAGAAAACATCAGTGTGCTGAAGTTTAACCTGAGACTAACAATGTAACTTTATTTATTTTTTTTAGAAATATTACAAGAAACTTCAACATACATCAGCAAGAAGTTCACTCGAGAGCTCCCAGGGCTCCGTTTCTGACTGATCCTCTGTACACAGGGGGGATGAACAACCTTTGCTCTGTAATGACTTGTTACTTTTGTGGCTCAAACTCAAAATTTTGATTAAAAAAAGTTACACATTGATTCAACATTTCAATACATGAGGCTGAAAAGTTCCTGTACCATCTCTTTACTTTCTTTTATTGTAAAGATCAATTTAAATTTTTGATGTTTCAGTTGTCGTCTGACATTTCTGTAAATAATTGTCCAGTAAATTGATAAGGTGGTCTCTGTTGTATCGTTTTCTTTGTTGTGTTTCTACAAGCATCAACCAAAAAACCCAGTAAGTATACAACTTACTGCCAGTCAGTGTGTGGTACCCGCCAGTCAGGGTACCACCCACCGCACTGAGGAGTGAAGCGTTGGGTGGGGGAGGAGTGAGTGTGTGCGTATGTGAATGTGTGTGAAGGTTCATGGATGCGTGTGTGCGTAGGCCCAGGAGGATTCCGTCCATCGCCACAATCTTGGTGCCGCAGGGTGTCAGCGCGAAAGCACAGCGGTTGCTGTGGTGATGACCTTGATTGAGTTCCAGATGAAGTCAACAATCCGCAGGTGTCTGTGAAGGAGGAGGTTGGGGAGGAAAGTTCAGCGCGTCAAATTTCTGAGATATCCTGGAGGAGTTGTGCCAGCATTGACCTTGGCCAAAACTGATACCGAGGGAGCCGACTGGTAGAGTCAGTTAGGGCGTGGGTTAGGGCGAGTAGCCACATTCCAATAGACTTCGGCTACTTTGGTTGTCCATCCTGGTCTCTATATTGATCCATTGTCTTGTGCAAAGTCGAAAGCCTCTCCAAGATGACATCTCCCTTCACTCAGGTTTTGGACACCCCTCAAAATGGTGCTAACCCCCATGTAGTCACCTATATAGGGATGAGAGATCAATTTTGGACACAGCCAGTCAGCTATATAGTGAAACCCAATATGGGGGTTAGGGGTTAGGGGTTGAGTAATTCATTTCGGACACAGCCAAAGTTTGGGCGCGCCCCTGCTTGGTTCTCTGAATTATAACGACTGTGCTTTTATTTTGAAGGCCGGATATCAGAGCGGAACGTCACTACCGCTTCTCCTAAACAACTTGTGTTTCCTTCTTGTCCCACAGTCCGAAGAGGAGTTTCTGCACAAGGTAGACGAAAGACACGCACTCAGAACGTAAGGTACGCAATGTAGACACTCTAATAGAGACACGGAGCGAAATATTTGCTACTTTTAAGAGCTGAGGTGTGTGTGTTTATCGGTGGGAAACCGTGTTTGTGGTTCTCGGTTGAAACTGAGGACGACCGTTAGCGTTCGCTAGCAGGGGCACGCGACACTAGTTTCACCGAGTTATCTGTCGCTGTCTTTGCTAACCGACAGCTCGGTAGAGGTTAATAATACACGACGTTTTAAATAAAGTTTAAACACGACAGTTAACGAAGTTTCTGACGTGTATCTCTACGATGTTAGGGTTAGCTGGAGTCAGGCCTGTGACTTAACATTACTCAGCTACACCCTTATCTATCTTCGGTATCCCCGGTTCTGTTAAACAGTATTTTACTCTCAGGCTAGTTTCTATCTAAGTCCTGAATTTAGGAAGAAATATGTGTGTTTGTGGTGGTATGACTCAGCTAGAATTTAATCTGTCTCCCCATATTTGAAGTCAAGATTTGTACATGTACTCTTAAGTTAAAAAAGTAAGGAGAAAAAAATGAAAATTGATCAAATAATGTGTATTTTATTGGTCGACATTAGTATTGTTATTTGAAATCAATTTGAGGTCTTTTGGTCACATGAAGCTGTGAAAGGAATGGTTAAAAATTTGCCTTTAAATTACATCCTTTAGAGGACAAATTAGGGAGCTAAGGAGGTGTGTCTTATTGTTAATCTTAGTACTATTATTTGAAATCAACTTTAGGTCAATTGGTCACATGACATGGAAGCTATTGAAGGAAAACAGCCTTTTTTAAGAAAAAAACATCAACAGCTAATTTATTGACAGTCTCTTATTCAACACCCAACGTTGACAGCGAGGGTGCCAAGTAGGGATGTGCCGATATACGATTTAATCGCGATATGCGATATTAGACGGCCGCGATGATGATATCGTAAGGTACTGTAATAATCGTTCCAAAATTATAAATTAAAGACGAGATGCAGCGTCACTCAGTAGAGGCGAGGGAAGCCGAGTACTTGCTAACCTAACCTGCTTGTAGTCTTACCCACGGTGTCAAAGCCTCGGTAGCAAAATGTACAAATAAACCGCCACAAATGTAGTCCCAAATCCCCAAAAACTCTCGAATTAAGTACATTAATGCCAGCCTAACAAAAACGGGAACATTAAAAAAGAAAATGAACAAATTTTACAACACAATGCGTGGCCACCCACAATGCATTGCGGCTACCCAAAGCACTGTCGGAGCGTGTCCACAATGCATCCCATCCGCTCATCAGCTTCTTAAAGTGGAGGAGATATGATCTGATATTTTAAAAAACACGAGCATTGGATCATGACAACATGTCAAATGGAGCAGCAAACTTTCGTTCTGTTTTTATGTGTCCCAAAAATGCACATATAGAGATGTACTTGGGTATATAAACTGTACAGTAAGCTGTCAAGGTATAGAGCATTATATTTTCGGGAAAGCAAATACTCAGAATCAGAGGGCTATTGTTTTCGGCTTATCTGAGTATTCTGAATGAAATCATTAAAGGCACACGCTCTTGAATCCACCTAGCGGTAAGAAAAACTTGGATTATTTCGCCTTATTATGTTCTTTCAACGGTGCTCCAGTCAGGGGTGCATTCAACGGTGCATTTAGATGGTTTAGACAGTAAGGATGAAAACGTGTGCGTAATGTGACCCACTTACCAACGATTCAGAAAGAGCCAGATCAGACCGGTGAGGAAACAACAGGGAAACACACACAGCCACATGTCACACAAAAATACAGAAAAACAACCTACAGCACCCAAAAGTCAGAAGCCACTATCGTGAGACAGGTGTTTGGAGCATCTGTTTATCCTTCTGTAAGGTACTTTAATGGATGAAGACGGGCTGGTATGCTTTTCTCCTGATTTGATTCTTCTACGATTTCTTGGATGCCGATTCGATTTAAATTGCGATTCCATGATATTGTCTATTCTCTCAATTTTTAGTCTACTTTTTTAACACCAGTGAAAAAGTTGAATGATTATGATTGTCTACTGACTACTCCTGGAACCATATTTCCCTAAAAAATACACATCACATGTAAGTCAGTTTTTAAGATTCATTCTTTTAGAACCAAAAAAAAAATCAATTTTAAAGATTGTAAATCAAAAAATGGCGATACTTATGTCAATCACCTTTTCAGTTAAAGTAGTTTTGGCTTTTTTATGCTCACAGAGGCACCTTGTCCTTGTGTTGCTGAAATTTCAAAAGAGGCTGGTTGGCAGCAGGTACTTAAAAGGGTCCCGTGGCGTTAGTATGCATTTTGAAAACTTTGTGTTCTAACAGGACAGAAAGGCACTAGGAGACGTCGTGAAGCGCTGTTCCTGTTCAGTTTAAATGCTTTTTTGTCATTAAGCCCAATGATTGGATCACAGTCCAAACTATTGTATCCATATTTTCTGTGTATCATTATCAGGCCATCACATTGTACATCATATAATCTTCAATCTGTGTATTCTCATGTTGTCATACTACCTTACCTCAAACCTAATAAACCCAAAGATGATTCTGGAAGTTCAGTCTTGCATCTAGTTTTTTCCTACTAGCATTCGACACCCCCTTTTTTTTTTTTTTTTTTTTTTTTTTTACAGGATCTTCTTTTGTGATGTAGTTCGGCATACTGGGAAGGAAACTGATGTAGGGAAAAAATCTTGATGTGCAATTTTCCATTTTCTGGTGTAAAAGTTGAAGTTATCCGCCAGAACAAAAAAAGTGTCAGTTCTGACTGTTGTCTGTTCGGATCATTGACTCTTTTTTTGTCTTTATTTGCTGCCTTTACCGTTTTTCATTTCTGTTTTGTAAGTTGAATCTATGGAATTAATGTATTTGTCCAACAGGAAATACAAGTCAAGACACCGGTCGACTAGATGGTGGATTACCCCGAGCAAACACCTGCTGTACAGTCCCATCCAGTAATCCCCTCCTTTGTTTTTCTGTTTTTTTTAAATTTTCCAGCTTTGCATTTCTATCGGAGCTCTGCCCGTTCCTCTACTCCTTGACCCCTTAGAGGTCAAGGGAGTTCAGGAAGCTTGCTCCTGATACGCCAGCAGACTGCTTCCTTGTGGTCAGCTCAGCCAGAAGCTCGTCTTGAACTGACACTTAAATGTCAACTCCCCTTGTTTTTGGTTGTAAAGCTGCAACCTTAAACAGCAACCCCTGACCCCTCTGCACCTGGCAGTTTTATGCCCCTTCTTGGACTGAAATGGACATCAGCATCTGAAGATCACAAGCACAATGTCCCATCCCCTGTATAACCCCTATGCCTCTGGGAAGCGTAATTCCACACAGGGGCAGTATGGACAGACTGAAAGAGATACCCAGAGGCCATCTTCTTTTCTTGGACATGGTTCAGTCTTTAGTTCCTCTGGAGCTCCCCTTGCAGTACCTGGGAACTCCGGGGGAAGAGACATGACTAGAGACATGGATGCAAAGAGTTCTATGGACATGCACATCAGCAAAGGCAGAAAACCAATGGACAGTGCCCCCTTTACCAGTGCTCAAAGGAATGAGTTTCGATCCTCTGGCGCCGGAATAGCTGCCTACCCTGTGACCTCAGCCTCTTCCTCTAGGTACACCAATAAGGCTGCCATTGAAAGTGGCGGTAACAACTTGAATTGGTTGACAAGCTGTCCAGGACCCTCACCTAGTTGCTCATCTTCTACTTTGTCAAACCTTGCTGGTGGTAATGGCGGAAGGGTTGATACCTCCAGTAAGGTACAGCATGATCTGCGGGCTATTCCAGGGTTAGGTGACTATGACTCTCCAGGATCAGGCAGATCCCATCCCTTCACAGAGCCCGGTCAACCCAAGTACACCTCAGAATCAGCTGTGAGCATCCTCCAACGCTTTGGACTTGAAAAAGAGGATTTGGAACATCTCATCTCTTATCCTGAAAACCAGATTACTCCTGCAAACCTGCCCTTCATCCTGCGTGAAATACGCCTGCAGAAAGACAAGAAGGCCGTGACTGGTGTCCAGTCAAACCTTTATGGTGAACACAGACCCACCGGCGCTGTCAGTGGAATGGACAGTTACGGGTTGAGCAGAGGGACAGATGTGCACATCCAAGAAACTTCAACCTCTGTTCTACAGCCGAGCAAAGTTATTGACTACGGACACACCGGGAAATATACCGCAGGGATCGGGGATGAGATTGGAAGGAAATCAGACAGAGACAACAGTGGTGGGAGTAAAACTGTGTTCATGACTGGAACTGCTGCTAACAGACAGAACTTAGAACCACTGCAGAAAAAAATCACAGATTCGAAAAGCAGTGCTTTGGGTTCTTCGCACGAGCAGAAAAGTCCTTTCACCAGTCTCAGCTCTCCATACAGTCCGGCACCGAGCTCTGTGGCTTCCACAAGCAGTGACCAGACTAAACAAATGACTAAACAGGCTTTCCAAAATATCCTGAGCTCTTTTCAGCTACCAAAGAAAGACACAGCCACCAGAGGTCTCATGTCTGAAGCCTCCAAACCAGAAACTCAAGCATCCTCGACTTCCTCCCATGGCATGCATCCCAGCGGACATGGCCTTGTCCTCATCGGCGACAGTGACCCCAGTAGAACAGAGGACGAACTGAGTAAAACTCGAAACAAAATGTCTGTAGTAATCGAACATATCATGAAGCATCGGGGGAAGCAGAAGGAGCAGATGCAGCAACAGATGCGGACGACAAAGCCGGTGCAGAAGCAGCCGGCGCAGCAGCAACAGTCAAAAGGACAGGCCAAGCAGTCCAAGAAAAAACTACCATCAAAGACCAGGAAAGGGTTGCCTCCAGATTTCGGGGGATCAGTTCCCCCGAGCAAGAAGAAGCCGCCTACGTCCAAAAAGCTGCCCAAAGATAAGGTGGACAAGGATCAGCCGACGCCGGAGATGTTGTATGACTATGCAGCTGCCCCACCGAGAATCTTTCCTCATACCTGTACTCTTTGTTACAAAGACTGTGCTAACATGCAGGTGAGTAGAAGACCGCCCCCTGTTATCTCTCCCTTTTTTTCTGGAAATAGTGGGTTTGATTATTTTCCTGAACAAATCTAAAGTGACTTGTTGTATCAGATGTTTGTGATTTTCATTTCCTCATAAAGCATGTGATTATTGACAGGAATTCTAAGTGAACTTTGATGGACTTTTAAAAATCATTCCTGTGATCAGGTGATGGTTACTGATAACTGCTGAGGGGGGAAATAAATACAAAATTAAAGATGTTTTGCAAATATTTGTTAGATTTCTAGTACGTTATTGATTAAGATGGAAGTATTTTATACTTGGTTTTTTTTTGGTTTTGTTTTAAAGATGTCAGCCTGAGCAGACTTATTGTGTATAGCTGACTGTCTCATTTATGCAGGGTTCCTATGCAAGAATGGAAAGTATGAAAAAGTATGGAAGTAATTTGATAAATTTCCAGGTCTTAAAAAGTATGGTAAATAAGAAATAAAGTTTGGAAAAATATTTAAGTTTCCGGACTATTACCACAGTAAAAAAAATGCTGTTGTCTAAAATACAAAAGTAGGTATTTTCAAGATGATTCTAAAAAGTAGGGTATGGAAATTCCAACTGTGTAGGAATCCTGTTTGTGTGATTAAATTGGATCTAGTTTTTATGATTTTAACTCTTTTTGTGAGCATGATATTTCTCTTTTGTACTAACTTAGAGCTGTATTCTTTGTTCCTTTTTTGTGCTACTTTTAGCAGTAGGTGTGACTTCTGTTTGAAAGCAGCCAGGCATTTGCTTTATTGTTTTACAACTTTAGGTGGTTTTGTAGTGGGCTACCTTCCCCCCTTTTTGGACATTACATCCTTTGGTCCACAGGATGAAGACACCCACTCCCAGTTTCCACATTTTACCACCGTATTTTGGCCAGTGCAGATTTTTTTTGGACTGAATCGACTAAGATGACCCCCCCAGTGAACTTTTGGACACTCTGATACCAAGTGTTGCAGAGGAACACGATGTTTCACTTCCTGAAACCCGATAAGAAGTTGTTGAATTTGTCAAACAACCCAAAGTTTAAGGTTGGACAATTCAAGGGTTTTGATATCCTTGATGATTTTCTCCAGATTGACTTTTTTTTGCCACAACTTCATGGATTACACTGACATTAGACTGGCTGTACTGAACTTCTTTCTCACCTGTGGGATTACATTTTTCTTTTTCCATGACTGTTGTCGACTGAAGATACAGAAGCGCTGGATTAAGAATATTTCTGCTTTTATGGACCACCAAGACGAGCTGCTTTTGAAGGGCTGACGGACAGAACTGGACTCTACAGCCAGCAGGAGCCATGAGTGCAAAGTTGAACGATTCAGCGGACCCTCTCAGGCTTTTGCGGCTGTTTTGTTGAATAAATAACATGATGTCAAAGTCAAACATGTGAAGGTAATGGAAATGTTGGTGGTTAAAGAGGCAAATCTTAATTCTGTGTTTTTGACTTTTCTGACTAACCAGGATTGGATCACCCACCAGAACAGCAGCCATCACCTGGAGAGCTGCACACGCCTCAAAAAACAGTCAGTCTCTGTTCTGCTGTTTTTATCTATGATAGATCTTCTTCATTTGATTCTGAGAACCCATGAAGTTGTTCGGGATCCTCTCGAGTCTGTTTTTCTGTTTGACATGTACTCTTTTTATTTCCCCACAGCTACCCAAAGTGGGACGGTGAGATTGTCTTTGGACCAAGGTACGTTTCTGGAGCCACGAAGACGTAGAAACTCTGTAAACTCGCTGCGAAGATCATCCCTTTACTCCCTCCCAGCTAAACCAGTGCTTTATGTCCAGCCCAGTTCAGTTTTGAAACCAGATAGAAAGCACTGCTGAGATGGAAAATGTTGATGAACTGAACGTTGGCCTTGCCTTCAGTGTCCTCCTTTTACATGTCTCTCAGGGTTGTTTGCTCTCTGTCCTCCTACCTGTTTTGACGAGCGTGCAGCTGCACATCTTATTAGTCTGCACATTCGGTTTCTCTCGTTTGCATGCTGCTCTCATAACCTCCATTTAGACATTTCACTCTCAGCCCAGTTCAGTTTTGAAACCAGATAGAAAGCACTGCTTAAAGATAAACACGGATTTTATGCAACTGACTCCAGATCCTTTATTATATCTGAAATAAAGAAAGTTGAGCATGTATAGCTTGGTAGCTTCACCTCCTGGTTGTTTTGCTTACTTTAGACCTGTCGGTAAAGAAGCCAAGCCCTCAACCTCGACCTCTGCGAAGAAAACTAAACGTACCAGAAGCCACTCCCAATCAAAATCACTCAGCCCAAAACGCCGGCGTGGCTTAGAGGGCAAACGGAGAAGCCGGTCACCATCTCCACAGAGCTCCAAATACAGTCGCAGGTGCGTGGAATGCTAGCATGTATAAATCGGACATCCCGTCACCAGCCTGTGGCGCTGCAGCACAGTTTATTAGATCTCACTGAAGGTCTCCGTACCGCTCTTCTAGGTATGACAGCCCAGCCAGCCCCTGCTACTCCTCACGTTCCCGTAGCTCCGAGAGGCGGCTTTCGCCATGGAGAGCTGCTGACATACGCTCGCCCTTCAGAAGGAGTAACGACTCAAGGTCCCCAACAAGGAGGGTCGTCGTCAACAGACGCTCGCCACCGAGGAGGAAGAGCAACGAGACGTGGTCGAGGGATGACGGGTCTCGGTCACCGCAGAGACGAGGCAGCCAGAGATGGTCGCCACCTCGGGGATTCGATGAGCGGAGGTCGCCGCAAAGAAGAGCTGATGATAGACATTCTCCGCCAAGGAGGGTCAGCGCGAGATGGTCGCCGTCAAGGAGGAGTGACCACAGCAGATCGCCACAGGCAAGGAGCCAGGAGAGACGGTCATCGAGAGAAGGCTCCTCCCCTCCGAAGATGGGGTTGAACAGCGCGGAGAGTCTGGCAAAGAAGCTGCTGGAAACATCAGGTAAGAGGAATTTCACATCCAACCTCACGTTCAAAGATTTGATCAAACATTCATTTCATTTTTTTCCCACCAGCTGTTCAGTCGCTTTCAAACCAGTCTGACCTGGCCGCCGTGGTTAAAACTTTGGCTCCTGCCTTATTGGCTGAGCTCGCCAAGATGACCTCCTCCTCCTCGACTCCATCCTCCTCTGCAGCAAAGACAAAACTCTCAAAAACAGTTTCCTCCAAAGTGAAAAGCTCCTCGAGGACGGTGAGTTTTTCTTGGTGGACGTCTGCGTGTTTATCCGTCTGAGCTTCAAACACTGACGCCTTTTCTTCTTCAAACCCAGGTGGAGCTCAAAAACATCGACGCACGTCTTCCTGACAACGATTTATCTTCTCTTTTGGGACAGTTTGGAAAAACAAAGTCGATTAAAATTAATCGCTCCACAAAACGGGTGAGTGAAGAAACATTGAAGCAGAGCCGTTATGTTAACTGTTACTTTTGTCCCGTCATGTTTCTCTTCGATTCAAGCGATGGACAGATGTGTGTTTTTGTGTGTGAACATGTAGGCGATAGTGCAGTATGAAAGACTCGAAGCTGCAGAGAACCTGAGGTACGCAGGGTCCTTCACGATCAAAGGAATACAAGTCGTCGTGGCGAGAGGAAAGGTACTTAGAGCGGATTTTCCTTCCTTTTCAACATCCATCTGCTGAAGTTTGGTTACTTTGTTCAAAGTCAGTTTAATGTCATTTAAAAGAAAAACCTCTCTGTTTACAGATCGCCGCCACCAAGTCCACTCAAAGGTAAGATATCACTGTGGGTGTGTTTGATTTCAAAGTCCTGTATAGTTCCTCAGTGACGACCCGTTTTTAAACATTCATTCTTTGTTCGCAGAAAATCTTCCAAATCCAGCGCCTCCGCACCCCAGACCGCCAGACTCACAAGGACTACTACTTCCACTAAAAAGCCGCTTCTTCCAACGCCAAAATGTCCTCCACCAACGCCTCAGCCCTCTGGAGTTATCAGAAAGACAACGAGCAAGATTCTCAGTGGGAAAACTGCGGCTAAAGTCCTCGTATCAAAGGCCAAAAATGTCTCCACCAAGAAGGTTAGAAAAATCAGAACTTTGAGGGAGATGCCTCTCAAAGGAGCGGCGAAGACCGACCCGGTCACACAAAACACAACCTCAGGACTCGAGGACATGTCTCAGCAGGGAGATCAGGGCACTGAACAAAAAACCCCGCCTGAAGAAAGTGACTCCACTTCTGCTGCTGACACCGTCAAAGTTACCGAGATACTAAAAGGGACGCCCATGGAAGAAAAGATTTCGTCTTCTGAAACTGAAACCGTCCAAACTGTGCAGGAACCTGAAGCTGCAGAAGAAGCTGTGACACCTTCTATATCTGCAGCCTCCGAGAATCAGGCCGGAGCTGGTGACTCTGAAGATAAACCTGACAAATCCGGGGTCGGACAAAGTGGAACCGCAGACGCTGAGAAGGACACAAGTGACACCGCTACAGAAGCAGGAAAAGAACCATCGACTGAAGCAGAAACTACCCCGACCACACAGAAACCCAAAGAGGAGCCTAAGCCTCCTGGATCAGGACCTGAACCAAGTGAAACCTTTAAAGAAACACCTCAGAAATCTGCAAATGTAGGAAAGGAATCACGAGCGGAAAGTTTGAAGCTCAGTCAGTCTGAGAGTAAAGCTCCAGGATCTCCAGAGGTGCAGGCCGACACGGCTGAGGTAGGTGAAAACCAAGGAACAGGTTTTAGAGCCGCAGGACTGAACGTGGTCTGGGTCTGATCTGTTCTTCTCTCTCTCTTTTTTTCTCAGTCGGGGAAAGCTTCACCTCCAACCGTGGTCAAACTCCACGGGATTTGTAGTTCTCTGTCCCACAGTGATATCCTCTCTGCAGTGGAGAACTTCGGAAAAACCAAGTCTGTGGTTCTGTTTAGGGCAAGATTGGAGGTACGTTAAGTGAGAATGTCAAATCCATCTATGTATTTCAGTCATGAGTGAAAAATCCCAGACGTCTCTCTCTCTCTCTCGTCAAAGGCGATCGTGATTTTTGAGAAAGCGGAGGGCGCTCAGAAACTGAGGAGTGTGAAGAGCCTCAACGTGAACGGGGTTCCAGTCGCTGTCGTTGGCGAAAAGGTAACGAGATCCTTCCTTTAAAATTCACTCACAAGAATCCAGTCAATTTTATCTAAATCTTTATTCGTCCGTCCACAGGAGTCGGTGTGCAAGGAGCGAAAGACCCCCCCTGTGAGGTGAGATATGAGTCAATTACCCCCAATTTCCACCGCATCCGGAACGGCCACGAAAAGGTTGTATCCGCCGATCGTAGCTGATCGGAACCATTCAAGTTAACGTGTCAATCTCCACAGACTTCTTTCCGTTCCTCTGCAGATAGTCGAGTTCCGCACCTGATAGCAAGAGTTCTATTTTTTCCTGGAGCATGTCAAATAAATTCAGGCAGATCATTTTTCACACCATGCAAACGGGCGGAGACGAACATGTGAAAGGTTTTTAGACGTCATTTCACCCCGATGACACCATGGATGAGGAGATGCTGATTCTAGAAGTCTAGAAGTAGATTTCCTCCTCTGGAAGGACACAATCTACTGCTTATATGGTTAGCCTCTGTGGCTAAAGACAACTTGTGAATCTGCGTGTTCTTGCAATTCCAACTGTCCGTGATCTGCCACGAAATTCGCCTCACAAACGGATCTGGTAGGAATTGGCGGATGGCAATAATCGCCGCCATTCCGGATGCGGTGGAAATCCTGGGTTAGATCTCGAATGAGGCTGATAGATTGTGGAGGTTTTTTAGCCTGGCTGGGCCATCCTGTTGTGTGAATCGCAGGAATCGTTTATATCCAACTATTTCTGCCGACTTTGTAAAGTCAACTGCAGAATTAACAACGTTCTGAATGAACGGTGCTTTGGAAAGTCCCGCAGCATGTGTTTGACGTCACCATCTACACATGGACCAATCAGGGGCTGTCTTTCCCTGTTGTCCGGGTAACAGTGGAAACACAGTCACTGATTGGCCCGGTTATTTTCTGATCGGGAATACACGCCCCCAATGGGCCGAAGTCCAGACTGTTGTGGGAAGGAACGGCAAGTGATTCATGCAACAGGATGGCCCAGCCAGGCTAGAGGTTTTTATCCTTCTGTTCGGTTTCATGTCTTTAGGAAACGATCTTTTTTTGTTTTGTTTTCTTTTACAGACAGTCCACCTCTGAATCCACCACACCCAAAAGAATAACTACCACTGAAGAAAAAGCCTTTACTCCAGAAGTGAAGAAGACGGTGAAAACAGAAGCGCTGGCTGTGGAGGGACTTGTGAAAGAGCAGGTCACCCCCACAGAGTCCAAGTCTTCTGAAAGTCTGCCTGTTTCCGGTGACTCCAAACAAACACTTACACCTGAGAAGTCTAAAATCGCTACTGAGGAATCTGTGGTCCAGCTGAGAGACAAAGATAAAACTACAGAGCAAGTAAAAGGCGTAAAGATAAAAACAGAAACAGTTTCAGCCTCTGCAGGAGAAAGTGTAGCTGGAGAAAATATTGGCGGAACGACTGCAAAAGAGGCAAGTGAGCCGACTAGAACAACATCTGCTCCGAATAATCAGCCTGATGTAGGAAAATCTGAAGCCGTAGGACAGGGAGAAAACAAAAACCTTATCAAAGCTGAGGACGCAAGTGAACCGATGGAGCTCAAAGTACAAGGAATTACAGCAGAAAAGCCTGAGGACAAAGAGAGAGACAAGAGTGCAGAGGACAAACCCGGCCAGAGTCCACCTCCGACAGGTTCAGATGAGACCCAGGTGACAGAAACCTCCGACAAAGATGGACCGGCATCAACGGCACACGGACCAGAGACCAAGACGGAAACGGCTGAAGGGCAACAGCAGGAAGGAGGAGGCACAAATGAAGCTGCTGTGGAGGAGGCGGTTCCAGGGGGAGGGGCTAAGACGATCACAACAGGAAAAGGTATTTCTTAGACCTGATTGGATACAAGTTTCTGTCCTGTCTCCTGTCCTTTGCGTTTAACGATATTACTTTTTTAAGATAGCTCCATTTATCTGATTTATTGGATCTCTTTAAGGTCCCTCGGCTGCTGTGACGACACAGATCCCATCACCGTCAACCAAAGAGGTCTCCAAAGCTAAAGCCGGCAGCCAGGCCTCAGCTGTGTCACCTGAGACCCCCTCGTCCTCCGCTAAGCCAGCAGCTGCAGCAGCGAGCGGGCAGAAACCGACGACATCCGAACAGCCGTCCGCTGCCGTCGTTTGCCCGACCATCGGGGAGATGCTGAAGACGACTTTGGATCCTCAGAATATCTGTAAGAAACTCAAAAAGGTTAAGAAAAAAGACTTTCTCTCCCTCTCAGTGATTTACAGCTTTGTCGTTTTCTGCTGCCTTCACAGTTTGCTGGTCACCCCCCGAAGTCTTACCACAGGTAGGTGTCTGAAATCACTCGACTCAGAAAAGTGTCGTAGAAACTCAGGACCAGAAAAAGGCAAGAAACCATACTGTGGAAATCACCACATAAGCTCAAATCAGCTGTCCAAAACCACGCCAACAAACTTAGGTTAAAGGGATATTCCGGTGTAAAATTAATTTAGGGTCAAACACACCAGAAATGAATGTTGCCGACTGCTTGCTTTTCCATTTATATCGACTTTAGTAACGACCGCACGATAGCAATACACAGCGGTCTGAGGAGCCATAATATGATACCCTGATATCAGGATGTGGTAGGAAGGGTCTTGAGTTTTGGGTCTAGGTCTCACTTTCTCCTCTAAAATGCTTTTCTGTCTCCGTTTATTTCAGCGTTATCCTCAGTATCACAGAAGTGTTTTCATCAGCGGACTGCCGCTCTATCACGACGGCTTCTACACGGAGGAGGACATCGTCAACCTTCTCGTTCCGTTCGGGTTCCGGAGTCAAGACAACAAAATCTTCGTCATTCCTCAGACTGGAATGGTAGGTGCCGCATCACGAGTCTTTCCTCGTTTTTGTCCAATATTTAGTTTTTAAAAGGTCGCTCCCGTGTCTCGTTTCCTTTCAGGCCTTCGCCACGATGCCGTCCAGGGACACTGTGATGCACTTGATGACCGTGTCTGTAACGAACGGCATTTACTTCAGAGGGATCAGACTCCTGATCGAAGTGATGCACAGCCAGGTTCAAATGTTGCCGGTGAGCAAGTGACCCAAGAGTTCAACCTGCTTTTGACGAGTTTGACAAACAAGCGGACATTCTTCATAAATAACGCTCTACATCCCTGTTAGCCATGTTTGTCTTGTAACGCCGATGTTCTCTCTTTTTTGTTGATTTAGCTCAAGTTTTACATGTTTATGAAGAGGCTGCTGATGTGTGTAAGTAATCCACGCTCACCTCCGTCCTCTCAAAGCTCAAGTGTCTCATCAGCTTCGTTGTCTTAACCCCATGGGTGGGTGTCTGTCTCCTTCTGTTCTTCTAGTCCGTCCACGATGAGGGGAAGAGAACCGTCATGATCAGGAACATTTCACAACCAGACATCAGGAAGCTCCGCGAAGCCCTGACAGAGTTTGCCCCGATCACAAACTTCTTGCCCCTCCTCAACAAGGTACGAACACGCAACTGTTAAAGATCGAACAGCCTCCTGACACTCTGATTCCTCACCTTCATTTGTTTTGTTTTTTTTACAGGTTTTCGTTGAATTTAAATCTGTTGAAGATGCCGGACGGTTTGAAAAGTGGTACAATCAAGCGTGTCCGCCTCCTCTTTCCAACGTCTGGAGGAAGAGACAGGTCATCATGTTGGCACCAGCAGGTAAGACTGAAAAGAGAATGAACAAACCCATGAGCTTTAAAGGTTTGAGTTGAAGAAGTTGTGTTCATCCAAATTTCCTCTCATCTCCTGAAGGACCTGTGACGGTGAAGAAGGCCCCCCAAAAGGCTCAAAGTGTCCCACCTGTGCCTAAAGGAAAAAAGGTCTTGGTGTATAAGTCAGGAGAGATCGTGTTCCCACAGAAACCTAAAGCTGAAGGAAGAAAGCTTGTCGGGTCGAAAGCTGAAAGTAATGAGAAGATTGAGGAAACAGCAGGAGAGGATCCAAGTGTACCGTCAACATCTACAGAGTCAGGAGAACCCGATAAATCTGAGGGTGCAGGTGAGCCCATGGAGCACGAGGAACAAGGAGTAGAAGGAAAAGCTGAAGCACCCAAATCGGACGAAACTGCAAGTTCGGGCGCTGTTCCAGAAAGTTCTTCAGACAAACCCAAGGAAAAGCAAGACCCAGGAGCAGAAGCCAAACCAGCTCCGAAAGGTTCGTCTGAGACTTAACCGGGGTAGTTTGTAGATCTCCAAATCCTGATCTTCGCCTTAACTTCACTAGATCTTCTGGATTTCCTTTGATTACAGGGACCGCTACGACGACGACCAAAGACGCCTCTAAAACTGCGAGCGGTGGCTCAGCCGTGTCGGTGGAGGCGCCCTCATCTTCTTCCAAACCAGCAGCAGCGGCGAGTAAGCAGAAGAAAGACTCATCGTCGTCGTCTGCTGTCCGTCCACCGACCCCCGGGGAGATGTTGGAGAAGCGCTTGTTCGCACACAAAATCTGTACGAACTTTAAAGAAAGATCGATTCTCTTTATTTGAACGCGATTTCACCGAGTTTTCCAAGTTCACAGCAGGATTCTCTTTTGTCTCCTCCACAGATTGTCACGCTTTATCCACCCTCTCTCCGCTGGTAGGTTTCTTTATCTCACATCACCAGACGGGCTGTCTACAGACTTCTTGATCTGATCGTGTCTCTTCCTTTTAGGGTAATGACAGACAGCTGCTGCTAACCGGACTGCCGAAGTTTCACGACGGTCTCTACACAGAGGACGACGTCGCCGATCTGCTGGTCCCGTTTGGGTTTCAAGATAAAGAAGATAAACTCTTTGTCGTTCCTCAGTCACGCATGGTAGGCGTCGAATCCTCGTGTTCGAGGAGTTTTATCATCAAAGATTTCATTACAGCTCAGTAGGGATGGGAATTGTCAAGAATTTAGCAGTTCAGATTCCATTATTGATACTGCTTATCGATACGATTCTCTTATCGATTCTCATTGACTGAGGAATAAGATAAGACAAATGGGTTTGTTTGGGTTAACTCTTTTAGACATATCCATGCATTAATAATGTCATTTTACTTGTCCCTGGCTCGATTAAAGGGGCTGCGCCAAAGGAGCGCGAGACCTACCGGCAAGCATGACTCTGGCAGTCATCGTCATCTAAGTGTAATTTAAGGAGATGGAGAGTATTTGTATAGTGAAGAGGGGTTAAGTTAACGTGGCGCTAACATCTACACAACAGACAGGCCCTGAAGGAGTTAAAACGTTACCTTGATGATGCCCAGACGTTAGCTCCGCTCCTGCTTTTGTCTGTACCAGTCTCGCCTTTGCTAAGTAGCGTATCAAAAACGTTACACTTCCGCGGATCAATCGCATGGTGGGTGGACAAATGTTTCCACATATCGGAGGTATTTCTCCCCCCTTGACGAAATTAAAGTTTTGCAAGTGTTGCAAGTAGCCCCGGTATCGTCTTTTCACGTGAAATACAAACTCTGGAGTGCCTTTGCCACGACGCCACACTGGAAAGTTCCGAAAAAACACTTCTCGCGTAGAGACGTAAGAGGAACCGATAAGCAGAACCATTTAGGGGGCAGACAAATAATTCCTAGGAATGGAATCACCGGGAACTGGAACCGGAACCGGAACCGGCTATCGATTCTCACCCCGACTCTTAACAGGTGTGGTTTCTTCTCAGGCCTACGCCGTGATGCCCTCCATGAAAAGCGTGTTGAAAGTGCTGCGAGAGTCGGAACGGAACGGCATCTTCCTCAAAGAGAAGAAACTCTCCGTTAGAGTGGTCAGCCTTCATTATCCGATGAAAGCGGTGAGTACCTGGGAAAACAGATTCAAAGTTCTGAATCGGTGGAACAATCATCTTTAACACGGCTGCTCTGTTGTTTCTGTTTAGCTGCAATTCTACACCTTTGTGAAAAGGCTGTTGAAGTGTGTAAGTAACGGACACACCCACACATTTACACGAGTTTAGATGGTCTTCAGAAATATATATATGACTTGTTAATGTTCTGTTCTGGGTCCAGTCTGTGAACCGGGAAGCAGAGAGAACCGTCCTGATCAGGAACATCTCCCAGACTGAGATGAAGGAGCTCCGTGAGGCTCTCCAAGATTACGCTCCGTTCAATAACTTCATGCCGCTCCTCAACAAGGTACAAACCGACCTGTTGAAGAGATCCGCCTCCAGGAGAACCTGATTCCAGTCTAACCTGTCGCCTCTTTGTGTGTGCTCCAGCTTTATATAGAGTTCAACACTTACGGAGATGCTCTCCGCTTTAAAGATTGGTACAGCCGCCGAAGCCACGCCCCAGGCCATGAGGTCAACATGCTGAAAAAGTCGGGTTAGTCTTGTCGTCGTTACTTTGACCACTTGTGCCGCTGAGATTGACGAGAAGGAGGTGATGTTCATCTCGCTTAAATCTGACTCTCTTCAGGTCCTGCAGCTGCAGACAAAGAACCAGTCCAGGACAAAGATCGGTACTTCGGGGAGACAATTGAAAACGTCCTGACGAAGAAACAAATCGGTGAGAACTCTTGAGTAATAAACTCTTTATCGTCTGTTTTTTTCTTCTCTTCCTCGCAATAAAAGGTCTTGTCTTACTTGTACTCCACAGACACCGTCAAAAGTGAAACTGCAAACACACCAAAAGTAGGTTTCTGTTTTAAATCTGTTTTTTTATGCGATCGTACATTTTGGTGCTGCAGCAAACATAGGAAAAAAGTAGAGTTTGGAGTTAAACTTCAAAGCAGAGCTCCATCGTACCCTCGTACCACCCAGACTTTAAAGACTAGATGCTGTTTACGACTCTGTTGTCCCTCATCAGATGCTCATCACTTGGCTGTTCGAGGATTGCTGCTGCGCCGAGGACGACATCACCGAACTGCTCACGCCGTTCGGGTATCAACACAAAGACCACAACATCTATATTTTCCCTCAGGGTTGCTTGGTACGACGAGTTCAAACACCTTTTTTCCGAAACTTGATGGTAGTTTTTCCCCAGACTGATCTCACAATGACGATGCTTCTGTCCGCTCAGGCCTTCGTCCAGATGCCGACGTCGAGGCACGTGTTTGACGTGCTGAGAGCTTCCAAACGAGAGCCCATCAAACTGAACGGCTGTGAGCTTACTTTCCACGCCGTAAACGACGAGATTTCGCTGAGACCGGTGAGCACAAGTCATCAAAAACAAACGATGATGATAAATAAATTTCCGAAGTGAAAGTCTCTTTATTTATTAACGCCGACATTCTTGTTGTTCCCGCTTTAGTTCTGGTTTTATAAGTTCATGATGGATCTGGGAAACTATGTAAGTAAAACAAACACACTTGACTCTTTGCTTCATCTGCTTAACGGCTAAATTTGGACGCTCACTTCCTGTCCCTTCATTCAGCCTGTCACAGAGGACAGAGACAGCATCATCTTCATCAGGAACATCTCACCCGCTGAGATCCAGGAACTCAGGGACGTTTTGAAGAAGCTCAACTCTGTTAGGAACTTCTGGCCCCTTCTCAACAAGGTAGAAATTCATGTTAAAATCACCTGAAAGAAAAACCCCTGTTTGTACCTGCTGCTCAGGTCTTTGTACGCATGTTTTTACAGGTCTTCATAGAGTTCCAGACGCCCTGCGATGCTGATTGGCTCGGAGTTTGGTACAGTCTTCTGAAAAATCCCCCCAACCACAGAATCCAGAGGCTGAAGATACCACACAGCGGACACAGCTCTTCTCCCGGTGAGCTCAGTTAAATCGCAGTAGGGCTGGGCAATACAGCCTCAAATCAATGTCACAATATATTGATCACTTCACCTCGATAACGATAAACGGACGATAACTACTCCACAATTTGCACACCCCCTCCCACATTAACTTCGTCTACTTCAGCCGCTCCAACTTTTGAACCGTCCTCCATCTCCTCACCTGTCTTTCCCTCTTTGTTACGGACTGGACGCTAACACCAAAGAGGTCCAGGCGACACCCTGCAGTGGTCCTCACAGACCTTGACTATGCGGATGACAGAAGTCTGCTCTCCGACAACGTGGAACAAGCACAAGAACTACTGAACAGGGTAGAGCTAGAGTGCGCCAAGGTTGGTCTTAGGCTAAATGCCAAGAAAACTACAACGTTCCACCAGAACATCAACCTCTGACTACAGCAGGAGGCGCTGTGCTGAAAGAAGTCGAGGACTTCAAATACTTGGGCTCATGGATCAACTCAACTGAACAAGATCTAAAAGTGAGGAAGGCACTTGAATGGAGAATCCTGAACGGCATGACCGGTGAATGGAACTCCAACCTCCCACGCCAAATCAAACTCAGCTTCTTCTACGCGACAGTAGAGTCCGTTCTCCTCTATGGCGGTGAATGCTAGACCCTGAAGCCAACCCTGGAGAAATTCCTAAATGGGTGCTACACCAGGATGTGCTTAATGTCAGCAAGAACGCACATGTGACCAAAAGAACACTGTACGAGGGACACTGCCAAAGGCATCGGGAACCGCCAGCCAGCAAATTGGTGCTGTGGGAACCAACGCATGGGCATCGGTCAAGAGGACGTCCTACACTAACATATGTGGACACACTCAAGAAGGATGCTGGAGCTCAGAGTACCAACAGAGGTGTGTGGAGAATCGGGACGACTGGAAGCGACGATGGAAGGCTCGTCTGAGGACGACCTAGAGAGACGTTGGTTATTGTCGCCCAGTCCTATAAGAGATGACGGAGCTCAGGGGCTCCCAGAAAAGACAATCACGAATTCTATTGCCCCAAAACGTTGATATTTCTGTGGTTCATCCTTACGCCGATGACACAATATTTTGCCGGTTTATATCCTTAGAAAAAGTCCACCTCTTTTGTACTTACATACCGATTTTAACCAGAGCCTCACCAGTCTCAAACTAAAGTTGAACCTCTGGAAAACAAACACACAACATTTACGAGCTTAATACTCAAACCGCTCTCGATTTCTGTTCTTTGTTTTCGTAGCGCCCAAACTTCCAGAGGACTCTCAGCTGGACTGCAAAGATCTGATCGAAGGGGCGACCCTCCCGTCTGTAAAGACCGGCGTTCCTCAGGGCAGCGCGTCGCCGTTTTGGATCAGCTTGAGGAACAATCCCTTCGTGTTTCCCTCCATTTCTCCGTGGTTCATCATCCCAGGTTTGTGAGTCTTTTTTTCAGCGTTGAGCGAAGATATCCAGTGAGGGGACTAACGTTTGCTTTTTCTTCCCAGAGTACCTGACTGTGAAGCGCTTGAATGACATCGAGGTAAGTTTGACTTCTTCAAATTCCAAGCTCAGAGGGATGAGAAGTATTTCGGGTTTTAGTCCCACCATGCAGTCGTAAACTTCAGGGCTCTGATTCTGTCCGTCTAGAGGGCCAGTCGCAGAGGTTCGATGTGTCCCACCGTCATGTTGACCGGTTTACCAGAGGGAGAATACAAGCATGAGGATGTGGCGAGGCTGGTCTGGCCGTTTTTCCCCAAACAGGATCTTCGCTCCTTGTACTACAATGTGACGGTCTTACCGCTGCAGAGGAGGGTAATGATCCTCCAGCTGAAGGCGATTAATCATGATAACCGTTTTTATTTCTTTACATTTTTAAACGTCATTGCTCTTCCCGTCTTCTCCTCCAGGCCTTTGTGTTCTTCGCTGATTGGATGACCTGCTTCGATTTTGTCAAAGCTCACATCACTAAGCGGACTTCTCTCAAAAAGCGCGCAATCAGTGTCCACCTGGTCTTGCAAAACATGCATCCTGAATTCAGTGAGGTATGGACTCAAAGTTTGGGTCATTCTGGGGTAAAAACCCAAAAAAATGCAGATCCTTCACCGTGTGTCTGACTCTTTCCGACAGGAGGCCATGTACACAAACCTGATGAAGCTGAGCAACGCTGTAAGTCACTTTTCGATCGTGTGAAAACACGTTTCTGTTTCTGCTCCTGAGGTCCTCAACGCTTTCTTTCTTTCTCAGAGGGTTCCTGATCCAGCGTCCCTGGAGGAGCGGCTGCTGTGTGTGGAGGTCTCGGAGGTGTCTCTGGACGTCATCACGCTGGTCGTAGAAATGGTCGCGTCCATTACCAGCTTCGTCAACTTCTTGCCGCTGGCTAACAGGGTAAAGACTTCTCATCCAGATGTACAAACGTCCTCATAACTTCTAAAGAGAAGCAGATACGATCTAAAATATTGTCCTTCCTGATCAGATCTGCATCGAGATGGCCGACTCCGCCAGTGTTGCCCAAGTGGTGGAGAGATACAACGATCTCACCCCCAGCTCTTTCACAGAGGACCCGGCTTGGTGCGCATGTCTTTTAAAAGTTCTGGGGGATCAAATGTGGATTTTTAGTGGTTCTGTTGTACTCATTATCAACTGGTACATCTTTAAAGTAGTTTAAAACCTTTGTAATCATCTTAAACTGGCGCCCCATGGAGTCATTTGAGCACTATTCGGCATGTGGGTGTTACTAGGGCTGGGCGATAAAAGGAAAAGTCTATAACGATGTATTTTTTTCATATCACGACATCGATGTATATCACGATATATAAAATTACATTTGACAGTGCTTTGGGTAGCATTTCTTTTGCAATACAATAAGCGACTGCATCTGTGAGGTCTTTGTGTCTCTTTGACGTTTTGTCGTAAGGCGTTACGCTAAAGCTTAAAAAAGCTGACTGAATGGTCGGCTGTTTCAGCTGCCGTGGGCTGCTTCGTACTCGCTTCGCTCAGGGACTCGACATAATTTGCAGTCCACATTACTCTGCTTCATGTTCGCCCTTGAAAAACCAAAATACCTCCACACCACCGACGTTTTCGCTTCTATGATGTCGTCATTTGTTGAGTTTTCATCTGCATTTCTGTCGGGGGTAGCACTCATTTTCTTATTATAGTGTATGGTTGGGTGTAGCTGCTGTCTGCTATGCCGCAGTTGTTTGCTACTTGGTTCTAATCAGGGCTGTCAAAATTGCTCTAAAATGACGTTCGATATCTGGCTTACACAGCTCAGCATTTTTTCCGTCTACCGTGTCTCTGAGTTTGGCTCCGAACGTCAAGGCATCTCTCTCTGCATCTGTCACGGACGGTTTTTGTCGAGTCTCACTGCAGGTGCAGCTCCTGTGACCTGTCCCTGACCCGTTGTGTCAGCGCGCTCACTCGCAAAAATTTATATTCGAATATTAAATAAAGAGCGGGGAAAAACTGAGAAGAAAAACTAATAAGGAATAAAAAATTCGTGGTTGCTTTGTGAGTTCAAATCTCGTTCTTTTTTCGAATATATATGTATTTCTAATTTAGCACATCATTGGTTCAGCACGAAGCGGACCCGGAGCAACTCTACCAAAACATGGCAGAATGGCGACTATTGAGAAGCGTATTGACCATGTTTCATATCGATATTGATGGAAGTTAATCTTTGAGATATATCGTTATCGTTTTATCGCCCAGCCCTACATGTGGGTGTTACTTTTTACACAGCTTTGTCGTCACTGAGTGAAGTCCTTGTTTCTTTCTCAACAGGAGCAAAGTTCAGAATTTCGAGACGTAAGTGCACAACCTTTTTTTTTGTGTTAGAGAGATGTGTTTCACAAGTCTGACCAGCTCACCTCTGACTGTCACAATAATCGAACCTTTGTTTAAAGCTTGGAGAGCCTCAGACAGCGCCTACAGGAGGCCGGTGAGGACACTATAGACCTCGAACCCGAGGCCGTCAGTGAGGTTAACGAACCCCCTGAGACCGACAAGTCCAAGCTGAAGACCATCACGGTGACGGTGGGCCCACACAGACTAGTTCGTAAAAGCAGGTCTCTGAGTCCGGAGAGGCGGGTGAGTCCTGGTTTGAGTCTCTCTGTGTTTTCTGAGTTTTTGGAGATTCCGCTGAAGAAAGGTCAATCTACGTTCAAATCTCTGCTTCTGTCTTTGTTCAGGGTGATGCTAATTTCACAGAAGACTACACCCCCGCAGACTTTTTTGACGGGCTGCAGTTCAACGAGGACGAGTTTGTCACTGTTGACGAAGTTTACGATGACGTTGGAGAAGGAAGCTCTGAGCGTCGTCGCCCCTCCTCATCCACGCACTCCTCGAGAGACAGAAGAGACAGCAGGGCAAGCTCAGGTGGTGGAAGGACCTCGTCGAGGTCTTCGAAAGACCACAGGAGCTCAGCCTCGTCCTCCTCTTCTAGATCAGAGAGAACTACACGAGCTGCCAACTCAAGCTCAGAGAGAAACGCGTCCAAACCCTCCAGATCCAGTACCAAACCCTCATCCTCTGCAAGCGCGAGCAAATCCGCTTCCCCTTCTCCTTTTGTGTCCCCTGAAACTCTTTCCTCCCCCGATCAGAGAGCAAAACCGAGCGAAACAGATCCTCCGGGACCGTCATCCAGCTCTGCACCCTCTGAGACTCAGCCAGAGCAGCGTGCAGTACCTCTGTCTGACCACACAGCGTCAGCAGAGGGCCCCGCTGCAGAAACTGTTGAGTCAGAGACAAAAATGGAAGCAAGAGGAGAGATGCATCCTCCTCATCAGGGACCAGGATTTGATTTGAACCAGATCCAGGATATGGGGATTGATTTAGATCGAACAAATGAGGATCAGAAGAAAGACGAAGAAGAGACGGATGAAATCAAACATGATGATCTCCAAACCCTCACTCCAGCCGGTGATCAATCAGCTGAGCAGATGACAGATGGAGGCCAAGAGGGAAGGTCTGAATCCCAGCCTGGAGACCTGGTCCTTGAAGGTGTCAAAGCTGAGACAGAGGAGTCCGGTGAAATGGATCCTGACGGGCCTTCACAGGTCCTGGATGAGGTTTCTGAGCTGTGTGAGGAAGATGATGGTTCAAAAACCGACCAGGCTGAAGATAAAAACGGGTTAGAGACAAACGCTGAAGAGGTGGAGACAGGTAGTAAAATGTTCTCACCTGAGTCCAGCACAGAAACACCTCAGGGTCAAACATCTACAGAAAACCAGCCTCTCCAAGAAGAGGACCTGAAGGACCCTGAAGGTCCTGAACAAACCTTCGAAATCTTAGATTCCATCGATGATCAGACCGAGACAGAAGACGACCCCGCAAAACTGGAAACTCTCAGTTCGCAGACATCTAAAGATGATCAACCCGTGGAGGACGAGGGAGACGCTTATCAGGTGATCGATTCTGTTGAAGATCAGCCAACAAGTAGACAACAGAGACCCAGGAGAGGAGCGAGAAGAGATGATAGATCTTCAAGGAGGAGCGGCTCCACAAACAGGACACCGAAAAGTGACGAGACGGAGAAATCACCCAAAAAACAAGACAAGACGGACATACGGACTAAGACGGAGGTCAGTGAGGACGTGGTGTTTGAAATCGTTGATTCTGTGGAAGAGGAACCGGCTGAAGATCCAACGAGAGAAAGCTTTGGTAGAAGAAGAAGTACCAGGAGAAAGAAAGAGGCTCCTGCAGAAGAAGCTGAAAAACCAGAAGAGGTCACGTATGAGATTTTAGACTCTGTGGAGACGACCACTGATGAACCAACCATCACAACCAGATCAACCAGAGGAAGACGAGGGAGACCATCCAAGGAGGCTACGACCGAGAAGATGCAGAGAGAAGAAACCCCGACCAGCAGGAGGCAGACACGGAGCCGGGAGAAGACACCAAAGACTGAGGAGACACTTCCTCCAAAGGAGAGCGTAGGCGAGGGGAACGAGGAGATCACTACCTACGAAATCCTGGACTCTGTGGAGGACGGACCTGAGGAAGATCAGCCAGCTCCAAGAGGAAGAGGGACGAAAGGGAGGCCGAAGAAACCACTGAAAACAACCAAAAAAGATGATACAGGACCGAACGAGGTCGATCAAGAAACATCTGAGAAGGTGGGGAACGAAGAGGAGGCCACGTACCAGATTCTGGATTCTGTGGAGGACGACTTGGTAGATGATAGGCCGATCGCCGAGCAGCCAGAGAGCGAGAGGAAAGAGGAGATCATTCAAAACACAGAGGAGGGAGAACCGAGTGGAGCAGGATCGACCAAAAGTGAGGAGGAGGAGGAGGAGGAGCAGGAGGAACCTTTGTTCCAGGTAGTCGACTCCCTCGAAGAAGAGCAGACCATCACAGAGGCGTCTGAGAAAGAAGGAAAGGACAACACAGAGACAGGAGAAGATGCCGTCAAAGAAGACCCTCAATCAGGTTTCACCACGGTCTCTGAAGGATCTGAAAAACCGGAGGAGAGTCTCGCTCAGGGGGTCCGAGATCCAGAGGAGGTCAGTGCAGGTGCAGGTAAGGAGGACAGGAAGGAAACCCCCAGAATAGACCACAAGGAAGAGGACTCTCCATCACCATCATCTTCATCAGTCAGAGCTGCAGCAGATGAAGAGCAGATGAAGAGCACTCTGGTGAACCTCGACACAGTCAGTGACGAAGAGGAGGATTACTCTGACGACGCCGCCGAGGAGGAAGAACTGAGGAAACGCCAAACTGCTGCGAAAGAGAAGCTTCAGAGAGCGAGGAGGTCAGGGGTGAGGGAGGAGAGGGAGCAACAGAGGAGAAGAGGAGGAGGAGGGAGTCGAAGGGGGAGGAAACGAGGAAGGGTGGATGTGGACTCTGAAGAGCTGGTGACTCTGGACGAGGTGGGTTCAGACGATGTCGAGGATGAGAAGAAGAGACAAGAGCGGGGAGAGGAGTCAGCTGGAGGAGAGGGGCGAGCGATGGTCACTCTGGACGAGTTCGTAGAAGAAGAGAAGACGGGGCAGGGGGACCAGAAACCCCAAACCCTGAGCCAGGACGAGGGGTCAGGGGAGGACCTGAACCACGAGGTACAAATCCACATCCAAACATCTGTAACGTCTCCACTGTCTGAGGAGATTCAAATCACTTTCGTCTGTTTTTTCAGACTTTGGTGACTTTGGATGAAGCCGACTGTGACGAAGACGACAACAAACCAGATCTGGAGAGAACCAGGAGAACTCCAGGATCGGCAAAACGCAACCATGACGACGACCCAGGTCAGTAATATCCTCACGGTTCTCCGTTGATAACACGAGAACTTTTTTCAGAAGGAGCACGAAAAGAACTTTAGAGGAACAATGAAAACCGATCAAATCATGTTTGCCTTATTGTCCGACCTTAGTACTATCTATTTCTAGTCGCAAATGCGAGTGAAACGCAAATGTTTGTCATCCTTCTGTTTCAGTGGAAAGCGTGAACTTTGTGATCGTGGACGAGGTGAAGGACGAGGAGAACAGAGAAACACCCAAGACGAGAGGTCGAGGGAAGAAGAGAAGCAGACAAACTCCAGGTGATAGAAAAAAAAAACTCTCCTCTTAGATCTCAGCAACATTTTCAGCCGCACTGTTTCTCTTAAACTCGTTCATCATCTGTCACCGCAGTGAGAAAATCCACCAGAGGGAACACGAAGAGTACGATAGAGGAGCCAGAAGAAGAGGAGAAGGAGCTGACTGAGGTTTCAAATGATGACCGGCAGGAGGCGCAGGAGACGGCGGAGAATCCCTCCGCTGCTGAGCCGGAGCTGCAGCCGGAGAGCGAAACTCTAAAGGGAGGAGAGGAGGAGAGAGAAGGATGGAGGCGGGTGGAAGTGAAAGGTAGAGAGCTGAGAAAACCCAGATGAGACAAAAACCTTTGATTGTCGAGGTTAAAACCGCTGATTCGACCATCTCTCCTTTTCTCTTCTTAGTTGGGAGCAAATACAGGAGGGAGCCGATCGGACCAGAATCAAAGCGATCCCGTTCTCAGTCTCCGTCGGTCCCTCATGACTTCAAACTGCCTGATTTCAAACCCAACAACCCCCTCGGTGAGTCCCGAGAGTTAAATCTGATCAGAAAACAACTTTAATTAAAAACACAAACTTTATCTTTTTCTGACTGATGAGCGTTCGCCGACTCTCCTCACAGGTAAAGAGTTCGTCGTCCCGGGTTATTTCTGTAACCTCTGCTCCGTTTTCTACCCGAGCGAAACCACGGCCAAGGAGCTGCACTGCAGCAGCCAGACACACTACAACAACCTGAAGGTACACACATGAACACACACTCTCTCTGCAGCTGTAAATGTCTCGTTCTCATTCTCCTCTCCTCCACAGAAACATTTTCAGAAGCTTCAGCAGAAATCAGGAAGTTCAGCTCGGAGTTGTCCGGGTTCTCTCTCGGACTGATCCGAACAGCCGAGTGTTCGGCGTGAAGGACGGACTCCTCTTCGGTTTTTAAGACCCCATCAGTATCACAGATTCTGTGCCTTGTCCTGCTCTGCAGCTGCCTCCCTTTCTTTCGCATCATGAAGTCTTCAGACCTCATCGGTTTTCCATGACCTCAATCATTGTCCTCTAAGAACGCGGATTTGGACGATCCCAGAGTTTCAGTTTTGTTGAACAGACCTTATATCTTTAAAAGGATTTGACTCGTGCAACAATCAGGTAAGTCTTGATCAGAGAGAGATCACTGAGACCTTCTGTCTGGTGCAACTACGCCCCCTTTTGGTCGTACTGTCACTCAGCGGTCCATCAGACAGATCTGCCCCTGATACTGAAACCAGTTTGAAGATGTTTAAAAGGATCCAGATCTGTCAGAGTAACTCTTTCAGAAGTTTCTCAACAGTTTGAGCGATGATTGCCGAAGTGTTACTCGCACTTCTGACTCTCTCTGTGACCATGTGAAGATGTTTTCTTCTTTCTCTTGTTTTTGTTTTTGTTCATCTCTTTTTTTTCAAAGTGATCTAAGTCGACACCTTTTCTCAGCTTCTGCATCATCGATGTAACAAAGTCCTGACACAGTTTTTCCTGCATAAGAACATGATAGACTGTTTTTTTTTTCTTTGCAGCACTCACCAGGTGATGTGATCAGAGTTTAATCAAGTGTTAAAAGTGTAATTTCTGTACAGCGTCAAATTAAAAGTTGAAAATCACGCGGATCAGTTTTTGAAGATTTTCGCGTCACTTTCTCACAGAATCTTTCTTGGGTTTCAGTTTTTCTTCCTCCTTTATTTTTCTTTTAATGTTTATTGTTAATCACTGTTTCCTTGTTTGCACCACATTTGTTTTTGAATGACGGGGACACACGGTGGCTGCTAGATGATTCATGGTAATTCTGGTGCACATTTCTCAGACGTCATTATATCTCTGCCACATGTTTATGACACTTCTTACTGTTGCAGATTACTGTATTTTTCTATAAGTTTGACTGTCCCCACACACTAAGCGCGAGTAATATCATTCGCGCGTGTGAATCATATCATTCGCGCGTGTGAATCATATCATTCGCGCGAGTGAATCATATCATTCGCGCGAGTGAATCATATCATTCGCGCGAGTGAATCATATCATTCGCGCGAGTGAATCATATCATTCGCGCGTGTGAATCATATCATTCGCGCGAGTGAATCATATCATTCGCGCGAGTGAATCATATCATTCGCGCGAGTGAATCATATCATTCGCGCGAGTGAATCATATGTTAAGTCAATGCAAAGACGCGATTAAACGCCTCTGCTACTCTGGCGGCGTGGAGGACAAACTGATTTGATATGATACCTTTTCTTTCAATTTACGAAACCAGAATAAAAAGGAGCTTGACTCGATGCAAGTGAGTGACGGGGTCGGATTACCTGGTAAATCATAAAAAAAAACCTTTGTCTCACACTTGATCTCACTGAATTGGCAGGAATTGCAGTTAAAATTACCGTTGACGCGTGAATGAAGCGAGTTGATACTATTCATTCGCGCGAATTAAGCGAGTAGATGATTTTACTCGCACTTGTTGTGAGTGCCCCATAAGTCTTAAATCGTGTTTTGGCATTGAACTTTGGTGATATTTTGGCCAACCAGAGACGAACACCGCAACAGAAATTGCGGAACAGCTACTGTACAAGTAAGTTTTCATGTATTTCTAAGTCTTGCTTGAACTGCAGACAAAGATAACACCTCATAGCCAACAAATAAGTGTTGTAATAGAAATCTGATGAAAGAGAATATAAAACAAGAACTTGATTGATGGCAGGTTAGATAGAAGATCAGATATCAATCATGAGTCTCAAGATAAAAACAAGCGCTGGATTTACTGGACTGTGTTGACATGAACCAGTTTGTGTCAGTGGTTAATAATTCAAATTCTATGGCCCCAAAAAACAAACTATTTTACACTTTGGATGTTTGTGGCTGTAAATCATAAACGTTTTCCAAAGTGGGGGAATTTCGGTGTCTGACGGTGAAGTCAATGATATTAAGTGAAAATGCCAAGAAAACTCAATGTTAGTTTAAAATAAGTCCCTGAGCAAATTAGTCCGAAGGAAGCTCTGAAAACTTTGATAATCCACATAACCTCCCTTTAAAAGGTTTCAAATGCAGCCCGTCTCACCTGTTTCAATGTTGGACTTTATGATTGAGTGGTGCACCTCCTGGGGTGCTCTACTGATTAACTGGGGAAAACCCTAAAAAGAGGAAATATTATTCCTTTATTTGAACTTTAGCCCGTCATTAAACCGGGAAGTGATGCGTCAAATCTTGGAGTAAGCATTTACCAATACGCTGGGTTTAGATATTAATTTATGACACAGATAATCAACATTATAAAAGAGAGGATCTGTTCAGCGTCTCCACACAAGAGGAAAACAAGGAAACACAGAAGAAAGACGATAACATCACCATCAACCATGAAGATGTGGACTGTTCTGCTCCTGGTCTGCGCCATGACAACCCTGACTTACGGTGCCGGTGAGTTTTAAGAGAAATGTCAAAAACTTATAAAAACACTGATGAGATATTAAAGTGCAGTGTGAAACCTTTCAGCTGTTCCTGAGGTCGAGCTTGTCGGAGAGGAAGGAGGACCATCCATTCAGGAAGGTGGGTTTGTACCTGTCTCAACAGCTCTGAACTCCACGTCGGCACATACAAGGGTTTATCAAACCAAGCTCAAAGACTTTGGGTTTGTTTTATTTCTGTATCTCAAGCTGCTCCAGAAGAGGAGCCAGATGAAATGGCGGGTGGACCATCCATTCAGGAAGGTGGGTTTGTACCTGCCTCAACAGCTCTGAACTCCACGTCGGCACACAGAAGCGTCTATCCAACTAATCTCAAAGAGGATCTAGATGAAATGGCGGGTGGACTATTCATTCAGGAAGGTGGGTTTGTACCTGTCTCAACAGCTCTGTACTCCACGTCGGCACATACAAGGGTTTATCAAACTAAGCTCAAAGACTTTGGGTTTGTTTTATTCTTGTATCTCAAGCTGCTCTAGAAGAGGAGTCAGATGAAATGCCAGATGGACCATCCATTCACGAGAGTAAGTGGATTCTTGATTCTTATTCAGAGAACTTGAAACTGATGAACTTGGTGTCCCCCATGCTCAGTCTCTTTCTGGATTTGTTGGCAGGTAATCGTCTAATGTCCCGGGGATTCCCGTTCTGTCCGAGTGGTTGGAGTCGTCACAACGGTCGCTGTTTCATCTACATTTCATCACCAATGACTTGGGCTCAGGCTGAGGTAATCAAAATGATCTGGACTCAGATCTGTGGAGATCTTCTCCATCACATCCTCACTGCTGTTACTGCGGCGGGTTCTCTGTAAACCCTGTTGGTCAGTTTCTCTTGTGTTGACTTTGGCTCACATTGGATACCTCAGTTGGCTGTTAGAGGAGATAAACAAACCAATCGATATCCGATATCTTTTATACAGCTGAAAGGTTTGGCTCCCCCTGCTGTTTAGTAAATAGATGGACAGGTTTCAGTGAGGTTCAGGTTCTCCTAGCTGCACAGGGTCATGGTCCTATGATGCTGACTGTAGATTTGGGATTGTTGCACGCCTGCAGGTGAAAAAAGGGATCAGACCTTATTTTCCTTTTTCATTCATGACTTGACTGATTTCAAACATTTATAACAATCTGATCATCAACCCTCTGATGGGTTCAGTCCAGTCCAGAGCTGCATCTCCACCACAGGAACCTTCCACAGGGATGAGGGATACTTTTGTATTTGAGGATTTGTTCTCTAGGCTTGCACATGTTTATAATTGGCATATTTTTATCTTTAAGTTTATCAGAATTTAAACGTCACCACTTTTTTCCGTCTTTTCACATCCCTAGAGACATTGTCAGGATCTGGGAGGAAACCTTGCTTCGGTGCACAGCCATGTTGAATACGTATTTGTTCAGAACATGATCTCCCGGATCACGCAGGGGTTTCAGTTTGCTTGGATTGGAGGCTCTGATGCAGTAGAGGTATTTGTATTTAAAACACAAAATCTCTGTATCAAACATCTGGAAATAACACAAAATCTCAAAATTACTGCGTTTTCGTCCAGGAGGGTGTTTGGCTGTGGAGCGACGGCTCACATTTCACTTACGTAGACTGGTGTCCAAGGCAACCCAACAACTTTGATGGCTACCAGAACTGTATGGTGATGAGTCTTTATGGTAAATAAAACTTCATAATTTCTGTGCAGATAGTCATGAGGAAAAAAAGGATTTTACCACCTACAGCACTGGCATTTTCCTAGTTCCCCACCACTAACTGGTCAACAGGACAAAATTAATACGCTCCTGTTTTTGATATTTACAGGTGAAAGATGCTGGGATGATCAAGGGTGCAGTATACCTTACCCGTTTGTCTGCGCAATGACCATGTATTGATTCTTCGTTTGACGCAGTGAAGGAACTCAAATTGAGCTGAAGTCTGTTTTTTCTTTTCCTTCTTTTAACTGGACAATAATCAGTTTATAATAAAATAAATACTTTTCACACGTTCTTTATTGCAAGCTGCACTGGTCTTTATTTCCTTATGTCTGAATTCAAAGTGTCGCATGCTGAAAGAAACTGGTTCCATGAGGGCTCCACGTCCACAAGTGGGACCTGAGCTCACAGCCCGGTATCATGCAGCCTGATTGTATTTCCCAGAGATCACCGTAGAGGCAGACTGGTTACTGAAGTCCTGCTCTCTTCTCATATAAGTGTGAGTTATCAGACATCATAAAGAGCTCCACATGCTAACCAGAGGTATCCTGGCTACTGTTTGGTACCAGGGGGAGATTCTCAGACCCATTGTTGGGCCATGTGCTGGTGCAGCAGGCCCTGGGTTCTTAAGACACTGATGCTGTTGACCGGCCTGCTCATTCCCCAGACTTGAATCTAATCCAGCACCTCTGGGACTTCATGTTTTGTTGCATTCACCTCTGCCACCCCTCAGCAGACTCTACAGAAGATGACTTGTGCCCTGATCTAGGTCTGGGAGGAGATCCCTAGACCAGGAAGCCATGTGGTAACCAGAACCTCATCAGGTGAATAAAGGGTGAAAAAAGACGAATCTTATGTGACAAAGGGCACAGAGCTGTAAACATGGCTACGTGTTCACCTCTTCCGAACCTGTTTTGATTCAAGCTGATAGGAGGATTTGCCGCCTCTAAGCTGACCACCTCCACCCCACCTGCCATCTGTTTGCACTCCTACCACTGGGCCAACGCTCACAACACCGCCCTTTGACCAGATCTAAGTATTTGTCCAGGGGCACGCCACTTCCAGGATATTACAGTCTCCTTATTTACTTTGAGCCTGAAACACTGACTGGAACTGATGCTGCTGTAATGAACTTTTACCGGTACAGCTTCAGTTAATAGATTTGATATCTTGTCTGAGGGTCTTGTTCATGAGTGAGGGAAGAATGGAGCTGGAGATCAACAGATGGATTGGTGCGGTAACAAGGTTAAAATTCCGAAAAGTTTTGCAATTCCAATCCATGTTTTTGACATACTCTCTCTTGAGAAACCCACAAATATTGTTCTTGGATGGCACTTACCAGTTGGCATAGTCCAATCAGATAAGTGACCATGAGTTTAAGCGGTAAGTTATATAGAAAACTCTTTCAACATTTACTGAAAACTCTTATTGCACAGAGCAAACAGCAGCAGATCCACTATCTGATGTCAGACATACCTGATTACACTTGTCTAAACACCAGTCTTGAAGTAAAGTTTATCGCATTTATTTTGAGATGGCAAATATTCATCATGGAGGATATTTCTGACGATAAATCAGGATCGATAATTTATCACCCATCCCTCGTCGGCAGGGATGCGGACACTGCACTGGTCTAATTTACCGGCCGATCTACATTCCTGCCCTCACCTACGGGAGTCAGATGAGGTGGCTTGGGTATCTAATCAGGATGCCTCCCAGACACCTTGTTAATGAGGTGTTTAAGGTACGTCGCTCTGGTAGGAGACCATGGGGAAGATCCAGGACACCCTGGTGAGACTTTGTCTCTCAGCTCTAAAATTAGACCCACAAAAGGCCACTTCAGCAGTTTTTCTGCTGTGTCAGGCCCTGTACCTGGCTCCAAACGTTACCTTCATCTGTAAAGGGTCTGCCAAGTATTGATCCAGATCAAAGATTGACTGAAAAGTGACTGTATATAAGAGCTGATCTGTTCAGTCTCTTCACCAAGAACGGCTGAACACAAGACTGAACCTGAAGAGGACCTGATCACCGGTTTTTGCTCTCCACTTCAGTTCAGCTTAAAACATGTGGGCCGTGTTTCTCCTCTCCTGTGCCATAGTGGCACTGACTAATGCTTCTGGTGAGTATTTACAAATCCTTGGATAAAAAGCCAAGATATCACGTCTTTTAAATGACTTACTTAGTTTGTGTTTTGCACGTTCTCTTCCAAGATGTTAACGTCTTCCAGGTCAACATCAACAAATCTCCATCTTGTCCCACTGGTTGGAGCGGCCTCGGTGGTCGCTGTTTCCAGTTTGTTGGAACACCAAAAACTTGGGGCAACGCTGAGGTAATCAGGGTCATTTGTTGTCCCGCAGAGTGCTTTGGTGGCCCAGAAAGGCCAATCTGCAGTATTTGAAGAGTCAGGAGTGGAAATGCATCCTTACTGGCTTACAGTTCTTGTGCCGTTTGGCTCCTCTGAACTTCTCCATGTCTGTCCTTCTGGTTAGAAACATTGTCTGGAGCAAGGTGGAAACCTTGCATCGGTGCGTGACCATGTCGAGCATGACATTGTCCAAGGACTGGTACTGAGGGCCACCAATACGTATGAGCTCACATGGCTTGGAGGCACAGATGCTCAACAGGTACGTGAAATAAAACTGACAAGTTTCTGAAATCCTGTTTTTTTTATACAGCCATACTCACCAACGTCTGTTTCTGTATTTGTACCGCTCAGGAGGGTACCTGGTTCTGGAGTGATGGCACACCTTTTACCTTTGCCCACTGGGATGCGGGACAGCCTGATAATCAGGCAAACTCCGACTGTATGTTGATGAACTTTGGAGGTAAATTTCAATATTCCTTAAGTATTTATATTGGGCCTCCGTGTTTTGGCCCCATCTGTAGAAATACTGGAGCATACTTAGTCTCCAGAGGTTTCTCAGTGAAGGGCCGACCTAGCTAACATCCCTGCGGCTAACGCACTTTTTGTCAGAGTTTTAATTCAGGTGTTTTTTGTATTTCATGTGAAACATTGAGGTGACATTGAAGATGTTATGACTGCTTATATTTCACAGAACAGTTCTGCGTCCTCTTCAATTGTTTGTTCAGATTTAAAATCAATAAAAACTGTTCTTACCTAATCATCACTTAATTCTCTTTTTCAGATGCTAAGAAATTCGATGATCAACCTTGTGATTTTGAGAAGCCGTTTGTCTGTGCCATGAATATGTGATGACAGTTTTCCTCCAGGACCTCAGTCCCCTAAACCTGCTGTGGTTTAGGTCAGATAAACTCTAAGGAGTTTTTCTGCTCTTATACCAAATAAAACACTAAACCTGAAAACAGAATCTGTCTCTGAGTCTGGTTTATCCCTTATTTAAAATGCCCAAAAAAGTATGAAAAGGACCATGTCAATGTGAAAGTGCTAAAAGCTACAGTTCCTCCAGTGTCCACTAGAGGCTGGAACTACATCCACTTCTCCCTAAAAAAGAGCCAACATGTTTACAGCCTTATTTGGAAAATAACTCTGGCCTGGATAACTGATGTCCCTGTTATGAAATGTTGTGGGCGTGTCCAATATCTAAGACCTTGGTGGGGCCAAAATTAAGGTGACCAGACATCCCTGACTTCCAGGGACAGTCTTCGTATTAGATGACCTGTCCCCGGCTAAAGCTTAGCCCTGAAATGTCCCTGATTTAAGCATTTCATGAATAAGAAAAAAATGTTGTGTATAGATTAGAACAATGGTTAGTATGGTAGTGGAGTAGGTAGGAAGCACAAGTAAGCATGTTGCGCACAGTCCTCAAACAACAAGTTTTTATGGGGGGCGTGCTCTGCTACCAAGTAGTACCGAGCTGTTACCTGTGATCACACAGCCAATGCCCCCCCTCCCCTGCTCTCCAGAAACGTTGGGCCTAAATTCACATTTTGCCTAGCACCCCCCACCCCCTGGATGTTCCCAGGTGTCCCTGGATTCCATTACAGAAATCTGCTCATTTTAGCCAAATTTGGTTCCAGCTCACAAGTTTTCATGTAGTAAAGGCTTCCATTGTGAAACACTGGCTGTGTCTCAATTCAGGGTCTGCACCATCAAAGTGCGGATTTCAAGTGTGCGTGACATCCTCATGCGGCACTAAAGGTGTCCTAGCTGAGCGCGTTTAAAATGCCACCCTGCCCCCGCCCCTTTTTCAAACATGCATTTATGCATGCTTTGTGGCCTTGAAATCCCCAGAATTCTTTGCGTGCCTCTGCACAGCTGCGCATTTCGGGTGAGAGGCCAGACTTGCTTGTCTTCAAAGAAAATTTAAGTAAATCCAAAAACAGAAGAGAGTCAGCTCAGGCTGTATGAGCGCATGATCTCTTAACTCACGAAAATCTGCAGCAGCAAACCAAACATAATAGTCTTTAGAGACAAACTGATCCGCTCTGCAGCCACAATCAAAAACATTAGAAATAAGAAAGCTGACAAAACTACGTCAGAGTTTCAGGGCCACATCGAGAATTTTTCTTGTAAAGACTTTATTCTCATTAATTCATGACTTTATTTTCATAAATTCACGACTTTAATCTAAGAGTCTTTTTCTCAAGATGGCAGTTATACTCCCTCATGCAAAACATGCCATCATTGAATGAGTCCTTTCCATTTTGTGGTTGTCACTTTGTTGTTTGTTGTATACAGTAACTCCTGTGTGCTTGTATGTATCTATTGTTTTGTGTCTGTGCAAGGTCGCACAATTAAAAAACAACTACTGCGCTCTGCTGCTTTTCTTTAAGTCAGTCGTAACGTGAGCCTGAGGGCAGTTGCATTTGGTGACTTAGCCAGGAAGTTCTCCGAAGGGTAGACCGTCTCAATTCACAAAAGCCGATCCACCTCACCCAGGGTACTCAAGTCCACAGAAGGGCAGTGCACTCCGATCCTGAATTGGGACACAGCCACTGACTGTGATGGAGAAAATCCAGTAACTGCAGCCATCTTGTGGCAATTACATGCAACTACACTCTTTGCCAGTCCTCACCTATGGCCATGAACTTTGGGTAATGACCGAAAGAACAAGATCGTGGATACAAGCGGCTGAAATGGGTTTCCTCCTCAGGGTGTCCGGGCTCAGCCTTAGAGATCGGGTAAGGAGCTCGGACACTCAGGAGGCGCTCAGAGGAGAACCGCTGCTCCTCCACATCGAGAGGAGTCAGCTGAGGTGGCTCGGGCCTTCTGGACGCCTCCCGTTAGAGGTGTTCCAGACATGTCCCACCGGGAGGAGACCTCGTGGCCGGCCCAGGACCAGGTGGAGGGATTATATCTCTTGCTTGGCCTGGAAGCGCCTGGGAATCCCCCCAGAGGAGCTGGTGGAACTGGTTGGGTTGAGGGCCGTCTGGGCTTCCCTCCTGAGGCTGCTGCCCCCAAACCTGGACCCGGATGAGGCTGAAAAAAAAGGCAATGATTCTTTGCCTTGGCTCTCAGACTGACTGTTGCAGTCATACACAAGCTGAGATAATGGCCCATTAAGAATCAGCAGCAAAGGCGTCTTCCATCAGGGCCTAAGTAATCTGAGAGGAAATCCAATCACAGCTTCCTCCCGGCAGGAGAACCTAATCGAGAATCAATAACCTCAGGTTGATATGTTGGTGCTTTTGTAACCTAGGCAACCACACCGCCGAAAAACAAAGAAACCCGACAGAGCAAGTGCTCAATCACTGCTCTTATTTAACCCCTCTAACCAGCGGGAACAAGTCCTAAAGTTAGAGTAGTTCCCGTCTGTAACTCAGCACACACACACACACACACACACACACACACACACTCATTATGTAGATGACACGACAGAAGCCCAGTCGGTCAGACTATTAATAGTCGAGCAACAGAAATCCCCTCAGCTGTGTGTCAGCTCACAGTCCGGCCCTCAGGAACATTTATTCCTGTTTCCTGTCGTATCCAACTGCGAGTCCCAGTCCACTAGTGACACGGACTGCCCACTTAGACATTTGATAACTAGATGCTGTCTTGACTTTGTAGCCTGCCTGAAGTAACTCTGTGGGAACGGTGGGACCGTGGCGGCTAGACCTCGAACAGCTGATCCTACGTTATCAACATTCATTAATTCAATCAAAATTGTCGTAATCATCGCTAAATTTTAACGCTGTTCTTCTCTTCAACAAGCGCATTTTCTCGTCGCACTCCTGACCTTTGAGTGTGTGTGTGTGTTTGTGTGTGTGCACGACCCACGTGTGTTGGTTTAGTTAGCCGAGATTGGACTGTTGATTGTGTGAAGGCATGTGTGCACTGAAAATAAAGGCCTCTGTGTGTGTGT
This sequence comes from Xyrichtys novacula, assembly GCA_962446985.1. Lineage (NCBI taxonomy): Eukaryota > Metazoa > Chordata > Actinopteri > Labriformes > Labridae > Xyrichtys > Xyrichtys novacula. The sequence continues at coordinate 894,201 of OY660886.1, forward strand.
GTGTGTGTGTGTGTGTGTGTGTGTGTGTGTGTGTGTGTGTGTGTGTGTTGCTGCCCCTTTGGCCCTTTAAGCCAGTTGTGATTGAAGGGACAGTGTGTGTGTGAGTGTGTGTGCATGAGTCAGCTAGTGCACCATGCCTACTGTGTGTGTGTGTGTGTGTGTGAGAGGGAGGGTAGGGGGTGAGCAGACAGCTGAGGGCTGCAGCTCTAACAGCCTCGCTCTCAGTCTCTATTCCTCCTCTATGTCTCTCGCCCATTTTTCTCTCTCTCTCTGTTTGACTTCTACTTTTTGGATCTTTGCTGTATTTCAGGATATTTCCTGGATGTCCTGACGCCCATATATGGACTTGGCTGTGATTGCAGCTGGGATTTGACAGATCTGCTGTGTGTGTGAGTGTGTGTGTGTAAGCCATGCTGCGTGTGTTTATTCTGTGTGCAGAGCGTCTGCAGACGCCGGATGACGACATCAGCGATTCCTACTGCACCGTCACCTACGAAGGTAAGGATGGTCGGAGTGTGTTTTTGTGTGAAGTGACATTATAGTTCACCTTCTCCTCTCCGGGACAGCTGAGGGTTATTCTAGTCCTGTTTCGTGGCTCCTGGTCTGTTTGGGGTGGGGCAGCGCCAGAGAGAAAGAGAGAGAGAGAGGTGATGATGGGAGAGCAGAGGGGGGATGCAGCAGAGATCGTGGACTGGGTTGTTTAGTTCACTTTCAAACACAGTATGTTTGTGTCTGACAGTAGGACGGTCTGATGTACAGACTTGCTGTAAAATCCACTCTGTTTGTGAGACCGGACATTCATTTCTTGCGTTTCTGTGACATCCAGAGACTTTTCCAACATGCCATCCATGTGCCACAGTAAAAAATAAACCGATCTGTACGCATCAATTAGTGATCATCCATAAATCGAACCACATCTGTTCTTTGGCTGTATCAGACCACTGTTTCTGAAGCCCTTCACTCCGTCTATAACGCGATCTAAGTTATCTCCGCTTCTCTTTCCTGCACTTTGACCTTTAACGCGATGAGAGTTAGACTCCTACAGGCAAAGATTTTCCCATCACTGTCCTCCATCTGATCAGTGCGGCTCAGAAAACTTCTGTCATTGTGTAACGTCCGACCAGACTCAAAGATAAGCTTATCTTGAAACTCCCAAAGGGGCTCCTTTAGGGTTTTTGTGGACCTCGATCTGATAGCCACTGTAGATTTAAGTAACATACTGAGTGATCATGTTAACACTAACTTTAACTTAAAGGGATATTCCGGCGTAAAATTAATTTAGGATCAAACACACCGTAACACCGAGTTAGACACCCCTTCCAGAGATGCAGAATGGTTTCCTCTCTAGTTAAACCGACTTTAGTAACGACCGCACGATAGCAATACAGAGAGGTCTGAGGAGCCATAAACAAACCTCAACCAAAACGCCACTCTATAGCCACAAATAATGCTCAGAACAGAACCTAACTTCATCAACAGGACATATAGGGTCACAGACATAGTACTAGACACCAAACATCTTTTAAACTTTGACTCATTTCTTTAGCAAAGAGACAAAACACAACTCACCTACTCTCTTCCAGCAGCCGCTTGTTTAAGCGAGACCTCAGGCCAGACCATTACGGACTACAGCGGGGTGCCGCAGCTCAAGGAAGAACATTTAGGATAACTTCTTTATCATTTCCTTGAAGTAAAAATCACCATATTAATCATTTTTCTCTGCAGACACGGTAGTTCTCCTGTCTTAGCGTTTCAGTCTGATTGTATTTCCATGAAGAAATGATCGTAAATGTTCTTCCTTGAGCTGCGACACCCCGCTGTAGTCTGTAATGGACTGGCACGAGGTCTCACTAAGAACAAGTGGCTGCTGGAAGAGAGTAGGTGAGTTGTGTTTAGTCTCTTTGCTAAAGAAATGAGTCAAAGTTAAAAAGATGTTTGGTGTCTAGTACTATGTCTGTGACCCTATATGTCCTGTTGATGAAGTTAGGTGCTGTTCTGAGCATTATTTGTGGCTAAAGAGTGGCGTTTTGGTTGAGGACGTGGCTCTCTGTATTGCTATCTTGCGGTCGTTACTAAAGTTGGTATAACTAGAGAAGCAAGCGGTCGGCAACATTCATCTCTGGAGGGGGGGTCTAACTCGGGGTTACGGTGTCTTTGACCCTAAATTAATTTTACAGCGGAATATCCCTTTAAACTTGTGAGTTAGAATGACTTAAGGGTAAACGTGTCATGAACTCATGACACTTTGTTTTGCTGCATAAAAGTTTCCTTGTGCATTACTTGAACACACACACATACACACACTCTGAACACACACATACATCACAATGTTGCACTTGTGACCAAGATTATCTGTAAACATCTACAATCAGAGGAGACAGTCCCTGAGTTTGTAAAGTGAAATGTTGTCCCGTTCAGGGTCTCCTCTTTGTCGTTTCTTCTTTGTGTCATGACTCACCAAGTTTTCAGGAGTCGATGAGTCACGACCGCATCAGTCCGATTTCTCAGCAGCAGGACTCTTCTCCTACAGAGCCATCCTTCCACATCGAATCTGTGAAACACTGTGATGGTATTAGCTGGGTCGTATCTGCAGGCTCCTCACCGGCTGATATCTGATATTTAACTTCTTGGCTCAGAGCCGAGCGCTGACTCTGCTGGGACCCGCTCTGAAAAACCGCTGCGTCATGTCTTCAGTTTCCACTTCATCACATTAAATAAAGTCGCCCTCTTACATATCAAATCATCAAATCTAGTCTAATATCAGTCTTTGAAGGGTTTCATCTCATGACTTGGTTTCACTGATTCTGACTTTAAAATGGTTTTGTAAAAGTCAGAAGGAAGGAGCCTGGTGAGTTGAGGTCCAGGAAACAGTGAAACCGAGCAGGCTGAAACAGTCTCAACAGAGCGCCTGTTTTATCTAAATGGATGTGGTTTACCTTGACTCCTGTGGCCTGCCTGGACTAACACCACACCACATTTGTGGCCAGAAAAGGCGTACAAAGAGGTAATGTTTGTAAAAATGTTGTGTTTCCTGATTTCCTCTGGAGGTGGCGCTCTTTTACCTTCTTTGTGCCTTCTTTGTATTTCCCCTCCAAATTTGACTCCTCCGTCTTGTTTTCATGTTTTCATGCAAGAGCAACAGGTCTTGAAAAGTGCTTGAAAGTGCTTGGATTTATAAAGAATAGTTTAGGGGTTTGAAGATTTAGATGCTGCTCTCCAAAGGCGACCTTGGGCTCACCACACTCTCGATCCGGGACACAAAAGAGTGAAATTTGCACAAAATACGATCCTTGAAATTCCTGAAAAAGTCAATCCTTGAGTTAGTTGATGAGCTTTTACAGCTCTAAAAGACTATTCCTAATAATCATGGATTAGTCAGGGATAATCTCTCTGTTTTCATGCTTTTATTTAAACACCAGATTGAAATAAATTCCCAAAATCAACAAGCAGAATTTTACCAAGCGTCTGCGGAGAACACGCCTGCAAACTAAGAGTTAAAGATGTGGACGAAGATAAGGAAACAACCAGGAGACAAAAGAGGAAAGGAGAACAGGAAATGTAGAGATTTCCTCTGGATGTGAGGTGCGCGGGTTTACCCAACATGCTCAGTTGTTGCTCTCTTTCCCTGCGAGCGTGTCGGAGAGAGCCGGACAAGAAAGGAGAAGATTTGATGAAGAGAGGCGGTTAAAAAAGAAGAGTTTTTACTGACGCTGTTGGACAGACTGGAGGGAAATCTTTGGATGATTGTGTTTTTTTTTTTTCAGTCCTGGGACTTTGTCAGAGAAGGACTTGAATCAGTGACATCCAAGATCTTTGACCCATTTCGGCTTTTCTTTGGCGCTTCAACATATTTTTAACTTTTTATTTCGGTGGTCGTGCACACCGGTCATCATTTTCTAAGCCATGTAACTACCTGTTCCTCATGCTCTGGATCCCTTTCACCTGGTGAACTGAATCACCTCCCTGACCCCTGACCTGACCTGAGCATCGTAGGACTTTATCCAGACTCTCTTGAGGGCTCAGCCATGTTGCGTTGCGTTCTCCAGCGAGCCAACAACCTGAGACACTCGCACCCCGTGGCTAGTGTCAGCTTTAGAGGTAAGAGGATCATCGTTATAGTAAACTTGAGGTGGATAGCTGTAGCAGGAAGTATAGGTATGTCACCACGACCTCGAGGTGCAGCACACTTTTACCAGAAGTGAGGAGGAGGAGGATTCAGAGCTGTGAAGTTGTTCATGTTTTCACCATTTTGCTCCTGCTAACTTCTCCATCGATTACTTTGGTACATGACGTGATAGGTTCACCAAGAGAAGGTCCAGTAGAAACTAGCTGACAGGCGGTATTTCCCCAGTGACTGCTGTGGAAGTGGATGTACTTTTCTCAGTGGATTTAGTCCTTCTCTGTGCTTGTACACTGGGACAAGGACAGTCCCATTTGATTGCACAAAACAGCTGATGATCGTAGCTGGATTGACTGTGGATTGGGACCTTAAAGGGATATTCCGGCGTAAAATTAATTTAGGATCAAACACACGTAACACTGAGTTAGACACACAGTTGAGAGATGAATGTTGCCGACCGCTTGCTTCTCTAGTTATACCAACTTTAGTAACGACCGCAGGATAAATACAGAGAGCCACACGCTCAACCAAAACGCCACTCTATAGCCACAAATAATGCTCAGAACAGCACCTAACTTCATCAACAGGACATATAGGGTCACAGACATAGTACTAGACACCAAACATCTTTTTAACTTTGACTCATTTCTTTAGCAAAGAGACTAAACACAACTCACCTACTCTCTTCCAGCAGCCGCTTGTTTGTACAGAGACCGCAGATGAGTCCACTACAGCGGGGTGTCGCAGCTCAAGGAAGAACATTTATGATAATTTCTTTATGGAAATACAAACAGACCGAGACGCTAAGGCAGAAGAACTACCGTGTCTGCAGAGAAAAATGATTAATATGATGATTATTACTTAGAGGAAATGAAAAGAAATTATCATAAATGTTCTTCCTTGAGCTGCTAAAGAAATCCTCATACCTCAATTTAAGTTTTTGGTTTTTATGTTATTAAAATTTTATGAACAAAAAGACACCGAAGAGAGCTTTAAAATGACACCTAAATCAGCTCTCTAGGTGCCATACTTCCAGAGATATGAACACTTTTGTAACGCATGTCATGCTAGTTAGCCAAAAATTCATTAGCCCCTATCTCACTAATTAGACGGCTTTGAACAAAAATATTTGAGCTCTGACAGTTTCTCCTGAAGGCCAATCACTCCACCAAATTTCATCAAAATCTGTGACGTGAGTGGAGATTCTTGGTTGAATTGACATGGAATGACCCCTTAATATCCTGCATGCAACCTGATATGTTTAATGCAACATGTGCACACTGTTAGTTTATTCCAGCTTCTATATGAAGGAATGGAAACCATTAACCTCCAGTATGCAGCTTCATTGTCTGAAGACTTATTTTCATTGTAAACACAGTGCAGGAGTGATTCTGGGTTGAGTGGGGATAGCGGCGAGCATTGTTAGCGCCCCTCCCTCTGAAGGGCAGGAGGTGAAGGTGACTTGGCTACCTGGCCTGTTTTTCCATCACTTTGTTGTTGTACTCGTCATGAGTCAGTGTCCGCCCTCATAACGAGGTGAGCCGTTAACTTCCTGCCTTTGTTCTGACTCTGTTTCCTGGTGCCATCACGCTCACGGTGGACTCCGATCGGAGCAGGACGCACAAAATTCACTCTTGTGAAGAGGATGGTATTTGAATTCAAACGCCATGGTCACTATCAGTGTCTCAGTTTCACCCCAGACCTGAGTGAAGTCATATTGGGGTGAACTTTGACACTCTGCAATGTATCCATCGAATTCAGATCAGCAAACGTCTAATTTCCCAGAACTTTCCAGAGAACCCTGTCATCCATCCAAACATAGCCTCTGATTGGCTCGTGGTCCCCAAGCAGGAAGAAGTCCTCCTCTCACTGATACACCACACTCATTGTTAACTTTGAGAATGGGCAGTGTTTCGACTCTGGACTTTTTACGTCATCAGTTCAAGGATAAATGGAAACCGTTCCTTTAAAAGTTAGATCTGCCTGCAAGTCAAAGGCAGACGCACACGGACACACCCACCCGTCTAAAGATAGACCTCCATACGTATTCAACAGGCCTGTGGGTCACAGTTTGTTCTATTCCCGGCTCATGACAGAATCTGTGCCAAGCAAGGCCAACCAGGAAGTCAATGCTGTGCCATGTCCTGTCTCTGAGATGCTAGCTCCGATTTCAGCTTCTGGGAGGTTTACACACACTCACACAGACACACACAAAAATAAAGTACCCTCTTGACCCCTCTGTGGAAGGGTGGAGGTGTTTTTGAAGAAATCTTCCAGGGGCGGAGGTACACTAACGTAGGTATTTGTGTGGGTGTTTGTGCGTAATAAGGTCCTTGTTTGTGTGTCTGTGAGTGTGTGTGTTCTCACATTGGGTGATGACCGCGGAGAAAACAGGAAAGAAAACAGCCATTCTCTGGGTGTGTGTGTGTGTGTGTTAGGAGAGAAAGAATGTGTGCATGTGTGTGTGCTTGCAGACTGAGAGTGCATGAAGTGTGGATCCAAACAAGCCTCCAGCTGTGCAGAATAATCCGTCAAAGTGGACAGTCTGAATTATATACATTCAGGGTTTTGGCCGACCGGTCTTAAGTGAGGATTACCTGGTTATGTTTTCCTTGTATTTCTTCCTTGTTGAGGCACAAAAGTTGGAAACCCTTGATGACTCTGCTCCTCCATCTTGCCCTCTTTCCCCCAATCTCAGATTCGGGTAAAGAGCAACTAAGTGAACAGTTGGCTCATGTCCATGACTACATCCCCAAACTTCCTATCTGTGTGCATTCTGTATGTGCACTTCCTGTGAATGGGTGGAGTCTCTTACCTGTTTGGGATAGTGTGTTTATTGCACAGGAAGGGCAGACAGGTGATAGTGTTTAATTTATGATTGTGTTTCTTCTCAAAATGCTCCCTCTTGAAGGCAATGCAGTTTTGAATGTTGGAAGAAATAGTTCAGGCTTTGGAATCATGATGACAACTTGAGCACCCTCTTGCAAAAAGTTGCAGGACCAAGCGTAACCCCATTTAGAGAAAGTTTAGAGCACAGCAATGTCCTTCACACCAAAGAGAGACAGTTCAGATGGTTCAGGTATCTGATCAGGGTACCTTATGTGCCCATGCTTCTGAGGGGAGATCCCATCCATCCAGGTCATGCCATACCCCCTAAAACCTACTGACCAGATCAGCCCGGCACTGTGTGACGCTGGCAGATCATGATGCACATGTGTCCTGCAGGATTCAGGGGTTGGGATCCTCCAGGGTGAGCTGGAAACCATGTCTGGGGTAAAGGGTCATGCAGAGACGGAGGGTTTGGACATCTTTACTTTTTAAAGGATGTTGTTCACATCGGCTTTGTTGGAAGGCCTGGAGCTCCTGAGAGGGATTACTTACCTCCTCAGGCCTGGGAACACCCCGAATTTCAATTTTCCAACTAGCATGATCTTCAGTCCAACATCTAACCCCCAAACCAAAGACATTCCCATTTACAGATACATTAAATTCAAGTCTAGTTCATGATCCGTCTGTGTGTTTATCCCTGGAAATGAAAAAAAAGAGTCTTCTTAAACTGGACAATAGTCATTGTCTCTGCTTCCTTTTTCCCTCTTTAATACCGAAATCAAATGGAAATCAAAATACGTCGTCCCGATTGGATAACTCTCATCACATCCCGGCATGTGTTTGCACTCTATTCTGAGAGCTCTTCGGGAGCTAATTATACAACCTGGCAGCTTATTGGTCGGGCTTACATCTGACTTCCTCGACGGTGCCCAGCAGACAGGAAATCAGAGCTCTGAACACCATGTTGCAGGAAGCTACGCAAAGATAACACAAACACACACGCTGAAACACAATATTCAGTCCGCCGTGTGTGTTTACGTGAAAGGTGAAGTGGTTTCAAAGTTCATGGCTCTGACATTAAAAGCAGTTGTGGTTGGATTGTTGAAACTTTAGGAGAAATCTTCCAGAATCTTCTGGGAATCACCGGCAAGACTGTTGTCCTTTGTTAGCGGTATTTGCAGTACACAGAAACCCTTGAATGATTTCAGTTAAATGTCGTTAAGTTACGATCATTCTCGGTCTTAAAATAGTGTCTTGTATTCTGATGTTTTAGTCAGTGTGTTTACATGCACAGCTTAATTGGACTAAGTTCACAATTCATTTTTTTTTCATGGTATCGGACTTCTCTCCTTGTCGGCGTATACATGCAGCTGAGAAAATCGAATTGTTGACGCCAATGTGACCTCCTCCCCAAAACGAGGGGGCAATATGGGTCTTTTCAGCGGCGCCGTTTCCAGACCTTTTTTAAACATGTCTCCATTCCTCGTTTTGCAACCGTCCATATACTTCAAAATGTCCACTTCTGTTTGGACGAAAAAGATAACGACACTCTCCTCGTCTTTCCAGAAGTGGACATTCTTTTGTGTTTCAGCTGCTTCTGAGTTGAAAGTCCTTGAAATGATAGCGCCACTTCTTCTCTGGTGTTTTTGTTCCTGGGTTACGGAGGCGTGGCGCACGTACATTGTCCGATCATACTCTGACTACGCCAATTACATGGTAGAAAAAATCTAATTCCAACCGCATTATCTGGATGTCTTAATTGGAGTTCTGCAGCTTTGTTTATAGTAAGACTAAGGTGTTTACATGCACTTCAGTCGTCCGGACTTAATCGGAGTAAGGCGATATTTCGGTTTTCTTGGGTGTCATATAAACGTACTTAGTGTAACAGGCTCACAAGCTAAAGCCTCGTCCATGCCTGTGATTTGGCCTCTCGTCCACATGTGAAGTTTTAGCTCACCGGAAATGGAGGTTTTCAAAAATGCGATATAAGAACCAGAAATTTTCATCAGCAGCCTTTACATCTTTACTCTTAATGTTCCTCTTCCTCTGTTGCCTCCAGGTTCGAAGAAGAAGACGAAGGTCATCAAGAACAACCCTAACCCTGTTTGGAATGAGGTACGTCCTCCTGAAGTGGGGCAATTGTGGGTTGGATTGGCGCCTCTTTACCAAAAGGAGAAGTTTTGGAATCCCAGAGACTGACCTGAAAGTGTTTTAACCTTAACAAAAATGTTCACGCTGTCTGTGACTTGAAGCTAACACTGTCCCCTGTCTTGTCAGGGTTTTGAGTGGGACCTCAAAGGGATTCCTCTGGATCCAGGAGCAGAGCTGCACTGCGTCGTCAAAGACCATGAAAAGATGGGGAGAAACAGGTACAGAGTCAGGGGTGTTTGTCGTTGGTATTTATCATCCTATTGGCCACCCTGAAACCCCTAAACCCTGATTGGCTCTTTGCTTTTTTAGAGGGAATGTTTTGGTGACTTTTTACCTTGTAGAGTTGCCAAACTATAAACAAAAATATGAGTTTAGTTTAACGCCGCTGTATGAGACATTTGTGGAGGATAAGTTTCCATGTCTGGCCACCCCTACAAAGATCTGTGCTTCAGTTTGGCCCCCCAAACAAATAAGGAACTAAAACTAAGACTAAAACCAAAGAGACACGCACCTACAGTACTGATAATGAAGTGTGTGTGTGTGTGTGTGTGTGTGTGTGTGTGTGTGTCTGCTCAGATTTCTGGGATTTCTGGGGAGTGTCGGCTCGCTCTCAGAGACGTGCTCAACTCTCCGAACCTGGCCGCCTCCTTCACCATCTCCTTAGTGGACACCAAGAGGAACAACACAGGGGTGAGCACACACACACGCACACATACACACACACACACACACAGTAGGGCCCGGACAGGTTAATTTACAGCCTCATTGTATAAAACTCGTTAATCAGCCTGAGTTTTCCGGCCTGGAGTCTAAAATTAGAGAAAGACTTTCCTGAGTTTGATTAATAACCACACCTTTATGTCTCACTGTGACTGTTTAAGAAACTTATTCTTTAATAAATCAGGAAATTTATCTGCATATTAACGGTAAAATCAACCCAGTTATAGTATCACTTTCTCCGATGTTTCCACTTTCTTTTTTTTACCTTTAAAGGTTTTATTCTCAAGAAGCTGATTCACAGATTATGTGTCAAGTCATTCTGCGCCGAGTCCTAACAGTTCAGTTTTTCTTCTTCTCTGTTTTCATGTTGAACAGATACTGAAGATACCACACTAACCTGTATCAGGTCCCCTTTTCTCTAATTTTTCTGTTCCCTGTTTTCAAAGCTCCAACAGTTTCGCTCTCTGTGTCTGTTTTCTTCAGTTTGGTTGATGTCCGGCTCTTTAGTGGAGACTGCAGTTCCCAGAGCGCCCACTAGAGCAAAAATAAACCTGTTCAAACAGCTGTTTCAGTCTGAGTCAAAGTTTGTTTTCTTCCAGATGAATTAAGAACAATATTAAAGAAGCTAATGACAGGAAAACAGCCTTTTCTGAGAACATCATCCGGTAATTTATTGACGGTCCCTTATTCAACACCTGACGTTGATACCGAGGGTGCAGAGTAGATTTAACCACGCTGCTGTTGGAGAGTGAGAAGACACCGGTAGATCCTCCCTGAACGTCCGTCAAATATCCAACCTAAAACTAACTTCACCGCCATATTTACAGGAAAAAACATTTATTGCCTCAGCTGATTTTTTTATGCGCACATGTGACCCTAAATACATTTTACAATTCACACACATCTATTTTTGGTCGTGAGTGAAACGGTCGAGCCCTGTAATGATTAGGCCGACAAGGAAAGAAGGAAAGCGGCAACTTTTGTAGACTGATTTGATATGACTTTTGTGATCTGGCACCGTTCTCACTTCTGACCAATCAGAACCATGTATTTCACACAGCGGGGTAATAAAACCTGACCTCAGGATTAAATAAAATGAAACGTCTCCAGAGGTACCCCCCCCTCTCTCTCTCTCTTTCAAGCTCACCTAAAACCATCTTCTGCTTTTGGCATCAGAGGGAACAATGTTCAGTCTCACATCCTCGTTTCCTGGAGCCAAAACAAAGTCTTCCTCTCGGTGTCAGGGTGGATCTGATTGATGTTTCTCTCTCTTACAGTCATAAAAAAAACACCATCTTTGTCTTTGTTTAACCCTGTGTGTGTGAGGAATCAATTCTAGAAGCAGGGAACGTCTGAATCTTGACGTGAACAGATCAAATCCTTTGCTTAATCTGACAAACGTGATTATCCGCCTCCTTTTCCCATCAGGCCACCCTGACCCTGCAGGTTTCCTACCTCCCTCCTCCAGGATCGGCTCCGATCTACCAGCCTCCTCACCAGCCGGAGACTCCGACTCACAACAACCCGAGCGTGGAGCTGGACACCGTCACAAGTAAAAACATCAAACTCAAATACAAAAAATATTCAACATCCTCACATCTGAGACTGTTTTCTGTTTGCCGGTTTCAGTGATTTCTCTCGACACGCTGGGCGAGGAGGACACCGAGAGTATGATCATGGTGGAGCCACCGGAGGACCAGGTTCAGGACGATGGACGCTCCATGGTCATCGTCGGTCCTCAGGGGACCTCAGGTCACGAGTCCCCTGCTGCACAGACCCCCAAGCGCTCGCCGCCAACCTACAACACCCACGGAGGTCTGAGGAAGAGGAGGAGAGGAGGAGGAAGCAGTCAGCCCAAACCACTGCCCAACAAACCTCAGGACCTTCAGGTTTGGACTTAGCAAGGTCCAGAACCAGAAGCGACTTGTTTCTGTAACCGTTCCCTCTAAGTAGCAGCTCATGAACGGACTTCTTGTTCATGCTGACACTGCCGCCATGTGGTCATTTTGGTTCATTACACTAAAAACCCCAAACAGACCCAATGCCAAAGTCAACACACCCAGGAAGGGTCAAGATTTAAAGGGCGTGTTTTTGACGTTTTTTCGTTGATACATGACGCTAACTCTTTCCAGGTTCGTGTGCGAGTCATCGAAGGCCGACAGTTGCCCGGCATCAACATCAAGCCTGTTGTCAAGGTAACAGTGGCCGGACAAACCAGGAGGACGCGAATCAGAAAAGGCAACAACCCGATCTTTGACGAGGTAAACGTGACCGAGTTAACGTCATCGTAACGTTTGAGTTCATTCATGTTTGACTGAGACTGAAGCGTTTCTCCTCCACAGACGTTTTTCATGAACTTCTTCGAGACTCCGTCGGACCTGTTTGACGAGCCCATCTTCATCACTGTGAGTCTGAGCTCTTCTTTAACTCGGATCCATCTCTTCCAGTTTGATTAAACACTCTCCTCCTCTTCTCTGACAGGTGTGTGACTCTCGCTCGCTCCGCACTGATGCCGTGATCGGAGAATTCAAGGTACAAACTGACGAAATAAAGAAGATATTTGATGAAGGGCGCCGTTTGTTTGTTCCTTGGTTGTTAATCTTTTTGCAAACTCAGTCACAAACATCTGACCTTTGACCTTTTCTTTGCAGTTAGACGTTGGAACCGTCTACAACGAGCACAGTGAGTTAACCTTAACCTGATTGTCGAACTGATTTCTCGATCTGATGTTCTCGTACGTTAACGCTCGGTGTGAACTCTTTAGGACACTGCTTCTTGAGGAAATGGCTGCTGCTGTGTGACCCCGACGATCTTTCGGCCGGGGTCAAAGGCTACCTGAAGGTCAGCCTGCTGGTTTTGGCAGCTGGAGATGAACCACCGGTGAGTCTGATCGGAGAGTTTGAACAAAAACTCTTGAAATAAGTCAATTCGTCCATCTTTCACTGATCTGGGACAAGGTTTGAGGTGGCTCCCAAAGGGGTTTCCAGATTAGATGAGTACCCTGGGATCTCCACCGAATTAAGGGTCTCAGGAGGCTTCCTAACCGAATGTCTGAAGATGCTTTCATCTTTGTGTGTTTCTCAGGCCGATAAACGGGACTGTGTCGAGGATAAAGAAGACATCGAGGGAAACCTGCTGAGACCGGCTGGTCTGTCTCTGAGGGGAGCTACTTTCAATCTGAGGATCTTCAGAGCGGAGGACTTACCACAAAGTTAGTCCACTCTGTGAATGTCGTCGTTTAATCCGAGATTAAAGAGATGAGACAGTTTCTAACGTCTCTGTGGTTCTTCTCTGCAGTGGATGACGCCTTCATGGACGGGATGAGGCAGATCTTTGGGTTTGACAGCAACAGGAAGAACCTGGTGGATCCTCTGGTGGAGATTCACTTTGCTGGAAAAACAGTACGGCATCCCACTAAATCCAGTTCTAACTCTTAGTCCACCGAATCCAGAATCCAGTCCTCTGAGGTCTGTATTTTCTTTCTGTTTCAGATTTGCACTAAGATTCTGGAGAAGAACGCCAATCCGCAGTGGAACCAGAGTCTGTCGATGCCCATCAGGGTACAAACAAACAAACAAACAAACAAACTCTATATTTTTGAAGACAAATATGCTCACCAGGATCAGTGTTTTATCTTATTTAAGGTTCTGTTTCCTTCCCCAGTTTCCCTCCATGTGTGAGAAGATGAGGATCAGAATCCTGGACTGGTAATTCCAACGTTTGGTGCACTAGGTTGATTTAACAAAATAAGAGACTCCCAGGAAAACCTGGTCTAAGTTCTCTCTGCGTTGCATCTTTCCTTGGATTGGAAACTTCTGTCTGGTAGCGATAACTCCAGATGTTCATCACCTCCACACTTTGGGTTCTTCTTCTTCTTTATCCTCATTTCAGGGACAGAGCCAGTCACAACGACGTCGTTGGCACCACCCATCTGTGCATGTCCAAGATCTCAGCCCCCGGTGGAGAGATAGATGGTAAGTACGAGCCGAATCCGGTCTGAACTGGACTTGACTCTGCCGGTTTGGTTTGGACCGATGAAGGCTCGTATGGTCTTACCTTCTCCTTCTCCTCTTCGTCTTCTTTTCTCTGCATACTGTGACGTTTTCTCCTTCTGAATAACTCACCCCCAATTTTCACCGCGTCCGGAACGGCTACGATCTGTAACGGCTGCGATTTTCGCCATCCGCCAATTCCTACTGGATCCGTTGGGGAGGAGAATTTTGTGTCCAATTTAGGACAGGGGTAATCGCTGAATTTATCGGGCATGCTCTGGCATCTGGAAGAAATGGAACTCTTGCGATCAGCTGTTCGGTGATTCGCAGCGGAACGGAAAGAAGTCGGTGGAAATTGACACGTTAACTTGAATGGAAACGATCAGCTACGATTGTCAGATACGGCCTTTTTGCCGCCGTTCTGGATGCGGCGGAAATTGGGGGTCAGGCTGCATCCCGGTGTCTTAACACAAGTGTTGACGTTTTCAATCATGGTCACATTAACCAGAAGATGACCTCAGATGTTAAACCTTTGAACACAAACGTTTAGATAAAAGTACCTTCAAACTGGACGATATTTGGTGGGTGATCAAGTCCAGCTGTCCTCATCAAATTGTCTTTATCAGCTCAGACTGGTTATTGTTGTATTTGATCTACAGTCTTTATCGAGAACATATTTAACTCCTGGTTTTGTGACATCTTCAAATATCAGATATCATTTGGGTTTTGAGAGTTAGCTGTAAAGTTCTGATGTCTGATACGTCTGTGATCGGTGAATCTAACCACGCATGGACTGTTTTGCAGTGACATGCTTTTCTCGGATCGACTTTGGAGCGTCTCAGCTCAGGAAGACATGCATGAGTCGTGCTCAGTGTGAAGTTTTCTTAACTGTCTTGATCTAAATCTGGTTTCTGCTGTTTTGTGAAGATACAACACTTCCCCCGTCTTTGTCGTGGGGTTTGTTGTTGTATTTGTTGAATCCAAATGTTCGCCCTCGGTCAAGGTCAAGTCTGGACATTTGGATTCAGCCCTCTGATGAGTTTGTGATCCGCTGCACTTGTTTGGTTTTGCGTAGCGTTCAAAGACACTTGTTTCCTCTCTCTCTGTAACTCTCAACCATCCTTCCTCTCTATGCATTCAGACGACTTGACTCCAAGGACCGTCCAGCCTGGCAGTACGTCCACCATCCTCTTTTCTCTTGTGTGAAACTCATCAGCTGTCAGATGATGAATATTTTCCTCCTTTTCCAAACTCATAACTGTTTCCACCTTCGTTTAATTCTGATAAATCTCTTTCAATCGACTCTGTCGTGATTTTCAGTCCAATCAGTCCAACCGATGTCCTCTACATCCTCTCAACTTTTCCTCTGTTTCCTGTCGTTCCAGTCGATGACACTCTTGGTTTCCTCCCAACGTTTGGTCCGTGTTTCGTCAACCTGTACGGCAGCCTCAGAGAGTTCACCGCCTTCAGCGATCCACACGAGGCACTGAACCTCGGAAAAGTAACTTGGTGTTTTTGTTCTTCATCTTTAAATACAGGAACTCGTCTTTAAAGAAACGTTAAAACCAGTAAGAGTAAACTGGGTTGACTGGTTAGCATTCGTTCGTAGGACTAGTAATTCATATTGATCACTAGTGATGATATAAAACTCACCAATTACTGATGATCAACCTTCACCGATCAAGAAGGACAAATATCAGTAACCATCACATGAAGCTAACCGATAACCAATCAAAGTCACACAGAACCAACCAATCAACCAACCGGTTACCAATAACCAGTGCTGTGAAGCCATGGCAGTAAAATAACGGCACTATTTCAACGTTTTGAGCTCAGACACGTCTTCCTTCCAAACTCCTCCTCAAGATTAACAGCCAATCCCAACTGTAGTGTTCGATTTTGCATGTTTACGTAAAGTGAAGGAGTGACCCAGTTCTACGTAAGATTAAGGGTTAGGGTTAGGGACCTCACTTGAAAGCAAAAGGTAAGATTTTAATATAATTTTCAAAGTAATGACACTTATTTTAGGTATTCCATCCTTTGCTACAACACGTGAATATTAGCGATGTTTTGAATTGTTTATGTTTTAAAAATTGCGCACTGTGACGAGCTAGCTAACAAAGCTATAGCGAATGATTGCTATACTGATGTCGGACTCAACTGGCAACAGCTAAACGTTACAACAGTGGGTGTTGTTTTCCCACTTTTCGCATCAGCCTACAACACAGCCAGCAAGAGACAAGGCCTTCCCCTTGGCCCTCTGTTTTTAGGGGGTAGACAAAGGGTTAAGACGAGAGTGACTG
This sequence comes from Xyrichtys novacula, assembly GCA_962446985.1. NCBI lineage: Eukaryota > Metazoa > Chordata > Actinopteri > Labriformes > Labridae > Xyrichtys > Xyrichtys novacula. The sequence goes on from OY660886.1 coordinate 910,316, forward strand.
GCCATAAGTGGTTAGCATTTTCACTGCTTTACTGCTCTTTGGTGATAAGATGCCTAGGATGGATATTAAAAACACTGTTGTTTCACTCTTTTCTTCTCTAGGGGGAGGGTGTGGCGTACCGGGGCCGGATTTTAATGGAACTAACGACGAAACTGTCCGACAAACCAGAACAGAGATCTGAGGACATATCATCGGACGATCTGATCGTGGTGGAGGTGAGAGAGAGATCTCTAACTCACTTTTTAAAAATGTTTTAAAACACATGAAGGTTTCCGCTCATCTTTAACTTCTCCGTTTACAGAAGTTCCTCAGGAAGAGGAAATACTCTCTCTTCGTGGCGTTTTATTCGGCCACGCTCCTCCAGGACGTCGACGACGCCATCCAGTTTGAGGTCAGCATCGGTAACTATGGTAACAAGTTCGATTACACCTGCCTCCCTCTGGCCTCGACCACCCAGTTCAGCAGAGCTGTGTTTGACGGTAGGTCAAAGGTCGGATTTATGCATTTCAAGAGTTTCAGTCGTAGAATTATCCGATCGTAATCTTTCTGAATCGATTTATTTAGTAAATGAATATTTCATAAATCCGTTTCCAGGCTGCCATTACTACTACCTCCCCTGGGGAAACATCAAACCAGTGGTGGTCCTGTCCTCAGAGTGGGAGGACGTCAAACCAAGGATTGAAGCTCTCAACATGCTGCTGGCTATCCTCGACAGACTGGTGGGTGTCGAATCTTCCCGTCTGAGTTGTTGTGCAGCAGCCGTGTTTAAAAACACTCTCAGGACAGAAACATTTCTGTGTATTTTTGTCCGTCCAGGAGGCAAACCTGCAGCGGGTCAACCTGGAAGTGAAGGCAGGCAGCGACCTGGAGGAGGTGGAGCTCAGGGTGGTGGAGCTGTTGGAACAGGTCATCACAGACTGCAGGTAAACACTCCGACAAGTCAAAACGAGTTGTCTTCTTCTATTACCATCGTATTTTTTGTGTGTGAGACTCTTTTTTTGGAAATAGCGAGGAGCTGCCCTCCCTCGACCACTGGCAGTGCTGCACTCCTCTGGACCGCTCTCTGAGACACATCCGGACTCTCCACCTGCAGCAGATCGTCGCGGGCGCGCTGGCTCTCAAACACGGACCTGCGACCGAGCTCTCCACCGTCATGGAGCAGGCGGAGGACTGGGCCAACAGGCTGAGGCTCATGGCCGAGGAGGTATAATGATGCCAATTTTGTTGTTCTTCTTTATCAGTTTTTCTCCTCTGAGGCACTTCTTTGCTGCTCGTCATAAACCAAAGTGACCACATAATAAAGTTTAGTAAATTCCTCCTCTCTGTTTCTCTTTGTGTGCTCGATTTCTCTCCTTCCAGCCTCAGAACAGTCTCCCCGACATCATAATATGGATGCTGCAGGGCGACCGCAGGGTGGCGTACCATCGTATCCCGGCGCACACTGTGATCTTCTCCCAGCAGAACTGTGGGAAACACTGTGGGCAGCTGCAGACCGTCTTCCTCAAAGTAAACACACAAACACACATTTAGGTCCATTTCTAGATCTTATGTTTACATTTGGTGGTCTCAAACACGAGTCCCCAAAAGGAGGCTTACTGACCTGCGTTTCGTGTTCGGCAGCATCCACAGAGCGGCGTCGGTGAAGCCAAACTTCCAGGTCAGCTGAGGGTGAAGGTCTGGTTCGGATTGGCTGCTGACGTCAAACATTTCAACCAATACGCCGAGGGGAAACTGTCGGTGTTCGCCGAGACGGTAGGATACAGAGCGCACATTTGTCTTTAAATGGACGCCAACTGTTTGGTAGACGCTGCCCCCTTTTGTCGAGTCCTTTTATCAACAAGAGTCCAAACTACTTTTACTAATTCAGATTTTCAGTCCTAATTTTCTTCGTCTTTGTAATTCCTTGTAATTTAATAATTTATCAGTTTGCAGTCTATGTGTCACCAGCAGGGGGCGATAATACAAGAAAAAAAGAAGTATCTGGACTCTGCTGGTGTGACCTAAAAGTCTGAGTCCACGAACTGAGTCTGTTTCTTTTTTTTTTGTCGCAGTATGAAAACCAGACCAGACTCGCCCTGGTGGGCAGCTGGGGAACTACAGGATTGACGTACCCCAAGTTCAGCGACGTCACCGGGAGAGTCAAACTGCCCAAAGAGAGCTTCAAACCCTCGCCTGGCTGGACCTGGGCCGGGGACTGGTTCATCAGTCCAGAGAAGACGTGAGTGTGCGGTCTTTGGACGGCATGGGTGTTTTAAAACTAGTTAGATTGAGATTAGTCGACTTCATACAGGCGAACGATCACCAAACGTTCATTAAAGTTATAAATCCAGATGTGATCCTACTTTTCAAACCCTTTGTCCTCCATAATTTCAACACTTTCTGTTTTATTTAATGTGAATACTTGTTAAAATGTTTAAATACCGAAAAATTTTCCATTTCGGGTCAATTTTGTTGTTCTTCTTTATCAGTTTTTCTCCTCTGAGCCCCGCCCACAAACAGACGCTCCTGCTCGCTCGTATCGTTCCAATTAAATTCAGATATAATGCAGATAAATACTTCAGATCATTACAAATGGGGCCCAGTCAAGGTGAAAGTCAAAAGCATTGGTGCTACTGTAGATGCCAACAGACTACCAGCAAACACAATGTTTGCAGGACTTCTACAACGAGGATAAAGTGACATAGTCCAGGACCCGAGGGAGGACAGTTTAGCGATGGCGCTACAACACGCTACAGCAGGTCCGTTTGACAAGAAACACTTCTGTTACAGACACTTGTCTTACTTTGTTAAAGCGGTTTACCTGTCCAGCAGAAAGGTTACAGGGTCACCAAGATCCCCAAGCATCCCCCATCGTTTATGTTGACCCGGCTTTTTAGCTCTTGTCCGGTCTACCTCCGTTTTAAGCGCCCGTTATTCCTCCAGAGTCTCCGGTATTTACTTTGTTTTCTTGCTTGTGTCGGCAGTCGTGGCCAAAGGAGGATTCGGACAATTTTCCGAACTTTCTGGTTGGTTTCTACTGTCCGATATTGTAGCACGCTAACTTTGTTTGGGCTCCTGAACGACACGGGGGAGCAGCGTCTGCCTCACAACCAATCAGGTTAGAGGAGGTGGAGAACGGCTTTGTTTACAGTCAGAAAGAGCGGACCGCTCAAAAATGTTCAAATGTTGACGACACAGACAGAAGAGAACACAGAGATATTGTGACATTAACAAATGTCGTCAATAACTAATAACTATTGACTGATATGAGAAGCTTTTTTGTAAATTCACCACAAAAAAAGATGCTTCTGAAACGGAATCCTGCCTACCTCACCTTTAAATTAAATAAGTCTAACTGTGTCTACGATCATAAACCTTCAGGCTGCTGTTTGACGTGGACGCCGGTCACATGACCTTCACAGAGGAAGTGTTTGAAAACCAGATGAGGCTTCCAGGGGGGCAGTGGATCGGCATGCCAGAGGGCTTCACCGATGTGGTACGTGTGTGTGTGTGTTTATAGTGTTTGTGTGTTGGTGTTTACTGGTCTACTGTGTGTAAATCGATAAATGTGTGTGTGTCAGAACGGGGAGAAGGCGGTGCCGAAAGACGAGATCGAGTGTCCTCCAGGTTGGGTTTGGGAGGAGGTGGAGTGGAGCGAAGATCTCAACAGGGCCGTGGACGATCAAGGTGCGCACGATGAAAACACAATGAAGCAAAACGCAGACGAGTCCTGTTTCTGATGTTTGTGAGCGTGTTTGTGAATCTAGGGTGGGAGTACGGCATCACGATCCCTCCAGACCGCCGCCCGAAGTCATGGGTGCCGGCTGAGAAGATGTACCACACCAACCGGAGACGGCGGTGGATACGACTGAGGCGGCGAGACCAGCAGAAGATGGAGGCTCTCAGAAAGGTAGACAGAAAACCTCCAGAGTGTCAACCATCACTGTGGGTTTGTGAGAGCAGCTGAAGTTCCTCCTGTCGGCCACTAGATGGCGCCAAAGACCAACAGAGAGGCTGATGCTCTCTGGTTTGTGTTCTCACAGCAGCGTCCAGATGACACAGAGCGGGAAGGATGGGAGTACGCCTCCCTGTTCGGCTGGAGGTTCCACCTGAAGCCCAGGAAGACGGACAGCTTCAGGAGGCGCAGGTGGAGGTGCCGCATGGAGCCGCTGGAGAAGACGGGACCGGCGGCCATCTTTGCTTTGGAGTGTTCTCTGGTAAAGACACAAACACAGACATCTATGTCCTGAGAGTGAAGCTCCCAACACTTGAATGAGATCTCCGTCTTCCTCCCACAGAGCAGCATCGAGGACAAGAACGACGACAAGTCCGTCACGACCACCTTCGGGGTCAACAGACCCACCATTTCCTGTTTCTTTGACCGTAAGAGACGCAGTTTGTCCTTTTTAATCAATTTTCCACTTTTCATTTTCAAACATTTCAACATGTTTGTGTTTTCGTGTCCAGGTGGGACCCGTTACCACCTGCGCTGCTACCTGTACCAGGCCAGAGACCTGCTGCCCATGGACAAGGACAGTTTCTCAGGTACTGTCGGATTGATAGATGTCCTCTTTGTCTCACTGGTCTTAAAATTAAACTATATCTGGGTAGATTCTGGGTCAGTTTTTCAGTGGAGGGTTGGAGTCCAGAGGTACGGTCACAACGGAAGAAACCGAAGCCCGCTACCCACCAAACATCGGACATCGAAGAGACGTTCAGATCAAGTCAGTATCGGGTCGGTCCATCAGAGACCACATCTAGACGGTTAGAAATTTTGACGTCCAAATTGGACCTTTTTTAGACGTCGCTCTGACGTTTAGAATATTGACCAAATCTAGACGTCGCCACAACGTGCAAAATCAATTTAAAGATTTATACGTCACTATTGGACCTCTTTTAGATGTTGACATGACGTCCACATTTGGACCTTGTCGTCAAAAAAATACGTTAAATAGATGTCATTTTGAGGTCGTATTGCGCAGTGGGTACGAACAAAAAAAAAGAAACAGTGCAGATAAAAAAAAAGCCTCAACGGAAGTTTACGACGCAAAAAAAGTGGCGATGCAACAAAAAATTAAAAATAAAAGTTTCTTACTGTGAAAATAAAAGGATGCAAAAAAAAGCCTCAACGGAATCGAGCTGTCGGGGACCAGTAACGATGTTGCACCGGTGTTTTACGGTCTAGACAAAGAAGACGACGGCGAGAAGACGAATGAAGAAGTTCGTGGAAAGGTTATCGATTAATTTTTCTTCATAAACTTTTCGATGTGTCTTGTGGTTAGGCTAACACCACAGCGGCGTCCTCCAGATCAACTTCGTATCGACTCAGGCGCAACGTGTCCGAACCAAACGACACGCTATAAAGCAGAATTAAACAATAACCTTTCCACAAACTTCTTTGATCGTCTTCTCGCCGTCATCGTCTGTGATCTAGATCATAAATCGTATCTTTTATTTTCGCTGTAAGCAACTTTTCATCGCCACTTGTTTTCACCTCGTTAACTTCCGTTGTGGATTTTTAAATTTTTTTTATCTGCACCGTTTCTTTTTTACTTGCAGCGGGCTTCGGTTTCTTTTTTTGCATCGGTAACTTCCGTTGTGGCTTCTTTGGAGCAGTGTCGGTTCTCGGCCACCATACAGGGGTAACGGTGTTAACGAGGGTCCTCATAAGTATTGCAAAACAAACATGTGTGTGTCTCTAAACGATCGGTGACACCGGCGGCTCGGGAATGCCGGAGAGCTGGGAACGCCGCCGCCGCGACAAGTTTGTTATTCCAGGTCACAACCGCTCTCCCCTGATGTTAGCGCACACACGGCTCGCAATGTGGAGCCGTGCATAAAAACACATGTAAACGTACAGTAGCACACACACACACACACACACACACACACACACACACACACACACACACACACACACAGAGTGAGTAGTTTGTTATTTCAGGCCGGGTAAAGAGTCTCTGTGGAGCCGTTAGCGAAAGAGTAAACAGAAGCGAAGTTGCATTTTCCCACCAGCCCTCAATTAACCTTGGAGCTCACACACACACACACACACACACACACACACACACACACACACACACACACACACACACACCACCCATGGTGACCCATTCAATTACCGTTTATTCCCAACAGCCCATTAGCTCATATAAACAGCCACACAAACAGCCCAGGGGGGGTTACGTAAGGCAGCGCGGAGGTCCGAGGAAAAAAAGCGAGTTTCTCTTTATCGGTGTTTTTGTTTTCACTCAGATCGGGGATTCACGATTTCCTCTTTGAAATAAGACGTCTGTCCGGATAAATTTAGTTAAAGGAGATTTTTGAGGAGAAAGAAGAAAAAGTGAAAATAGACGAACAGACAGATGGAAAAGGTTAAAAACGACAAAGACATAAAGAGCTCCGTTTTGATAGCTGATGCGGTCTTTAATCATGGCCGCCCAGACGCCGTTAAACAGCAGATTAACACACGACTGAAGTCCATCCATCAACTCTACTCATCCATTACGCCGCGCGCGCGTGTGTGTGTGTTTCTTCGAACCCTCCCTTTAAGCGGCCCGTCTCCGTCATCTATCATTTCTTTCTTCCTCTGTCTATTCATCCCTCTGTTTTTTAAAGCCTCGTCTCTGTTTTCACATCTGAGTCTGCGGTTGGTTTCTGATTAACGCACACAGAAGCCGTAGTTTCCATGACCTTCTCCGAATAAAAGAAAAACATTTTCCCTTTTCTGTTTTTTTTCTCCCTCTCTCTCTCTCTTTTCTCTTTTTTTATAACCTCGCTCTCTCCTCTGCCTCTCCCACCAAACCCCATTCAAAATTTGAAGTATTCTAAGTGTTGATGACAGGGCTGTCACCATATAAAAACAGGTTAAAGGGACATTTAAGGAGGACTGAGAGAGATAAACAACACAAGACAAGTTTGGCTTAGTGTTTCTAAAGATGTTCAAAGTTTTGTTTTATCCATCTTAACATATATCAAAGGTAGGGTAGGCAGGAATCCGTTAAATTGTCTGAATCCTCCTTTGGCCACGACTGCCGACACAAGCAAGAAAACAGTCAACAAGAAAACAGTCAACAATAAAACAGTCAATAAAACAGTCAGCAAGAAAACAGTCAACAAGAAAACAGTCAGCAAAAAAAAAGTCAACAAAAAAACAGTCAGCAAGAAATCAGTCAACAAAAAACAGTTAGTAAGAAAACAGTCAACAAAACAGTCAGCAAGAAAACAGTCAGCAGGAAAACAGTCAGCAAGAAATCAGTCAACAAAAAACAGTTAGTAAGAAAACAGTCAACAAAACAGTCAGCAAGAAAACAGTCAGCAGGAAAACAGTCAGCAAGAAAACAGTCAACAAAAAAACAGTCAACACCAAACCGGTCAACAAGAAAACCGTCAGCAGGAAAACAGTCAGCAAGAAAAATGTCAACAAGAAAACAGTCAACAAGAAAACAGTCAGCAAGAAAACAGTCAACAAAAAACAGTCAGCAAGAAAACAGTCAACAAGAAAACAGTAAGAAAACAGTCAACAAGAAAACAGTAAGAAAACAGTCAACAAGAAAACAGTAAGAAAACAGTCAACCATAAACAGTCAGCAAGAAAACAGTCAAAAAGAAAACAGTTAGTAAGAAAACAGTCAGCAGGAAAACAGTCAGCAAGAGAACAGTCAACCATAAACAGTCAACATGAAAACAGTCAACAAGAAAACAGTCAGCAAGAAAACAGTCAACAAGAAAACAGTCAACCATAAACAGTCAACAAGAAAACAGTCAACAAGAAAACAGTCAGCAAGAAAACAGTCAACAAGAAAACAGTTAGTAAGAAAACAGTCAACAAAACAGTCAACAAGAAAACAGTCAGCAAGAAAACAGTCAACAAGAAAACAGTCAACCATAAACAGTCAACAAGAAAACAGTCAACAAGAAAACAGTCAGCAAGAAAACAGTCAACAAGAAAACAGTTAGTAAGAAAACAGTCAACAAAACAGTCAACAAGAAAACAGTCAGCAAGAAAACAGTCAACAAGAAAACAGTCAACCATAAACAGTCAACAAGAAAACAGTCAGCAAGAAAACAGTCAAAAAGAAAACGATTAGTAAGAAAACAGTCAAAAAGAAAACAGTTAGTAAGAAAACAGTCAGCAAGAAAACAGTCAACAAGAAAACAGTCAACCATAAACAGTCAACAAGAAAACAGTCAGCAAGAAAACAGTCAAAAAGAAAACAGTTAGTAAGAAAACAGTCAAAAAGAAAACAGTTAGTAAGAAAACAGTCAGCAAGAAAACAGTCAACAAGAAAACAGTCAACCATAAACAGTCAACAAGAAAACAGTCAGCAAGAAAACAGTCAACCATAAACAGTCAACAAGAAAACAGTCAACAAGAAAACAGTCAGCAAGAAAACAGTCAACAAGAAAACAGTTAGTAAGAAAACAGTCAACAAAACAGTCAACAAGAAAACAGTCAGCAAGAAAACAGTCAACAAGAAAACAGTCAACCATAAACAGTCAACAAGAAAACAGTCAACAAGAAAACAGTCAACAAGAAAACAGTCAACCATAAACAGTCAACAAGAAAACAGTCAACAAGAAAACAGTCAACAAGAAAACAGTCAGCAAGAAAACAGTTAGTAAGAAAGCGATTTTTTTGTAGGATGGTAGGGGAAAGTCCCGCCTCCTTCGCCTCTGATTGGCTGGAAAAGCTGGAAATGTCATCACACGCTCAAGCCAAATGCGGGATGTCGGCTCTGTACGTCAAACAGAATGTTATCGCACTTCACAGCCAAAAGGAATAACCAATCGGAGCCTAGCACTTCTAACCAATCAGAGGCGAAGGAGGGCGGGACCTTCCCCTACCGTCCTACAAAAAAAAATTTCGCTTCTACAGGATCAGCCCTCGCTTAGCTAACTTGCCCGTTCATTCGAACACGTTTGTACTTTTAGCTTAAACAGATTTTTTTCGTCAAACACGTCTTTCCTTTTTTTCAGACTCGTACGCCATCGTGTCGTTCCTCCATCAGTCCCAGAAAACGGTGACGGTGCGGAACACTCTCAACCCCACCTGGGACCAGACGCTGATCTTCTACGAGGTGGAGATCTTTGGCGACCCCGAGGTCACCATGGCGACCCCGCCTAACGTGGTGGTGGAGCTCTACGACTCGGACACATACGTGAGTTTCCGAACTTTCTCTGGACGTGGATTTCCGGTCCACTCGAAAACTCTCCCGTTTGATGTTGTCGTGTTTCCGTTGAAGGGTGCGGACGAGTTCATGGGCCGCTGTGTGTGTCAGCCCTCCCTCTCCTCCTCTCCTCCTCTGGCCTGGTTCCCGATTCGCTTGGGGGGCAAGAACGCCGGCGAGCTTTTGGCCGCCTTTGAGCTCATACAGAGAGAAAAGGTCAGAGTTCAACCTCGTACCTTTACCGTTTCCTGCTTCTGAATATTCTCTGATGAACTCTTTAAGATGTTGTTTTTTCACATTCATGTGTTCACAGCCGACAGTTCACCATATTCCCGGTCAAGAGGTCGGTTCTTCGTTTACGAATATCTTTAATTTTCCGACTCGAGCGTTTAAAACCTTTAAAATATGAACGTATCTGTTTTTTCTCTCGCCTGCAGGGAGACATCCTGACCTCCACCCACGTTCTGGACGAGGTAAAGCCCACGGAAGACGAACTTTGTCCATCTTTAGATTCGAACAAGAAGTCGAAGAATCTAAAAAGTCAGGCGGTCCATCTGAAACTATTTAACCTCGACAACAAAAACAGAGCCGTATAATTGTCTCAGTTCTTTATTATTGGTATTTATTTATTTATTTATCACAGATTAAAAACAGAGCGAGGAGGAAACGAGGCGATAGGCGTACCCAGAATTCCGCTCTCGTCAGGGCAGAGAAGGCGTAGGGTGCAAACGACAAAGTAATGAGGACATAGACGGGTTATGGATATACAATGATTAGGAAAAGGTCAAACAGATACAAACTGTCATAAATACAATATAGACTAATCATCAACCAGAGATAGAGACAATTTAAGTATTCATAAGAAGGAAAGAAACATGATCATAACAGATCATGATGTGTTTAAGACACGATTAGATAAGGTTTTAATGATATTTTAAAGGATTTGAAGGATAATTTTGATTTTAGAGACACGTCCAGATTATTCCACAGTTTCAGTCCTCTAAAAGTGAAACTAGACTGATGACAAGAAGTTCAACAGGAAGGTAACTGAAGATGGATGTTTGTCGTGTTGAGTACGGGTGAAGGTCGGATAGAAAGGTAAAAAAGTTTCGGAAAGTTTCAGGACGGTTTTGTTTGTTATTGATGGATTTATGGACGAACAAACAAACGAGTGAAAGACGTTGAGTTTAAGATGGAGTATTTAGAAAAGAGAGGAGCAGAAGGTTCGTGATATCATTCTTAAGAATCTTTCCTGGATTAATAATAATTTTCTTGAGTTTAGTTGAACTCAGCTCGCCATCGTCTTGTCTTCATCGTTGAATAAAGAGTCGTTGCTGAACATCTATTGTCAAACAATCTGCTGATGGTTTGGAAATAAAAATATTCAAAAAATCTAAAAAAAAGTCAAAATGTCTAACTCAATTTACAGATTCTGGTCTTAGTTTGGGTTTGTAATATCTCCAAATATTAGGCGAACAGTTGATAGTTTGGTGAATTAGCAACAAGGACGAGACTTTATTGGAGTCAAGATAAGAGTCTACCTTGGATTGTGTTTGTTTCCTTTTGTTTAAACCCTGATCCTTCAGCTGTTTTCTCTCTTTTTACGTCTTCCTCTCTCTTTTCTTCTCGACGTCGCTCCCTCAGTTGATGTTTCCAGGATTCCTCTCTGAAAACCTGCAGCAATGGGTACAATCGAAACACAGCCGATAAAACACTGACGCATGTTAAAACAAAAACATTTCTAACCTCTCATGTGTCTTTTGTTTTGCTTTAACCGTACGGAAAGCCAAAGAGGACATTTTTCAGAGAAATAAGAGATGAAATAAACGAACAAAAATCAAACATGTCTTCTTTGGTTTTTCGATAACGAGTCTGGAGACGTATTTGCTTTAAACTCCTGAAATGTTACAGCAGATCTGAGCGCTCTAGTTAGTGCGCCACCTGGAGGTTAGGGTTAGTCAGTGCGTTCGCATTAACGTCGGTGTTAAAGCGAGTTCATCTCCAGTCTCAGTTTTCAGTTTTAACACGTCGATACTTCACGTCTCATCATCACATTTACAACCCTCACTTTTTTATTTGTTTTAGTTTCTGTCTCTTTTTTACGTCGCTGACTCTTCTGTGTTTCCATCGGCAGCCGGAGGAGTCGGACCTTCCTCCTCCTCCCCCTCAGAGGGAGCTGAACGTCTTCGTCGTTCCTCAGGGGATCAAACCCGTGCTGCAAAGAACCGCCATCGAGGTGAAAAAAGTTCATCCAGTTGATTCAAATATCCTCAAAGTAAACATCTAAAGATCTGTGTCTCTCCCTCAGATCTTAGCCTGGGGTGTCCGTAACCTGAAGAGCTTCCAGCTGGCCAGCGTTACCTCCCCCAGCCTGCAGGTGGAGTGCGGCGGCGCCATGATCCAGAGCTGCGTCATCCGCAGCATGAAGAAGAAGCCCAACTTTGACATGAACAAGCTCATCCTTGATGTGGTGAGAGCGCAGGGAACACGCCGCGCCGCCGCCGCACACACGCAGACGTTACACAGACGTAATCAGAGCTGAGGCTCGCCGCTTTCATTGCTAATGAGCGTCCTGCTGGGCTGCGGTTTGTCCACGTCGTTAATCTTCATCAGAAAAACCACAATAATCCACTCCACTGTTTCTCTCCTCCCAAACTAGGACGCATGTTTAATGAGATTAGAAACGTTTAGATGCTGTTTCATCCGCCCAGAGAGGAGCACGTCTGCAGAAGAAGGGTGTGTGCATGTGTGACCTTCGGGTAAATAATAGGTGGAGCAGACTGGAGCAGACCTTAAACTTGGTAGAACTGCAGATTTTTACCATATGGAACTCTTAAAGGGACATTCCGGTGTGAAATTAATTTAGGGTCAAACACATCGAGTTAGACAACCCCTCCAGAGATGAATGTTGTCGACCGCTTGCTTCTCTAGTTATACCAACTTTAGTAACGACCGCAGGATAGCAATACAGAGAGCCATGCCCTCAACCAAAACGCCACTCTATAGCCACAAATAATGCTCAGAACAGCACCTAACTTCATCAACAGGACATATAGGGTCACAGACATAGTACTAGACACCAAACATCTTTTTAGCTTTAGCAAAGAGACTAAACACAACTTGCCTACTCTATTCCAGCAGCTTCTTGTTTGTAAGCTGGTCCAATGAAAACCCGGTACTTGAACAGACGGTCCTTCAAAAGCTGGTCCAATAAAAACTTGTTCCTTAAGAAGACAGTCCTTCAAAAGCTGGTCCAATGAAAACCCTGTCCTTAAACAGACGGTCCCTCAAAAGCAGGTCCAATGAAATCTAGGTCCTTAAGAAGACAGTCCTTCAAAAGCTGATCCAATAAAAACCCCATTCCTTGAACAGAAAGTCCTTCAAAAGCTGGTCCAAGGAAAACCCGGTCCTTCAAAAAATGGTCCAATAGAAACCCAGTCCTTGAACATACAGTCCTTCAAAAGCTGGTCTAATGAAAACCAAGTCCTTAAACAAAGAGTTCTTCAAAAGCCATATCCTTAAAAGCATTAACCTTTAAAGGACTTTTCTTTTCAAAGCTGGATCCCTAAAATCCTGGTCCTTCAAAGGCTTGTCCTTTAAAAGCAGGATCTTTCAAAGCCTGGTCCTCCTAAGGCTGGTCATTAAAAGGCTGGTCATTCAAAATCCTGGTTCCTTCAAAAGCTGGATCCCTCCAAATATGGTCCTTTTCAACGTCTCGTCCTACACAGGGTGTTCCTCTAAAGTCTGGTCCTTCAAAAAGGAGATCCTCCAAATGTTGCTCCTTCAAATACCGAATCCTTGCCCCCCTGCCCCTACTCTAGTCCACCACATATGTCACTCAGTGAAGACTTTTGTCACGAGAACTGAGACTCACTTTTTTCCGAGGCGGATTTTGCCCGACCTCTTTTCCCGGTTTGATAGATTGTGCGTCATCTGGTATTACTCTTGTTATTAGAATTAATAACCATTGTTTGATTAAGTATTTAATCAATACAAAAATCAATCAGAGCATTATTCTGTCTACTTTGACCCCATTATTATTATTCCAGCGTTAGTGGATACAGTCATTTATTGTAATCAACATGTTTAAACAAATAAAGAGTCACTGTTTATCCTCCATAAGTAAAACTGCCATGATTTCCATGAGTGTACGTATGTTTTTAAAGGTTTTATATGAAATCCTAAACTGAAAAATGAAAATCTGACTCAGAGAGTTCAGTCTTAGCAGCATTAGGATCTGAGGTCGATCACCTTACTCTTTTATTATGACAGCTTTTACTGGAGTTTGGAAACACCAGCCTTTTCCCCCTCATGTACACCATCTCGCTCTGACTCTGGCGCTTCAGCGTTAACAAGATTAAGCTCTCGTGTTGACCACCGTACCGGGGTGACAGCCTGTGGAAATACTTTTCCCTCAAACCCAACCCTTGAACCGAGTCCAGGCGTTTAATGTTAACGATATTAAAGTCTGAGTGCGTAAGTGTTTTCGTACGCCAGGAGAAAATGTCATGTTCATGCTCCTGTCTGAGCTCTCTCAGGTTATCGTGGGAGTTTAGCATCATTAGACCTTTAAAGGGTCATTTTATTAACATTAAATCCACTTGTGCTCAGTCAGCAGGAAAACAGTCAACAAAAAAACAGTCAGCAGGAAAACAGTCAACAAGAAAACAGTCGACACCAAACCGGTCAACAAGAAAACCGTTAGTAAGAAAACAGTCAACCATAAACAGTCAGCAAGAAAAGAGTCAACAAGTAAACAGTCAGCAGGAAAACATTCAACAAAAAAACAGTCAGTCAGCAAGAAAACAGTCAACAAGAAAACAGTCAACAAGTAAACAGTCAGCAGGAAAACAGTCAACAAAAAAACTGTCAGTCAGCAAGAAAACAGTCAACAAAAAAACAGTCAGCAAGAAAACAGTCAACAAGAAAACAGACAGCAAGAAAACAGTCAGCAAGAAAACAGTCAACAAGAAAACAGTCAGCAAGAAAACAGTCAACAAGAAAACAGTCAGCAGGAAAACAGTCAACAAGAAAACAGTCGACACCAAACTGCTCAACAAGAAAACAGTAAGAAAACAGTCAACCATAAACAGTCAACAAGAAAACAGTCAACCATAAACAGTCAGCAAGAAAACAGTCAACAAGTAAACAGTCAGCAGGAAAACAGTCAACAAAAAACAGTCAGTCAGCAAGAAAACAGTCAGCAAGAAAACAGTCAACAAGAAAACAGTCAGCAAGAAAACAGTCAACAAGAAAAAAGTCAGCAAGAAAAAAGTCAACAAGAAAACAGTCAACAAGAAAACAGTCAACAAGAAAACAGTCAGCAGGAAAACAGTCAACAAGAAAACAGTTAGCAAGAAAACAGTCAACAAGAAAACAGTTAGCAAGAAAAAAGTCAACAAGAAAACAGTCAGCAAGAAAACAGTCAACAAGAAAACAGTTAGCAAGAAAACAGTCAACAAGAAAACAGTAAGTAAGAAAACAGTCAACAAGAAAACACTCAACCATAAACAGTCAACAAGAAAACAGTCAACAAGAAAACAGTCAGCAGGAAAACAGTTGGTAAGAAAACAAGTAAGAAAGCAATTCTTTGGCTGGTTTGGCTGGAAAAGCTTGAAATGTCATCACACGCTCAAGCCAAATGCGGGATGTCGGCTCTGTACGTCAAACAGAATGTTATCACACTTCACAGCCAAAAGGAATAACCAATCGGAGCCTAGCACTTCTAACCAATCAGAGGCGAAGTAGGGCGGGACCTTCCCCTACCATCCTACAAAATTTCTTTTTCGCTTCCAGAGGATCAGCCCTCGCTTAGCTAACTTGCCTGTTTGTTCGAACACGTTTGTACTTTTAGCTTAAACTGATTTTTTCGTCAAACACGTCTGAACTCTGCCAGATCCAGATCTGCTGTCTAACACCTAAAGTCTCCGACATTTCTCAACATGTGATGGTCTGTTTGCTTCCTGAAGCGTCTCACTGACAAACATAGGATATAAAACTAAAGCGGGGAACAAACATAAGAACTGTTAGAGACCCCACACATGACGATCGAAAATCAGGCATTGACCAGTTTTGATCGTCCTCTGTGTGGTGTTCTCCGATAATCTCAAAACGATTCTGTTCCACCACCGATCGAGAATCTAGTCCTCCAAGACAGAAATCTCACGTGATAAAACGTGATCTGACAAAAACGAAGAAGAAGAAACATAGCAACAACATACAAGAAAAGGGGAATGATGGTGTTTTTTGGAGTATTTTTGTCAGAAAAATCCCGCACTGAAAAAAAGAAAAGACTTCATCGTCTACTGAGCGAGCTAGAGGTGAGCTGTTCTCAAAGTAAGCTAACGGCGTGATTATCCTAGTTACACAAATAAATTCACTTTATTCGGTTCCTTGCTCCTCAGTCAGCTCGCTTCTTGATTGGCTACATTCCGTTTCACGTGACGATTCACGGAGTCATGACTCGGGGGTCGTCGGCTTTCCCCGCACACCTGAAGATTTTTGGTCGTAAATACGGAACAAGATTAATATTTAATTCATTCTTAATATACCTCAGACCACAGGATCATCTTAGAAGACATAAGACGATCTTCCGATGGTCGTCCTTGGTCGGCTACCGACGCTTCACTTCGTCCCTTGGCTTTTCAGGCACACTCAGATACTCTCTCCTGTATCATCTCCTCTGCCCAGATCTACTAGTTAAGACAGCGTTACGGTTACAATGTCCTGAGTGGACCAGATTTAGATAGTCAGCAGACATACCCAATCATCATCCGGCAGGCAGATGGCGCAACAGATCAGAATCGATCCTGGAATGGTCTATAAACTTCCTGTTCCTTTCTTTTTCCCTCGGTCAGAGACTTCCCTGCGAGGAGCTCTACATGCCGCCGATCGTCATCAAAGTCATCGACAACCGCCAGTTCGGGAGGAAGCCGGTGGTGGGTCAGTGCACGATCCGGTCTCTAGAGGAGTTCAGGTGTGTCCCGGAAGAGGAGCGAGCAGCTGAGGAAGAGGAGGAGGGCGACCACGGATGGAGACGTAAGAAACGAACGGAAACGAACATTTAAAGGTTAAAGTCATGGTTGACCATCTGAGAAGCAGTTGAACACACAAACCCCTCCCCTCTGTGCGCCACGATAACTCCTCCCCCTGAACCTGTATCTCCCTCCCCTCTTCGCCTCTGATTGGCTAGAAGTACTGGGCTCCGATTGGTCATTCCTCATGGCTGTGAAACGTCATCGTCTGTCGGGTTAGGAGATTCAGAATTGCGATAATGTTCTCTTCGATGTACAGAGCCGACAGTCCGCGTTTGGCTTGAGCGTGTGATGACGTTTCCAGCTTTTCTAGCCAATCAGAGGCGAAGGAGGCGGGACTTTCCCCTACCATAAAAGTATTGAGTCCAGGAAGGATGGCTCCCATTGGTCAATGTTTTTGCAGACCTGAACAGATTTTTTCCGCTCTTTTTTCTCTTTCCTTTGACGAGATCGCACCATAGGACCATGATCGCCATAGAAACGAGGTTCATAATAATTACCAACCTCTCCGATCGTCAACCATGACTTTAAAAACAATAAATTGATGAAAACGTCTTTACTGTGTTTGTGTGTAGGTGACATCCCCCATTCGACCAGCGGGGAGGTCTTCATCGACATCGATGACGAGGAGCCGCTCATGCCCGACCAGGTAGAGACTTTCTGTTTCAGTAAAACGCCACGTGAAAGTGAGGCCAAAAGATGTAGAGCTCCCTCTGCTGATTGGCTACAGTCGAAGTCATGAAACTTTTTTGCCAATTTTTGCCACCTGTTGCTATGCTACATGACGCTACCATCAAATTGGTGACGAAAAGACGCAATCCCCCAAAGGGTTGACCATCTCAGTTCCTGTTGACCTAAAGGAGGCCGGGTCCTTCTAAATCCCCTGGATTAGGACCTGGTTAAAAGCGTCGTTACCTCTCTTATGACGGTTATTGATTGAAAAAAAAAGCTCTGCTCGGATTTCTGGAGCGTAAGTCAAGCCGCAGCTGTGTTGTGTCTCTCCATCACAGCCGAACCTTCTCGGCCCAAAACTTCACGATTCAGGAATTTTCCAAATCCATGCAGGATAAATTTGTTCATGATTCGACATTTCTCCATCTATCGGCGAGCGTTCATGTCTGTGGGGAGCGTTTCAACCAATAAGTGTGAAGGTCAAGTCTGAACATCTGTTTGTGTGTTTGTGTGTGTTTGTGTGTGTGTTATTGTGAAGTAGTGAGGTCCGGTTAGAAGACGAGTCTGGATCTGATTGTGTGTGTGTGTGTGTGTGTGTGTCTTCGTCTGAGTGTGTTCAGCGGCACCAGCGGCATTAATAAACACCTTCTACCATGATGACATGGCAACCGTCTCTGTGGTTTGTGGTTACCGAGGCGACCACGAAACCCCTGCTCGTCACTCATCGTTAATGTTCCCCCTCCGTCTTTTTTTGCACTCGTTCTTTTTCTCTCTTCTTGCTGCTTTTGGAAACTTCAAAATTATTTTCCTCTCAGTGAAATTCCTCTCATCCATAAACAGTTTTAATATTCACCCAAACACACGGACGGAACGGCAGATACTGGAGTCCAGGGTACCTATAAACGGGGTTCTGATTCTATGGGGGTACAGGAACCATAAAGGACTTAAAGAAAACAATGTAGACTACTGTAAATGAAAGGTTTTGGTAACCTTTTACAATAACTTTAACTTATAAATGGTAAAAAGACCATATATATACAATAACCATCTAAGTAATGTTTATAGATGGTTTATAAACCACTTATTAATCATTTACAAAGTGCTACTGACACACATTTTAACACATCTAGATCTAGATGTTTTACAACCAATATTTAAACCCTATATAAACCTTTTATAAATAGTCCATCAATAATAAATGAAAATAATTAATCATAATTTCATTGCTTGTTGGTGGTAAAGTAACTATTAACTCACATTAATAAACGATCTATTTGTCATTTATAAATTATGGTTGTTGTAAAGTGTTACCAAAGTTTAATGTTTAGGATTCTACAGTTTTGTCATTTAGTTTGTAGAAAACAGCGATCTTTGAAACAAACTAATGCAAAAGTGGCAGAAACTGCAGTTCCTCCAGCGTCCACTAGAGGCTGATTGCAAAAACCCCCATTCCACATAGATACCCATCCTTAAACACTGTTTTTTTACAGCAGAAATAAACATGTCGGACACACTGTAGTCTCAGTGACAGCAGGTGTTGGTAATTGAAGAAGAGTCCCGACGCCGAAGGATGGTGGTCGCCATATTGGAGGGGGTGGAGTCGAGTCGGTCCTTTAGCCTCCAAGCCTAATTCTACATCCAGTGGGCTACGACTCCCAGTTTACGAACAACTGTAGCCCATTTTTACAGATCTGTACCTTTTGTCTCTACGATATGACAGCTACGTCTTTTGTAAACATCGTTACATGATTGTTTATTCGCAGCAGCGCATTTACGCAAATAACTTAGCATCAGTCCAGAAACTCGATCTTCAACGGCGTCATCTTAAACTTTAGTTTAAGTCGGATTAATGCAGTAAATCAATTTTTCGAACAACATGTGATCGAACTAAATGTGCCTGACAGTCAGTCAAGTTAGCCACGCCCCTTTTACGCCTCAAGTGGACACTCCTGGAACTGCACTTAAGGTCCTTACACACTTGGAATGACGCAAATATAAGACGCGAAATTACGAAATATTCAGAGGCGAATTTTGACACGCCTGACTGTACACATCATGGGCAATGCAATTTTGCAACTTTCCGGGTGGAAAAAGACGCGTCCTGGTGGAAACAATCAGCTGTCGGCCATGTTGGATATATCGGTGAATCAGACGTCACAACAATGCGCAATCTGATTGGTCAGAAGTGGACACACAGTATGCGAAACTTTAGAAAAATCGACCGTGATGCGAAAAATAAATGCCGCAATATCGCTGGACGGGAAAACGTCACTGATGTGAACGCTTGTATTGACAGGATACGGGTTCGAAAAAAATATTGACGTCTGGAATAATCGCCTTAAAAAAACGCTCCTGGTGTGAAAGGACCTTCAGACTTCAAGGTTGTTTTTTTTTATCGTTGAAAACTCAAAATAAGTCCAGAACCAGAAGACAAGTCAACATGTTCCACCTTAAACAGGGAAGAGTTGGAGAAAGATGGAAGCCAGCAGGCTGCAGCGCCTCATCTTCCTGGAGTTATTACTGTTCTCCACGGCGGTGTCATTATCATGTCAGCTAAAGAAAACAAGCTTAAGGAGAACATCGCCTGAACTATTCAACTATTGTTAAACGAGGAATGTTCACAATTTGCGGTCGATTAAATGTTTGTCTTTGTTTATACGTTGGAATGTTTCCAATCAGGAGACAACATAATTTGGACTTATTGGCGAGGCGGACCACATGAGGCTGTCACGCACTCTTTGGACGGGGGGGGGGACGCATAAATAATGTACACAAGGACACAAACACGCACTCAGAGACCGCAGCGTTCCTTGTGTAAATCACGTTCGTACCAATAAGGACCTCGGGGATGTGGGTCGGCTCAGGAATGCGCTGTCATCAAAACTGTGGTCCCCGTAGTCCATTATCCAAACATTAAACAAACAAACTCATTATTGGGTTTTTAATGTCCTCGTTGTTGCGTTAGCTCAGAGAGTTTGAATCAAAGAGGAAAAGTTCAGCGACCTTGTTGTTAAAGAGTTTGGAGTATCAGTGTTGAACAGCTGATACGGCAGCATTTAAAGACAAACTCTCTCGTTAAACATGTCGGGATTTCTTAAATGACCCCGGGTCTACAGGTGTTTCAGTCTATCTTGAATAATCTCAGAGCCACCACTCTGGATTTTGTTGATACGTAGGTCTTTTTTTGCATAGTTCGGTTTTAAACTGCACGTGTCGATGCTGTGATTAACAAATTAACTGGATTTTGAGTCAATGGAGTGATTTCTGCAACGGAGTCATGTCTGTTTTATCGATTTTAGACAAGTAGAGAAGGTTGGTAACCATCCACTGTTGGCTTCAGACTTGTCCCTGCAGAGATTCATCAGGATTCTAGATGATGACATTTCTACATCCTTTGGTTTTTCACACACTGAGGAAAATTATTTTGCTCACTCAAGTCTCCTCTCATATCGTCACTCTCTCAAAATAATGGGCCTTAGTCATTTTTTGACGAAAATGAGTTTTTGGCCTAGATCATCTCTTGAGATGATTTAGGCAATAAACTCATTTTCATCAAAAAATGACTTTGGCTATTATTTCAATAGGGTGACCATATTTAGAGTCTGTTGGGTATGTGACTAACCCGTTAAAGGTTAGTAATTTTCCCCCTTTTTTATGTCCCTGTTCCTAAACATAATGGGATAAGTTGAAATGGGGTACACCAGTTCTCTCTCAGAGGATGCTCTGGTATCACGGTAGACTCTGGAAAATCAGAGTTGGAGAATCACGAGTTCAGAATCTGAAGTTAATGAGCTTCAACGTGGAAAACCTTCGTTTGGCCCTTTTGTAAAATGTTAAATTAACTTTTAGAGACAGTCGAGTTTTTTATTTCAGGAAAGAATTCCAGGATCGTGACTGTCTCTGATCGTCTCTCAGTAGACGCAATGGTTCAAGACTTCTGTTCTGGACTCCTTCACATCCTCTTTCCCTTCTCCTGTCAGCTGTTGACTTTCACCCTTTTCTTTTTTTCTTTTTCTCCACTGTCAGTCCTCCACTCGTCCTTTTTCTTCCTCTCGTAATGATGGTGGGTTCATCTTCTCCTCGATTCCACGTTTACTGTCCTCTAGAAGAGAACTCATTCAATCGCCTCTTAGTTTAGTTTCTCCGTCCTCGTAGACCTTGAGAAGAACGTCGTTGTCGTCATTTTCTTCCGCTTATCCGGGTCTGGGTTGTGAGGGTAGCATCTTCAGGAGGGAAGCCCGGACGGCCCTCCCACCAGCTCCTCCTCCGGGGGGATTCCCAGGCGCTCCCAGGCCAGGCGAGAGATATAATCCCTCTACCTGGTCCTGGGTTGGCCTCTCGGTGGGACATGTCTGAACACCTCTAACAGGAGGCGTCCAGAAGGCGTCCTAACGCCTCAGCTGACTCCTCTCGACGTGGAGGAGCTGCGGTTCTCCTCTGAGCTCCTCCCGAGTGTCCGAGCTCCTTACCCTATCTCTAAGGCTGAGCCCGGACACCCTGAGGAGGAAACCCATTTCAGCCGCTTGTATCTGCGATCTTGTTCTTTTGGTCATTACCCAAAGTTCATGGGCATAGGTGAGGATCGGCACGTAGATCGACCGGTAAATCGAGTCTCTCCTTACAGCTCAGCTCTTTCTTCACCACGACAGATTGGTTAAGCGTCCGCATCACTGCTGACGCCGCTCCGATCTGCTTGTCGATCTCCCGCTCCATCCTACCCTCACTTGTGAACAAGATCCCTTAAACTCCTCCGCTTGAGGCAGGACCTCCTCTCCAACCTGGAGAAGGCGATCTACCTTTTTCGGACTGAGGACCATGAACGAAGAACGTCGTTTTAGTCTAATTTATAGTTGTGATTTACAAAAATTTCATCAAAAAGCTACTTATAGGTCATTAATATATATGGTTAAATCATCTGCAAAAAAGCAAAATTTTAAATTTGTAACATTATCAAATAAATGCAATTAAGAAAAGAATGAAATGGGACCCGAAATGGACCCATGTGGGACACCGTTTTTTGTTTTTTGAGCTCTGTAGATGAATGAGTGATCTCTTACCATCTTTTTATCCCTGCACATCTTTACTTCCTCTTCACTTCTCTGTTTCTGTTCCTTCTTCTCTCTTTTTCTCTCTCAAATGTTCCTGTTCACCCTCGTTTTATCCCTCCTGTGATCTCTAACTCTGGTCTCTCCTCATGACCCTCTTTCTCTCCCACAAACACTTTAATGCACAAACTCCATCATTATCCTGCCCTGATGTCCAAACCCGAGTGTCTCATTCGATGAAATCTTTGGTGACACTGGGAGGTCCACAAAAGTTAAAATATGACCTCAGCTAATGCTAATCAGAGAGTTTATGAACGCGCTGGCATGCGGAGTGTCGAAATTACCCCGACATGAACGCCCTCGTCCAATTAAAGAGCTTTGACGTGAAAACAAGCGTGCGTTTGAACAATAACAGTGATGAAACCGGAGGGTACGATCGTGGTTTTGGGACGATCGATAAATCTTTTGATGCAGAAGTTCAACATGTGGTCAACACCCTCAAGAAACGTTCATGTTCCCTCTTCTGTGTTGGTGTTAAATCTGTGTTTGCATCAGTGTGTTAAATACGTGTCACTAACCTTCATTCTTTAATTATCTTCTCTTCTGATTGACAGTCACTCTTTGATGCTAATGTCGTTGCTAACGCTAACCTGCTAACCTGAAAACGTCTGTCTTATCCGTGTCTGTTTGGATGTTTGTCTCTCAGCTCGCAGACGGCGCCGGCTCGGCTATCATTAACCTTTCCACCTCTAGCACCAGTCTTCATGTAGGTAACAAACTCAACTCCTAACAAGTTTCACTCGTTCATGTACGGAGTCTGTGTGTCTGCACTAACCCTTGATATCCCACTTTTACAGTTACAGTGCTGCTCCCTTCTTCTTCGTCATAATTTTCTTTTTCATTGGAATTTAAAAAATGCCATTTTTACATGCGTATGTTGGTAGTGACATCCAAGAAACAATAATCGTCTGTTCACATCGGCAACAAATATATTCAAATAACATCTATAATCTATATCTACGCCACAAAATCATGCAACCGGGCTTCTTGTTTCCAGGTTTAAAGGCGGGGTAGGCAGGATTCCGTTAAAGAAGCATATTTTAATATCAGTCAAAAGCTATCAGTCATTGATGTAATATAACGATATCGCTGTATTTTGATATCCGCCTCCTCTAACCTGATTGGTTGTGAGGCAGACGCTGCTCCCCCGTGTCAAAGTTAGCGTGCTACAATATCGGACAGTAGAAACCAACCAGAAAGTTCAGGGATGTGGGGGGGGGGGGACCTGGTACATAGTAGAGGCTTCAAACTTGGTAGGTTTGTCCCATGATCCAAAATCTGGGCCTAGACTGATTTATTCTTGATGAGGTAAGAGCTCATTGGTTGAAAAATTTCATGCCTCAAATGTCCCATCTCAGGAACAGAAGGTTGTAGAGACACAGGACCGAAAGATCAGTGTGTTCAGGGATCCCGAATTAGCGTACTTGCCACCCACTACCCAGTCTCTACGACTTTTTTCGATCCAGAGATATAACAATTTTAGATTTTTTTACACTTTAATGACCGAGCGCGAATGACATTTTCTTCAATAACTCATGATGGAGGGGTTGTAGATACTCAGATAGGTTCCACACCTTCATTCAAGGATGTGAGCTTTCCACTGGCTCTATGACTTTGGGATGTACGTCAATTTTCATTGGCTGGAGGACATTTTTGCAGTATCACAAGAACAGGAGGTCGTAGAGGCCTCGAACCAAGTCCCAAGTCTCTACGACCTTCTGTTCCAGAGATATAACAAATTTAGATTTTTGAACCTTTTATAGACCGAGGGTGAATCCCATTTTCTTTAATAACTCACGATGAGAAGGTTATAGATACTCAGATTAAGGTTCCACACCCACATTTTGGGGTATAAGCTATCTACTGGCTCTATGATGTTGGGATGTACGTTAACTTTCATTGGCTGGAGGACTTTTTTGCAATACCTCAGGAATAGGAGGTCTTAGAGGCCTCGAACCAAGTCCCAAGTCTTTTGCTCCTTTTGTTTTTGATATTTAGTGGATAGGATTAGTATTCCAAGTTTCCAAGTCATTAATTTAACTCACTAAACATTTAAAGTTTGAGATCTTAAGTTGACTCTGGATGTTGAATTGAAAGGCGGACTGGTGGTGCTAGCTCTGCTAATGTTAGCCACTCTCTCTATAAGCTTGGCTGCTGCACTGAATGAATTGTTCTGTATTTTCACCTGAAGCTGAAAAATCTGAATTAAAATTAAAATTTGAACAACTGACCATCACTTATTCAGACACTAATGTTGTCACTGTTAATCTGGATAAAATATTCAAACTTTTTAAAACGTTTTAAAACCCGGCTCATGGAAATACCTTCTTCAGACGATCATGCACCGAGCGGTGTGGTTTCAGGGGAAAGTTAACCCCAGACCTGAACGTGAGGACCCGCTCCTCTTTTTTATTTACCTAAGCCAGGTCAATTGAAAGACTTACTCTGACCCAGACCAGACTGCAAATACACACATCCAGCAGAGCCCGCTCCCTCCTCGCTGGGCAGTAATTGAGGGTGATTTCTTTCTCTCCAAACAAAGATATTTGTTTTATTAAGGGTCAGATATTGAAACCAGTCAAATTAAAGGCTCGCTTTTCTGTCTGGCTGAGGCCAAAGTCAACAGAGCTGCTACAGATCGTCTGTGCCACAAATCTCCGTAAGCAGACAGTTACTAAATGCAGAGGGAGGGATGGATAAATGAGAGATGAAGCGAGGAGCGCAGAGAGAAAAAAGAAAGAGGGCCGAGATCTCATGGCACCAGAGGAAGAAAACTCGCCCTCTCGTGTGCCATAAACTCTGCCGTCTTCATCTCTGGGCTGCGACCAGAAAACAGGTCATGGGTGTACGTCTGATGATTACCAGATTACCGCCGCTGTGTGTGTGCGCTCTGCGGAGAGCAGGATCAGTCAGATTCAGTTTCAGAGTTGGAGAGGTTTAAGAGGCGCGGCTGTCAGCGGCGTTCGGCGGCGCTCACCCCCCTTTGAGATCTTTGGGATCAAACGATATTTGGATAGAAAATGAACATCGTGTGTCTCGTTTCAAACACGACATTAAAGCCTGATGATCGACTTCGGTGTAAAGCCGTTTCCATGTAAGGTGCTTTTCGTGTCACTCTCCCTCTGGCGATGTTTGTTGTCGATCATTACTGGTCATCCAAACTTTTCCGCCACGGCGCCAAAAATCCGTCCAGTCTGCTTATGAAAGCGCTCTGAAAATGCTGCAGCGCGCCTCTCGTTCCATAAATCCTTCCTGGCTGCTTTGAGAGCAGACAAACTAACTGAAGTGGCCTCGTGCCAGGTGACTTTGCGGCATTTTTGGGGTTTATGAAACACACATTTATGGTACTTTAATGACACCGTAACCAGGAACAAGATGTCAAAATAGCTTAGTAAATCATTTCTGTTTTTCTTGTTATGCTAATTACAGCTGCAGACTGATGTAAGCTGCACTGTGCCTCCATGTATCGACGCGCCGTACATATCTGCTGCCCAAAAATGACATCCAAATGTGTCCGTGCACGTCTGGGATGACGTGGGTGTAGCGCTTTTATAAGTCCACTGCTGGCATTTCACACCAGACTGAAGCAAAAATGATATTTCAGAGTTTATGGTCCCTAAATGTCACACAAAAACAGACATCACTGGGTATTGTAGCGCCAGTCTGTGACGTAATAACTTAAAACTCACCGATGTCTCATTTAAACTATAATTTTTGAAGTCATGAGTCATGACCCCACGCAAAATATTTCATCTGACTATGTTTCCTACTTTTTTACCATCATTTAAACTGAAAACACATTTCTTTGAAAAGTCATGACCTTTCATATCTGGGAGTATAACAGAAGATAGAAGCAACAGTGAGCTGTTCCATATATTTACATAATTATAAAAATAAGAACTTTGTTAAAAATAAATTATTTATTTATGTATTATTTTTATTATTTTATTTCTTTTATTATTTATGTATTTATTTATTATTATTTTCATAATAATAATAATAATAATAATAATAATTATTATTATTATTACTATTATTATCATTATTATTATCATTTAATATTCTATTTATTCTTATGATTATTTTATGAATATAATTGTATTATTATTGTTATTATTATTATTATTAATACTATTGTTTTTATTATTATAATTATTATTTATATTTAATATTCTATTTAGTTTTATTTTATGAACATAATTGTATTATTATTTTTATTTTATAAATATAATTGTATTATTATTATTATTGTTTTTATTATTATTATTATTATTATTATTATTATTATCATTATTATTATTATCTTCATTTATTTATTTATTTTTTATTATTCTTATTATAACAATTTTTTTTCATTATTTCATTTTCATTATTATTATTTTATAACCATTTATTTTATTTAAACTACTGTTTAAAAATGACGCACCATATTTAACCAATTTATTCACAAGCAGCTTGCAGAAATCAGGTAAACCCATCCCTATTGCATTTACTTTTGCTCCTTAAAATTGACTGTTTTGAATTAGTGAGTATGTGGTTTTTTTGTGCTTCTGCAGCAAGCCTCAAGTGGGCGCTCTGGGTACTGCAGTTTCAGCACTTCTATTTTACCAAAAATAAATTTTAAAGGATGAAAGTAGCTGTGAAATCGAGATGTATTACTTATTTTTTGACTCTTACTTTGGAGAATTTGTCAGAAGAAAGTACACCAAAAACTGCCTCACTTAGTGCTTACGCAGATGGAAAGTCCTGGGGTCAAAGATATCGGTTTTGGTGAGACTAAGAGGGATTTCTTGTTGCCAACATTTCAACAAAGTTTTTCTCCACCAACCTACCAGAAATTTGAACGCACAATTTCCCACAAGTCAAAAGAATTAAGACGGAAACGAGCCGCTGGGCAGGAACCGAACACAGGTCGAGTCACGGCTGTTTAGTGTCAATCAGTTAGAGCAACAAAGACGTTTATTTATGTGAAAATGTCACCGAATCGACTCCAGAGCGGAGGGAATGACACACAGACGGCTAAAACGCCTCTTCACAGCCTTTGAATCGACCCGTTTATTTTGGAGTTACGACATCAGGGTGAAGGAAACCAGGAGTTGTTTAGGAACCTGAAACTTCTGCGAAAGTGAGACGGTAAAACCAATTTAAGTTCTGGTGCTGGATCCGCCAAAGTCTAGAAAGTCTAGATACCTTAAAGAAAGACCTGTACGTCCTCCTGGAGGAGATTTGTGGGTTTACTTGATAAGTTTCCTGCAAGACGGATTTAATTTCAGCCGATTTAAAGCGATACACTATTCGCCCACCAAACATCGGACATTGAAGAGACGTGCAGATCAAGTCAGTATTGAGTTGGTCCATCAAAGACCACAGCTAGATGTCAGTGCGACGTGCAAAATAGGTCGACGTCCAAACTGGACCTTTTTTAGACGTCTCTCTGATGTTTAGAATTTGGACGTCATCTGAAGACCAAATCTAGACGTCGGCACAACGTGCAAAATGGATCCAAGATTTGGACGTCATTATTGGACCTCTGTTAGATGTTTGCACCTCATCGTTAAATAGATGTTATTTTGACATTGCATTGCGCAGTGGGTGATATCTTTAAAAGTAGCAGAATCCCCGCTACAGCTGCCATGTTTATGTATTTTTAATCTCTCCACTTTTCCGCGATATAAAAGAACGACGACTCGTGATCAGTGAACGAACTCGCCGCTGTGTCACTCACTGGCGTACTGCACCGGCAGAATGGGGCTCCAAAGCACTGCCTGATTCAGTAAACAAATCTTTTGAACGAATCGTTTTAATGAACAGATTCTAAAGATTCAGTCAAAGGAACGGTTCTTCCAATCACTCAGGTCCATCAGTCTGCAGGATTTGGCACTAATTGAGAACTGAGATTGTAGACGCTCAGTGATCTGTGTCTAGTGTCTAGGTCTAGTTTTGGACCTTGTGTATAGAAGATGGTTCAGTGCATGTCTAACCCAGTACCGGTCTGGCTTTTGTCCTCATCCCGGTCTACAAACACCAATCAATCGATAAAAGTGCAACAGTCTGACTGAAATCAAACTTCTTGTAGTTTTGCAGGCCGTGTTGATAACTTAAAAAAAACTGCTGAATGCTCGCTGAGTGTCGGACCCTCAGAGTCTGTCTCGGCAATACTTGCAGTCTTTCCTCTTTGACCTCTGACCCCTGACTCCACAGCTGTGGATGGGGTTTCCCCACCAGAAGCCTTTATGGTGCAGCTCAGCGCTCTTATGTAAATCCATCCTCCCTGCTCTCACACTTCTTGGCAGTGCCAGTCTGCTTCGGTTAGCCTGGCTTTCCCTCCAGGGCGTAATGATAGGCTGCAAACCACAATGACACCCTGAACAGACCACTGCGAGTGTGTGTATGTGTGTGTGTTCGGTCTCTTGAGTGTGTATTAAATACCCGTCGCAGTCTGAAACGCTCCACTGGCGACCCTAATCTGTCTGAATCAGAAGTCGCGGACTTGAGGGAACACACCTTTATACGCGCTGCAGCGGACGCACACACACATTCTGGCGCCCCTGTCATCAATGCCTGGCACCAGCCGCACACAGAGGGCACATTAACACACAGCAGACACTTCACGGCTCAGACACACAGCGCCATGTCCCAGTTAAACTCCACGTGCCGCCCTTTTCCATGCCATGCCGCCACTTTGGAATAATGAGGAATTCCGAAGTTTTCCCCTCTTGATTTGTGAGTTTCTGGGAGTCTGTGGGAAGCGGGAGAAAGGGGATTCCACGCCGACCCGGTGCCATAAGAGCACTTCTGTTCTACATTTATGCCTACACACACACACACACACACACACTAAAACACACACACAAAGGAAAAAGTGCTGCATGCGTCATGAGTGCGTTTTAATCTGCAGTGCTCCTCTGAGGGTTGAAGGTTGCAGGGCGGGGTCGCATCGCGCTGAAAAGTGCTCGAGTGAAGGGGGCTGGTAGTTTGATCTGTCCCCTCGGTATTCCTCGTCTTTGTAGTCGTTGTTTCCTTGTTGCGTCATGGCTAACACACACACACACACACACACACACACACTCAAAAATAACCGTTTGAATCAACCGCTCGATGTTGCCAATGTGAACAGACTTTAAGTAAAGTTGATGGATGTCGCTGCTTCACGCTAAAGAAAATAAAAACCCTGATAAATACGCCGAGCGGGGGTTCACTCGGAGATGTCATTTTTTCCTCCAAAAAATCACATCATATAAATCAAAATGACTCATTTCCAAAACCGCAGAAGCCATCCGTTAACATTTAACAAAAAGATACTTTACCCACTAAAACAGAACGACATTGTAAGTGCCGGCCTCAGGATGACTCAGGACTGTAACAGTGAGACTTAAACAGCCTCTTTATGGCAGCAGTGGCTTTCAAATAGATGCAATTATTTTTCCTTTTTATTGGTTTAGATGTCGTTTTTGAGTGAAACCCTTTTTGTGTAACGCAAACAGCTTCTTTAGAGTCTAATTGTGTTGTTTTAGTGCGCGGTTGCAGTCTGTGTTTGTGCTGATTGAGTGTGAAGTGTATGACCTTTGTCTTACCTTGTCTTTCACTGTGAACGCGGACGCTAGATGTTACAGTGGGTAAGTTTTGAAGAACTTTTCTGAATTATGGTTTACTGTGGTTTATCTCAGACGGTTTATTAATGCAGCAGAAACATCAACAAATCTCTGCGATGACTTCAGAGGAATTTTACATGAATGTTTCTGGGGATCAGCTCCAGTAACTCGATGAAATCTGTCAGCAGGTCCTTTCTGAAACAGTGTGATGTAACCCATTCATCCATTCATCCATCCATTTGTGGATGAAACCAGGTTCAGGTGGTAGAAGGCCCAACATTGCCTTTCAGCTCAAGCACTCCTCGTCCAGATAGGAAACATAATCCCCTGGGCATGATCTCAGTCAACCCTGGGGTGTACTTCCCATATACCATGTGATCCACCTGAACTTGGTCCTTTTAAACACAGAGGAATAATGGCTCAATTATCCTGGCATCACCATACCAGAATGCATCTGAATCCTCTTAGATCTTGTCCACACGGAACCGAAAACAATATATTCCCATTCCTATTCCGGATTGTGGAGGCAGCAGCTTCAGGAGGGAAGCCCAGACGTCCCTCAACCCCGGCCACTTCCACCAGCTCCTCCGGGGGGGGGGGATTCCCAGGCACTCCCAGGCCAGGCGAGAGATATAATCCCTCCACCTGGTCCTGGGTTGGCCACGAGGTCTCCACCCGGTGTGACATGTCTGGAACACCTCTAACGGGTGGCGTCCAGAAGGCGTCCTAACCAGATGCCACATGGAATCGTTTCAAGAAATATCTGCGTAAACACAAAACTACTGAAAATGATGTAGTGCATGTGCCACACCAGTAAATGGCGCTGTAATGCTGCCCCGGAAATGCATCAAAAAACAGAAGAAGAATAGGGAGGATGCATATGAAGGTGTTTTGGCCCTAGTTTCGCAGGCGCCTTGTGGGAGTTGCACTGTGTCTGACATTAGGCATCAGGAAAGGAACAGGTAGGCAAACCGATATAACAAAAAATTTCGGGTTTATCCAAAATTGGTTCTGTGTGGACAGGGTCTTAATCCACTGGCAACATCTGCACGTCACTGGATGGACCTAAAACTAATCAAATCAATGCAGCATGTGGCGTAGTGAATAAATAACCATACTAGTCGATTCAATGGAGCCATCTTGGTTCCTCGGCTCCTGTGTCGTCATCAGATAGAGCCTGGTCCTTTCTGAGTAAAGAACTATGATTGGTCCGGTGTGTCTGGACTTGGTAAGAAAGAGTCTCACTCATCTACCATTATAAAAATAGGGAGCTGGCTGGGAACACCAGACAAAACTAACCCCGTTTATCCAAGTTCTTGATGCTGTCACTAAGGATACGTCCATCCTCCTCTCAAGGGGAACTGATTTTAGCCTCATTTACATCTTGACCTAAAGCTCATGACTCTTCGCTGGTGATTCAAAAGCTCTAACATCGGAAACTACAGTCACAGGGGACGTTAAATCAAGACGGTCCTCTGCCGTTAAGCAATATTCAGCACAAGTATCACCCAGAGACAAAAAAGGGGGAAAATCTGACTTCATTTGTGGACGAAAACCTTCATGTGAACCCTGTTGATGGATTCAGTTCAGGATGTTCAAGAACATGTTTTGTGTTTTAATCCAGCACACCCATGTTCAATAAGGACATGAAATATAAACGTATAGTGCTGTAAAACTCTAGTATGACAGAGGAGTGATATAAAGCAGCTTTACGTCCAATAAAACAATCGTACATGCTCTGACTGTTTTTCTGATCTCCATGTTGGTTCGGTCCACTCTGCGCCTGTTCCCATCTTAATGTTACCCGTTTCCATTGCCTCAGTACGCCCATATACCATGACCTTAATGCCACAGAGCCACCAGAGGCAGCTTTTACATGTGTTGACGTGAGTTGGCGTACCTCATGTTGCTCTGGGATCATTGGAAAAATCATGAAATGCAAGTTATTCCTGAGCACGGAGGTGGGCGAACAGCACTCTCCTTAGCGTTTCATGGGTTTCCAAAGGTCGTGAGGAGGGCAAGGTACTGAGTGAACTTTGGTCAGGAGTGAAGACATGATCGTATTTTTACTGTAATGCTGCTGCTGATTAAGAAACTTCTGACCTCTAATGATGTGACCAACAGGAAGAGGAGTTCATGGACTGGTGGAGTAAATTCTACGCCTCGACAGGAGAGAAAAACAAGTATGGGACGTACCTGGAGAGAGGCTTCGACACGCTGAAGGTGAGTGTTCAGTTTTTGAGACGTTTGCACCTTTTTTTCACCATGTGCATGCTTTGAAATTATATTTATGGCGCGATCTAGTCAAACACCCGGAAAGATCTCCTGACTGCTCTCTCATTTTGGATGTCTTGGTTTCTGGGTTCGGCCTTCAGCCTTTGCGGTCTGCTCTTGCGCACGTATCTCAGCTGAGTTCATCCTCTCTTGTCTAGATAGAAAAAGAGAAGAAGAACTCTGCGAGGAATTAGACGACTCAAAGACAGATGGAGGACGATAGAGGAATACATGAATACGATGGAGACAGAGGAGCCTTTTGTTCCCTTTTCTTGAAACGTTTTGCTCATTATACCAAACTTCACCGTTTAAATCACAACTTTGCCCTCCTGCCAGTTTCTTCCGTCAGCCCGTCGCGCCGTACTCCTCCTGTTTTCTCATGCCCCGTCTTCGAAGTCCGGCGCCGTGACATTTTAGCCGTTTTCCGAACAGCTCGGATGATTCATCCGTGTTGAATTCACTTCGGGATCGCAGCGCTGGGACAGATTCAGGGGGAAAAGTCAGCTCTCCGATGTTGGCAGGTCTAAAACGAGGATAATGTCAGTCGTCAATGTCTCTCTTAAGTCGTGTTCTTTAGGAGTCTGCTACGGTTCAGCCGCCGTCCCACGAGTCCTTCAGCCTTCGCCCACGCTCTGTTCAACCCTTATCCCGATTCTCTTGGCCCAGATGCCGACCTTTCCTCCCGTCGGGACTCAAACCACACGTCAGTCTTGTTGTCTAATGCCCAAACAAATGACTAATCGTGTCAGAATTTGGCCTTTATTGCTCTTAAATGAGACCTCTAACCTCTCCCCTGAAAGCCGTTTCACATCGGCGCAGCAGCTTCGACTCCAGACCGTATTTCTTCTTCATTTGTGGAGCGTCCATCATCTGAATGCGTCTACACAAACACGCAGAAGAAGAGTTATGTTCGAATGCTTGAGTTGGAGTGATAACTGTAGGACATTTAGAGGTCAATCCTGCAGAAAAAGCCTCGGAAAGTTTGTATCTTCCAGTTGTTTTACAGTTTAATTCCTCGCTCTTTTCCTTTTGGATGAAAATATGAAAATATGGCAAAAAAACTAACGGTACAACGGAGAACAATAACCGCTTGCCCAATAGCGATTGACCCTTGAAGGGCCCTTTCCATTTAACCATCTAGTGGGTGTATTTTTTTCATTCAGGAAGCCCATTAAACGGGTTCACCTCAATTGGTGGAAACTCGGCCAAGTCGCCTTTTAGTTTTTGCGACATTTCAAACCTTCGCTCAAAATTCACTTGACAGTTGGATGGAAACGGGCGAAACGACCAATGAACGACCTGCTTATTTACTCCCTCCTCCTCCTCCTCCTTTACTCCTTTCTCTTCCAGTCAGATCGGCTACTGTCACAGGGAAATGAGCCACTGTTTCCAACCTTTCCAACCTCCTTTACCTTCCTCTCACCCCGTAACGCCACCTCCTCTTACTTCACCATCCTACCTTTTCTGTTTCCGTTGCCCTTTTACAGTTGAAGGGCGGCTACTCGCAGTTTTTGGTGTCTGACCCAAAGTCAACCCCGTCTTTAATATCCTCACCTTCTCTCTCGGCCGTCCCCTCTTTTTATGTCACCTTTCTGTTTCTGTTTCCATGTCCTCAAGCTGCTGCAAACCCGTCGAATCAGCAGTGCAGCGCTCTCCTCTGGCGCCACCGTGGAGGTCCTCTAGAAAATGAGTTATGGAAATGGCTTAGCATGTCAAAACCACTTAGGCAAATGAGACGTCTTCAGAAGAAGACAGGATGCATCCAGCACAAGTTACTTATTTTGGTCAGCGTTCAAGAAAAAGCAAATGAATGGGGGCCTACACCTTCAAAGCTTGAGAGAATGTCACCCTCACCAGAGAAACAGCCGTTAGCATTTGGTGCTTCGGAGTCGAGTCTTTCAAACGAGACAAAACTACTTTTCAGACAAAACTAGAGAGTCTTCTGTTGGGCTGCCCAGTCCTCGATTACAGGAAAGAAAACAAAAACTGTGCGAATCCTCGGCTCCAGACTTTAAAGAGAGGATTTTCAGAGAACGTCAACTCTTGGTGGACGTTAAAGATAATATCCTCTCAGGGTTTAAGGGCCTGTTTCCACTGACGGTGAACTTCAAATCGATGCTGACTGGTTCAAACCGTCGCCAAGTTTTGAAAGTTGTCTCATGGCTCTTTTGAAGTTGTTCTGCTGGTTCCTAAACAGGAAATGTCAAAATAACAGAAAGGACTCGGGACCTGGACTCGGGACCGGGACTCAGGACCGGGTCAGACCTCAGAATTCAACCTTTGAAACTGATGAGAACGTTAACATTCATGAACCCCGAGGCGTCCGAGAGTTGAACGGTTTTCAGCTCGAGCTCATCACATCACCTGAAAACCTGAAATTTTCCTTTTCCTGTTGTCCTCCCTTCTTTCCTCTGTCCTCGTCAGTCTCCTGCTCTCTTTTTATTTCCTGTTGTCTTCCCTTCTTTCCTCTGTCCTTGTCCATCTCCTACTCTTTTTATTTCCTGTTGTCTTCCCTTCTTCCCTCTGTCCTTGTCCATCTCCTACTCTTTTTATTTCCAGTTGTCTTCCCTTCTTTCCTCTATCCTTGTCCATCTCCTACTCTTTTTATTTCCTGTTGTCTTCCCTTCTTTCCTCTGTCCTTGTCAGTCTCCTGCTTTCTTTTATTTCCTGTTGTCTTCCCTTCTTTCCTCTGTCCTTGTCAGTCTCCTGCTCTCTTTTATTTCCTGTTGTCTTCCCTTCTTTCCTCTGTCCTTGTCCATCTCCTACTCTTTTTATTTCCTGTTGTCCTCCCTTCTTTCCTCTGTCCTTGTCCATCTCCTACTCTTTTTATTTCCTGTTGTCTTCCCTTCTTTCCTCTGTCCTTGTCCATCTCCTGCTCTCTTTTATTTCCTATTGTCCTCCCTTCTTCCCTCTGTCCTCGTCTCACCCCTCTCCTTCCTTTTTGATTCTCTTCTTCTCCTTTTTCCACGTCCGTCTCTTTCCTCCCCTTCCTCGTCTTGACAGCTGAGTGGGTCAGTTTTGTTTGGATTTGGTTAACCCTCGTCTTCACTTTTCACCTCCTCCTCCTCCTCCTCCTCCTCCTCCCTTCTTTCACCGTCTCCCCTGGTAGTGGGTTTGGTTCTGGTGGACTGGGATTCGTTGTGTTCCAGTGAGTCGGTGTTTCCAGACTTGTCCGTCATTTTCATCATCCTCAGCTTTCATCGGGACTTTAACGTCGACCTCGGCTTCACCTTTACTCGTATG
This sequence comes from Xyrichtys novacula, assembly GCA_962446985.1. NCBI lineage: Eukaryota > Metazoa > Chordata > Actinopteri > Labriformes > Labridae > Xyrichtys > Xyrichtys novacula. Next base: position 945,384 of record OY660886.1, read on the forward strand.
TGAATATTCACGGAGTCTGTTTACACGGACCTGATCCTGATCCTGATCCTGGTTTTTCATATTTGTGACCTTGTGGGTCTCGTGGTTCCGTCCACGTCCTCCGTCTACACCTGCCTCAGCCCCTCATGTTTTGTCTTCACCCTCCTCTCCCTCGGTACTGGGTTTGGTGTTCAATCTTCGATGACTTGCTGTTTCCAACCCTCTCTTTCATTTACATCATCCCCTCATCGCTCCCCTTTTCTCCTCCCCCATCTTTCCTCTGCTTCTCCAGCTTTTCCACCCCACCTCCACCCAGAACTTAGACCATTTACCCCTCGACCCACTCGTCTCTTTCCCAACTCACCCTTCGTTACCTGTAATTATAACGAAGTAGCAGCAGATGGTCTTTCGTCTTTCGTAGCATCATCTCAACGATGTGCACAAACCAGGAACTTTACTTAATGTGAGGAATGACGACGCGCCAGAGTAGAAAATGAAGTCCAGACCGGTTATCGGACTCATGGTTCTTCCCACGTACGGATGGTGGCAGAGTCTCGGTGGTGGATCGTATCATATTGTGGGTTGAGGTGTCCTTGGACAGATTAACCCGTACCTGCCAACAATTCGGTTTTTCCCAAGACTCTCCCATATCTAACGCCCACCTCTTCTATTGTCACTTCCCCCCGTGAATCTCCCACCTTCATTCCTGAATCGGATCACTACATTTGTCCAGAGTAGAAAATGAAGTCCAGACCGGTTATCGGACTCCCGGTTCTTCCAATGCACGGATGGTATTGTGGCAGAGTCTCGGTGGTGGATTGAGTTGACTCTGTGGTCCATGAGTGGATCGTATCGTAGGTGTCCTTGGACAGATTAACCCGTACCTGCCAACACTCCGGTTTTTCCCAAGACTCTCTAACACCCACCTCTTGTTTTGTCATTTCTCCCGTGAATCTCCCACGTTCGTTCATGAATCGGATCAAAAGTTTCTAGACAACCGAAGATAGTCCTGTTTCTGCTGATCCTCACAGACTCTGGATCGATACTTTGACTTTACAGTTCGAGACGATTCCGGTCGGTTTGAGCTGTAAACTTTATTCAAACAGTGTTTGTTGATGAACACTTTAGTAAAACGGAAACAAACCTGAGATATTATATTCACGTTGATCGTCTTGCACCGTCTCGGAGTGATGCGTTCAAGTAACTGATCGGGATTGGCGACTAAAGACCGACACGTTACAGAGATTCCCCGATGCTCTTCTGTGAGACGAACTTTGGCCAAATCTGGGACCCATTCGGCTCTCGCCTGACGACAACACGGCCCCCCAGGGAGCGTTTAGCTGACTTCACCACCCACTGGTCTATTTTTGTAGCGGTGAAGTCACCGCTTAGGGATCGAGGACTTCAGGTCAAGACTTCTTCTTCCCCATGTGGTTCTCTAACCTCGAGTCTGATCAGGAACTTTGCCAACAAGATTTGAGAGAAACTCGTCATGTGGTTTTATTTCCATCATGTTCTCGAGGTTTTGAATTTAAGGCCCGTCCCTAATAACCCAAAAGAAGGATATTGAACATCAGTCTTCTTCTTTCTTGTTTTCCCTGGAAAGTTCTGGGTCTTCACTCCCGGTGTTTCCAGCTCGCCCTTTCAGCGAGCGGCGGCAGCGGCGGCGGAGCTGTCATATCTGAGCGAGTGTGACTGATGTGGACAAACAGCACTAATGAAAACGATGAATCTTTTTGTGCTCCTGACACAAAGACGTCCCCGCCCAGATCCTCCGACACACTCACGCCGCCGCCGCCGCCGCCGTCGTCTGAGTGTAATAATAAGAAAGTGTGCGGAGAAGATCCTGGATCTGGTTCAGGGTCTGTGTTGGTGGATTTAGTGTTGGCAGACTGATAAAAACTGTTCAAATAAAGATCAGGCTGACGTCAAATTCACCGCAGAGAGAGAGAGAGAGAGAGAGAGAGAGAGAGAGAGAGAGAGAGAGAGAGAGAGAGAGAGAGAGAGAGAGAGAGAGAGAGAGAGAGAGAGAGAGAGAGAGAGAGAGAGAGAGAGAGAGAGAGAGAGAGAGAGAGAGAGAGAGAGAGAGAGAGAGAGAGAGAGAGAGAGAGAGAGAGAGAGAGAGAGAGAGAGAGAGAGAGAGAGGGAGAGAGAGAGAGAGAGAGAGAGAGAGAGAGAGAGAGAGAGAGAGACAGAGAGAGAGAGAGAGAGAGAGAGAGAGAGAGAGAGAGAGAGAGAGAGAGAGAGAGGGAGATTCTGTTTGAAGATTTCAGCTTCTTCATATATTTACTGTTTGTTTTCTTCCTCTTTCATCCTCCTCTCTCTCTCTCTCTCTCTTTCTCTCTCTCTCTCTCTCTCTCTGGTTTTCTCCTTTTTTACATGTCATTCCTTCTTTTATTTCTCTTTCTTTCTCCCTGTTAGGATTTTGTCCTCCTTATTTCTTTTTTCACCTTTTTATTTTGGTAAAAAGTTGTTTTCATGTTCTTTTTCCAACCTTTCTTTCATCCCTCAAATTAAGAAGTATTCTTTCTTTCTTTCTTTCTTTCTTTCTTTCTTTCTCTCTTCTTCCTGTATCTTTTTTCCTTTTTCCTACTTTATTTCCGTCTTCCTTTCTTCTGTCCTACTCCTGTCCTTTGTTCTTTCTTTCTTTTCCTTACTTTTCTTTCCCCCTCTCTTTTCATCTTCTCCCTTTCATCCTTCTTTTCTTTCTTTTTCCCTTTCCTCTTCATCCTTCTTTTCTTTCTTTGTTCCTTCTTCTCATTTCTCTACCTTCGATTCCTTCTTCCATCTCTCATTTCAACCTTTTATCCTTCCTTTCATTTGTCCTTCCACCTTCCTTCCTTTTCTCTATCCTTGATTCTTTTCTATTCTTCCTTCTGTCCATCCTACAAATTGTCCTTGCATCCTGCTTTTCTGTCTTACTGTCCTTCATTTCTCCCATCCCTCTTTCTTTCTTTCTTTCTTTCTTTCTTCCTACCTTTCATTTATCCTTCATTCTTTCCTTATTTCCCTTCCTTCCTTCCTTCCTTCCATCCTCCCTTCTTTCTTTGCCTTCTTCTTCTTTCCTCCCTCCCATCTCTCCTTCTTTCCTTACTCTCCTTCCCCTCTTCCATCTCTCCTTTCTCTCTCCCTCCCATCTCTTCATCCTTCTTTCCTCACAATCCTTTCTCCTTTACATCTCTCCTTCCTTCTTTTCTTACATTCCTCCCTACCTCCCACCTCTCCTTTCTTCTTTCCTTACTCTCCCTACTCCCTTCCATCTCTTCATCCTTCTTTCCTTACACTCCTTTCTCCTTTCCATCTATCCTTCCTTCTTTGCCTCCTTCTTCCTTCTTTAACTCTTGATTAGTTGATGTTAATAAACTGTTTTTGGTTTTAATCCCTCTGTAGTCATAATATCAGGCGTTGAGTTCCTGTAAATCTGCGTCTCCCCCCTCTCCCCCTCTCTCCCCCTCTCTCCTCAGGTGTTTGACGGAGATCTGGAGAAGGTGGAGGGTCTGGAGGGTCTCTCAGATTTCTGTCAGACCTTTAAGCTCTTCAGAGGAAAGACTCAGGATGAAGGAGAAGATCCGTCTGTGGTCGGAGAGTTTAAAGTAAGTCAGTTCTGCTCTAGAGTTATTAAAAACTGTTTTTTCTTCGTCTAAATCTTGACTCTTCGTCTTCCTCACTTTAACCCCGCCCACTCATCTTCAGGGGATGTTCAAGATCTACCAGCTGCCGGACGACCCCTCCGTCCCCCCTCCGCCCAGACAGTTCAAGAAGCTTCCTCCAAACGGCATCGAGGAGTGTTTGGTCCGGGTCTACGTCATCCAGGCTCACGGCCTGCAGCCCAAAGACACCAACGGGAAGGTACGAGGACCCGAGTCCGATCCAGGGAGGAGGGTCTGGTTTTTAATCCCGGTCTAAGTCCAGTCTGTCTCTGGTTTTTAATCCCAGTCTAAATCCAGTCTGTCTCTGGTTTTTAATCCCAGTCTAAGTCCAGTCTGTCTCTGGTTTTTAACCCCAGTCTAAGTCCAGTCTGTCTCTGGTTTTTAATCCCAGTCTAAATCCAGTCTGTCTCTGGTTTTTAATCCCAGTCTAAGTCCAGTCTGTCTCTGGTTTTTAACCCCAGTCTAAGTCCAGTCTGTCTCTGGTTTTTAATCCTGGTCTAAATCCAGTCTGTCTCTGGTTTTTAATCCCAGTCTAAGTCCAGTCTGTCTCTGGGTTTTAACCCCAGTCTTAGTCCAGTCTGTCTCTGGTTTTTAATCCTGGTCTAAGTCCAGTCTGTCTCTGGTTTTTAATCCCAGTCTAAGTCCAGTCTGTCTCTGGTTTTTAATCCCGGTCTAAGTCCAGTCTGTCTCTGGTTTTTAATCCCAGTCTAAATCCAGTCTGTCTCTGGTTTTTAATCCCGGTCTAAGTCCAGTCTGTCTCTGGTTTTTAATCCCAGTCTAAGTCCAGTCTGTCTCTGGGTTTTAATCCCAGTCTAAGTCCAGTCTGTCTCTGGTTTTTAACCCCAGTCTAAGTCCAGTCTGTCTCTGTTTTTTAATCCCGGTCTAAGTCCAGTCTGTCTCTGGTTTTTAATCCTGGTCTAAGTCCAGTCTGTCTCTGGTTTTTAATCCTGGTCTAAGTCCAGTCTGTCTCTGGTTTTTAATCCCAGTCTAAGTCCAGTCTGTCTCTGGGTTTTAATCCCAGTCTAAGTCCAGTCTGTCTCTGGTTTTTAATCCTGGTCTAAGTCCAGTCTGTCTCTGGTTTTTAATCCTGGTCTAAGTCCAGTCTGTCTCTGGTTTTTAATCCCAGTCTAAGTCCAGTCTGTCTCTGGGTTTTAATCCCAGTCTAAGTCCAGTCTGTCTCTGGTTTTTAACCCCAGTCTAAGTCCAGTCTGTCTCTGTTTTTTAATCCCGGTCTAAGTCCAGTCTGTCTCTGGGTTTTAATCCTGGTCTAAGTCCAGTCTGTCTCTGGTTTTTAATCCCAGTCTAAGTCCAGTCTGTCTCTGGTTTTTAACCCCAGTCTAAGTCCAGTCTGTCTCTGTTTTTTAATCCCGGTCTAAGTCCAGTCTGTCTCTGGGTTTTAATCCTGGTCTAAATCCAGTCTGTCTCTGGTTTTTAGTGTGACCCCTATGTGAAGATCACTCTGGGGAAAAAGACCGTCAACGACCACGATCACTACATCCCCTCCACTCTGGACCCCGTCTTTGGAAAGTGAGTAGATCTCTGATTTGTTAGTCCCTGACTGTGAGTCCTCCTCTTGTCCAGTAGGGGTCGCTGCACTCACACCGATCACACAGACACTCACTCTTTGTTTTTCAGGGTCAGTCGAGATTTAAAGTTCCTACAGAAACAGAGAAACGTTCGTCCTGCTGAGAGGAAACGAGAAAAACAACAAAAAAGAGAAAAAAAAGAGAAAAAGTTTAATTTCCACTAAAGTGACGTTTCCACTGCAGAGACCAGGAACCTTCTGAGGACGGAACTTTAAAGGGATAATCTGCAGTAAAATTAATTTAAGTCAAACACACAGAGATAGACTCTCCCTCCAGAGATGAATGTTTAATTCTTCCATCCTTCTTTCCTTTCTATCCTTGCTCCCTTCCACCTTTCCTTGCTTTTTTGCCTCATTCTTTCTTCCTCCCTTCCATCTATCCTTTCCTTCTTTTCTTACTGTCTTTCCTTCCTTCCATCTATCCTTTCTTCTTTTCTTCCTTCTTTTATCTATCCTTCCATCTATCCTTCCTCCTTTCCTTACACTCCTTCATTCCTTCCTTCCATCTATCCTCTTTTCTTTCCTTACTCTCATTCCTCCCTTCTATCTATCCTTCCTTCTTTCCTTCTTCTCTCCTGCCTCCCTTCAACCTCTCCTTCCATCTTTCCTTACTCGCCTCCCTCCTTCCATCTATCCTTCTTTCTTTCCTAACTCTCCTTCCTTCTTTCCCTCCTCTTTCCTGCCTCCCTTTTATCTATCCCTCCTTCTTTCCTTACACTTCTTCCTCCCTTCCATCTCTCCTTCCTTCTCTCCTTCCTCCCCTTTTATCCATCCTTCCTGCGTTCCTTACTCTCCATCCTACCTTTGATCTATCTGTTTCTTCCTTGCCTCCTTCCTTCTCTCTCCCTTCAATCTATCCTTCCTTCTTTCCTTACTTTCCTTGCTACCTTGCATCCATTCTTCCGTCTTTGCCTCCTTCTTCCTTCCTCCATTCCATCTATCCTTCCTTCTTTCCTTCCTCCCTCCTCCCTTCCATTTATCCTTCCTTCTTTTCTTACTCTCCTTCCTCCCTTCCATCTATCCTTCCTTCTTTCCTTCCTCCCTCCCTCCCCTTTTATCCATCCTGTCTTCTTTTCTTACTCTCTTTCCTTCCTTCTATTTCTCCTTCCTTCTTTCCTTCCTCCCTCCCTCCCCTTTTATCCATCCTGTCTTCTCCCTTACTCTCCTTCCTCCCTTCCTTCTATCCTTCCTTCTTCCCTTCCGACCTCTTGACGAGTGTCTAACTCGGTCTTTTTTGTGTTTGACCCTAAATTGATTTTACTCCGGATTATCCCTTTAAACAGACGTCACCTCTACGTTAGCGAACTTTGTCGCCTGATCTTGTTGAAAACGTAGAAAGTTCTTATTTTGTCGTGAAACCTGAAGTCAGAACGTCGTCTCGGTTATTTTGACGATAAGTTCACGATCAGAACCAGAACTGAACGCTGAGTTCCTCCTGTCTCCAGGATGTTCGAGCTCACCTGTTCCCTCCCTCTGGAGAAGGACCTCCATGTGATGGTGTACGACCACGACATGCTGACCAAAGACGAGAAGATCGGGGAGACCGTGATCGACCTGGAGAACCGCTTCCTGTCCAAATACGGCGCCATGTGCGGTCTGCCGCAGTCCTACTGCGTGTGAGTAGACCCGGATCTGTAAATCCAGATTGAGCAGACCAAACCGGTTCCTCTCTGAACCCTGAATCCTGGTCCGTCTCTGTGTCTCCTCCCTCAGGTCTGGAGTGAACCAGTGGAGGGACCAGCTGACGCCGCGGCAGCTTCTGTTACGACTGTGTGAGCGCCGGAACCTGCCGAAACCGGTCTACCAGGACGAGGTGGTCCACTTCAGAGGGGATCAGTACACCGCAGCAGACCTGGGTCAGAACCATCGAAGTCTTCTGTCTTCACTCCTTCTTTCCTTTCCTCTGTCCTTGTCTCCTCTGCCCTTCTCTTAATCTTTTCTCTCCTTATCTCCTCTCCTACATCCTTGCCTCCTCTCTCCTCTCTTGGAGAAACCTCAGGACCACCTGAGAATCTCAACATGTGATAAATGTTGAAGCAATTTTCACTTCTACACACACACACACACACACACTCACACACACACACACACGCACGCACGCACGCACGCACGCACGCACGCACACACACACACACTCGTTCATGGATGAAGGTCACGTCTTCTGTTTGTGAACGTCTGAGCGCCAACGTCAACACCCCGGCCGGTCGTCTCTGTTAAACGGCGAGCGCCGCAGCGTTCTCTTTCCACGGTTGCCGTGGTTACCGTGCGTCAGCCCGCTGTCCGTCAAACGAGGTTGCTAAACTGTTGAGAGACTTTTTTCTTTTGACTTCTTTCTCCTGGATCTGCCTTTTCTTAAACTTTCTTTCTCTCTTCATCACTTTCTCTCGACTCGATCTCTCTTTTTTCCATACTTTCTCATTTCTTCACTTTTCAATCTTGCCATTTATCCGTCTTTATCATTCCCTCTCTCCACCTTCTCCTCCTTCCTTTTTTTGTTTCCTTGTCTTCTCATCTTGTTTCACACCCTACCTTTTCCTTTCCTCCCATCTTCTCATCACTCCTTTCCTTGCCTTGTTCTTCCTGCCTTCTTTTTCCTCACTTTACCTCCTCTCCTAAGTCACCACCTTGTCTCCTTTCCTCTCTTCCTCTTCTGTCCCTTCTTTTTTCTTTTTGTTTCCTTGTCTCCTCCTCTCCTTCTGCACCTAACCTTCTCATTTCCTTCATCTTCCCTTCTCTCCTTCCCTTGCCTTGTCCTTCCTTCCTCCTTTCTTCTTCTCTTTTCTTCCATGTTTCATATCCACCTTTTTTTCTCTCCCTTTACCTCCTTTCCTAAGTCACCACCTTGTCTCCTTTCCTCTCTTCCCTCCTTTATTCTATTGTATCCTTGTCCCCTCCTCTCCTTCGCACCCTACCTTCTCCTTTCCTCCCATCTTCTCTTCACTCCTTTCCTTGCCTTGTTCTTCCTGCCTTCTCTTCCTCACTTTACCTCCTCTCCTAAGTCACCTCCTTGTTTCCTTTCCTCTCTTCCCTCCTTTATTTTTTGTTTCCTTGTCTCCTCCTCTCCTTTTACTGTCAACATTCTCATTCCCTCCCATCTTCCCTTCCCTCCTTTCCTTGTTCCTCGTGCCTTCTCTTTCCTCACTTTACCTCCTCTCCTAAGTCACCTCCTTGTTTCCTTTCCTCTCTTCCCTCCTTTATTTTCTGTTTCCTTGTCTCCTCCTCTCCTTTTACTGTCAACATTCTCATTCCCTCCCATCTTCCCTTCTCTCCTTTCCTTGCCTTGTTCTTCGTGCCTTCTCTTTCCTCACTTTACCTCCTCTCCTAAGTCACCACCTTGTCTCCTTTCCTCTCTTCCTCCTCCCTCCTTCCTCCTCTCCTCGTACAGTCGAGGTGACTCGGGGTTTACCGTCGTAAACTTTTGATGTTCGTTTGATTTTTGGGTTTTTCTTGGAACAGACGCAGATTTTCCAACATCTTACAGTGTGTGTGTGTGTGTGTGTGTGTGTGTGTGTGTGTGTGTGTGTAGTGTGTGTGTGTGTGTGTGTGTGCTGAGATGATGAATAATTCCTGTATGAGTCCACCCTGTATTCTGTGTTTCCATTCTCCACTCTTTAAAAGTCACATGACCAGTTTTCACTTAGACCTCCATATCTGTGTGTGTGTGTGTGTGTGTGTGTGTGTGTGTGTGTGTGTGTGTGTGTGTGTGTGTGTGTGTGTGTGTGTCTTCAGAGGACAAAAACGTCCCCAAACGTCACCTCGGTCCCATTAAGGAGTGTCTGTCCCTCCACATCTTGAGGAAAATGGGTTTGGTACCGGAACACGTGGAGACCCGGACCCTGTTCAGCCCTCTGCAGCCGGAGATCGAGCAGGTAACGCCTTTACTCCACCTTCGTTTTTTTTACCCTCCTTTGTTTTTACATCGCTGTCTTCTGATTGGCTGTTGATGCTGTTCGTTAGGGGCGTCTGATGATGTGGGTGGACCTGTTCCCAAAGTCCCTGGGACCGCCTGGACCCCCCTTCAACATCACGCCGCGCAAGGCTAAGAAGTAGGAACGCAGACATGACACTGTCGACATGAGAGCTGGAGATAAAATTAGACTTCAAGAAACAATCGACCAATCAGATAACGGATCAGATAATCAATGAATGGGAATAATGGAGATATATATAAGTCAACCGATCAATAAAACAGTGGATCTGTCAGTCTGTCACAAAGACAAGTTTGTTGGTCTGTTTAATGTCTATTTTATTTATTCAATCATTTAATCGATTTCTTTATTCATTTCATTTTTATTTATTCAGTTATAAATCTATTCTATACTTATTTATTTGTTCACTTAATCGATTTCTTCTTAGTTTCATTATCTATTTATTTATTCATCAATCTATTTATTTACTTATCTGTTTATTTGTTTATTTAATTATTAATTATAAATGTATTCCTTATTCAATACCTTAGTCCTCATCTAAATTAACTTTTTCATTTATTAATTAAATTAGTTTTTTGATCAAGTCCTTTATTTATTTATTCTTTATTAAATTCATTTATAGGAGTTTCTGTCATTTATTGATTTATTTAGCTCATTTATAAATAATCAATCTTAATATCAACCCATTTATTTATCTATTTATTTATTCATTTTCTTCCTTATTTAATTTTGTATTTATTTACTCTTTATTTAATTCATTTTTAGTTGATTTGGTTAGGGTTATTTAGTTTATTAATAAATAATTTAACCGTTCATTTACCAGTTTATTAATTTATTTATCCATTAATTGCCTTTTCTATTTAATTGTGTATCAATTTATTCTTTGTTTAAATTTTTGGGGTAGATTTGGTCATTTATTTATTAATTTGTTTAGTTCATTAATAAATAATTTATCTATTTTTTTTACTAATTTATTTATTTATTTATTCCTTTTCTTCTCTTTATCCATTTCTTTTTCTTCTTTCTTTATTTATTCATGAATATTCATTGAGTTATTTATTCATTCATTCATTCATTCATAAAGTTATTCTTTAGACGGTGAGTTGATTAGTTGTTTCCTCCTGATCAATTTATTTTAAAAAGAAAAAACAAAAAATGAGCAAAAATTCAGAGTGAAAAAAAAATGGAAAAAGGACAATGATGTGAATCTATGATTGTGAAATAAAATTCACAAAAACATCATGAAAAACAAAACTAGATATTTCTTTCTTTGAATTAACAGTTTGGAAAAATGTGTAAATTTTATTTCATTTAGTGTGTTTCTTTTTTTCTTTTGCGGTGACATTTTTTTAAATTGCTGACTCTTAATTATTTTATTTTTTAATGCTAAAATAAATCTATAACTAAAGTTTGTTTCGGTCTTCGTTCAGGTTCTTCCTGCGCTGCATCATCTGGAACACCAGCGATGTCATCCTGGACGACGTCAGCATCAGCGGCGAGAAAATGAGCGACATCTACGTGAAAGGGTAAGAGCGAAAAGGTTCATTTTTCACGTTTTATTCCCGACGTTCGTATTCAAGATAATAAACGAGTCAGTAATAAAATCAGTGAAAATGAGGATCTGTGTTTAGTTGGCTGGAGGGACACGAACACAACAAACAGAAGACGGACGTCCACTATCGCTCTCTGGGCGGCGAGGGGAACTTCAACTACAGGTTCCTGTTTCCGTTCCACTATCTACCTGCAGAGCAGCTCTGCGTGGTCGACAAGAAGGTAAGGAGGCGGGGTTTAAACTCTTGTCGTGTACGAACAGAGAGTCCAGTTTTATTCTTTTAGAACTGAGTAGAGACCCCCCACGGTTAGACCGGATCAAAGCCGGTCCAGATCCTGATCTACAGCCGCCGTACAACAATTAACAAAAATAATGAAGTGACGTTTTAACGGGAGTGAATTAGATGCTTTTGACTCCCAGAGACTCGACAGAAACACGGAGCGGAGAACCATAAAACAACACCTCACTGAAAACTGGAATAACAACACGCCTGTCATTTGCTGTTCTTGGCGCGGGAGCCGGGCTCTTTAGCCGTCCGCAGCCGACATGTTTTACGACGGCGTTCCCGTCTTGTAGCAGCATCCTCAATCAGCGGGCGGCTGAGAAGACGAGAGGGAGTTTTAAATAAGAAACTCTGCAGGGTGGAGAGTTTTCCCTCCAAAACAGAGCCGCAGCCAGAAACATGCTTTATGAAGCCAGAAGGATCTGCGGTCGGTGATATAATGACTGAGTCATCGCCGCCGCCGCCGCCGATCAACAGCTCTATCAACACTCACACTTGTTATCTTTCTCTGCTCTTTTAAGTCAGATCAGAGAGTTCGACTCAGAGTTTGGTTCTTCTATGAATCCTCAGAAAGTTTTCTAAAGTGAAGGGAGAGGAGGAGAAGAGAGGAGAAGATGAGTTTTCAAATGTGTCTGAAAAGCTAAGGGACGGAATCGGTGATGACTGCCGGGATAGAAAGTGAGTTTTTCTGTTAGAGGGATATTCCAGCGTAAAATTGGTTAAGGGTCAAACACCAAGTTAGACACCCCGTCCAGAGATGAATGTTGCCGACCGCTTCCTTCTCTAGTTATACCAACTTTAGTAACGACCGCAGGATAGAAATACAGAGAGACACGCGCTCAACCAGAACGCCACTCTATAGCCACAAATAATGCTCAGAACAGCACCTAACTTCATCAACAGGACATATAGGGTCACAGACATAGTACTAGACACCAAACATCTTTTTAACTTTGACTCATTTCTTTAGCAAAGAGACTAAACACAACTCACCTACTCTCTTCCAGCAGACGCTTGTTTGTAACGAGACCTTGGGCCAGTCCATTACGGACTACAGCGGGGTGCCGCAGCTCAAGGAAGAACATTTATGTGGGGATCTGTACAGTCTCGGATGGGTTTGGGGAGTGAATTCAAGAGGGTGGGGGTGGCAACAGAGAAGGCTCTGTCCCGCCCAAGTTCGATGCTTGGTCCGAGGGGGTAGGGCAAGAAGATTTCCCTCTGAGGGTCAGAGGGCATGGGAGTGGGTGTAGTGGTGGAGCAGGTCTGTGAGGTGGGTGGGGGCCAGGTTGTTGAGTGATTTGTGGGTGAGCAGGAGGATTTTGAATTGTGTGCGGTATGAGATGGGGAGCCAGCAAAGTTTTTAGAGGACAGGGGTGATGATAAAGAAATGATCATAAATGTTCTTCCTTGAGCTGCGTCACCCCGCTGTAGTCCGTAATGGACTGGCCTGAGGTCTTGCTACAAACAAAAGAGTCAAAGTTAAAAAGATGTTTGGTGTCTAGTACTATGTCTGTGACCCTATATGTCCTGTTGATGAAGTTAGGTGCTGTTCTGAGCATTATTTGTGGCTATAGAGTGGCGTTTTGGTTGGGGGCGTGTCTCTCTGTATTTCTATCCTGCGGTCATTACTAAAGTTGGTATAACTAGAGAAGTAAGCGGTCGACAACATTCATCTGTGGAGGGGAGAGTATCCCTTTAAAATCCTGTTTGGATCTTTTCGTCTGTGTTGACTTTGGCGCCCCCTGTGGACAAAGTAGTAACCCTTTTATTCTTTATAGTATTTCTGACTTTGTCCTCATTCTCTTCTTAATTCTCTCATTTGCTTTTGAGACGAATCACCGTAAATAAACTCCGTCTGTTAGCTTCGGATGATTGAATTACTGAGTAAAAACGCGTTATTCTTCCATCGTTAAATCGAAATGATGTAATTTAGTTTCGGGCGATAAATTATCACGACGTTTACGAGCGAAGAGGCGATCGAAAATGATGAAGAGGAGGAGAGAGGGAGACGGATGGAGGGAGGAAATGAAGGAGAGGACTGAACAGGACTCTCTACTTAGCACACTGGCAAGAAAAAGGAAGCTGATTGATGTTGTTAGATATTACAGAGAGCGGCTACACACACACACACACACACACACACTTGGATAATAGAGCGTCACACCCCTGCCTGTGACAGCTGTGGAGTGATATCTTAATGTGCTTGGACAGAGTTAGTGAACAAACTGAGCCAAACACACACACACAAAGACACACACACTGACACTGACATGAGTACGTGCTTCAGCAGACACACACAGACACACACACAGACAGGGTGTAGTGTGTTTACTCTCTCTGTTTGTGTGTTGTCATGAAGTGTGAGAGCATGGTGTGGATTTAGACTCCGATGTGGAGAGTCGGTGTGAAGTCATAACGGCGACACAAGAGGCGAGTCGTTTGTCATTTTGAGTCTTTTTTGTGTAACGTGATTTATCGTCGAGCCAAACCCGACTGTGTGTTTGTCTTTTTAAAAAACTATCGCTGACAATTTGACAGAATATTTAAAAAAAAAACAGGAAAAGTTGGAAAAACTGTGGAAAAGGTTCAGGTGCATAAAAAAAAGACGTAACACGAGAAGCGTTCGAACCTTTGACTCCATAGAAAGATGGACTCTGCATGAATAAAACTAAAAAACTCACCAAGAATTACCTCACCATCCGCTCATATGTGGAAATGAACATCAGGACGAGCATCAGGGAGAGAATCAAAACATGAAGGAAATGAAGTAGGTCCAAGTATGAAGCCTTGAGGGACTCCACAACAAACATTAACAAAAAAAGAAAGAAATACATAAAAACAGCCAATTTAAATAAAAAAAGACATTTTTTAGAATTGAGACAATGACATTTTTAAAGAGACTTAAGTCAATAGAAAAGGATGACAGTTAGCAAAATGAGTGTAATTCATGAGTTTATAAATAAAAAAAATTATAAGGGTTGAATCATCAGCAAACATTTGAACATTAACATTTGGACAATCACAGGGCTGCTGATAAATTTTTAAAGAAAATAAAAGAGATCCAATTATGGAGTCCAACCAAAGGAGCTCAAAAATTTAAACTAATTTAAAAAAAAAATTGAAAAAAGAAAAAAATTATAAATGTACAATAAAATGGTTTATAGAGCCCAAAGTGCTCTGCATACAAGGAAAAAAAAACTAATTTAAACAAACAAACATACAAAAAATATTAAAAAATGTACAAAAAAATTAGTTAAAGATCTGAAAATTAACATTAGGACAGACATTCCTGAGGTCATTAATCTTTATAGAAAATGAAATAGGTCCAAGTACAGAGCCCAACCAAAGTGCTCTGCAAAAAAGGGAAAAAAAATAATGAAAAAATAACTTAAATTGAAAAAGAAATTAGAGGGAATAGAACAGGTCCAAATATAGAGCCTTGTGGGACTCCTTTTTTTTAAAAGAACAAATGTAAACCAGTGTGCTCTGCAAAAAGAAAACAAAACCAAAACAACAAATTAAAACAAAATTACAACTATTTAAACAATTAAAAAGTTAAGAGATTTAACTTGATAGAAATGCTTAACAGTGAACTAAATGAGTGTAAATATCAAACGGGTATAGGTGACTAAAAAAAGAAAAAATATGGTATCATCTGCGTATATTTGAACATTTACATTAGACTTACACTGCAGAGATTTTTTAATTATAGAGAAAAAAATGATGTCCAAGAATGGAGCCTTGAGGGATCCCACTGTGGTAAAAAAAACATTAAAAATCCACTTTTAAACAAGAAGGCCGACTTTAAGATTGAGACGGTGAAATTATTGAAGAGATTTACACCAATAAAAAAGGACGACAGTGAACTCTGTAAGTGTGATTCACAAAGCTGATTTAAAGTAGAAAGAAGCTGCAATAAGGAAGAAAATTCACACCCAACAGTTTGTCTAAAAGTGATTTTCCTGACTTTAAATCAGGCGTGGACTGATTTACAGTTACAGAAGGTTGAAACAGTTTTTACAGCAGCTTTAACTTTGTGGGAAATCGTCTCTTTAAGCGTTTCTTGAAAAGTTACAGAAACATGTCGACGTTCGCTGTGAATCACGGGGGAGCTGTTTGATTTAAAGTGTGAAAAGTTGTATTTTATTTTATCAGCGTTATAACAGCCGGAGAGTGTGACAGTCAGACGGAGGAGAGGAGTGAGAGAATGGAAACAGAGAGAGAGAGAGAGAGAGAGAGAGAGAGTGAGAGAGAGAGGGAGAGAGCATTAGCACAGAGGTGATACAGGATCACATAGTGTCTGCCAGGCTGCTGAGAGTCTGTCAGAGGTGATAATAGGTCTAACACACACACACACGCACACACACACACACACACACACACACACACACACACACAGATGTGAGCGAGCAGCTCCGGCGTGGAAGTGGTGAGGCGGTTCGAAATGTGGCGATGGAGTCCTGCTCCGAACACGAGCGTCTTTCCTCTCTGCTGCACCGGCGTCCAAAAAAACAAGATGAAATAAAAACCTTTAAATTTTTGTTTAATTCATGAATCTGCAGAAAGAAAACGACAAACTTCTTAGAGTTAACAACATAAATATCTTTTACATTGTTTTCAAATGATTAATTATGGCTTGCATTAAAGACAGTTGCTAGTTTCCGCAAGATTCCAATTTTGAGCGAACAAGAAACTTATGACACTGTCTTGGATGCTTAAAATAGTTTTCCTGTGGGCCTAGAGTATCTTTTTCTAAAAGATGTATATCTTGAGTGCACAACGGATCTTCCTTTCAGGAGATAATTATCTTGAACGTGCAAGATAGTCGCTCATTTATTCAATGTTGTTATTTGTGCGTCCAAGATAACTTTTTACACCTTTGTGCTCCAAAAACGATCCTCTGAGCACAAAAGAAAATGATATCCTGACCTCCTGTTTAGTTACCCTGATCTGACATGATACCTTTTTTATCTTGTGCGCACAAGATATTAACTCATTTTCACGAGATTATAGCCTTAAATTCACCAAAATTAACTCTCTTATTTGCACAGATAACTAGTTTTCTCAAGGTTGTTATCTTGCAAAAACAAGATAGTAAGAGTTTAATTCCAGGGCGTCTTCTATGGGTGTGAAGTTTTGGTCTCTTAAAGGTTAGATTGTTTAATTTTTATGTATCTTTTGTTGTTTTTGTTGTTTTTCTTGCGCAGGAACACTTCTGGAGTTTGGATAAAGCAGAAACCAAAGTGGCGCCGAGACTCACCATCCAGGTCTGGGACAACGACAAGTTCTCCTTCGACGACTATCTGGGTAAAAATGCGCCAAACGCTTTGATTCGCCTATTTTTTGTGTCAAATTTCAGTCATCTTTTTTGAAGTCTTTGGCAATAAACGCAGATGTTTCTGGTTCCATGACCCCGATAATAAAATCACTTGATAGTAAATATAATCCTGCAGCTTTAGAGGGTGTCGTTTCCAGAAAAATACCATAAAAGTCAAATTTTGGCTCTTTTTGAGATGATATTTGAGGTAAATCTCGAACCTGAACGCGCGGAAGGTAATGCCCTTTTCATCAAACTCCCTCGGAAAACAGAAAACACTCTGAGAACTGTTTTTAATTTAAATTTACACCAGAATAACTACAGGCTTACTGGAAACGACTCCATATGTCCAAGATTAATATCTATTAAAATAAGTTAGGGCTGATCATAAAAGCCGAGCGGACTTAGTTTCTGACACACAGACACTTTCTCCTGATCTTTGGCTCGTGTCGGAGCGATAAATCCATCCAGGAAACCACATGTGAGACAAACTCCAGCGATAACATTTATCTTCTGAATTAACGCTCCTTCATTTCCACCGTGTTGGCACATTTCAGACGCAGGAAGGCCTCCTCCTTTTATTTTCTCTCCTCCGGAGCTCAAGCTGTCAAAATTCCGCCTCTCCTTCACCCTTGACGCTGCCCCGGCCTCGTCCCCTCGAATAACTCACCGCCCTGCCTCTCCTCTTTCGCTCGCTCCTGCTCCATTTCACCTCCTCAAAGACGGGGGCAAAGGGGCGTGCGTTTGCGGGGAGGACGATGGGGAATCCAGGCTCCGGTGCGTTCCTGTCTGTCACCGTTGCGCTCGGCCGCCTCAAAGCGTTTCTTTCATTCCGGCCTGTCTTCGGCTCGTCAGCTGGGACTGCTGGCGGTTAATGTTCCTGCACGGCGTGAGCGTCAGACACGAGCCGTTTTCCCTCCATCACGCCGTTAGACTTTTAGTGGACACCGAGGATCTCCCCTCCAGAGTTAAAGTCAACACCGATCAAAACAGCGCCAACAGGATGGTCCATAATCCTGCTTCATATAGATCTCAAGGCTCATATCCTCGAACCGTCTCCTCGCCTGATACGGCTCATAGTTTGGTCTCACACTGAGGTTTTCGTTTGGTTTTAGAGGGAGAGTAAGACCAGATCTGTTACCCAGAACGAGCCACATCCAACATCAAGGAATGCAGAGGTCAGAAGGACCTCAAAAAAACCTTACCCCCAATTTTCACCTTGGAATGGCTCTGATCTGGAATGGCGGCGATTTTCACCGTCTGCCAATTCCAACTGGATCCGTTGGTGAGGCGAATTTCGTGGTGGATAAACAGACTTGAGGAACTTTAAGAACTTTGAGGCGTCACAATCAAAACATGAAGTTTGATGAGTTTGTACCTCCCCATAAATCCTCCTCGGTTTGTGTCAGCTGATCACTGTCACCCTCCAACTGTCTGAGTTAGGGCTGGGTCGTATGTCCTCATATCGATATCACGATATATTGATCAGTTCACCTCGATAACGATAAATGGACGATAACTACTCCACGAGCTGCTCACCCCCTCCCACATTAACTTCGTCTACTTCAGCCGCTACAACTTTCTCTCCGTCCTCCATCTCCTCACCTGTCTTTCCCTCTTTGTTACAGACTGGATGGGGTGGAGTCACGTCTCTGATGTAGGACAGCGTCTTACCCTGAATTTCCACCACATTCAAAACAGCTCCGTCCGCCAATTCCTATTGCCAGATGATCCTTCTGAAATACGAAGTGTTTATTTTGTGTCTGTGCCCGACTTCCTTCCGATCTGTGCTGAATTTATCCGGCATGCTCCGGCGTCCGGAGAAAATAGAACTCCCTCAGCAAAACAGAAAGAAGCCGGTGGAAATTGACACGTTAACTTGACAGCTACAATCAGCGGAAATGGCCTTTTCGTAGCCAGAACTTGCAAGAACTTCTCGTTCAGACTTTGTCAATCTTCGTGCTCGTCAAAAAAGACCGATAGTTGTAATGGCGTCCTTGTCAGGGTTTTCCTTTCTGAGATCTTATCCTGTTTCTCTCTGCAGGTCACCTGGTGATGGACCTGAACCACATGCTGCGCCCCGCCAAGTCTCCGGAGAAGTGCACCCTGCAGCTGCTCCATCAGCCGGCGGACAAGCTGGTGTCTCTGTTCGAGCAGAAGACGGTGAAAGGATGGTGGCCCTGCACCTGCGACCAGAACGGGGAGAAGATCATCGCAGTGAGAAACACCGACACGCAAACTAAACCACTTTGACCAAACGAGGACAGGACTCATCGTCTTGTTCTTGTGTCCTCAGGGGAAGGTGGAGATGTCTCTGGAGATCGTGACGGAGCAGGAACAAGACGAGCGCCCGGCGGGACACGGCAGGGACGAACCCAACATGAACCCGCACCTGGAGGAGCCCAAGTGAGTCTTGCACATAAACACACACATCATCTACGTAACGCACAAATCCGGGTCCTCATCCTGTCCTCCTCCTCCAGGCGGCCGGAGACCTCCTTCCTGTGGTTCTCCTCCCCCTATAAGACCCTCAAGTTCATCCTGTGGAGGCGGTTCAAGTGGTTCATCATCCTCTTCATCATCCTCTTCTTCATCCTCCTCTTCCTCGGCGTCTTCCTCTACTCCTTCCCGGTAGGTTTGAGTTCGTGACGAAGACAGAGAGAGGAAACGAGGTCCGAATGACTCAGCTTTCTTTCTTCTTCTGCAGAACTACGCCGCCATGAAGATGGTGGGACCTTTCGGACCGGCGAAGTCGGCCGAGTGATGACGAAGGAGACGAGGGAGGAAAGGAAGCGAGGAGAAACTGAGGACATGAGGGACAGTGTGGAGTTGGCGAGGAGTGAAATGAGGCTGTGATGATGAGGTTTCTTCTTCTTTGAGTCTTTGAGTTCATGCGTCACGTCTCGGAGGTTATTCGGGGCGAGCGTTCCGCCGCAGCGATGAACTCGTGACCTCGCTCAGACTGTGCGTGTGAAGATAAGTTTACTCGCTCACGCCCGAGGTTCACAAACGCTGTCATTTGTGTGTTTGTGTCCGTTTTGTGCCTTTCCTGTCAGATCTGTGCGTTTCCGTTCTCGACAAACCCCGCTTCTCTGCACTGAGCGCGCTCCTCGGCTCCCCGTCAGATCTCAGCAGGTGTCTCGCGTCTCTTCGTCATCCCTGCGTCACCTCTTTCATCCCTCTCCCCGTCTCGTCTGCGCTCACGCAGAGAAGAAGGGGAGGATAACAAACGCGGCCATGTTGGGAAAAGCAGGAAGCGGAATCAAAGGTTGTGATGTTGTTGCCTGATCTTTCGCCCCCTGCTGTGTCTGCGCCGCTCAGCGAGGCAGCGTCGGGTCAGGCAGCGGTGACGGAGCGCCTACAAAACTTTCTGGCTTTAAAAACTCTGTGAAGAAGAATCTTTAACAGGATCTGATCCTCTTTGATTCAACTTTAATGCTAACATCATCATGTGCTGCGTTCAAGTGCAATCAGACGTCTGAGCTCTCTGTGTGTTTGAGCTCTTTTTTAGCTGCTTCTTTCTTCTCTTGAGCTTCATATCTCTGCGTCTGTTTATGCCCCTCCTTTTTCTTCTCCTCCTTTACTCCATCTTCACCTCTTTTTCTGTCCGATTCCAAAAAAAACAGGATGCTTAAAACAGGATCTGATCGTTTGTGAATCATTTATCTTCATATCAGACGCTGAAACTGAAAAATAGAACAGTTAGATGATAAAATGTCCTCGATTTAAATTTGATGGATGTTTTAAAGAAGTTTGGACGGAGACAAAAAAAACTAAAAACTCATTTCAGAGAAGACGAGTCCCTCAGAGGTCAGGGTGGGAAGAAATTTTATGTCTTATATCCCTAATTTAGGTTGTTTTATTTACTATGTTGCAGGATATGTGCTTTTATTTTGAAGTCTTACGGGCAAAACCCAAAGGATCCGGAACGGCTCCGCTCTGATCCGGCACGGCAGGTGGATCAAATACGCAAGCATTATAATCAATGTGAGTGATTCCACAGAATCCGCCCGCCGTCTGGCTCCGCTGCGGCTCAGATAGGCAAGGCAACATGCAAGATGTCATGAGAGCTTGTCTAGTCTCGCGAGAACTATCGGTAATATCGGGAGAGCTTCTCTTCCAATGGCGGCAGAAGACCAGATCCGGTGGGCGCTGTATGCTTGCGTATTTGATCCGCCTATTGGTCGGGAGTGGAGCGGAATCGTTCTGGATCCAGTGGAATCCCCTTGTTAGCTTCTCCCCGTAGATCGTGAATTATGGAATTGAATGAAAACGGTTTAAACTGTTAGAAAGATGGTCTGCTTCTTCTGCTTCTTCTTCTTCTTCATCTTCTCAAATTTAGGACCTGAGCTCTGAACTCACCGTATTACCTTTAGCTTATTTTCAGATTTCATATTCTGATAATGACACCAGGGATCGACACGAACTTTTATCACAAGTTCTCCTAAGTTGAAAAAGTAAGGAGCACACAAAGAACTTTCGGGGCACAATGAGAATTGATCAAATAATGTTTGTCTTATTGATCGACCTTAGTACGATTATTTGAAATCAATTTTAGGTCAATTGGTCACATGACATGGAAGCTATTGAAGGAAAACAGCCTTTTTTCCAAGAACATCAACCGGTAATTTATTGATGGTCCCTCAATTAACACCCGACGTTGACAGCGAGGGTACCGCAGTGAACGTTCGTCAGATATCCAACCTAAAACTAACTTCACCTCAATATGGCTAATTTTTTTAATGCGCACATGTGCCTCTAGATACCATAAATACCAATACTTATCAATATCGGTATTGATGGTAACCGTCAAAGTCAGACACCGTCCTTTAGTTGGACGACTCTTTTTTTGGAAACCGTGGACCTGCTGGATCCTTCGCTGACTTTTTCGAGCTGCTGAAATCTACATCACGCTTTGAAAACTCCAGAAACTGGTCTCCATGGTTCCCGAAGGTTTACAGAAGTGATGCAAACCACAGAAATCTGATTTTCTCCTCATATCACAGCGTCCTCACTCTTCTCTAAAGTTCCCATCTCTCCTCCTCCTCGTCTTCCCTTCTGCGTCACACCTCCTCCTCTCTGAGCTTCACCCCTCCTCCTCCTCCTCCTCCTCCTCCTCTCTCAGGGTTTAGCGGGTTAAGTCGGGGATTTGCTCTTGTTGATGTTGAGCTTTATTAGGACAAAGTGTGTTTTCAGAGAGATCGATGTGCGCTGATAAGGACATTAAACACACACTCATGCGGTGCCAAAGAAACCCAGAGAGTTAGCCTGAGCTTAACCCGTGTGACTCCAGTGTGTGTGTGTGTGTGTGTGCGTCAGATCATGAGACAGTGTTATTTGTGTTTGTGCGTCCGCCTGCTGCAGACGTTTTTGGGTGTGTGTTTAAGGTCGGAACAGGAAAAGTTAAGGAAGAGGGGCTTTAACGCTCAGTGTGTGCAGGATTTCCTCAAGTACAGTACGTGTTTGAGGGGTTATCTTCGGGGGCGTCGAGGGTCTTTTGATCCTTAAATAGTCCCAAAGAGCAAACAAGAACCCGGACGGTTCAGGTCACGCCGAAAAACCAAGTGACAAATAACGGTTCAGAGTTTTAAGGTGTTCGCTCAGTTGGTGGAAAAATTGACTTCGTCCCATTTGGTTCATTTTTTCGTTTCACACCAGCGGATTATTGGCCGACCGGGCCTCGTTAAGAGGAGGTCACATGGACTCGAAAGCTGCTCAGTTATTGGACAGAGTTTTGGAAAGCTGCGGTCCTGTCAGGTTAGGAGGACTCCGACTCCAGTGAAGCATCGTAGGAGTTTTAAAACCCGTCTGAACCCGAGCGCCAGTCCAGACACGCTTCCTGTCTCCTCGACCCTTTAAACTACGACGCGTTAGTTTTGATTCCAGAGAAAACTGGACATCAAAGTCTGAATCGACAACAGTGAAGAAGTTGTGACACCAAAAACCTTCAAACAGTAAAAAAAAACTTGAAATCTGTTTACACAAATCACTCAAAGCTCCTGGGAAGAACTTTGGCGCCCCCTGTGGCCAAAGTAAACTTTGTCCTCTACATCCTCTAACAGTTCGACACTACCCGCCGACTTTTGAAAGTCAAATCGATCATCTATCGTGAATATTTGAGATGGAAATTGGTTTGATTTTAGATATCGTAAAATGTCATCAAAACGAGTTCCAGTCTGTTTCATAAATGTTAAAAACTCGTCACAGGAGCTGAAAGTAAAAGACAAAAGTGCTAAAACTAACGGCTCATTGACGACCTTTTTAATGAAATTGTGTTTTTGTTTGGCAGTGTGTTCATGTAATAAAATATTGCGCAAAAAAAACAAGAAAAAGAGTGAAAATTTCTACTATCTAGAGAAGGATGTGTTCTAGTTGTCGTTTGCCTGAGATGACGACAGTATCAGAGTTTTTTTTAACAGATTTTAGATGTTGGACTTTATTTGTTTTTGTTTTGAAGATCCTGCTGACGTAAACATTCATGTGGATCCACTCAGATAATCCTGTTCTCTAGTTTTATTTTATGTATATATAAAAAAATACTTCATTCTGCAAATTTCTTTTAAAACACTCAGCTGTGTCTTCGATCGTGACATTCAACTCTAAACTTTCGCTGCCTTGACAAACAGTCACACCTGCTGCCTTTGTCGTCTTTGTGAAAGAAGAAATAGTTTAACACTTTGGAGACTATGCTAGGAGTCTGTTAGCTTAGTTTAGCTTAGCATCAGGACTGGGAACACCTGCAGAAAGCTGGTCTGGCTTTGTCAGCGAACTCTCTTTTCAATCAGCGACTAATGACTGATTCCCTCCATGCTTGGACGCATCAGTCTCAGACTTTCTGTAGGTTTCCTCATCAACTAGCAACGTTGAACTTGTTGGTCGTCAGATAGTTTGGCTAATACGTTATCTGCGGTGAAGACCCAACCTGTGCTGGGATTGCGAGGCCGCCATGGTACCTTCGTGTACACGTAGTTATCTGCAGGTATATCCAAGGTCTTGGTCATGTTGACAGGAACTTGGACTTTGACATGAACAGACATGAAGGTGAACTTGCACGCCAAGTTCAAACCAATTAGTATTTGATGCTCGAGTCTTGAGTCCTGGTTGAATCTTGAGTTACGAGTTCTGACAATCAAAACAGACTTGAGTCTAAGTCCTAGGGCTCTATCTTTGTGCCTCGCCAGCGGCATGGCGCAGGCGCGGCGTAGGTCAGGTCTGCCGTGCCGACAAGGTGTGCCCATGCACATTTTGGTATTTTGGTGAGCGGCGCAGCACGATGTAAGTGTCCCCTCTCCCCAGCTCAGCTCCTCCCAGCGGCATAAGTCGTTAAGAGGGCGGAGAGAAGGCGTGGAGTGGGTTTAACACAGTCGAGACCTGTTTTCACCAATCACATCAGCTCCTCTCCTCACCTTCAAATCTTCCACCTTCTCATGGGCGGGATAAAAAAAGAGACATGCATGTTTAAGACAGATGAAATGCGTAATTTCATCTTTGTGATATGTGAGAGATCGTGTTTCTTTGGACTGAATTAGCATAAAACCCAAAAGTTAAACTATTTCTTTGAAGGTTTTTCTTGATGCTGTAGAGGGAGTGTAGTTGGTTTATGTGCAAAACTACTAAAAAAAACCAAACTTGACTCTTTCTCTGGGAAAATGCTGCACTGTGCTTCAGCTTTAACGCGAGGATCCTTCTGCTGTCGACTGTAATAAACTCAAGATGCCATAAAAACTGCACTAAATGAGGAACTGTTGGGACTCTGTGAAACCGGTTTGAAGTCCCTGTGTTGTTTTTGTAAATCGTCGGTGTTTTTGACGGAGAGGTGAATGTTTTCTGGGAGATACAGACTGAATGTATTCATGACAAAGCTTCTATTTGACTTTATATCTACAAAGAGCAATACAGTGTGCACTGCATTATGGGTCAGTATTATCAATAAAACCGCATTTCCGATGAGTCCTGTGTGATTTTTTTTCTTTTATTGATAGAAGATCTAAAAAAAAACTGAATCATGAACTTCCTGTATGAGTGACTTAAGTCTGTTTAACGTCCTAGCTTCCTTGCCAATCACCCGGCTTTGTTAAATACTTAATTCTGATTGGTCTAAACTGACTGACACCCCCCTGAAGATGGTTGGTGATTCTGCACAACTCGAGCAACGCCAAAGATGAGCTGATCACAAACACCAGGTCAAATCAATCCACAGAGAATAGTCCCAGAACGTTCAATAAATCAGTAATTTCTTAACTGTTAGGCTGATCAACATTTACATATAATACTGGAACTTTTCTGACCATCCGGACTATCAGAGGGACTGTTTTTCTGTCTCTATGTACATCAATTTTTTAGGATCCAATGGGGGAACACACAACTCGAAATGTATCATCTGTCATGAAAACGCTCTTTATGGTTCAAGTTTGATTTGTGTTTTTAAAAAATTTGAAAGAAATTGTCTGAACTGAATTATTTCTTCACTGTGCAAAATTCTGCATCAGTGGACACAGGCCCTAAAGCTACAGAGAGGGAATTTTGTAATGTTTTTGGTGCCCCCCTGTGGTCACCTCTTTTACTACAATAACTGCTTTTTTCCCCTTTAATCAGAAGATATCTTTTGGTAATCTCAGTGATAACTGTTTGGTTTGAATGGAGGATAGGTGATTCCAGGGCAAAATACTGCGTCAGTGGACACAGGCCCTAATTCTCCTGAGAGGGACATTAGCAGTACTTTTAGTGCCCTCCTGTGGTCACCTTTGTCACTACTATTACAGTTTTGTCCTTTAATCAGAAGATATCTCTTGTAATATATCATTGGGAACTATGTTTGTTTTAAGTGAAGGACAGGTGCTTCCAGTGAAAAATACTGCATCAGTGGACACGGGCCCTAAAGCTACTGAGAGCAACTTTTGTAGTGCTTTTAGTGCCCCCTGTGGTCATATCTTTTACAACAATAATAAACGTTTTTTTCCCCTTAATCAGCAGATATCACTTGTCATATGTCAATGATAACTCAAACTGTATAAAGTTTGAGTGGCAGACAGGTGCTTCCAGTGAAAAATACTGCGTCAGTGGACACAGGCCCTAGAGCTACTTTGAGGGACTTTTGTGATGTTTTGGAGCCCCCTGTGGTCACCTCTTTTACTACAATAATAAATGCTTTTTTCCCCTCTAATCAGCAGATATCTCTTGTAATATCTTGCGTAGGCGTTTTGAGTCCGCTGACCTGGTTGTGAACCTGCAGCGTCTGCAGAAGTCCAAGTGAAAACTCTCATTTGACGGATTCCTCTCTTGAGCTTCCACGGCCCTAAATTATGACTTTGCCTCCTTCCCTCCATCTCCTCCATCCCTCCTTCCACTCGTCTGTCCCTCCTGATACCACATCATTCCCATCCTCTCACTTTTTCCCTTCACTCCTTCTGTCTCCTTCTCCCCCTCCTCCTCCTCCTCCTCTCCTCCTCAGGGGTGTTGTTATGGTCAACGTGAACTGCAGGTGAACCTCTGACCACAGAGTGTGTGTATGTGTGTGTAGAGAAGTGTGGGTGGTCCTCCATCTCCCTCTCATTTACTCTGACCTTCACTGTCTTCCTCCTCTTCCTCCTCTTCTCTAAACACACGTCTTCTCCCGCTCACCCGGCTCTGACCTCCCTCTGTTTCAGACTCCTCCAGTAGTTTCACTTCTTATCACTTCCTCTGTCACACTTTGTGTGTTTTTTGGCTTTGTCCGCGCTGCAGCTGCGAGTGTCCACGTCTGTTTTGTTTAGTTTTTTTTTCTCTCATTAAAGTGAAAAATTTCTAACTCGAAAAGTTGAAACTTCCAGAGAAAAGAAAGTAAAACAAGGTGGACAAATATTCGTCACGGGGTCACATATTTTCCAGGATTAGGGGTTCCACAGGGATCAATCTTGGGACCCCTTATCTTGACCTGAATTTAACGGCTTTTTACGATTTGGGATCCTGTAATTTAACGCCAGTATCAGTCATGACACTGATCTTGTAGCTGTCGCTCAGTGAAGGGCTTGATGATAAACTGAAAATTAACAGATACCGAACTTTACGACAATTACCAACGTCATTTTGTCCATAACGGTATATTCGATGTCAAAAAAATAGATAAATAAAAGTTAGTTTTGGATGTTTGTAGGTAGGCTATGGTCTCATGTCCCTTTGACCTCCAATTTCCACTGCATCCGGAACGGCTACGAAAAGGCCGTATCTGCTGATCATAACCATTCAAGTTAATGTGTCAATTTCCATCGGGTTCTTTCGGTTCCTCTATGGATCACCGAACTCCACAAGAGTTCTATTTTTTACAGACGATAGAACATGCCGGATAAATTTAGCACAGATTAACCCATGCTGGAAAGGAAGTCGGGCACAGACACAAAATAGAACATCTATGCAAACAGGTGGAGACGAACAAGTGAAGCCCTCTGGGGCTAAAGACAACTTGTTATCATGCAATGAGATTGTACATGATTCCGCATGTTCTTGTGAGTTCTTGCGATTCCCACGGTCCGTAATCCGCCATGAAATTCTCCTCACAAACAGATCTGGTAGGAATTGCCAGCGTTCTGGTTCAGAGCCATTCCGAATATGATGGAAATTTGAGGTAAGACGCTATCCTTCGTCAGAGATGTGACTCCACCCCATCTTGTCTATAACAAAGAGGGAAAGACAGGTGAGGAGATGGAGGACGGTTCAAAAGTTGGAGCGGAGTTGGAGTTGGAATATTGATTTGAGGCCATATCGCCCAGCCCTAACTCACACAAACTGAGGAGGATTTATGGCGCGTCACAAACTCATCAAACTTTATCTTTTGATTGTTTTGCCTTGAAATGAGATGTAATATCTGGATTTATGTCTAAACAGGAAGAGTCAAAAGGACTTCACTTAGATTTTCTTCATCCTCACGTCAAACTCTTCATCATCCTCCTTTTCCTCCTCCTCCTCTGTCAAGTTTCCTTTTCATCCCGTTGCATCAACTCGCCGCTGCTCGGTTAATCTGATTGGCGTGTTTTCTCTGAAAAATGTTTGTTTACAGTCGAGAGACGTGGAAGTGAGTGTTCAGCGCAGCTTTGAACATGTCGAGGTCAAAGTGCGCCCTCCTCTCAAGATGTGATGGAAAATGGCTGCAGGGCAGGCTGGCGAACACGATTCTTGTTGTGTCATTATCACCTCAAACACGCGCACACACGTGCTCGGATTCAGCGGCGTGGAGGCGTGTAACATCAAACACCACAGTAGCTCCATCTGTACCTGAGAGTCTCTCCTCCTCGCTGCCAAAGTTCAGCCTGATGATATCAGCTTACAAACTCTCGCCGCACACACACACACAAACACGGATCCTTGCGTGTGCGTTAACAGCTTGTGCTGACACCTCGGAGGCTGTCCAGAGCGCAAATCCCTGCCCGGGGTTTGACTCCATGAAGCTGTCTGTCAGAGAGCGCTCATGTTCGATGTCTGGCCTCTGACTTAAAAGTTTTCATGATTTTTTTTTTGGATGAAATTTAGGAAAGAAAATGAAGAAATGACACCGTCCTAGTTAGATCCAGATGCAGGAGGGAAACGTGCAAGATGGGTCAGATGTCTACCAACAAAATCTGAATAAACTCGTGATTTGGTCCTGAAGCCTTTTTTGGTCACCTGTAGATGACCCACATGATCGCTCTGGAGGCAGACTTGGACCTCAGACCTTAAAAACTTCAATCAAGAAGAAACAGTCAGTTGGTTTAGAGATTGGTCACTCTATTTCTTTTTACACATTAAGATCATTTTGACGTTTTGGGCTCATGATCTTCAGGTCAAACACGTTTACTGGCTGGTTGGCTTCTCTTTAATTTCTCTGGTGTCCATCTTAAAACCAGCATCCTGACTCTCACTTTGGTCCTGGAAATCACTGTATACCTCCATCTCTAATCCTTTGGGTGTAAGTCAAAAATACCCAACAGTATATAAACTGTGAATAAAATGCTATATGTATATATATATATATATATATATATATATATATATATATCTCTTTCAACTTAACCTAGCTCATGTGATTGGTGGGTGGGGGGAGAGGGTATGGACACTCTTACTTACACTTTTGTACTGCAAATTATATATATATATTTTACTTTTTATATAATTATGTTTACTCAACGTCATATTATTACTTTAATTTTTTGTGTATGTTTGTGTTTTGCATTTATTTTTCTTTATTTTGATTATACCTTACTTTTTACTCTCATATAGTCATAACTATGATGAATCTCATTTTATTATAACAATATTAATCTGTATTTTTTGTATTTTTTCCAGCACTTCTGTTTGTGAAAAAAATGAGCAAAAACTATTTACCTTATGTAAATTTATTTAAATTAAAAAAATAGCATTATAAAAAAAAAAAAAAAACACCAAACAGGAAGTGAGACATAAGCTCATGACTTCAGATGTGGGAAGAGTTTGGCTTGTTTTGCTTTTAAGCCAACAGATAGAAACCAAAACCACATTTATAACAATAATAGAGTGACCATATGTTCTCTTTTATGGGGGCTGAAAGGTTTGTCTGGGGGAGTTTATAAAATCCTTCAAATGTCCAAGTTTTGTACGGAAGTTTTGAGTTTGTGTAGCGTGGAGTAACTGAAAAACACTTGACCAGACCAAAAAAAACCCTTAAAATTTACTACAAGCGACTCCGCCCCTAACCAATATGGTCACCCTAACCAAGAATCTGTCAAATATTTCTACATTAGATGTCCAACTCTACCTCCATGCAAAGATATTTTTAAGTACACACTAGCAGTCGTCTGGTTATAATTAACTCCAGTTTAACAAAGCCATCGTTTTCACCGTTATAATCCTTCTCTCTCTATTGTGTGACTCTGCAGTTGTTTGCCTCGTGTTGTCCGTGAACCGCAAACACACACCGCTGTAAAGTCATTTTACACGCCATGCCCCTCTCATTAGTCGCCGTGTTAACTAGCAGCGAGGAATGCAGTTGAACAGCTCAGTGGAAAAAGCAGTATAATTTAACAAGATGCTAATCATCAGATTGTTGAGGAGTTGAGTCACCGTTAGCTTCGCGCTACACATGACGTCTTGCCCGAGCTCAGGTACGAGAGGGTGGTCTGCTCTTTACCTCATCCTGCGCTTCGTCTCGGACTCCTCTGATCCCGGCAGCTGCGGGGTGACGTGGCGGTTAGAGAATGTCTTATAAACGAAACATCAGAGATCCGACGGCGTTACGGACGTTTGATTCCCGCAGAGCTGAGCTCATCACACAGCTCATGAAGAAGAAATTATTGGTGGATTTGGTCGAAAGATGTGCAGAGATCCAGTTCATTCCAGATTCAGACTCAAAGTTCAGGTTCTTCTCGATGTGCAACCTCGTTTCGACAAAGTCCAGACGCTGTTTTAAAACCTTAAAACAGAATCTGATGATCAAGGAATCATTTCAACCCTAGATTTATGTCGTTCAGGTCGTTCCTGACACTTGTCTTCTAACGGGGACAAGTCAGGACCGCATCAGTCCAGTTTCTCAGCAGGACTCTTCTCCTACAGAGCCATGCTGTTGTCAGAATGTGGTTTGGGATCATATGAAGGTCTTCCCTGAAGATGTCTTTGTCTGGATGGAAGCAGATGTTGCTCCTGAACCTGGAGATATTGTTCAAAATCCGCAAATCTGCGGGTTCTTGTTAGTTCTCGTGATTCCAGCTGTCTGTAATCCGCCACGAAATTCACCTGACAAAGGAATCCAGTAGGAATTCGCATACGGCAAAAATCGTTGCCGTTCTGAATCAGAGCCATTCCAGATGCGGTGGACATTCCGGGTTACCCTCGGTGAATGAACCAGCACTCAGCTGTTCGTGAACGATGCTACACCCGTCCCTCCGCTGCCTGCATCAAGTCTTTCAGAAGTCATTTGTTTTGTTCAAAGTCTGACTGATACATATCGTTCATTTGCTGTGAGCAAATCACGAGACTCCACCTGCTCGCTCTCTGGCTGGCTGTGTATCATTCGCCAAAGAGTGAAAGGCGGCAGTTCCATTCCCGACCGATATGCCAGGCTCGCGGTAGAGCTCAACTTAACTGCAAAAGGAACGAATCAGGTCTTGGAGTGATTCCACTCATGTCGTTGACTCAGCAGTTCCGTTCTTTTGAACGAAACATTCATGAACGACACAACACTATATTAAACCCATACGGTGACTCCAACTACAGAGTCCTGATGGTCCTAAACCTGTAGATCTTGTTCAGCATTAATGGAGCCTTCACAGATATGGAAGATACCCATGACATGGACTCTGATGAGTCCCAGACCATCAGGGATGCTGGATTTGGACCGGGAGCTAAGAACAAGTAGGTGGTCTCCATCCTCTTTAGACCTAAAGAAGTTGAGGATCATCAGTTTATCTTGTTTCCTCTTTGGATGGTTCAAGTCATGCGGTGATTTCCACAACAGAGTCATGCTTGTTTTTAGTACAGTACCTATGCGGGCCCAAAGGTCGTTTGTGTAGAGCTTTTTTTAAATTACGCAGATAGACTCGGTCTTAAACTCTGTTTTAACCAGCATGCATTGCTCTGAAAGGCGCATTTAAACCATGTTTTGCAATGCACAAGCGTGGATATTATTGATAATTAATTGGTTTATATTTTTGTGTTATTTCCGGCATTTTTTTGGACAACTTCTGCACCGCCAGACAAAAACTCTCTCAGGAGCTTGAATAAAGCGCAGAATCAAAAATATATACCTGTATTTCTCTTTTTCTGTTTGTTGTTCACATTTGCTGAAAGGTGACATCCACAAAACTCCATATTCAAACAAACTCAGGAAACTGTCTCCGCACATTCCTGAAACTTCCCCAGACGCCGTTTTCGAACTTTTTCGCCCTCCTGTCCCTCAGATGTCCTGACCTTCGCCCCGGAGTTCAAACAACCTCCCAAAAGTTACGAGTGAGGCGCGGCGAGGCCGAAGGAGGAAGAGGAGCGTGAGACTGAAAGAGCGGACGTCCAGCCTTATTCTGAAGGGACTTTTAAAGGAAACGGCTTCGACATTGAGGAGAACAGTAAGTGTGAAGTCACAAGCGCCCTCGCACGTCTTCAAGGCCTTTGACGGGTGGTATTTACGCTCGTATACGCTCACACGCCCAAAGCAGACGGTCCCTAAATGTCAAGGCCGGGCTCCTGACATCTGAGACTCAGAGCGCCGGTCCATGTCCTGTTTGGGACAGGACGTGAAGCGGGTCAAGAAGCCAAAAACAGCCTGTTTTCGTGTTTCTTTTCTGAACACCTCAGCAGCGGTACTGTAAGTGTGTGGGAGCTCTAATTCTGTCCTGTCTCACAGTTCCCCCCTCTCAAACAATGCCTGTCTTTGTCCAGCCTGGTGTTACTTTGACTCCTATTGTTATATACATGTGTGTGCGTTTGTGTGTGTGTATGTGTGGCCCTGCTCCTGCTACACTAGGATGTTATGATTAGAAATTAGCATGAACGCTAATAAGATTTCAGGGCTTTTATTTTGTACGGTTAAGGAGCGTCGGTGGGGGCTTTTATTTTGTTGGCTCGTTAAAGTCGGCCCTTAACGACCTCTGAGGCAGACAGTAAAAACAGTGATGAAGTGAAATGAAGTGTGTGTTATTGCCTTCATGGTTTGTGGTAATCTGCTGGAGAGGACGTTTTTTCTCTCGTCTGTGAATTGTTTATTTGTTTGTTTTCGGGGTCCGCTCTCCTGTATTTTTGAACGTCTGTATTTTCTTACGCCCGTATTTCACTCCGAATTACTCAATCTGTTTGTTTATGCGCCCTCCGTGTGCCCATTGTTGGTGCGCTTTTGTTTGTTCCCAGAGCTTTCTGGTGGTCACAGTTGCACAATATCCCTCTGTACTGTTGTGAGAAACAACAGATAGTAAAGTTCGTTTCGTACTGCGATGATTGCTCTATAAATCTAAGTGCTTTTTAGAGCAGCTCATTGTTCATTGTCTGATTTCTCGGTCACTGTTGTGTCCTGATTCGAGCCTCCAAAGGCAGAAGAAGGTGATGGTGAGTCTTATCGGACTGTTTCGACCTTTTAACCTTGACATTAACAGGTCAGACTTTTGTTTCTTTATGGTTTTTCCTAAGTGTGATCCACCGTCACTGGTTTTTGAGCCTGTGCAGTGACTTCCACTACAGAGTCGTCTCTCTCTTTTTTGTGAATTCTCATCAGATGCTCATCTTCTCATTCTCATCTCATCAGATCAGACCTTACTCATTTTGTGCAGAGATTTCGGCGTTTTAAAACTATTTTCTTTCGCAGTCTCTCACAGAGTGGTGAGCCTCTAAACATCTGTACTTTTTAGAGACCCAGACAAGACAGACCATATTTTGATTTCCAAAAACCAGGATCATCTTCATCGCTTTATTAAAGAAGAACCAGGATGGGATGTGAAAACAGGACGTTTGGTCCCCCTTATCAAGACTCTCTGGAAGAGCTGCAGACCAGATTACGGTCAACCTCTACTGAGTTTGAAGACCAGCTCAGATTAAACTGAGAATATTTGAATAAATCTGGTTGTAACAGAAACTTTGGCAAGAGTAACCCCCAATTTCCACCACATCCAGCTGATCGTAGCTAATCGTAACCATTCAAGTTAACGTCAATTTTCACTGGCCTCTTTCTGTTCTGCTGTAGATCGTAACTCTGCGTAATTTTGTTCCAGGTTACAGGGGCGTGGCGCACGTGCATTGTCCGATCATACTCCGACTACGCTGGTTACACGGTAGAGAAAATCGAGTTCCAATCGTCTTATCTGGGTGTCTAGTTTGACTAAGGTGTTTACATGCACTTGAGTTGTCCGGTCTTAATCGGAATAAGGAGATAACTCGGTTTTCTCGAGTGTCATGTAAATGTACTGAGTATCTCTGCTGCTCAGAGCTGAACTGTGCGCTCTCTTCCTGAATCACTTAGATTAGCCGGAGTCCTTCTCATTTCACTGAGTTTAAATACTTCTTTGGTGCTGTAGCTGTGTTTTGGGTCTACCTAATTGGATCATCCAGGCTCGGTTTAATGGGTCAGACTGAAGGCTCGGTCACCTATAGGTGGTTAAATCTACATTTGAGGAGTCGGGGTAAATTAAAGGGATTTAGTCGACCCTTTTGTTGCTAACGTCAGGGTACTAGCTGGAGGCTAACAGCGCGGCGTAGAGGGCGACACAGGAGTCTTTAAACAGTCCATCACAGAGATCTTTGGCAGCTTTACTTCCTCTGCAGACCTCCATGACTTCAATATCCTCCTCATATTCTCTCTTTTGTAAACCTCAACATTTATTGATCGTCCTCAATAATAGATACAAGCAGCAGCCAAGGACCACCAGGACTGGTCTGAAGAACCTGTTTGTGTGGATCTATTAGAGTCTGAAGAAGCTTTTATTATTCCGGTTTCAGAGCCTGTAACTCTCTCTCGCTGGTTTCTGTCTGGGCAGGAGTGAAGCCAGCGAGGACGAGACGAGCCTCTCATGATGTGGTTCGCCTTTTTCGTGCGGGCGCGTGAGAGCGAAAGTTAAAACATTAGACGTCTGCAAAATGTCGACAGGCTTGGGAAAGAGGCAAAAAACACACGGCGATGGAAAGAGTTTCCAGCCCAGAACATCTCAAAACGTATTTACTTCACTCCTCTTTTTCTCCATTTCTATCATCCTCTTTTTATTCGTTCTTTTTCTGACTCCAGTCTGCTTTCTCGTTTCTGTGTCCTGGTTTTATTTCTCTTTGTTTCCCCGTCTTCTCTCTCTTTTTATTTCTTTTAATTAAATCTCAACTTCAACTTTCATAAAAGCTAAATCGACGTGGACGTATGTTTAAACTCAGAACGACCAATCAAAGGACTGGGATGCCGTCCAGCTCCATGATGTAATTTCCTGTTAGCTTTAAAGCTTTTTACCTGGACTCTGTTTTTTCCTTTCCTTATAGTCTTTTTCTGCATCCTCCGGTTAATACACACACACACATAAACACACACACACAGGTACACACAGCTCTGTTAGAGCGAGCAGGACTCTGGACGTCAGAGAGGAAACAGCTCAAAGTTTATTCCCGTATGTTTTTATTGCTGCGATTATTAGATTTCATCAAATAAATCCATCTGAGCTCGACTTTACCGCCGCTTCCCCCAGAATGAAGTGTGTGTAAATGTGTGTGTTAGTGTGTGTGTTAGTGTGTGTTTGCATGTTCGGAGGCCTCTCTACAATAGTCCTATACATCTCTGCTAATTCAGCTCCACAGCTCGGCTCACTTTCCACCACTTAACATTTCAGCTGTTTCCCTGACTTCAGCGTAGACCTAGTCCACTCTAATCTGCTGACCTGCTCTGTGGGGCTGACTGTGTTTACGTGTGTGTGTGTGTGTGTGTGTGCTGTAGTGCGGTTCCTGTGAGATTTCAGTGTTAATTAAGACTCTGAATCAGGTTTTAGTGTGTGTATGATCCAGTAAAATCATAACATTTTACATTTTTTCTGAATAAACCTTCATGTTTAGACTGGCTGTGGTTTAACTTCTATTTATTCAAGCTCTACAATCCACCCTCACTGCTACAGTTTTTACTGTAAGATAGTTAATTTATCCTCTGTTGGTTTAATAAACCCTTAAGAGGAGGTTTAAGGACACACGCTATAAAATCCAGTCACATATTCAATCAGTCAGTGGATTAATCTAGATCTATAACTGTATAGATGGGTAGATAGTGAGAGGAATAGATAGATTTATGTAGATAAGATGTAGAGATAATTAGATATCTAAACATAAAAATACAAATACTTAGATATAGATAATAAAAGGTACATCGATGGAGATACATTATATATATAAGAATATAGATATACACAAAATTGTAGGTATAGAAATGTAGATATAGATACAGAAAACAGTTATACAGATAAACAGTGAATTAGATGTAGAATGAATTATGTGAATACATAAATATATATACATTAGATAGAGATAAAGTAAGTCTAAATAAATATAGATGTTGATACAAAGTTAAATAAATATAATGAATTTATAGACATAAAAAAGATTTTTATTTAGATATGTAGACAAATGTCATTATAGATAAATGACTATAGATTGGTAACGAGGGGCAACCGCCATTCCGACATTGGTCTCTCATTGTCGGGGTGGCGGTATGTTACCATGCTATCAAACGTCCCGTCATAACCTTTCCACTTAGTTCTTTGCTCATCTTCCTGCCGTCGTCTTAAAACACCGGAGCATCATCAATATTGGTCCCCAGCAGGTCTCTTCCGTTGTGGCTTTTTTTATTTGCAGCCAATTTTTTTTGCGTCGCTAACTTCTGTTCTGGCTTTTTTAATCTTTTTTTTTATCTGCACCGCCTTTTATTTATTTTTTTTAATTTGCAGCAGGCTTTGGTTTCTTTTTTTTTCATCAGTAACTTCCATTATGGCTTCTTTTTTTCCTTTTTTTGCATTCTTTCTTATTTGCAGCTGTGGCAGTTCATGGCCACTGTAGCTCTGGTATCTCTCATTAAAAAAAAATATATGTTTAAGATTTAAAAAAAATAATATGCATATATTAATTTACATAACAAATACCAAGAATTTCATGTTGTTCATTAACATTTATCATCATTGAAAGATTTGGAGATCTAGTGACGCACTGAAAACCCGGGCTTACAAACCACGCCCCCCGACACGGAGAAACATTGTTAGTAATTCGCTACACCTGAAGGGCAAGCAGAGAGGGAAACACGTGACCATGTGATCGTGAACACGTCATAAAGACAGTTTTCAAAAATGAAGGAAGAGTTTAATGACACTTCAGAACGAGTCAGAAAAGCCTCCGCGAGCGTCGACGAGTGCTGCAACGGTCACGTTACCGGTGTAAACCGGTTACAGCCGGAATCGAGCGCCGCGACAAGCTAGTCGGGTTTACCGACAGACAGCTATCCAAGCCGGGGCAGGAGGCTGATACCGGGGCAGCAGCTGGTTAAGTTCACCGCTAACCGGAGCAGGAGTCAGCTACAGCCAGGTGGACCACCAACGGCCGGAGCAACAGGCGGGTACCGCGACGTGAGCTAGCTTACCGCAAGAAGATTCCAGAAGGAGAGGAGAGGACTGTGGGACGGGAGGTCGTGGGTGGTTAAAAGACCCAGAACTGTCACAGATAAGCGGAGTAAACCCCGAAAACAAGAGGAGGAGGAGGAGGAGGATCCGGACATGCTCGTGATGTGGAGGTGTTTTGGACTGAACATGGTGAGTAAACTGTCTATTTATAGGCCGCCGAGCCAAACTTTGAATAATAATAATGAAAATGGACGATTTGTATGATTTATTAATAACTCCTTAACGTTAGAGCTGTTGAGAAATGAATCGCTGACTGTATACTGTAAGTCCCACCTGTGGTGATGTGGGTATTTGCCTTTACTGTGTGGAGTACAGTCTGAAAAAGTTGTCATTTATCGTCATAACATTTATACCATGGATATTATTTGAAATTTAGGCCTGTAAGTCCCGCAGCGTGGCAAGTGGGCAATTACATGTTCCTAAATAGATAGATAGATAGTTAGTAGGGCTAGGCGATAAAATGATAACGATATATCAAAAATTAACAAACAAGCGGCTGCTGGAAGAGAGTAGGTGAGTTGTGTTTAGTCTCTTTGCTAAAGAAATTAGGCAAAGCTAAAAAGCTGTTTGGTGGTTAGTACTATGGCTGGGACCCTATATGTACTGTTGATGAAGTTAGATGCTGTTCTAAGGAAACACAGAATGAAGATCCAACATGTTCAGGTGTCGAGTATAGAGCTAGAAAATCTAGAAGATAAATAAATACGACCATGATCATGAGCGAAAACTAAAAACTGTTAGCAGCTTCTCCTGGAGTTCATCTGAAGGTGTGTCTGCAGCAGCAGTTACAAGGACCGCTGAGGGTTCGAACCCTCCTACTGTGACTGTTATGACTTTAACACATGTGGCACACACACATACACAAATACACACACAAATACACACACAGGATGTTTCACATACTTGATTCATTTCAGGTTTTATGGTGGATGTAGACTGTGATCACGCTGCCTTTGGTACAGTAATGGGGAGTGTGTGTGTTAGCATTCTTACTCTATCGTGACCACACACACTCCCACGCACACACACACACACCGCCCTCCTGCTGTTTTAGGGGGCCGCGGTTTGATCGAGCAGACCGAGGCCTCTCACTGGTTGTTGGCAGGCATCCAGCAGCCA
Organism: Xyrichtys novacula; assembly: GCA_962446985.1. Taxonomy (NCBI): domain Eukaryota; kingdom Metazoa; phylum Chordata; class Actinopteri; order Labriformes; family Labridae; genus Xyrichtys; species Xyrichtys novacula. The sequence goes on from OY660886.1 coordinate 982,885, forward strand.
ATCACAGACCTCCGCCAATTAGTGAGAGAGAGAGAGAGAGAGAGCTATAGGTATTAAGAGCAGTGTGTGTGTGTGTGTTCAGCATCATATATGCAGCCCTCTGTGCTGCGTTCACTGACCCTCCTCCACATTGTTTCATTTAGATCACAGCTCTGTAGCGTTGCCAAGTAGGTCTTAAAGCCCATTAAAGGAGCGTGTGTGTGTGTACTTGTGTGTGTGTTTTTCATCACAGTGCCCCCGGCTGATTTAGTGTTACCCCCCTGGTGGAGTGTGCGTTTTTAAAGCAGCTCTACTGTAGATTAGCAGACTAATAGGGGGTTTTTACTCAGTGTGTGTGTGTGTGTGTGAGTGTGTGGTCATTTCAGCTCTACCTCCGCATGTAAAAACCTGGATTTAATACCACCAAATTGAACTACTTTTTGTCTTTAAGCTTGTTATTTTAATACGTTTTAAAACCATGAGGGTCAAAAGGATAGACTCGGTTTAAAAGTGGAAATAATGAAGCTGTAAAAAGTTTAGAAAAGTACACGGATGCTCGTAGGGTTGGGCATCGAGTCTCGAGCATCGATGGGGACCGGGACTAACATTCCGATTCTCTCGGAACCGTTCGAATTTTAAAATTCCGATTCCAAGTTTCGATGCCGGAGTCTGCCGACCGGAAGACATAGCCGCCGAACACCAATGAGGACGAAGCCTATGAAATGCTCAGTACAAATCAGATTTCCGGGATGGATCAGGTACTGTTTGATTGGTCAGGTTTGGGTGCGCTCCCTATAATCACCAGCGTGTCCAGAAGACTGCTTGGCATGGTTTCAACGAAGAAGCAGCTTCACTGGTGGTGGTCATGGCGGATGCAGGGATTAGTGGCAGTACCGAGCAAACGGAGGCAGCCCGACCCACCTAACATGAGGAAGAGGCGGAGAAACTCGAGTCACGACATTGGTTGTCTGGAGATTCCTACAGATTCAGAAAATCTGACAATGATCAAAAAACAAAACTATGCAAAGAGTGTCGTGTTGCTGTGGTTGCTGGAGGAGGAAACACCAGCAACCTCTTCTACCACTTAAAGATGAAACACGCCGAACTCTATTATGAGAGACAAAAGATGCGTGGTGCACCTGCTGCGCTAAAAACTAAAGTTGCAGCAGCTCCTCTCATACAGGGGGAAAAACATACCGTTACCGTGGTATGAAATTACTCATACCGTGATATAAGATTTTGTTCATACCGCCCAACGCTAGCTCGGACCGTCCTCTGTTTCCTCGCCCCTGAGTGTCCTCCAGGTTCTGCTCACTCATGGTTTAGTTTTGAAAGTTTTAAAAAGTCAGTGCGTGGTAAAAAACGTCCTTTTTAGGTCTTTATTTTTCTTATTCTATAACTTTATTTTGCTTCAACCATTGATTAATGTGCCGTCTCTGCAGCCGCCTTTCACTTCCAGAAATGACTTACAAAAGAAACTGTAAGGATGGTAATATGTTTAAAACCAATTTCAAATTTAAAGCATGAAAATACACAACTTCACACACACACACACACACACACACACACACACACACACACACACACACACACACACGAGCACAAGACCATTTGTATAAAACGGGAGGAAAGAATAAATAAATGTTTTCAGTAGCTGGAAAGTTATCAACTCCTCAGTTTGAGGGCTACACAAACACACCAGTCTGGACCCTCAGACACACACGCACACACACACACACATACTCACATTCACACATACACACACACACACACACACGCTGAGTCTTGCTCCAGGACCAACACAAATAACGGGGCAGAAAAAAAAACCCTCTCAGTAAAAACGTAGAGCCGACTGCCAAGGCCACGGTTCTCCTTTTTATCACAATAAATCACAGTGAAAAGCTGGAATGGTGTGTGTGTGTGTGTGTGTGTGTGTGTGTGTGTGTGTGTGTGTGTGTGAGTGAGCGCTGCCTTTGTTTTCCATTCCACTTATAAAGGTCAGGCCCCTCGGGAGTCATTATATCACCCCTGATATTAATGCTTATGAGTGGAGACTGTTACTGTGTGTGTGTGTGTGTGTGTGTGTGTGTAACCATGTGTTTCTACTAACAGAATTGGTCTGAAAAGTTCACTTTATTACTTGTGTACATCAGATTGTGTTTTTTTTGTGATCTCACTGTAAATCCATCGGTTAATCAGAAAACCCTCTCAGCTGTTTCATGAATTCATTCACTAAATTTCACTTTAATTCATTTAAATTTTAATTCATAAATGCAAGTTTGTCTCTAATAAGTCCATATTTTGTCTGTCAGGTATCAATCTTATCGTAAATGATGTTTTCTTTGTTCTTTATAGATGTGAAAATTACTTTGGAGGCGTTCCCCAAGGTCTGGTACCGGGGCCTGCTTTGTTTGCAGACAGGTATTTGGTACCCATTGTCTCTTGGCACAGCTGAGTCTGTTGTTTTCATGTAAACTGTCCCTTTACAGCACAAAAATAAAGGATCAGAGTTTTTCTTTTTTTATTGTATAAAACTGATTTTTACAGCCATACGGTTTGTGAATGAGATCCGTATGGAAAACACGGTGCTGCACCTGAGTGGTTCACAGTTTTGGCCTCACAGTCGGGGTTTTGTGCCGAAAGGACAGAGAGAAAGAAACCGGAACTTGACAGAAAGGAGGTGAAGAACAAATAAGATGGAGAAAAAGCAGTATCAAAGGTGGAGGTGTGGACGGACGAGGGGAAGAGGAAACTTTCAGCTGTGTTTCAGTCTTGGAATCACACCTGCATCTTTCTTGAAGTCTCCTTCCTGATACCTGACCTTTCCTTCTACCTTTATTTGCATTTCAAGTCCAGGATCCAAGCTCCAAAACCCGGGGCCAAAGTTTTGGTGAAGTTGTGGCGCAGCTGTGTGACACATGGAGACCATGAATAAATTATGACACAAACCGCAGAGAAATTAGAGCAAGACGGGAGCGTAAGAGACGGAAAAACGGAGGAGGAGTGGGAGGAAAAGTGCTGCGGTCGATCTCTGCGGCTGAAAAAGACGCAAGAATCTGAGCGTGCATCGGCGAGAGCGATCACCGATTAAGGCTGACACACGATTGGATGGGAACGCACATGCACGCTCACTGCACTGACGCACGCATGCATCAGTGTTTCCGAAGTGAAAGGCAAACACGCCGCTGACTGATACCTGCTGAAACATGCTGGCAGAGGTGACCGAGGCTCGGTTTGGGTTGGACACCGCACTCGGTAAATTTGTGCTTTTATGCGCTTGATCCGGTAACATTAGAAGACTGACAACCCACACTTAATCCTCATTGGCTGTCAATCAAAAGGAGGAGGCGGGGAAATGACTGACAGCTGTTAAAGCACGAGAGTCATGGTGTAAACTGTACAACACGCCTTTTCGAATATTCTCTCGCCTCACGTGTTCACCCACTCGTCCGCTCGCTAACCATCCACCAGATGTGAGTGTGTGGAGGTCAGGAGAGCAGAACGGAGGGAGGTGGAGGAGAAGAAGAGAGGGGATGGAGGTATAATTTCACACCTGTCAGGATCACGGCGAGGGAGATGAGGGAAAGGCGAGACGGTCCGAGTCTTTTCTTCGTCTGCTTTAGTTTAAAGATCATGTGAGGAGGTTCGGCAGGGTTCGATGAAGTTTATCCGTTTCTTCTCCACCTTGTAACACCTCAGGTCACCCTTACTTTAAAGTCATGGTTGACGATTGGAGAGATTGGTAATTATTATGAACCTTGTTTCTATGGCGATCATGGTCCTATAGTGCGATCTCCACAAAGTGAAGAGAAAAAAGAACGGAAGAAATCCGTTCACCCTATCAGGTTCAGGGCTGCAAAATCATTGACCAATGGGAGCCATTCGTCCCGGACAGCTCCTATTGGTCAATCTCCAATCATCTTGCTGTATTCGACACACCTCTCGACTTGTCCTCTCCCACTCTCCTGGCTCTCCTCGGAGCTCTGCGCGGCTAAAAGTAGCATAGCAGGAGCTGTGATGGAGAAGGACTCAAAAAAAAAAACACGCTAATGCTCGCTCCACCGCCACAAGTGGGAAGAAAATGCAAGCCGACAGAAGAAAAGGCAAAGTCGAAAAGGAAATGTGACCAAGCGAGGAATCTAACTCAAATAAACATCGGATCATCCTTCGAACGGTGGAGAAAGCTCCGGAATTTTAAAATCTGAATGATTCTGGGAAAATCGGAATGTTAGTCCTGGTCCCCATCGATGCTCAAGACTCGATGCCCAACCCTACCGGCCGGCTTCTTGCTCTGCCAGAGGGGTTGTGACGTGGGGAGGGCGATAGATGTTTAGGGGGGAGTTATCGTGGAGCACAGAGGGGAGAGGTTTGCGTGTGGGGGGTGGGACGCTTTTTTCAAATCGGCCTCAACGGCTCAGTTCGTCAACCATGCCTTTAATGTGTAGTACGTAACAGGAACCTCCTTCAATGAAGCTCCGCAGTCCACATCAGGCTGTTTGACGTCACATGACCTCAGATGACGGGTGAATATGTCGCACACTGTTGCGTTATTTCCTCCTGGTGACGTGAGATGGCGTCAGATCTGCGTTCAGCTTGATGTTTGTGGTTCATGTTGCAGTGAGATGATCGATAACTTCAAACAGGATTGATCTTCATATTTCTGACTCCGAGGCTTTGATGAGAAAGTTAGTTTTTTCAGACGTCTGCTCCGTCTGTTACTTAAAAAGAATTCCCGTATCTTTCCTGCAGATTTTACGACTGCAGATGATCATGAAAACTCTTTTTATTTTAGGAGAACAAATTAGACTAAGAGCAGAGCCGGAGAACAAAAGGTGATCGTCTTAAATTCATGAAAACACTGGCAGGGTTTGAAGTGGATTTCCGATTGATGAGTTAGAGATGCTGATCAGAGGAAGATCTCAGAGTATCGAGGAAAAGATATCAGAGTTTTTTTTTAAATTTAATCCTGTTTGAGTTTGGAGCTCTGCCCCGCTGTTGAACTGTGGGTCTGTGCGTGATTACGAGAAGAGAGAAGAATGTGGTTCACTAACAACACGAGCCCCGAGGGCGCTGCCTTCCCAGGCTGTAAAACACATTTTGGTGCTGTTCACACACACACACACACACACACACACACACACACACACACACACACACACAGACGCTGCATCTCTGAGACGGACGCCCCGCTGCTCTCAAACTCAACAGCTGTCGGGGTGTGAAACCTGATAAAAGCTGAAGAGACGAAAGCGTCGGCTGAAGGTCCGTCCAACTTTTGATAATAAGGTGATACTTTACTCATCCTGCAAGGGGTCAAAGGTCAAAGTTAAGCTGTGGAGCAGGAGAGATTTAGTATCAGGTTCACTAACACTTTAGCTAGTGATCGATTCTCTGTTTAAAGACAAATCAAAAATGAGTTTGATTTCAGTCAGCAGATATTCAGTCTTCACACATTCATGGATTTTTGATTGGTTTGACGTGCAGACGCCGTAGTTCTTCTGCCTTAGCATCTCAGTCTGATTGCATTTCCAAGAAAGAAATGATCATAAATGTTCTTCCTTGAGCTGCGTCACCCCACTGTAGTCTGTAATGGACTGGCCTGATGTCGACTGCTGGAAGAGAGTGGGTAAGTAGTGTTTAGTACTAAGTTAAGTACTAGTACTACTGAAATATTTATTTTGGCTTTAAACGTCATGAGCGCTGTCTGAAAGTCTGTCGATTCGGTAAATTTTCACCTTTATCAATCGTAAGAATAATGAGTTTGTTTGGTTGAGGTTAACCGTATTGACCCTTTTTTTAAATAAATAGATAAACAGTGACTTTTTGGGACTTTAGCAGAAAATAAATAGGGATTTTTGAGCTTTTGTTGTCAACAGACCCAGTGGACCCCCCTCAGGTCTGGAAGTAGACTTTAAACTTCAGGGTGAAGTTTGCACTCGAGTGAACCCGGTGTTTTAATCTAATATGAATCTCATGTTTATCCTGATCTGTCCTCTTCAGCGTTCCTGTCTCTTTTGTCGTGATGTTTTCCTCCTCCACACAGAGATATAAATTTTATGACTCATTGATACCGATCATGATTTTTGATCAGAGTCATATTTTTTAAAGTCTGTATTGACATTCAGGTAAAAACCCCGACCATCTTTTTTCCGTTGATGCTCCATTTACGGCTCTGAACCTGGTTTTATAGACACACCTGCCACTTTAGGAGCCATTAAAGTCCTCGGAGCGGAGCATAACATCATAGTCATTCAGCCTAATGATACATAAATATGACCGACTTTTATCGCCGCGTCAATACGAGAAGAGCGCAGATTTATTTTACTGCGTTATTAGACGTGACACGCCATAAACAAGTAAAATAAAAGCCTGTCTCCTAAAACCTGTTTTAAGATCCTCTCGCTTTATGTCTTATGACGCCATTCGACGAGAGACCTCGGGCGCCGCGAGGCATTAATGACCCGAGGAGGGAGGATTTATCAAGACGGACCATTTAAAGGCTAAGTGGGGGTCAGGGGTCGGCTCCTGAGTCTGAGAGTCTGCTCTTATTATTCAGCGTTTGATATTTATGATAAAGATGGATCACACTGAGAGAGCGGCGCGGCTCGTTGGGATGATTTACAGCTCATCAGAGGTTGTGGAGGTCGTCCCCGTTTAATGACATCATCCAAAAAAAAAACAATCTGAGCCAGAGTTTACTCAAACCTGTGATCGTACACCTTCACAGACAATTCTCTTTAACAGTTTTTTTTTTAACAATTTGTTTATTAACATTTTTCCATAAACAGTATACAACTTCCATAACAACAATAGAACTACAAATATCACCCAAACCCACCCCCCTCCCAGAACAAACCCTAGAGGCCAACTCTTACCTACATCCCTAAAAATAATAGTAATTATAATAAAACAAATAAATAATTAAAAATAATAATATATAATAAAAAAAATAAATGTAAATAAATGAAAGGATTAAATAAATTTATTATAATAACAATAACAATAATAATAGTTCAAATAATAAATAAACAAATTAGTCAAATAATTAAATAAATAAAATAAAATAAATATTACAGCAAAATACATGTAGCAAAATACATGCAGCAAAGGTCAATCAATCAATCAATCAAATCAATCAAATTTTATTTATATAGCGCCAATTCACAACAGTCGTCATCCCAAGATGCTTTTCAAAGAACAAGAGCAGGTCTAGACCACGCTCATTGTTTGATGATCAAGAACCAACCTAAGATGGTCATGACATTGACAGTGGAAAAGCACGGCTACTCCTGCAGATGTGGTACAACCAACAACCACCATCACCACACCATTGACAGTGCTCATCTAGTCACTCTTTAACAGTTTTAATGACTTTTTATTAATGAGATATTTCAAAAATAGGTAACTTAAAAGACCAAAACATAAGTGAGTTTAAATTCATCCAATCAGATGCCAGGAAAGAGGAGCGTGTGTAGAGAAATAGAGCCGTCAGACGGGACGCCATCATCATCTCCACAAACACACACACACACACACACACACACACACACACACTCAGGGGTCTTGATATACGAGGGTTGTGGTCATGTGCTTGGCTGGCGCTTGCAGCCGGTGGCGATTGAATCACAGACCGCAATGATGTCATATCTGTCTGGCTTGATAGCAGCGTGTGTGTGTGTGTGTGTGTGTGTGTGTGTGTGTGTGTGAGAAACCCGTCTGACCTCAGTTTTACTGTAAATCTCTCCAGTTTTCTCCTCACCATCTCAGTTTTTCACCCCGAAGATGAGACCTGATGCCACATGTGCGATCACTGTGGGATCACCTCGGCGACCGTTACCGGGGGCGTGTGGAGATAATGACTGGAGTCAGGAAGTGCATGCATGATTGAAATGAGGGTTCAAGAAGTAAAACTGATATGTTTGTGGTCATGTGATGTCATCAGCCGGACTTTATCCCGAGCTGCCCCAAAGAAGAGACTCCTCTGTCAGTCTGTTTGCCCTCATTAGTCCATAAATCCGTCCTTAAAGATCCTGCTGCAGGTGGTCCGCCTGTTATTGTCGTCCCCAGGTGTCTAAATAGGAAGATGCTGAAAGACGCGGGCCTGTTAGAGATCCTCGCGGACACATGTCAGCCGCTTTATTATCACACTCCTCCTCCTCCTCCTTTAATCAGCCATCACTCGCTCCTGGCTCTCATCCCGACTGTCAGGAGGCAGAGCGACTCCAGGTACGAGTTCACGTCACCCTCGCCTTTTCCTTCCATTACAGTGTCATCGATCTCTCTGCGCCTTAGCATTTTCTCCTTCGTCGTCCTGTCAGGGATGTAATTTGTTCTCTCTTTTCCAAACTCATGATCTATTTGCTTTATTATGAAGCTCTGAGCCGCACGCTGACATGAATACAGCGGTGAAACGCTTCCTTGTTGGAGCAGTTGAACTTTTACACAAAGGGGTTTGAACTTTGGCCTGTTTTTTCGGCACACCTGTCAAACTCTTCTTTGGGTCTTTTTCTGTAAAATGAAAGTTCAGAAAGGTCTCTGTCAACATCTTTGACCCGTCACTTTCTCTCTTCATCTTTTTTGGCCTCTGGTTTTATATCTAGAAGGGCAGAACCTATAAATGAATCCGTTTTCATGCTTCCATGCTCGTTAAAAGCTGGCCCGAATCCAGTGCTATGCCCCCTGACCTGTCAATCTTTCTTCTTTGTTCAGTAAATGTATAAAAATAAAGGTCGATTCTGCTTAGATGTGACATTCTTGGTGCATCTTTACCTCGAGCAGCCACTGGAGGTCGTGTTCTCACCTCCTAAGTTGTCCCTTCTTGCATCCTTCCTTCCTTCCTTCCTTGCCACCTTGCATCCATCCAGCCTTGAGGGTCAGATGCTGGTTGTGTTTTTGTCATTTGTCGGCCCCTCGCCGCCTCGCCGCCTCTCCCCTTTTCCACTCGATTCCTCCCCGCTCACTCTCTGAGCAGAGAGGCTTTCTTGTGGTTTTTGGTGTTTCGGTGGAACTATTCCTCCTTACCCCCCGAGCTTCGGCAAATGACGGAATAAGCCCGTGGTAATTCCTCAGAGCGAACCACAGACATGCACCCTCCACCCCCCATGACTTTCTGAGTGTGTGCGCATAAATGTGTGTGTTCTAACTCTGACGTCTGTGGAAAAGAGTTCCTTCTGTAGTCCTGTTCCTGACGCTCCGGGTTGAGTGAAAACTGTCCCCCATTAGCAGCGTGAGATCTGAGCCTGTATGACTTTATAATGACGCTAGGATGACTGACAGTGCTTTTTCTGGACATCTTCTCTCTCTCTGCTTTATACGTAATTATAGCTCTGTCAAAAATAACAGAATTTATTCACAGTTGAGCTCTTATGGTGGATGTCCAGGAAATCACCTGTCAGTCAAGCAGCATGCTCGGACTTAGCCCACTTTCCGCTGACGTGTCTTCAGCGTACTCTCCTTTTTTGCCTCCACTTCCTAGGATAAGCTTGCACCCCCCCCCCCCACTCCAGTGATCAATCCACAAGGAAAACCTGCTCCCTACGAAGGGAAACACACAAACTCGGATCAGCCAGTACTTAGCGTGACCCCGTGCCCTTAGCATGTACATGTCACAGGAATGCCGAGGTGCTGAGAGCTCATTTACGACTTTGCAAGCTTGCATGTGTGTGTATGTGAAAGAGAGAGAGAGTGGGGGGATCGCTGTAAAGGTGTCGAAAGATCAGTTACAGGGTCCTACTGCACCCTCTTGTGCTAAACAGAACCAGCTGAGGTACCGCGGCTGGGTTTGGTCTTTGATATCCGCGCACATCGGGAATCTGCCAGTTTAAAGTCAGAGCGGCCAAAACCAACAAGATCTCTTCGGTTTGCGGGTTTTGTTCCTCAAGGGTTCCTCAGGTAGTCCGGTACGTTTGGAAACGGTCGGTTGGAAAGTGGAGGTCACAGGTCGCTCCAAGGTGACGGAGAGGTTGGTTTGAGGTACGAAAGCTTAAAGGACCGACTGAACGACCAAATGCAGGAAGTGGCGTGGGCATCGCAGATCAATATCTGAGGATTAAAACCTTGCTGGGCGCCTGCATGATCTGGGCAACACATTGCAGTCTCAGATATCTCAGGTGTCTTTTTCTTCTTCTTTACAAATCCCATCACAAACAAAGGGGTGATGTTGTCCAGACAGTTTGGTTAGTTTGACTCTCCAATATCAGGAATTCATCATTTTTAATATCAGTGTCTCCAAGGTGTCTCTCAGTGCGTTTACATGCACAGCTTAATTGGACTAAACTCAATTCATTTTTTTCGCTGAATCGGACTTCTCTCCTTGTCCGCGTTTTCATGCAGCTGAGAAAATCGAATTATTGACGTGAATATGTCCTCCTCCCCAAAACTAGGGGGCAATATGGGTCTTTTTAGCTGTGCTGAAAATCAAATTCCAATTGCATTATCTGGGTGTCTTAAATCGGAGTTCACTGACTCCAATCGGAGTTCTCAAACTCTGATTATAGTCGGACTAAAGTTGTTTACATGCACTTCAGTTGTCTGGTCTTAATCGGAGTAAGGCAATAATTTGGTTTTCTTGAGTGTCATGTAGACAGACTGACTAACCGAATTCAGTCTCATGATGGTGCTCTTGAAACGTCGCCAGTCTCCTTTCATTTAACGTAAAAAAACAGGTGAACCGTCACGTGCAGAATAATTATGGAGTGTATTTTACAGCAAACCTAAAGATTCCTGAAAATCTCCATGAGCGAGAACAGCATCCAGTTCTTTGACAGCGACCCCATGGGAGTAGAAAGTGGTCATTTAGAGGGGTTGTTTTTCAAGACCGGTCAGGGGTAGAGTGAGGTCGGGGTCACGCTGGGATGAGGGTAGAGGTCAACCACATGAAGGTGAATGTGAAGGTGATGATGAGAGTTAAAGACGGGGTAAAAGGTTAAAGCAGGTCATGTGGAGGTGAGGTGGATCCACGTCCCTGAGCGGGTGAGTTTTATGACATAATTTGTTTGTCTAAATTTGTCCGCAGGATTTCTTTATGTGTGTGTGTGTGGAAGTGCCACCAACCACGCTCAGCCTGTAAATCTGACAGAACATTTGTTTGGCCTCTGAACCACGATCACCCCTCAGAGTCCTCTTTCTTTCTCTGTGTGTGGAGAGACATTTCTGGAGGCCTGTTAAAACCATCAGTGAAGAAGAGCCGAAAAAAGTAAGAGGAGATTAAACCCAGCGAAGGGGAAGGAGGAAAAATTCAGATGATAAACTGAAGGGAAGGTGGAAATATTTCATAATAAACTGGGCTTGTAAGGTTCGGGTTAGATCTACTCAAAGGCACAGGATTCCTTTATTCAACTCCTTAAATGCATTTTCCGAGTATGGAAAAACTACTGGCTGAGATATTTGGTAGGAGGGTGAAGTATCCCACTAAAGTTTGGACCAGGTCTGAACCGCCATCTACCTCATGGCAGAGGTCTGTGATCTCAGTGTGCCCTCCCAGGCTTATACCTTGACTTTTGAAAACTTTCGGTAAAGCCAATATTTACAATGTGCACCAACATCAGATCAACACTTCAAGAGGACTCATAGTGCATGTCAAGACTAAGCAAGATCTGGATTCATCTTAACTCAACCTCAAAGGGTCACCAGTGCTCTGGTAAAATCAGTGCTCTTGAAAGCGATTGGAAACAAGAGAAAGAAGGTGCTATACAATCCAAAATGAAAGTTGCACCAGTGTGTAAGACCTGGCATGTTTTTAGGACTCGACTACAGGCAATGAGGTTAAAACTGGTTTACTGCATTTCAGTCCGCATTGTACAGTTTCCATGCAGCTGTGGAGCCTTTTCAGTACCGGTATCATCCAGACTTTCTTTAAGCTCCATCTTGGGTACCATCTGGGTTAGTCCTTGGTCACGCCGGTGTATCGAGTACAGTCTATTTTATTTTGAAATCAGTGCAAAAACCATGTGGACTTTTTAGGCATTCGCCACATCTTCTGTCCTATTAACAGGTTGATGGAAACTAAACTTCCTGTTCAATTTTGAATGCTCGCGATTCCTCAAAGGTGCGGTTGACAGTTAAATGGACGTACAGTATTAAGCTTCGGCGTCCACTTTCCCTCTAAGCTCATTCCTCCCCTCCATACCTCCTTCCCTTTGGTGATCATCCATAGCTCAGTAATGACCATGACTCCCACAGCAGAAACACTTTCCTCTGCACTCTTCACCCCCGGGCTTTTAGGCGGGGAAGTCAGAACGAAGAGAAATTGCGAGGCGAGCCATGATGGGAGGAAAGTATGTGGAAGGAAATGAGAAAAGGAAAGTGCAAGACAAAAGGAACGTCAGAGGCATTTTTCCTCTGCACTCTTCAACTCCAGGACTGCGGAGGTGAAAAGGGCAGCAAGTTAGGGCTAAACGAGGATGAGAATTGGAAGAAGGGATTGAAGGCAGGCGACGGAGGCGGGGTAGAAAAGAAAATATGATGATATGGAGAGAGAGAGTTCAACGAAAGAAGAAGCGGAGTGGAAGAGAAAAGGGAATGAGGTGTGGAAACGTCACGGGAGGACTTTAACAAGCATGTTGGGGTCTCAATAGAAACAGGGGGCCTCTTTTACAGAGAGGGAGAGAGCCTATATTTGTGGGTGTGTTAAACACATTGACCCCGAGCTTCCCATCAAGAGGGGATGTGACGAGAAGAAGGAAAGAGTGGCTGGGAACAGGGATGACAAGGTCTAATAAAAGTAGAGAGATTTTATTGAACCAATCAGAAAATAATGAGGTACAAGAATTTTCTATTCATGGATTGCCATTTTTATTCAAAAACACAGTAAATGACCAGAAGTGGAGGAGATGATTGACGAAAGGTAATAGAAAATGTAAAACAACAGACTTCCCACTTGAACTTTGTCTCAGGCCAGAAAGAGGCTCGACGTTCGAACCTATCATTAGCTTCTGGTGGAGTTCCTGACCTTCCTGTGCCTGTAACACCAGCCTCATGAACCCTCATCACTACATTACAAACCCTCTCCACCACACACTGAACTCCCCACGAGCCCATCAGGGACGCTCTTACGAGTCCCTTAGTGCTATTTAAATCACCATTTCTCAGGCGGACTCTCAGCACTGCACAAAGGCCCTCCTGTCACCCAAAGTGACACCAAAACCCGCCAAATCACACCCCTGCACAGGGAGGATGGGCCCTGTGGTTTGGAAACTGTGTGAGAGCTTGTAAGGTCATGGGTTCAATCTCTGCAGTGGTCAGTAAGTTAAACACTAGCCTGGAATCGACCACCTTCAGTGTCTTCAGTTGGAAATGGAACGAAACAAACGAGGTGTTCCATTTAAAAGGAAAAAGTACAACCCAACTCCAAAAAAAGGTTTGGAGGATTTAAAATGTTGTTACAGCCTATTTTTTATCTCTGCACTGCAGAAATACGCTCACATACAGTGGTTTTTGATAACATTTTTTGTGTGTGCAATGATTTCCACTCCAGTCATGTCTGCTTTTGATGCTATTCTGCATCTGAGCAGAAAATTGACCGGCATTGGGCATAACTGTCAGCCTTGACCTTTTTACATCATTCTTAAACTGTTGACCTGTTAGCTCACGTACTCTATCTTTCCGTCCAAGAGACTCTCTGAACGTCCCTTTTTATACCCAGATATCCTCTTACCTGGTGCAAATCGGCCACATTAGTTGGGAGATGGTGTACCGAGTTTTCTTTTAAGCATTTCACAGCTTTTGCAACTCTTCTTGTTCTTTTTTTGTACTTTCAATGAAAAAATTACGTTAAAATGATTTGCGAACCATCAAAATCTTCTTTCGTTGTCATTTTACTTTGTTACCCAACTTCTTTGGAAATTCGATGGAGTATTTTTTTTATTTCTTGAAACGTCTTAACTACCTGATAAAAGTAGATTATTAAAATCACAGTAAAGGCTCTTAATGAACAGTAGAATAAAGAATAGTACAAAGCATTGTCGTCAGTTTTCATAAACCCGTGTGCCGAGGCCTGACCTTTGACGGCACCTTCTGAAATGTCAAAAATGCAGCAGCATCGATGAGAAAATAAGCCAGGTTTTCTCATTTCCTCAAAAATTGCCTCTTCAGAGTCATATAAGATTTTTGCAGGATGCTAATGATTTGTTTTAGCAGTTGGGGGGCTCTATGGCAGCATGTTATAAATACCTTAAGGGCCCCTTAGCAGCATCTTACGAGGGCCGTATGAACTGCTCATGAACCCTGGGTCTTTTCCCAGGCACCTTAAAGTAAACAACGTGCAGGCTCCTTAACACCGAGGACGGCTGGCTCTCTGAATCTGACTCTAACCCTTACCTGAGTTAGAGTATTAGTGATTTTAGCTCTGAGAGAGTTTAAAGATGAAGTTCGGAGAGCGAGTCCAATCATCGTGGACTGGTAGACACTTGTATCCTGTCACATGGCATCATATCACCCAACACTTGCGTGAAGTATTTGAGAATAACTTGTTTAACTCCCTCTTGTCAAGGTAAAACTTGGATTTGTTGGCTCGGACCAAACAACGAATTTCCCTTTTTGTCCTTTTTCTCACAGTAACTGATATTTAGCTGTTGTACCTCCAAAGCCAGTTATTCCACTGACTTTACAAGATAGCTCCAGATGTCATTTCTGCTGCACAGACTTTATTGGTGTCCTCTGCTCGGAGTGCTCCACCGATTTTTCTTGTAACAGGCTAATTAGTTTGTCACAGTACCTGCAGCGGCCTCCTCTGACTCCAGTTTCTGTTTTACACACCCTGAGAGCCTTTTACTTACGTGTCCTTTTGACAAACACATGAAAAGGGTGTGAAAACAAGAGGAGAGTGTGTGAAGTCCATGTTAACAGTGTGGGAGACATGACTTTTCCCACTTGTATAAAGACAGACTGTCAGACGGGGGTCAGCGCTGCTGTAGCTGCGAGCGTGTAGGTGTGAGTCACCCAGCTAAAGGCCGATCCCTGTGCCAGCTCTCTGCTGAGTGTCACTATTAGAGAGCAGCTCAGAGGGAACACATCATTACAGCCCAATAAAAAGCCTTTATTCACCCCCAAATTATGGCAGCAGCATGTGTGAACCCAGCCTGAGTGGTGGGAGATGTTGTAGTCTGAAAGGAGCACTGTAGCCCTCTTTATATTTCGTAATACTGCTGGATGAAGTGTGTGTGTGGGTGTGTCCGTGTGTGAGCGCAGCGGTTGGTCCAGTCATGTCAGTTTAATTGAGCGTGATGACTTCTTACTGAAGGTGCCAGATGGACGGAGAGAGAGCGAGAGAGCTCGGTGGGAAAAGAAGAAGAAGTCCTGTAAGAGACAGAGTTTGACCGCTCACAGCTCATTTTTGAACCACTGTGTGAAGGGCCTTTATTTTCTGGGGTTGGTTTATCTCAGGTTAAAGGAAGAGTTCAATGTCGAGGATTGAGACTCAGCCTCTGGTTATCAGTGAATATTGTCAACCAAGAACTTTGCCTGTTCCTCACCAACCATCTCAAAACCCAAGATGACTTCTGCTGGCATCAGTAGAGGTGATGGCACACTCTTTTATTTCTTACTAAAGACACAGGAAAGTCAAGTTTCTGACCTGAAATCGATTATTCCATCTTGTGTAGTTTGTCATAGTGAAAAACAATTAAAGACATCTCTGCCTTCGTGATGTGCCGTCAAGGGATAACGATGGCTAATTAAGAAAAGAGAAAGGTTGCTGAGAAACTTTGTTTTATGGTTCTTTGACTGATGTGACTGTAAGAAGCACATCCTGAGCCACTGGCTAACCTGACTAGAACAAATCACCTGATAGTAGAGATGTCCTGTTCTGATCTTGATATCAGATATTGGTCCGATATCAGCAAAAAACAAAAAGGAATATTTGAATATCGGCCTGCATATAAAATCTTAGATATCAGCATTTCGACAAAAACAGTCAATTCCAGACTCCGCTCTGGACCTCTACTGGTTCTAGCAGTACTAAGGTACAAACAAAGTATCAAGGAGTAGGAGTGATGTTGACCATGTGGCAGTCCGAAAAAGACAGCTGAGTGCAAAACTTGACATGCATAATTTTGTAGCAATATCGGATCAATATCGGTATCGGCCAATATTGAAGGCTACAATATCGGTATTGTATCGGAAGTAAAAAAGTTGTAACGGGACACTCCTACCTGATAGATCCCTGTTTCATGAATTTCTAGACCAAAAAAGAAATTAAATCTGAAGTGCCGTTGTTCACACTACCTTGTACCGGTCACACAGGTAAGTGGAAAGGAGGTTTACCTGCCTGAAATCTTGGAGAATTCGTGAAAGTGAACTTAAACTTTGATAAACTAAAAACAGACAGCTTTGGGGGAAATGGAGAACATTTTTGAATTACCCACCTCATTACTTTTCTGCAACATTAATCAGTGCTGCTGGTTTGGTTTTATCCTTTCGTGCCAACATAAACCATTTCCCCAAAGTATGCAGACGAACCTGACCAGAGAGTCATAATGGTTTTATGTTTCATCGCGACGATTACTCCGCACACGACGTCAGAACCTTTGAGAAAGTTTGGTGTGGCAGCAGAAGACTGGTCCCACCACATCAAACCCCGCTGGAACGGACTGAAGCCCTGACTGAAAGCCAGACCTTATCTCTAACATCAGTGTTGGACTTTTCTGATGCTTTTGTGGCTGATTTGTAGAAAATCCCTGCGTTTAAGTCCCAAAACTTTGGAGGACCACCTAAAACCAGAATAGTGAATTAGGATGACTTGTCTTCCAGTCATGTGTCCGCCCCTTTACTTGCAGTACAGCCCAGCGCGGTCAGAAATGTCTGCATGAATGTACCTCGTTAAGTTTTTTACATGTTCGTTTGGATCATCCCTGTCTGGGACATCGCAAAGCAAAGAAAGGCGTCACCATGTGGACTGTAGGCTGGACTGGGATTTGACCACATCCTATGCAAAACAGCTGGCAGGGTCTACGTGCCAACGCCCAGCGAAGTCTAGGAAGGCCTGGTCTCTGGACGGAGGTCTGTGTTTTGGCTTAGGTCGGGTCATAGCTCCGAGTTTTTCTTGGTAAACGAAAGTTCACCTTCAACATCATCCTGTAACTTTTTGGGCTAAGGAGGTGCAGACTCTCCTTTGAAGCCCTGTTGCACTATTTCTGTGATAAGGGTTTTGGCTTAGGGTCCATAGGTGCTCGACCCTTAACTTGGGCTGAATTAGGCAGATCGTGAAACTGATTTCCATCACCAAGATTAAACCATGGCAGATGTGTGAGAGATTAGATACTTTTAAATTACTTGATGTGAGGCGGCCTTAAAGCTTGGTCTGAGCTGGTTTGGTTAGTCTTTTCTTGTTGTACCTAAAATGTCTTATGTGGTCAGAAAACAAAGGTTACTGCAGTCCTTACTTTTGGAAGTGTAATGGGAAATAATCTGGTTGAAAATCTGGGGGTTAAAAGTCTTAGAAGTTAGGACCAAGCATGTCAAGTACAAGTCTTTGTAAAAACTAGTAGTTTCTGGCTTTTTATGTTTTTTTTTCAAGTCTAAAACATCAAATATCAACCAAGAACAAAGATAAATTTCAGCTATGACAACCATAAAAGCTTTTAGGAGACCTTAACTGATAGGCGGTAGGATTTTAAGAATATCAAATTTAGGATATTTTGGCAGGCAGTATTTGAAAGCACGTTCCGTGGAATTTTCTGTAAACAGATAATTCAAACTGATTGAGTTCACCTAAAGTGGTTATCCCCACCTGTCCTCTACTCAGACAACTTTACATCAATCTTTGCCAAGGACACAGTGGCCGACAAATGGAGCCAGAGTTTGAATTAATGTCAGCTCATCCAGGAGGCCCATCTCATCCAGGGGGCCCACTGCTACTGGTCCACAAGGCTGACCTCTCACCAGAAGGGTGCGCTCTCAGAAGGTAAGTCTCTGATTCCTCTGCTGACCTGATCGTATGAAGACACACACACACACAAACACACACACACACAGGCAAACACTAATGCATGCATGCAAACTGGCAAACATGGTCTCTCTCTGACCCCGAGGCAGTCCCAGTCATGTGGTTGTGGGAATGTCGCTGGGATTTGTGTTTCAGCGACTGCAATAACAGGGATCAAATGGGAACATGTGGACAGAATTCCAAACCCCGGGCAGAGCACAGCGGTGATTGTTTTGGGCCCATTTTGATGTCGCTGCTTTTATGGGGATTAGTTTTATGGCGTTTTTGTTTATCATCAAGAGGGGAACGTGGCGAGGGCGGCACGAGCCAAAAACGTGTGACAAAGCTTGTATAAGAAGGATACGAGGCCAAAGCGCACCATGGCATCTCTGAAAACATCCATGAAAACGCTGAACTCCAAGTGACTCGAGGAGTTTTTCGTAATGAGCTTTTAAATTCATGCTGGCAACCACAGAGGCGCATGTCAGAGCACTCGTCAAAAGTTGGGAACAAGATGATTTTTCCGTCACGTTTAATAAAGATTCAAAGAAAGTGACTTTTTTTGAGCGTCTGCCCCCGTTTTTGTTTTATTCATCAAATCAAAGTCAGCTGGTCTTTCAACACATCGACCGACAGCTGTTTCCTAAGCTGAAAAGAGTGAATGGGACCTCGAACACATCAGGACCTGCGGTGAATGGCAGAAGTTCTGATCTTCAGGAATATTCGTGACTGTGCATTGATAAAACTGAGAAGATTAAAGGCTTGTGCAGTTTGCATACAGAAGTTAATACCCCTTGAGTCCAATAGGTGGTGCTATTTATGTTATCGGCAAGGGGGTGCTATAACAGTAGTTGAAGAATCAACATACGAACGTGGAAGGGATGGACCTTCAAAGAGGTTATATAAATTAGCTAGATTAACTTCCTGTTTCATGGTGAATAAGCATCCACGGCTACGCTGTTTGACGAACAGAAAACCTTAAGATATCTTCACAAGGGTGAATTTTAATGACGACTACGAAACACTGAGGGAGGTCAGACTTGATTTCTGACCTCAGACAGAGAGCGTTGGTGAGCTGGGGGGTTACTGTAGATCAAATACGAGCATCTCACCACCTTATAGCCCATGGAGATTAGAGATGCACCGATCCATTTTTCTCCGATCCAATCCAATACTGATACTTGGGCTGAGTGTACCGGCCGATATTCTTCTGATTTGATTGTGTCTGTGCCAAAAATTTAAATACATCTGCAAAAGTCTCGGTTGTCACGTTTTATTTAGTTCTCATCTTTAATTGACACCGAAAGAAAGTCCATCCTGACAGAGACTTAGCTGAACTTTTCTCCAAAATAGAAAATGAAATCAGCCTGAACCATGACGTCACATCGATTACATGAAACATCACCTTTTCTCTTTTATTTCCTCGGATAATAAACAAAGTTTCTCCCAGTTTATAACCTAAAAAGTTGTGATTTACTTCAGCGACATAATTGCAGGTGTATCTGTTTGTTTACATGTTGTTAAGCAGAGAGATGCTCAGCCCAGTCATGGACTGCCCTGATGTTTGAAACATGAGGAGCACTTGTTGGAGAGCGCAGGTATTTCCTGTGTTTGTACCCGCCGTCCCTGCTGTCCTTTTGCCCTCGTCTTTTTTAAATTTCCTGCGTTTAGTGTTTGCGATGGCTGGATGCCTGTTTGGTTAGGTGGTGGTGACGGAGGAGGGGACGGAGGGCGAGGATGTAGACTAGATTTCATCACAATGATCAACTTCTCTGAAAAATATCCTTTCTACAGCCTCTGACCTCAGTTCACCTGCTCGCGCCTCTCTCTGCGAGGACACTTTCTCAGAAATGTTGTTGACGTACACCTGTTCCTAACAAGCAAGAGGCCTGCAGATTAATGACACATAACAGCACGAGTTTTTACGACCAGGGCTTTTATTGATCTGCTTTAATAAATCAAATATGAAGTCAAGGTTTTCTGCATTGCAACATTTCGTCAATGAAGCACAGATAGTCCTTTCTTTGACGGTCTGGGACCAGTTATTTAGGCGACAAAGGACAATAAACTTCTGGATACTTTGGCAGCCATGTTTCCTCTCAAAGAGGTTTTAACGGGTCGATCTGGTTCTTTGTAACTGTGACCGTAACTTTGGTAGAACTGGTCCAAAATTACAAAATTCAGTCCAGTTGTGCCCGGTACAAAGTGTTGTGCTGGGGGATATCTGATCCAGGTGTTGTTATATCATACACACCCTTACGTGGACACTTGTGTAATCCGCTGTTATCCACACATGATGAAGATGAGAGGTAGAGAAATTAAACCTGACATTATAAAATATTAAAGGGATATTCCGTCGTAAAATTAATTTACAGTCAAACACACTGTAACACCAAGTTAGACACCCCCTCAAGAGATAAATGTTACCGACCACTTGCTTCTCCAGTTATAATGGAGACTCCTCCTCTCCACACCTGACCCACTGCTCTGATTGGCTCCCGGATGTCATCTCAGGAGGAGGATGCAGAGGTGGAAAAACACATGGCGAGCGCACCAGAAGAACCTGCGCCATGATGGAGCACATATGGTCCAGAATCTGACCCTGAAGAGGACGGATCCTTGAGACTCTGAGAAACTGAGGTAGAGTGGCGTCACACATGCTGATTTTGACCAAAACACGAAGGTACTGTCCATCTTTGACCAAACGTAACCCCTGAATCAGATGTGCGACTGTTTTCCGGCTGTCCCTGACCTTAACGGGAAAAACCAAAATAACCTCCTCCTCCTCCTCTTCCTGCTTTCATCTCTCCTCTTCATCTTCTCTCCCTCTCTCTTGTGTTTCTCATTTACTCTCTCTCTGTTTCTGAGTGATTACAGCAGAAAATAAACACCACTTGGACGGGCCACATCACTCAGGATCCACACACAGGAAAGGATGCACACACAAACACACATGTAAATCCACATTTTCGAGCAAACAGCAGAGTCGCTCGTGCCAGGAGAACTCCAGCTAAGAGACGGAGTCACTCAGAAAGCGAAATCATATAAAAAGTGTTTATTTTTCCCTCTCCGGCCTTTGATGGACAACTGGATCCATATGGGCCTCAGCGGCTCTGTTTAGCTGCTGGGATTCAAACCCGTAAACTGTTTTCCACATGGTGGGACACACCGGGGTCACCAGTTCAAGTCCTGATTTCAACCTCTTTATGAGCAACCGCTTTGCATGTTTAATCCCCCGCCCTGTACCACAAACTCAGATCCTGAAGGGGGGTCAAAGGTTCAATTCAGGATTTTTACTCGTAATTTAATGATTCTTTAATTCCACGGAGCAGCTTTTCACAAAGGCTCCATATTTCTACCAAATGTTTGGATCAGAAACTCCCAGAAAGGTCACGAGTTAAAGTCCTCATTCAACATGTTGGCAAGTCGTGGCTTCAGTTTGTCTTTGATTTTATATAATGCTCTCCAATCTGAGTGATGCACCACAGCTGAGCTCGAGATGTTCGATCTGACGCTTTAATTCAATCAGGTTTCACTAACGAAGCACAGAGACACGGTCCGGTCACAGCGAGACGTCACATCTCTTATTCTGAAAAACCCCTCCGTTGGTTTTTGGTGTTTCTTTGTACTTCTGCCTCCATCTTCATCATCCTGTTACCCACGCAGACAGAAGTAAAGACTCGAGGATCTCTGTCTCGCTCCCTTTCTCTTACACGGCCACATCCATCCATCCTACTCAAGTTGTTGTTCCGCCAAGTTGAGCAGAAGAAACAAACCGATGACGATTTAAAGAGAAAAAGATGAAGGTCGACTGTAAGCCTGCATCAGCCAAAGTTAGACGCATCCGGGGGGAAGTCAATTGGGAGCTCCACGGTACATTTGTCATTTCAAAAGTGCTTCCACCCGGGATCTATCTGAAAACTTCTTTTATTCGACAGAGTTTGTCTAGGAAAAGCTTGATTAAAGTCTTTTTCTTTGCTCGTTTAAAGCCCTGATTATGTGAGGTTAGCATTACCCATGGATCTCTGATAGTTTCGAATATTTCAGCGGGAATCAGCCACGCCTTTGCAAAGTCATCCAGGGAAAATGACCGTCCATGTTTTGGGATGTTGGTCACATCCATCCAGTCCATTGGTTATTGTCCTCAATGTTGATATCAGTAAATTTTCGTTTTTTTCCCCAGCCCTACTGAAAGAGCAGTCAAAGTTAGGTATACTATTATTAATGCAGCTGAACCTAGGATCACAACCTCCGTACAGAGTCTAAGCAGATGACTGTCTAACAGGAGTCTGGTTCTGCTCGAGGTGTCTGCCTGTTTGACATTTCAGTAGTTGTGTTCTGCAGCTTAAATGAACTGTGCAAAGATGTAAAAATAAATGTATTTTCAGTTCTGGAGATGGAAAACATGGATGAGAAGGTGAAAAGAGGAGTGATGAAATAGTGAGCAACACTCTGACTGTCCCAACAGTGATACCAGACCGAATACAGTGTGTGTGTGTGTGTGGATGCTCCGGGCTAACATATGAAATCAATCCAGTGAAGGTTTGATGGACTCCACCACATTATATTAACATGAAGATAAATGGACCAATTAAAATGTCCCACAATACACCAACAGGCAGCTACTTGTTCTCTGTGTGTGTATGTGTGTGAGAGTGTGTGTGAATGTGTGTGTGTGAGTGCCATCCACATCTGTGGCTGTTTATCACATCATTGAAGAGAGACAGAGTAGGAAAAATGAAGATGGAGAAAGAGAGGAGCTAATGAGAACGATTGTGTTCTCCCACTCATGCATGTCTGTCTTGGCTACCAGAGGAACCATGTTGGACTCATCTTTAGAAACCAGAACCCACAAGAAAGAAAGGTGAACCGGGAACACAAGGGAGGACGTGAAAAACGACCGCGTCAGGGCTCTGGATCTGCTGGGACTGGACGAGGTTGAAGTTGATAGATGTGCGTTAATAACTGTGACTTGGAGCTGTCTCCTTGGTTACGCTGAAGCTCTCTTAGTGTGGATGATTGCTTCCTAGGTTAGCTAATTTTGGTAACCACAGTATTAATCTCTAAAAACAGATCTGGGGATGTCGGTGCAGAACCTGTAGAATCTGTAAGAATCCTGGTTTTACTTGTCGTCAAGAGTACCAGAAACAAATCCCTCTTGACTGGGTCTTGGTTTTGCCATCCCTTGGGTATCTTTGTGTAGGGTGACCATATGTCTTCTTTTACCCGGACATGTCCTCTTTTTAGGGGGCTGTTCAGGTTGTCCGGCCTTGTCCAGGGGAATTTATAAAATCCTTCAAATGTCCGCAGTTTTGTAAGTAAGCTTCGAGTTCGTGTCAAGTGGACTTACTGAGTTAAAAGCGTAAAAGACACTCGATCCGACCCGCAAAACTCTGTAAAATGGTGTAACATCATTCCCAGCTCCGACATTGGACCACTGAGGTAACTGGAACGGAGCATTAATGTATCCACCTAAACATTTAGACATCCTATTAATAGTTTTAAATTCTGGATATGCGCAAATATTTATTTATACACAGTTAAAGCCCCACCTACTGGTTTATCCTGAACAGTTCTTCGTGTACTTTCGGTCCATGGCATGAGGACCCACCCTGGTGCACAGTTTCACCTGACTCTAGCGTGCACACAGGTGTGAGGACTCATTCATCGCTGCCCGTTTGCTTGTTTTTGTCGTAGTCTTTCACACGATGGATCTCCTTGTAGAAATCGGAGTGCTGTGTCCTGTTTAGCATCAAGTCAAGAAAAAAGTTGTGGTATGTTGGTGTAACCCACAATCTTGATATTCCTGCCATCGAACCATCTACCCAGCCAGCCGATCCGCCCTCTGTCTCTTCTCCCTCTTTGATAAAGGGTCTGGTTCTTCTCAAGTCCTTTTAACAGACTATAGGAAACCCCTTTAAACTCACTCATGTCTTCTCTCCTTTATCTGTCAATCAAACTGGGTCAAACAGACATGTTCTCATGTATATTTTTCCAACCTCTATCTCACCCCTCTCTTTTCCAATTCACCCACCCTCTTTTTTTTGGTCTGGATCCAGCTGTCTCTTCCTGTCTCGGTGTGGATGGTAAAAGATAAATACACCCTGACTATGAACCACGACAACCACATGAGATGATGTCCATATTTCTTTGTACGTTACTGTTAGCATGAAAAGATAAAACTTTACCATCAAAGTTCGGTGTCATTTGTCTCGCCTCAGCGTCGCCTTTATTGTTAAGTCAGGAGGGTAAAACGCACATCAGACACGTACAGGGATTCCCAAAGGAGTCTACGACACAGCCTTGTATTGTTCCCCGAAGTCGACTCAAACTTCCGCTGGAGAAAAAAAGTTCCTTATTTTGACTTATGAGAAATAAGCATGAAGAACAAACATAAATGAGACTCTAAAACAGTCAGAAAGCCATACTATAACTTTTGTAATATGTCGTTGTCTTGTTGTGTGAATTTTCAAAGTAATGTTTGGGTTGATGGTCTCATTCATTCATGGTCGTTGTGGTTTTGTAGCCTGGGAACCAGACAGATCTCCGAGCACATGTTTTACTGTCTGATGGAAGAGTCTGGGTCCTTAACCATTCCGAGTTCTTCAAAACCATGTTGGGATCTGGATCTGCTGCCCCATCGGTATTCAACAGACTAGATTAGGCTGGGCAATAAAAAGAAAATTCACTGATACCGAAATTTACGACAATAACCAACATCATTTTGCCCATATCAGTATAATCTGTCGAAAAAATAAATAAAAATTGTTTTTGGATGTGTGTAGGTAGACTATGGTCTCATGTCCCTTTAAGACATCCTACGACAGAGACGTGACTCCACCCCATCCAGTCCGTAACAAAGAGGGAAAGACAGGCGAGGAGATGGAGGACGGTTGTAGCGGCTGGAGCGGCGGCTGAAGTAGACAAAGTAAATGTGGGAGTGGGTGAGCAGCTTGTGGAGTAGTTATCGTCTATTTATTGTTATTGAGGTGAACTGATCAATATATGGGGATATTGATTTGAGGCCATATTGCCCAACCCTAGACTGGATGGTGGCATTTTGGACTTGTCCTTTTGAAGTGTTGAAAAAAGGGGAAGAGCTTGTTTTGGTTGGGTCTGACATTCTGATTGAACAAGACCTTTATTGATACCCAAAGAGAAATTTGTTTATCTGGAATCTCATCTGCTATTTATAAAAGATATAAAGAAATCTCCGAAGAGAGAGGAGCCATCCGCCATTGTTGTTTTTTGGTCTGTCACAGTGTTACGAAGTAGATGGTCCATGTTTTTTAGAGCGGTCTCTCCCTTCCTCAGTGAGTCCAACTTAAACCCAAACATGGAACTTCAGCCGTTGCTTGGGATGGGATGTAAACAAGTATTGTTATGATATGGCTGAACTCCCTTAGACACAATATGGCCGAAGAGCATTTATCTCAGACTCTACTCTGAGGCAAATACACATTTCCGACCAAAAACCCATCTCATGGCAACAAAATGCTGATTTACTGTACAGATAATTATTAGAAGAATGAGCAATCACCAATTCCTAGCATCCCCTGAATGTCCATCTACAGATCGCATACAAGTGAAGTTAAATAATAAAATAAACCAACAATGCGACAAGGAGAATAGACAAAAGCTTCTGAGGGAGACATAGAGGGCCGCCGACTGACGTAAACAAAAGGGAACATATTTAAAAGGGTTGAAAATAGAAGTTTAACACAATTACAAATGATAGCAACAAATGTATGAATAGACTGGAGACTAGTTTTCTTAAAAGAAATATTCTCTTGCTGCTCCATATTCATCCCTATGAAATATGCTGCTCGCTCCGATGATCAGGCTCAGCCGCTGTTGCACTTTTCCATCATTGTCCTGGAGGAAACACACACTTTACACCCACACTTACACACACACAAGTACGTACAGTATATGTCTCTTTCAATGTTTCACTTGGGCGATATCCAACTGGCAGTCTCCATCTCCACCCAAGGCAATGGGAACCAGCTTTACTGGGAGTGTGTGTGTGTGTGTGTGTGTGGACACAGCTGTCTAACAACTGCTTCTATTCTGCGAACAGCATAAAGGGGCTTCTGTGTGTGGACATTGTTACACAATCGCACACACACACATACACACGCAGACACACTGCTATCACGCTGCGTCGGCTGAGCGATCGGTCAACTATGGCACACGCCGGGGTCCTGACCTCGTCTGTAACCATGGTAACCTCTCAGAGGGGGAGTTGCAGGATGAGGAAGAGAGTGGGAGGAATTGAGGAGTGTTGTCAAGTCACATGTTCAGGATGTCATGTTTAAGGATACTTGTACATGTTTGTGTTGTTTATGTCAGTGAAATCAGGAATAAAGGACCACATGTTGGGGATAGTGCTTTTCTTTATCATGCTAACAAAAAACACTAGAGTTTGTATAACTGTGAAGTGTGGCCTAAAAGTTGGGGTTGAAACCCTGTCATTGATTTAGAGTGGTGTTAACTCTAGTCATATAGTTTAAAGTGAGTTCAGAGGATCTTTAAGAATTAACTCCGCCTACTTTAGCATCAGAGTTCCGAAGTAGACTGGACTATATCATCAACATAGATTTGGACATTTAGCTCAACACAATTAATGTGAATAGTAAATAAAAGTGGGCCCAGTAGTGATCCTTGTGGAACGCCTGCTGGATTTGTAGCATCTCTGAATTTAAGCCAAACGCTTTAAGATGCTGAGACTACAGTTTTGGTAGAATCCTGACTAAGGGACAGTGTTGGAACTTGAAGTACTGCTAATACGTCAGAGAAGAATGGGCGCCTCTTGAATGTGGTTATCTGAAGTAGAAGTATCACAGGATAGAATAAAAGCTTCTGTGCGTTTCCACTTCTGTCACTAATAATGACCTTAAAAATAAGTTTAAAGGCGTAAAAGGAAGAGCTCATTGAATCATTCTGGAGCTTTCTCACAGAGATCATAATGAGTGTGTTTATTACCCACAGGAGAAGAAACACTTTCCAAGCCTTTAATCTGGATTTGAGTTTCTCTCGGTTTTGACAGTCGGGTCCCATTGTGTCTAAGAGTTTCGCTGATTACTGTCAAGTCCCGCCCTCCGTTTGCAGCTGTGTTGTGATTGGCTCGGACACCGTGCGGCAGGATGAGGGTGGATTGAAAGGGGATGAAAGAGGACGACAAACAAAACAGGGAGGTTTCTTGTCAATGTAAGAAGAGGTCCGGTCCAAACACGCCGATTAAAACATTAACCTCAAAATACTTGGAGACGGAGCTGGGAGACTAATTATTTGGGAAATGAGCTTAAATTGGAAATATCATTTACAGAAAGAAGAAAAGAAAGCTTTTCCTCACATGTTCTCCCAGTTTCTGGGTAAAAGAGCCACGTACTTCAGCAGACATTTGAGCACAAATGAATCCTGACAGAAGCTCTTTCACTCCTGGGTGCTGGTACCTCAGATTTATCCTTCAATATTTCAAAATAATAGACTCTCCCATAAGAAAATCATCAAGTTTTTCCGAGCCAGGGCCCCAGAGATGACTCACAACCTTTCGACTGCCCCACAATGTGCTTCGCTTCACGCCAGCAGACTATTTCAGAGAGGAGGTGTGAATTTTTTTCCCAGAGTTGGACATCTTTGTCTTATTTTGAAGCACAGCCTCTTCATGTCCTCATGTCTATAAAAATAAAAATGATTGAGGGCAAGATTTCCTTTGCTTTTACAGCTTTGGACGAAGAGACAGAAAAAGAGACAGACGGAGAAAGAGAGACGTGAAGCGCTGTTCACCTCTCGCTGACTTTTGTAGAAACTTTATCAATGCTTTTGGCACGGACAAGGAGACAAAAGGTTTAGAGGAAAATGTCTGCGGCCTGTTTGTTGAGGACGGTCGTCACGACAACGGAACCTGCTGATTTATCACCGAGCCTCTTAGCGTATCAATCACACAAACACACAAGTCTTGCGCCGCACTCGCCAAAGAACAAGGTTGGCACGTCCTCAACACAGTCGCCTCAAAGTGTGTGTTTGAGTTTTATGACTGTTACAAGCCAACATTATGTTCCTGACGAGTGTGTGTCAATGTGTGTGTGTGTCAGTGAGTGTGTGTGTGATGGAAACCAGTTTATTATTGGGTATTGAAGCCACCGAACGATGTCTGGGAAGCAAAATTAAGAGTCGCTTTTCCGTGCTCCAACTTCATTTGTCTTCTGTCATAATTTGACTGTCATGAGTTCGAGTTGAAACTCAAACGGAGGAAGACGATGAGAAAAAGAGGGGAGAGGAAAAAGAGGGAAGACTTTGGGAAATATTCAGTTTAATTTAGAGATGAGAGACAAATAAAACACGAATACATAGGCAACAAAAACTGCACCATCTTTGCTTGATGATGAAGTAATCCAACGCATAGAGGGTTCAGTCACTTCAGACTAGATCGGTTGTTGTAAAAGGCTGGTAAAATGTTTAATTTTGCCTTTAAGACGATCATTTTACTGCTCTTGAAGGAAGCCTCAAGTGGACACCCAAGGAACTGCAGTTTTTGAGATTAAGTTATGACTTCATTTTTGAAAGCTTTAATTGTTTCGCCACTGCAGCCGTCTTCTTGTGACGATGTGAAGCCTAGGGTTGTAGCCAGACATTTGAGCTTCCTCAATCATGTAACTATGAATCCAAACAACGCAGACCTCATTCTTCGTGGCGGTGAATATTTAAGGCATCGGCACCGTTTACTGGACTGTATAGTCCACCTTCTTTTAGACCTTCCTTCTTTTTGTCTTCATAATATTTGCTCTTCTCCATTTAACAGTTGCCGTGTACGCAAAAAGGAGGGAACTCGCGATATGACGAGCATAGACATTGCAAACATAGACTTGTTGATTTGGGGAAAAGACTCTTTCTTCTGTGTGTTTTATGCACGACAAGAGTGTCTGTTTGAATCTATTGGACTCCTTCTTGATGCAAAATGTCTCAAGCCTTGGTCATGGCCGTCGGCTGTGCAACCACATCTGTCTGTGACAAATTCGTACCACTATCAGTCTCACGGATAGTCCAACCCAGTATCATGATGCTGTTGGAACAAGTTCTTTTTCAGAAGGCTGCACGTCCAAAAACAATAAGAGGAACATTTTTCTGGTCCTTGTATCCCCATTTGCTGGTCTACTTTAAAAATCACAAAACCATAACCAGTTTTCATTCTAAACATCTAAAGGCAAACTCCGGCTGAAACAAAATCTGAAGTCCGAGTGGATCCATGTTGTTCAAAAACCCAAATTCAGAAAATTCTGCTCGGCTCCTCTAATCTGATTTTTGAGTTTAATCTTTTGCAATGCCTTTGGATGGAAAACGTAGCGGCTCTGTCCAACAGTGGATGAATGAAATATTGAAACAGCATGTTGTGATGTTACACCGGGGGGTCAGTGAACACAACACGGGGACACGATCACCTTTAAATGGGTTTGAGAAATCATAAAGACAGCTAATCTTTCTTCAGCTCCGTCTTCTTTTTTTTTCCATCTCTCCATCTGGAAACAGGGATGCACTCTGATTCACTCTGTTACACAACTCCCCTGTGTGTGTGTGTGTGTGTGTGTACGTGTGTGTGTGTGTTGTAGTGTATTATAGTGTATTGAGGTCAAATATAGTTGGCTGGTCATTGGTAGTTTATGGAAGGTGGAAAACAATGTTTTACACAAACTCACAATTTATAACTACGAATAATCGCACTATGATCTAGCGATTTTTTATCATATGGCGTACCTTTGGCAAAAGACTCTGCCAAGCTCTTTTGTATAAGAGGAGCTGCTGCAGCTTTAGTTTTTGGTACAGCAGGTGCGTCACGCATCTTTTAGCTCTCATAATAGAGTTCGGCATGCTTCATCTTTAGGTGGTGGAAGAGGTTGCTGGTGTTTCCTCTTCCAGGAACGACAGCCACACGACACTCTTTGTATAGTATTGTTTTTTGATCATTGTTGGATTTTCTAAATCTGAAGAATCTCCAGACAATCGTTCCCCCTCCTCTTCCTCATGTTGGGCTGCCTCCGTTTGCTCGGTTCTGCCACTAAACTCTGCGTGCACCATGACGCCCACTAGTGAAGCTGTTTCTTCGTCATTGAAACTATGCCAAGCAGTCTGCTGGTGATTATAGAGAGTGCACCCAAACCTGACCAATCAATCAGAGCAAACAAACTCCACACGACACGCTGGTGAATATACGGAAACGCACCCAAACGGATGTGCTCTGGCTTTCCGGTTAGCGGGCGCAGACAACTACAACTGACTAAAAGAGATACAGCAGACATCTGCTCTCTCTCTTTCTGATATAAGAGCAAAATTTCTACTGGTAGACACTTTTATACCGTCGTACCACCCAACACTACCCTGAACTTTGTCCTACCGAAGCAAACCTTTGCCATGTACTGAATTCAAGTGGTTTAAAATTGGGGACAGGTCTTGTTCCAGGATAAACCTGAATATAAGACGACCTTGTTCCTTTCTGTATTTGGAGATTCATCCTATATTCAGTGAATAGCGTCCCCAACACTGTGAATGTGAAAACACAAACACATGCGGGGGCTTGATCAACATGATTCCGCACATCTTGCAGAAATCCTGGAGTGGATGTGAGGGTGGTCAAAGCCCAGCGTTTTGAAGTCGAAGCCCGCCGATTATTGCGAACATATCTGTTTGTTTACACACGGAGACTCAGCAGCGTTCCACATGCGCTCATCCACATCAGAGCAGAAGCCGAGGCCTCGCTCTGCTTCCATCTGAGCCATTTCATTTGACTCGGCTGTCATACCCCACGGCCCTCCACATTACAGGACACGTCTACGCATTCGAATCCACTTTGCTTATGACAAACATGATCCCGAACCTACTGGATTTCAAAGAAGAGGCGCAGGGAAGGCAGCGTTGGTGGTGGTCCAAAAGATGTTTTAAAGAATGAGGACAGCTCAGGTATCATGCAAAAAAGAAATGTTTTATTGTTTTAAAAGCTTGAGTCGGCGGACACTCTGAGATAAAGTAATGCCTTCTGCAGTCTCTGGATCGTCTTTGCAGAGCTCGGGGGATGGGAGAGTTTAAAGTTGAGTCCATTTTCCAGAGTAAATCAGCAGAGATATGAAATGTTGCCATGAGGTTTGGGTTTGACGGTATATCAGCTGCAGAGAGGTCATTTCATAAGCTTTCACTGCATTTTCATTGAGGCCAAAAATTCTACAGCAAAGTATTTCTAACAACAAATTATGGAATAAGAGGGACATCAAATCAGCTCCAGCTTTTCCTCGGATCAATATTATTGCAGCATTATAATGTATATTCAAACAGGAGTCTTAGTTATAAACTCTCCCGTTCTGTGTTGTAAGCGGAGGTCTCACATATTTGACATTTAGACGCCAATAACCAGTTCAAGGACGAGTCTGAATTGGAAACTTGTGTTTGTCCTCTGGGCTTGAATGTCAGTAAGGACAACTAATGGATGCAAAATGTTTGTTCATAAACTCTAAATCAGTGTGTCCTAGAAAGAACCACTGAGTGAACTTCTCAGCTCTGTCCTTGGTTGGTCTTTGGAGTAAATCTACTTTTAATTTAGAGTTTGTTATAAATGCTGCAGAGCACTCATTAGCACGCAAACTTTGATAGTGTTACAGGTCTGTTCATGATCATAACTTTCAGACTGATAGACTTTTTCATAATCTTACTATCTGTTCTTTTGGATTCTTGAGATACCAGGCAGTGATCCAAAAGTGCAAATAAACTTGAAAAACAGTCAAACTTTGATAAAAAGCCAAGAAGTAATCGAACTATTTATCCGTACTTCTCTCTTTATTCCTGCAAACATGAAAACTTCAGTGTTTTTACCCTTCAACTCTGGGCCCCTTCCTTCTTTATTGATTTGATTTATTGAATAATTGGTCATCTATTAGATCAAATCACTCCTGAAACAGAGACAGATTGTGATAACTCCTGGTGAGGCTCTGCAGAGAATCATGTCGGTCGAGGGGAAACGAAGCAGAGAAATCTGATTAGCCAATGGGGGCGAGTTGTGCTCAGACCCGGCCAACTTTGACAAGCTTGGTGAGCATCCACACATATGGGCCGGATTTCTCTGTCTCATGAGCTTTGAAGGAAACCAAATGAGTTCTGCTGACTAGTCAAATTGGTTACTTGCACCTCCAACGTTTGCCAACGCCACCTCAGACACTGCTGTCCGACCAGACCAACAGCTCCCCCACTTCATGGAGCAACGCCAGAAGATCCATTTGAACCATGGCATTCAGATGATCCGTGACCGTCATCCAAAACACAAAACATTTCAGCTGCACACCGTCTAAACTCTTCCTCTAATAATTTTCAGCATACTGGTTCTCATCTTTGGTTGCATCTGATTTTTGGATTCCTAGTCACTTCGCCATTTTTTCCAGCACTGCAGGACCTCGGTGACAGCCTGGAGGTTTGTACTCCTGTTAGGCCTGAACCGAAGGCCAGACCCCCACTACCCCTGCAGCTCAAACAACCCAAACTCTTGCCTCCAAACTACAGACCCCTGAACCTGCAGGTAAGTATGTGCATGCAAGAAGTTGTAAAGTTGTGACACTGTGTGAAATGTTAATAAAATCAGGATTTCATGGCTTGAACCTTTTGTTGAACCCGATGACACAAAAAACAGCTGGAAGAACATCTCCCAGCAGATGAGGTTGATTTGCAAAAGTTTAGTAATATGAGTGAGAATGAAAAGGACGTTTTAGAGAGGAAAGATGGGAGTAGGTTCAACAGAAATCAGTTCACCAGTTTTTAGGACGATTCCTGCTGGCATGGCCTACAGGTACCAGAATGCACTGCACACATCGGAGCTCAAAAATCCTCACAGCTTTGCACTTTTCCCTCTCCTAAATCCTCCCCTCCCCCAGTCCTGATTTTCCACACTGTATATTGATTGAATGTAATTATTCAGTGTGGGCGCCTGTGTGTGTTCCCCGCCATCACTGCCGTGTGTTTTACTGCCGCCTGTTTTAATAAGTGAACATTAAAATGCCTGCGAGCGCTCAGCACAGTGTTGGTCTGCTCCTGGATGGGACTATAAAACATTCAACCCCCCCAACCCCCCACCACCGGTGATGAACACGTCTCTTAAATACCATAAGGCTGTGTATTTCTTTTATAAGGCTGAGAGTGTGTGTGTCGGTTTATGTGCTCTCTGTAGTACAGTAGCTGGCCTGTCCTTCCTTCTCTGATATTTACAGCTTTGCCCTAATCACTGAGAATTACTGTAATTACAGACTGTACTCAAACACAACACACACACACAAACACACACTCTCACAAACATTAACACTCATTTGTTGGTTTGGGACTTGGATGAGATCTTAAAATGAATGAATGCATGAACGTTGAGATGAGACTGACAGTAGTCGAGTCATCACCTGGAGGAACAGCTCACCTTTGTTCCCAGTTTGTCCACTAGAGGGAGCTGAAGGCCACACTCCATTTTAATGAGAGGGAGCTGAAGTATTGGTAAAGAGATCCATAACACTGCAGTAAGATGTCGACTGACTTTTTAGTGTCATGTGCTGCATAATTACATCCGCTAATAGTGATCCTACGTGGGCGAAAAATTAAAAAGTGAAAATGACACTTTTACGACTCATATTTGAGGGTTGATATCACGTTATGTTCACTTTGTGCACTAAATATTCTTCGAATGTAGTTTAGAAGGAATAAGAAATACAATTGTGTCTGGGTAGAGGTTCGGCCAGCTGGATTAACCCAGTGCCCCACGTACAGAGGACTTAGTCCGAAAGGTAGGCAGCACAAGTCTGAATCAAAGGTTTATTTCTCAGCCTTTTTAGTCCTCTACTCTATCCACTGATCTATCCTACCAATTAAAACTCATAAGTCCAATAATAGTCTTTTAAAAAAAGTGTTTGAGAAGAATATCTTTGAAAAAAGGGTTAGCAAGTTTGGCACTTCCTGAAATCCAGCTTTGGCTCAAAATTTAAAGTTTGGCCCCAGTTCTGTCAACATCAAACAGGATATACCTTTGGATTCCTTCATGAGGGTTTGATTAATCTGTTTGTCTTTAGTGGACAGGGACACCACAACCATACTTTGATCCCGTTTTCCTGGAAGGACTGACCCTTGCCTTACGTGACCTTGTCCGTGAACCTTTTCCTTGAATTTCACCTTTGCCATGTCCGTGATTATAAGGTGCTTCTTGTTTGTCACATGCACACTGAACAGCGGATTTTTTCTTGGAGTTGAATTTTGTGGACAGGTTTGATCTGTGCTGTCCACCATGTCGAAGAACTCTCTCTCCAGCCTACTGTCGCTCTGGTTTAGTGTCTGGATCTTTCCACCAGCTGGAGGGTCTCTTGAGTCTTTCTGTCTATTAAGAACGACAGAAACAGACCAAGACTGAAAGAGGCCCGATCAATGGTGGAGTCAGGGTTACAGGGTTACAGCCTGATAAGGCCGACAAAACCCCAGGAGGTAATGATGGGGCATTACAGACTGCTGATAACACTGACAAGTGCTGTTGTGATTGAGGGGGGTGGAGAAAACAGGAGGGGGGTGATTGGAGGATTACGGCTGAATCAGGGGCCATCTTTGCCAAACCATAGTTTCCTGCTGCTAGCTCAGAAATTCTCACTCCAAAGTTCAGATACAGTTTCTGAGACTCTTTGTTGGGCAGTGTGTATTTCTTAATTCTCCTTCGTCAACAGAAGGTCCGTCAGCGTTCCTACATTAATGTCGTCCCAGAAAGGTAACAGGTGTCTGCACACACAGGCGGTGAACTCCAGCAGACTGTTTGCTCTTCAGTGTTGGCAATCGATCAAGCAGGGCGTGAGAGTCAAAGAGGCACTAACAGAGTATTTTCACAGGGTTGATTTGAGGAAATAGCTGAAGGTTGTAGACTGGTTAATGAGAGGACTGGATCACCGCACACACACACACACCAACACATGTACCATTCAGCTATACAATGGTAGATCATCAGTCTTGTTGAATTCTCTCCTGTGCTGCTCATTCATTAAACCCTTCATAACCCACTATGATGTGACTTCAAGTGTTGTCTTTAATCATTTCCTGTTTATCTCATTGGCACCCCCTAGACTGTCATCCCTGACATCATTTAGTTCTTGTATAAAAAGTCAAAAAAAGTTCAAGTCAAACACGCCAAAGTTGGACTAAGTTTAGGAGAAAATGGGTCCATTGACCGTTTCTTTTAAAAGGGGCGGAGCTGACCGCCATCCATTGTGGCTAAAACACTCAATAGTAACGTATAACTCATACAACCTCACCTCAAAAATATGGAACTATTCTTTTTTGGCACAAGTTTGTATTTTAGTTACAAGAGAAGAAAATCTATGCAGGATAAAGGTCGTCCACTCCTTTCTTTCCTTCCCTCCTTCTCCTCACATCTCTCTTTTGTGTCTCCCTCTTCTTCCAGGTAAACAAAATCTTCCCACTTGTGTCCTATCAGTGAAAGTCCATCCCTCCATCCTCCCCGGAGGTGAGTGAGTGAATGAGCCGAGGAGAAAAGGGGTGAAGGGGGGGATGCTGACGGACAAGAGAAGCTGTGTCATCCCTCCTCATCAGCCTGTCTGCAGCCACAGTGAGGGTGTTTGTGTGATTGTGTGTGTGTGTGTGCGCAGGTATGTGTCGTCCCTGCATACATTCCTGCTTACTAACCAGATCCCCCGGACCAGACTGCCAGAGAGGCCCACCTCGCAGCCCGGTGTGTCCCAGGAGAGGTGCTCTGACCGGGGCAAGGGGAGAGGGGAACAGTGGGGGGTTGTGGGTCAGCCTGGAGCTTCCCACTCAGCAGAAATGGTGCTGGAGGAGAGGAAGGTGAGGAGGAGGGCAGGATGACAAGCTGCTGCAGTTATAAAAATTATACCAAAAAATGTATTTGTTTTTATTCACTGTTATTCAGTTTTTCCATAAATTCATCGAAGAACTCAAATATGTGACGTGACTATAGAATTTCAATACTTCAGAGTCTGAGTGTCGAAATCCACATCGTCAGAGAATCAGTATGACAAAGACCAAAACTGATGAATTAAACACAGCTTATTACCCACAGTGCACAGAGTTACAGCTTGGTTCAGTCTGGGTGTACCCCATAGACTGTATATACTCTGGACAACTTGGTTCGGCCTTCCGCCTGCATACGAATTTGAAGCCAAAAAACTCTCGGTATTTCCACGATTTTTCTCTGCTTCCCGAAACCAACATTGCGCAGTAGCGTTGTACACAAGTCAAAGGTTTATAGACAACATTTCACCCTGATGACACCATGCATGAGGAGAATCTGATGTTAAGTCTAGAAGTAGATTCCCTGGACACAATCTACAACAATCTACATATATGGTTAGCCTCTGTGGCTAAAGACAACTTGTTATCGTGTGATTACACATGAATCCATTGGTTCTCGTGAATTTCACATGATTCCTGCTGTCAGAAATCTGCCATGAAATTCGCCTCACAAACAGATCCGGTAAGAATTGGCGGACGGCGAAAAACTGTGCCATTCCGGATCAGAGCCATTCCGGATGCGGTGGAAATTCAGCCAATTGAAGGATAAAAACTTAAATTCTCCGACAGAAATTTCAGAGTTTGAACTTTCATTTGTGAGTTCTAGAATTCTACTTTTACAAAGTCAGAGTTCTAGAACTCTGCCTTTGGAGTTCTAGAATCATGAGTCATAGTTTTGAGAATTCTGACATGAATGACACATCTCTGAGAAGAGTTCAGAATTCTTACTTTAAATTAAGAATTCTGAGAAAAAAATCAGAAAATTGCATTTCTGCTCCAAATGTTTTCATCTTCAGCGACGTTTATCTTTTCACATACAAACTACAGAACGAAGACAACCAAAGCTGTAGTTAAGGTAATTATTGACATGAAAGAAACAAGACCAAATATAGAAAGAGGTTTGGTTAGTGGACGGTGCAAATGAAGAGAGGAAACGAGAGGTGAATAAACACATGGTGAGATTTTCCGAACACACTCAGGGGTAACTTCTGTATTTCTTATTTCCCTCCGTTTTCCCTGATCGTCCTTTTTCTTCTCTTCTCTTTTCTTTGTCTCACACTCTCGTCCATGTTGCATAAGGCCCAACAACCTTCCCCTGAACCCGGAGCAGCCTGTTTCCCATACACACAGAACTACCTGAGGGACGAAGACCACATGAGTGTGTTCTTGTGTGTGTGTGTGTTTGTGCGTGTGTGTGTGTGTGCTCCCTGCCAAAAGAGCCGGACTGACCTCGTCTTGTGAAACTGTGAATGAATGGATGGGGCGGAAAAAGGAGCAGAAGAAGAGGGGACGATAGGCGTCAGGGGTCTGAGAAACTTGTCTGTCTCTGACACACACTCACACTCATTTACACACAAACATACACACACTCACACAGGGTCTCCAGCCTCAATTGAACATCCACAGATAAACCTGCTCTTTCCTTATCTGGAAAAAGAGGAGCAGAAAGAGGGGATTCTCTTACAGCGAGGAGACAGTTTTTATCTCCTAACCGCCCCTCTTTAAGCCCCCCTCTCTCTCTCCCATGTCTCCGACTACCTCTCTCTACCCCTCTCTCTTTCTCCCAGCGTTGTTCTTGGCCTCTCTGGTTACTGTTAAAAGGGCGAAAGAAAGGACGGAGAGAAAAGAAAGGAAGGGAACCATGAAGGGGGACAAAGAGACCACTTTAAATTGCCCAAATGGAGGCTCTGTTGTAAGTGTGTTTAACCTCCCCCCCGTCGTCTCTCTCTCTTTTTTTACCCTCATTATGCTCATCCGTCTTTCACGACACTCATCCTCGGCCCATCTTCCTCTTCACAGAGCTCCTCTTGTGGCCTCCTGTCTTTGTGCAGGACTCCTGACCCTCTCAAAGTCTTATCACTAAGTTTAGATCCAGGTGAAAACACGTTACCTCAACCTGACCGCAATGCCACCGCCTCTGAGTGTTTATTCGGACCCCATCAGTCAAAGAGATAAACTATTTACGTGAAATAAGTCCTGTTTGGTGGAAGGACTTTGTTGTAAGAGGTCCCCGCCATTCGATATGTGTACCAGGAATACAGAAGCACCTTTAAGTGGATCTACAAAAACACAACAGGGCTGTAACTTTTTATTTCAAATTCAAACTTTTATTCAATTTCTTGGGGACAAGTTGGGGACAAAGGGCTCTATTTTTGTGCCCGCCAGCAGCGTGGCGCAGGGTGGCACTCCCTGCACAGTGGTATTTTCGTCTGGCGGAGCCCGGCGCACATCCAGTTTGGTATTTTACACAGTGCCTGCACTACGCTGCCTGCAAGACACGAAAATAGAGCCCAAAGTGTGCTGACTTTGTGCAAATTAGCTTCAGAGAGGCGGCAGAGGAGGCTCCACCTTCGAGTGGTCCAAGAGCAGGTCTTCAACTCAGGATGATAGACCCCTTTCCAAGTGGGCTCAAATGGGCCATCTGATAAAATGCAAAACATTTTCTAACGTTTGTCTGTTTTCATACTGACAGGTCTGAGG
This sequence comes from Xyrichtys novacula, assembly GCA_962446985.1. NCBI lineage: Eukaryota > Metazoa > Chordata > Actinopteri > Labriformes > Labridae > Xyrichtys > Xyrichtys novacula. The sequence continues at coordinate 1,021,298 of OY660886.1, forward strand.
GACAAGGCAAGAAGAGTGTCAGCAAAGACCTTCAGGGTACAGAGCAGAACCGGCACATATGAAACTGGTCAATTCTGGCACATCATGAAAAGAAGAAGCTGGGCTGGAGGTGAGTGTTTCGTAAGACGAGAAGATTAGGCAGAATAGAGAGGATAAAACTACACACCGGTTTTTGCCAAATACATTTGCCTATAGCATGACAAGCTGTCCGATGATGTCCCTCAGTGTCTTCGGACCCTTAAATGAAAAAGAGTTGACCTTCAACTTGAAAACCACCAACGGAGCTCATCCGACCAGTTTTTCAGGGGTTAACATGTTTGTGACCAATCAGGTTGAAGAGCTGGTTGTTGCCTCCAGTTTGAATCTGAACAATCGTTGTGGTTTAATATGTTTACGGTCTCTTAAGGCCGGGAAATGTGGACTTGACCACAAATGAGCTATCCATGTTATATCGCTTAGGCCGCCATGTTGGTTATGGTGTGTGTGTCTGTTGGTGTATATTTCAGGCATTTAACATTTAAAGCAGATTCAAAGAGTGTGTTTGAGTCAATTCACATGCACTTCAATGTGTGTGTGTGTGTGTGTGTGTGCACAATAAGGTCCCCTACCATGTACAGTAAAGGCAGCTCCCAGAGCCCACTAATGATCCCCTCAAGGCTTAATGGTGCCAGTTAACACGAACACATGTCTTAGGTCACACACACACACACACTCACACTGAACACCCTCAGGGGCACCGGAACACCAAATCCTGCTAATATACATTCCAACATACAGCAGCATTCAAAACAGGTCAAAGGTCACAGCCGTTGGCACCTTATATAGGGTTTTACAGCTGCACAAACACACACACACTAACACACACCTTCTTCTTTCTTAATCTCTGCGTTTTCTGTATTTCCACCTTTTAGCTCTTTAATTTCCTTTATTTTCCTGCACCGTCCTCTCAGGGTCCTCACACACACACACACACACACACACACACACACATACACACACACACACACACGCTCAGCACATACCTGTAAGCTCTCTTTTAATAGCGGTGTGTGTTGTCAGTAGTGTGTCCAGGCCGGTGTTTTACAGTTCTGTTCCCATGGTTTTACCGTCACATTGCAGACCTGAGGGCCAAACTCAGTGGCTGCTGCTCCGCCGGCGAGCCGATGCCATGGAAAATCACTGTGAAGCTTCCTCCTCAGCTCAAAAAAAACACGAGGGGCCGGTGGCAGCCGCAGATCAGGATGAGGTTAAGAGATCATACCTGTGTTTTTGAGACCTGTCCTTCGCTCTTCCTGCCTGGTTTGCACACTATACATGGTGTGTTTTCAGTTCTCAAGCTAAACAGGACAGCAATTTGACAAAAAGTTCAGTTTAAAGGGATATTCCGGCGTAATTAAGTTAGGGTCAAACTCACTGTAACACAGAGTTAGACCAGCCGAGAGATGAATGTTGTTGACTTCTTTCTTTTCTAGTTATACCAACTTTAGTTACAACCGCAGGATAGCAATACAGAGAGCCACGCGCTCAACCAAAACGCCACTCTATAGCCACAAATAATGCTCAGAACAGCACCTAACTTCATCAACAGGACATATAGGGTCACAGACATAGTACTAGACACCAAACATCTTTTTAACTTTGACTAATTTCTTTAGCAAAGAGACTAAACACAACTCACCTACTCTCTTCCAGCAGCCGCTTGTTTGTATGTAGACCTTCGGATAAATTTAGCACAGATTAACCTGTGCTTGAAAGGAAGTCGGGCACAGACACAAAATAAAACACTCCGTGTTTCAGGCGGGTCGTATTTCACATCATGCAAACTGGCGGAGACGACCAAGTGAAAGGTTTTTAGACGTCATTTCACCCCGATGACACCATGGATGAGGAGATGCTGATTCTAGAAGTCTAGAAGTAGATTTCCTCCTCTGGAAGGACACAATCTACTGCATATATGGTTAGCCGATGTGGCTAAAGACAACTCGTTATCATGCAATTGCACGTGAATCTGCGGGTTCTTGTGAGTTCTCGCGATTCCTGCTGTCTGTAATCCGCCACGAAATTCGCCTCACGAACGGATCTGGTAGGAGTTGGCGGATGGCGAAAATTGCTGCCTTTCCGGATGCTGTGTAAAATTGTGGGTACCGTAACCATTACCCCAAAACTTTGTTCGAGACAAAGCTAACCCTCTGATCCCACACAGTCTTTTTCATCTCAGTCAAATTTATCCAGATCTGATGTAAAAAACAATAAAGAAGTGAATCTAAGTAAGAGGACCCTAGACGCTGCTGCTGTATAGAGTTACTAAGGAGTCTCAGCAGTGGATTATCAAAGCTCTGGAAGATGTTGTTACATCCCCGCTGTGATCAATAAAACGATTCACAATGCTGCTCATGGAGCCGCTTTTATGATCCAGTCTTTTTTTAAGTTTCTGCTTTACTGGTCTGTTTACTGTGGAAAATGGCAGCAAATTTACACACTTCAAGACACAGAAATATGCAGAATATGTGAGTCCACTGCCATAGAAAATCCCCCATTTCTTTGTTATTATCAGAGCTCCTCTAGTTTTCAGTGCACACACAGTGAAGTTAGACAGCATGGATGGTCTTTAGTTGAACTGTTTTTATACCTATAAATACTGTGTGAGTATGGTATTAAATCAGAGAAGTAAAACAATAAATTACATCTGTCTTTTGCCAACACTGCCTCAGCTAATTTTTTTATGCGCATGTGTGCCCCTAAATACATTCGCACGTCTATTTTCAGTCGCAAATGCAAGTGAAGCGGTCGTACTGTCGAGCTCTGCGATGGGTCAACTTCAGTATTCAACTAACATTTATATAAGGGATCATTTTTTATTAATTTTTTTTTTTTTTTATCCTGCCTTTCTATAAGCATCGGAATTGAGAATCTTTAGGAACTGGAATCAAAACAGGGAACCGGAACTGGAACTGGAATCGGAATCGTCAAAATTGAAACGATGCCCAAACCAACACATTACTGACATTCCTGTAAATTTATCCTTTGAATGATCGTCTGTGTCGAACACAAACTCACCATGACGGGAACTAAAAATGAATTCTCTACAAAGATTGATTGTACTTTCGTCCCACTCACAGGAAACTATTTTATTCGTCACATTTTCCACGTGATAAACCATTGTTTCTGTTTTGAACTTTAATTATAACTTTTGAAACCTCCGACCACAACCAGCTCCTGCCTGACCAGAGAAACAGAGCGCAGACAGTAATGTTTAAACTGCTGTGAAACACTGATTTCAATAAAACGTTATTGTATCCCTCATAATATTTCCCGCAAAGAGAGAGGTCAGAGCTGTTATTGTGTCCTCCTCCGTCGTCCACGTGCCTCTGAGCAAGTTTCCGAAACCCAACAGAGCCTTCTCACTCGCTGTAAGTGTCTCTGGACCAGACACCGAGGGCTCAAAGTGGAAATGGAAAAGAATTGAAATGTCTATGTTTCGAGCAGATGTGGTGGATCTGGTTTCTTTGAAACTGGTATCAAAACCCTGGAAGCCACGATAAATGATCGCCTGGACCTAGCGTGAGAATTAAACCTCTTTAACGACAATGTCACTGGCTCCGTTTAAAAAAAAGTATAACCCTCTACGTTAAGCCCAAGAGCTGTATCTGTAACATCATTTTATTCCTAGCTCTCGCAGAGATACCGCAGATATTAACCCTATTAAGAACACAGATGTTGTCTGCTCCGCTTTAAAGGGGAAAAAGCTTCAATATCAAACCCTTGGATCTTGGATCAAACGCTGCAGGTCTATCTGTAAACCTTGGCGTGCGCCGTTAAATGATCAATAAAAATATTATTAGGATCATGTCTGCCCACCTCTCCAACTCTGTGATCTCTTTTTCATGGACAAATTGAGAAATATCAAAGGCTGTAAGTCCGGGATGGAAAGGTAGTTTGAAGGAGTCCGCCGTGTTTTCTTGCTGCTTTATGATCACAGGGAAATTAATTTTCCCATCAGCCTTTTCCTCGTTTTTTAAGATGTGGACTCTTTTCCAACAAAGCTAGCCCAGCCTCAACGATCGCTCATGTTGTTGTTTAATGGATAAAAAATGGGAAATCCTTGTGCAAAACTCACATGAAGTTAGAAGGAGATATCAAACACACAAATAAATAAGTTCTGCTCTAATAACTTGAATTCTTTGGATTGTTGTGGTGTTGAAACATCAACTATGCTGCATATTTTAAAGTTAAACTTGCTAGCTTGTTTTCAAGAATGTGTACAATAGATTGAGTCCATTCCTTAATGCAAAAGAGCTGAATGACTTGGATGTAAAAAACACAAATAAACCATGGTGTTTGGCTTGGCGGTATTTTGATCCAGAAAATGGAAATGCTGTTTTTGGCGGCTGGTGATGCTAGCTCTGCTAATGTTTGCGTTACTTCACCCCTTTGACACCATGGATGAGGAGATGCTGATTCTAGAAGTCTAGAAGTAGATTTCCTCCTCTGGAAGGACACAATCTACGGCTCATATGGTTAGCCTCTGTGGCTAAATACAACTTGATATTGCGCGATTGCACGTGAATCCATGGATTCTTGTGAGTTCTTGCGATTCCTGTTGTCCATAATCTGCCACGAAATTCGCCTCACAAACCGATCTGGTAGGAATTGGCAGATGCCGAAAATCGTGGATCGTATTTAACCCATCGGTTTAGAATTGCCTCTATCTGAGGTTTTTTCTTTGTCTTCAAAATCAATAGACTCTGTTCCCACAGTTGGTGTCACTTTAGTAAAGACACCCCTTGGTGCACTGATGGTGCTAATGTGAATTTAAAAAAAAAAGATTATAAGCAAAAGTATGCTCATCATGTGATCAGAACTCCTTTTTTCACCAGGGATCTGACTAACATTTCAGCTGACCCATAAATGTGGTTTAAATCTGATCTGAGAGGATTGGATTGTGGGTATTTTCGTGCAGACTTCATTAAAAAGTTCCTCCTCGTACTGGCCGGGACGCCTGTCTGAACGTTGCGAAAATGTCCTTGAGCAAGAAACTCAAAACCTTAAGTGGCTCTAAATCCCTGCTGCCCCCACAAACATTGCTTTCTTGGGTTTGGAGTATCTGAATGTTGTAACTAAGGTTGGGCAGACACACCGCTTTGACTCTTTTTCTGCTTTTAAGAGAACTCTGGCTCGGAAAATGATCGAAAGAGCCACGAACTATGACTTCAAATGAATATTTCAAGTCTGCCTGCCCCTTAGTTACTCACCCAGTCTGGCTGCCAGTGTTTTTAGGCTCTCTATATTTTTTCTACACTGAGCTGGTGGTCTCCTCTTCATGCACAATTTATACGCAACTCATAAGCCCAAGTGAAAATAACCAGTATGCTATAGATGTCGTGCTAACGGAGATATAAAGGCTGAAGAATCGAGCTCTTGGCGTCTCAAGCTTCCTCCCAAACACGATAAACACCAATCGTGCGTCGCTGTCTCGCCGGCTGATTTTAACAGTGTTTTGGAGCTTCAGGTTGCATTTTGAAACAACCCAGAAAATCAAATGTAGTCTGGTGTGGTGTCACGAGTGAAACCTAAGTCCAGTTCAAGCGCTGGAGGTATTTCTTTTCTTAACTGGGCTGTCAGGAGGAATGACTTTTTCCCCTCCAAATAACCCTCGTATGAATGGTTTTACCATCAACACAGCAGCTCTGGGTGTGCATGCGTCAGGACCGGCAGAGCAAGGGAGAAAGTGAAGGAGAGTTCACGGGAAAGGGAACGCAAAGACACTGAAAGAGAGATAAATGAGTGAAAGACTGAGAGGTGGCCAGTGTGTGTTTGTGGTTTTGTCATTAACGTTGAGAAGTTATTATGGGTTTCAGGATGGACTAGCCTCTGCAATAACAATGTGTTAATACACGTCTGTCTTTCATTTACAACCCTGATGCCAAAAAAGCTCAGGAAATATTGATAAAAACAGATTTCTACGGTCTGCAAATCAGTTCAACCCTCTTTTTTTTAAATAATGCAAAACTAAAGAATCAAACACTGAAACTGAAGACGTTTAGCTGTTTTATGTGAGATCAATGCTGGTTTTATAAGTGGTGTCAACAACTCTGTCTGAAATTTAAGGAATTTATCACTTACAGATGGTTGAAAGATTCAGAAAATCTGGAGAAATCTCTGTACGAGGCTAAAAACCAGGACTGAAGACCAAGACGTGGCTCTGTAGTAGAGGGGTCCTGCTGAGAAACTGGACTAATGAGTGCTGACCTATAAGGAGCTGAGGTAAGTTTGAAGTTTCAACATTTCATATGTCAACTTTTCACCTCTTTGTTAAAACTTAAGGTTTAAATTTTTCCAAAACCATCAAATTCTGCCTTTTATAACTCCTTTTTTTCCAATGTCCTAACATTTTGTAGTGGGTGTTTTCCTGGAGTGATGGGTCCAATGTTATTGTAAAGCTCTGATACGATTAACAAATCTTCTGCAAAGACACCAAAAAGCATATTTTTGCAAAGACATAATGCTGTGTTGAAGTTTGCCTTTTGTAAAAGAACAGAAAGTTTCAACAACATGTCAGATTTACATTCATTTAGATGCAGTAACACATGATCTAATACAATAACCAAATTTATCATTATAAGAAACTCATTATAAGCTAACGTCAGAGTAAACCTTAGAAATGAGGTCAGGAACAAGTAAACAAAAGTCACATTATCAGCCAGAGCTGAAGCCAAAACCAAAGTCTGGGTCTTTATATCTGATTTTCAATGGTCAGCTGAGGAACAGGACTTAATGTGGGACAGGACGTCAGCATCCCCAGAGACCGGGTCACCTTTAATTCTGAGGCTCTGGAGTCAGGGACCGAAAGGAGATGTTGTGACGATGACCAAAGCGACCTGAGGGCAGAATATTCGATCAGGAGATCAGTAATATATTGTGGAGCTAATACAGGTAAGGCTTTAAAAACAAATAATAACATCCTGAAATCAATTCTGTATTTCAGAACAGGAGTGATCTGATTGTGTCCCAGATAAGCCGCTGCTTTTTTCAGACTGATTTTTTCTTCTTCTCCCTTTTGTATTGAGAAATGATCGGTAGACCACATTGTCTCACTTGTTGACATGTTTTTCCATTACCACAAAGAACACCGTGGTTCACTTTGGCTTGATCCGGCTTCTGTAAATACTCAAATGAGAACTGAATGTGTTTTTATCCACAGCTGACAGAAGCACTAATTGTATCAAGTAGTGCTAAAAATCCATTTCCCAGCTGTTTGGTAGTGAAACTACCGTCTGCTTGGACAGCGGGATGGAAGTTCTTGACCTGGTAGCCGGTTCTGAAGATCTCTTCAAGGGGAACTTTTGACCCTTGGAAGCGAATATGCTAGGAAGTATGATAAAAAATAAACAGTAAAAATGAACTCTCAGCTACTACAGTGAGAGGATGAAGGTTTCCTGCACAGTTGTACTCTTAAAAAGCTCCTCCTGAAGAGTGTTAATCTGAAAATAGACTAGAACTCTAACTGATGCTTCTACAGTCAGTGCGTTTTCTTGAGTGTCATGTACACCTACTGATTGTTGGACCTGCAGAAGCGAAAAGGCCATCAAGTCTCTAATGGAGCATCATAATGTAAAGACTTACTCTAAAATCCACTCGCACTGTGAGACCGGCAGCTTTCAGGAAATAAGGCCCAGGAATTCACCTTACAAACCCCATATATGGTGGATTTGCATGAGATTAAAACCCCAGATATCTGGAAGAGGTTCCAGAATTGGTTTCTTCCATCTGCAGCTGTTTAGATCTGACCCAAGAAACTTTTGACCTCAAAAGCTCCTCAGATCAAACAAGCTGAAGATCAGACTTTAAAAAGCAGGAGATTGCCACAGTTTGAGGATAACGCGAAGGTCTCACCTTCGTCTACGTTTGTCCTTAGACTTGAACTGATGTGATGTACTAACTGACGTCAGCATTATGAGGAACCTTAAAACCAAACCTCTCTTTTTAACACTGTAGCGTCTCTCACTCATTGGCATCATGTGTTCCTGATCTGTTTAGTATCTTTCTTTTCACTATTTGAATCTCCCCCCTCTCTCAGTCTAGCTGGAGGACTCTCTACGGTATCTGTGAAACACATTGTGAAAAGCCACTGGCTTAATGTTGAAAAAGAAATGCCGACTGGAAAGACAGATTGGGAGATCAAGAGAAGGAGGATGGGAGCATTAGAGGAGGATCACATAGACGGGTCGATGACAGATTGGCCTAAATTATGAAAGAGAAGATGGAACGAAGGGCTAAAGAGTTGGGAAAAAAAGAAGGAAACGTGAGAAAAGGTGCAAAGAGAGTGGAGAGGAGGGGAGAAGGGTTAACGGAGGTAAGGCAGAGTTGAAAACGAGGAGAAAGGAGGAAAAACAATGAGGGTACGAAAGGTTAAGAAGAGGGAGAAACCCATTTAAACAGGAGAGCTGTTTGAAGAGCGTTCACATCAGCCAGTTTACGCTGATGTGAATTTTATCCGCATTTCTGAGGCTAGTTCATAGGCTGAGAAAAATGTCGATTTGGACCAGAACCGGGCTTTATAAAACAGGAGAGAACAGAATCTATGTGAGCTTGTTTTAGGGGGAAAGGGGAGGCGAGGGTCACTGAGAGGTTCATACACTCATAAGCTGCTGTTTTCCTCTGCGTACGCACATCGTCCTGAGAACCAGAGCGGGGGGGAGGTCCAGTATTTGGGGGGTCCGTTTGTTAGGAAACAGACCTCTAATGAGGAAACATGAGTTTGACGCTATAAAGAGTTCTTGTTTGAACATTTCGAGCCAGAAGGGTACTGTGGACCTAAAAACTACTCAGGTTAGGATGTTCAGGTGATCACCGGTGATGCAGGTGGGCCGTCAACAGACGCGAGTTTTTATAGTTTTAGGACAAAAGCCACAGAATGGCTGTTTGTGCTCGCCACGTCTCTGATGACCCCTTTGTAATCCAAGGCCGGTATGAGCTGGATTCACACCTCTATTCCTGAAACCTCGGGCTGTTCTATCAGTCGAGACCTTCTAGATAGGAAGGCTCAGAACCACAAGCTTTACGTACAATCATACCCACCGGTATTGTGATGATGGCCAATCTTTCCAGTCATTTTGTAACTACAAAGCTGTGTATAAAGTAACACCCACGAGCCATCTGACTTTATTTAACTGGAAAAGCAGAAACAAAGCAGGCAAAGACGGAACGATATACAAAGATATAAGAGGTTAAAAAGACCTTCGTGACACTGAATTCCAACGTAAGAAGGACTACAAAGTCATAGGAAACAGCCCAAAGAGTCAAAGCTAATCGTAGTTTTGACCAATTTGACCAGAATTCAGGAGAACGGGGACCATACCACCTATCCAGACCACCCCCTGTTTAACGGATCATTTACCTGTGCCTTAAAACCCTCAGATCTCATCAGTCACAGCCTGTATTTCTGTCTCAGGTACTTAAAACAATCTAATTTTGGGTGTCTTGGTAACGGCACAGCGCGGAGGAGGGGAGTACAAATGCTTTGCCTTCCTAAACAATCCTTACGCCCACGAGTCGCCCTGAAACGAGGTGTTTAATATTTCCAGTGTTGGTATATCTAACTGTAGTTTGTTCTGGGCGGCTCATAGGTGTGAAATATGTCTTTGAAACAGAGTGATGAAAACATGCATGAAGGTCTCCACTCAGGCAGTGTTTAACTGGATAAATACATTAGCTAAATAACCAACAGGATGCCCTTTCTTTACCCCCGAGGCCGTTCAAATGGAATATGAAGGGAGTTCAGCCAGCTCCAAAGTTTAAAGGCTAAGAGTTTTCAGAAGTATTTTTCCTGATGTGTAACCAAGATTCCTTCCAGGATGTCCAAAAAGGTCCACTATAGGAATTTGGCAGCGCTCCGGTGTTAACATTCGTTGGCAATGGCGGTACAGGCCAACAGGGAGCTCGACCAATTCCCTCAAAATTACATGCAAGCCATTCCTGCAGCCCCCGTAAGCTGCAGCAAGGAGACCGAGAATGAGTAACAGAGCAGCTTGGCCAGATTCGTGTTTCATTTTAACTAAAGTAGTGCGTCCCCTTGATAGTTTTCAAAGGCAGCCAGGTACTCAAAGACGGCGACAAAGAAATGGAAACTACTTTAGGTCATCATTCGATTGGAGAGAGTCAAAATCTGAACCCTGTATTGAACTAGAAGAGAGAGAAAGTACCCTCAAAGGCATTTAAAAACCATGTCCTAGTCTCCAACGAAGAGAGTCCTCTGGATTTAAGAGCTGACACATTTATTCAGATGACATTTAAGTGATTAGGACTGGCCTGTGCTTAGAGTTGCACAAACTCCGGCTAATGCAAACACTGTAATGCCGCTTGCTACTGAGGCATGCCGCTCTCGACAGCTGCATTAGCTGAGCTTCACGTCCACAGCCACCAGATGTACATTATCATTTCATAAAAAGCTAAATCACATAATCGAAAGCTCATGCAGCCGTTGCACTCCGCTTCCCAAAGTGTGCAAAATGTAGAAGGATTTAATAAGGCAGGAAAGCAGACACACATGGTAGCTGTATAACACACAGTCAAACTATGGTGGTGCCTTTTTAAATCCCCAACATGTCGCTCCCCAAAACTTCCTGCCTAGCGTCGAATCAACAGTATCATGTCCCAAACCACCTACCGGGAGAGTCAGAGCCGTCCGGATCATGTTCTGAGCTTGTTTAGCTTCAGTTAACCGCGCATGCACGTGGTTGGACAAAACGTCTCCAGCGACAGATCACTTGTTTACAGTCCCACAAAGAGCCAAATAAACAGTGTGGCAGGGAGAAATAAACCCCTGTCTGTCCTCCTGATCGTTGGGTTAGAGAGGCTTAAGGGAAACAGTGTCGGCATCTGCTTGTTGTGTCTCACTTGTTTGACCAAACATAAAACGTCTGCGCCAGCTTTGTACTTTCTCTTGAAATGGGTTTTGAGGCTAGAACTCTCCCTACTTGTCACAAACCCAATAAACCTTTAGATGAAAGATGGTTCGACTGTAGGAACCATGCATTGTGTTTGGAGGAACAGAGGCAGAGAGAGTTTAACGAATGTCACGGCGGCTCGGCCAGTATTTCCCAAGGTACCGCAAATTTGTTGCGCGCTGTGCAGCTTGGTAAAAGGTCAGCTGATCACTATGAACTATCTGTCTGATAGACCGAGGTTTTCTTAATGTGTCTGTGTCTTACTTTTGCTCTGTCTGAAAGTGTGTTTACTTCAGGGGACGGTGTAATTACAGTCAATTTCCTGACCCTCCTCTGTTCAGCTCGGAGGTAACAGCAGGTAGAAAGAGGAGCTAACATCTGGGAGTCTTCCTTTCTGTGTGTGCGTCATTAGATTTCAGCCCAAACTACAAATTGGCCCAATTAGACAAAGTTCAGCACATTTAGACGCTTACATCAAGCGTCTTTATCCCCACAGGAGGTGCACGGCTGTGTCTGAGGACCGTCTTCCTGAGTGAAACTTGTGGCTTCTGTTCCCCTCCTCCTGAACTTCCTGATGTAGGTCAAAACAAACCCGTTACCACTGTGTACGTGCACCTCAGTGCAAACACTAGAGTTCTGAATAACTGTGATGGGGACGTTCAAACTTAACCCTTTTGTTGACCCCCACTCAAGAACAAAAAGTTGTGAAATGCACAAACTAAAACCAGTCCCAAGCTCTTGAAGATTGATCTGGAGACTTTTACGCTCACTGGACTACCGTGCGTAGTCAGAGAATGATTGGACAATGCATGGACATGTGCGCTACGCCCCCGTAACTCCGGAACAAAAACACAGGAGAAGAGGAGTAACGTGCATCTCATCTGCAGAAAAAGTAGCGCGTACATCATGTACAACAAAAACAACGCTGCTTCATCTTCTTCAGCATCTTCCTCCTTTCCCCTACCTTCACCCTCCTCCTACTCTAGACCTCTTTTCCCATCATCCTCTTCTTTTAAAGTCTCGGGACAGTCATCTCTGTAGGCAGTAGCAGCACTAGTTTGACCCCTGAAACAGACACACACTCATGCAAAGTCACGACCACGACTTCTACTGTCCGTGACCTCACGGCGTTACAGCGTCAAACTCGTCTCTGAGTTTCTGTTTTTCTTTTAGAGTTTGTCAGACGGCTGTGAACTCGACTCACACGCTCAGACCTCGGATAGCTGGGACGTGCTGGAGCATCCTCTTCTCTGTGGGAAAACACTGCAAACACACACACACACGCACACACTCGCTGTTTCAACACAAGTATTGGGAAAGAGAGGGAGACATCTGTCCGGCAGATTTCTATTGTTTCCTTCTCGATCCCGTCTTTCATCTGGGCCTCGTCCTCTCCTCTGTTCATCTGAGGAACATCACGAGCTGGTTCATGGAAATGTCAGGGAGGAACAGCCCTGCTGATTTACTCATTTCACTGTAATCCTACGAACACATATAAATCATCGTTTCGCCGTAATAAGCGTGGTGGTTCTGACTTTACAGAGAGATGGAAACATCGATGTTGTCTCATAATTCGGAGGAAACAGCTGCTTCCATGTGTCAGAGGATGAAGAAGTGACTTCTTACTGATGGTGTTTAGATTTGGTCTTAACTGGATCTTCTGACCTGTTTACATCTCACCCGTGTTCTCCGGTGGTCCGGCGTCTTTGTTTACGCCTCACCGTGTTGCCATGATGTTACCTTGTGCTGTTTGTGAGGCGAAGTGTCACTCAGCTTGAATTTGATGTTGAAGCGGCCATGAGGAGTTCTTGATTCTGATTGGCTGGAAGGTGCAGCTTCAGGAGGGAAGCCCAGACAGCCCTCACCCCAGTCACTTCCACCAGCTCCTCCGGGGGGGATTCCCAGGCACTCCCAGGCCAGGCGAGAGATATAATCCCTCCACCTGGTCCTGGGCTGGCCACTAGGTCTCTTCCCGATGGGACATTTCCGGAACACCTCTAACAGGAGGCGTCCAGAGGGCATCCTAATCAGATGCTTGAGCCACCTTAGCTGACTCCTCTCGACAAGAAGGAGCAGCAGCAGTTCTACTCCAAGCGCCTCCCAAGTGTACGAGATCCTTACCGAATCTCTAAGGCTGAGACCGAGCACCCTGCGAAGGAAACCCATTTCGGCCGCTTGAGTCTGCGATCTTGTTCTTTCGGTCATTACCCAAAATTCATGACCATAGGTGAGGGTCAAAACATAGATCGACCGGTAACTGGAGAGTCTCGCCTTACGGCTTAGCTCTTTGTTCACCACAACAGATCGGTTAAGCGTCTGCATCACTGCTGATGCCGCTCCGATCAGGAGTTATTATAAGAGGACCGCCATTTTTATATTAACCAGGACGTCAAGTCTTTAAACACCTAAAATGTGAGTCCGTTGTGACCCATCAGGTTGAGCCGCGTGGCGATCTCTTTAGCTGGATGGTGACTCTGGTAATCAGCGTTGACTGTTCAATCAAGGTTGAATTCATGAACTGGGACGTCTACTCATCACGTCCTAGATTCCCTCTCCCATACTCACCCCCTCTTTTTGTCGACTTTTACCTTCACAAATTGTTTTCACGCCCTTTCTTCTACTCTGTCTTCAACTGTCACATTTCACACAGAAAAAGAGAGACGTCACTCTGATTCAAAATTTAAAAAAAATTAAATCCTTCATTTGTTTATGACAAACTGTGAAAACACGACAGTTCTTCCTATAAGATATGATTAAAAAAAATGGATATTGGCACCCTGCGTTGGTTTCTTCACTCAGACATCTGGAAGCAGACGCTCTGCTTTGCTTATTTCTGTGTTTTGTGAGTCCACCCGTATTTGGACTCCTCTTGTGTCTCTTTAACTGTCATTCAAAAAACAATATTTCCCTCTAAAAGCCATTTGTTGAGGCTGGATGTCGTCCAGCGCGTCAAACATCCTCCTCTCAGCAGGTAACTGTAACAAACCCGAACAGAGTCTGGCTGAAGTTGAGGGAGGATCTGCGGTTTGTTTCAGCTCGGCTTTTGTTTGTTTATGTGCACATAGCGAGAAAAACCAAAGCTCATGTATATTGATGAATACGATCCAGCTGCTGCGCGTCCACTCTGATCCTCTTTCAGAATAAAAGCACCCCACGGAGCACTTAGGGATGGCAATGAGAGTGAAGTCGGAAAGTTTCTGCGGGTTTTGACTATCAAAAGAAAGTGGTTTTTCAATCCGAGACAGACGCTTTAGAGAGAAGTTTAGGCTTTTTCTCATGTTGGTGCTTTTTCTTTCTTTCCTTTGCTTCTTTTTTTCTCCCTGGTACCAGAGGGAGGGAATTTATCAAACCCTGGTTCCATCTTTAAATATCAAGTCCTCCTCTAATGGGTCTTTAGCAGCCAAATAGGACTCTATGATTCCCCTGGTACTCCCTCTAAACTCCCTCTGTTATTAAGTAAGAGTCGCCTCATGTCCGACCTCGTTAATAATGAGCACACAGACGTTAAAACAGTCCAAAAGTGATGTTCAGAGCTAAGTGTGTCAACTCGGGCCAGCCCATGCACAAACCGGGCCTCTCTGGGGCTTCAATCAGAACTTTTGGCCCAGCTATAGACGGAGTTCCCGCTCTGTTGTCCTGTTAGGTTGATGTTTCACTCTTTTACTGGTAAGAGTCCACACTCACTCACACACACGCGCACACTCATGTAATTATTGAGATGATTTACTGGTAAGGCTTTGGGTTGGTGTTGTCTGAGAAATATTTGACAGCAAATAAACACGTGTTTCATCTACAAAGAGCGGCCCGCGGCGGCCTGCGTGTAACCGCTGTCAGTGACGCTCTTTGTTCTGGTGTTGCGGAAACTCTGCGGCTGCACTTACAACATTATCCTCATTTACTTTTCACAACGTGTCTCCCCAGAGCCGTCAGGAAGATTTATCGAATTATCTGAAATTATCTATGAGCTCCACCGAGCTGCAGATTTAACGACCGAGGACTGAATCAGAGAGTCCAGATCAGCGCCTTCGAAGACTAAATACAAGTGCTCGGTCTTTCGAATTTTGTCAGATCTTTAAAGTACTGAAAAAAAAAAAAAAAAGAATAGTTTTTGATGCTTTTTAATGGCCTCTGTCCCCATCTGTACCTGCAAATTGTTGTATATCTTGGTATGCCCATTCTCGCTCTCTCTATCTTTGCAACAGTCTGTTTAAATGACCAGTATTTATTTTTAACCTCTTCTTCCTTCTTGGCCGATAAATACCAATAACCCGTCGTCAATCTAAAGTCTTGAATCAGATGAGAAAAAATGAAATATTCAGACAGAGGGAAAGAAAAACATCAAAATACATATTCATGAGAAAAACGCGCTCTTGCTTTTTTAGTTTGACCACGTTCACAAACAGAAACCGTCTTTAATACGGGGCAGCGTCCTGTTTCCGTGGTCTCAGGTGGACGTAAGCGTCTCGTCTATCACTTTAACAGGTTTTTTACAGTCCTCATGACTCAGAGACGAGCCTGTAACACATTTGAGTGTCCGGTTTCTGGGAGTTAATCACTGGAGGAGGTGTCGGGAAGAGGCGAGGACGAAGAAGAAAGGAGCAGAAGGATGGAGGCCGTAGGAGTGGGAACGGGGTCAATGAGTGAACTTGAACTCCAGAGGTCACGGAGGGAGAGTTCAACACTTCTGAGAAAGGTCGCCACCTCGCCGTTTACTCGACCAGGAACGCCTGAACTCGCACTCCCACACACCCACGCCGCGGCAAAGAGGGTCAAAGGTCATGGGTTAACTAAGGGAACTAACAGAGGGAGGGAGGGAAGGAGAGAGGAGCTTTCTAACCTGCATCTGGCCTCCAGATGGTTTGTGAGTCATCTCTGGGTTAGACACACACACACACACATACACACACCTTCACACACACACACATGCATACACACTCGTATAGAGGAGCATATTTGGCTTCCCCGCTGAGACTGGATCATTCCCAGGTTGGGTCGATCAGAGGCTAAACTTGACACCTGACTCTCTCTCTCACACACTCACACAGATTCACACACTCTCTGCAAACAAACAGCACTGCAGCGCCGCACAAACACACTCAAAACACACACAACCGGACTACACACCTTCATACATGTGTGGAAAATCACCTGAGTCATTCCTGCTGCCAGCAGAGAGTTCAGACGGAGGCTGCTGAGCGAGAGCGATACTGGGAGGTGTCAGGATGCCGATGAGGAAAGACAGAGTGATCTATGTGCAGCATCTATATGGGATTAATGTAAAACAGACAGACAGATACAAAGGTATAAAACAGACTGAATGCTAGCCGGGCCAAATTCTTCTGACAGTTTGGACCCGACCCCAAAAAGTTCAATCACTCTCTCTGCAGACGGACGAATCTGAAAACCTGGAAATGCGATTTGGGCGACAAGGTGAGTGCGTGTTATCTGAACAAGCAGAGACGGGAAAGCACGCTCCGGCTGATCGCATCTCCAGTTCATGAACTCCCGCCAGCCGAGGTCAGATCCTCCTTAACAAGGCTGGCCATCTTATCTGAGGCTTCAGACCCGGTTCTAGCGAGGATTGAAGAACTCTATGGAATGTGTGTGGTTTTCAGAGGAATCTCTTCAACAGCCATCCTCTCTCTGGAGGACATGACTGTGAACACGTGAGCATCAGGAACTTGGACAGTGGGCGCTATGGTAACGCTCTCTCAGTTCAGGGTCAGTGCAGCAGATGTCCCAGGACCTTCACTGACCAAACCAGAGTCTGATCAAGATCTTGCTAATCCTGAATTAAGATGATTAATCCCTCGAATTTTCCGTCTCCTTCTTTGGCCGCTTGCAGATTTTGCTTCTCCTCACTCAGTGCGTTTACATGCACAGCTTAATCGGAATATGCTCATTATTCGTTTTTTTAACTGAATCGGACTTCTCTCCATGTCCGCATGCAGCTGAGAAAATTGAATGATCGGCGTGAACATGTCCTCCACCCCAAAATTAGGGGTCGATGTGGGTCTTTTCAGCAGCGCTGTCTCTGACCCCATACAACCGTTAACAACAACAGCAGGTCGGTGTCAGACGTCAGAAGTGTCTACAACTGCTGCTGGGCATTTTGGAGAAACAAGAAGATGGAGCATCGTACAGCGTTGTTTTTGTCGTACATGATGTACGCGCTACTCTTCGCCTCTGGTGTCTTTTGCACATGCATTGTCCGACCATACTCTGACTACGCTGGTTACATGGTAGAGAAAATGGAATTCCAATTGCATTATCTGGGTGTCTCAATCTGAGTTCTCCAACTCCAATCCAAGTTCTCAAACTCCGATTATAGTCGGACTAAGGTGTTTACATGCACTTCAGTTGTCTGGTCTTAATCGGAATCAGGCAATAATTCGGTTTTCTCGAGTGTCATGGAAACAGACTGACTGACTGGGTCTCTTCTCGCTCCTGGAGTTTATAGATCCAGCTCTTCGCCCTGTTTCCCGGTGAATCACTCTGACATAGATGTTGACCTCAACATGTACAAACACAGAAGACAAAAGACCGGAGTGAAAAACATACACAGGTTAAGGTTCCCTCCACATCAGAGGACGTGCTCAAACAGCGCTGACGATGACATTAACAAAACAACTTTCCACAACAAGCTGCTAGACTAAATAAAAACTTGTTTATTGTCTTTTCAACATTGTTCCCACTTCTATCAATCCCAGAAATCTGCTACAAACAAGCCTGATGTGATCAGTGGGAAGCACAAAGACGGGCCTGCAGCTTTGTTACTCAGAGGATGTGAAGACACACCGATGACAGCAGAACAAACCATGAATGAGCTCGAGGTCAGATATGTGACAGTGGTTTGTGAGCTGAGAGGACCCTCATCACCAATTCAATCAACGTTCAATGTCAGACATCCATGTTTTGATTTCAGATGATCCTGGATCAGGGCTGATCCGAGGTCTGAGACGTTACATCATCTAAGTTCATTAATCTGGATTTGGGGGTAATTTAAAAAGACTCTCAAAAGAGCCCACTTATTGGTCAACTCTCTTGAAGCCTCCTCCGCTGTTGCCATGGAATGTCACTTTCATTGTAGTTGGAACAAGACTCACTGGTGAGGAGCATGCACTAAACTGTCCTCCTAAACCTGCATCCCTTATGGCAAACACACTTCCAGAATGGTGAAATGTTCCTTTTACTGTTCATGAAATACAGGATTTGTAAAGTGAAATCCAAACCCTGAATGGGAGTTTCGCAGAAGCAGCAGGACTCCCGAGTTCTTCTCTCGTGTGTTTCAGCGTTCATCTTTAATCTCCTCCTCCATCTTCTTCTCCTCCGCCTCCTCCTCGGTGTTATTGTTTTTATCCGAGGACTAACCTGGACTTGTCTGGGTGAAATGAAGGCCAAAGGGTCGCGGAGCCTGAATGAGCTTGTTGTCTGGCAGGTGAATCTGCAGCCGGTAACAATAAAAGCAGAGCGATAAAGGATCAGAGATACTATCTGGTGACTGCACAAACACACACACTCACTCAAAAAGACACACAAACCCGGCCCAGATATGCTGAGAGTCACTGGAGGAAGTCTTCCTGAATCTGAGATGAAACCGGGATGTTTTGGCGAGAAGCATGTGTGTTTGTTCGCACATGCACAGAAATGGAAACACACACATGATTACATGTGATCTTAAGTTTTTACATCAGAACCACTCAAGTTTGATCTCCCAGGAAATGAGTGTGTGTCAACAGATCAAAGATGACACAATCCTCAGAGGCCTGAGTTTCAAAATAGGTCCAAATATCCTCAAAGCGCCGGTTTGGACTTGAAATGTCCACCCCTCCTTTGAGAGCCTATGTCTGAAGTGGGTATGTTAGTCATCCAACAACTGAGACAGGTTTGCAGCAAAGCATGGTGAAGCACTAAAGGTGTCATATCAGGAGTTTTGAGAAGGTTGTGTTTGATCAGACTCAGTCACTATGACGTCTTTGGTAGATTAAGGGGGCGTGTCTTTAAACAGTTAAGATTATCAACAAGTTCCCCTTTAGCTTCTCTTCATGCCTAGGGTGACCATACATCCTTTTGGACATGTCCTCTGTTTGGGCACTGAATTGATGCACTGTGCTCTAGCGTCCGGCAAAAATAGAAGCCTTGTGTATCTGATGCGGCTGCTGGAGTCGATCCGCAGCAGAGCCGGACATGGCGGATGGATTCTTTTAAATGACTTACATTGATTATAATGCTTGCATTTGATCCACCTGCCGTGCTGGAGCGGAGCCATTCCGGATCCTGTGGGTATTGCCCGTTAGAAGCACGTAAAAACACTTGACCCGACCCAAAAACCCCTCAAAATTTACCAAGTGCGACTCCGCAACTCTGTCCTGCATAGTAGTGTCATGTAGTGCGTGCTTACTGTTAAGGTTTGTCAAACTGAAAGGAGGGATGTCTATAGGGAAGAAGGACATGCTTTTAACCGGTGCATGTTAACTGGGACAAGGACAGTAGTCTGGTTGAACATACTGACTGATAGACGGCTACTCCAGCGGTCTGCAGCCCACTGCCTGTGAACAGAGAGAGGAGCTCCACGGATTCAGACTGAGACCTTTTTAAAATGACAGTCTGGTGTACGTTGACGAGAGGAGGGGAAGAGGAAGACAACTCGGGCTCTAGCAGAGCTTCAGGCAGCAGATGCTGCACTGATGAAGCCAATACCAGAACAAAATCATTTCTAGATCATAACAAACATCTTAAATTCATACTCCAGTTCAGACTCCTCCCCAGTAATAGACTGAGCGATGAGACTTGTCATGTTTTTTCAGTTGTTTTCAAGTTGTGTGGCATCAAAACAAAGAGCGAGAACATGCTGTCCTGAGTTTATGTGAGCGGGATTATGAAGCCATCCTTCATCAATATGCTTTTATGTACAAACAAGTTCAAACACGTCAAATACAAATCTACGGACCATCAAAGGACAGCGCAGGAGTGACCTTGGTTTGTGTGTAGGAGTAAATGTGTGTGTGTTTGTGGGAGTGTGTGTCTTGGCCTGTGTAAGCCCTCTGTCTCCCCTTTGATTTCATTTCCATATGCTCGTCTCTGATGGTGTGTTCATGTGACGGTCGGAGGAATAAAACACTCATTAGAAAAATATTCCACTCGAGCAGAGCGAAAGAAAACACGCTGTGGATTTATATAGACTGCACACACACACACACACACGTACACAGACACACACAGGCTGTGGAATATTAGATTTATCATCATTATCGAGAAAATACTTTTCAGATTTGGAAAGAAAACTCCAGTTTAACCTCCATCACTAAATCTCCACTTTTTCTCCTTGAGCTCTGTAAATCCTGCGTACACTAACCCACTCCACAGACCACACTCACCATCTCACCGTGGAGCTTTTCTCGCTATGTCTCACTCGAAAAGTCTCTCTGATGCCACTCAGACCAGATCTTTTCAGTCTTTAAACTTTTACCTGCTGTTCCTTTGTCTCTGCGATCTGAAAACACTTACTAAATGTCTGAGTATTCTCCTCACAGACACACGTCTTTATAACTTTATTAAAGTCAAATCTTATTAGAGCGGCATAAAGTTCAACAAACTTGAGATTTCAGAGAGAAAACGTCTTTTACAGCCGTCATTATCACATCTGTTTACTTTTACGAAGTCACGTCATATTCCCCTTCAGGTCTGGATGACCTGCAGTTTCAGACTAACTAATGCTGTTGGATCTCAGGTAAGTGTTTTTCTCTTCTTTTAAATGTTTGCAATTAGAAATAATTCGTAGATTTAGAAAGAAAGTTTGAAAACAGCTACAAAAATTTACAGACTAGCTGGAGTTATCATAGCTAGCCAAACTTTGACGTCTCGGCATGAAACAGAAAATTGTTTTAACTCCTTCGGACAATCTTTAATTTCAGTGAAACTTTATATGAATGTTCCATAGACTGTATATAGAATACAGAATGGTTTCCATGGAATGATCCATAGTCCATCCCTGAACACATCGATCTAACCCCAACCCTACAATGACAGTCATAGCGCCACCTTGTGGGTACATACAGTACTAACTTTAACATATATTGTCTGATTTCTTTCAACAGGTTTGATGACGGTACCCGTCTCAGCTAACAGGAAGTAGTATGTTTAGAGATGCTGCTAATCTGTTACCATGCACGCCAGGCCGTCCTGTATCCAGTCTGAGAGCCGGTACATCTTTGGGGTCAGTGGAGGACAACAGCAGAAGATGGGGTTCATCAGGAATCATCTGTAAGTGATTGTTCCGTCATGTATCTGAGTCCTTCAGCTTTCAGTCCGTCCGTCATCTTCGTACGCTCACCCCTCCGACCCTTTTGTTTCCCGCCTCGCGTGTGAAGAGGCCGATTTCTCGACGGCTCTCCGTTTTGATGAACCTCGTTAAAAAATGAAAGTACATTCCTCGATCACTTTATGGTCTTGTTGACCACTTACAAATACGTGAACACACCGGTTCCTGCTGGTGTTTACCGTGTCCATGTGCTTGTAAAACAGTGCTGTTGATAACGTACACACATACTACACACACAAAAACACACACACACTTCTATACACACAGCTGCCAGCCTGTGTGTCTGTGTTCGTGGAGAGCTTTCATGTCGGGCTTTGAAAAGCTGCTTCACCTTGCCAAGACATCGCTGCTTAAAGAAACACAGGTGGGCCAAATTTCTCAAATGCCTTCTCCGAAAATGTGAGTGCTGATTTTTGCCAGCGGAGGAACAATAACAGTCGTTACAGCGAGGTGAGAGAACGGTCAGTGAGGGGGTTTAATTTCAGCTGGATGCCACATTGACCAATTAGATTTAACAAAGCGGATGGCAAAGGTAGCTGAAGGTTTGACTCCCAGTTTCCCCCTAAACATGTTTATTTCTTTACAGTATGAAATAGTGTGATCAACTCATAAACTCAACCTGAGAGCGGCGTATAATCCAAACCAGAGAACAATACTCGCTTTTATGACAATTGAATTATTCCCAAAACTTCATGTTCCCTGGCGAACTCGAGTACGAAACCTGAAGGTGATGACAGGAAATTCTTATTAACTTGATTTAGCTTCAACTTAACGACACTCACCTCCTTGTGGATGTCCTGTCATAAAAAACAAGCAGTTAACATCCAAATTCTGCCAATGTGAATGAAAGAAGTGATGTGAATGGATGTATAAGTTTGAGGACTCAGTAGCATCTCACCGTCGAAGATAAACCAACTTCAACCAAACATCCAGAGGAGCTAAAGATGTGCTGAAAAGATGCCAAAGGCCAAGTTTGGTTAGAGAAAAGCTTCATTTTGGCTGCGGATAGAAAGTAGATGTTACTTTTTACAGTGTATTATCTTGACTTAATTGCGACTAGAAAAAACAATAAACCTACAAGTCAAGACGTGGCTGAAACCGGCTTAACATCGGAGTGAGCGTTCACAGGTCCGTTGCAATAATAATCCACAGTGAGTTTTATTTACACCACACCAATAAGTTCCTAATGCACAATTGCATGAAAAGATATTCACGTGGAATCGTCCTTGACAACTGCAAAAAAAACAAATTGACAGTCAAAAACTTGTGTGCGCTCACTGGTGACAAAACACAACCACACCTGCCTCTAATTAGCGCTATATAGATTAGAGAGACGAAGTAAAAACTTCTGCCTCACATGCAGGTGGAGCTACCTACTGGAAATACATCAAAATTGCATGAACCCAAAATTCATATACTGCATGATAAATTTAAAATACACAAATATGGAATATGGAATATGGCACTAAACCATACAAATTGGCTCGAACACACAGCTTCCATCTTCACTGTTAGCGTATGTTTGCTGTTTGTGTTCAGAGATGCAACAGCCCCAACCTCGCTGTTTCCTCGTGAATTCAGTCAAAGGACAGTTAACGGTTTTTGTCGGGGCAGCAGACGGTAAAAACAACAATCACTGCCAAAAATTCAATTGCAAGATAAAGTTAATCATCTTATCCACAATATTCACCAAAGTTTCAACTCATACATAAATATTTATTAGTATTGAACACTTTTTGGTCATTCGCTGTGCTGCTATTATGTGTGCAAGTGGGACTGAATGTGCGAGAAGCTAATTGTAAGCTAGGCTATAGTCCCAGGAACTGAAGTCTTGCCAGTGCAGAATGTCTCTAAGTTCTTCTATGTTCACTTCATGTGCGAAGGATTGTCTGTTTTTTAACATCAGCAACAAAAGATGACGCCAAAGGCCGACCTGTGCAGCCTCCACGGTCAGGGTGAATTAGGACCGTCTACGTGATGGTCCACATACATATTGGAAAATCTATGCATAAAGGGGCGGAGGGCGCAACACGACATTAGCATACGCTGTTTGGTTTGAACTATGAAGGGAAACTGGCGTATGTGCATGTCTTCAAAGCTATAAAAAGCCAAATGAAATACAACACAGGCTGCTGCGAAGGTGGAAGCTGACAGTGGTGGGATATCTGTGAAATCTCTGCGGTCGGACTGTCCACTGTTGACCTATAGCTGAGGACCTGAGAGGAGACAGTAACACTAACCACAGCACCAGAGGAGCCTCAGTCAAGGTTAAGTCGGATATTTTTCGCTGTGAAAGAAGGTGAAGATATTTCTTCCTGTAACAGTAGATGACTGTATCCTCACACATGTTTGTACTTTAGGAGATTTCAGGCCCAACTGTAGGAATTATCATGTTATGGATTTATTGGTGATAGTAACCATATTGTCTCAGGAATGGGGGTCTGTCATTGATATCAGGGATCTGCATAATATATACTTCATCATTGCTTACTATAATGCTGCTGTGCAGAGCCACAGACAACAGCAGAGTTTAACAAGAACCATGTCCTGGTGGTCCACCAGCCTCCTGAAGTCCTCTCTTAAGGCCACACAGTCCTAGATGGAGATGTTTCCACAGGCTGCTTCTTAAACATGATTTCATAGCATCAGTATTTGAGAGTCACTTTAATCAAAATATGTACTCACTACACATTCAAGGCATGGTTGACGATTGGAGAGATGATGATTTTTTCAAATCTGCCTCAATGGCTCAGTGTTTTTCAGCAGCTTCTCAGATTGTCAACCATGCCTTTAACTATTCTTTGTCCATCCTCAGTTTTGCGTGGAAATCCAAAGCCTCTCTGCAAAAAAACCCCCAAAGATGACTTCTTTAACTAGAGCACTACAGCTTCCAAACACTAGAGACCCAAAAGGCTCGGTGTCGACCCTCTCACCATCCCTGAGGATGAGATAATGAGTCAAGACCAAGCACTGGAGCTCAAGGACTTCTCTCACCTCCCTTAACCTGATCAGGAACTCCCACACCTGATTCCACTCCAGGATGATTCCTCATCGGTTTAAGGATTGAGAGAGAGTTCAAACTAATCCTGATCAGCCTCTCTTTCTCTCTTTAACACTCACATATATACCGTGCTGCTGAGGGTCACATTAGGGTAAACCTTAAAGAAGATCTGGTTTTCAGTGGGAGCTCAGAGGCTCATAAATTCAGACCTGGAACACACAGCAGGGGAACAAGAGTTCACACTCCGAGAAACTCAAGCGTGTGCACACATGTGTATGTTGTTATAAAAGAAGAGTTTGGCTGTGGAGACTCGAGTCATACAACTACAGGCAAGCTAAGATCCATGTATACATGTATGCGGGGCGATTAAGGATGATGGTTTTCAGAAACAGACGATGAATAAAAGTATTTTTCTAAAGCATTTTGACACCTGGAGCAGCTCTGAGATAAATACATGATTAATATAGAAGTTTTGGAATATTTTTAGTTTTCACGTACACTCATATTTTAATAAACTGACTTTTTTTTCTCTGTATTTTCAAAAATTATTTCCGTCCACACTCAGGGGATTTTGGTGGATATCTTTCCTTAACTCTACGAAGGTCATATACGCTCTTCCTCAAGTTGTCTTTGATCCATCTGACCAGGTAAGAGCTGATTTGGATCCTTTTTCTTTCACAGTTCAACTTATTGACTGTAGCTAGACCTGGTATGCCTTCAGTCTTGCACCAACAAGGTCAGGGTCACCTAAGGATGGGAATTTAGACATCTTTACCAAAGTCTCTCATGTCCACGGCTGGCTTTACCTAATACAGATGTGTCAACAGAGCAATAACTTAAATGTTAAAGAAAATCAAATTTTATGGATGTTAAAGTTTTTAATTATTGTCCACATCTAAAATGTATTTCCAATAAGCCTACAGCTCCGGTCATGCCATTTAAGGACCTTCTGGGGACATGTACACATCTTTAAAACCAGGAACGATCATTGTTGAGTATTGACCCTTCTATGTACTGAGGTACTGGACATGTCAAAATCGGACATTCAACAATACCAGCAGTGTAAATTCATCCTCTGGGGAGTATGAACGTCAGCTACATTTCTCCGTCCATCCGTCTGAAAGTTATTGATTCATTTCTGCTGCCCGTCCATCCTGTCCTGATGCTGCTAACGTGGCTAAAAAAGTTATGCTTTCACAATAACTCTACTCTGTAGTTACCTCTTTTGGGTGAGTGTTTAGTTTGGAGATAATTGCTGGGAAAACAGAGGCTTT
Organism: Xyrichtys novacula; assembly: GCA_962446985.1. NCBI lineage: Eukaryota > Metazoa > Chordata > Actinopteri > Labriformes > Labridae > Xyrichtys > Xyrichtys novacula. The sequence continues at coordinate 1,046,840 of OY660886.1, forward strand.
GTAGACTAAATATGTGTGTGTGGCGGGGTGGACCAGAGGGCAACGCTGGGGGCCGAGCGAGGCGGTGGGGTCCGGGAGGATCGAGAGAGTCGTAAATGTAAAATAGTGAGCTTGTAGCGCAGGCGTGTGTGTGCGTGTGTGTGTGCGTGTGTGTTGGTTCTGCGCAGCGAGAGGTTATCCAAACAAACCACTAGAATGTCAAGTTACGTGCCGACGATTCCTCTGTGTTTTATTGGCTGACTTCACTGAGTTACTCCTAGGTCAGCACACACTGGGACTGTGCATGAGAGTGTGTAAGTGTGTGATCTTGGAGAGAGACATTTTAAAGGTGAGACAGCCTGCGTGGAAATCCACTCAGGTGGGTAAGGAGAGATTGTGTGTTGTTTTTTTACCTGTATGTGCGTGCAATGTGAAAATAAGCATTAGGTTACACTGAAGGGTCACCCAGAGAACAAGGGCCGGCCAGACGCACAAGTGTGTATGTGTGTGCATGACACTGAGGTATTCTCTGAATCCACAAGACCTCTTGCCCTCTTGCCTAACATCTGAGAATGTGATAACTGCAGAGAATGTGAGAATATATTGGAGAGCCGACGGTTGTGAATTGGGGGAGAAACCCAACGGATGTTTCATGGATGTATGACCTTCCAGTGACCACAGGAAACCAGAGAGAGGGGGGAAAAAGTCACAGTGAAAACGAGCTGATGTACCTCGACGGGCCAAGAAACGCACCGGCTTTTTTATACGTTCATTTCTGAGAATAAAAGAGAGGAGGAAGAGAGGGAGGGGGACAGCGTCAAAAGACAGATGAGGGAGTTTTAGGCCTGTTCAGTCTAAGAATCTCATTTTAAAAATGTTTGTACTGTTGTTTTAATCAATAATTTACACCATGAGGTCAACTCTGGGATGGACAACCCTGTGAAAGACAGTGTGAGCTTTTTGTCCAGCAATTCCAAAATGAAGGTCTCGAATCAGGGAAGTGGGTCCTGTTGTTTGACTAAGCTTAGGATCTTTTTGGAAATCCTGGACACCACATCTGACACTCTGAAGGGAAGAGGGTCCACCTGACTGATTATCAACTAAATGAAATGAAATTAAATCTGTTTTTATCGACACAATGACTCAACTGTTTTGGAATTGGCTCTTTAACACACAACCTCAGGGCAGTGTGTAAATCCCAAAGTAAATAAGAAATGTTCTCTTGAGGAATAATACATAGAAACTGACGAAAGAGGGTCAAAGCTAGGACCTGCCCCCTTACAGACCCTAAAGCCATCATAATAACTAGTGGGAATCTTACATAACTCATGTTGTTTCATTATTTTGGGGATTTCTTTTTCTTATAAACTCATTTATGTATGTATTTATGTATGTTTGGGACAATTTTGAATGTATAAGCACTTTTAGCTCATTCCTCCATACATTTTCTTGAAGTTGGTGTGTCAGCAGGCCAAACAAGTTCACCTAGATGTCCTCATTTAAATTCCCGTGGGTTTCCTTCAGTGGGTTTTGGGTCCATGTAGAGGTTCTGGTCCAGTACCTGGAAACTTAAGAAATTCAAGAAGCTCCCCATCTATGACCAAATTACCTCAGCTGGCTTCTCTTGATTTGACCCTAACCCCATCTCCAAGGATGACCCCGGCCAGCCTGCCAAGGAAGCTCATTTCCGCAGCTTGTATCTGTGACCTCATTCTTTGACTTCCTGAAGACTCCTGACTGCAGAGGACAGTGAGGACAAAGACTGAATGGTCTCTGGTTTCCTCAGCTGCCCCTTTTCCGCAAGGGTATGGGGTAGTGCCAGTCTACCCCGTATTATTTGTGGCTATAGAGTGGTGTTTTGGTTGAGGTTTGTTCACGGCTCCTCAGACCGCTGTGTATTTCTATCCTGCGGTCGTTACTAAAGTTGGTATAACTAGAGAAGCAAGCGGTCTGCAACATTCATTTCTCGAGGGGGTGTCTAACTCGGTGTTGCAGTGTGTTTGACCCTAAATTAATTTTACGCAGAAATATCCCTTTAAAAAACGGTGACCCAATGCATGATTACCCATTGGATTATGCTGTTGCAGAAGCATTGAGCAGGTGCTTCACTTGCACACATATTCCAACATGCTTGCAGATATTGCACTGTAAGATGCTGCAAGCTATGGCACAATTAGCACCTTCATCCTCCCTATCTGCCTCTGTGACCATCTTCTGAGGTAGGACCTAAGTAAGAAATACTTTACCCCATCATTACCCCCTTTGGTTGTTAGACACTTCAGTAACAGGGGCGTGAATATAGCATCTTGACAAAGCTGGGGTGAAATTTACTGCATCATCAGCATAAATTAGGATAAATGGACAATGTAAAATGCCCCTTTTAGATCAGTAACCAGCTAGCTAGCCTTGACTGCAGTGAGCAGATACGACTGCAGCACAAACAATGTAAGAGCCTGTAGCTTCTGGTGTATTCTAGGTCTACTAAAGGGTCAGGAGTGTCTCAGTCTGAACTGAGAGGCTGTTTTCCACAGATTTCCTCACATGCTGATCAAGTGACTGATTTAAGGCCTTGTCTGTATTTCTAAGTAACGTGTTGTGTAACAGTCCCTCTATGAGACGTTTTTATGATGACGGATCGATTTACTCGCACACACACACTCTTCCGTGAGTAAAACAGGAGGCGAGCAGGGAGACAAGATTAGAAACATTTATGTGTCTTCATTTGAAGTGTGTGTGCATGCAGGAGTGAGCACATCTGCGTGGGTGATAAAAGCAGTGTTCGGGGCAGGAGTTCAGCTCAGTGTGAAGTTATGGGAGAGTTAAAATGTTAAGGAGGCACGGTCAGGCCACTGGGCCGGCTCGGGGTGAGCTGAGATGTGTGTGTCAGTTTCAGCGAGAGGGGGCTAGCAATGTTTAAAGGTAAGTTTAGGGTTACAGCTGGGGCTGGGGAGGGGGTGAGAAATTTGGGGTAGGATAGAGGGAAGGAGGTGAGTTGAGTGTTAGGAGGGCAGGAGGAGGAGAAGGTAAGGTTTGGTTTATGGGATGGGACAAAACAGGATGAAGAGTTAGGTGCGATGGGGGAGAAGGGTGAGAAGTTACTGCCAGAATGGAGTTACAGAGGTGAGTTTCAGGTCAGAGGGTTTACAGGGAAGGACGGGCAAATATCTGCAGACTGTTGTATCACATTAACCGGTTGTTTAGATTAAGGAGCAATGCTTAGAAAAAAAGGAGAGCAGCTGCATTAAGTTTTTACTTTTAAGTCTTTACATATACATACTCACATACATCGAGTCTTTACATTACTGCTTTTGTGCAGTACTTAAAACTTTGTGGTATGACTCAGTTCTGAGCAGTGTTTCCAACTCCTCAGCAAGGAAAGTAGATATTGACTGTCCTTAAAGTCGCTAGAAATCGCTAAATGACGTCATTGCCTGATTTGCATAATTGGCCTATGACATATCTCAATATCCTCATATTGTGCAGTTTATCCAGGACTGCATCCATCCGAGGCAGGGAGAGCAGCAGCAAAGACCTCTTGGGTATAGAGCTGAGCAGGTTTCTAGAGGGCCCCCTACCCCTGTGCTTGTGAACAAATGGAAGAGCAGCAGAAAAGTGACTTTTTGAGCTTTTCTTTAGCTTTAGAGTTTAAAGAACTGCAGCTCTGCACTTTTATCACTTGTTTAATAACTGTTTCGGTTCAGTTTCATATGTCTAAAACCAGAATCGTCCACTTATGCTTCCCCTAAAACGTCGAACTTTTGGTCTGTTCCTCTCACATCGGCTTCTCTTCATCTTTCCGTGAGCTCTGGCCACCTTGCAGTCATTCTCTCCTTCCTCCACTTTATCCATCGCTGCGTTTTCTTTTCTCCCCAGGCCGTTCCCCCTCACATCCGTTCCAGGGGGTTAAGTAGACTGTTGACATTTTTGTGGCCGTCGTTGTATTATGTTGGGACTATCAGATTTATTCTGACACGGTTCACCTACGTTACACTGGCTACTCTTTTGTCTGCCTGTGCGTGTGTTTATGTGTGTGTGTGTTTTTTATGGACTTGACCTCACTTAGAGTGAATGATGCTTGGAAGAAAACCGAGGAATTTCAGCCTCTGAAATTTCCATAATCCTGACTGGTGCTGTTTTTGCGCTGACAGTCAGTGGGGTTGTTCATTTTGGACGCACGCTCTTGCACACACTCTCTTTCTCTTGCACACACTTACAGACTGAAATCCAATGAAAGCTGCAAACTGGCGTTACGCTAACGTTTACGCTAACATACATTCACACAAACAAAAGCGCGGGGGCGTGTACGTCTGCAGACGGATATTTGGACTCACCAACGCTTTTCAAATTTGTGTTCCAGCTCTCCAAAGTTTCTGACGACATTATTATGATCATGTTGGAGTGATTTAAGCGCTAACTCACAGAGAGGGTCATAATGGAGCGATTGTGCCTGACAGAGCCAGCCCGGGCTCCAGGACTTTGGTAGAAGAGGCTCCCCTACTGCTGGACCTCCTCACTTAACACTTTTAGAGCGAGTTCTGTTTCAGTGGAGGAGAAACTGGAGCCCCACACACACCAGTACCAGTCCAGTAATATGGAACCAGGTAGCTTGTTCGTGAAGTTTGGTCTGGTCTACAATGATCCTCTTCTCACAACTTTGTTTACAAGTAACATGATGTTCTGCTGACTCAGCAGGTTCTGCAGAAAAGCAAAACTTGCTGCTGTTTGGACCTGTATTCACGTATCAAACCCAAAAATCTCAGCTTTTGACAACAGTTCCCACTTGGACCCGGTTCCCAATACCCAGACCTGTTGATTACCAGTGTTGGGAAAGTTCACTTTCTACCCCAACTAGTTCAAAGTTCAGTTCCCTCGTTAATCATGTGTACTGAAGTCGTGACGACTGATGCATTTATTGGAGTGACTGACAGGCTGCTTGCGGTTGCCAGATTGGGTGGCTTTCTGCTAAGTATTAAGGCTTTTTTACGGTATGTTTTAGCTGGGGTTTCACCCGAAATACTCTGGACATCTGGCATACTAGTAAACAGAGTTAAGAACGCCAGAATGAGCATGTTCAACACCATCGCTTTCATACGCAAATAAAGAACGATACGTTCACGTTAACCCGAAATATGAATGAGTTCATGAATGATCGTTCATTGAACGCGTTCGGGCACAACACTATTGATTACATCCTTCGCTCCTCTCACTTACGTCCTCTCTCTCTGTTCGGCATCTTCTCCTCGGGCCTTTCTCAGTCCATCCTCAGATAAACTTGAATTTCTGACATGCCAAAGCTTTAGATATTTGATTGATTTACCGGTGCAGTATGAATATCCAATTTTACAGGTCGCTCCAAAGAATCATCAGGACCAGCTGCACATATATCTGCTAAATCTAAACATCTAACAAAGATTAATGTAGAACAACATGTTCTCTGTGTGCAGGAGAACTGGAACACTTGGCATGACGCTTGATCCCACAAACCCAAAACAACTGTCCTCTAGAGGATTTCTAGAATAACCTTTGACTGAATGTTTGACAGAAATGATTGAACAACGTATGGGCGTGTACACAGGAGAGACAAAAACATGTCCTTGTTCTCCTGTAGTGCATGGTCCTGAGTCTTCTGTCTCTCTGTATGTGTGCAGGTGGGTATCTTGTTTTGAAGCGTTATGGTTGGCAACAGGATCTCTCAGTCTGGCATGGAGAGGGGGATCTGAATCCCTGGTCTTATCTCTGCTGGATCTGCTTCGATAACAAATGAAATCAGTAGTTTTATTCGAAGTTTCTGGTCCTAACAGGCAGCAGTTATATCAACAGTCATCCTGACAAATCTACGTTTTTTTTTAACTAAAAGAAGATTTGAGGAATGATGTCTCTCACCACTTAAAATTTCTCAGACCAAATACTCAAGGAAAAATGTTTGGGACCATTATTTTACCCCCTAACCATGTCAAAGCATAAAAACGATCGGCAGTGACTAGAAAAATCAAGGCCATGATGATTTAATGGGACATATAATTTCTGTAATTACAGGGCTTTTAAAATTTATCTCTTTCTTTGCTCATAAGCGCTCTTTGCTGTGGTTCTTCTGTATTATATTTCCCAGAAATCTCTTGTCAATCAAACACTGTGGGAATGAGACATCTTGTTCTTTGGGTTTAAAGATCGACTGGTACTCGTTTCTGCCCAGAACTATTGTTCGTGGTCTTTTAAGGAGAAAACACAGCTGAGGATTTGGACCTTTAAATTTTCAGTTTGCTGCCAGAAGAGACATTTTGTGTTTTTCAGCAATAAAAGACGTAGAGATAAAATTATCTTCAGTGGGCTGTGGCGATAGATACGTAAACTCAACCCAAACCTCTGTAGACCAGGGTTTCGTCTTTGCCCTACAAGTTGCAAAGGTTCGACAAGCCAACAAACAGAAGTTGGGGAGGAATCTCGCCAAGCTTTAAGAGCTGTTGGATTTGAGAAATATATGTCAGAGAGAGGAGCCAGGCTGTAAAGAGCTCCTCAGTCTGCATTGAGAAGATCTGCTTCTCTCTTTAGTCGAATCATTAGTAAAGACAGGCCTTTATGATCTGTTAATGGCTGAAATACCGTGTCTGGATATGTGTGCTCACCATCGTAAATGAAATATGTCGCTGAAGGGTCATACGCTCAGATTCAGGGCAAACATCTGAAAGACTGGCTCGCTCAAATCTAAAGGGACCCTGGACTTCTAGGAAAGCTGGTCTGTGTGTGATTGCGCCGGAGTGTCGGGGTGGATGTTTAGTACTCTAGCGCGGTGTGCCATGTCTTCAGTGTGGACAGATGCTGAATCCATCGACTGATAATTACGGCAATAACTGGCTCTTCAGAGGACGCTGGACTTCAACTCTGAATCCTGCTGTCTACCTTTTAATATCATTCAGACTGTGGGAAAGGGTCGCCTTTACAAAGGCAGGAACACAAAGGCTCATGGGAAAGTCGGGTAATTACATGTCAAAGACTGAAAATATTGAAGAAATCATTTTTCTTATTGAACTCCTCTGTCCTTTGTGACCTTTCCTGGCCTGTTTGGTTTGAGAAAAACCTTTGTCTGCTTCATATTTGTGTGTGTATGTGTGTGTGTGTGCACATTTTTTTCATGTTGAACTTGGTTTCATTTCCCATAATTCCCGCCCTCCTCGTCTCACTTAAACCTCTGGCTCGAAGCTGATGGCCCTTCTGCAGAGCACACACACACACACATGCAAAACCTGAATTGACTTATGCAAGATGTAACGCACATGTGCACAGAAATAGACACGTTAAGAACACATCAGGACCGTGATTCTGGTTCATGTTGCCAGAGCGTCCAGGATGTCTTCAACACCTCGAGCTGGCAGTACGGCTTGATGAGACTACAAATCAAAAGAACAAATGAGAGAATCAGGAAAAAGAGAAAATACGAGAGAGGGAAAGACAGAGAGTTGGACGAAAGCAAAGTGGGAGACCATTAGAGGGAGAACGATGAGAGAGGTTTGGATGGGAGGCTCGGGGGGCGACGACAGGAGACAGAGACTTGGAGCTCATTCAGAGAACGTCAAAAGGAAAATGTTCAGATCCGATCTGCTTGATGCCCGGGTACGACCTGGTCACATCCAGAAAGAGTGAGTGGAAATGTTCCCACATGCTCGCTGCAGTGTGTTTGGTAATATAATACAAGTATAAGGATACCACAGCGCTGCGTTTCAGTGGAAGTTTGAGTCTGAATCTGACTGTATAAAATACAGTCGTTCACTGCTTTTAAATCACATCTTAAAACTCATTTTTATAGACTTACTTTTTATTTTATTTCATTTCTTTATTGCCGGTAATGTCGTCCAAGTGTTCTCTTGTTATGTTGTTTTTATCTTTTTTGTTTTGCTGCATGTTAAAGCATTCTGTAAACACTTGTTTTTATAAATGAAGTTTTTATTACTAAAAGTAAACATTCTGGTAGAGCTGGTGGACTGCAGTGATTTATATCAGTCTTTATTTCAGAGGAAAAACAGGTCCATATTAGAGTTTGTTGCTCTGCCTTCACCTGCAAGAGGCGACAGTCAGCTGATCTAAATTTCTAACATGCTAGAAATTCATCCAATCAGTGCAGAGTATCTGAAAGGTGGTGATTGGCTAGAAAACGGCGTGCAATTTGACTAAAACTTCTAAAAAAGTGTATGAGCAGCGTGTGAACAAAAAGAAACATGATCTGGGATTTGGTCTTGAACTGATTAGAGGTGCAAGCTTAGCCGAGTTAGTAGAGCAGGTATCTGACCTGAGATACCGGACACCCAGGAGTCTGAAATGAAGGACCTGAAGTCGTGCAGGTGTACTTGTTTTAACATCTAGGAAACCTCTCCTGTCTGACACAGGGTTGTTTGTTTAATCTTGAGCAGGGCAGGCTAAAGTATTTTTTGGTATATTTTCAGTAATAACACAGATCCTCTGTCCTAACGAGTTTACTTTGAGTCCAAGGTCGAATCCCTGTGAGTCATAAACTTGATGAATTGTCTGCAGTCAATAAAAACTCATTCTTCCTGTCTGCTTTCTCTGATTTGATTCCTATTACTCTTCTGAATAGACTTGCGGAGTCTTAATTCGAGTCTCCTTTCTGTCTTACCCTCCAGTTGCACTCCCATTGGCTGCTGCCAGGATTGCTGACAGATTCCCGCCTTGGTGAGTCTTGGCCTAAACTCGACTACAGAGCCACGCCAGACCGAACCGACCAAATCAAACACCTTTGGTAAAGAAAAAACGAGAGGTCCCGCTGGGCTCCGCCGGGTCTGCTGCGGTGTGGAGGGTCGATTCCTTCATTTCTGAACCCTCAAACATCGAGACGACTCAAGGAAGTGTCAGGCCAACTCCATGGTGGTCCTGCTGGACGTAGAACAGGCGTAGGAGTCGTCTTGATCGTTTTTTTTTTAATGGAGCCTTCCAGACTATGAATGTGAGTGTAGAATATAAGTGGTGTTTCCAGACAAGTTTTAGAAGTCAGTACTCTTTACAACCTCTGTGAGACAAAGTATGAGTAACCACGAGACGATAACCCATCAGCTGATCAAACAGTTTCTGAAACTGAGTTTTAGGGCCGATCATAGACTTTATAAACTATGGACAACTTGTTCTGCCTTCCGCCAGGATTTGAAGCTTAAAAGCTCTCGGTAATTCCACTGTGGCTTTACCAGGCGAGGAGGCAGACGGCGTCCATTCTGTATACAGTCTATGGGGCCTATTGGTGGCCATATTGGAAATGCTGACTCCTCCTAACGTTTGGTCAACCAGCCAACGAGGTGGAGTTGATGAAGACCTTTAGCCGTCTTGCTAACAGATACACTGCACTAACCTGGCGGTCAAGTTGACCCTTATGCTACTGAGGTATTCAGGGGTAAAACTAGTTTTTGGTCCGGGGTGTTAACATGTCTAATTTAGCTGCAAAGGTGGGCGGTTTTGAATGGGTGTGTGTGTGGTTCGTAGTGTTTTTGCAGCTGCCTCTAGTGGACACTGAATGAACTGCAGGTTTCTGCACTTCTATATCAGTTTATTGGTATTCAGACATTGGTACGTCTTTATCTACAAAGCCGTTCTAGGCAACGCTCCAGAACACCTTTCCTCCTTGTTCGTCGTAAAAGAAGGATTACATAATTTGCGTTTGCTTGACTTCCGAAAGAATTTAAAATGAATTTTAAATCTTTGGTGAAACTCTCTGTATACCGCTGCTTTAGCTGACGTTTGATCTTGACTGTACTTGTTGCTGATGTTGATCTGTGTGAGTCCGAGTGTGTTTGTTTTTTGTTTTCTAACTGCTTTGCTGCCAAAACGAGATCTTTGATCTCAACGGGACTAGCCCGGTTAAATAAAACACAAATGAAATTTCTCACGATTGGAGGTTGCTGGTTGTCATGTTCTATGTGAGCTTCGCCTGTATTTGTTTTTACCTTTCTCTACCCACCGGCATTTAAGAGTAGCTCATTATCTTGTGTTTCATTCAAGCTTTTATTTTGAAAGGTAGTTTTAGTCACATGACAGTCTGATCAGGAAAACACAGATTCGACACTCCATGCGGTTTGCTTGCAGCTCCAGCTATTGTCTTGTTTCTTCCTGCTGTTTGTGCCGAGGAAATTATCGCTTGTGAGTATTGTTCACATTTATAGTTGATTCTGTTTTTTGAGGCGTTAGATAAATGTTGACTTTATTTACATGTAAATTGTGCTAATGCTAAATTGACAATTGATCCTGTTTCCGTGAATGATGTTGTTTTGATGACGATGCAGTGATTGGTGGTTATTTCTTTGTATCATTTCAGTTTTATTAAATATTGTTTCATGAGAACGAAGATCTCGGTAAAGGACCCTCAACTTCTCTTGGAACTTGTTCGCTATTGTTCAATTAGTGTCGACACACACACTGAGGCCAGAATACTGCTTGTTTGAACCTTCTGAGAGACATCATCCTCCATCTAATCTACCTCTTTTACCTCTTTCACCCTTTTCTTCATCTCTGTCTCGTCTTCTTTCTTTCTCCTCTGCCCTCTGCTTGACTCCTCTCTTCGTTAACTTTGTTTAGAGACCAGTAAACCAGCTCGCATCTCGCAAACCTCCCAGTGCCCCCATTTAAATGGTGAACAAACAAACAGACGAGAGAGAGAGAGCATGAAAGGAGCACACACATGTATGAGCATGAACACACACCGAACGGCATCGCCCGGGCACCGACACCAACATCACACCCTCAAAAAGTGCTCGAACAGGCACAAAATCCGCCCTCGCTGTTAGTCAGAAGTGTGCGTTCACCAGCATCGGGCTCTATGATGTGTTTATAGTGCTGCTGACCCCATGCACCGCTTTGTAACAAGCACATTAAAAGAGCGAAAAAAGCCCCAGCTCAGCGACTCTGAAAAACAGCTTTGTTTGGGGCGCTCTTTCATTCTTTTATTGATCGCAGGATCACACAGCTCTGCTGCGGAAGATGGAGAGTAAACACAAATAATGAGCCAGAGTTGTGAGTATTTTGGTGTGTGCTCGCAGATCCATGCATGGGCTTTTTCAGTGCTTCCAGATGAAAACTGTGTTTGTTATGGATTTATGGAGGACGGAGGAGGAGAGAGCAACAATTAAAAAGAGAACAGAGAGAAATGGGAGTCAATGAAATCGAAACAATAAGACACACATTTGGACTTAAGTACATCCGGATGTTTCACCATAAATGTTGTAATTATTGATATTTCCTCTCGAAGCATTAACAGATGGACAAATCTGACTTATAATATACTGTGTGTGTACGCTTTAGTTCACAGACACTGGGAGCTGAATGTCATTATTATGTTAGCGCTGAGTGTTAGCATAAATCATAAACGACAGATTCACGAAACGTTCGAAAAGAAACTGTCCTGGATCCCGTTTGTCTTTCTGTTCTCTGACATGGTCTCTGATTTCTCACCCATATTTCATCGTCTTGTTCTTGGACCTCCAACGAGACTCCCTAAAAGAACAGAAATCCTGGTTTATGAGTCAAACTCTGTCCCTGTTTTACTCGACCAGAAAGTTCTGGATGTGCCCCGAATTCAGAGATACTGACTCGGCCAGAACCCGCGTCTGTTTCATGTTCTCCGAGTGTGTGTGTGTCCTTTTAGCGACCTGCGACTTGGCCTTGTCCTCCTCTGGTGGCTGGACTTGCCAAACAGTCTTTAGATGCCACATGCACACACACACACACACACACGCAGACGAACGTGCAGAGTGAGACGGCCTCAGTTCAGCTGACATTGAACAGAGCGTCTGTGTGTGGGAGTTAATTGAACTGGAGTCAGAACCGGTCCTGGATCTGAAGCCGTTTAATTCCATTACATTCTTTTTGTTGGTAGCGCCACACGCTAACAGCTAGCTCAAACGATTCTTGTCGTTCTCCTTCACTCCACCCTTCTTCAAACACTTTTCCTGTCCCGGTTCTTGGGTGACTTCAACCCTGAACGTCATCAGAGCAAAGCTCCAGAGGAAATATTTGTATTTTTAGATTTTCAGCAAAATAATGAAAAATATCTGCAAATACAGATTTTTGACGCTAATGCATAGAGTATCAGGGTCATTTACAGCTTGTTCTGATGCTCTGATTTAGGTCACTTGGAAGCATTACTATATCCTAAAAGAGTTTATTTAGTAGATCGACAGAACAGAATCGGTGTCCACCTGCTGAAGGGTGTAACCCCCAATTTCCATCGCATCCGGAACAGCTACGAAAAAAAGGCCATATCTGACGATCGCAGCTGATGGTAACCATTCAAGTTATTGTGACACTTTCTATCGGCTTCTTTCCATTCTGCTACTGATCGCACAGACACAAAATAAAACATCCGGCTCCTTTTCAAAATAAAACACTCCGTGTTTTAGGAGGATCGTATTTCACAGCATGCAAACGGGCGGAGACGAACAAGTGAAAGGTTTTTAGACGTTATTTCACCCCGATGACACCATGGATGAGGAGATGCTGATTCTAGAAGTCTAGAAGTAGATTTCCTCCTCTGGAAGGACACAATCTACTGCTTATATGTCTATGTGTCTGTCCTTATAGAGACAACTTGTTATTGCATGATTGTATGTGAATCCGCGGGTTCTTGTGAGTTCTCACGAGAACCGCTGTCTGCAATCGATCACGAAATTTGCCTCACAAATGGATCTGGTAGGAATTGACGTACAACGAAAAATTGCCACTGTCCTGGAAGCGGTGGAAATTCAGGGTCAGCAGTTCAGCAGTGCAAATGTAGCTCTAGTGTTACAGAATAGATCCTCCTGGGTGTAATTTTAACATCTACCAAAAAATCTGTATTTTTCAAACTCAGGTGTCCCAGATTTCCAGATTTGCAACCTCGAAACGATCGGAACAAACATAGAAACAACCAACCATAGCATGAAAAGGCTAACTCAAGTCACTACAAACACAGTCGGGTTCTTTGAAATGTTCTGAAATTAAATGAATTTTTACGTTTTCTCGAATTGGACAGTACATTTTTGGTTTCAGATTCAGTCATGGCTGCTCAAATAATGAAGATTTGGGCGACACCCAACAGACGGTGTTTTGAGAATCATCTCAGTCTTAAGACAGTCATCTCATTTACACAATATTGTTTTCAGTTTGTCATTTAACTTCATCAACGACGATTCCCACTAAGACTTCACATCACACCTCTGAAGGAAGTATTTGTCACCAGTTTTTAGACGACTACGATCGGTCCAATCATTGCCGGAAAATGAACCTCTATGTTTAATCACATCCTCTTCGCCCTCTCTCTCTCTCTCTCTCTCTTCCTCGTTCTGCCTCACTTCGCAGCAGCGTGGATTTTCCAAAATGAGACCGAGAAAGATGAGACAGCGCATCGCGGGGTTACTTTGGGAGATGATTACGACGAGGATGGAGCAAGTGAGCAAGTGTGTGTGTGTGTTTCTTGTGTGTGTGTGCGTAAATCTCCATGCTCCGTTGTCTGTGGTCAGACAGAGAGTTCTGGAAAAGTGGATCATATACAGTATTTGATGGCTCATTATCTCTTTATGTCTCCAACAACTCATGGATCATTGGGGGAGAAGGCTGTTTTTGTGTATACCCACGTGAGTTACGGGTAATGTCAGCGCGAGTCAAGTGTCGTCAACAGAGGACGGCTGTTTTGGTTTTGACTGTTTTTAACTGTTTTTCTATTTCAAAGTGCCTTTTGTCTTCTTTAGTCTTTACACTGAGTTCATTTAACCACAGATTCAAGTAGACTCGTTCTTTCTGGTGTCTCAACACACCAGGATCTTTTCTGAGTACCATATTAAATCATCTTTTAAAAGAACCTAAAAAACGTTATACCCATCGTACACAAATACAATATTACGTAACAGTCACTGGTCTATATGAACTCAGAGACAGCCGAATAACTTATTAAGAGCCAATGATGTTGGAATAATTGATGTGGATTGGTTCATTTCCTGTCTGTCAAACAGGGGTTGGAAATGCCTCTTCCTCTCGTGGAGTCCCCCAGGGTTCTATCCTGGGTCCACTTTTAGTCACTGTATACATGCTTCTTCTGGGGCGAATCCTGCATAAGCAAATCCAGTATAGACTCTCATTACTACGCAGATGACACTCAGCTCTACGCTCCATTAAGACCTGTCACCACTGATGTGTCTCACATTGTGACGCAACAAATATTAGATCAAAATCTATATAAAATATAAAATATATATAAAATAAATATAAATATATAAAATATAAAATAAATATAAATATAAATATATAAAATATAAAATATAAAATATATATAAAATAAATTTAAATATAAAATATAAAATATATATAAAATAAATATAAACATAAATATATAAAATATAAAATAATAGATATTAAAATATAAATAAATTATAAAATATTAGATCAAAATCTTTCTGCTGCGAAATCTGACGTCATTGTCGATACTCCCTCTACCCCCCATTTCCAGCTACATTAATAATAATTATTAGCGTTATTATTGGTTGTAGTATTATTAAAATTAATGATTTACTGATACTGGTTGCACAACACTTATGGCAGCAGTTGAATAAGGGGAGCAAAATCGGCCTGTGACAAAAACAGAGAAAAAGTTTTGTTCATTACATTTGCAGCTAGTTACTGACATTAAAAAGAACTTCACAGCCTTAAAGAGAATGAAAAGAAAATATCAAATCTCCAGGTCAGTGTCCCAAATTTTTGAGGTTCTGGAGGGGAATAATTTGGGTCCCTCTAGTCTTGGCTTTCCTTTGATTTTTCAATTTTTGATCGAACAGGTTTGAAGTAATATGGTGATAATCTGTCAGATTAACCAAATTTGTGGCTTTAAACCGGATCAGTGTGTGGGTATTTGAGCCACAGCACTTTGACCTTAATTATAACAACTAGACTAATTGCAAAGATGCTATCAGGCACATCTTTCTCTGAGTAGATGTCTTGTTTGTTAAATGAAGCCCCTTTCCAGTTAATTAATTCCTCAATAACACCTCTGACCTCTTCCAAAAGTTGACCCTTGAACCACATCAGACTGAAGAAGAGAAAGAGAAAGTGTGAGAGAGACAGAAAGAAAAAAATAATACCAATAAAAGGTAACCGAGAGAAAGTCTGGCCTGAAAGAAAAGCCCAGAGTTTTGAGGTCTTGTCATCACCTTCGGAGAGGTTTTCAACCACAATCTCTCACACACGCTCAGACACACACTGAAATACGACTTCTGGAAAACTGCTTAGTAAGGATTGAAAGGTCTGTGTAACTGGAAGAGGAGTGAAAGAGCGGCGAGAGAGAGAGAGAGAGGCATGGGGAAGAAAAAACAAAGAAGTGCACGGGGAGAGAAGGTTAAAGAGCCCGAAAAGGTTAAGATAGACTTTGGAGACAAATCGCTTCAATAAACTGAAGAATGAGAGAGAAAAGACGAAATGTACCAGACACCCAGAGGCAAGTTTAACCCTTATAAATTCCCTTAACTCCCTTATAAGTTCATTTTTATGCAGATGATACTCAAATCTATTTTTCTGCAGAACCCAATAACTACAATCGACTGTTATCTCCGCACTGTTTTCTGCAAATGAAGAATCACACTTTTTTGTCCTCAAAGGCCACCGTTACCTCTCCAGTCAGAGAGGTGAGCATGACCCCCAATTTCCGACGCATCCAGGACGGCAACGAAAAGGTTGTATCCACCGATCACAGCTGATCGTAACCATTCAAGTTAATGTGTCAACTTCCACCGGCTTCTTTTTGTTCTGCCGCTGATCGCCAGACTCCTCAGGCACTGCTGGATGAATTCAGCACAGATCAACCCATGCTGGAAAAGAATTCGGGCACAAACACATCGAGTCTCAGGCGGATCGTATTTCACACAATGCAAACGGGCAAAGACGAACAATTAAAAGGTTTATGGATAGCACTTCACCGCGATGTCACCACGGATGAAGGAGATGCTAAAGACAACTTGTTATTGCGAGACTGCATGTGAATCCGCAGGTTCTTTTGAGTTCTCGCGATTCCTGCTGTCCGTAATCCGCCACGGAATTCGCCCCACAAGCGGATCCGGTAGGAATTGGCGTACAGCAAAAATCACTGCTGTTCCAGATGCTGTGGAAATCCCGGGTTGGATCTTATAAGCTTAGGATCTACAACTAGAAATTGCTAAATATTCCCATTTCTGCGCACTGCACCTTTAAAAGTCACTGAGTTAGGTAAGTCCTCCTCCGCTTCCAAGAAGAACTTGAACGACTGCAATCTGTGGCAAGGTAATTGTGATTATGGAATAAAACATTATGGATGCTTGGACCGTGTGAAGCCGAATTACCTTCATGAGGTTATTTGGCAAAAACAGGATCCCTGCATGGAAAAACAAAATCTAAACATTCAAATGGAGAGAGCTGAGGAGACAAAGAGAGGAAAGAATGTCCACAGTCATGGTTATTTGAAGAATGCAGATACCATTAGATCAAAAAAATAAGAGCTCCAAATTGCTTCAGTTACGGGAATCCAACCGACAACCCCCCAGGATACGACCGACTGCTGACCAGCTAATTTGAGAATCCCGACCACAGCGCAGAGGAAAAGTGTGCACGACTGTGTATGTGTGTGTGTTTGTGTGTGTGTGTGTACACCAAGTATGTTTGCATGGCTGCAAATATTTGGCAGGAACAGGAGGATACATTTCTCTCCCCTCATCTTCTTTTTGGACAGCGATGCTCGATCTCTCTACGTGTGTGAGAGAGAAAGAGAAAGACTGAGAGAGAAAAAAAGGAAACAAAAATGTTCCTTGGATGTGATCCTTTCTAAAAATAAGTGAACTGGTCAAAGATATCAAAGTATTATCCAAATATGAGGGGAGGCGTCCTCTCAGACTCGCCGTACGTGTGTGTGTTTTAAGAAAGGTAAGTCGGAGCGCCGAGCCAATTCAGACACTGCACTTACTGGAATCGAGGCCACCTAAAAAGACAGAGGAGACACACACACACACACACACACACACACACACACACACACACTCACTCAGCCTGTATTTGCCCAGAGCCCAAATTAAACACGGCTGTCTGGTAATCCTGTTATCATAGGCTGCGGTCGCTCTATCTGTATCACTTACACTGTATGACAGCATACACACACACACACACACACACACACACACACTACAAAGCTAAAAGGCTAACATAAAGAAAGAAGGATTTGTAAAGGAGTCATTAAAGTCAGAATTAAAGCAGTGATGATGGTGTTGTTGTTGGTGCAGCAGCTTCGGTAATGCACCAGAGTGAGTGGATAGAATCAGATCAGGACTGTCTGTATGTGTGGTCCTCGACCTGCAGGAAGAGTAATGACTGTCAAAGTTAACATCTGTAGTTTTATCCCTGACAGTGCGTTAAAGGTGGGGTTGTCAGGATCTGAGGAAGTTCCAGTTTTTGGGAGAAATCTTGAATGTAAACTCTACCCCTCCCAACCAGTTTTCCCCTCAAGCCCCGCCCACAAATAGACGCTCCTGCTCGCTCGTATCGTTCCAATTAAATTCAGATATAATGCAGATCAATACTTCAGATCATTACAAATGGGGCCCAGTCAAGGTGAAAGTCAAAAGCATTGGTGCTACTGTAGATGCCAACAGACTACCAGCAAACACAATGTTTGCAGGACTTCTACAACGAGGATAAAGTGACATAGTCCAGGACCCGAGGGAGGACAGTTTAGCGATGGCGCTACAACACGCTACAGCAGGTCCGTTTGACAAGAAACACTTCTGTTACAGACACTTGTCTTACTTTGTTAAAGCGGTTTACCTGTCCAGCAGAAAGGTTACAGGGTCACCAAGATCCCCAAGCGTCCCCCATGGTTTATGTTGACCCGGCTTTTTAGCTCTTGTCCGGTCTACCTCCGTTTTAAGCGCCCGTTATTCCTCCAGAGTCTCCGGTATTTACTTTGTTTTCTTGCTTGTGTCGGCAGTCGTGGCCAAAGGAGGGTTCAGACAATTTTCCGAACTTTCTGGTTGGTTTCTACTGTCCGATATTGTAGCACGCTAACTTTGTTTGGGCTCGTTAACAACACGGGGGAGCAGCGTCCGCCTCAGAACCAATCAGGTTGGACATAACAAAACATGGGGATATCATGATATTCCCAAATGTCATCAATAACTAATATCTATTGACTGATATTAAAAGCTTTTTTGTATTTACACCACAAAAAAAGATACTTCTTTAACGGATTCCTGCCTGCCCCACCTTTAATTTAAGGTCATAGGTCAAAAAGGATTTTTTTAAACTGTACAAGTCTGTAGAACTATTGAGGCTGGGACTGTTGTCACACCCATGAAGTTTGGTGCAGATCGGACATGCTATGTAAAAGTCAGTACCCTCTATGTCCACAGGAGGCGCTCTTAACGTATATTAACAGCATGACACACTGATTCATTCTTCGCTGTCATCTGATAACTTCATCTCTGGATCCACTCTGATCCAGTTCTTTAAACAGTCTCTAATCCATTAGAGTCAAATTCTGAGAATCGTTCATAAGCCAAGCCCCAAAAACCAAGAAACCACATCCAAGAGGTTTCTGAAGCTTATTGGGTAATCTTGCAAATAACTAGTCAGCATTTCTTTTTTTTTGGAAAAAGTTAACTCTAAATCCAGAGACATTGCACAAGAACTTTGCTAATAAGGATTGGTTGTTCCCTCTATCAGCTCAGGGTTGTATAAATGTTGAGGGGGTTCACTTCACCACTATGAAACTCAGTTAGCAGAGCTCCAAGAATCAGATTGATTTTAATATATTAAATATGATTCAGTCTCTTTTGTTCGCTGATTTTTATGCTGAGCTGGAAAAAACAAAAGCTGATCTGTAACGGACAAAGAAGTAAATATTTATTTTTGTACCAGGTTAGGGCGCTAACATGCTTCCTCCATCCTAAATGACACGACTAAGTCACTCAGATAAATGTGTAAAAACAAGGTTAATAACACTTCCTATTAAAATATCAGTAATGTTCAGAGATAACCACGTTTACATCACTTTTTTTTTTTTTTTTTTTACAGAAATATTCGTCATGGCCCGTTACCAAGGCAACCACAAGGCTAGTTCAGTCAGGATCACTTTGTCAAAATTCAGCTTTATAAATTTGGTGGCGTAGTTCTATTCTGGGTCCCTGCGCGTGGGAGCCAGAGGCAGGAAGAGCCTCATCCTGCCCTTCATGAGCCATCATGGAAAGGCGATGGGGGGAGCGCATGCAAGGTTCTGCAAGGTCCCCGTTCTCCACGCAAGCATACACGAAAGGCCGGAACAATAGTGGGCTAGAGCAGCAATGAACAGAGCCCCCCGGAACAAGAGCGCTTCAAGGGTAGTGGAGCAGTTTCGCAGGCACAAGTGTGGAGCTGGGGTGGAGCTGGGTTGCTGGTTGGCTGACGAAGCAGAGGAAGAGGCTGGGTTAGGGCGGTTTTAGATAGGGCGCTCTAAAGGCGTAGGACTAACAGGAGCTAGTAGGAAATCAGCTGGCCCATTGGCTGCGGATCAGTGCTTAATGTCATGACCTGCCAGAACTAACGCTACGCTTCATTTTAAAGGGTACACCGGTCATCTTACTCCCCATCTAGGAGCAGGAGTAGGAATCCTCCTTGCTCTGTACAAATCAGCGAAAGTTAAATCATGTTAACAAAATCCACTTTTTTTCCCGTCCCTCTCAAAACAAACTTTCAACAGCTGCACTTTTATCGGGCGCTGTTACCCGCAGGGATGAAGTCGGAGCCATTATAGCCTATTTTGTGGTTTGAAGCCAAGCCTTTTCCAAAACTTTCTCTACCTTGAAGTCATTTAGACAGAAAAATATGTTTTAAACAAATATATGGCTTTCGTATGAAAACACAGGAATTATCCTTTAAGCGAAATATTCCAGCTCGAGCTGCGGGTCAGCGGGAGTTCACCCGGTTGAAGCTCCGCCAGAGGAGATCCCAAAACCACAGGTATGAATGTGTTTGTGTTCATGCACGGCCGCCGCTTCTCCCTGTGTAACATATAGTCTCTGTGATGCGTTCAAGGTCCCCGAGGAATGTTTGTGTCTCTGATGCGTTTGTCAGTGCGGGACATTTGTTACGGCCCGGACGGTTGGGTTGACATCATGATTACAGACTCGCATACATGCGCCGAGCTCCGTCTCTACATCGCCGTCCTCTTCTCAATCAGAGGACGCACTTCTTCTTCATGTCTCTGAACGCGGCGAGCGCGCGCACACACGCACGGTGCTGAGTGATGCATTTGTGGTCTTCTATGAATAGCCAGCTGAATAGCAGAGCTGACCAAAAGCATGCAGCATCCTTGGCCCGCGGCGGACAGAAACTCAGCGTGTGTGTGTTTTCTTGATGTTGGGCAAAAGTCATTTCAGTGAAGCGGGGGAGGGAGGCCCGACACGTGTGGGTGCGGGCCGAGAGAGTGTGTGTGTTTGCAGGTTTTTCACTGCTGAAGTGTGATTGAGGAGCCTTTTATCTGAGTGCGTGTGTGTGTTACAGTAACGGTAGCCAGCCACGGGTCCTGCAGAGTTCATGAACAAAGACCCCGACATCATTATAATCACGCTGCTAGTCCACTTTCCTGCATGGGTGTGTATGTACTTATGCTGTCATGGGATTGGCCTGTCGGAGTGTGTGTGTGTGTTTTCCTTGAACTCGGTGAAACAAACGTTGGCCAAAAGTCGCTGGTTTACCTCTGTCCCAGTCAGCCGTGTGTGTGTGTGTGTGAAATCTGAAAAATGTAACCAAGTCTTTCGAGCGCGCTAAAGGTCTTATTTGTGAGCGCAGATGTGTGTGTCTTGGAGAGATGACAATGAAAAGTGAGTGGTTTAAATGTGTATAAGAACTGGAAAGGTTAAGAGGCTGTGTGTGTGTGTGTGTGTGTGTAGGAGACAGAAAGAGAAGGATGTGGAAAAAGGAAGACGGAGCATCGGAAAACTAACCTTGAGAAAGAGTGTGTGAGGGATGAATCACAGAGCTTGTTTAGAGAGCTGTAACTAATTGCATTTTATTTGCTCTGCGTGTGTGTGAATGTGTGTGTTTGAGTGTGTGTGACGGTATTTCCATACTTGAGAAAGCTCTTAGTTAATCTAAAATTTTACACACCTAAATTGACTTCGAAATGCGAGCTGCACCGGCATCATTGCTCAAACTGGTTTCCGGGTCCACATATCGGCAAATGTTCTCCTGGAGCACTCGCCAGGTGTGTTTTGGTGTTTTTCCGCCTCTGCATCCACCTTCCTTCCAGCCATATTGTGTTATGTCGAGTGGGTTTTGATGCTGCCTTTGAGTTACCTCGGAAGTCAGATGTCCGACCTTCGAGGTAACTTGAACCCAGCATTAGGCACAAAGGACTGATGAATTGGTCTGGGGTTTGTTATTTCAGTCAGTCAATCAGAGTTACTCCAACTACGTCAAGCCAAGTTTATTATCATGAAATAAATACAAAGTACTGAACGGGGAAAAATAAGCGTGTGGTGTGAGAATCATCCTGGTCCAATCAAATCCCCGCATCAACAACGAGGTTAGAAACTGAGAGGCTGCAGATCCTCCACGGAGGCTGAGCTCATTCAAACTAAGTATCACATCAGCTAGCATCCCTGTGAAGCATCTGGTAACCTTTGGCTGTCCTTTGAGCGCTGGTCGGAGAGTCCAAGTCATTGAAAAGAGAAACAGAGAAACGTCTTAATTTTCGATCTAATAGCTGTCTCTTAGCCTGCCAATTCCAGCTCCATCTAAACATCATCCAGCTCACGCTGTTTGTTCCCGGAGTTGGCTGTTATTTTCAAACCCTAATGAATCTTATCATGTGTGAAGACTTTGGTTAAGTCACACACACGAGTTATTTTGAGTGTGCGCTGGAGTTATTTGCACCGATCGTGACCCGTGTCTTATTGTTATTTCAGCCTAACTTAAACTAACCTCTGAGAAATGATGTGTCTTGACAAGTGGGACACGGCCAGCCAGCTAGAGGGATAATTTACAGTTATGGTTACACATTGGCATCGCGACGCTGTTTTCAAGATGTGATGCGGAAGATTGGATTTTATGTCTTTGCAAATGTTTGCAGTCCAGATTTGGACGGGGAGCAGCTGCTCTCAACCCTGCTGATATAAATCTCTTCTAAAAAGTACGCTCAAGAGGAAAAACCATGGTAGGAAAGGTCAAACAGACCTGGTCGAGGTGAAATAAGGAGGTGGAATTGGCTGAGTCCACTTATCGACCATTGGGACCCCCATACATGCAGAGAGGATGTCCAGGTTTTGACCTTTAGCGTGTTTAAATCAGAGGGAGGCGCAGTCCAATAAAACCGACCAGAGAGAGAAAGCATGCGCTGACCCTTAAACGTCCTCTTTAGGCAGATGGACAAATCATTAGAGACTTTTTCACTGTGGTCTAATATCCTGCCAGTTGTCCTCTTTCAACTGCAGCCAGTGGTTAAAACATTTGAAGGTAGCAGAGTATAGGCGGCTTAATTTATACTCGACAAAAACAGCCAAAGGTGACGGGGTCGTGGTCGTACGTGAATATTAATGAGGGGTGTCACCGCTCGCCCTCAGTGTCACATGGACAGATCATCAGAGAGATTGAGACATCTTCATATCTGTATTTTACAGCCGTCTCCCTCCCTGCCAATAGTTTCATCTCAACTGCAGCCAAAGTCCTACTGTGTCTTCTGGAAGCTTCCCAGCAGCATGGTTTCCACCGCCGGGCCAAACCAGACCCAACCAGAGCTTAGATACTTTCTATTTATCCCAAGGCGCTCCCCTCAAAACAACATTTTTGGGATTCTCTGAGCTACTGTTGGCCAAGGCGGCCATGTTTGCCAGTTTGGCAGCCGCTCTGAAGGATTGATAGGAGAGAATATGCTGCATGGTCTACTTACTGCCATTACAGCATGTCTCTGAATTGTCTGGCAGTGATTACGCTGGATTTCATCAAATCACCAAAAAGCTATCATTTTCTCATAATGTCAGAGCCAGAGCTGTTTTCTTCTTAGTCTCTGTTTCTTTTTGTGAACAAACACAAAAACTGAAACCCAAGTTCAACAAACATCAAAATTAACTCGTCCCTCTGAGTACACAGCAGCTTTGAAAACGTCAGTCTGCTGGTTCTTCTGTAAAAAAAAACTGGATGTTCAGACTAAAACCTCGGCACAGTTCCATAAAATGAGACGCACCGATGGAAGCTAAATCCCTAAACATGCTTTCCAGCTTTTTAAACATAGACGTGACCTCTCAGGAGGGCTTAGATAGTGAAGGATGAGTCCCGGTGGTGACAAAGAAGAAGTGATAGTTCTCTCTTTTATGCTCCCATATTTAAAACTTTAAAAACAGTCCTAGCAGCGGCCCTTACCATGAAAAACTACCTTCTGACTCGTCTTCCAGTGTATAAAACTGAGGAAATCACCCAAAACTGACCTATTTTTCCAACAAGTAAAGACCCTTGAATGCTCTTCCAGTTCGTAAAATGTGGAGAAAAATGCTGTCTGGATGCCCTTCAGGTATATTGATGTAGATGAGGTGCCTATTGGATACCCTTTCATTGTGTAGAATGTAAAAAAAAGGCCCTCTGGACGCCCCCTAGGTATATGAAGTTGAAAAAATGACATCCATAAGCCATGGTCTCCTGGTCTTGTGTAAAATGGGTGTGAAATGTCCCCTTCAGTTGCCCTTGTAAATGTGGAAAAAAGTGCCCTCTGGATGCCCTTCCAACATGATAAAGCATGAAAAAATGTCCTTCAATTACATTTTTTTAGGAAATTAAAAGTTAAAATGCTCTCCAAATGCCCCTTCAGCATAAAAAGTTGATTAG
This sequence comes from Xyrichtys novacula, assembly GCA_962446985.1. Lineage (NCBI taxonomy): Eukaryota > Metazoa > Chordata > Actinopteri > Labriformes > Labridae > Xyrichtys > Xyrichtys novacula. The sequence continues at coordinate 1,070,645 of OY660886.1, forward strand.
GTTCCCTTTGGATGCCCTTTCGGTATCCAAAATGTGGAAAAATTGTCTCATCACTTTATAAAATTTGGGAAAAAACGCCGCCTGAATGCCCTTTTAGTATTGAAGGCATAGAAAATATAACCCCTGGGTGTCCTTCCATGGTATAAAATGGGTTAAAATACACTCCAGGTTGACAGAGTGCCCCCCTGATCTCCTTCCAGTTGATAAATAAGGAGGAAAATTACCCTCTGGATGCCCTATCAGCAATTTTTAAACTTGCAGGCCTCTTTTCAGAAACAGTTTCAGAAAAGGTAGCAGATCTGGACACGTGTATAATCTTCATGTTTCTATAGTGTGGATGTGTTTGGACCTGCTGCTTGATATTCCACATGTACTCCTAAAAGTTGCCCATAAAAAACCCATGTAAACCCTGATCCAGTTTTTCTGGATGCGAGACTCGCCAACTCGGTTTAACTGCCAGTAAGTTTGGCTCTGGATCAGTCGTTGTGTTGTGACCCTAAACTCCAGGAAATCGCGCTGAAGAACATTAAGAAGTATGAGCTCCGAGCATTCAGAACCTGTCAGTAAACAGAGCGACAAAACACAAGGATTTGACCTGAAATGCTACTGCCCCTTGGTCACTTCCTGATTTGGAGTACTCGCTGCTCGCTGGACGACACTGCTCTTGGAACGTATCGCCATCGCAACCAATCAGCACTGGACGGGGATCAGACAGCCAATCAAGAACTGGATCATATCTGCCCCTATTATCAGGCTCAACCAATCACACACTTGGCACGTCCGTCTCCTCGGTATCACTGTCTTGTGTAATTCTCATTTTCTCATTTCCTATCTGTCTCACTGGCTTCTCTCCGCTCTCATGCTGTCATCATTATCCTCTTCCTCCTCGGTTTATCTTTCTCTTTTAGGAAGAACAATCTAAAGAAATTCACGCAGATACAGAGAAGATCCAAGGACAAGTGCTCCTCTAGCCTCTGGCTGACCTGCCAGGATTCCAGCACACCCACATTAAGAGTTTAAAGACACCCTGGGACCATTATAGCAGCCTCTTCGTCTGCACTGATGTCACTGGAGAGGAACCATCTCCCTCCTCTTTAAACATTTCAGCGCTAAACACAAACAGACAGATGTGCACTTACGCTCAAACACATACTCTAAACAGCCACCGCACTGTTTCAGGACCGTTCCCGCTTCCCCCGGCTCTGTTAGTGTCTCTTTATCCGTCTTGTCTTGAGATCGCCATCGGGTGAAACGGAGGTCACCTGAACCAGCAGTTTCTTCTCTGTCAGTCTAGACTGGAGCTCAGATGGTCTGAAATGAGGATAACCCAAACTATCACTAAATGAGAGTTTTCATTCATCCGTTTTCAGTGTGGAACTCGGTCTGATTTACTGATGGGTTAAAAAAGTCCTCGTAGATTTTAGTGTTTTACAAGATTTACAAGTTTCTATTTCAGTGCGGTTTCCCGGAGTAAAATAAAAACAGGACCTCTTCAGAGACCCCTATTATTTCAGTGCTGGACTCTATCTGAATGCACTTCCACCACATGAAACATAAAAACAACTGCTCTCTGGGTGACTTTCCGATCAATAAAATGTAAGAAATGTCCTCTGGGTGCCAAGCACTTAAAACATTAAAGAAGTCTCTACTGGATACCCTTTCAGTGGGTTAAACATTAAAATAGTTACTGGTTTACTATATAAAGCTGACGGAGATTCTCTTTGGATGCTCTTCCTGTGGATTTAACATGATAGTTATATCGTCTGAATGCTCTTCCAGATATGTACCCTCTTGACATCCTCCCAATAAAAACAAGAAAAGCTTAACTTTTCCTGCATCTGAGTGACTTACTTATAGATAAAATGTGAGGAATTGCTCTCTGGATGCCTTTCCTGTATATTTAAAACATTTAAAAAGTCCCCACTGGATACCCTTACAGTGGATGAAACAAAAAATCCTCCCTCTATTTGTGTTTATGGTAAACTGCATTTAAAATGTCCTCTGGTTGCCCTTCCACTAAATAAAAATTTAATAAGTGTCCCCAGGATGCCCTTCCACTTCCACTGGATAAAACGCAAAAATGTTACTTTTGGATGTCCCGGTATTAAAACGATGGGCTACCCACTACAAAACAATGAAAAAACATGCTTTCTGGGTGAGTTCTTAAAAATCCTTTAAATGTAAAGAAGTGCCACCTGGATGCCATTCCTATACATATAAAACACTAAAAAGTACCCACTGGATACCTTACAGTGGATTAAACATATAAAAAGTTCCCTTTTAATAACATTTTACTGAATTAAATGCAAATACAACTCTCTGAATACTCTTCCACTTAATAAAATGCCTGCAAACAGTTTCCTCTGGATCCCCCTCCAGTAAAATTAAGGTTACAAAGTGCCCTCCTGTTGCCATACATGAAAACAATGCCCCCTGGATGCCCTTCCAGTATACAAATGTGATCAATGTGATTTTTATCTGTTAAAAGTTCTCTCTTGATGCCTCTCTTGTTTATTTAACATTTTAAAAGTACCCACTGGATACCTTTCCTATGGATAAAACATAAAAATTTAATTTAGTTTTATTATAACAGGTTTAATATTGAGTTACTCGGGCCTGTACTGTGGTAATGTTAATGTCACTGGTGCAGGAACCCTGGTGGTCAGTGTGGGGGCGTGTCCGTGTCCTAACGTTGTCTGAATGACACCATAACACCGTAGAATAACTCTGACAGAGGGCAGCCAAAAGTCAGATGTCTTTGTTTACTTAATGTTTATACAGTGACAAGTCCTCAGAGCTCAGAGCAGCCAGGCCGCAGCAGACCTGTAATCTGCAGTGTGTCACACACACACACACAAGATGAAAATACACTATGACTACACACTCACACACACATGACGGCTGAGAATGGTCACTTGACTCAAACACGCACACACACACATAAGCGTGTGGTTTAACCCCAGATTCACCTCATTCCTATCCCATAATACACACGACAGAGTAACAATCGGGTTGTCATGGCAACGAGGCAAATCTGAGGTCTGGTACCAGGATGTTTAGCTGCGGTTCAGATGACCACAGCGTTGCTCACCAGAGTGTTTTCGTGTGTGTGTGTGGAATCAAATCAGGCGCAGTGGACTGAGTGACTAAGCTGCAGTTTACATGTTCCTGTTTGTGTTTGACAGAGTCACGTCTTGTTCATTTCTTCAACAGAGTACACTTGAAGACAATGAAATAATAAACACTTCATGGGAGGAATGAGTCGGCGGACATCTTCTCAGCAGCTTTCAGGAGCCTGGTGATGATGTAAAAACTCCGCAACGGAGACGGAGAGGAGGGCCCGGGTCCTCTTTGTGCAGGTTTAGGATTACCAGAGTCTCTTTAGAATGAAGTGCTGTGCAACATGAATACCTTCAAGGGCTCGACAGTGCGACCGTTTTACTCACATTTGCGTTAGTTTAAGGTTGGATATTCGACGGACATCTACTCACCACCCTCGCTGTCCACGTCGGGTGTTGAATAAGGCACCGTCAAGAAATTACCGGTTGATGTTCTCAGAAAAGGCTGTTTCCCTTCAATAGCTTCCTTGTCATGTGACCAATTGACCTAAAATTGATTTTAAATGATAGTACTTATATCGACCAACATGTGCTCCTTCTGAAAAAAAGTTAGTGTCAAGTCCTGCTTTCGCAGCTGATTCAGCTTTGTTCCAACCTGCTGCGTTCAAGAACAACATGGAAAATCGGCCTCTCTGCAGACTGTGTGGTGATGTTTATTAGACCTGTTGACATTTACTATTTGCTGCTGATTGCCTCTTTTCTGTATCTTTATTAGTCTGTATGGAATATTGCTCATTTGTCAGGTTGTTAAAAGACGTACTCATACCGCCGGGCTGCTGCAGCGCGCTCATGCCCTCGCTCTTTAATAAGTGCAAGCTAGTTCGTTGGCTTTTATTGGTCTGTGTGGAGTGGAACCAGTTGTCCGATTGGTAGAAAAGCAAGACTCGTACTCCAGCTTGTGGTTTTGTGATATTAATAATGATAGAAGCAGTTGTTATGGAGTATATAACAGTACTTCAGATGTCTTTAGGTTTTGGCTGAATCCACGTGTCTGCGGCTGTGGATTGGACGTGGACTTGGAGAGCCCAGCCCCCTCTTCTGATCCCCAGTCTGACCAGTTTCTCTTTTTCCCTCCTTTCTGTTTGACTCTTTGACTTCTATCTTCCCTTTCCATCCCTTTTTTGGCAGATTGTCCTCTTTTGATTCCCATTGTCCCTCCTTCATCATCTCTGCACCTGTAAAGGACCTTTATGTCTCTTGAAGTCCTTGATTTTCTCACCTCCACCATGATTCCTCAACCCTTGACCTACATCCATCCTTCCCCTCGCTCCTTCACCGTCTTTCCGTTCTGACCTTCAGCGGCCCAGACAGACCACAGACACCATTAGCAACATTCATGGAAACTGGTCTTAGGAAAAACAACACAGAGTTCCCAACCTTCCCCACCAGACCCCCTTGAAATCGAACATCAACTCCTGAACTCTCCGTTTTCGGGATCCCTGCTGTCAACAGCATTTGTTATTTCATAAAGAGGATCTCTGCGAAAGTGACGGATTTTTCCAAAACAGATTTCAAGAGGAAGCTCCCTGTGGTCATCGCGTTGGAGGAGGATGTGTCACATGGTGGAGAGGAAAAACCCTGATGTGGTTAGTCTGTGGGTTTTCGAGTCAGGGACTAATGTTTAGGAGTGGTCACAAACAGACCAATAAACCTACTGTCATCCTGTCAGTCGGCGAGTCGACGTGTCAAACAGTCGGATCCAAACAAACATCCGTATGACAGGTTTTGTGAGGACAACTTTATGGCTCTGACACATCCGGAAAAGGGCCCGCGATTGGCCAATCAATGACCAACATCTGTAGCCACAGATTTTCCACAAGTCTTAATCAACTGAGCATGTCAGATTGGCAGTGGAGCCGATTCAGCCGTCATTGAGTCTCTTTTTATTCCACAAGCAAAACAAGAAGGACGTGTTTTATTCCTGTTCCAACAAAGAGGCGGAGCTGTAAGCCTCCTGGCAAACAACTACAGTCCCAGCTAGCATAACTCTTAAGCCTGCGTTGACGCTACATTGCACCAAAAAGGGTGTTGGACGACACCATCATGAGCACTCCGGGGAAGAATCTTGTCCAAGCTTGTTATACCACCAGTCTCCAGGCCACTACAGCACCCCCTTGTTTGTGCCCCGGATTTTGAATTAGAGAGTTACATGCTTGAGTTGCATGATCACCATAGAAACCAGGTTCATAATAATTACAATCTCTCCAATCGTCAACCATGCCTTTAAGGTCAGAGGTCACCAAAGCTGCACTTCTTGAAAGGAATCGAACCAGGCCCTTGTATTTTCTAAAAGGTGTGAATAAAAATAAAACTTCTCCACAGACACTCAACAAAAGTTTGGACCCAGGAGTCAAAGGTCAAGAAGGAAATCAATGATCGGGGTCTCTGCAATTCACCTATAAACGCCCAGGGAGACCAGAGGTGATCCTGATAGCTCCTGATTAACCAGTAAACCTTTGTCCTGGTTCTGGACAGACCTTAGAGAAGATGGACTACATGGCCGCCGGGATGGCAGCAAAACTGGGATTGTCCGCCACCAAACCGACCAATCACAGGGCAAGAGTGATCCAAGTTGGTACAACCTTGGTGACGGCGTATTGTCAGATGTAGTGTCTATCACTGTTGTCCTCATTTGATTGTTGTTTTCATCAGTATAATCCTTGTCCTGGTTCTTTTAATGTTTCTCAGATACATACGGATCTGCAGTTTTTGGCGTCACTTTTCAACAGAGAGGATTCTGGGTAGATTGCACGTTGCCAAATCTCCGCTGGCTACCTCAGCTGTTTTCTTTACCCCGTTCATTCTCTCTCTTTTCTTCCTTAACTTGCTCAGACAGGGGTATAACTTATTTAACCATGATACTCCGAGGCCTCCATTAAAAGGTCAGATAGGTTTTCAAAGATATCCGTGACTTTGTTCTGGTGGTTTTAAGAAAACTGAAATGTAAGAACAGGGGGAAAGGTTAGAGCGTTTCTGCTTGGTTACAGACCCAACCATCAGACGTACTTGGCTGGTACACTCACTGTACCACTGGTATGTGCTGGTAGCTGACACACACACATAGAATAACAAGCATGGCCAAACCTCCTCTGATTCATCATCCCCTCCCTTCCTGGTGTTTTAGCCGCTGTCAATCATCCACAGCCTCTCGGTACTGAAGCTCATCCAGGATTACCAATCTGTCCTCTCCTGGTCCTCTCCTCTCCAACTTCTTCGTAACTGGAGGGTCTTTCACACAGTTCACCCGATAAGGACACGGAAGTTCAACTGGTTTATCAGACTTGACTTTCGGTGGATTCTCTGGAATAAAGAAATACACAAACACCATCAAGTCAAAACAGGGACATGATACAGTCACTGTCACAGTCTATGGTTTTTGGATTCTTCTGAAGAATTCAACCCACACCGAGTCACCGAACCTGGAATCCAAGTCGAGTCATCAAAGTCCTCAGTGTTCCAGGTTCAAATAAGGTCCTCATAACAAAGTCAAGTCCAAGTCGACTCCTAAACTTTATTTCTGTTATTCATAAAACACTCTGGACCGACTTTAAAGTCCTGGACTCATTAAGAAAAACAGTCACCGCCCACTGACGGCCTCATGTCTGTGGAAGTTTCTTCTCAGATGCTCCTGGTGTCTATAACGTTATAAAACACCCTTTTTAATTCTGTTTGTGTGATTGTGCTAAAATTAGTAACACCACCACTATCACCGGGTGATTTTTACCCAAAATAAAAGACCCAAGAAAAAGTTCTTGTCATCAAAATATATTAAAATAGGACAAAACACAACAAATTAAAGTAGTTTTCATTTATTTTTAACTGTGCAAAAAAAGTGCCATGAGGGGACCAGATTAAAATGCAACAAAATAAGTGAAATTAGGCATTCATGAACAAAAAATTCCACATATATATAAAATATGGCAGATTTTGAGTGAGTAAAAATGACCAGCTGACTAAAATATTTCTTATCACCATATGAATTCCTTGAAAATCATGACTTTGTGATAGTTATTCATAACTGCTGCACTAAATAAAGATATCATTCAAATTCCAGGACCGTTCTTACTGACTTTGTTCCCTACATGCAGCTATTAAATCCACGATTTGAACATGTGTCTGTAGGAAAAAGCAGGTTTTGGATCAGGGAAACAAAGATGTCTTCAAAGATGTCAAAGGAAATGCTGAAGATACCCAGAGACCCATGATACTCAGACAAACGCAACATCATGAAAATCACGTAAACATGTTTGGTCGGGTGGAAATAACCCAGTGATAGTGTTCAAGGGTGCTCTAGATGCTCCATCAATACCTAAAACATAGAAATAGTTCCCTTTAGATGTCCTTTCACTAAATTAAGTGTCAATAAATCCTCAAGTCAAGTCAGATAAGTGCTCTCTAAATGCCCTTCCACTTAAGGTTGAGTTTCTAAAGGGCAGTCTGGATACCCTTCCAGTGATTAAAACACAAAAAAGTGCCCTCTGGATACCCTGTTAGTGTATGAAACATTGAAAGTATAGAAACAGGCCCTCTGGATACCCTTCCAGGAGATAAAACTTTAAAAAGTACCCTGATGTTGGTTTCATTTTCAGGTTAGTTTGAGCTTTTACTAGCCGGTTTCAAAACGACACGTGAACACTGACAGTTAAAATCTCACAAGAGTAGAAGAGTTACACAGGAAGTAACACTCATTACTTGGTAATAGCTTCCCTTTGTTGTTGCATCAATATTCACCAGAATTTCAGGAAGTTCGTTTTAGACGCTCCAGATTTTAACAGATAAGTTTCAGGTCAGTTAGAGTTCAAGTACAAGCCTGAGTCATCACTGTTTGAGTCATAGATCCTGAGAATTCAAGTCCTGGATCTGAATTTGAATTCCCGACACTTTTTGTGCATCAAACCATTTTATTCATCCTTGGTCATCTTTTACATTTTGTGTGAAAATGTTGTGGTTTGTTGGTGATGCAGATGACCCTGCAGTGATTAGATCATCGCTACGGTAACAGGATAACTTTGGCGGATTGATTATTTATTATCTTACTGGGTATTCAGTCCAGCATCCATCAGTCTGATTCCCACGAGGAGAAGCCGCTCACATTACACCACATGATGTCACGTACTGTCTGATTACTGCAACACTTCCATGTAAAACACACACGCCCCCACTTTCACATGAAAACCCACAAACACAAGCCCGCACAGGATGGACCCGGTCTGAACCACTACATTCCTGATCCAGGGTCAGGGCTGGCTTTGGTCGAGGATGCACAAGGATGTCGGTCATTTTTGGACGCGTGTTTGGGAGTGCCGCTCGTCCAAAAATGAATATTTGAAGCAGAGAGCGCGGCGTAGCCACAGTGTGACATCATTCATGTGTCGGATCACATCCATCTCTCTGAGAACTTCACTCAAGTTGAAATATCCGTCACATAGAAAAACAAAAAAAAACCCAACGAGGCAAATCCTGATCCAGAACTTTCACAACACCACAGTTTGGTTAGCTGTGAAAGCTCTATCGGTTTTCATGAAGGTCACTCCTGTGGTGATGTAACAACAGGAGTAGATTTGCAAAATAACTCTGTGGCAGTTAAAGGGATATTCCGGCGTAAAATTAATTTAGGGACAAACACACACCGAGTTAGCGGGGTGTCGCAGCTCAAGGAAGAACATTTATGATCATTTCTTCATGGAAATACAATCAGACCGAGACGCTAAGACAGAAGAACTACCGCGTCTGCAGTTCAAAATGATTAATATGGTGATTATTACTTCAAGGAAATGATAAAGAAATGATCATAAATGTTCTTCCTTGAGCTGCGAAACCCCGCTGTAGTCCGTAATGGACTCGCCCTGAGGTTTTGCTACAAACAAGCGGCTGCTGGAAGAGAGTAGGTGAGTTGTGTTTAGTCTCTTTGCTAAAGAAATTATGCCAAATTGTGTTTGACCATATCTTAATTTTACGCCGGAATATCCCTTTAAGACTGGGCTGACCATGAAGAGTTATAAAGGAGGAAGTACCGCTCAGAAATAGGTGTCCCTACACAGCCAGAACATTCAGCTGTTGCCTCCTTGGGTTCTCCTGGAACACTCGCCATGTTTGTTTGTTTTGGTGTTTTTGGATGATGAGTTTAGAAACTGAGAGGCTGCAGATCAGCAAAATTCATCAAATGAGCTGGTTGCATCCAAGTGTGCTCATACGTCCAACTGAAAATAATGAATTCCTCTTGTTGAAAGAGGACCTGATTGAAATCCTGTTATTTGAGGTCTTTAAGGTACCAGACTAGGCCTCTACCTGTGTGTTAGCATGTCTCTGGAAAGTGCCACCACGCAGTTTACATATCACAGATATTTTACGAGGTCAAGTCACGGGCTGAACACACAGACACACGGCAGATTTATGCGGTTGAGGGAGACTCATTAAGCAGATTTTCTGCGGCTCCAACTGTCATCAGGATAAAAAAAAAATCTGCAAATCTGATTGACGAGTGAATGAATTTACGAGCGAAGCATCTCTCCTTGTCCCTCCTTGATTGTAACATCCAGATCTCCAACAAAGACATAGTTGTGCTTCGAGTTTTTCTTTCTTCCCACCATTTCATTTCAGATAGCAGCGTCAGCAGCGCACACATACTCGCGCACGCACATTTCTGACAGCTGTATAAACGCGGTCGAGGTGTGTCAGAGTGTGTGTGTGTGTGTGTGTGGACCCTGTGGCCATCGTGGGGAAGTGTGTCACTGAGGCGAAAGGTTAAGAAAACCACCCAAATATGTGACTGACTGAAAAGAGACGAATATGAACGCAAATATTAAAAAACAAAAACTTTTATAATAATCATAATATTTATTTAAAACTTGCTTTTACAGGTGCTCAAGGACGATTTGCAAAAAAAAACAATTTAAAATACAGAAAATTTGGAGTAATGAGACCAACAATATTAAGATTTTCTCTTCTCTCTCCTTCTTTTTGTTTCTGTTCTCTCCATCCTCCCTCAGCTGCTCATGTGTTTCATCTCTCATCACCGTTTCCTCTCCATGTCACCGTGTTTAGACCCCAGATGTGTACATATGTTGTGTTTGCATGTTTTATACAGCGTGTGATCGCGTGCGTGTGTCGAAACAACAAAATATTTATTTCCACAAAGCGCGTCTGTGACCCTCACATCTCTAAAAATAGACGTGCTTCTATCTTCAAACACTTGGCTTCCACCCTCATGATGTGCACTCACGCTAAGATGCTATCATCATCGCCACTTCCTCTCTTTGTACCACCTGAGTGAACAACACAAGTGTTTACCGCTCAGGTGTGTCAGACAGTCGTCTACCTGCATCTGTGGATTTATCCTGCAACACAGTGGAGAGAGTCTGAATGAGGCGTTTTTCTTCATTTACTAACAAACAGATTTGTTCACTGTCACTTTTGAATTACCATGTGTGTTTTATTGTCACATATTTATTGTCACATATATTGTCAAACATCTTACCTGAAGACCCGAGGACTGCGCCTAATCTTAATGATTCTCAAAACGTCCCTTTTTAGTCTTGCTTCTAACTAAATTCTATATCATTAAAGGGATATTCCGGTGTAAAATTAAGTTAGGGTCAAACACACTGTAACAAGAGATGAATGTTGCCGACCGCTTTCTTCTCTAGTTATACCAACTTTAGTAACGACCACAGAGAACCACACGCTCAACCAAAACGCCACTCTATAGCCACAAATAATGCTCAGAACAGCACCTAACTTCATCAACAGGACATATAGGGTCACAGACATAGTACTAGACACCAAACATCTTTTTAACTTTGACTCATTTCTTTAACAAAGAGACTAAACACAACTCACCTACTCTCTTCCAGCAGCTGCTTGTTTGTAGTGAGACCTCAGGCCAGTCCATTATTGACTACAGCGGGGTTTCACAGCTCAAGGAAGAACATTTATGATCATTTCTTTATCATTTCCTTGAAGTAATAATCACCATATTAATCATTTTTCACTGCAGATGCAGTAGTTCTTCTGACGGTCTGATTGTATTACCATGAAGTAATGGTCATAAATGTTCTTCCTTGAGCTGCGTCACCCCGCTGTAGTCTGTAATGGACTGGCCTGAGGTCTCACTACAAACAAGCGTCTGCTGGAAGAGAGTAGGTGAGTTGTGTTTAGTCTCTTTGCTAAAGAAATTAGAAGTTAGGTGCTGTTCTGAGCATTATTTGTGGCTATAGAGTGGCGTTTTGGTTGGGGGCGTGGCTCTCTGTATTCCTATCCTGCAGTCGTTTCTAAAGTTGGTATAACTGGAGAAGTAAGCGGTCAACAACATTCTAACTCGGTGTTACAGTGTGTTTGACCCTAACTTAATTTTACGCCAGAATATCCCTTTAACTTTAAGTGTTTTATCATTTATCCCTTTCTAGTTTTAATGACAGGATCGTCTTTTTTTGAGCTATTCCGGTGCTCTTATTTTAGTATCTTTTACTGTTGTTTTTATTTCATTTTATTTATTATTTCTTAAAATTAATTTCATGTTATGTTGTTTTTAGATTTTAAACCTCCAGTGTTTCCCTATCTTGAATTTTAAAATGGCGTTTCTGTTGTGTTTAGATCGTGGGGTTGGAATAAGGGGTTAGGTTGGTGTAGAGCTTTGTTTCTTTCTTGTTTAAAGCAATTTGTGCTACATGGTTTTGTTTGAAAAGTGCTGTATAAATAAAGACAAATTGATTGATTGATTGATTGATTGATTGATTGATGAATATTCATATGTTTCCTTACATCACAATTACAGTGATTTCCGACACGTCTATGTTCTTTATTGTTTATGGTTTTATCACATATTCAATACTCGTGACTTTCCCTGTAGTGATGTTTCAGATTCCGATCTCTCATAAAGGTCGTATTCAGGGTCAGATTTTTGCGCGGAAATCTCTGAACTGGAAGTTCATGTTCAAGTATTTTGTGTGTCGACTATTTGAGTCATGAGGCCAAAACCATCAGTATCGGTCTTCAGATCCCAGAGGAGATCAGCTGAGATGGAGAGAGTAACTGATATGTGTCTCATTCCAGGTATTAGCCATGCCTGGGGCCGTTGGGAATCTTAAGCCAGCCGCTGTGGTTTGGGGTCAGGGTATATCCTGGAAAAAGAATCCGCTGTTTGCGGCTGTGACGAGGCCAAGACAGATTTACTTTGAGGGCAGAGAAACTATTCCTGTCTTCAAATGACCCACATCAAGACTCTGTTTCAAGCCACATTTTTGTTGAGAGATTTTATCCCCCAGAGGCGACGTTTCACCATCACCATTTTTCCTTCGATCTTATCCCGACATTTTTGAAAACTTTGTCTTTATTGGAACCAAAGATGGACTGACAGAATATCAAAACTATGAAACAAACCAGAGGGAATCCTTGGCCAGCTACTGCGGGTTCTGATCAGGCTATATCCTGGAATACAATACAGGAGAATTAGCTGTTACATATCCTGGAGGGGATCACGGCGAGGGCAGGAAAATAAACTGTTTGCCTATAGTGTCCGCGTCCCAGAACTGAGAACCCGCTTTTATTTTCTCAGGGAAAAAGACTCTGACATGATAATTGGTGAAGATAAGGAATCAAGATTTAACATCTGATTACTGATTGTAATTTCCTCCTCTGTGCTTCAGTTGGCGCCTTCTTTGTGAAACAGCATAGGTGGCCCGCTGCTGGAGAGTGCGATCTGTGTTTAATTCCAGGTATTAATCAGTATCAAACCCTCAGATCGAGACACGATCTTGGCTTAGGTTATATCCTGGACTACAATACAGAAACTTTACCGCTGACACAGCTCAGAGGGCCTCAAACCGAGTCTCACAAGAACCGACTTTAATTTATCATATGTACACTTTTATGTTAGCGTCGTCTACCATTTTTGGTTGATGTACAAGTTTAAGGCGAAGTGAAAGTCCAGTCATGTGAATTGGACTCTAAATGCACCCCTCAGACTCAGAGATGGATCTGCGCGGTGGTTTCACATCTCCCTCTGGTCTCGGCTCGAGTGAGGAAATATCTTCAAGTTACAGATGTGAGTTTGATTCCAGGTATTAGTCCTCGCCGACACCCCGGGGATCGACCGCTGTGGTTTTGGACGGGGTTAAATCTCGGCTTACGATACATCAACGTTAACTGAAATGAAACCCGGGACACCGTACAGTTGAAACTCAAGATGGTTGAGTCTGACCGCTGGCTCAGGGCTGAGATCGCTGAGCCGCTGTCGCAATTCGTCATCCCGGGGTGAATAAAAACGCAGTTTTCCAGCCAGAGGAACGCTCGACTCTTTCTTTTCTGTTTGCATTTCAGAAAGTTCTCAAACATTTGGATTAAACATGTTTGAGAATTGAACCATTTAACCCATTTCAGATGATAAACTGGTTTTCTACACTTGATCCTGATTGGTCCAAAGTTCATTTTTAAAGTTATTTCTTAACAAATTTAAAAACACTGACAGAGACAACACGATCATATCAGGTCATCACTTTTCAGCGCCTCTTCAACTTTTTCCAACAATTTTTTTTTTAAAAACATCCGAAGTTCAACTTTTGTTATAAAAGAAAAAGAAAAGAAGATAAGGGCCAGGAAAAATTTAAAAAATAACAAATGAAGTAAGTTTTATTTTCTGACTCAAAATTTTTCTCTTTTTTTTTTTACTACTTTGTACTAATTAATCAAGGTTTAGAATCTGGATTATTTTTTAAAAAGTAAAAATTCTGAGTTTGAAGTCGAAGTTTTGACTTTAGATTTCAAAATTTTAACTTCTTAATGAAAACCCAGAATTTTCCTCTTTGATGTCAAAACTCCGAGTTTAGAATAGATTAGGAATTCTGAAAAAAAGAGTTCAAGTTTAAAGTCAGAATTCTACCACAAAAAGTCTGAATTATGAGAATAAAGTCAGAACTCTGAGGACAGAAGTCAGGGTTTTAGGGGATTCTGGATTTGGAGGCAGAATTTTGACTTTTTTCTTGATTCTAACTTTTCACTTAGGAATTAAATTTAAGAGTCGGAATTCTTTTTAAACAAGTACAGATTCTGAGTTTAAAGTCGGATTTCTTAAAAAGAAGTCAGGATTCAGAATTCCTATGAAATTCCAAGAATTTTGAATTTAGGTTTCAAAATTTTAATTTCTTGATGAAAACGCAGTTTTACTCTTCAATGTGAAAACTCCGAGTTCAAAATTGATTTAGAATTCTGAAAAAAGATTTTGAGTTTAAAGTCAGAATTCTACCACAAAACGTCTGAATTATGAGAATAAAGTCAGAACTCTGAGGAGAGAAGTCAGGATTTCTAGGGATTCTGAATTTGGAATTTTGTTTTTTTTAAGTTACATATTTGTTTTCTGGAGTTCTGGTCAAAAATCTGTTTAAAAAGTCAAAATTGAATTGAATTGAATAGAAAGAACTTCGCCCTCAAACACAAAATTCTGAGAAAACATTTGAGATTCTGAGAAAAAACGGGTTCTGAGAAAATTCTCATTTTTTAAATCAGATTTATCTGAATCTCATCGTTAAAGTCTGAATTCTGAGAAAACTTTCACGATTCTGAGAAAACGAAGAATTCCAACTTTTTTTTTTAATTGAACAGATTTTGAATCTTGTCTTTGAAGTCAGAGAAAAAAAATCAAAATAACTTCAATCTCAGAAATATAAGTTTATAAAAATATATGTTCTTTTATAAACTGTAGTGTCTCCTAGCCACCTCCGTAAGCGTTTTTTTGGTGAAATTAAATAAAAGAATATTTCATGTTTGTACGGTGAGGATCTGGTTTCATCAGTAGAATAACTCTCTCTACAGTTATTAAAACTCTTCATCAGTGTATTAAAACGCTCCGTCTGTTTCGTCTCTGTCTGTCGTCGCTGTAACTCGGCTGTTGTCCTCAGTGATAAATGAGACGTTTTGTCAATAATCTGACGACGCTGATATCTCCACACTGCTGCTAATGAAACGAGCGTACGTGTGACAGAGAGAGGGAAGTTCCTCTTTCTATAGTATGACCTCAGTTTGTTTGGATGCTGTTGTGTCTGTGGACTTAGAGACGGTTACTACGGTAACTCGGCTCCGTCTGCGGGTCCGAGTGTGAAAGAGACGAGGAGACAAACAGAGAGACATCAACACTTTGGTCCTGAGTGTGAATGAATTAGAGCTTTTAGTGATAATGAAGGGAGGAGAGTGACACCCCACTGTGGGAGGAGAGTGACACCCCACTGTGGGAGGAGAGTGACACCCCACTGTGGGAGGAGAGTGACACCCCACTGTGGGAGACGACGATTTAAAGGAAACAAACATTCGTAAAAGAGAAGATTCAATCAAAGCAATATCGAGCAATTCAGTGACCGCCGTCCACTTTCCTCATCCATGTGGATTTCTGCGATCAGTTCTGATAACCAATGAAAACCAGGGAAAATTTATGGTCAATAAAAACCAAATTTGACAGATGGAGGAAAGTCAGCTGATGTACCTTAAGAACTTTTGGTCGTCAAACTCATTTGCAGTTTTTTCCTTCATAAGGTGGTTTATTGACCATCTATGTCAGATTATGGGCGTGTAGAGGGTTAAATATGAGACTGAACCATGTGTGCACACACCAGGTGGATCATGATGCATGAAGGGAACAACGTGAGTGCACACGGATGAATAAATCTGGATTAGTTTTGGCATGAATACACTTTTAAAAGGGTTTGATAAATGAGACCCCCGCTCCTTTAGACTGATATAGATGTGGACGTGCTTGGAGAGTAAGAGAGGCTCAGATCAGGGAAGTTTTTGTCAAATAACTGCACCGATACTTGGCGTTCAACCACAGCATTAACAGGAACCCAGAAATCACAGGTGATCACTCTAACCCCCAATTTCCACCGCATCCGGAACGGCTACGAAAAAAGGTCGTATCCTCCGATCGTAGCTGATCGTAACCATTCAAGTTAACGTGTCAATTTACACCGACTTCTTTCTTTCGGAGACAAACAAGTGAAAGGTTTTTAGACGTCATTTCCCCTTGATGTCACCATGGATGAGGAGATGCTGATTCTAGAAGTCTAGAAGTAGATTTCCTTCTTTGGAAGGACACAATCTACTGCTTATATGTCTATATGGCTAAAGACAAATTGTTATTGCGCAATTGCCCGTGAATCCGCAGGTTCTTATGAGTTCTCGTGATTCCTGCTGTCTGGAATCTGCCACGAAATTTGTCTCACAAAATGGATCTGGTAGGAATTGGTGTTTGGTGAAAATCACAGTCGTTTCAGATCGCAGTCATTCCGGATGAGGTTGAAATCTCGGGTTAGGGTCTGAGTGTTTCTGAATAAGAAGTGAAATAGATGAAAACTAAAGAGATGAAACTCCTCTGGACAGAAACAGTCGATTGTTTCTGTTGTTCACTTTGTTTTTGACCATCAGGATCAGGAGACGCTTCAATTTTGGATTTAATTCTGTCGTCTTTTTTTTAAGTGTAGCTTCATGTGTGTGTGTGTGTGTGCGTGTGTGTGTGTGTGTGTGTGTGTGTGTGTGGATGTGGGTCGTCTTTGCTAAATGTCCTGGTTAAGTGTCAAGGTGATAAAACATCTCTTAGCACAGCGATGAGACTTATAACATGAAGTCGACAGCAGGAATCCACCCCTCCCCTCACTCAATCACTCTCTAACACACACAAACACACACAAACACACACACACACACGCGCGCGCGCACACACACACACACACACATATTGCATTGTGCAGATTTCTTGCACACAAACACACACTCACAGACCACAGCATGATCATTTGAAAAACACAAAACCAGAAAAATCTTCGCTGCAGGGCAGAGAGTTTTTTTCTTTGTCCTGACTCGGCTGGCGAGTAGCAGCGCCTGAATGTGACACACATGACGAAGAGGAAATGACTGTATCTTCATGCTGTAAACATAAACACGAGTCAAAGAGGCAGGGCCACTTTGGGCACAGCGTGTGATTTTTTATACATCTCAAATGTTTGGTCCCGGTCCAGTTTTTGAAAGTCCAGCCCATCCATCTTCGTTTTGCTCCTTTTCTTCTTCCACAATCCAGGAAATGATGTAAGCAAACCCAAATCTTCCATTTTCAAATGTTTACCTGATAATCCAAGCATCAAATGAGGCCATTAAAACATCCTGTGTGTGTGTGTGTGTGTGTGTGTGTGTGGACTGAGTTTGGTCCAGTTTCCCCCCAGAACCACATCCAATCAGAACCAGCTTTGTCCAACACCACCTCCACCTTTGCTCTCGGTTCACATCTGTCCGTCCTGTACGGGGGCCGAGAACCGCCACTGCTGCAAATAAACAAGAATGCAAAAAAACAAAACAAAACACAACAGAACTTACAAATAGAAAAGAAAGAAACCAAAGCCTGCTGCAAATAAAAAAAAGAAACAGTGCAGATAAAAAAAAAAGCCACAATTGAAGTTAATAACGCGAAAAATAAGTGCAAAAAATAATAATAATAAAATCCAACGGAAGCTACCAATACAAAAAACGAAACGGAAGTCTGCTGCAAATAAAAAAAGAAAAAGTGCAGATATAAAATTTTAAAAAAAGCCACAGAGGAAGTTAATGATGCAAAAAAAAGGGAGTTACCGATGCAAAAAATTAAATAAATAAATAAACTGGAAAAAAAAAAAAACAGACACATAAACGACACAAAAAAAGGCAAAGCAAAAAAAAAAAACACAACGGAAGTTACCAATACAAAAAAAAGACACCGAAGTTTGCTGCAAATAAAAAAAGAAACACTACAAAAAAAAAAAAACAATGAAAGTTAATGACGCAAAAAAGAAGTGGTGTTGCGAAAAAAAAGAAGTTTCCAATGCAAAAATTTAATAAACTGAGGCCCACTGCAAAAAAAAGAAACAGTTTCAGATGTAAAAATGCAAAAAAAGAAAAAGAAAAAAAAAACACAACATAAGAGTTACCAATACATAAAAAAGAAACCAAAGCCCGCTGCGAATAAAAAAAAGAAACAGTGCAGATAAAAACATTTTAAAAGTGAGCTGCCGGGGACCAATAACGATGATGCACCAGTATTTTACGATCTAGGCACAGAAGACGACGGCGAAAAGACGAGACGAAGCGAAACTAAACAGTAACCTCTCCACTTCTTCGCTCGTCATCGTCTTTTTTGCCTAGATCGTAAAACACCGGTGCATCATCGTTATTGGTCCCCGACAGCCCGACAGCTCACAAATACTGAAATATCCCTTTAAGTGGAACAGGTTTGACATGATGGTCAAAAAACAGTCGCGATATCGAGGTTTTTAGAAGGAACCCGCACAGTCAGCAGAAACGAGAACCTCAGATTTATCTGCGCTCACCTTGAGGAAGTTCTTATTCATCCAGAACTCGAGACTAAGACTCGGCTCTGCGTTCGACACGGTTTTCTTCATCGGTAGAAGGAGCGTTTCAGAAACTTCCTCGAGGGCCTGGAGCCTGACTCGATGTCCCAGAACAAAATGTAAAGCTCTTCAAGTCCAAACCTGCACAAACGCCGATGAAGGATGTCGTGGCTGGGGAGGTTTCATGATCGGGGCGTGGATCACTCAAAGACATTTACATCGAGAAGAAGTCGATCCAAAGCTGTCAAGAATCGCTCTTTGTGTCTCTCTCTGCGGAGCTCCAGTATAAATTAGCATGACTGACTCATATCTGCTTAACCGTCACACAACTTTGCATTGTGCTCTTTAGCATCTGGTAACCTTTGGCTGTCCTCCCGAGTCGAGCGGGGAATCCAAGTCACCGCAGGCAGAGTTGGAAAGTGTGTTTTGTATCAGAAATGCAACAGGAACGACCGTGTTTACTTCTGATCGAGCTCTTCGAGGTGCGTGACAAAAAGGTTTCCTCGGGACGTCCAAGCGCGCGCCGGCGTCCAGCGATTGTTTTCGCAATGTGTCAGAGCAACAGGATGCTCCTCTTCTTTCTGTATGTTTTCCAGACAGTGACAAATGAGCCTGTGATTGAATTCATCAACAACATGGCATCTGGATGAAAGATGACGGGAGAGAGAAGAAGAGAGGGACGGGTGGATTTAGACGTCAGAGGAATCATATTTGGAATAACATCAACTCTCTGACCTCCGCGTGCCACAGGTCTGCTCCTCTGTGTTTGCTTTGGTTTACAAGTCTTCGCAGGGAAACGGAGGCTCCTGTTTTCACTGTACCACGGCGCAACTGTTTTGCAACTGACTTTTAGGGTTTGGTCGAGGAAAAGATGAGCTCATATATCCAATATTCGATCCAATAGCTCATGCATACTATATATTATAGGTCTGTGCCTTTCACCATGATTTACAGTCCGTCATCCGCGGGTTCAAAGTGGTTTTTTGTGTGTTTAATGAGACGAGTTTTTCAATGCCCCGAGGAAATCGGGTCAGAAAGTGCAGATGGAGTTCAAAGGAGTGAAAAGTTGAGGACGAGGAATTTCAATTAAAAGTTGATTAAGAGGCGAAGAGTGTTAATGAAAGATGGATGTCAGGGGCTTCCTTCGCCTCCAGATCTGCGACTTCACTATCAGTGTGTATGAAACCTTCATGTGGTTCTCTTGTCTTCAGGGGAAGTGGATATACTCGTCTAAAAGCCTCGAATGAGAGGAAACCTCATTTCCGTTTGACTCAGCCCCCTTTTCCTTTGAGTTATCCTGACGGACCGATTAAAGAGGACTCATTTTTACAGGAAACCGACTTTTTTCTGCTGCTTTACCAGGGATTTACACCACATCCGGAACGGCTCGGATCCAGGACGGCAGCAATTTTTGCCAGACGCCAATTCCAACTGAATCCGTTTGTGAGGTGAATTTCGTGGCAGAATAGCGAGAACTCACAAGAACCCGCGGAATCACGTGCAATCGCGCAATAACAAGTTGTCTCTTGGCACATAGACATATAAGCAGTAGATTGTGTCCTTCCAGAGGGGGAAATCTACTTCTAGACTTCTAGAATCAGCATCTCCTCATCCATGGTGTCATCGGGGTGAAATGACATCTATAAACCTTTCACTTGTTCGTCCCCGTCCGTTTGCATGTCTGTGCCCCACTTCCTTTCCAGCACGGGTTAATCTGTGCTGGATTTATCCGGCATGCTCTTGCGTCCGGAAAAAATAGAACTCTTGCGATGAGCTAGGGAATCCAGCGATCCGTAGCGGAATGGAAAGAAGCCGGTGGAAATTGACACTTGAATGATTCCGATCAGCTACGATCGGCGGATACAACCTTTTCTTAGCCGTTCCGGATGCAGTGGAAATTGGGGGTTATTGTGAGTCGCAGTTTTCTCTCCTCTGATTTCTTACCGAGAGTCGTTGATCAGGGATGCTTCAACTTCAAGTTCTGGATCCAGATGCTTCCTAACCTGCTTTCCAGGACCCGCCTCCTCTTGATGCTGTTATCGGGTTTCTTCAGCGCCATTTGGGTCGTCACTGATCCTTGCTCTACTCGGCACCTTCAGGGTCTTTGCTGCTGCTCTGCCTGCCTCGGCTCCGACGTTCCGCATACTCACATGGAAGGTCAGGGAGCTCTCAGCGTTAGAAAGGAAAACACCACGATGGGTCAGGACTCTCGTCTTCGTTTGAAGTCCCGCGTCTCTGGCGTTAATCAACTCTTGTTTGGTGTAGAAACAGAGAAAGTGTTGTCGGTGAATCATCAGGAGAAACGCCGCCTTGTTTAGATCGATCGTTAACCGAGTCCCCACAGTGCTTCGCTCTGTCTCCGCGCCAGGTGTGCGGCCCAGCCAATGGGAAGAGTGAAAACAGTCATCAATCAAAAACAGGTCTCACTTTACTGAGAACACAAACCTGATTAGTCCGTCGCAGCCAGACCCTTTCAGCACGCTTCACGGACACGCTCGGGTGTCTGCAACAGTAGACGGGGGCGGGACTACTCGCCCAGGAAAACAAACCTGGCAGCGACGTGTGGATGACTGTCGGGCCGCTCCTTCTGCTGCAGTCAGGGATGTTCTGGAAAAGCAAAAGTTTTGCACAAACACTCGTTTCTCTTCCTCTCCTCCAAGAGTCGTTTTCTCTCTCTCTCTCTCTCTCTCTCTCTCCGCAGCAGCAGCAGCAGCAGTATTGTTCAGTCTGAGGAGAACAGTGGAGGCATTGTTGCTCTAAATGAATTAATTTTCTTGTTTGGCTTTAAAGACCTTCGCCACGTCTGAGCTGCTCTCTGTTTAGTTTCTCTGAATGTGGGGGTCTCCAAGTCGTCGCGCGGCGGATCGCCAAGAGGAAAAAAAAAACCTGCAGCACCTTTAAAACCTCAGAAAAAAAGGATAGATGTGAAATAAAACGAACTTCTTATAGTTTTAACTCCATCTTGAGAAGATACACCTCCTCCGTTCAAGAGGGAATCCTTCGGAGAGTTGGCGAAGGTTTCTGCTTTCATCTCGACATGAAAGCGAAGCGAAAACGGCGGTTTTACACTTCAGGGAGGCAGCAGCAGACATATTTAACAGATCCCTCTGACGTTTCCAAAGCCACATTCAAACTCTTCTGCACGACTGAGAAGAGTTTCTATCGGCGCACAGGGTTGTAATTTCTTCCTCATCATCGTCGCTGCAGATCGAGGAGGATGAGCATCACTGTGAAGACGCTTCATCTCCGGGGCGGATTGTTTGTTTGGGACGGCGCTGAGACCGTCGGACTCCTTCAAAGACGGTCTCCTCTGATTCATAGATCTTCTTTAATCTCCTTTAAAACATGTTTCCGTATAAATCAAGCAGAAAATTCATGATGTGTCACAAAAGGCTTTCTGTTAATACTTTAATAATTCGTTTTTCGAGCTGAAATCATGGAAATGTTTGGATTGTAAAATATCATTATCTATGACGTCGTCTTGATCGCATTTCCATGTGATCGTCCTCTTCTGATCAGAACAAAAACGATGTACCAACTAACATCAACTAACTTTTTAATTGATCAGTTTAGAGCTTCAGCTATTGAATATTTTAGTAATCAAGTATTCTACCGAATATTCCATTGATTAGTCGAGTAATTGGACCCAAACTGCAGACTCACATAAAGTTAGATTTCCAATCGCCCTGCAATGAAGACCAGACTCAGAGAAATAGAGGACGATTGTGGAACAAGCGTGCGTTAGCGGATTGCAATGCTCGTAAGAAAGCTAATTATGATATTAACTCATTACAAGACATTAGTTTCCCGAGTTTTGCTATTCTTTTTCCTTTTTTTCAGACTGAAGGACTGAGCATGCCGGGAAAGTGTTAAACTCCTTTTATCGCTGTATTTTAGTTTATTTTTATCTGTTTGTTTGTTTTATTTCAATAAATTAATTTCATTTTATTTATTCATTTATTCTGTGGAATTGGAGGGCCTGCTTTCTCAGTAAAGCTACATCGTATCTTTTTTTTTCTTTTTATTATTATTATTATTATTATTATTTTATTTGGTTTTATCTAATTCATGAGTTTATCTAACAGACTTGACCCCTGAGCTGTCAGCTGTTCTTCCCTTCATTTTGTTTCTCTTGCGTCAAAGTGGCGAATTAACTTTGTCACTTTATTTTCTGTTAATAAACTTTGATTAATACATTTAATTCTATTTGTTGATACTGAGCAGAATGTTTATTTGTTTTATTTGGATTAACTGATTTATTTATTTTTTATTGCCTTTATTTTTTTTATTGCAAAGTCACTTTTATCTTGTCTTCCGCCACCTCAAAACCTGGTCTTATCGGAAAGTGGCGAAGTCCCTTAATCCCTTTAGTTCATTTTCTTTTTTCTTATTTTGATCATTTTGTTTTTTCATTTTGCAAACTTAAAGTAGTCCCAGAAAATCGGCAAAGTTGCGCTCACAAATGTCTCAATTTCAGCAGGTAAGAACCGCATTCTTGTTTGTAACCAACTCTCTGTCATGTTGTTTTTCTCCTCTTCATTAACTTCATCATATGTTCTAACATGTTCATTTTTAATCGTTCCGTCTGGAAGCTTCATTCGTACGTCTAAAGTGTTTTTACAGAATAGTTCGGATAATTGAGAACGGGCTCAGAAGCCGGTCGAGGGAAACAGACAGACTCTCCGCTCTTGTGTCCATATAGCCTATGTGTGTGTGTGTGTAGGTGTGTAGGTGTGTGTGTGTTTTCCAGACAAGGAGCTGGAAGCTGTCAGGTGGAGGAGATCGAATATCGGCATGCTGATTGGACGCTGGTGTGTGTATGAGTGTGGAGACAGAGGATAATTAGCTTAATGGTCAAATGGCTCAGCTAAATCCTGTTAGTATCCCTGTGAAAATAGCAAAATTGGATCCACACACACACACGCACACGCACACACACACACACACACACACACACACACAAGCACACTCACACACACGCACTGGTATGGCTGAGACAGGGTCTATACTGTTGAAACTGCAGCCTACTGTTTCCATAGAGTATAATGGGAAAGACGTTGGTGGCGTCAGCGTTCCCAGCAGGCGTGCAGAATCATTATAATCCTCCTGTTATGGATTACGTCCTTGCATTACCCCTCTATTCATCCTGGCGCTCGCTTACACGATGATGCACTCTCGTTTGCGTGAAGTTACACATGTGTGCAACAGCTTTTGGCTCAACGGTTCCTCTGGACTGTGGACCTAAAGAAACGGCAATGCTCCAAGGACTCCCGAGGTTA
This sequence comes from Xyrichtys novacula, assembly GCA_962446985.1. Classification (NCBI taxonomy): domain Eukaryota; kingdom Metazoa; phylum Chordata; class Actinopteri; order Labriformes; family Labridae; genus Xyrichtys; species Xyrichtys novacula. Next base: position 1,094,399 of record OY660886.1, read on the forward strand.
AATGTCAAATGCGTCCAAGCAAACGCACCTCAGATCTCTGCCACTCAAAGATCAGGAATCAGGGAATGACGAGCAACCACGCCAGTTTTCCTCAAGGTGTTTTCTGGACGAGTGTGGACATTTGTTCGCTGATATCACTTTGAGCACACAGAGGACTTTAAACGCCCCGACTGATTTGAAAGACTATCCATCAACTCGTTGGCGGGATGTTTGAGTCTGGACCAAAGAGCAGAAACCTTGGCGGTCTGAGCGCCTGTTTATCTGTACTTTAGCTCATTATGTCGTTCTTTCTGCTCTCCCCTGTTTCTCTCGGCTTCATTATGGGACTCTGTTCTCACAAATGTGTCTCCTTTTAGGTTTGACACACTTCCCTCGTGTCCCTCTCACACAATCACAAACACACACCTCCTCGCAGCTCGTCTCTTTCTGTCATCTTGTAATAATTAGTGTAAATTGGAAACGTGCGTTGTCAGGGTTTGTTCGAGCTCACGGCTTCCAGCATTTCGGGTCACGGCCTCGTCGACACTTTCATTTTCGTCTCTTCTGTCATTCGACTCCTCTGTCATTTAATTAACTTTCATTTCCACTGCGCTTTACTGGCTTCAGCAATGATAGTTCCCAGAGCAAGAGCTACTCCGTCTGCAAATTGTAAACAGATTCAGCCAGAAGCCGTGACAGTGTGACATTACCAGCAACCAGTAATTCGGTGAAGTCACATTCATGGAGGCAGCAGTTGACATTTCATTGTCTTGAACTTTCAGACCAGGAGCAGTTTGAAAAGTTGACTTTTGTATCATTTACACTCAACGTGTGGCGTCTAAACATGTCGGAAGAAATTATGAATAAAGGCAAGGACCTTTACCTGCACCGGCAGAAGGTTTTTTGACATTTGAGAGAGTCGACTGTGTTTATTAGTAAAGTTTGTGAGACAACACGCCACACTTCCCCTTCTTTAATGTCACTGATATGGTTATTGACTGAATTTTTTGGTAGCAGGGTAAAAGTCTGAGTTTACGCCTTCTGTTGAATGTCTTCGCAACTCTGTTTTCTGCTCATTCTTGTGTTTTTGGATGGTGATATTTTTGAACTCCAACATGAAGATGCTTCTGCCTTCAAAGGTAGTTTCACTTGCATATTTAAAGACTTGTTTATCTCTGATGAACACCTTCAACACCTTACCTGGGATTTCCACCACATCCGGAACGGCTCCAATCCAGAACGGCGGCGATTTTTGCCATCCGCCAATTCCTACCAGATCTGTTTGTGAGGCGAATTCCGTGGCAGATTACGGACAGCAGGAATCGTGACAATTTACAAGTACCCATGGATTCACGTGCAATCGTGCGATAACAAGTTGTCTCTAGCCACATTGGCTAAAACCATAGAAGCTTTAGATTGTGTCCTTCCAGAGAAGGAAATCTACTTCTAGACTTCTAGAATCAGCATCTCCTCATTCCGTTCCTGCACGGGTTGATCTGTGCTGAATTTATCCGGCATGCTCTGGCATCCGGAAAAAATAGAATTGGAAAGAAGCTGGTGGAAATTGACACTTTAATTTGAATGGTTACGATCAGCTACGATCGGCGGATACAGCCTTTTCGTAGCCGTTCCAGATGCGGTGGAATTTGGGGGTTAAATGACGTAATCATGCATCTTTCTGCTGGAGCCTCTTGGAGTTCTTCAGAACAGGCCGCTCCTGAAGTTTTGTATCCCAAAGAGCCACAAGCATCACAAATTTTTCTGTTATTTATCTGATCTCCAAAACTTGTGTGAACCACCCAAGAGCTTTTAGGAAAACAAGTTAAATTCCAAAACAAAATTATCGTAAACACCTTTGACAGTTTTTGCTTCTGATTTGTTATTTCCTCTGCTTCACCCATGACAGCTTGTCCTTGGATGTCAGACGGACTTAAGAGCGTCTGACTCGTAGACTGGTTCCACATTAAGTCCCATCACTCACAGGGATGAGCAGAGGTTCAAAGGAAACTGGAAACAAGCCACTGGATCTGGTCGGCAACAAGTTGGCGCCTGTTAAAAGCACTTTGTCTGAAGGCACCTTAAGAGTGACGGATCACTATGGGGAACGTTTGAGGTCACATCTAGAGGGGCGTTGAGTCCAAGACTCAGTTTACCAACAACTGGAGCAGGTTTTGACCAGAAGAGTTTGGCCTCTTCAGTGAACTTCACGAACAGATAGATACGCAACAGTGTTTTAGCAATGAGTAATAGTCTTCAACTTCGTAAGGATGTCCATTGTCAATCAATCAAGACGCCCCCCGAAGAGGGATGCCGACTTTTTGGCGATGCCCGTTTAACCAGCAGTTACAAGAATGACCTCCAGACAAGACTCCGTTTCTCAGAACATGTATGGTGTAATTTTTTGGGTCGATGACACCCCAAAAGGTAGTTTTCCATTTACTCGTGTCCCGGTAGGCCTCAGTCCAACAGGAGATGGACAGATGCACGAGTAAGGACCTGAAAACCCAACAAACTGCAGTTCAGCCACAGTAACCAGAACTCCTGACCCCCTGTACCGACTCCAACACCCTTGTGAAGGGATGCAGTCCCCCGTACCTCGTCTGTTTCCAAGTTTGCGGGTTTATACCTTTAAAAAGAATCCAGAAGTGCATGTTTTATAATCTTCAACCCAGTTGCTGCCCTCAGAAAGCTGAGCTGTCACCTCTCATATCGTTTGAAGACACATCTGGACTGATCAACGTCCCACAAGCCTGCGGTCACAACAACAACACTGATTCAGCCAGAAATGCACTTCTGCTTTTCTCTCCTCCTCTCTCTCTCTCTCTTTTCGTCCTCGCTTCTCATTCCATGGCAGACTCTTTCTTTGATTATTGTGGAAAACTTTCAGAGGTCACAAACACACTTAAACACACTTACACACACTCAGCTATCTCCGGGGAGAGGGACCACAGTCTTGTTTATCTCTGTGAACGGGCCAGGCGGCAAACTGGAACGTACATTGTTTTCGAACCAGGCGCTCCCTCAAATATCTCCCCCTGAGCGCTCGATGGGTGGGAGAAGATGTACTTTGGGGGTGTTTGAATGTATGTGTGTGTTTCTGTCTTCAGAGAGGAGGACGGCTCGGTTTCGGTCACATTGGTTTGTTTGCCATCAGCAGAGAGATCCTTGTTTGGCTGGTTACGATCTCTGTGTTTCATTCTCTTCACTTTCTGTTTTTTTCCCCTCCTTCATTCTTTGTCTTTCTTTTCCAAACCTTTAATGCAATTGTTCATTTTCCCTCATCTGGTTTGCCTTTTTCGTCTCCTTCCAGTCCATGTAGACTTTATTTTTCTCCAAATTCTGGTCATGAAATGCAGAAAAAGAGTTTAATTTCTGGGGCCAAAAATCATTTTATGCAGATGATTGTTTGCTTGAAGGATGACGATGACTCTCAGTATCTGTGATTGAGCCTTTTCCCTTGTGGGCTTGTAGTTTCCCTGAATGTCTACAGACATGAGGTTTAAGGTAAATCATCAAATCAAGCTTAAACTGTAGCTTTTTTCGCACTAAATTTGAAATTTTAAACATACTATACTATGACATTTTTATCATACTATACTGACATTTTTATCATACTATACTATGACATTAATTTTCATAGCAAAATATGAAAAAAAATTTCACACTAAAATTTGAAAATTTTAACATGCAATACTATGACATTTTTCTCATACTATACTATAACATATATTTTCATACCCAAGTATGAATTTTTTTTCACACTAAAATTTGAAATTTTTAACATACTATACTGACCTTTTCATCATACTATACTATAGCATATATTTTCATACTAAAATATGAATTTATTTTTAACACCAAATTTGGAAACTTTTAACATACTCTACTATGTGATTTTGATCATACTATACTATGAATAAAATATAGATTTTTTTTGTACACCTAAGTGGTGTAGTCTTTCTCAAATTTTGTTGCTATCAAACCATACCTGACCGGGATTCGTACCCACAACCTTCTTGCTGTAAGGCAAGGTTGCTAACCATTAGGCCACCATGCCACTGATGTCTAAGCAGCCGTGCTACAACATTTTCATCATACTATACTATGACATTTATTTTCATAGCAAAATATTTAAAAAAAATTTCGCACTAAAATTTGAAAATTTTAACATACAATACTATGATATTTTTCTCATACAATACTATGACATTTATTTTCATACTAAAATATGAATTTTTTTTTCGCAGTAAAATTTGAAATTTTTGACATACTATACTATGACATTTTTATCACACTATACTATGACATTAATTTTCATAGAAAAATTTGAAAAAAAATTTCGCTCTAAAATTTGAAAATTTTAACATACAATACTATGACATTTTTGTCATATTATACTATGACATTTATTTTCATACCAAAAAATGAAAAAAAATTTCGCACTAATATTTGAAAACTTTAATATACTATACTATGACATTTTTGTCATACTATACAATGACATTTATTTTCATACCAAAGTATGAATTTTTTTTTCGAACTAAAATTTGAAATTTTTAACATACTATACTATGACATTTTCATCATACTATACTATAGCATATATTTTCATACTAAAATATGAATTTTTTTTTCGCACTAAAAGTGACAAATTTTAACATACTATGCTATGACATTTTCATCATACTATACCAAGATACTTATTTTCATACTAAAATATGAATTTATTTTTTACACCAAATTTGGAAACTTTTGACATACTCTACTATGAGATTTTGATCATACTGTACTATGAATGAAATATAGATTTTTCTGTACACCCAAGTTGTGTAGTCTTTCTCAAAGTTTATTGCTATCAAACCATTCCTGACCGGGATTCGTACCCACAACCTTCTTGCTGTAAAGCAAGGTTGCTAACCATTAGGCCACCATGCAACTCATGTCTAAGCAGCCGTGCTGCAACATTTTTAACATACTATACTATGACATTTATTTTCATACCAAAGTATGAATTTTTTTTTCACACTTAAAATTTGAAATATTTAACATACTATACTATGACATTTTCATCAAACTATACTATAACATATATTTTCATACTAAAATATGAAATTTTTTTTCGCACTAAAATTTGAAATTTTTAACATACTATACTATGACATTTTTAGCATACTATACTGACATTTTTATCATAATATACTGACATTTTCATCATACTATACTATAGCATATATTTTCATACTAAAATATGAAAAAAAATTTCGCACTAAAATTTGAAAATTTTAACAGACTATACTATGACATTTTTGTCATACTATACTATGACATTTATTTTCATACTAAAGTATGAATTTTTTTTCACACTAAAATTTGAAATTTTTAACATACTATACTATGACATTTTCATCATACTATACTATAGCATATATTTTCATACTAAAATATGAATTTTTTTTTCGCACTAAAATTTGAAATTTTTAACATACTATACTATGACATTTTTATCATACTATACTAACATACTTATTTTCATACTAAAATATGAATTTATTTTTTACACCAAATTTGGAAACTTTTAACTTACTCTACTATGAGATTTTGATCATACTGTACTATGAAAAAAATATAGATTTTTTTGTACACCTAAGTTGTGTACTCTTTCTCAAAGTTTATTGCTATCAAAACATACCTGACCGGGATTCATACCCACAACCTTCTAGCTGTAAGGCAAGGTTGCTAACCATTAGGCCACCATGACACCCATGTCTAACCAGCTGTGCTACAACATTTTTGTCATACTATACTATGACATTTATTTTCATACCAAAGTATGATTTTTTTCACACTAAAATTTGAAATTTTTAACATACTATACTATGACATTTTCATCATACTATACTATAGCATATATTTTCATACCAAAATATGAAAAAAATTTTCGCACTAAAATTTGAAAATTTTAACATACTATACTATGACATTTTTGTCATACCAAAGTATGAATTTTTTTTCACACTAAAATTTGAAATTTTTAACATACTATACTATGACATTTTTAACATACTATACTATGACATTTATTTTCATACCAAAGTATGAATTTTTTTTTCACACTAAAATTTGAAATTTTTAACATACTATACTATGACATTTTCATCATACTATACAATAACATATATTTTCATACTAAAATATGAAAAAAAAATTTCGCACTAAAATTTGAAATTTTTAACATACTATACTATTATTGTCATACTATACTATGACAGTTTTCAAACTAAAATATTAAATTTTTAACATACTATACATTGACATTTTTATCATACTATACCAAGAAATTTATACCATACTATACCATAAAATTTTTGACATTTTTATCATACTATACCAAGAAATTTATACCATACTATACCATGAAATTTGAAAAAAAAAATTTTCACCCCTAAATTTGAAATTTTTAACATACTATACTGTGACATTTTTTTTCATACTAAAGTATGAATTTTTTTTTCCACACTAAAATTTGAAATTTTGATCATACTATACTATGACATCATCATTTGATACTATGGCATTGTTTTTCACACTGAAATATGAAATCTTTTTTCACACTCAAGTTTGGAATTTTCTAACATACTATACTATTACATTTTTGTCAAACTATACTATGACATTTATTTTTGTACCAAAGTATGATTTTTTTTTCGCACTAAAATTTGAGAATTTTAACATAGTATACTATGACATTTTTATCAAACTAAAATATGATTTTTTTTTCAGAATGAAATTTGAAATTTCAATCATACTATACTATGACGTTATTATCATTATCGTTATTATCATACTATACTATGGCATTTTTTTTCACAATAAGATATGAATTTTTTTATTCACACTTAAATTTGAAATTTTTAACATACTATCCTATGACATTTTTATCAGAATTTTTACCTCGGCTCCGGGTAACTTCAGAACTGATCATGAAGCAGCTTCTTTCTCAGAGAAAACTTCATCTTCCATTCACACATTAATGTTGTGGTTTCTTGAAGTGAAAAGCACCGTATGAATCTATGTATGTGCATTTTGTGGTTATGTTCCCATTCTCCAAATTCAAGCTTGTTATTTTAGAGTTTGTGACTGTGATCTTTCGAAGTAAACACTTCAAATTTCCATATATGTATGTGTATATATACATGGATGTATATGTATGCCAGCTTTCCAGCATCTTAAGCCCCCTCTGGTTTATCGTGGCACCACATGAACTTCAACAACGGTCTGGGACCCGAACCAAGTCCCAGTTATTGCACTTAAGATCATCATACCCAATCTAATCCCCATCCAACAATATGACAGGAGTGATATTTTACCCTGTCGTCTCCCACTCCAACAAAAGATGGAGAAAATCTTCACTCCGAGACGTCGTAAGAGACGAAGGGACTCTTCTGGGATCAAGTGACAGAAGGAATCAGAATTCAAAACTTTGGCAGATTTGTGAAAGTTTTGACGGTACGTGGCGTTTTGAAGAGAGTTCTGAAGTCTGTCTGCTGCTTTATGATTTATTTGGGTGATTTCCACTTTTTCAACATGCTGGTTTTATTGTGTGTATAATAGAGCTGGCACTCTTTGGACAGTGTCACAAATCAACTCAAGATCCTCACGACAAAAACTAGCTCGCCTGAAGTAGAAACCGTTACGTGTTGTCACTTTTCCCTCCCTTGGTGCTTACCTTAGACGATTGCACTGTCTTGCAGGAATGTACGATCTTAACAAGCTAAAATCTCGACTCTGCAGGATCTCAAAGTCGCTGCTGCTGCTGGTATTATCTCTCAGACCGAGGGGGAATCATCCCACTTCTTAAAATACTTAAAAACTTGATATTGAAGGGGCGTCAGAAGCTTTAAAAACCATAAAACTTTGGATTTTTATAAAAATATATGTACATATACTCAGATTTAGTGTCTCAGTCATGAAACGAAAACTTTCAGATAAAGAAGTGGTTTTAGTGACGTCGATCGTTTTGGTCCGCTCTCTAACAGTCTGAGTCGCTGAACCAGATCTTTGTCTGTAGTGGGCGATCCTAAGTTACACCTTTAATATTGTTTACAGTTTCTCAGGAACTATACCGTGTATCTCTACGGGGTGAAAAGTGTTCAAAAGTTTACCCTTTCGGCGATCTATCGAGGGTTTCCAGGTATTTCTACGCCTGCCACAAGGTTTACAATCCAGCCACAAAAACAGGTGTTTGATCAGAGACGTTCGATGGTAAATCGGCAGTGATATACCGGTGAAAACAGGATTATTGATCAGATTGTTGTGATAAATAAAGATCGCTAAATGCCATATTGTCTTCTGGGTTTGATGAGCTGTTAATATGACGTCTTTTTCTGTCAAACTTTCGACCAATTACATGGTCTCATATTCTTCTTCGTGTCCAATAAGAGACAAGAAAGTTCCCTGCTTGTCTGTAAAATCAGAAATAATGGTCCTCAATGTTTGGAAACAAGCAGAGAAGAGATTCTGAGCAGTATGATGTGGTCCTCTGTCTCATCCCAGGAGCGGAAGAAACAACTGTAAATAGTCAAAAACACCTGGAAGAATGAGTGTAAATATGTCAATAGTTTCTGTTGTGTGTTTGTTCCAATCCCAATATTTCTTCTCCTGATAGACAAGACTTGAGAGAATGATGTTCGGGTGAGAAAAGGCTTGGTCACTGTAGATTTATGTTGGGATCGATTTCCGTTTTAGTTTTTTGGTTGACTTTGTTGGTTCTGAATCTACTGTCACATCATTTTTGCTCCATAAACTGACAGCTGAGGTTGTCCTGAAAATAAAGATGTGTTTATATTTGCTGTGCTTGAAAGGATCCAGTTGCTACATAGGTTTTTACAAAAAAGAAAGAAAAAACAGGAGGAGCAAAAAAAGCTAAATATAGCTTGGAGTTTTAAGGGTTAATAATGTCAGATTCTCGTCTGAAACGCCCACTTGCTCACCCCTACCATTGGCGAAACTCGACAAGCTACGGTGGCCTGCTAGGACAAGAAACACCCATGGTGTGATCCTCTGTTTGTCAAGATTCCAACATCAAAAACAAGTTCTTTTGATCGTAGTGTTGCCAACTTCTCGGTTGTCCTAAAAGTCGCTAAATGACGTCATCGCCTAATTTGCATAATTGGCCAAATTGTAATGGAAGCAGTAAAGGGGAGGAACAACGTCGAGAACTCTCTTCTACAATACTGACCCTCCTCCTTTATCCGAGCTTGGGACTGACAAAAATGACCCAATTGAGACCCGAGTTTTTCGTTTCTTTGTTTGTTTTTTAAGTTTCGTTTGGTTTTAAACAACCGGCGGCGGATTCGCGGTTCACTTGCAGTAGCCTGGATGCCATGATGCGTTGGGACTGCGCCGCCTGTGAGAGGCTCACGGAAGCACACGCTGCTCATCGAGAAGAGTAGGTGATACGCGCTTGAATGTCAGAGTCTCCAAAAGTCTCTGATGAAACCGCAAAAAGTTGCTAGATTCGTTGCTTTTTTGAAAATTAGACGCTTGAGTGGGCTGAAACAAACTCGTCTGATCGTAACAAACACTCGTCCTTTTCCTCGTATTATTTTTAAAGATGGCCGTCTTCGTAAGTTAACGAACGCTGCGAATCACTCGCTGCGCCTTAACTCATTGTTTTTGACGATTCATGAGCTGCACCAACATCAGATACTAACTACTTCCTCCTCATTACTGCTGAGGACGTGATTCAAACTGTCTTTCCGCCCAGTTTGTGTTGGCGCCGACGCTTCGACCTGCACAGATGCGGTAGAGATGAATTATGACGAGCTTTCAACACTTGGCAGCTCCGGGATCCGACTCGAAACCTACAGAGATGAGAATCAGCAGCTCCACACATCAAAGCGAGGTCCAGAGCGAGCGAGAAAATGTGCTTGACTTTTGTTAATTTACCCGGGCAGACCGCCTGGTAATTATAACAGGACGGAAAATACGGTTCTGAAAATGAGCTCGTCAATGTCAGACTCGGATTCAGAAGAGCGAGGTTCATTTCTGGGGTCGTGTTCAGGATACGGAGGGAAGGTTTTCTTCAGCCAACAGCTCTGGAAACATGGAGTTCACGCTGCTGCTCCAGTATCTCCTGTAAATAAACAGAGTCAGAGTAGCTGTTACATACAGTCGTGGTGTAAAATCATATTTCACACTCATCACTTTAAAGCCTTTCACTAGTGTGTCCTCAGGTTCCCTGTCTAACCTACATTCATTCAATCAGAGCTTTGTTTTCTGGATCAGCTCCTTCGTTTTAATTCTGGTATCCATCTGTTTACTCACAAAGACCCCGGACTACCTGAACCTGAGTCATCCTCCACATTCAACAGTAGGGTGACCATATTCTGACTTCCCAAACGAGGACACGACTACGTGGGGGCGGAGTCACAGAGTCGCACAAAGTTAATTTTGAGAGTGTCTTTTACACACTTCAACTTAGTAAGTTAGAAGCGTGAACTCATGTGACACAAACGAGAAACTTGCAAACCGCGGACATTTGAAGGTAAATGGTGGCGTTTACTGCCGCTAGTCACTAAAAATCCGACATGGTGAATCCTATTTGAAGCTAGCGTAGGATCTTCTGCTGTCCAGCTTCTTGCTCTGTCAGAGGGTGTGTGTCGTTGGAAGGGCGATACAGGTTCAGGGGGGCGGGCTGACTCTGACTCCCTGAATCTCTGACTCTCTGAATCTCAGAATTTCTGAATCTCTGACTCTGACTCCCTGAATCTGAATCTGACTCTCTGAATCTCTAAATCTGAGACTGTGATGCTCTGACTCTCTGAATCGCTGTTACTGACTCTGACTCTTTTTCTCTGACTCCCTGACTCCCGGCTCTTTGACACTCTGAATCTTTGACTCTTTCTCTTTGACTCTCTGACTCTTTCTTTCGGACTCTCTGACTCCTTCTTCCTTAATCTCTGACTCTGAATCCCTGACTCTCCGAGTCTTTCTCTCTGACTCACTGACTCTGAATCTCTGACTCTCTTTCTCTGACTCCCTGAATCTCTAACTCTTTGAATGTCTGAATTTCTGAATCTCTGACTCCCTTACTCTCTGACTCTCCAAATCTTTGACTCTCTGAATCTATGAATCTGACTCTCTTTCTCTGACACTCCAAATCTTTGACTCTCTGACTCCCTGACTCTCTAACTCTTTGAATCTTTAAATCTCTGAATCTTTGACTCTTTCTCTCTGACTCACTGACTTTGACTCTCTGACTCCATGACTCTGTGAATCTCTGACTCTCTGAGTCTTTCTCCCTGACTTTCTTTCTCTGACTCTCTTCCTTTGACTCTCTGACTCCCTAACCCTTTCTCTCTGACTTACTGACTCTGACTCTCTGAATCTCTAAATCTCAGACTCCCTGAATCTCTGACTCTCGGACTCTCTTTCTCTGACTCCCTGAATCTCTGAATCTTTGTTATCCGGTGAAAAAGAACAAATCTCTGTTTTTCAGTCTCTGATCCTCCTCAAACGCTCAAACTATCTTCGTCACCTAGAGTCTCACTTTAATCCCGAGTGAAGTCCTCCGTGGATCTGGAAGAAGCGGACTTGTTTTCTGGATCCTCAGACTCCATCTGTGCTCGTTTATGATGCCTAATTTTTAATGTCCGTCCTTTCCTACCGCAGAGATGTTCAAGCCAGGTGTACTGCAACCCGACATGTTTCCCCGCCGTGTGCCAAGTGCATGCTGGGATATGCCCCAGCTGCCCACCAGCTCTCTAAAGCACACAAAGCCTGGGAAATGAACTCTTCACTTCTCCCCGTGTTTGTTTCTTTCTTCTGCTAATGAACAACAGCGCTGCTCCTCTCTCTCTCTCCTCTCTCTCTCTACATCTGTCTGTCCTTTTCTCCCCCCCTCCCTCCTAAATCTATCTCTTTTTCCTCCCTCCATGCCTTGTTCTCTTTTCCATAATAATTAGCTCCCCTCCAGCCCGACTTCAAACCCTGTGGTCGGAAATCTGCATTCCGAGGATGGAGAGAGGCTGAGGAAGACGAGGGGAGAAGGAGAGAGTTGGACAGAGAGGGGAGGGCAGGCAGACGACTGAAAGAAGCCATTGTTCCCTCGAAACAGCAGATAAGAGCCGAGAACCGGAGGGCAAGTGTAGTCAAAATAGTCGGTGTTTGTGTGCGATGGCACCGATAAAGTTTTCCTCAACAGTTTAGATGTTAATGGGCTGATAGACGAGGTTAGCCGTACACCTCCTCTTCTTCTTCTTCTTCTTCTTTTGTTTCTTTTTTCCTCAAGTTGAACAGTTTTTCTTCTCGTTTTTATCTTCCCATCATCTCCGTCTGTCCTATTTTATCTCTTTTTCCAAATCAACACTTTTATGTCCCTTCTTAAATCTCTCTCTCTTCTCCTTATTTCTCCTAATTAAGAGTTCTCATCTTGACTCAATCTCATTCTCTCCTCCACTATCTCTCATTTTCCAGAATAAAAATGCAGGCGCAGTTTCTCGCCCATGACAAAAACTAATTTAGGGTCAAAATCTCCTCCGATTGCTCTAATGACAGTCGCTTCTTCTGTGAAATGAGAAAAGTCAAATCTTGGAATTAGTGTTGTGTCGTTCATGAACGATTCGTTCAAAAGAACCGCTGAGTGAACGACGTGAACGGAATCACTCCGAGATCTGATTCGTCCATTTCTCGAGCCTGGTGTACCCTTTGACTCGAACGACACACAGCCAGCCACATGTCGCGAATGAACGACATGAATTAGTCAGACAGTGAATGACACGAACAACTTCCGAATGACTTGAGGGAGGGGTGTGGCGTCTTTCTACTATTAATATTAATACTATTAATATTGTCGTCTTATATTTACTATCCTGTTTCCTGCTTTCTCTAACCATGAGGACCAAAATAAAAACATTAGATAGCTAAGAAAGAGAAATGTAATTTAAAAAAAGGGGGGGTAGAGCGGTCCGTGTATTATCCGCCCATTCAATTATTCGATTCAATCTAGTAAACGGGAAATGGAAAAAAAAACGAGATTAATGTTTGTTTTCGTATTTTCAGTTCAAAACAGAATAAATAATAGAGAAGAAAGTGAAAACAAAATGATAAATCTACTTTTCATTTTTGGGTTATTTTTTTTTTATTTTTTTTTTTTTAACAAATACTATGTTTTAAATTTTTGGTTATATAGAAAAAAAATTGACAAAATATTGACTCTTTTTTTTTTTTTTACTAGACTGAATGGACGGATAATACACAGACCTTTCTCCCCCCTTTTTTTAATTCATTTCTTTCTCTTACCTATTTAATGTTTTTATTTTGTCCTCATGGTCTCAGTTTATGTCGTAGTGTTCTCGTATTGTCTGGTTTTCTTATGACAAATGAAATTGTCCTTTAATTCTTTGTTTTTTATTTGTTTTTATTTCCATGTGCCGATGTTAACTTTGTAAACTTCTGTTTTTAAAAGTGTTTTAAAAATAAAGTTATTATTGTTATTATGATCATGTTTGTGTGAGGTTTTACTCCTTTAATGATGTACTTTATTCATCCAGATTGAGTTTTTGTCATTTTAAAGCAGATTATAACTTCTTACATTGATATATAAACTTATAAAAAAAGCACAGAAACTAAATAATCCAAAAGAAAACATTTAATTTTATATATTTCCTTTAAACAGAGACAGCTGTCAAATTTTATGTACATTTAATATTCCCCGTTTTCTTCCCTGTTCACTCATCATACATCTGGTAAATAGGGGGCGCTGTTGGGCCCTAAATTGAATATGCAGTAGGTTAATGTGAAAGAGCAGCAGGTTGTTGTGATTGAGAGACGAGCGCTCACAGATGACTTTCATGTCAGGTCATGTGGGTTTCACATCAGAGGAGCCGGTTTTGGATTCACTTCACACACACGAAGCCAATATGTTTTTTTTATATATATATTTGTACGCCGTTAAAGCTACTGTACAGCACGTGTTTTCTGTGGTTATTGAGATCTCAGTGTGTGTGTGTGTGTGTGTGTGTGTGTGAGTGTAGGTGTAATCTTGTTCTTGTATCAACGTGAGGACCAGTGTAATTTTTTAAGTTTCTTAATTTCAGGATATTCCTCACGGTTGTTGCTCATTGTTATTTTTATAGATTTTGTGTTTTATATGAGAGTAAATATGTGTACAGGTTAGACTGAGACGTGTTTATGTGTACATGGGAAATGTACAATATCAATGCAGGTCCTCACAAGTGTAGAAATACAAACGTACGTATGTGTTATTCCATGTGTCTCTGCTTGTTCTTTGAACTCGGCGTGACTCCTGCACCTGCTGAGCTCGAGACGCATCCGCGAGTTCACCCGGAGTTCGCGACCCCGCGCGCTTACACACCTGTGGCAGTTCCCCGTTTATCTCTGACTCGATCTTCCCGTCATCACCCACGCCTCATGTCATAAATCGAATCACATTTCCTTGATTTTAAGTGTTGTCAGACACGGTTTCCACTTTGTCTTCCCCCCTCACCGTCACTCCTGTCTCTTTTCTCTTTCGTTCCTGTTGCTTCTAGTTTTGTTTTTCTATAGTCTGTCAATCTTCTTATGCAAGTTTTTTTTTTCCCTTTCTGTTTTTCTTATGAGTCAGATTTTCTCTCACTTTCATTTCAGCAGAGTAGGGTTAAACAAACAGTAAAATGACAACTTAACCGGACTTCAGTATGTAACTTAAGTGAAAGCAAAAGTAGCGTTAGATTTACGGTGTGAAATTCCGATCAAAAGTTTGGGAACTTTCGGGGTTTTATTAGCAGGGCTAACCTTTTACATTTCTTCATCATGACACTGCTGTCTTAAAATCCTCTTTTACTTTCTGATGTCTTTGCTCCTTCATATATTCATACCTTTGTGAATGTAAATGCTTCCTTGCTCACCCCCGCCCCTCCAAGAGTAATGGTGGTGACCTTTGAGGACAAGAAGGTCCTGGGATGCATGATGGGTACGACCTCCGGTTCTCTCTGTCTTTAAACAGGTGCGTTTCACCTAAAGAAACAAAAACACACAGTTGGCGCAAGTATATCCATTCTGTGCAGTAGAATCACTCATTCAAGGTTAACAAAAACAGTACCAAACTGATTATTCATGATTTCAAACATACTTATCTTCTGTCCAAAAGTGCACTTTACCTCTGATCACAGATTGTTTGAAACATGGAGAAAGTCGAACCCCCAATTTCCACCACATCCGGAATGGCTACAAAAAGGCCGTACCCGCCGATTGTAGCTGATCGTAACCATTCCAGTCAGTGTGTCAATTTCGACCGGCTTCTTTCCGTTCCACCGCTGATCGCAAGAGTTCTAGTTTTTCCGGACCCCGGAGCATGCCGGATAAATTCAGCACAGATTAACCCGTGCTGGAAAGGATCTGTGTTTCAGGCGGATCGTATTTCACACCATGCAAATGGGTAGAGACGAACAAGTGAAAGGTTTTTAGACGTCATTTCACCCTGATGACACCATGGATGAGGAGATGCTGATTCTAGAAGTCTGGATCCGGAGTCGCGTTCCTCTGCTCGTCTGTTTTGTTGGGAACCCTTCTGCATCGTCAGCAGGTATCTCGGGTTCGCAGGTGTTTCGCCCCTTAACCTGTACACCTTGTCTGAGTGGGGCTGCGGCGGTTCGTCTGATTAGCCTGCAGAAGGGTTCCAACTTTGGGCCCTCTTCAGCCACAACCATCTATAGTTGGATTCTGCCATTGTGGCTTTCTTCAGCTGTTTGGGCTCCAGATCAATCCTCTGAAGGAAGTACCAGTTTTGCTGGGAACCTGCGGCAGCCGACCTCAATTTGGAAAATGGTTGCATGCCACCTTTTTAGTGCCGCTTCATCAATCAGGTCCTGGTACTTGGCTTTTTTCAGGTGGTGGGACGTAGCTAGCCTCTCCTCCCAGGGATTGCACGTGAATCCGTGGGCTCTTGTGAGTTCTTGCGATTCCTGCTGTCCGTACTCTGACACGAAATTCGCCTCACAAACTGATCCGGTAGGAATTGGTGGCAATCCCGGGTAAGAAATCTTACCTGCTGGCGTTGAGTTGGGCCTCTAAACACCTGTCAGTCAAGTCGTTTACATTAATCACTAATTGTACCTGATTGTGAAAAACATCTAATCTCTGTATCTTCAGAGTAAATCCGTTTTCAAAATATGCACAAAAACTGCTTTTGAACCAAAATGGGCATTTTAACATGGGCACTAATGGGGGCTTCTGAGCTTTTGACGCCAGTGGACACTAGAGGTACTGCAGTTTTTAGCACCTTCTTCATTTGTCCAAGCCTGTTGTAGTTTTTAAACTTTTGCTCATGAAACACATAAATGAAAAAAAAAAACATGTCATAGTGAGCACAGTCCATTTTTGGTCAATTTTTGACAAACTCTAAATTAAAAAAACAGGAATTTTATATATTCTTTTAAAGACAAAATCACTCACTTTATTTGTGTTCATAAATGGCTGGAATAACAAAGTATATTGTGAAACTTTAAAGTTCCCGACTTTTCCAGGATCCTAAACTTCCAAAAAACTTCAACTAACGCAACTTTCTTGTAAAACGGATTACGAAGAGAAGTGCCCGCCCTTTGACACAGCTAGAAAAAGTCCCAGAACTTTCTGTTGAATGATTCCTCTAAGTACCAGCTTTGGTTCATCATTCATACTTTCTTTATTGTTCACAAACGTCAGCAGGAAGTGTCGATACTTTGCCAAGAGAAATCTCAAACCGGGAGCAGTTCGTACACGTCTGACAGACCGTCACGGAGGGAAACCCCACACTACTGCGATGAGGAAATCACACCGCTCACTGCGAATGCCAACTGCCAACTACCTTCCAGAAATTTTTACTACTTGTTCACAGACACACCTACCGGGGAAGTCTTACGCAGACGATGAGAGGAACGTTAAAGTGCGTGTGCACACATGATTTTATAACACCTCAAGGATTTGGAGACGCTTCAATCTGCACTCTTGACACCTGGGCCGAAAGACAACCTCCTAACTTTTCTGTCTCTCTACTCTTAACCTACTTTTACTTGTTTCTCTTTAGTCTGTTTGAAATTGACCGACTGAGATCACCGGAAGATTCCGATGAAATCAGGGTCTTGCTTTGAGTTTGCGATCGATCATTTCTGTCCTTTCGCTTTTGTCGTAACGTGATCCCGTCCTGAGATGGACAGTCACACGTCTGCTCACAGAGACTGAGACACTGCGAATGCCAACTACCTTCCAGAAAGTTTAACCACTTGTTCACAGATGCATCTACCGGGGAAGACTTACGCAGATGATAAGAGGAAGAGTAAAGGTGTGGAGACACTTCAATCTGCACCCTTGACACCTTGACCGAAAGACAACCTGCTATTTTTTCTGTCTTTCAACTTTTAACCTTCTTCTACTTGTTTCTCTTTAGTCCGACTGAGATCACTGGAAGATTCCGATGAAATCAGAGTCTCGCTTTGAGTTTGCGATCGTTCATTTCTGTCCTTTCGCTTTTGTCGTCACATGATCCCGTCCCGAGATGGACCGTCACACGTCTGCTCACAGAGAAGTCTGATCCTGTTGACTCAGTCTGCATGCTGAAAGCTGATTGTCTGCTCTCTGCGTTTCCCATGATCCTTTGTACCTCCAGCCGAGGGTTCTACTTTGTGCCTTTGCATCCACTCTGTCGGATAATAACTGTGATTTAATCCTTTCGGAGGGAGGGCAGTCACAGCTGAGAGTTGCTCGTCCTCCGTATTTCTACTTCTTCCCCAGTTTGAAGCCTTTCACCACTTTCTCTGCCCCGTCCTTCTGATGTGTTCGAGCTCTTTGTTTGGTTTACGAGAGTTTCAAACAAGCACTTTTGGACCCTCATCTAAATACTTAAACCATTCTGGCCGGATCGTGAAGGTACGTCCGAGGGTTCAGACTGGAAACGCTTGAAGATCAAATGTGTGTTTTTAGGTGTGGCCTCTCAAAAAACTGTCCCTGAAGTGTGTTTATTTTCTAACATCTGTCTCGTAATAGCTCTCTCCTTTTTTTCTGTCTTTGCTTCTGTCTTCCATCAAACTACAGAAAAACTCGGAGCCAACATCACAGCCTCTTTCTTCTCCATGTCAAAGAACCACATTTATCTGCAGGCTTAAAAAAAAAAAAAAACAGATATGGGCACATTGAGGCAAATCAATGTGCTGCGAGTCAAAACCAGATTCTGCTTCTTCTGCTGCGTGTTCCCCACATGACAGGTCCCGGGTCTTTTTGTTCTCAAAAAATAACATCGCAGAACGTGCAGAGTTTGAGATTTTCAGATTCGGTTTGTTGTTGCTTCACATTGTAGGAAGTAACAACATCTCACCTGATGAAATCCCAGAGAAACATGTCTTATATATCTCTTGTTTGTACGGAGACCGCTGGGCGAGTCCATCGACTACAGCGGGGTTTCGCAGCTCAAAGAAGAACATTTATGATCATTTCTTTATCATTTCCTTGAAGTAATAATCACCATATTAATAATTCTCAGTCTGATTGTATTTCCATTAAGAAATGATCATAAATGTTCTTCCTTGAGCTGCGTCACCCCGCTGTAGTCCATAGTGAACTTGCCCGAGGTCTCGCTACAAACAAGCGTCTGCTGGAAGAGAGTAGGTGAGTTGTGTTTAGTCTCTTTGCTAAAGAAATGAGTCAAAGTTAAAAAGATGTTTGGTGTCTAGTACTATGTCTGTGACCCTATATGTACTGTTGATGAAGTTAGGTGCAGTTCTGAGCATTATTTGTGGCTATAGAGTGGCGTTTTGGTTGAGGGCGTGGCTCTCTGTATTACTATCCTGCGGTCGTTACTAAAGTTGGTATATCAAGAGAAGCAAGCGGTCGGCAACATTCATCTCTGGAGGGGGGGTCTAACTCGGTGTTACGGTGTGTTTGACCCTAAAGTAATTTTGCATCAGATTATCCCTTTAAGGCCCAGTATGGTGGTATATTTCTATTGTTTGCAGCCTCTCAGTTTCTCACCTCATTATCCAACTGGTGATCTAAATCGACTGAAACGCTACAATGACATTCTATTCTATTCTATTCTATTCCAAATGTGGCATCATTTTCAATTCGCTGCCTGATTGTCCTCTTATAGGTGTAGCTCTGTGCAGACAAATGCAGAGGCGGAAAAACACCAAAACAAACTTGGCGAGTGCTCCAGAAGAACCTGTGTCTTATACGGTGTCCTTGAGTGTTTTAAAAGGGCGCTTATCAATAAAATATGTTATTACTTTTAATGTTACACTCCACTTATTATTCAGAATCTGACTCTGAAATAAAGGGAGCAACTCTTTTAGTGTTTAAATTTTTTTTCACACTTTTTTGCCTTTTGTGCATAACTATATAAGTTAAAGTTACACACAAAAAAATAACGTCATTCAAATCAGCTCGTATGGGCTGTATTTGCTTAACACAGGCTTCTCTCGCTTACATAATCTAAGGATAGCTTGACCTCGGAATTCAGAAGTCAGAGCTAAAAATTACGTCACACCTGAGATACCAGCGATCCAATTAGTTGGAAAAAATCTAAAGATGGCTACGTCTACAAAAGTTATTTTAGCGCTTGTCTTGTCCTTGCTTATATTCGGACAAGGCAATCGCTAAAATAACTTCTGAAATGCTAGGAACTCGGGCTTGACGTCATTTTCAGCTCTGACATCTGACTTCCGATGTAACTTGAATGCAGCAATACTGTAATAGTAAAAATTTTTCATTATACTATAAAATTCTTAAAGGAAATGCGGAGACTCGCTGTTCATTTTTCTTTATCGTTTATTACAGGAGTACATAAACAGTCACGGTAACAAAAAAGGAAGGAAAGAAAAGGAGGACGAGACATTTATACCTAAACTAAATGAACATTTTTTTCCTGTATAAAGAAAAATACAAATATTATGTACATAATGACATGAGACAAATTCAGAGAAACCGACAGGTGAGAGGAACAGGAAGTGTAGTCGCATGGCACTTAAAAAATAGACATACCTCGCAAGTGCTTTCTGTTTTTCCATAATTAATATCAAATAAAATGCAGTGATAATAAGTCTGAATAACAAAACAAAAATAATTATTACAGTAACCAAATCAACAATATTAACATTTTAAACACTGTTTACAATATAACTGAAATACATAACATTCTAAATACATCCAATATTTACCAAAGACCTTCTCATTTAGCCTAAAAACTCTATATCTGTAATAGAATAAAAAATATCATTTCAAATATCTTATAACAACAATATTAATCGTACAATAACATTAATATTAGGTTATTAGTAGATGTAAATAGCTGATTTTCCCCATGGCTTGCTAAGGAAAGAAATATTGTACAAATTAATATACACTGTTACCTATTAATGCTCTTTACTTTCACAAAATGCAAATATTTTAATCAGCTAAATCATATATATAAAAAAGGGAAGAAATGGAAAATCTCACTCGATACAAACTATTGCAATCTATAATTCTCAAATAGAAAATGTACACAAGAAAAGCAGCAAAAAATTCTATTTTTAAGGTTTTTTTTTTCAGAGGAAGAAATCAGTGGTGTGGTTGTTAAAAGAGTGAACAAAGTCGAGCACAGGCAGAATCCATGACAACAGGATCGTCCAATAAGAAGAGCCCTCTGAGAGTGATCCTGCCCTCCCCTGAAATCTCATTGGTCCATTCCTCTCGAACTCGGGTTATCAGGGCTTCGATCGAGCGTCCAGTTAGTTCTGCGAATAAGTCCCAGAGTTCTGCAGCAGAAGCTTTTCCATGAACGAGAACACGACGAAAGAACTCCGTCCGACTCTGGGACACACAAAGCTCTGAGAGTCCTGATTGTGCAATCACCTCAAACAATAAATCTCTTTCAGCTAATAAAGTTGCTTAACCATGGAATTTGTTTTGTTTTGCATTTTTAGCGTTGATTGGAGGAGCAGCAAGACAGAATGTCACTTTCTCCACAGAGCTCCAGACGGCTGCCCCACAGAGATGGGAAATCAAAAAACAGCACACAAACAAACAAACAAACAAACAAACACAGTATGACAAAGCGACATTCAAGCAGCATGTATGAAGGTTTTCTCCTCCCCAGCTCCACTCTGTCCCTCGTTCCTTTCCCCTCCCCCCCCTCCAGATCAGGAAGTCGCACCGCTTCGTTGCGTTTCCGCGGCGGGTCGCTGTCCAAAAGAGTTCAATCTCAACGCAACTTGAAAGTGAAGTTTATGCATCAAAACAAATGCTCAGAGGGTTTTAGTTACTCTCCTCATGCGTGACGCCAATTGTTGTATGAGGTTGCACCTCGGAAATAGCTTCCTTGGGTGGGTACAAAAAAGCTGCAGATCGGAAACCCCTGAAATCTCTTTGTGGACCGCTTGGTCTAGCTCAGAAACCTTTACAGTGAGTAAGTGAGGGTATTTATGTGCAGCCAGTCCGAGTTAAAACGCTAAATCATTGTCAACCACAACGCCTAATCTTCACCTGAGTTCACATACCAGCAAGGTTACTATGGGTTACATTACAAGGTCAACGGGCGAGCTAAGACAATAGAATCGAGTACCTCTTGACTCCACGGTAAGCATGTGTGCCACGCCCCACTCTTTACCCCCTGAAACCATTTCTGCAGACACACATGCTTGCTGTGGAATCAAACGGTACACCAGTATTTACTGTCTGTTGGTTTTCCAAGTCAGGACCAGTTTGGAATTAACCAGAAACTCTGGTTTGGACTTCCTCAAGCGCTTGTTTTATCTTCTATTGTTGATCATATTAGCTTATTCTACTTGAGGAAACAAGCGAGGACAAATTAAGAGTCGGAATATGTCGAGGCAACAGCAGACAAAGGGGGTTAAAACATGGTTTTAAACTGGCGTGTGTTAGCATCTCCAGCAGAACTACATCCCTCATTTCTAGGCCTCGATCCCTGACCCTTATTAGTGCTGGTACTAAACTGAAGCCAGTCAAAGAGTTTCCTGCATCATGATATGGTTGATTTGGAAAAGTTTTACTGGTGCCGTTTGACTCTTCGTGGACCTTGAGGAACCAAAGTCTTGCATTCAAATCTTTCAGGTAATCGGTTGAATCTGGGTGGCACCGCGAAATCATCAGGCGTTAAAATCGCCAGAACATATAAAACATTCAGTCTATGTATCCATCACTTTTACCCTGCTAGACAACTGCTATGATTCACTGCATTTGATTAAGAGCTAGCAAAACGCTAAAATATAATTTTCTCATCTCATCCTATACCCTGTTTCATCCATCTGTCCTTCCTTCCTTCCACGAGCATCCTACCTTTCACTTGTCTATTTTCACCACGAGTACCACCGTACTTCCCTTACTACCATTGTGCACTACCCACGTCCTACTTCAAATTATATTACATAGCTTTTTTGTAAATAGATTTTGTTTGTATACTTCTCAAAAAACACAAAGAATAGAGCATATTTAAGAACTTTTTGGCAGCATCTTCCTTTCTCAGAGGTATGTCCCGAGAGATGAGGACCTCTGCTTTTTCTTTTAGTCCTAAAAGGAACCCCCAACTTAGCAGAGCAAATGTGGAAGAGAAAAAATAACTGAAATTCTTTCTTTCCTTCCTTCAATCTTCCCCCTCAGACTTCTTTGCTAACCCACCTCTCCCCCCTTTTCTTGTCAAACTCTCTGCCCTTCAAACCGTCGCTCCGAGCAGCTCTTCTGACTTCGCCATGATCTCGTTCTGGTTGGAGTCCAAGCCGTAGAACTTGACCTTCAGCCCGTCAACGGGGTGCACCACCGGTACCGTGATCACACGGGGGAACTGCCGGCTCGCGAGCTCAAAGCGGCTGGTGCTGGCCAGCTCGATGGCGAGGATGCGGAGGAATAGAGTGGCGAGCTGCTTGCCCAGACAGGACCGGACGCCGCCACCGAATGGAAGGTAGTGGAAGCGTCCTTCTTTGTCTTCTCCTCGCTCCTGACTGAAGCGATCAGGGTCGAAGGCATCCACGTCTTTGAAGACAGCCGAGGTGTCGTGGGTGTCCCTGATGCTGTACATCACGCTCCAGCCCTTTGGAACCTGGACCCCCTGGAGGCACAAAGACACAGAGATGCAGCAAATGAGAACTATCTCTTCAACAAGAAGGTGACGATGCTGAGAAAGTTGTCCTACAAAAGTTTCCAAAGAAAGAAAACTGACTGTAATACTCACATCAAGTTCAAAGGTCTGCATTGCGGTCCTGTAGGCCCCTGAGACGGGTGTAAAGAGCCTCAGCACCTCCTTGATGACACAGTCCAGGTACTTCAGGCTCACGATGGTGTCCAGCCTCAGCTCTCCCTCCGGGCAAAGGCAGCCGTTGTGGAGGAGGCCCCGAGCTCTCAGCTCCTCCCTCAGACGCTCCAAGACTTGAGGGTGGCGGAGGAGCTGCATTATCAGGGAGGTGCTGGCGCTGGCCGTAGTGGCGAAGGAAGCAAAGATCAACTCGATGGTTGACTCCTGAGGGAGGGTTGAGAAGTAAATGGTATAATAGCGGGACTTTTAAAACAACTTTGGGTCTGTCAAGCCAGTACACCCAAGGATTTCCACCAAAGGGTCTGGTTTTGTCCAGTAGGGTATTGTTTTCAGCTACCACAGCAGACTGTCCCCGTACCATGGCATTTGTCTGACCTTGGAACAGCTTGATTTTTGGTGTGCATGTCAAAGCATGGAGGGCTTTTCAAAGTAAAATCATGACCCAAAACAAATAATTACTTATCATATTGCACAAAACTGAACCAGACCGTTTAGTGGCTAGAGTGGAATCCATATGGGTCCCACTTGGGCCACTAAGCGGTTGGCCGGATGATAAGCGATACTCAAACATGAACCCTAATTTTCTTTTTTTATCATCTTGAAACTCTTAGATTTTATCTTCCAGCCTCTCGGGGGTATTTGTACTTAATCCTGACTTTCCATTACAAAGCGTCCAAACATCGCCGACCTACCACTCACTATTACAATCCCCTCTGAGCCAGATTTGGGAACAGCCAGTCATTGATCAGTTAAGTAAGCATAATTCCAGCATGAGTCCAGACTCCCTCCAAGTACCGATCCTTTCTGATCTGTAATTTAAACTGATTAATCTTTACTTTGTGGACGAGCCAACTGGATCCGCCTTAGCTTCTGATGGGCTAAATGCTTGTCACTTGAGTAAATGGTCCACAAAGTGGTGATAAAGATGGAAGCACAGGATGCTAAAACTGAGCTAGGCTCTCGGCCAAAAGCCTTACCGTAGTCGCTATTACTGCGTCAGGGTTGGTAGCAAAACAAAAACACAGTTAAGGATGAGTAAAGTAGGTTTTTCTAACCTCACATGTTGTGGAGTCGTCTGTTATGTGAAATGTTTTTGTCTGCGATTATGTAGGATACTTGTGAGCGAACCCAACCCCGCGCCTTCAACCTCACTTTGGGCACGAATCCACCATCTCACACCTCACGCTTGCCATTTGTTTCGTAACGGCACGGCCAAAACAAATGTCAAAAGCCAAGACATAATAAAAGTGTGATGTTTTTCTTTCCTAAAAGTAGCACTTTCGGAAAGTTCAAATCCAATAACAACATTTAGCACGCCGTAGCCGGCCCATTATTAAGCTAGTGGAATAAATAACACTGTGGCTGGGCAGCACGACACTCATTACCGACCTCTCATCTACCATCATCCGTGTCAAAACAGATCTCAGCCTCACCCCGTGTCCGTGTGAGATATATGTGTGCGTCAGAAAGCTGCAGGAGAGGGCTTCGGCGTGGGCCTCCGCGACAGGGGCTCCCCAGTTCACTCTGTGTGTGTATTTATATATAAGTGTGTGTGAGTGTGTGCGTACAGGAGGCCTCTTTCAGACCCCTAGCAGGGGGAGTGTTGACTTATTTTTGGCCCTGGACTTCACCCAGAAACCACAGAGAGCGAGAGAGACGCAGAGAGAGAGTTGAGTTTCCACAGAATTCCTCAGAGTTACTTTAATAGGTAAATAGAGGGTGTGCCTGTCCGTGAGTGTGCGTGTCTTATACTCTTACTGTCGGCCTCTGGGCACCGGCCTCGCATCCCTGCAGTCGTATTTTACATCAAGATGTGTGTATATATATAAAGTCACTTTCATTGCCTATGATCACAGGAGGATTTGTTGTACAAATTATGATATTTGTTGGTTTATAGATGTGTGTTCAGTCATATAAGACAGGTTCCTTTTGGCAGGACTTTACTCCGAAAAACAGCGACTCTCTTCTTTATGTGCAACTGTGAGTACGCAGGAGTGAAACCCCAGCAGAGTTGGTGCATACCTGCGCTATAACTGTAAACACTACCGAGTGTACTGGCGTGTTACCTTCAGTTCCTGCATGGTGAGCTCAGTGCCGTTCTCCTTGGCGCTCTCCATCAGCACGTCCAGCGCATCGCTGTAATCCTTCCCCTGGGAACACAGCGGCTTCTCTCTGATGGCTTTTTCTATACTTTTCTGTAAGGAGTCTCGAGCACGGATACCCTGCAAACACAGAGAAACGGAAATTGGCACTTAAAGAAACAAGATAAATCACCTGACAGTATGTCTTAGCTTCAGGAGACAAGAGGTGACTCAAGGAGAGAGTTGGAAGTACCTTCCTGTAGCCGCTGAACGGCAGGTCGATAGGCAGGCTGAACAGGTTGTCGACGAAGTCCTGGAAGGTTGAGAACAGGTTCCTCATCTCCTCCTCTGACACCCTGAAACCCAGCAACACCCTCACCGCCATTGTGAAGGACAACCTTTGGCTCTCCCTGCGGAAAAACAAACCAAAACAATCGATGATGTCTGGTAACTGAACGACTCTCTACGTACGCTGATGATGCTCTGATTTGTCCACCCTTCTTTCTCAAAAGTTTGGTGTTTTTCTACCTCTACATCCATCCGCCACCCTACCACCTCCGTTCATTGACCCCTGCTGTACCTGTAGACGTTGATGGGCTCAGGGTTGGAGCTCCACACCCGGAGGCTTTCCTGGATGACCTGCTGGATCTTCGGGAGGTAGGACTCCAGGGCCTCGTGGCTGAACACTTTGGCAAACACCTACGAAGACACAAGAGAGAGGCACGTTAGTTAAAATGCAGAGCGGGACCGCACCTTTCTGTTCGGGGCTGATAAGATCAAGCAAAGTTTTCATTAAACGCTCGTAAATTCTCGGAGTTGGCCCGTCGACAGATACAGTCGTCGTAACCCGAACAAAAGCCGCACAACTTAATAAGTCGACACATCCACCTCTCAAACACTATGTTGTTACTCCTATAGACGCTGTTACTGTACTATAAAACTGGCTCGCGGACGTGCATGTGACTCACTTGACATTTTCCAGAGTCGATCCTTGCACAAATTTCCTCATATTAACCTTTCTTCTCTCTCCTGTCACTTCTCTACAACCTCGACGATCCATTAATCCCCTTTTCTCTCTAATGAATTATACCTCCACAAGACTTTCCATTCACTGTTTATTCCCCACTCCTTTTTCGGCGATGTCCAGTCCTTATTCACCCCTAAACCCTCTCTCTCTCTCTCTTTCTCCCCCTCCGTCCCCCTTTACAGAGACTTATACATTGTGGAGGTTTTTCCCCATAGTCAGCAGAACTGGAATGACAGACAGAAAGAGCGAAAGAGAGCAGGAGGAGGAGGAGGAGAACGAGGAGGAGGAGGAGGGGGTGAAGTCTTTCCTGGCTGCTCGTAGTATTTCTTTGTATGAATCAGTCGAAAGTCGTCAGTGTTGTTTGGACAAATAACATTCCATCTGATTTAACCTCTAAAACGGCCCTAAAACTGTGATTTAGAAACGTGAGCGGACTCGACAAGAATAAGGCTTTTATATTCGTCGGAATCGGTCACCGACACTTAACTTTATTTAAATAAATATCAGTCTGCTGTGTTTAACCTCTTGAGCTTTCCGCAGAACGGTTCAAACTTGGTCAAGAGGTCCAAGAAGAAGAAGAAGAAAAAGAAAATGACGAATATCCCAGTTTGAGGGGAAGTTTTCTAACCCTTCAAACTTTGTTATTCTTGTTTTACTTTATTGTGATTTTGACGCTTCTTCCTACTGTCTCGTATTTAAAAACATGCTTTTATTTTGAAATTATGCAAACAGTTATGAGTTTGTCGTTTCTGCTGTAAAAATGGGAATTTTCAGATTTTACTTCATTTTACTACAAATTTGTTTCTTCCAAGTATGTTTTTTTTTCAGTGACCAAATTTTGTTGAAAGAAGACGTTAAAAACTTATCGTTTATTTCTACGAGGTCGTCATCCCTATGACAGAAACTCTTTTAAAGAAAGGTTTTTTGTGATGCTTTTATTTTGACATTTCAACCAAGTTTAGTTTTGTTCGATCATCCGCATTGTAAAAAAAACAAAAAACATGCTTTTATTTTGAAATTAGGTGCATGATGGTTTCCTTAGACTGTAACTGGAAACAGTAAGAAAGTGTGAACAGTACATGTTGTAATTTACGTTTATTTTAAGAAAGATGGTCATCGAACATCTTAGAATTAGGTGTCGCAGACGTTATAACTAGCTTTTATTTTGAAATTAGGTGCATGATGGTTTCCTTAGACTGTAACTGGAAACACTAAGAAAATGTGAACAGTACATGTTATAATTTACGAACATCTTAGATCTTCTTAGTTGCAGAAGTTATTAATAAGCTTTTATTTTGAAGTTATCGTAGGCCACGCCTCCTCCACATGGTTTGTATTTGAGACTAAAACATCTTAACTTTGGGTGATCAGCCCTCGCTCCTCGGTTCATCCAGAGCGTTACAGTTTTTTTAAGATGTGTGCCGATCTTTGGCACAAATATCATTTTTTTCTGTTTTCTCCTCTTTTTACTTTTTGCTTATTTTAAAGTGTTTTTCTGCATTTTATGAGCTTTTTTCTTTCCTCCCCGACTTGCACAAACTAATAATTGCAGCTTGTTTGCGGTCTTGATTTATAGTATCATTGTGGCTTCCTTTTATGATCTAATTCCTACTCTTTATAACCATGCAGATAAACTCAACTGTGCTGAAAACCATGTCGACTCTTAGAAACGTTGGAAAAGAAACCCACATGCCCCCGGCTCCTGGATCCACTGAGTCCAGTATATGTCCAGACGAACCCTTTTGGAAACGCTGTATGGGTACACTTAAGTGTGCTCTGGAGCTTCTGTCGCTCCAAAAAGGCTTTATTGTGTATTCAGGATATATTTTCCACATGTTAACGCGCTGAAGCAACACGGTTATGAAGACACTCTGTTCCTGCTTCTTTCCACTGAGACATAATGGAGTCTGAGAGGGACTAAAGGAGCTTCTAGCGGGCTTTGAGACGCGGCCAGCGAGGGTAGATGTGGTTCCTGAGGTCCATGTTTCAGCCACCAAACCAACAGTTGGGCACCCTCGCTCTTATTTTACCCTCCGCTCCATTTTTCCTCTCCTTTTCTTCCCCGTCTGTTGCCATCTTTCCCTCCCTCCGCCGCTCAGAATGAATGAACAATAGTCCACTGAGCTCAGCGCCGTGTGCACGGACGTGTGCGCTGTAAGGGTGAGTGTGTGTACAGTATATTAAGCTCTGTGTGTGTATCTGTGTGTGTGTGCAGATCACAGAGCGCTGCAAGACGTTACATTTCCTCCGCTGCCCCACCCGGGGTTACTGGTTACAGATCAGTTTACATGACCTGCTTTCCAACCCTGACCACCGGGGATTACACACGCCGTCTGACCTCAGAGCAGTCTGAGGAGGAACGCGAGGCCGTCGTGGACGCCTCTGAGGTAACAAGGCGGAGGAGGCAGAGTTAGCCTGGAGAGGTCAAAGGTGGGTTAGGCAAGATTCCGTGAAGATCAAATGTCGTCAGTATTTGTTATTGATGATATTTGTGTTCTCTTACGTCTGTGTAGTCAACTGTCAACAAAGTCGTTCTCCGCCTCCCTGACCTGATTGGTTGTGAGGCAGACGCTGCTCCCCCGTGTCGTTCAGGAGCCCAAACAAAGTTAGCGTGCTACAATATCGGACAGTAGAAACCAACCAGAAAGTTCGGAAAATTGTCTGAATCCTCCTTTGGCCACGACTGCCGACACAAGCAAGAAAACAAAGTAAATACCGGAGACTCTGGAGGAATAACGGGCGCTTAAAACGGAGGTAGACCGGACAAGAGCTAAAAAGCCGGGTCAACATAAACGATGGGGGACGCTTGGGGATCTTGGTGACCCTGTAACCTTTCTGCTGGACAGGTAAACCGCTTTAACAAAGTAAGACAAGTGTCTGTAACAGAAGTGTTTCTTGTCAAACGGACCTGCTGTAGCGTGTTGTAGCGCCATCGCTAAACTGTTGACCTCGGGTCCTGGACTATGTCACTTTATCCTAGTTGTAGAAGATTCTGGTCCCGATTCCAATTCCTTGTTTCAATTCCGGTTCCTAATGGTTCTCCATTGTAGTGTTCGGCGGCTATTTCTACTGGGATTGAAACTTGGAATCGAGATTTTAGAATTTGAACAATTCCGGGAGAATCGGAATGTTAGTCCCGGTCCCCATCGATGCTCGAGACTCGATGCCCAACCCTAATTGTGTTTGCTGGTAGTCTGTTGGCATCTACAGTAGCACCAATGCTTCTGACTTTCACCTTGACTGGGCCCCATTTGTATTTATATCTGAATTTAATTGGAACGACACGAGCGAGCAGGAGCGTCTGTTTGTGGGCGGGGCTTGCTGGAGGGGTAGAGTTTACATTCAAGATTTCTCCTAAAAACTGGCGCTTCCTCAGATCCGGACTACCCCACCTTTAAGAAGTCATGATGCCTTTTTTTAGGATCATGATGTACCTTTACAAATCACGACATGACTGTTTTATGAAGGATTTCCACGGCGAGACGTCCCTGATAAGTCCAAACCACATGAAGACCGAAACGCAAAATTGCGCAATGACATCAGGAGCAACAAACACGATGAGGAATCGGTGCATGAAGAGTGGGAACGCACTGACGGACCTGCATCATGTTTTATCTTTACCTAACCATGTCTAGGGTTCTGGACAAACATCTGCTGGAGTCATCGCAAACATCTTCAGAGAGAGAGAGAGAGAGAGAGAGACCTCAGAAATGAACAAAAAAAGGTTTAAAGGGACTTAAAGGTGATCTGGTCCAATTTGACTGAGCCAAAGATGGTTGTGTAAGGTCTCAAATCGACCTATTTAACCTGTCTGTGCTGGATTAGGCGTAATTGATCAATCTCAGACACACACTCACACTCACACACACACTGACACACACACACCTTCAGAGACGGATCTGGAGCAGCAGAGTGGAGCTACTGTAGGACCAGTGAGTCAGTCCGTCTGGAGGTAACTACAGGTCAGACAAACACACGCCGAGTATCTCCCTCTCCCTCGCCGCCGCCGCACGGCTGTCAATCAAACGCAGTTTTTTATGCAGTGTCACTCTGGGACATACCAAGTTCTACGCAGGACGGGGTGTGTGTGTGTGTGTGTGTGTGTGTGTGTGTGTGTGTGTGTGTGGAGAGGGGGATTGTTCAGTTCAACAGTCATTTCTCTGCACCACAAAAACGTGACTGTCTTCTGTAGCCCGCAGCGCAAAGACACAGGCTTAAGACACACACACACACACACACACACACACACACACACACACACAGACACGGTCGTCCTAATAACGTCCATATGTCTTAAATTATGTGAAAGTGCTGCGAGCTGCTGGTTCCACAGACATGTAAAGACTCCTTTATTCTTCTCTCGGCCCTCCTCCCTCTCTCTCTCTCTCTCTCTCTCTCTCTCTCTCTCTCTCCCACCTCTTCCCGTCTCTCCCTGCCCCTCCATCCAACCTCCGTTTAAAATACGGTTTGATTCCCTCTTTTCTCTCAGTCTCTCTTCCATCATCACTGACTCTAACGTTAAAATCGTCACATTATTGTACGAATTTTTGCAAAAGAAGTTTTTTTTTCTTTAGGTTTGATGCAAAAATTGTTCAAACGCGCTGATAAGCACGCCAAACCGAGTGGTTATTAATCAGTCATCCGTGTGCGCATACGTCGACATAATGCAAACTTTGTTCACCAGTGGGAAACAGGATTCCTTAACATCTTTGCACACAGAGTTCGCATTTTTCCGATCTGTAATCCAGTTAAGGAGTCACTCAAACAGACATGTTTCAGTCCGTGCACGATGTGTCAATCTTTGGGTGCATTGCAAAAATGTGCTCCCTCTCTGAAACATCGTCCCTGAGCTCCATCATGCCGTAGCTTCTTCTGGATTGCTGCTGCAAACATGCGCCAATTTTTCTCGCTGTTTTATAGCTTAAATAAATGTTTATTTATCAGCATCAGTTTCACTTTTTCTAATTCTAGCCTCCGTTAACTTTATCAATACAGAAGCACGGTCATATACCGGTATAAACACGCAGCAAAAAAAGGAGACATTAACGGGAGCAAGAGATCGACAGGCGGAATCGGAGCGGCGTCAGCAGTGATGCGGATGCTTAGCCGATCAGTCGGTGGTCATGAACTTTCGGTAATGACTGAAAGAACAAGATTGCGGCCAAAACGTGTTTCCTTGGACACTCGGGAGGCGCTCAGAGTAGAACCACTGCTCCTCCACGTCCAGAGGAGTCAGCTGAGGTGGCTCAGGCTTCTGGTTAGGACGCCTTCTGGACGCCTCGTGTCCGGCCCAGGACCAGGTGGAGGGATTATATCTCTCGCCTGGTCTGGGGGCGCCTGAGAATCCCCCCGGAGGAGCTGGTGGAAGTGGCTGAGGTGAGGGCCGTCTGGGCTTCCCTCCTGAAGCCGGATAGCGGGAGAAAACGACGATGAGGACGACAACGTTAACCATCGTTTTCATCCCTTCATTTAGACACAAACGGAGAATTCACCTCTGAAAATGATGCTTTCTAAAAACTTTGGCCAGAGTGGAGGTTTTGAAAAACTCTGTTTGCATGTAAACGGAGAAATGCTGAGATTTGGGTTTAGCCGACAGCCGATTGCGCGCCGGAAACTGGGTTAAATACGACATAGTTTACGATCTATGGATCCATGCAGAATAACAGTCGCATTTATCCTGGTGCAATCCCGTAATATTTGCATTTGCATCTTTTCCAAAAGAAGGAAGTGATGTTATTGTTGTTGTTGTGGCTAGCGTGGGCTTGAGCTTCTTGCTACACTGCCACCTACAGGTTTGGCATGCTCTTTACGGCATATATACACGGGTTAGTGTAAATAAAAACTTTTCTAAAAATGTAGTGGTGTTGTATGCTTTTTTTGTTTGTTTTTCATAAACAGAGAGAGTGAAATGTCCGTTAATGAAAATTAAAATTATTCTCTTTATAAAGAGGAGAATCAATTATGTATTTATTCACCTTTTAATAGTATCTAATAAACAGAGGCACGGCTGATATTCGTGTTTTTCCCGTAGAGATAAAGTTACATAATTTATCAGAAACATCTGTAAATGAACCTGCTGCAGCTGATGCTTTTATAAATCTGCAGTAATCGTCTCAGAGGTCATCCAAACGACAGATATAATGTAAAGTTTGTTGGTTTTATTCAAATATTAACTTTATATATTTGTAGTTTTCTAATATTGGATAAAAAATGTGATTTTGAATTATTTTTAGGCGGTTTAAAAAACTTAAATCAACCAGCTGCAGCTTCATAAAGTTAAAAACTTTAATAAAAGTCTGAAAAATAAAAATATTAAGGAGGAGATTCAGGAAAATGAAAACTTCTGAGTTTATTTGTCTTTATT
The DNA here is from genome assembly GCA_962446985.1 of Xyrichtys novacula. Lineage (NCBI taxonomy): Eukaryota > Metazoa > Chordata > Actinopteri > Labriformes > Labridae > Xyrichtys > Xyrichtys novacula. The sequence continues at coordinate 1,127,125 of OY660886.1, forward strand.
TTGATTGGAGGACTCCTGCAGTGATTTAATCTTGATGTAATTATCAAACTCCAGCTCCTTTTAATCTGATCTAATCTGAGAGTTTGACCTCAAACAGAGAGAGGAAACCTGGAGAAGCACAGAGGTTACAGACACTCTCGGCTCCAGCTCAGCTAGAATTGGCAGTGCCCTCTACTGGCCATGACCTGAATCACAGGAAAGAGACACACACACACACACACACACACACACACACTGATTCCACAGTCTGTAAATCTGTGCGTCCGTCTCTCTGTTATTCCTGTCCGTGTTTCTTTATTCTCTAAATTTAGGGTTTAGAAGTTTTTTGGTTCAGGAGGAAAAAAAAAGAAAAACAAATAAAGAGGAAAATGTTGGAACTGAGAGAAGAGGTGAAAAAAATGGATGTCCGAGAGCTGCCACTGTCAACAGAGCGTGTGTTTGCCCGAGTGTGCTCTTCACTTGGATTCAGAGGGACGCTTTTCCACCGCAGGTCTCGCCGTGTTTACTACAGCGTGGATACTGAGTGTTTCTGACGGTTCAGACCGCGGCTCTGAGGTGAGGACGGACGCCTTAATGAGGTCTTCTGCTTACTGTGAGCAGAAAAGGTCGACTACACGCTCTTCTGTTGTTACCAGAACGTGCAAAAAGTGAGCAAATGTGGTTTCTAAGCTGTCCGTGCAAAATACGTCTGAAAATTTGACGCAGTCTTTGCAAGATTTGGTGCAAACTCAGACAGTTACGTCCAAATCGTCCACGGAACAACGACTGAGCTGCATTTCTGAAAACCTGTGATTTCTTGTTCAATTTTCGTGTCAAATAACGGGTTTTAAGTCTCGTCCATGCAGCTCCAAATACATTAAACCTTTATCTCTGATGTTTCTGCTCTTTTGCAAACTTCAGACGATCAGTATCTTGGATTTTCAGAGCTGGATTTGTCGACACTCTTGTTGAAAATCAGGCGTTTTGTTAAATATGGAGAGACGTTGAAAAGATTAGATATATTTGTAAACTCCTGGGGTTGTAACAGTAAAAAAGAAAAGGTTAAATTGCTGAATTTGCTCCTTGGAAGAACTTTAGTCCCTTATTTGCAAATTTAAGGGATTCCAGTCGTAAATTCACAAGAAAATTAATGTTAATCTGTGATAAAAGTCGTCAATTTATAAGATCAAAGTTGTCAAAGTCATAACTATTTAATCAAAGTTTTAATTTTAGTAGATTAAAGTCAAAAATATTTTGTAAAACTTGTTTAACAGGGTTTGAGTCTCAATATACAAGAAAAGTTGTGAATTCTTCATTTTTAAATCTTAAATATGCGACAAAATTGTAAATTTACGAGATTTAAGTTGCAAATACAAAATGAAAGTTGAAGATTTCTAAGATTAAAGCCGTAATCAGACATAATGTGGCGATGTAAGTTGTAAAAAACAAAGATTAAAATCGTAGATATATTATGAAAATTTCGCAAGTTGTCAGCTTACGAGAATAGTAGGATCACGAGTTCAGGTCGATCTGTACGAAGTCTAAAACGATATATCGGCCGATATTTCCTCTTGGAATCGTAATTTTTTATCAACGTTTTTTGACTCGAGTCGTGAAATTTGTAATCAATCACATTTAAACTTTCGGGGTCAAAAAAGTAAAAACAAAAAGGTTAAATTTACAGAATTTGCTCCTTGAAGGAACTTTAACCCCTAAAGATCGTCTCTTGAGTCGTTTTCAGTCGTTCCAACATTCGTCTTTGAGTTTCAGACTGTCAGCCGTCACCTCCGGGGAGAATTCTGCTGTGGTCCTGACGGTGATCGAGTGAATCTGTCCGAGCAGAGGAGTTGTTTTCGGACCAGGACGATGTGGCCCCGTTTGGCCCTGACCGTCCCGTAGTGGAAAACCAGTCCACCACCGCCACCGCCGCCGCGGCTCTTCAGAGAGTTATTTCTTAGCTTAACACGGGGTTAGATGGAAACTGGCTGCTCTGCTGATCCACCAAAGGCTAATGTACTGTGTGAAGATTGTTTTTCCGTACCGAAACCACAAGGAGGGCTGACACACACTCACACACACACTCACACACACACACACTCACACACACTCACACACAGACACGATGAGGAGGAGTGGTTCTGGTCCAGTGGGTCAGACGGTGAGCCAGTCGCTCTGTCTTTCTTTCTCTTCTGTCTGTGTGGAGCTGACAAACACCAACACCTGCACAAGAACACACACCCAGACCTGACCCAGACCTGACCCTAACCCCGCCCTGCTCCTCAAGTCATGACTCTGATCAATAAACGTGTCCCCCTTTAGGGCCTGTGTCCACTAACGACTTTTTCTGCACCTGCCCCTAATTTTGGAGGAGCGCCTTTACTGGGGCGTACCGTTGCCCTCTTTCAAGATCTTCCACCTCCTTCGGTAGAGACCATGAGGTTCGTTTGGCGTGATTGATTTCTGGGAAATTTGGGGGGGAAATGGCGAGGAAGGGAAGGCGTTGCGTTGTCAAGCATCCTAAAGTTGACCTCTTTCAGACTCGGTTCTTGCAACTACGAATTTAAGCACTAGAGCGCACCGGACGGTTTCTGTGCGTGACGTATATCACCGGAATCCAGATCTTAAAAACGCAACAATAAGACAGGAACCTAAATACCTCAGGTCTGGTTGTGCTCGAGGTTTCTGCCTCTTCGATTCTGATCCCTCTGCAGGATCGTTCGCTGGTCAGGCCTCGATGAACCACATCACCAGGACTAAAAACTTCTGTGATCGAACCCCCAATTTTTACCGCATCCGGAACGGCAATTCCTACCAGGTCCGTTTGTCGTAGCGGATTTCAGACAGCAGGAATCGTGAGAACTCATGAAAACCCACAGATTCACGTGAAGTCGCCCCGATAATAAGTTGTCTCTTAGCCACATAGACATACAAGCAGTAGATTGTGTCCTTCCAGAGGAGGAAATCTACTTCTAGACTTCTAGAATCAGCATCTCCTCATCCATGGTGTCATCGGGGTGAAATGACGTCTAAAAACCTTTCACTTGTTCGTCTCCGCCTGTTTGAACGGAAGCCGGTTGTTTTATTTTGTGTCTGTGCCCGACTTCCTTTCAGCACGGGTTAATCTGTGCTGAATTTTTACGGCATGCTCCGGCGTCTGGAAAAAATAGAACTCTTGCGATCAGCTGCGGAATCCGGCGATCTGCAGCGGAACGGAAAGAAGTCGATGGAAATTGACACGTTAACTTGAATGGTTACGATCGGCGGATACGGTCTTTTCGTAGCCGTTCCGGATGCGATGGAAATTGGGGGTTTGAAAAACGACGATGGACTAAAACTGACAGACTCAGGTCTCTTACCGCCCTAAAGTTTAAACCTGATCGATCAAACTCAACGATGTTGAGTCGTCGACCGACTCAGAACTCAAACCTGCGACTGTAACCAGAGTTTTCCGGTGTGATCGGTGTCTATATATCCAGAGTCTGTTTGGGCTGAGAGCAGAGGAATGTTCAGGTGTGTGTGTGTGTGTGTGTGTGTGTGTGTGTTGGGCCCCCACAGAAAGCCCCTCTTTGTGCTTGTGTTGGAGGCTGCCTTCCTAATCAGGGGTCATTACATGAGGTTAGTGCTGGGGTCCCCAGGGAGAGGAGAGGGGATCAGAGCCCAGATTAGACCCAACCGACCCCTCACTGTCCCCGGGCCCTGGGCAGCCAAAGAAACCCGACCCCCCACACCCAAAAAAAAAAACGTCCCTCTTCCTCTCCACGTCTACCGAGGATCCAGAGAGAAAACTGGAGGCTGATTTACAGGAAAACAAGCGGCTTCGACTGTGTTTATCTGTGTGTGTGTGTGTGTGTGTGTGTGTGTGTGTGTGTGTGTGTGTTCGTGAGAGAGAGCGAAGGTATGTGCCTCGGGGATAACGGATAATAGGAGGGGGAGCGAAGAGGCTGATTACCTGAAATGGTCCTGGCATGGGAGAGAGAGAGAAAGGAAGTGGAGCGAGATCGAAATGAGAGAGAGAAAATATTCAGAAATATGGAGAGATGAAGACGAGAGGATGAGGAGGAGTTAAAAAAAAAAACAGGTGATCCTGGAGGGATGGAGGGGTCGTTCTCACGCTCCAGTAACCAGAACGGTGCTGATAAGGAGGCTAGCGTTACAGCGATAGTCTTTCTTTCTTTCTGTTTGTGTGAGCGGATTCAGACCGACGCGTCCCGAACACAACTCCGACAATCGAGGTTTAGATCATGAATATTCAACATGTCGGACGATGTTTCTGCTCGACAAGAAGATAAGGCTTCAACGTTTGGTTCGCCCAAAACTCAAAGGTCCAGTTTGAATATTTACTACAGAGCTGAGCGGCAAAATCTGAGGATGTCAGGGAAGAAGATCGAGAACTTTCCCATCAGACGTATTTAAGAATATTAAAAATTATTTTAGTGTTTTAAAAGTCAAAGAAACGCAGCAAATAAAAGACTTGAAAACTGACAAAAAAGTGACAAACACTGATTTTTAACTTCTTTCTACAACAGCAGATTAAGGCCACGTCGAAGAGTTTAATGAAATATTAGATTAACAGACAAAATTGAACTAAAATAATAGATTTTAATGTCTTTATTGGAGTAAAATTGAAAAATTTAAGGGATTTGAGTTTTAAATTTGCAAGAAAAATATTGTAAAATTGCAAAAAAAAATTGTAAATCTACAAAATGTAAACATCTCTTTTTAATGGAAGTTATAAATTTATTAGATTTAAGTCAAAAATATTCAATAAAAGTTGGTGTTTCAAGGGTTGAAGTCTGAATATACAAGAAAAAATTATAAATTTCTCATTTTTAAATATTGAATATATAATAAAATTATCAATTTCTGAGATTTAAGTTGCAAATATAAAATGAAAGTTGAAGATTTTCAAGATTGAAGTCGTAAATATTCAACAAAAACTGTGAAATTATGAGATACGACAAAATAAGACGATGAAAGTTATAAAAGTCGTAGATATATGATGAAAATTCGCAAATTTACCAAACTTGAGTCGTTAGCTAACGAGGATAGTAATTTTATAAGACAAGATCACAGGTTTAGGTCGATCTGTACGAAGTTTAGAACAAAATATCTATGATGTCAAATTCAGAACTTTTTTCTCCTGGAATCGTAATTTTACTGTCGACAAATTAATTAAGTTAATTCAAACTGGAAATGCTAAAAGCTCATTAATGCTCGGGCTTTAGAGGCTGTAGTAGAGTTTACGAAATATTGAAATGGTGTCGGACGATTCTGCGACTAATTTTGTAGATTTCTTTCAACATTAAAATCTGAAAGTAGTTTATCCAAAACGTAGTATAGATTATCCACGATCAATCACACTCAAACTCAACACGCTATTAGCTCGTCTATGTGGCTGTAGTTGCGTTTACGAAATATTGAAGTGGTGTCGGACGATTTTGCGATTTCTTTTAGTAGATTTAGTAGATTTTTGTTAATATGAAATCTGAAAGAATCTGAAATGAGTTCATTCTTTCCCAGCTGTTACAGATTATCAAAATTAATCTTTTCCCGCCCTTTCTTTCCGTTAACAGTCCCCAAACGTAACCCCGCCCCCTTCTTTACGTTCGTGTACCCTGTTGCGGGTCCTCACCTTCCTCCTCTTGCGGTGGATGTCTCCGATGCTGTTGGCCAGCGAGTTGGGTCCCAGCAGCGTGGCGGTACTCTGGGGCCAGTCCACCGTCACCAGCGTGTGCTCGCCCATCAGCACCTTGCGGACGTTTTCAGCGCCCGTCACCCGGATCAGAGGGCGGCCCAGGAGATGAGTCTTGAAGACGTTGCCGTACTTCTGCCTCCGCGATGCGTGGAAACCTGAACCCTAGAGACAGAAGAGACGGGGATTCAGATGATGATCTTGAACGACCTTTAATCTGACGTACCTCTGGTTTTGATTTAAACTAGTTCACCCTCACAGAAGCTGAACAACTCGGATCTTAAATCTTCCTCTTAAAGCTTCTGAACGGAGCTGACGGCGTTTGCAGAATCAGACATAAACCTCGGCGCTCTGCAGAACTCCGCTGACCGACTTTTCCCCCCCGCTCCTGATTCGAAACAGTCTTTTAGGACCTGACCCTCGCTCCCGCTTTCATCTTCACCTCTAAAAGTATTTTTCTCTCTGTGGTTTTGGAGCTGAAACGTTCCTCTTAAGTACCCACATGCTAAAAGTTACTGTATCCACCGTCTCGAATACCAAACTCCGACTCAGAGGCCGCAGATGTTTCGCTCGACGGTACAAACCGGGTTAACTCAATGAAAGCTGATTTAGGATGCCTGTAGGACGGGATCCGAGGATGAGGATCCGAGGGCAAAGGTTCTCCAAACATTTCCAGGCTCCTGCCTGAAGAACAGAAAATGAGATTTCTCATCCTGGACGTGGAAACGTTCCTCGGCTAACACGTTTAATGGAAGCACGCTAACGGGTACGCCTTGGCACCAGGTTTTACCACGGACCCTAAGATCGGATTGAGACCTCTTGTCTACGTTTAAAACAGTCCAACAAGAACCAAACTTAGTTCTGGACTAATCTATCGAACATCTAGTCCCTAATGCGATCTGGGAACGAAGCAATGAACGCCGACTACGCAAATCTAATGCAGCGTTCTTGGAGCTTGGAATGACGTCACACCCGAGTTCCCAGCATTTCAGTCGGAAAAAGCAGAGGCGTGAAAGAAGATGGCGACATCTACGAAAGTTCGGACAAGGCAAGCGTTAAAATAACTTTCGTAGATGTAGCCATCTTGTTTCCACCTTCGATTTCGCTTTTTTCCGACTTGGTAACTCAAACGCTGGGAACTCGGGTGTGACATCATTTTCAGCTCGAACTTCCGACTACCGTGGTAACTTGGACGCACCATAAGGTGATGAAGACGATCGCAGATAGTCACGAAAAATCGACCCGGAAGCACCTGACCTTCAAGTAGCGGAGGAAATGATTCTGGTTTCTCTACCTGACAGTGAACAGGTCTAGTTCTGCCAGGAAAGGTCCAAACCATTACCAAGTCGGTTACCAAGTTGGAAAAAAGCCGAGGCCTGAAACAAGATGGCGACATCTACGAAAGTTCGGACAAGGCAAGCTTTATAATAACTTTCGTAGACGTAGCCATCTTGTTTCCGCTTCCGATTTTGCTTTTTTCCGACTTGGTAACTGAAACGCTGGGAACTCGGGAGTGACGTCATTTTCAGTTCGGACTTCCGACTACCGTGGTTACTCGGACGCGCCATAAGGCGATGAAGACGATCGTAGATAGTCGTGAAAAATCTACCCAGTAGCAACCGTCCTTCAAATAGAGGAAGAACTGTTTCTGGTTTCTCTACCTGACTGTGAACAGGTCTGGTTCTGCCAGGACAGGTCCAAACCAAAACGCTTGACCCCTTATCAACGCAATTCCGTCACTTTTCAGCTCAGGAGACGCCACAGGACTGGCGTGAAAGCTCTTCCGCTCTCTTCCAAACACTCACTTCTTCTCTAGGAAGTCGAGTGTTTGGTATGTCTAGTCTGAAGTCAACATAAACAGAAGAAGAAGAAGAAGAACCAAATGGTGAATTGAAAGACGAGCGAAACTCGAACAGGAGGCGCCGAATCGTCTTCAGAGGTTACAGTAACCAGGAGAAGCCAAACGGCCCACTCCAGGGCCCCCGCTCCACAGTTTGAGCAGCGGGGCCGTCAGTAAAACCCCCAGAGGACCGGAGCTGGAGTCAGTTAGCGAGCTGACCTGAGTTCAGCTTTGACGATGACCTCCAAACGGTCCGGGTCACGGCAGAGCGAGAGGGAGCCGACCCCAGAACTGTAAATGGGCTGTTTGAGTGAAAAGAATATATATCAGCCCGAGGGCGGCTTACCGTGTTACACACCCGCACACAGACACACTATTCACACACACACACACACACACACACAGATACAGTAAAGACACACATTCGCGCACACGGACCTCGAATTCATACAAGTCATTAAAAAACGTGAAAAGCAAACAAACACGCGGAGGCCGGACTGCAAATTGCCGTGACAACACTAACTGGTTTGACCCCAGTTTACTCCAGGGGAAAGAGATATGTACGAGTGTGAGGCACGCACACACACACACACACACACACACACACACACACACACACACACGAGTAACACATGTAAATATACGCCGCTTTGAAGCAGAACCATGAGGCGCTGTCTCGAACACTGAAACGGATTCGGCTGCTTTTAAAAAAAGACCGTCTTTCTTTTTCTGGGGCTTTTATTTTGAAGGGGCTTATCTTCAAAGCGTTTGGAGCGTCGGCTCGAGGCCTCTGTGGCGTCAAAAATTTAGATTTATCCTTTTAGTGATTCTGATTTTTGACGATTTTTTAAAGAAATTTAAACGCGATCAAACCTGCTCCACGAAACACTTAAAGAATCAGATTTGACGAACTTTTAAAACGATTTTAAAACACGACCTGCTCCGAACAAACGTGTTAAAATCACTAAAGATGCGATTAACAGTGAGAGTTTGAGGTCGTTCGCTGATCAAAATTTGGAAAAGCGTGATTTTGTCGAAGTCTCCGCCTATTTTAGAGTCTCGACTTCTTATTTCGTCATTAACTTTTATCGTATTTTGATATGCAACTGCCGAAGTTTCGCGACACTTATAGGAAGGTGCAAACATCCAATCAGATTTATCCTTTTAGTGATTCCGATTTTTTTTAAAGGAACTTAAAACGCGATCAAACCTGCTCCACGAAACACTCAAAGAATCAGTTTTGACAAATTTTTATTTAGATTTATCACGATTTTAAAACACGACCTTCTCCGAACAAACGTGTTAAAATCACTAAAGACGCGATTAACAGTGAGAGTTTTACGTCGTTCGCAGATCAAAATCTGGAAATCTTGACTTCTTATGTTCTTCTTTACTTTTATCGTATTTTGATATCCAACTGCCGAAGTTTCGCGATACTTAAAGGAAAGTGCAAACGTCCAATCAGATTTATCCTTTTAGTGATTCCGATTTTTTAAAGAAACTTAAAACGCGATCAAACCTGCTCCACGAAACACTTATCTGTCGGATAATTTGTCGGAATCATTATGAAGAGATTTTAATCGCATCTGTTCCGACGTTTTTTAACACGACGACTCATTTTCAGTCGAACGTAAATTCGTTAACACTCTGGATAACGCAGAGAAAAGCGATTTCACTCATGACCTCAATGTTCTCTAAATCCTGACACGATATGACCCAAATAAAGTCGTGATTTACCGAATTTTCGTCCTCTTAGCTGAGATCACCTTACTTCTGCTCACAAAGACACTTCCGTCTCGTCGTTTCCGACCCGTCACCTCTAACCCGACTCACTCTCAGTCCTGTCCGTCTCGTTCGATTCGTCGTTATTTTTATCCCTGATTAACTCGGAGAAAAGAAAAACCTCCTCCTGGACTCTCGCCTCCTTCCTCTCCGGCTCATCTCCTCTCTCCTCACCTCACATCCTAACCTCTCTCTCTCTCTCTCTCTCTCTGTGTGAACTCGGACCCAAATTGAGCACAGATGCCTCGGCCCTCTGCGCCGCCGCCGCCTCCGCCGCCGCCGCTCTGTTGGCTGTTTCATGTTGTTGCTTTGAAAACTCTGATTGCCAGACGGCTTTTATAGATGAAAAATGTCGCTAATTAGCATTCGGCCCAACAGGCCCCGCCTCCGTTCGTCAGGGCGCTTTAAGTCCCTGCAGATGTTAAGACCTTTTCACGAGGTGTTGACGTTAATTTATCCGCGCCGCGCGTTCGGGAGATTAACGTTTGGATTTATCTCCAAATACGTGTCTTTTTGTTGACTCTAAAGAAGACTTTTTTGTCATTTTAGAGGTTTTAAGACGTTATAAATAAAGTTTTTCTTGAATCTTAAACTTTATTTCTGATTTTTTTCATCAAAACGTCTCGAGAAATCGTCGATTTTCATTCGTCAGAGACGGATCTGCAGCTTTTCTTCTCTCTCCGTCGACCCGTCTGGGTACAAACTGTTGACCTGAACTGTTTTCACAGCTCCTGTACACTTCCTCTTTTTACTGTGGCACGCACACACACACACTTAAACACACACACACTTAAACACACACACACACACACACTTAAACACACACACACTTAAACACACACACACTCACACACCAGGTCGCCGGCTGGCCTCTGGAGCCCTCGGGGTGTGTGTGCGTGTAAGAGTGGGGTTGTTTTCCAAGCTACATTTTGCTGCCACATGGATGTAGAGTGGTTTAGTATGTCTGCCTGGCAGGCCTGCTCACACACACACACTTACACACACACACACACACACACACAGACACACAAAGTCGAAGGGAGTTCCTCGGGCAGCCAGACAAGGCTCCCTTTCACACTCCAAGATACAGCATCAGATTGGAGCGATTGTGTACTTTCTGTGGTGTGTGTGTGTGTTTGTGTGCGTTTGCGTGTGTGTGCGCAGCGAGTATTATGTGTGTACTTTTACTCTCTTTCCATTTCTCGATATTTTCTTTTCACACTCGCACAATTTGGCAGGATTTCATCCGTCTTATTCGCCGCAAGAAAACGGAAAAAAAAATCGCCTTAAAATAATCCGTGTGTGTGTTTAGAGTGTGTGTTCAGTGTGTGTGTGTGTGCGCCAGGGGTGTGGTCTGGATGACATTTAACGTGAAAAGGTGAGAAGTGTACACCCCCCTCTTACACACACACACACACACACACAGACACACACACGGAGCGAGAGCATGGAAAGTTGTGATGTAATGACGCCACTCTACTCATGCAGGAGAACACGTACAGAACCGCACACTACATCACACACACACACACACACACACACACAGAGTCACAGTTGTAGACGTCGCCGCGGAGACGCAGGCGTCACAGTTTCACGCTGATTGATCGTAAGCTGAACATTTTTCCCTCGGCTGTAAACGAAGAAGAAGAAAAACCCCAAAAACCAAAATTGCTCCACAACATCACGGCGGATTTGACCGCCGAGGTCACAGGCAACAAAGTCTGATGGGAGCCGAAAACCAGAGCGAGGTTTCTCACCGTCATGGCGGATCGTTTTTTTTTTTATATTCTTGTGGACGTGTTTCTTAGCAACAGAGAGGGCGGGCTGTGGCGGCGGGAAACACGGCGTGTCCTTCAGAGAAGTTTTCAAACAAAGACGTCGTATCAGATCCAGAGACCAGAGAGAAAAGTGACGATTTATTGAAAATAAGACGATCAATTTTCACTCAGTTTACTTTGTTACGAATCGATCAAACTATCAACGATTAAACGTCATTTAAAGCTCCTGTGAGGAACTTTTATTTTCGTGTTCGTTATCTTCTCCTTTAAATGCTAAAATCGTGTTTTTCTCACACTCTGATTTATTTATCGTAAATATTTTATTCGGCTTTTTCTCCAACTAGACGAGACGAATGATAAATGGTAAATTTGTGAATCTTGTGACTAACGGTCTGGTTTGCTTTTGTTCGTCATAAAAATGCATCTTTACGAACTTTTATTTAGATTTATTGCGATTTTAAAACACGACCTGCTGATACTAACCGTGAGATTTTAAAGATTTATTTGGAACTAAGTGTCTCTTTTAGGTCATTTGCAGATCAATCTGATATCCAACAGCCGAAGTTTCGCAACACTTAAAGAAACGTGCAAACATCCAGTCAGATCTGTGTAGAAAATCTGATTTTAAAACATAACCTGCTCCGAACAAACACATTAAAATCAATAAAGATGCTACTAACAGTGAGATTAAAAGATTTATTTATCTCCAAGTGGCTCTTTTAGGTCATTAACTGATCAAAAATTAGAAAAGCAGGATTTTGTTGAAGTGTCCGCCTATTTTGGACTCTTGACTTCTTATGTTCTTCTGAACTTTTATCATATTTTGATATGCAACTGCCGAAGTTTCGCGATACTAAAAGAAAGGTGCAAACGTCCAATCAGATTAGTATATGTAGAAGTAAAAGGAAGTTTTGTCAGGGTCAAATAGTCTTTAAAAAGTCATCAGAATTTTGGCTGAACCTTAATATTTGTGAATCTTGTGACCGACTTATTCAAATTTTAAAACACGACCTGCTCCAAACAAACATTAAAATCACTAAAGATGCTATAAACAGGGAGATTTGAAGATTTATTCAGGACTAAGTGGCTCTTTTAGGTCGTTAACTGATCAAAAATTTAGAAAGGCAGGATTTTGTTGAAGTTTCCGCCTATTTTAGAGTCTCGACTTCTTATGTTCTTCTTTACTTTTATCATATTTTGATATGCAACAGCCGAAGTTTCGTGAGACTTAAAGGAAGGTGCAAACGTCCAATCAGATTGGTGATAATTAGAGCAGACTTTATCTTTTCACATGTTTTAGCATTAAAATATCACACAAATCTTAACGTAGAAGTAAAAGGAAGTTGTGTCAGGGTCAACAAAAAGTCAACGTTTTTAGCTTCTGTAACCAGTGCTGTCTTCCTTCACAGAGTCACTTTATTCAGATTTTCAGATTTTTGACTGAACCTTAATATTTGTGAATCTTGTGACTGATGGTCTGGTTTGTTTTTGCTTGTCATAAAAAGACGTCTTTATGCACTTTTATTTAGATTTATTACGATTTTAAAACACGACTTGCTCTGAACAAACGTGTTAAAATCAATATAGATGCTACTAAAAGTGAGATTTAAAAATGTGTTTATCTCCAAGTGGCTCTTTTAGAGTCTTGACTTCTTATGCTCTTCTTAACTTTTATCATATTTTGATATGCAACAGCCGAAGTTTCGCGATACTAAAAAGAAAAGTGCAAAAGTCCAATCAGATGAGTTTGAGCAGATGTTTCCTTTTTATGTGAGAAAACTGCACAGAAGTTGTGTCAGGGTCAATATACTTGATAAAAAGTCGTCTTTAAGTTTTCAGCTCCTGTAACCAGCGCCGTCCTCCTCCGTTTATTCAGATTAATCAGATTTTTGGCTGAACCTTAATATTTGTGAATCTTGTGACTGACTTATTCAAATTTTAAAACATGACCTGCTCCAAACAAACATTAAAATCACTTAAGATGCTATAAACAGGGAGATTTAAAGATTTTTTTAGTAATCAAAAATTAGAAAAGTATGTTTTTGCCAAAGTGTCCGCCTATTTTAGAGTCTTGACTTCTTATTTCCTCCTTAACTTTTATCATATTTTGATATGCAACAGCCGAAGTTTCGCGAGACTTAAAGAAAAGTGCAAATCAGATTGGTGCAGGTAATTCGAGCAGACGCTGCACAGAAGTTGTGTCAGGGTCAATATACTTGATAAAAAGTCGTCTTCAAGTTTTTAGCTCCTGTAACCAACACCGTCCTCCTCCGTTTATTCAGATTTATCAGATTTTTGACGAGAACCTCGATACAGAGAAGAGAAGAGGAGCCCCACAGATCACACAACCTGGTCTGATCAAATCTGTGTATCTCTGGTTCTTACCACAAAAACACACACACCTCTTACACACACACACACACACACACACACAGAGTGTGTCTGAGCAGAGCTAGCGAGAGAGCGCCGGCCGTGCTAAAAATACCCCCGTCTGTTCTGTTGGGGTTGGCCTGGGGGCGAACCTGGGCCCTGGGCTTATAAATGTCCTCTTTGTAGCTCAGTGGAAATGTCCAACAAATGACTCTTTTATTAGGGCAAGACAAAAAAACACAGCTAATTATGTTTACTCAGATCAGCGCTACACACACACACACACACACACACACACACACCCTGTGAGGAGGCGGTGGGACAGCGTGAAGGTGTGCAGAGAAATATCGGGGAGCAGAGAGGCCTGGAAAACAGGAGATCGATGACGGCGGGAGGAGAAAGGTCGAGACACGATAAAGTCGGCAACGAAACTTTTCGACTTTTTCAGACGAGAAATTAAAGTTCAAGGGCGACGTTTGCAGAAATATCCTGGTAATTATTCGGCCGATTCTTCTGGCCTGTTTTTACTTTCTTAGATTTCCGATTTCATCTAGAAACGACAAAGACAAATCTGAAAACCAACTTTCCGTTTAGGTTGCACGCTTAAAATCGTGATCCATTCGCTAGCTTGTCGCTTTATTGCACGGGCGAGTTTGAACCTTTACGACTCTTTTAAATAAACACGAATAATCCAAGAAAAATCAAGATTCGCAGCTCTGACTCGATTCCTTTGACGGCGGCTTATCGCAAAAGAGATTTCGCTCGTTTCAGTAAAATTAAAAGTTCAAAGAAAGCGACAACTTTACCGCCACCGCTCCACCGCTCCACCACTCCACCGGCGTGTTATTTACGGGGAATTGCAGAGCGGAATCGTCAACTTTGAGCCAAAATTTTCTTCGAAAGTTTCGTTTTTTGGGGATAAAAGTAGAAAAAAAAAAAACGTGAGAGAGGAAAAGCGAAAAAGCAGCAGAAAGAAGAAGAAGAGCGAGAGGAAACGAGGTCAAAGGCTGTGAGGGAATTCCTGCTTTCTTTTCAGACGTCAATCATTCAGCCGCTGCCAGAGATACCAAGGAACCGGCGCGAGGATTTGTGTGTGTGTGTGTGTGTGCGTGCGCGCGTTTGAATGGTAAGATAGGTCCTCGACTCGACAATGAACCCCGTCTCTTCGCGGTCACGCCACCACATCACAGAGACGGAGAGGGAAGACGAAAGAGAGGGAGTAAGAAAGTGAGACGGGAGAAAGGAAATAAGGGCGGGGAAGAGGGAGCGAAGAAAAGACGAGGAGGAAGAGAGGTAGAAAGAAGGGGGAGAGCGAGAAAGTGTGAAAGAAGCGAGCGCCAAAGAGGGCGCGAGAGAAAGCAAGCAGAGAGCGTGGCAGAAGGAGGCGGGGAGATGGGGAAGGCTGCTCGCTTTAAAAAGGCGGATTAAGGGAAATGAGCTTCGGATGGTTCAGCCAAAAAACGAGGAGAATAGAGGGAGAGAGAGAGACGGAGGGAGAGAGCGGGAGAGAGAGAGGGGTTGGCCCCTGACCCGGGGACATTATAGGAAGGGAGATTATGGTTGTTCAAAACTCTCTAAGCACTCACCCCGGGACCCCAGCTAATACCCGACACACACACACACACACACACACACACACACACACACACACACACACACACACACACACACACACGTTCCCCCGGCGGCTCCACAATATTCGAGGTAAAGCTCTCGATATATAGATTCAGCTAAAAACGCAAAAGAAGGACCCAAACTAGAATGGATCCTGTTCAGACAAACGATTAAAATTGTTAAAATTAGCAGAGGCATGTGCGTCACCCTCCGAACTTTCATTATAGGATGGTTACGAGTCGGCATACTCCGATTGGACATCCATGAGAAGCCGTCTTTGCTTGTTTACGTCCAGCATTATGGTGTTAGCCATAAACTAGCGACTGAGGAAACTGCAACAATTCCAGTAAATAAAGCTATGGTACGACTGTTTGTGGGATCTGAGTTACTTCCTGTTTACAGTGAAACTGAGACTCACCAGGATGTGTTTTCCAATTAGGTCACTTTCAATGAAAAAAGTTAGCTAGATTAAAACGCACGCTAAAACGACAAATTTGGGAAATCAAATCGATCGATTACGTTTCGTAACCTTGACGTTGTTATTCCGAACTCATGCTTTCACACCTAAACACAAAGTTCGTAAGTGGTTCAAACACGTTCCCCCAGCAGCTCCACAATATTCGTGGTAAAGCGCTCGTTATATAGATTACGCTAAAAACGCAAAAGAAGGACCCAAACCGGGACGGATCCTGTTCAGGCCCCGGTTACAAACTATTTAAATTGTTAAAATTAGCTGATACTCTCATAGAGACATGTGCGTCACCCTCCGAACTTTCATTATAGGATGGTTACAAGTCGGCATACTCCGATTGGACATCCATGAGAAGCCGTCTTTGCTCGTTTACGTCCAGCGTTATGGTGTTAGCCATAAACTAGCGAGTAAGGAACTGTGACAATAACGGTAAATAAAGCTACGGTACGATCATGAGTGACATCTAAGTTACTCACCAGGATGTGTTTTCCGATCCTATCACTTTTGACGAAAAAGTTAGCGAGATTAAAATAAAAGCTAAAAGGAGAAAATTGGGGAATCAAATCAACAAACGTCGTTTAAATTGCTAGATAGCTAACTTTTCGTTATGGCTAGCTGGTTTGTTGACATCATCAGGGGAAGGTTCTGCAAGAACATCCAAAATTATTTGTTGAAGAAATTACAAAAAAAAAAAAAACTCAGCCAATAGCAAAGTGAGACATCGTTACGAAGAAAAAAGTGACCAAGTGTTAGCCGGAGCGATTAAAAAAAATAAAAATAGTAAGAAACAGTTTTAAAATAATTTAAAGAAAAAGTTTTTCGGAGGTTCGGCGAACGGCTAAAGAGGAACACATCATCAGGAGTTTTCGTAATCTTGATGTAGAGCTCGGCGATATGGGAAAAAGTTAATCACAATATATTTTTTCATATCAGTCGATATCGATACATATCACGATATTGGTCGCATGTCTTTTGCGATACAATAAGCTTGTTTTGTCGTAAGGCGTTGCGCTAGAAAAAGCGAACTGAATGGTTGGCTGTTTTCGGGGTTACAGGGCGATGATTGGGTGTAGCTGCTGTGTGCTACGACATAGTTGTTTGATACTTGGTTCTAATTCAGCACATGATTGGTTCAGGGCGAAACAGACCCGCAGAAACTCCAACTTTCACTGGCTGTTCATTCAGTCTACCAAAACATCGCAGAATGCCGACTTTTGAAAAACATATTGACTGTGTTTGATCTCGATATCAAAGGAAGTTAATTTTCGACGTACATCGTTATCGTTTTATCGCTCAGCCTGATCTTGACATTGTTATTCCAAACTCACACTTTCACACCTAAAGACAAAGTTCATAAGTGGTTCAAAGGCGTGCACGCACACACACACACACACACACACACACACACACACACACACACTCATTGACAAAAACAGCCTAACATTGTGCTCTGTGCTCGGCCAAGGACAAGAGTGTTGTTAGGAAGGAGCGGTGTGTTCTTGGGGTGAACGAAGGGGCTGCCAGCACCTCCTGCTAATCAGAACAACAGGAGGAAGACGAGGAGGAGGAGGAGGAGGAGGAAGGCAGGGAGGATGGGAGGATGGAGAAAGAGGAGCAGAGAGATAAAAGAAAAACGGGGTGACGCTGTTATCGGAATAAATACACGGAACGGGGTTCTCGTTTCAGTCAAAGTCGTGTTTGAGACGCTGAAGGTCGAAGGAGACGAGGAATGAGGAAACAGGTCACGACATAAAACAGATTTGAGAGGAGAAACAAACGATTCAAGCAACAAAAATGTCAGAATTCCACTTCCTGGTTTCATCTGTGAAGAAAAGCAGATTTAAAAAGATCAAACTCGGTCCTGAGAGCGCCGACACTCCCACCGTCTGTAAACATGTGTGCGTCATGTGACTTTGTGCGTCTATACTGTTAGTATTTCCATGTACAGTGTGTGTGTTTGTGTGTGTGTGTGTGTGTAACCGCAGCTATGCGAGCTGGACCGCAGTAATGGAACCTTCTATAGATGACGGCCTCACAATCCGAGCTCTGTTCAGAAGATCTCACATGTGCCGCGGAGAAGGAAAGCTTGAAGGTGATCGGAGCAGGATTGACCAATCAGAGTGCTCTCTCTGAGTGACTTGAGGATGATTGGAGGCCGTATCCTTTCAACAAGATCAGGGTGGAGAAGAGATAATAGTGAGTGTCTAAAAATTAAGATTCTAAGTGACTGAATTTGGTTTTTGGTCTTCAGGCGACTTAGCAGATCTGGGGATGAACCAGCGCCACTGGAAAGGATGAAAAATGGTGAATTCTGGCCCAGAAATACGGTAATTCTTGTTAAATATCCACCTGCTGTTACGGCAACCCCATAAGGACAAACAACCCTGAAGAATGGAACTAAGTTAGAGCAAGGCCAGGACCATGAGCCGCATCTGGTTCCTACAACGCCAACATCGACATCTCAGATTCACTGAAAAAGGAACTATCAATATTACGCAAAATAAGCGTTTAGTGCCATCATGATACTTTGTAATAAAGGGCGACTCTGGTTGGAATAAAGCAGCCGGAAAGAGTCAGTTTCCAGCTAGCTAGCTAACCTTTGGCACAGTGTGTTAGCACTCCTGCAACAATAGCGAGTAATTCAAGAATTCTGGCAAACAAAAAAGTTTCCTTCCCAGTTACAGAGTTTTTGGAAATTTCATATAAACACTTATGGAAAACACGACAGAAATCACACGTATGAAACGCAACTTTGACCTTCTTCTGAAATGGATGCTAACATGTTAGCATCCTGAATCTTGAGCTGAAATTCAAATGCAGTATGTGGTGCCAAAGTAGGGAGACCATATTCTGAATCCCCAAAAAGAGGACACTACGAATGGGGCGAAGTCGCAGAGTCATGCGTAGTAAATTTTGACGGCTTCTAGCTAGCTAGCTAACTTTTAGCACAGTGTGTTAGCACTCCTGCAACAAAAGCAAGTCAAGAATTCTGGCAATCCAAAACGTTTCCTCGCCAGGTACAAAGTTTTTGGAGATTTCGTACGGACAATTATAGAAAACCGCGACAGAAATCACACGTAGAAAAAGACGGTAAATTCTCGTTTTATCACGAGATTGGTGGCACGGATAGAACGCGACTTTGACCCTATCATGAAACAGATGATACTGTGTTAGCGTCCTGAATCTTGAGCTGAAATTCAGATGCAGTTTGTGCCGCTAAAGTAGGGTGACCATACTCGGAATCCCCCAAAACAAGACAATACCAATAGGGCGAAGTCGCAGAGTCATGGGTGGTAAATTCTGAGGGTTTTTCAGGTCGGGTCGAGTGTTTTTTACTCGCTTCTAACTTGGTACGTCCACGTGACACAAACTCAAAACTTCCGTACAAAACCTCGGACATTTAAAGGACTTTATAAACCCCCCTGGACAAGGCCAGACAGCCCCCCCAAAAAGAGGACATGTCCGAGTAAAAGAGGACGTACGGTCACCCTGGATAAAAAGTCCACCTCTAGAAACTCATCGTAGATTCTGACTGTCCTTTCACAACGGAAGAACAAACGAATCTCAACCTCGGCTTGTTGTCGTATCGAGGAAAAGTGTGTGTGAAAGAAAGAGAGAGAGCAGGCGAGCAGGACAGGTGTTGTTGAAGGAGAGGAAGAAGAAGAAGGAGAGAGAGAGAGAAGAGGAGAGCTGTCATCGCCGAGCGAGATGAGAGAGTTTGAGGTTTTCAGGACTGTTATTACTCCGCCCGCCGCCGTCATTTACACTTCATCACCGTAAAACACAGACAAGACGACAGGCTGGCACAGACGCACGACACATTAGTGAGTTTACTGTCGGAGCCGCACACACACACACACACACACACGCACGACGACAACAAACACGGACTCCTTATTAAAGACACAATCAGCGTTTCTTCTTCTTCTTCTTTGTTTTGGTGAAAGTCTGTCTCTTTACGGACTTAAATCACACAGAGTACAGTCTGAGTCTCGGTGCCATGTGTTCATTTCCGCAGGTCTGACCCAGATTCAGTCCAGCCTGTCTGCGCCACATGTGTGTGTATTTGTATTTGTGTGTGTGTGTGATTTTACGTGTGTGTGTGTGTGTTTGTGTGTTGCATATTTGTGGGATATCAGGACCAGACTGGGAGAGGACGCATGCAGAATCGCTGATAGGAAGAGCATCCGCGCTCACGTGGTTCTCCGGTTTGGATCCTTGGACTCGCTTTAGTACCAAGAACTCTGAGAACTTTGGTACAAAAATTCTGTAAATAATCAAAAATATTCAAAAAGTTTTTAAACTGGGAACTTTGGAGACTTCCTGTGGGAGCAGAGAGCAACTTTTACGTAGAGTTTTGAGTATAGATGCTGCAGAGAAACCACTTCAGTCTCTGAGTCTGACCTTCAACGCTAAAGGGGCGAGAAAGTCGGGCGTTAAAGTATGGTGACCATATTCCGAATCCCCAAAGAAACTACACGACTACACGCTTCTAACTCAGTAAGTCCAAGTGACACAAACTCAAAACTTACGTACAAAACCGCGAACATTTAAAGGATTTTATAAACTTCCTTGGACAAATGTGGACAAACCCCAAAAAAGAGGACATGTCCGGGTAAAAGAGGACGTATGGTCACTCTAGATAAAGTCCTGAGCCTCTCCCTAGAATTCCAGTCGTGACGTAAAACGAATAATTGACGCCATTTTTAAGGACTGAGTCCTGAAATCCAAAGACTTCATGGCGAAGAATTTGGGTGTTGGCTGAGTGGACCAACAGGAAGTTGGAAGGACCTGAAAGACAGGAAGTCCACCGTTTTTGAAAGAGTGTGGTTCTTTTGGGATTAACGCTGCGTTCCAGTTGTACTCAGAAGTCGGGATATTCAAGCTCAGAGTCAGAAGTTCATCTGGAATGCCCCCCTGAAGTCGAATTTCTAATTTGGAAAGTCGGACGATCCTCGCCAACCCCGACTTGACGACAACGTCATAATTCGAGATGGTAGCGCAGTGCATCAACAGTATAGAGTAACAGTGAAAGCTCTCGTAATGTTTTATTTATTAGCACTTCTGCCCAACGTCTAACTGTGAACACGCTGCTTTGGTGTTTGTACGAGAAATTACTGAATTACGCACCGTTTACAACCGGCATAGCCAACAACAACTAACAACGACAGCTGACAATGGGCAACTGTAGATGTCTGTCTTGGTTTTCCGACTTGTTAACTGTAAAGCTGTTAACTCGGGTGTAACGTCAATCCCATTCCGACGTCCCAGGTAACTGGAACACATCATAACTCCTCCCAGGTGGGATCATTACGCAATTAAAAAAGAGACAAAGAGTGATTACCCAGACATCTCATGGTAGCGTGGTCTAAATCTGTGCGTGATCTAAACGGTTAAAAACAGCTGACAGACTCTGGAGCGCTTTAGAGGCCTCTAGTGGCAACAAAGAGTAACTGCAACCATCTAGTTCGGTACAACTACAATCTCTGGAGTCTGATCTTTAGTTTTTAGAAATCTCTCGACCGAGAAGATCCTGTTTTTAAAATCAGAAAAACCCTGAGTCAGCATTTTCTGTCAAACTTTTAATTCCAGTAAAAAAATTTACACTATTTTTTAAAAAATATCAAAAAAATTCAAAGACTAAACTGAGTTTTCTTTCATTCTAAGCCTCCACCGTCCGTTCAGACCAGCGTCAAATTTAATCCGAATGAAAAAACGACGACCTCAAAACAGGAAGTGGTTTTATCTCCAAAAATATCCGAGCATTTCCTCTGAGAATTTTTCAAAAAGCTGCTTTTTGTTCAGAAAATAATTATTCATTTGTGTGTTTGTGCAGTTAGTTAAACGTAGATGAATGTATGTGTGTTTGCACCTGCACGACTATTTTAATGTATCTGAGACTGTGTTAGTAGAGTCTCTATGTGTGTGTGTGTGTGTGTGTGTGTGTGCGCAGCAGTGAGGCTCCTGCTTGGCACCGTCCGTTCACAAAGCTCTGGCTCCTAATGAGAGCAGACAGGTCTTTGGCAGAGTGACCGTAAAACTGTTCCTAACTGCAGATCGCTCTAAAACGGACCTGTCACTGAAATCTGCTGCTGCTGCTGCTGCTGCTGTGCGTGTGTGTCGGCTTAAATACCCACTGTATATTTACTCAAAGTTAAGCAAAATGAGGGTTTGTGTGGGTAAATTTAGAGGAGGGGGGAAGAGGAAAGAGGGCAGCAGGACAAAAGAGGAAAACAGGCGGCAGGAGAGTCACTAAAACGGAGAAAAAGTTTGTCAAAGTGGCTCAAATGTATGTCGACGACTCACAGAATTGATTTCTGATATTTCCAGCATCCAAACAAAGCCGAAAAGGGTTAAAATAGAGTTTATCAAAGGTTTGCTTCAAGCAGGTGGGAAAAAAAGTGATCAATTTGGCTGAGAGAGGAGTGGAGGAGACCAAAAACAGAGCTGAAAGGACGGTCAATGTCTCCAAGTCTAAGAAATCCGGCGTAAATATCTGCTTCCACAAACTAGACCTTGCAAAAAGTGAGTCAGCATTTACTGGATACAATATAAACCTTCAAAAACACAACTTTAGCCCGGACTAGCTAACACGCTCTGTGACGCGTTTGATATAAAAGTGTCTCAAATGTTTATCGACGACTCTCACAGAGTTGATTTTTGTTATTTATCGCATCCAAACGAAGCAGGAAAGGGTTAAAAATGGAGTTTATCAAAATTTTGCTTCAAGCAGGTGGAAAAAAGTGATAAATCTTGCTTAGAGATGAGTGGAGGAGACCAAAAACAGAGCTAAAAAGTCTCTTCACTCTAAGAAATCTGGCGTAAACATCTGCTTCCTCAAACATGAGTCAGCATTTCCTCGATTTGAGATAAACGTTCAAAATCACAACAAAACCCCGGACTCGCGTACACGCTTGGCGCCGTTTTTGATGCAAAAGTGTCTCAAATGTAGATCGATGGCTCTCACAGTCTTGATTTCTCGCATTTAAATAAGCAGAAAAGGATTTTAAAAAATAGAGTTTATTATAAGTTTGCTTCAAGAAGGTGGAAAAAGGTGGAGGAGACCAAAAACAGAGCTAAAAGGACAGTAAAAGTCTTTTTTTTAAGAAATCTTGTCTTAACATCTGATTCCACAAACATGACCGTGCAGAAGTGAGTCAGCATTTACTCGATTTGAGATAACCGTTAAAAAAAACAACGTTGGCCCCAACTAGCTAACAAAATCGACACTGCGTTTGGTATCAAAGCGTCTCAAACGTAGATCGATGACTCTCACAGTCTTCATTTCTGTTATTTCCAGCAATTAAACGAGCCAATCAAAACTGGAGGGTAGTAGAGATGATTAAAAATAGAGTTTATCGAAAGTTTGCTTGAGAGAGGAGTGGAGGAGACCAAAAACCGAGCTAAAACACATTCGAAAAGTCTTCAACTCTAAGAAATCTTGTCTAAACTTGTGCTTCCACAAACATGAGCGTTCAAAAGTGAGTCAGCATCTACTTGATTTGAGATAAACTTCAAAAACACAACGTTAGCGCAGACCAGCTAACACAAACGTGTCAATGACCTTCTTATCTCCAAACTCGCTCTTCTTCTTCTTCTTCTTCTCTGGTCTGAGGTTTTAATCAAAACCTCCCCAAACATCTGCCTCTAAACCTCCTCCACTCGATGTGTGCGCTCCGGTCCTTCAGAAGTCTCTTTTCAGGGGGGAGACGACTCGTCTCTGAGCACGTCTGACATGCCGTCTCCGCGACCAATCAAGCGGCAGACTTGGTAGCCGAGACATGAAACAGAGGGTCCCATCAGATCTGCATCCCTATCTCTGCGGGTTAAGTTAATTTATGAGGCATTTCATGGATTACATTAACTGATTAACTTCATCCAGATAACGGCGAGGAGCTGCCGAGACAGACGTCCAGATTCTCCAGATTCTGGAGACATTTGGTCCTCATAAGTATAGACACACTCAGCCTTTTATTCCCCCCCCCAATCTGACTGACATGACCCCCTCCTCTACCCGCTCCATAAACTTGGCCGTGGTCCTCGCTTGCATTCCGGGAACGCGTCTCGCTCGGTGTCAGATGTTAGGGGAGAGGAGCACGGCGAGTTCAAGCTCCGCACACGGCCAACGTGCCTCCGCTCGTTTCCCCCCTCGTCTTCTTCTTCTTCTCCCATCCTCCATCCAACCTTCTCTACCTACATGCCATCATCTCGTACCTCCACTTTTGGGGTGAAAATGCTGATCAGAGCGTCAAGTTCTGGAGCAACAGGAGGATTCTGAGCGATTCCTCAAACATGCGGCATGCTGGGAACTATTTTTGGATGCAGGAGGAGGAGGAGAGAAGGGAAAGAGGGAGTCCGAGGTGTGCACTTTACCCTCACCTCACCCTTTACCTTCACTCTGTCTCCTACTGTAACACATCTCTAAACACACAGACGCGCCAAACTCGGCCAAACCGCGCACAGACACACAGACAGAGGATTAGAATCGATTTAAGAGGAACTAAAAGAACTTTCTCTGAGGCTCGATCGGCGCTCAGGTAGCCGCGGTCACTCATTTCCAGCCGATTATCAGATATGAGCCGATAAACGATCGGCATGACTGCAGACAGACCTCTGCGCGCCGCGGCTGGCTGACTCCTCGACACGCTCCCCGTCTGAGACAATAAAGAGAAAAGTGATCTGAGAGAGAGAGAGAGAGAGAGAGAGAGAGAGAGAGAGAGAGAGAGAGAGAGAGAGAGAGAGAGAGATAGCGGAGCTTTAAACTAATCAAAAGTGAGAGAGAAAGTCGCGCGTGCAGGAGGGGGAAACTTTTATCAAACTTCGAGGTTGTTTCAGGAAAAGTCAGACATGCAGACGAGTCAAATCTGCAAAATAATCCAAATTTTTATGATATAAGAAAGAAAATTTGATTTATTTTTACTTGTCAAAAACTTTTTTTTAAGCAAAAGTGACAAAAAGTTTAAAATCGGTGAGAAAATTCTAAATTTGCGCATCAGATCTCTGAACTTTTATCGATTCCATTCTCATTTTCACTCATTAGAAACTTCCAAATTGTCAATTAAAGTCCATAAAAGCAGCGCGCGCCAAGTCAAGTGTGTAAAAAAAAAAGTGCAAACCTCGTGCACGAACTCAGAACCAGAATAAAAGTCCAGAATAAAACCAGCAGTCACACAGATAAGAGTGATTTCATCATTCTTGGATGGAGTCCCGGCTCCGCTCCGGGATCACCCCCGCTTCCACCACCTACTTCTCTCCCCTCTCCCCGCCCCGAGCGCGCGCTTACCTGCAGGAGCCAGTGGCAGGTCTCGCCGATGAAGGGGAAGCCCATGGATCCTTTGGGCATGGGCAGCTTACAGTTTTTATCCCGCGTGGCCGTCCACCGGAGCTGCCACAGCTGCTGGGACACGGCGAGCAGCAGAGCCATGGACACCAGGCAGGCGGCCAGAGTGGCCAGAGCCGAGACCAGGTCGAAGCTGTCGAAGAGCATGGTGATGGAGAAGCCCGGCGTCCCTCTGGAGAACAAAAAAAAAGACGCTGGAGTGATCCAAAAGTTTGACTCTTTTTGCGTAAAAGCGCAGCGCTCCTTTTACGCACTCCACTGGAGGTGACAGAGGCAGCGGAATGAATGAACCGCCTCGACTCTGAGCTCCCTGCTGTCAAAGTGTCTCAAAGTGCAAAATCAGTGTGAGGAGATGCTACAGGTGAGCGGCGCTCCCCGTGTCTTCAGATCCACACCTCTGCGCGTCAAAGTGGAAAAAACACACAAATGAGTTTTAGTGATTTAAGCCTCTGGGACTCAGACCGCTGAGGGCTGCTGCTGTTTGAAACATCATTCTGCTCTCTTTGGGGGTCAGTCAGTCAAAGTTTTCAGGCTGAGAGAAAAGAAAATATCAGAGTGACACGTTTGTGTCAGGAGCTGGGGGAACCGTGGGACACGTGGAAAAAGTGAAGCCGAGCCCTGGAACTCAGACGGGCTTTACTTTTTAAAAACTTCTCGAGGGATGGAAAGAAGAAAAAACTCTTCCAGGAATCGCGTTTCTCCTCAACTCCAAATCTTTTTTCTTTTTCTTTAAATAAAAGTTAAAAATGTCTTTGCAAAAGTTTAAAAATCTCTGTGAGGCGAGCACGAGGACGAGGATGAAGTGAAGAGTTTAAGATCCGTGAGCGTGCAGGAGTGAAAAGGTGCGCAGGAGAGATGCTCAGGAGTCACCGTCCTCTTCTCTCTGCTGCTGCTGCTCTTAGTTTCTGTCGTCCACTCTCTTCTTCTCCTCCTCTCTGTACCTTCTCTCTCTCTCTCTCTCTCTCTCTCTCTCTCTGCATATACAAGTCACCCTCAGTGTGTGTGCATGTGTGTGTGTGTGGATACGTGCGTAAAGAGTGTGTGTGCGTCAAGCCAGAGGCACCAGTGAGTGTTTATATAGTGCGGAGGCAACTGGAAGGCGAATAGGCGGCCAAGGGCTCCCGTCTCCCCCCTCCATCCCCCACCCCACCTCACCCCAGCGTCGGCTTGAGGGGGGAGAGAGAGAGAGAGACTCCCCTTCTTCCCTCCTCCTTCCATCCCTCCCCTCTGCTCCACCTCTTTCAGCTCCTGGAGGACCCCCTCTCTCTCTCTCCCCTCCTCCTCCCCTCTTCCCTCCTCTCTCCTCTCAGAAGAGGAGGGGTCGGTGTAAAGTGAGCGGCAAGCGGCGCAAGAGGAGAGGAGGCTTGGAGCGTGCTGCAGCTGGCAGCGCGCCAGAGAGAGAGAGCGAGAGAGAGAGCGAGAGAGCGAGAGAGAGAGAGAGAGGGAGAGCTGCACTCACTTTTATGACTCGTGTCTCCGTGCAGGACGTGCGCACTGCTGAACTAATCACCTGCAGACTGACACAGCTCTGCTCTCAGCTGATCGAAGCTCGTTTTTTACCGGCTGCTTCGATCATCAGAGTCTGAATCGATCGGAAATCACCCGATCGTTTTTTTTTTTTTTTTCCAAAACCGATCGATCGGAATCCGATCCAAACTTTACAGAGTCAAAGACACGGACTAAAACCTGATTAAACTCTCTCTAGTTTAGGTCAGGGGGATCCCGGTTTTCTCACGTTCATGGTTACTGATGCATCATGGGAAACGACCAGCTGACCCCAAACCTGGTACATGAGTCAGAGCCAAAAACTGATCCTGATCCTCAGAGTCCCCAGATCTGATTTCATTTACGGATTATCACCTCCTCATCTCCTCTGATCTCTGAGAGAGGAGGAGGAGGAGGAGGAGGAGGAGAGGCTTTCTTTCTTTCTCTCTCTTCTTTCTTTCTTTTTTCTTTCTCTTCTTTGTTTCTTTCTCTCTCTTTCCTCTTTCTTTCTTTCTTTTTTCTCTTCTTTCTTTCACTTTTTTCTTTCTTTACTTTCCTCTTTTTTCTCTCTCCTTTCTTTCTTTTTTCTCTCCTTTCTTTCTCTCTCTTCTTTCTCTCTCTTCTTTCTTTTTCTTTCTCTTCTTTCTGTCCCTCTCGTCTTTCTTTCTTCTAAATTTTTTTTTTCAGTTTTCTCACATTTTTCTATTTTTTCTTTTTGTCCTCATCCCTTTCTTCTCTCCGTCTGTCTTTCAAATTTCTTTTTTGTTTTTCTTTTTTTTTGCCTTCCTCCTCAACTTTCTTTCTTTTCTCTATCTCTCTTTCTTTTATGTCTCCCTTTTTTTTTCTTTGCTCTTTCTTTCATTTACTTGTTTTTTCGTCATTTTATATTTATTTTCTTTCTTGATTCTTTCTGTCCTTTCCTTTTGTCTTTCCATCTTTTTCTTCTGTCTTTTTTTCTTTCTTTTCTCTATCTTTCATTCTTGCTTCTTTTTTGTCTTTTTATTTTCTTCTTTTTTGAGTCCGTCTTTCCTTTTTTTCCTTCTTTTTCCTCATTTTTCGTACATCTGTCTGAATATTTGTCTTTTATTCCATTGTTTTTGTCTTTCTTTAAAAAGAAGTTCATACATCTCTCCATCTCTCTTTTCTTCTTCTTCTCCATCCCTCTCTCCTCCCGTCCTCGAACCTCAAAGGTCTCCACGGTCCCGGTCCACGTGTCCTTCCCCGTGTCCTCGCCTCGCTTCCTTCTCTAAGTCCTCAGGAAACAATCGGATCAATGAGTCTCAGGCGGCGGGGGAAGTCGGGTTCACCGCAGCGCCAAAGAAAATGACTGGCTTCAATTAGGTCCTCAGACTGTTGATCAGGAATATTAGGGGTCCGTTATATAAGAGAGGAGACCCTGAAAGACACACAAACACACACACAGTTACACACAGTTACACAAACACACACCTGTAGAGGTCAGACAGAAGTTCACCTGTTTTCGGATCGTCTCTCTTTCCTTCATTTTCCCTCGTTTTTCAGCTCCTCTCTTATTTCTCATCCCTCCTTTCTTCTCTCTGTATAAATCTCTCCCTCTTTTAAGACCTCTGACCGTCTTTTTTCTCTCTGTTTCTCTCCCTCTTTCCCCTCTCTGCTTCTTCTCCTGAAAGCGGCTCAATGCTGCCGCCTAGCGGAGCAGAAACTCATGACAGCCGGAGAGAAAAGGAAGAAGAAGAAGAAGAAAAAGAGGGAAGATCAGAGGAGAGGAGGAACAGGAGACGGCATTGTTTTGATTTTCTGCTTTGTTGGAGTAAATTGTGTGCAGGTTTTTGTCCTTCCTTTATAAACGTCCTCAAAGTTTACGTTTAATTGACTTTTCATTCTTTACAGACGCGACACGAGACACGAGCGCACAGACCAAAAGTTCATTTGTCGGCTCATTTACTCAGAAAACTCCAGTTTGAAGAAGAGAAAAACATCATTTAGGGTTTAACTAAATTAACTTCATCTCACTCTCTCTGTCTCTCTCTTGGTGTCTTGCTTTTAGAGAATCTCAAACTCTGCAAAATCCCAAAAATCTGTAACCGCAGGATCCGTTTAACGGCTGCTGTGGATCTGTTTGTCGGATCACATGACCTCCCTCATGAGGAGAAGTTGCTCAATGCTGCGGCAGAAACTGTAGATGTTCGAGTTTCTAACTTTTACAGTTCTTCCAGGAGTAAATAAACTTTATCCTGATTTTAAAAAATGATGATACAGAAGAAAATCCCACAACTTTAAACACTGTAAAAAAAAACCTTTTGAATTCATTCGAGGTCTTAAAAAAAACTGTAAATTCCTGTAAAAGTGTCTGAAACTAATTTTGGAGGAATTTTAAAGCTCCTGTGAGAAGTTTGTTAACGGTCATGAATTAGACGGACTGTTTAATTAGAAAAATGATGCATTAGTTTTACTTACTGTGAAACTTTTACACTCATTCAAGGTCTTAAAAAAACAGTAAATTCCTGTAAAAGTGTCTGAAATGTTTTACTGACTCATTTTGGAGGAATTTTAAAGCTCCTGTGAGAAGTTTTTTCACGTTGATGAATTAGACTGGTTTCACTTCCATGACATCCAACAGAAAAATCAGACTGAGACACGATTTTTATTTTCATCTTTTTACGCCTCAAACTGATTCAAGAGGGTTGGATGATCGGCTAAAGAAACGGAAGTTGAACTTTTTTTACAGTTTTCCCAAAAATATTTAAATAAATGATGAATTACAGTGTTTAAAATCAGCAGGGTGGAATTCATTACTCATGCATTTAAAAGGACAAAATAAGCGAAGACAGCTTTGTCCACAGGGGGCGCCAAAAACGAGACAAACTAAAAGTTCCTAACTGGAGCTTTAAGATGTTTTTGATCTAAAAAATATAACTTCACTTTTATGACCTCAAACAGATAATTAGACCGTCAGCAATGAGACATGACTTTTATTTCCGACTTTTAACGCCTCAAACTGATTAGAGGAGGTCAGACGATCAATTAAAGAAACAGAAACTGGAAATTTTTTTATTTCGACACAAATTTTTTAAAAAAATCTTCAGTTTCAGTGTTAAAAATCAGCAGGATGAGATTCATTACTGAAGCATTTAGAGGACAAAATAAGCGAAGACAGCTTTGTCCACAGGGGGCGCCAAAACTGAGACAAACGAAAAATTCCTCACTGGAGCTTTAAGAAATTTTTGATCTAAAAAAAATTGACTTCACTTCCATGACATTCAACAGAAAATTAGACTGTCAGCAATGAGACATGATTTTTATTCCCGTCTTTTAACGCCTCAAACTGATTTAAGGAGGTCAGACGATCAGCTGAGGCAAAAGACACTGGAAATTTTTTAATTTCTACACAAAATATTTTCAAAAATGTTCAGTTTTAGTGTTTAAAATTAGCAGGATGAGATTCATAACAAAAAATTGTCAAGGACAAAACAAGCAAAGACAGCTTTGTCCACAGGGGGCGCCAAAACTGAAACACCCTAAAAGATCCCCACTGTATCTTTAAAAAAATTTTGATCTAAAAAAAAAAACAAATTGATCACATTTTTAATTTCATAATATTTTAACTTCATTCCTTTTTTTTTAATAACTTTGTTCTCGTAACTCTATGACCTGAATCTTCTAACATTCGACTTGATTTACTGACGTCTTCATTCAACATCGACACTCTAAAGAGATCATCAAACTTCACTTATATCTATTTTCATTCACGGCACATGCAGCCCAAACTGTTCAACCTACAAAATGCATGATCCATGTTTTATGCATGAAGTATGTTCGACCTCAGCAAACATGCAGCTGACCCGCGGATTACCGTACGGGGAACGACTGTAATCTAATGTATGTAAATCCTGCAGCAAAACAGCCTTAAGCTACAATCCAGCACATTCATACACAGAACATCCTGTTTTCAAAACAAGACTCGCAGATTATTGGGAAGGTGGAGCCGTGCGTGATGAGTTTGCAGTTTTACCGAAGCTGCGTTTATATATATATATTTATATATATTTATATAGTTTATAGTTTATAGTACGACATTGAGGCCCAACATTCAAATTTTATCCAAATAATTCAGAATTTAAAGAGAGTAAATTAAAGGTGAGAGAAGAGTGAGTGCCAGCACCACGGAGAGCGCTGTTTCATCGTTTCATTTCACAATAAAGGAATTAAAGGGATATTCCGTAAAATTTATTTAGGGTCAAACTCACCGTAACACCGAGTTAGACACCCCCTTCAGAGATGAATGTTGACGACCGCTTGATTCTCTAGTTATACCAACTTTAGTAACGACCGCAGGATAGAAATACAGAGAGCCACGGAATCCATTACGGATTACGGCGGGGTTTCGCAGCTCAAGGAAGAACATTTATGATCATTTCTTTATCATTTCCTTGAAGTAATAATCACCATATTTATCATTTTGCTCTGCAGACGCCGTAGTTCTTCTGTCTTAGTGTCTCGGTCTGATTGTATTTCCAAAAAGAAATGATCATAAATGTTCTTCCTTGAGCTGCGGCACCCCTGACAGAATCAAAAGTGGAAGTGACAAAAAGGTAGAGACAAAGACCAACAAAAATCAGAGAAATCCTTCCATCAGATACTCAAACTAAAGTCTCACATCCTTGAACCACATGCCATCCAGGACTGTGCTGATTGGACGCTCGAGTTCGTACATTATATCACTAATTCCCTCGCAGACATTCTTTACAGTCATTACGGGGACAACAGTGATGTAATCGACACGGCCGGCGGCGTGAAGGAAACCATAATCACAGTCAGAAATGCTGCTGAAACAGAAGACGCATTAAAGTCCTGTAGCTGGTCCAGACCCCAGTCCGGTCAGTCCCATCTTCAGGGTCAGGCCCCTCTAAAGGTTCTCAGGATATTCTCATAAACTAGGAAGTCCCTCTGATCCAGCAGATCTGGTTCGGTTGAGTCATGTAGTCCTGCCGCTCTGATTCACAAGAGAGTCATTACTTCACCGCAATCGGATCAATCCCGGTTCAGCGAAGGTTCAGGGAGCTCACGCCGCTTCGCCAAAATCTCAGAGCTTTACCGGGAGCTCGGCGCGAATCCATCCTTCCACTACAAGGTCGTGACCTCTTGTGTAATGTGCCAAACTTGCGGCGTTTCCCACCCAAGGTCAGGAACAGGAAGATTTGTCGCCGCTTAGCCCATTAACACCATTATGTGTGTAAGTTAGATAATTACCACTCTGGTGTGCGCCGCGCCGCGAGTGTGTGTGTGTGTGTGTGTGTGTGTCTTTGTGTAAGCACAAACGTCTTATCTTTACATTCCTCGGCTCTGTCCGTCTGAGCTTTTAACACTTTATCTAAACACGCTCACCTCACTTAGCCCACCAGCTGACAGTGTGAGTGTGTGACTGTCAGCCCGACCCAGATTGTGTGAGTGTGTGTGTGTGTGTGTGTGAGTGTGTGTGTGAGTGTGTGATGATGATGATGTGAGTTCTGCTAGTCCACGAATTTTTCAGTTTCCCCTGACCCTGGAACGACCTTTCACAGCTGAAGTGTTTAGCTAAGGATTTAGGAGGCTTAGCGGGACGCAGGAAGTGAACAAGAGAAGAAGAAAGAAGGGATCTGTGATGGATGGACGACAAATGTTTATAAAATATCTGCAAACCTAGACAATAAAAAAAACTAGATATTATTGCAAAATTACAAAAAAATAAGTTTTTCTGCTTTGAAATGTTTGGAAAATTAATTAACAATAAAAAAACAGAGTGTAGAAAAGCTGGAAATGTCATCACATGCTCAAGCCAAATGCGGGCTGTTGGCTCTGTACATCAAACAGAACATTATCGCAACCAATCGGACCAATCTGAGCCCAGCACTTCTAGCCAATCAGAGGCGAAGGAGGGCGGGACCTTGCCCTACTAGCCTGCAAAAAAAAAATTGGCGCCCGGAGAGTGGGAGGGGACGAGTCGGATCTACGGGAGAGGGGTGTGTCGAATACAGCGAGGTGATTGGATGAAGAGGCGGAGCAGGAGATTGACCAATAGGAGCTGTCCGGGACGAATGGCTCCTATTGGTCAATGATTTTGCAGCCCTGCGCCTGATAGGATGAACAGATTTTTTCCGTTCTTTTTTCTTCTTCACTTTGTGGAGATCGCATGATTGGACCATGATCGCCATAGAAACGAGGTTCATAATAATTACCAATCTCTACAATCGTCAACCATAACTTTAAGATAAAAACGTCAAATTTCACGATATTCTCGAACAAAAACCAGAAAATACGCAAAAGATAAATCCAGAGTACTCAGAGATACATAGAAGTTTCTCAAAACCACCAGGTCAAGTTCTTAAGAGTTCTAGTGGATGAAGAACGAAGACTCAGACGGGTCAAAAATGTACAGAAGACAGTTTCAAAGACGGAGATCCTCAGGTTGGTCCTTCAACTACTGAGAAGTTTTCATCAAGTATCTCCGACTTCATCCAATCGTACACTAAATACAGACAGTAATATACTGTTCTTTTAAATATTGAATCAGAGAGAGCACAGCACTTCCATTAAGACCAGAACAAACAGTTCTGGGTCTTTTTCTAATAACTCCGGGAACATGAACAGAACAAATAAACATATTTGTAAACAAAGACCGAATCCAGAAATATAATAAAAAGAAGAAATGTCTCAAAACAAAGTCAAGATGTGAGGCATAAAACTGAAACGGATTCACTTCTGAGAATAAAAGAGTAGGAGAGGAAAAAACGAGTCGCTGATGATTCGTTACTCAGACGTCAGCGTCCCTGCGGTGACCCCAAACTCGGCGTTCGGCCTCATACGAGGTCATCAAGCTTTGGTATCATCACGTCCTCCGGACTGACTCAGCTCACGCTCACAGGTTTACAGGCAGCAGAGTCAGACCTCTGCAGAAACAGCAGCTCAGGAGCCCGAAACTTTCCTCTGACCTCTTCTTTGGTACTTTTTTTATTTTTAGCTCCGAAACAAAAACAGAGACAGGAACTTAGAGGAAGTCACCGCCAAAACAAACGAGAGGATGAAACCTGACGAATTCAGCTGTCGGTAGAAACGGTTCATGAGCAAAATATGTCGAGTGACTTTTTAACCTCTTCAAGCCTCGAGTTTGAGAACTAGATGCTGTCACCTTAAAGGGATATTCCGGCGTAAAATTGATTTAGAGTCAAACACACCGTAACACTGAGTTAGACACCCCGTCCAGAGATGAATGTTGTCGACTGCTTGCTTCTCTAGTTATACCAACTTTAGTAACGACCGCACGATTGCAAAACGGTGAGCCACGCGCTCAACCAAAACGCCACTCTATAGCCACAAATAATGCTCAGAACAGCACCTAACTTCATCAACAGGACATATAGGGTCACAGACATAGTACTAGACACCAAACATCTTTTTAACTTTGACTCATTTTCTAAACACAACTCACCTACTCTCTTCCAGCAGCCGCTTGTTTGAAGAGAAAGCTCAGGCCAGTCCATTACGGACTACAGCGGGGTTTCGCAGCTCAAGGAAGAACATTTATGATCATTTCTTCATGGAAATACAATCAGACCTATTATTATTATTATTATTATTATTTTTGTTGTTGTTGTTATTTTATCCTATTTTCTTTCGGGTTCAACTTCTTATTGGTTTTTCTTTATTATTATTATTATAATTTTTATTTTACATAATTAATGTAACATACATTGTTCTCATCCACACAACCAAGCGACAACATTCCTTACCATTCATTTTAAACAGCTGTGACTGATACTTTGTTTGTTTTGGATTTGTTTTTGTCTCTCGTTCTTGTCTTGGTCGGTGTTGTTTTTTTAATTTCTTGTTATTCTTTGCAATCAGACAAGACACTAAGACAGAAGAACTACCGTGTCTGTAAAATGATTAATATGATGATTATTACTTCAAGGAAATGATAAAGTAATGATCATAAATGTTCTTCCTTGAGCTGCGAAACCCCGCTGGAGTCCGTAATGGACTGGTCGAGGTTTCTCTACAAACAAGTGGCTGCTGGAAGAGAGTGGGTGAGTTGTGTTTGGTCATTTTGCTAAAGAAATGAGTCAAAGTTTAAAAGATGTTTGGTGGCGGCAACATTCATCGCTCAAGGGGGGCTCTAACTTAGCGTTACGGTGTGTTTGACCCCGGAATGTCCCTTTAAAGTCTTAGAAACGTAAGTGAACGCAGACGCATCGTCAGTTTAAGCTAGCTCATTTTTAGCACTCGGTTCTGATTTGGATCTGCATACCTGAGGTCACCTGCGGGGAACACTCGATTCTTCAAAGCAGAAACCCGTTTGTATTGAATTAGAGAAATCGTCGGTCTGGGTCGGATGTTTGAACGGTGGAAAAAGACGATCACCTCGATGGTTTCTATTAAAATAATACGAACAGGTCGGTAAAGCTTTCGTTTTACGCAATCACAGGCTCCAGCGATTAGCCCGGCTAATTTCATTATCATCAACAACTAAATACAATCTGTGTGTGGAGCAGCGGGGCATCTGCAGACCTAACGGTTCGGAGTAAACATTAAAACAGACTTGGCAGAGCCGAGAACAACAAGAGCAAAACAAGAGAGGAGCAAAGAAAAGCAGGAAATGAGATGAAACGCCAACGCCGCCACAGATGTGGTCAGCGGTTCGGTTTTACTCACACGGTACTCTCTGTTTTGGATCTGAACTCGGCTGCTAATGAACTATTTCCTCCGGTGGATTTAAGAGCGCCAGTTCAGACTCTGTGGATTAATTTGGCGAGTTTGTGTCTGAAAACAGAAACAGGGACGTTTGTGAGCCGTCGCAGACCTGAGACGGATTTAGAAGAAGAGGAGGACTATCTGTGCCGTCTTTGATGCCCACAGGATCCGGGGTCAGTGACTCAGCACAGTGGTTAAACAGCGCAGGATTTCATGCAGATTCCTTGAACTAATTAAGTACAAAGTGGCGCCCCCCCCCCCTCCTCGCCAAATTTTCTGGATCGGGACTTGCGGGGAGACTTCTGGGTAAAAACTAGGATGTGGGTTTCTCTCTGCTGCTCCACGGGGTTAGTGTGCGACAACTTAATTAGGTCTTCATTTGATCAGATCTTTGTGTTTCCAGCAGCGGCTTTGTGTCTGACAGAGAGGACGGCTCGGATCGGGGTTTTATAGAAAACTGCTCTGGTGGACTGCTAGGTTGTGGGTTTGAAACCCCTGAGTTTGCCTCAGGGGGGGGCGGCTAAACTCCACTAACGAGGACATGAATCTTGTCATTGTCGTAGACTTTCTTTCTCGAACCTTCCCGGTGTGTCCTGGTTCATGTGGGGGTCTCTTGGCTGACCCTCTTAGTTGGCAAGTCCTCGATATGAAACAACAAAGCGTGTCGCAAGCCCAGAGAGTCCTGAGTGGAAAATGCGAGAACATGAAGATGGATCATCAGACCAGCTCTGTTTCCATCTGGGTCGAGGTTTCAGAAGGGTTCGGATTTTAGTGCGACCCAGCAGCGGCCGGTATATGAGGGCACTGCGGGGGGAGATGTCTGCTGTCTACCTGAAAATAAGAATCAAGATAAGGAAATCATGCTTTTATATTAATCCTTCCATTAACTGTGTATTTCAGTCCGTTAGCGATCTCTCCACCCAGTATCGGGGCGGAATCGGAATCGTCTGTTGTCTCACGCATACTCAGATCACAGTTGTGCATTTACGTCAGGGGCGCCACTGGCCAGCGCCCAAGGTTTCTGCACTCTCACACATGCTTAGATCACAGCTCTGCACTAAAAAGTTAGCTTATCCTAGCCAAATGAAAAAAATCGTTAAGGGGTGCCAGGGACCAGTGCCCAAACGTCCCTAATTTGGATAATGTAAGCACGTTTATAACCAGATTGGTCACAAATGGAAGCATAGCTACAATATGCCTCTGACATAGCTAGCTGCTCTACTCGGAGCCAGTCCGCCCCTCACTCTGCACTTGGTTGCCAATGACAGATGAAGTAGGAATAGCTACCGCAAACCCCCTACCGAGAGATCTACCGCTGCGCTTTCCATCAAGTAGGTCCCGTTCGAGAGGAGAACTCTGCAGGACTAACTAAAGCTGAAAGAGCTCGGTCCGGATTGACCAGATGCCGCTGCTCAGCGAGTGACCACCGAGAAGAGAAGAGCAGACAATATATACGTGGACATTTTCAAGAGCATGGTACAGGCGCAAAGTATGGCTAACTGGAAGTCCAAAGAGTAAGGCCGTTTTTTTTTGTTTCCCCTGCAAAATAATCGCGACAAAAGATGCAGGTGAATGTAGACGAGTACGCTACAGTCGGTTTCTATATCATAGTGTTACACTAAATGTAGGTAGGCTGGGCGTCGGCTATAATGACCTAAAAATAAGTTAAAATACAGTTTCCCCACCCAATTTGTCTTTGTAGGTCAAGATCCGAACCCCCCAACAGGGCTCTGCTTTCCAAACCTTCAGCCGCACCTACTATTTTTCTCACCGATGCTGCCCCTGAACTCAGATCCGATCAAACCGGACTGCTGGTCTTGTCCCAGTCTGCAGCCTCTGAGCGAGTCCTTCATAAAGAGTTGAAGGTTCCCGGTGACTCTTGCCTCTTCTGCTACTGGTAGACTCTGCGAATGTTTCGAATTATGAAAATCTCTTTGTTTTAGAGACAGAGAGACAGACGGACCCCGATCCACCCTTCTCGGCGGTCGCCGCCACATACTTTGACGCAACTAAACGGAGGGATGAAAGCAACAAGTTTGACGTGACGGATCGTCGCTCTGATGAAGAAGCTGTGAGGGCGATTCTGGGAGGACAGAAAAGGCAGAAGTTGCATGTTTTTAATGACAAAATGATGTGATAAATGACAGAAACAAATGAGGCGTGGAGAAGCAAATACGACGTCAAAGAGCCTGACAGAGAGCCGGGTCTGTGTGCTGTGGTTTCCTCTCGTACGGACCAGACGATCGACGATGACGGAGATCGAAAACGAGATGACAGGGACGTGTTTAGAGACGTTTAATGATTCCCTCTGATTTTTCTCTCTTTTTTGACTCATGTTATTCCTCCTCTGTCTGCTTTTGATCCACGTTTAAGGCCACAAAGTCGTGTTTTTGGAGTTTCATGATTTTATCTGCAGTTTCAGTTAAGCTAGTGGCAGCAGAGCGGGTTCAAGGATTATGGTTTTTACCGACAAATCTTCTTCTCTGTCTTGGTGATACTTTTTCTCTACGGTTTTAGTATTTACCATATATGTGTATAAATATACGACTTCTGACCTCAGACGGGCCTTCGACACGCCGCCTCTCCATAAAACGTCTTGCGGTTTCTGATCTGTGAACTTTCTCACCGTTCGGTGCCAACGAGGCGATACATACATCCCCAAACTATGAGTCTGTCATAGTGTGTGTGTTAGTGTGTGTGTAACGTGGATTTAAACGCACACTAACACACTCGTTCGCCCTCTAACAAACACACACTCTGTTGTTAATCAGCGAGTTTATAGATAACACATGTAGCATCAGTTTCCCATGATGATACACACCGCCGTCAGCTAGAAAACACAGTTCAGGAGGTCAGCATAACGCCAACATGTGCGTGTGTGTGTTCACGTGTGTGTGTGTGTGTGTGAGGGTTAATTGGTGCCTGGTATGAGTGTGTGTTTGAGTGAAATCATGTTTTACGAGCGTTCGCGTCTGACTTCAACAGTCGTTCTGTTGTACGGAGGTGAATAAAGACATCTGGGCTCGATGACTCAACGCCATGAGTGTGTGTGTGTTAGTGTGTGTAAGAGTGTGTTAGTGTGTGTAAGAGTGTGTTAGTGTGTGTGTGTGTTTGTGCATTCTTTACTCATCTTTTAATGTTTAAGTTCCTTGAACTCTTGTTGTTTCATCAGCTGTGGTTGAAAAGTTTAAACTCATTAGATGTTGAAAAATCAGATTTATCGTCAAAACACGAAGTCGTTTTTATCGGGAAATATAAACGAAGAAAATCAGAAATTAATTTTTAAGTTTTCTCATTAAAATTAAACACTTTCTGAGGAAAATCCAACATATTTTTAATTCATTCAGTCCCAGGTAAATTTGGGCAATTTTCACCCAGTGCCACCATCGACCGCAATAGAAATTTCTGTATCTTTCAGGACCTGCAGAATATCTTGTGCTCGGACTAGAATTAATTGCAATATCTCAAAAGAAAGGTGTGATTCTTTTCTTTCACCAGAAAAAAAAGTTAGTCTCTAACCCACTCCTGTGTTTAGTTATTGCCTGCTCAATGCAGCATGGTCATATCATCTTTGCCGATCTGGGAAAAACACATTATTACAAAGGAGAGACTTTCAAGCCAAACTCTGATCGTCTTTTTCATTTCACTTCAAACTACTTTACAGGCGGCATCAAGGTCCTCCTTCCTCGGACACCACTCCTCATCACTCTTTAGATCGTGATAGATCACTTTGTGACGGCTGGGAGTCGTATTGGCTCTCTAGAACCTAACGCCTCAACGTAAACCACATGGAACACTCGCGTCCTCCTCGCCGGGACTGTCGCTGGATTCCGGCTCAGTCTCGCTCAACGGCGACACAACGACACGCCGGGAAATTGTTTCTTTAAATGTCTGTTGATGATGCGAAGGTCCGGTACCGGGAACTCCACTGGATCAAGAGACGGTAGCACCGCGCCCAAGGGAGCCGATGCGCCGAGACCATTAGCTCTTGGCTAATGACTTCGGCATTTTCCGACTTTCCTCACAGAGAGAAAACACTCCACTACAAGGCTAATTGTCACACCTTTCACTGGCCAGTCCTTGTTTTTGTTATTGTGACATGGTTTTGACGTATTTGACGGCTTTTCTGCGTTCAGAACGACCCCAAACTTAGTCGTACGTTGGGGAGGAGCGCCCTCTGGTGGAAAACAAAAAACAAACTGAAAAATCCGTCAAAATCCGTCATTGGCACTGAATGAGTTCAAAATAAAAAGTTCTTTTTCAAATCACTTAGAAGCTAAATTTGACTAATAAAGTCGTATAAGAAGTTTTAGAAGTATACAAAGATGTTTCTCTGCAGGGATGACAATAGTGTGGATCCGTAGTAGAAGAGTCCTGCTGCTCAACAGGTCTGAAATAAACAAAAATAAGAACAAGGAAATCCTGAACTTGGTGAAAAAGTCATCAAACTAACCCCAAGATGATGAAAGCTTTCACTGTAAACAGGTTTTTAACCTTTTGTTGACCCTTTGACGTCTCTCTAAACCCAGCTGTTTAAACACACACACTTCATTCACCGCAATGTGATGACAGCGGTAAAAGAGAACAAATTAGCGCTGAACACGTCTAGCAAACGCCGCTCATTTCCCTGAAATCATAACGATACGGCGTTAGTCAGCCTCCCTCGTATACTTCCCAAAATCCCCTCAGAGACGTCTGCATCTAATCAGATCTAAAGCGGCGATTACAGTAATGCCGCCCGACACTTTAATGTTTTTGTATTTACTGTGAATCCAGATACACACACACACACACACACACACACACACACACACACACACACACACACACACACACACACATAACGAATGCGGTAATAATCCCTGAAACACAGGGCCATCAGGCTCCTCTAAGCCTTAATAATGGGCTTCATTATAATTCAATTGTCTTCATATGTGGAATGAATAACCGGCTTCACGTACACACACACTTTAACACACACACACACACACACACACACACACACATGCTGGTACACACAGTAGTAGTCTTTAGTCAGGAGGGGAATCTGTCGGTCAGGCCACAAGTATTTTGGAGGAAAATGAGTTAAAATGATTGTGGATGAAAGTTAAAGGGCTGAAGGGATCGAGGGAACGAAGAAGAGACGGACCACAGGCACGCAGAGACCAATAATGTGGTCCTCTCT
Source organism: Xyrichtys novacula (assembly GCA_962446985.1). Classification (NCBI taxonomy): domain Eukaryota; kingdom Metazoa; phylum Chordata; class Actinopteri; order Labriformes; family Labridae; genus Xyrichtys; species Xyrichtys novacula. Next base: position 1,167,368 of record OY660886.1, read on the forward strand.
GCTCTGAAGGACATTTCCACTTTAAATCCAGTTACTTTGTTTAATATTTCTCTGCTCTGACAAAGACTCTGAGGGGAAATATTAAAAAAAGGAGATATTTTTATCTGTTCTTTCAGAGAATCCAGAGAGCACATGTGGAGAATCAGAGTTAAGACCAACTTCATGATGTGCACAAATACAAGAAAACATGAAATATTAAAACAATTAAACATTTATAACGTTTATAAGACAACGTGATAAAACACTAAAAAACTATGATCCTTTATTGCATCACAGGAGATTCTTGTCCTCATAAACCACCATCTCATCACAGTCAGAAGGACTTTCCATTGTTAAAAGACATCAGTATCCATAAAGAAGGATTTGTCTAAATACAACACTTTTACTTTTTCTACAAACCTGACGCTCACTGTCGATCTCCTGTAAAGTATCATCAGCATAGAAGAGGATCAGAGCACCCTCCCTGAAAATAAGAAAAGGGAAGAAATGTTTCAAACTTTGACTTTTTTTTTCTTAGAATTTAAAGTTTCAGATTCAAATTTTCAACTTTTTCAGAAAATTCTAAAACTAAATTCAAATTCCGACTATTTTCTGAAAAATTTGAAAACAGATTTAAGAGTTCTTTTTGTTAATAAAAATTAAAGCACTTTCAAATAATTTTTTTTAACTTTTTCTATATTCCAAAAGAAAATAACTCAAATTCTGCCTTTTTTCTGAAAATTCCAAAAGTAGGCTTTTATTCTGAAAATCAACTTTTTTCTGCACTTTCATAGGTTTCTGACTCTAGGTATGGATTTCCAAAGTGAAGTCAGTTTTCAGGGAAGAAAGACAAAATGATGACTTTAATCTTGAAACATAAGTTAAGAGTCAGAATTCAAAGATAAAAAGTCATAATATTGAAAAAGAAAATGTAAAAACACAGAAATAAGAATTCCAACTTTAATCTTGAAACATTAGTCATAATTTTGGGCAAAAAATGTCAGAAATTGGAAAAATGAATTCTGACATCAAGTCAAATATTGAGTTTAATCTCAGGAAACAGTCAGAATTCCAAGAAAAAAAGTCACGATTCAAAATTTTAATAACGAATTGTGAAATTTTTGGTCCAATGATTTAAATGAAAAAGAAATGAAAAGTGTAATTATAACATTTTGGGATCAAAAATAAACTGAACTGAACTGAAAAGTGACTCAAATCTCAAAATACGAAGAATTTTGACTTTGAACACAGAAATCAAACTTTAAACAAAGAATCTTTTATTTCATAACTCTGAGGAAACAAGTCACAATTCAAAATTTTAACTATGAATTTTAAAAAGTGACTCAAAACTCCGATTTGGGGAATTCAGACTTATAATTAAGAAACAAAACTTTGAAATAGGAATTTACTTTTATTTCAGAACTTTGAAGACAAAAGATTTTGAATTTAAAGTTTCAATTCTGAGGGAAAAAGTCACAATTCCAAATTTTAACTATGAATTCTAAAAAGCGACTCAAAACTCGTAATTTTGAGAATTCTGACTTAAAACTAAGAAATAAAACTTTAAACTAGAAATCTACTTTTTGTCTTCAAAGTTATGAAATAAAAGTAGATTTCTAGTTCAAAGTTTTATTTCTTAATTAAAACTAAGAAATAAAACTTTAAACAAAGAATCTTTTTTTATTACATAATTCTGGAGGATAAAAGTTAGAAAATGTTGTTTAAAAAAAAATACTTTTTGTTGTAGCCCTAAGAACAGATTTGCTTCTTCTTCTATTTTCATGTATTTTGATTTTCAGCTTGTGTCGCTCTCGTGTTTTAACTTTTATTTTACAGCAGGTTAAATTTAACGTCCAAAACCTTCAAAAACACCGAGGCGGCGTCCGGATTCAAAAAGAGAGAGAAAAAAAAAAAGTGGAAACAGACACTGAATGAAGGGAAGTAAAAGTCACATGGGAAAAAGTGCGAGTGGGTTTTTTTTTTTCTCGCTGTCCTGAAGATAAATGTCGGTCTGAGAGAGAGAAAGTGAAAGTTACACACACAGTTGGTGTTTCTGTAACCTTTGACCCCTCAGGCTCATCAATAACCAGGGGGTGAGGAGAAGTGTGTGTGCTGTCTCATTCGTCTTCATTAGGCCGCCGTGAGGGAGCGTGTGTGTTCAGTAGCATCGTCTCACACACACACACATATGTAAGCGGCGGTTTCTCAGGATAACGTTTAAAGTTTTAAAGCGTGTTTTTTAAACGCCGATCGTGTTTCTAAAACCTTTGAAGTCGTCTCTTTATCATCCGTTTGTGGAGGAAGAGAAGTTTATCTGATGGAACGATTATTTAACCGTCTCTATCTCTCACACAAGAAAGTCATGCAAACTGTTCGAAACAGGAAGAGACGGCGGCGTGCAAACCGCGACCTCGACGCCGGCGTGAATCAGACCGATCGATATTTCAATCTAGATCAGCTGTGATCTAGATTGAAACCTAAATAAGCTAAAGGAAGTGACTGAAGTTTGTTTTGTCTGCCGTCGCCGCTCATATCAGAATGAGGAGGCGAGGAAGGAAAGGAAACAAGGAAGCAGAGAAGGCCTCTTCCTCTCTTCTCTGTTTGATTCGTGTTTGAAGGAAGTTTTTCTGCGGCGTCAAACAGAGACTTCCTGTTTCTAAACTTTGCTGCTCATCTCTTCCTCGTCCAACAAAACGCACAATCAAACTGGAGCATCACACACACACACACACACACACACACACACACACACACACACACATGCAAAAAAGATGAGCAGATATGTGTGTGTGTGTGTGAGGACTGACAGAGCTGATAGAAGATGAGATACCTCGATGGTAAGAGTGTGTGGTCCTCTCCTCACAGCGCCGCCGTGACATCGGCGACCTCTGGTAACCCCGTGATGACCTCTGAAGACCTCTCACCTCTGCGGGTCAGGATGAGATCAGAAATAAAGAGAGGAGGGTGACGTGAAAAGAAGCGAACAGAAAGAGAGGAAAGGATAAAAGACTTTTTAATTAATATTTAACACGTTCAGACTGATTCAGGTACGACACACAAAAATGGATTTTTGAAGTAAATCTCTAAATTTTAAAATATTAAAAGATAAATCCTCTGATTGGCCGATCTCGTATCCAAATGCTGCGTTCGAGTTACCAAGTCAGAAAAAAGCAAAATTGGAGGCCTGAAACATGATGGATCTATGAACGTTATTTTAGCGCTTGCCTTATATTCGGAGCAGGCAAGCATTGATAACTTTCATAGATGTAGCCATCTTGTTTCCAATTTTGCTTATTTCCAACTTGGTAACTTGAGTGTGACGTCATTTTTAGTTCCGACATCTGACTTCTGAGGTAACTTGAAACCAAAACTGTTCTCTGCACCAGGCTGTAAATACGTTTAACTTTGATGTAAAAATGCACTTTTTTGAATGAGTGTGTATGTGGGTTCTGGTGCTTCTGCAGCCAGCCTCTAGTGGACACTCTGGGAACTGCACTAAAAGGTTTTATTTCTTTAGACATCTTCGTACAAACTCAGTAACATGAAACAGACTGTTGGTCAGAACCTGAACCCTTAGAAAAAAACTTTTAATTACTAAAGGGATATTCCGGCGAAAAATTAATTTAGGGTCAAACACACCACAACACTGAGTCAGACACCCCGTCGAGAAATGAATGTTGCTTCTCTAGTTATACCAATTTTAGTAACGACCGCATGATAGCAATACACAGCGGTCTGAGGAGCTATAAACAAACCTCAACCAACCACCACAAATGACTAAACACAACTCACCTACTCTCTTCCAGCAGACGCTTGTTTGTAGTGAGACCTCAGGCCAGTCCATTATGGACTACAGCGGGGTTTCGCAGCTCAAGGAAGAACATTTATGATCATTTCTTTATGGAAATACAATCAGACCGAGATGCTAAGGCAGAAGAACTACCGGGTCTGCAGTGATAATGATTAAGATGATTATTACTTCAAGGAAATGATAAAGAAATGATCATAAATGTTCTTCCTTGAGCTGCGAAACTCCGCTGTAGTCCGTAATGAAGTTAGATGCTGTTCTGAACATTATTTGTGGCTATAAATTGGCGTTTTGGTTAGTTTTACAGCTGAATATCCCTTTAAGACTTGTAAATTTTATCTGATTATGTAAATATACATTAAAAATCGCAGTTAAATCTGAATAAAAGTATGAAAATAATGAAAGTTCCATGTTTTTGTCGTGATATAACCTCTGCCCTTAAAAACAAACACAGAAAAGTCACTCCCTTGGTCAGGGTGATAAAACATTAACATTTGTCCTCTGGTGTTTTTTCTCCAAATTGCAAAAGTTAAATTCGTACCTCAGCTTTGAAGAGTTTCCGCCCCTCGTCGCGGTGAAGGTCACAGCACATTTATAGGACTTGCGTCAAGTTCCTGTCCTCGCAGCTCTTCTTTTCAGCGGTAAATCTCTTCCATATTGAGCGACCTCGTCCGTGTGTTTGGCTCATCTTTAAAAGACGAAGGCCCGCCGAGGAAACATGCGGATACTTCAATTAGAGTCTGGATGCTCTTCTCTCAGAGTGTATGAAAACTCTGATCTGCTTCTTCTCACCCTCGGCAGACTGTCAGACGAGTGATAATGAGATAACACACTCGGCGGCTCCGTTATCGTACTGTAAAACACATCTTGTAACACTCAGAGATCCGACAAATGCGCTCACTTTCACGCTTTAATCGCTGAAAGGAAGAATCTGCTTTTATTCCTCCGCAGTTTTTCTGCTTTTATCACGTCTCCTTTCAAATTAATCGATCACAGCGAACGCTTAAGTGGAAAGAGTTTTATTCGGTTTGAAAATGTCGAGATTTTTCAAGATTAAAGCTCAGATTGTGGCGCTGTTTCTGTCAGCTAATAAAAGCTGTAGTAAACAGCGGAGGTCGTCAGTGTTTGAGGTGATTTCTGCGAACTGTTTGGCAAACTAACTTCACAGATGTCGGCCGTGTTGTTTCTGTGCTGTGGAGAGGAACCCACTGTCTCACTCAGATCATTAAAAACCAAAACACAGATTCGCACCATCGGCCCGAGCTTGTTTCACTTCTGCCGCACACCTCAGATACCCCACAGCTGCTGGGTAAACTTAACCAAGCAGGCGCATTTCATCTTGGTGTGTTTTTTCAACGAGGCCGCAGACACACCCACCAAAACAAAACCGGCTCGAACCCTCGCCGCACACCATTAAACACCACTGAAACCAGTCAGTCAGAGCGGGAACTGGAGCAGAACCGTGCTCAATGATTCAACGTTTCCAGAAGTCAACATCGACTGGAGCGGCGCCGCCCGACTGACAATTCGGGTGAGTTTGAATATGCGCTCTGACATGGAAGCATCATATTCAAAAAAGTTAAAATCTTTTTCCTATTTGATTTTTTTTTTTTTTTACTAACGATAACACAGTCATTATAAAATCACTTCTTCAGGAGAATAAGGGAAATTTTTTATTTTTTTTTCCGACAAAATAAAGTCGTATTTTATGGGCGTGCTAACCCAATTGGTCATCCGCCCGCCCCTAGAGTACGACTTTATCGTGTTAAAAAAAAAGGCTCCCCCCGATTGCCCTCAGCCTTTATTAGCTAGCAAAAACACCATCCCGATTTTTAACCATACTTAAAAAAAAAAAAAGTCGTACTTCAATCATTTTCCTGCGAGAATATAGTCGCAGAAATTTCGCTATTTTCAAAAAATTTTTAACATTTTATAACCAGAATAAAGTCATATTTTAGGGGTGCGCTAACCTACTTGGCTATCTGTGCGCCCCTAAAGTACGACTTTATCGTGTTAAAAAAAGAAAAAAGGTTCCCCCCAGTTGACCTCAGCTTTTATTAGCTAGCAGAAACACCGACCTGATTTTTCCCATACTTGGAAAAAAAACAAAAGATATGCTTTAATGATTTTTCTGTGAGAATATAGTCAAAATTTCGCTAATTTCCAAGAAAAATTTAACACATTTTCTAACCAGAATAAAGTCATATTGTAGGAGTGCGCTAACCTACTTGGCTATCTGCACGCCCCTAAAGTACGACTTTATCATTTTAAAGAAAAAATAAAAATGTTCCCCCTGATTGACCTTTAGCCTTTATTAGCTAGCAGAAACGCCACCCCGATTTTTACCATACTTAGAAAAAAAAGTCGTACTTTAATCATTTTCCTGCAAGAATAAAGTCGCAGAAATTTCGCTATTTTCAGAAAAATATAAAACATTTTCTAACCAGAATAAAGTCGTACTTAAATCACTTTAAAAAACAAGTTAAGTTGTGTTTACGTCATTAGAGCTGACTTCTTACTGTAAACCAAAACTACGATTTTATCACCATTTAATTATTTATAACATTATTATTTGGTGGCAACATAACTTAAATATCCTACATTACGACTGATTTACTTAATTTTCTTATGAGAATAATTTCACTAAAACTTTATTCTCATGACAAAATGGTTTTATGGCGACTTTATTCTTGACAAAAATACTAAAAATAAGATAAAACTCTGAACAAATACTAAAAAAGCATAAACAGCTTCTATGGGTAAAGTTACAAGCTGCACAACCACAGTAGTCGAACTAAAACTGTTTTTAAACGACACTGTAAACACGTTAAATTTAGCTGTAAAGATCAGCTTTTTTAAGTGAGTGTGTATGTGTCTTTCGAAGCTTTCAGCCAGCCTCTAGTGGACACTCCAGGAACTGCAGCTTTAAGCACTTCTACATTAGCTTCATGACTCGAGTCCTGAGTTTTCTGCTTGTTAAAGACGTTAAACCACAAAGTCGGAAAACTTCAGACCAAAACCAGGAACCAGAATCTGCAGAGTCAGCGAAAAAGGAAAGCGTTAAAGAGTTAAGGGAAGGAGGATTTCTCGCGATCAGGATGAATCGGCGCGTTAAAGTTCGGGGAAACGTTCAAAACTGGAAAAGTGCAGCAGCAGCAGCAGCAGCAGCAGAGCGAGTTCACAAAGAGCGAAAACAGAGAAATGAAAGAAAACGGAAAGAGACGGGGAGGTTTTTGTGAGGCGTCCTGAGGCTCTGAGCGCTCCACCGCTCCTCTATGGACAGCTGGGAACACACACACACACACACACACACACACACACACACACATACACAGACACACACACAAGAACACACTGGAGCATGCAGAGAGTTTGTGTTGCCTCAGACTCGAGTCGCTGCCCTCCATCGAACAAGAACACACACACACACCTCCCACCTGCGGCGCCGACACACACACACACACAAACAGAGAGAGTCCTCGTTAATCACATCGCTCACAGCAGACGACCCCGCTGTCCCACAGGTCAAAGGTCAATTAGGGAGAGGAGCGAGAAGGGAGAGAGAGAGAGAGTAACAGGTGTTTAGAAGACATCTCAAACTTCTCAGGTTGTTTGAACTCTGGCGCCCCCTGTGGACAAATCAGATTTGACTTTCAAACAATAAAAAAGAGTCGAGACACGTTTGCGTTTATTCCACGTTTGTCCGTTGGCGTTTGCTTCGACTTTATTAGTATTTAACTTTGAGATTTAATTCATTAGTGGTTTAATACAACAGCGTGAACAACAACAGTGCTTCCGTCTCAGTAAAGATCTCTGCTTACAAAATACAAAAAAACAACGACAACGACAACAATGCAGCGACGACTTCTGCAGAGTTCGGAGTCCGGACGTCCAGTCAGTAACAGTCAGAAATTTAACCGCCGAAAAAGACGCAAAAATCAGGACTTTTTAAGGATTAATAGACTTTTTATTTTGAATTCAGTGCGTTAAATGAAGCGTAAATGTCGAGTTTAGCGTGTCCAAATTCCGAACTCTGCAGATTTGTCGCTTTATTGGCAGGAAAAGACAAAATAATACAGCAAAGGCACATTCATTAACGACGGCCCGTTCCCTTAGAAAAAAACACCTCTGAACGATACACACACACACACACACCTAAGGAGGGATGAAAAATACACACACACACACACACACACACACACACACATGCGCGCAACAAACACAAACTTGATTTCGGAAGCGCAAACACGTCGCTGAATAAATCAAACATGGCAACCGGTCAGAGACGAAGGCGTCGATCTCCTCCTGACAAACACACACACACACACTCTGTAGGTTTGAATCCCTTTGTAAGGCGCCATGAGTAACACACACTCGCACACACATTTACACACTCACGCGCAAAAATGCTGCAGTTTCCATTGTTATTGCACCCGAGTTCAAAAAGTAAGCAGAAAAAAAACAAAAAGACCCAAATTAGTTCAAAAATAATCTCGAGTAAATGTGCTTAAACTAAACTAACACACACAAACACACACTTACACACACACACACAGAGGTGGTGTGTGTTTATGGAAGACGCCAAAGTGTGTGTGCACAAAGCGTTGCCAGATAGGGGGCGCTATCCCCCCTTTAAGACCCAGTGAATCAAACATGAAGCGTAGAAAACAGGCAACGTGATCCCAACGTTTACTAACAGTTAAAGGAGCGACGGGTTGCCATGTTTGGACAACATCCCCCTTTCAAGACCGAATTCTGCGTTTACGAAGGCGGAGTTCTGTTGCCGAGTTTTATAGTGAGGCCCATTCAAGTGTCAACAGGTTCTACTTTAAGAGGGCAAAGGGTTGCCATGTTGGGTGAATATCCCCCTTTATCACCCAAAGGTCTTAACCAAACCTCATTCAGATTTCAGTGTTTTTCCGTCTACAGTATCAGGACGCCACGACTCTCTCTGACGTACATTCAACGATTCTGTTCCTGTGTGGCAGCGAGGAAGAGGAGGAGGCGGGGCTTATGGAAGACAGTGACGAACAGGAGTCTAGTGTTCTTGAAATATAAGAGGTCGACCACCTCAACGTCTCTTTAACGAGGAAGACAAGAGGGAAAAAAGCAACATGGCGATGACAAGTTTACGTTTTTTTACGATGTAAATTTTAAACAACAGATCGGCGAACGAACGAAAACCAAGCCTCAAACGTACGAGACTTTAAAGTTAAAAATGTGAGTAATAGAGGTGTAAACGAAGAAGAGTAAGTACGCAATATTGGTTGACTGAAGTTTACACGAATAAAGACGCAGTTTTAGAGAAAAAGTCCGAACTTTTGAGGAGCAGGAGTCGGAATTCTTGTTTTTCGAGGGGTAAAAGCAGCTAAAGAGAAACCAAAGACATGTTAACGTTACTGTCCGATGGGCTCGTAGAGGATCAGGACCGGGTTTTCGGGGGTTTTCAGGGACCTAAAAGTGCTGGCAGTGGCTGAAGGAAGACCAGTGGAGACAAGGTGCATAGATTAAGCGTTGATTGGAGGGCTGAGGAGACGACTAAACGACATTCAGACTTGTTAGTAAAATCAGCTGATCTGATGGCGGCCGGTGGAAGGAGGAGGATCTAGCTCTGGTGCTGAGCGATGAGGTTGCGTAGCTGCTTGATGACGGTGTCGATGAGTCTCTGGCGGTCTCGGTCCGTCTTCCTGAACTGCGCGAACATGTTGTTCTTCCTGCTCGTCTCCTTCATCCTGGAACCGAAGAAGAAAGAAAAAGGACAGATGTGAGGAGAGGAAAGAGGAACGATCTGTCGGAACTGCACTGCAAAAGGATGCGTTCAAAAGTGCACGACAGTCTGAGCATGCTCAGTAGAGACACACATGTACCGCCGCTACAGTCGAGAAGAAAAAGTCGCTCCGGCTCAAGAGTTGAGTTTGTTTGTGTTTTAGTGTGTCACATGAGGGTGTGTGTGTTTGGTTGCAGAACGCTGGACTGTTATGGACCTCCAGGAAGTTCAGGGGGGACCAGCAGACCAGACAAGCCCCAGCAGGGTGCTTCCTCCTGGGCTTAGAGGGACCACCGGGCCTGGGTCCTCTGGAGGTCTGGGGACAAAATACTGACCCTGATTAGAGGAAGGTCAAGCGGACTGTACCGAACAATGGGCGCAATTAAAGGACCGCGTGTGAGCGCGTTTGAGCCCTGGACGTTTGTGTTTGTGCAGCGGGTGTGTGTTTGTGTGTCTGTTAGTGTGTTTTCAACCACAGAAAAGATCGGTGTTAGTTCTGCACATGCCAGAATCCAACACCACTCAGACTGAACACCAGGGTTACTTACGGCTTAAATAACCTGAAAAAACACGAGGGAGAGGAGACAGAAACCAGTGAGATTATCTTTGTGGACATCTGGAAAACCTTCTAAAGATCTAAGTCCTGCTAGTCGGTTCTGGTCCCTTTAGACGCAGGGGTATCAGGATGAAGACAGAGTGAAAATTGACAGACGTGTGAACGAACGAGGCGGTACTCACTTCTCCAGCAGGGCCAGTGCCGTATGAGGGTTCACTCTCAGGTATTTGCAGGTGGGTTTGCCGTAGTCAGCCAGGTAGGTGGACCAATCCCACTGCGTGAACAGGTCCAGAAGCTGGAATAAGACACAGACAAGGATTTCTTAATCCAAGGTTCAGAATTCGGATCTGGTTTGGATCTGGGTAAAGTCGGTCCACCACAGTTAGTTTCAGGTTTTATTTTGGGGTGTTTTGGTCTTTATTTGAACGACAGTTAAGGGGAGGCATTTAGCAAAAGGACAGGATGGTAGTTCAAAATCCACTAAACCAAAACGGCGTCCCAATCCAAACCAGTTTTTCACCCATATGAGTCCAGGAGAGTTTTTCTGTTTATCCCCAGATGGGTCTACAGTCGGGATGTCAAGATCCGCCGATTCATATCAGTGGTTCGATGCAAACAGTTGCGATGCGACTGCACCGGCGGATTCAGGAAGTGTCGGCTGTAATTTACGGTAGAATTTGCGGAGCATCTCTTCTAGCCTGTCTGCACCGGTGAGTAACATTGTTAGATCGATTCTTTCGTGTTCCAGTATCTATTCCCTGCCCTATCCTCTTGTCCGACGCAACCTGAATGCACCATCGCGTCCTTTCCACCGCCAAAAGTGGGAAGAAAACACAAGCCCGACAGAAGAACGGGAAGAGACGAAATGTGATCAAGCGAGGAATCTAACTGGAATAAACATCGGGTCATCCTTGGAGCGGTGGAGAAAACAGACGCTGAGACAGCAGAGTTTTTGTTGAACAGGTCATTTTTATCTCCTTTTATCGTGGCTCATGTTACATAAAAAACTCTGATTAGTCTCTGACATGTCAACATGGTAGCTGTCCAGGCAGCTGCAGACGGCGCTCGCGAGCAGAGCTGGCGTTTACCGCCGCTAGTCACTGGAAATCCGACATGGTGAATCCTATTTGAAGCTAGTGTAGGATCTTCCACTAGCCGGCTTCTTGCTCTGCCAGAGGGGGTGTGTCGTGGGGAGGGCGATACAGGTTCAGGGGGGAGAGGGTTGAATGTGGGGGGTGGGACGCTTTTTTCAAATCTGCCTCAACACCTTAATTTTTTTTCAACTGCATCTCAGATCGTCAACCATGCCTTAAAATCAAGGGTTCCAAGTTCCGATCTGGTCTGCTTGATAAGTCTGGATCTGGGATGGTAGTTCTGGACATCCCTTAAACCAAAACAGCGCCCCATTCCAACCCAGTTTTTCACTCATAAGGGTCCAGGACAGATTTTCAGGTAATCCCCAGATGGGTCTACAGGGGTCTCTGACTGGCTAAGACAAGATTTCCCCAAATTGTGACATCACCGGACAGGGAATCTCCTTAAAAGGGCAGAAACACGACCTTATTTCTTGGCAACAGTGAAGGAGGCTCCCAGAGTTCTGGTTCTGGATGCTTCTCTCAGACAGAGTCTGGACGAGGAAAATATGTTCAGAATCTGCTGAGCTGTAAATCAAGTCGATCTGCTGAGAAGATATCAGAGGGTTGATGTGAAGCCAGAAAAAGAGCGTACTGTCCCTTTAAGAGGACCTTTAATATCAATCATGTCAATATTAACGAGGCGGCCCCGAAAGAATCTGCAGATCTGGATCTGGAATCTCCTGAAATGACTGGAAAATCCGACCAGACGGACCCAGATCTGCGTCCAGATTTCACATGTGAAGATTTCACCGTCTCTGCGACCCGGGACTCTTGAACCCGCCGCCGCCTACGCCCACGAAAACTGAAGAATTCCTCTGAAGTGTGAGTAGGCTCTTCACGGGAACTGACGACCTAATCCGGATGTTTTCCTAAAACTTCACAGATGACGAGACGACCGATCTGCCGCTAAATCTACCGGATTGCTCAACTTCTGGGATTCTTTCAAGTAAATAAAGAGGGAAGAAGGGAGCAGGAATCAAGGAAGGAGGGAAGGAAGGAGGCGACTCAGGTTGAAGGAGAGAGGGGGCTGAAGTTGTCCCACATTTAGAGTGTTGCATAACCTGCTGCTGCCCTGCTGAACTCTACCTAACACACACACACACACACACACACACGTGTATATATATGAGCAGGGAGCCCCGGTGAACTCTGGGTAACACCAAACACACACAGATCCAAAGAGAGAAACCATATGTGAGCGAGGGATGAGAGAAGAGGAGGAGAGGGAGGGAGGGAGGGAGGGAGAGCAAAACCACATGTGGGGGAGAAAATGAGAGAGTAAAGATGGAAGGAGACGCAGATGGAGAGAGAGGGAGACGGGGTAAAGAGAGGGCAGATAGGAGAGGTGAAGGAAAGGAAAGGACAGAAGGTAGGACACTTGTTTCATCAGAAGGACACTCTTGAAGGATCTTGACCCTCAAGTTTTCGTCCTTCCTCGATTTCATGAATTCTCAGTCGAAACGTCTCTGCTTCAGAATTCTGCTTTTGGGCCTTCAGGCGGTTCGGTTCAGAAAACAGACTCCAGTCCACCAACGAGGACTCGGGGTCTTAGAGTGACCGGATCCTGAAGAATCCGAGGGGAACTTTGACGTTTTATCGACTTCGGAGCTCCTCCGAAAATGGGAATCTTTGTTTTCTTGACGGTGAAACTGAAACGATGAATTTAGTCAAAGAGTCGATCCACCAGATATGAAATCGCAGAAATCTGGACTCAAAGGTAGGGTAGTCAGGATTCCGTTAAAGAAGCATCTTTTTTTGTGGCGTATTTACAAAAAAATAGTTATTAGTTATTGTTAGGGTGATTTTCTTTAGCCGGGTTTCGGGGTTTCATTCGAGCGTTTCAGGGTGAAGAGGTCGTGACCTTCACCTGAATTGACTTCATCAGAGCGCTCATCAAAACAGGAAGTGTCCTGAATATTTTCAGAGGACTGTTGAGTTCTTAAAACTTCCTGATTTGGACTTCCTGATCTTTTCCTCCCTCCTTCTTCTCCTTCTTCTCCTTCTTCCCACACCTCCCTTCCTCCCTCTGCTCCTTTCACTTCTGTATTCACCTCCCTCCCTCCCTCTCTCTCTCTCTCTCTCTCTCTGCTTTGTCCCCGAGTTCACCCTCGCACGGCCGAAGTTTGACCTGCTAATCTTCCCAAATAAACAAGTGCAAACACACACACACACGAAAACAAGCTGCGTGTGCACAAACAGGTACGAATAAAGACAGTTACATAAAGTTTAAACATCAGCTGTCTGTGAGGGTGGATTAACACATCTGTCAAACACACACGCACACACACACACATGAGAGAGAGAGAGAGTGTGTGTGTGTGTGTGTGTGTGGCCACGTCAGATAAAGTCAGATACAGTAGCGGCACCGCGGTAACCCTGAGAATCTGTGCTAACACACACTCACACACACTCAGAAATGATGTAGTCAGCAGATACACACACACACACACACACACACACACACACACACACACACGCACACACACACACACACACACACTCTCCTGCAGATAAGCTCAGGACTCAGGTCCAAAGATTTTCATTTTATCGGAGAACAGATCGTTGTCTCCGCTCAGGAATCACGCGACCGTATCTCTGTCTCCGTTTTTTATCGCTCTGTTCCGAAAATAGACGAAAAAACAAAGGGAGGAAGGAGAGAGGAGAGAAGGAAAGGAAATGAGGGAAGGAGAAAGAACCTGTCACCATCGATTGATCTAAAAATGCTCAAAGTTGGAGGTTTAAGAAGAAGAGTAAAGGTCCGAGAATCGAGCCCTGAGGGACGCCAAAAAGACCCCAGTGACGGATAAGGGGAGATGATGAAGGAGAGAAGAGAGGAGACAAGGACATAAGAGAAGGTCTCAGAGAGTTTTGGGTGAACTTGAGGTCAGTAGGTAAGTTTGGAAAGGAGGAGGGAGGAAAGGAGGGGAGGAGGGAGGGAGCAGTAGGAGAAGAGCAACAAGGAGGGAGAAGAGAGGGGGAGGAAGAGGAGGAGAGACAGATAAGACTGATGAAAACGGGGGAAAAAAAGACAAGAGAGCGGCTCGTCCAAAAAACGAGGCACACGCGAGCCAGCAGGTCCTTCTGACACACACTTATACACACACCTGACCCCCGATTCACCCTCAACACACACACACACACACACACATACGGGGGAGAAAACGGCAGGTCTCTCTCTCTTCACCTCTCGCTGAACTTCTCCCTCCGTCTCGCTCCCCCTCTCTCACCTCGCCATGACCTCCCCCGTGCTATCGCTCCTGTCTCCTCTCACACACTTACACACACACTTTTACACACTCTCACACACACACACACACACACACACACACACACTGATTATTGCTTCCTCTTATTCTTCGTTGGAGACGAGCAGAAAAACAAAGTGACGTCTTTTCTTCACTTTTCTTGTTTGTTTTCTCTCATTTTTCCTCCGTTAATCGACTCTCTCTCTCTCTCTCTCCTTTTCTCTCTTGTTCCCTCACTTTCTTCCTTTCCTGTCTCCTATTCACTCACTTCCATCCTTCATTTTCTTTTCTCCTCCTCTCTATCCATTTCTCCTTTCTTACCCCATCTTTACATTCATCCTTCTTTGTTTCCTCCTCTCCTTCCTTTCTCCCTCTTTCCTCACCCCCTTCCACCTGCTCCCCCTCTCTATCTCTTCATTTCACCCCTCATTTCTTTCATTCCTTCCTTTTACCTACATCTCACCCTCTTTTCTGTTATTTCTCCTCATCCTCTCCTTTTCTTCTCTTGTCCACTCCTCTTCCAATGATCCCTCCTTCTTCTCCTCTCTCTTTTCTTTCTCTCCCTCATCAACTCTTCCTCTCCTCCTCCTCCTCCTCCCCCTCTTCCTCCTCGGTGTTTAGCAGACTTGTTAATGGTTATTCCGGCTGCAGTCAGGATTTATTTGTTTGGGACCGTCGGGGAATTGCCGTGTTCCCGTTCCTAATGGCCAAACGTCAGGGTCACCCAGAATTCATCATGTTTACACTCAGCGCGCACACACACACACACAGACACAGACACACATAAACACACCTATACAGTGAAGTGTGTGTGTTTGTGAGATTATGTAATGTTTCAGCGATGAAGGAGGGAAAACTTCATTAATCCTCACAGCAGCAGTAGTAGAAGAAGAAGAAGCTCGAACTTCTGGGAGGTTAAACTTCTAAACTTCTCTCCCTCCTCTTCTTCTTCTTCTCCCTTATCTTCTCTCTCTCTCTCTCTCTCTCTTAGCTGTTCATCGTCCTCTGGGGGGTCAAAGGTCGCTAAAAGCAGTGAAAGTGGGACTTTAATCAGCAGAAGCAGCCATGTTGGCACCTGTCCATCAGTCTGACTCTCTCACAGATCTGATTGGTTCATGACTCAAAGTTGTTGAAACTTTTACGTCGATTTTGTCGCTTTAAAAAATTTATTCATTTTCAAAAGAAAAACTTTCGCCAACGACCCTCAGATTAAAGGTGAGGATAAAATAATCCAGAAGAAAAGTATAGAACAGAACAGAATAGAACAGAACAATATAGAAAAGATTAGAATAGAATAGAGCAGATAAGAACAGATGAGAATAGAATATATACGAACAGAATGGAATACATTAGAATAGAATAGAGTAGAATAGAACCAGTTAGAGTAGAATAGAATAGATAACATTGGAATAGATTAGAACAATATAGAATAGAATAAAATATAACAGACTAGATTAGAATCGAATAAATAGGAATATAATAGATTAATACTACATAGAATAGATTAGAATATAATATAATAGATAAGAATAAAATAGATTAGAATAGAATAGAATAGAACTTTATAGAATAGATTGGAATATAACAGACTAGATTAGAACAGAAGAGAATAGAATATTATGGAATAGAATAGATTAGAATATAATAGACTAGATCAGGACAAAACAAATTAGAATACATTAGATTAAAAAGGATTGATTAGAATACAACTGAATAAAATAGAATGGATTAGAGAGGAATATTATAGAACAGATTAGATCAGAATAGAAGTGAATCGAACAGAATAGAATAGATTAGAATAAAACAGCTCGGAACAAAGTAGATTAAAACAGATTAGAACAGATTAGAACCAAACAGAATAGACTAGAACTGATACCTCATCATGAAACCCTAAATCTGATCAGGGGTCAGAGGTCACTGCCTCCACGCCGCTCTGTTGTGTCTGTTCTGTGTTCAGCGTCAGATTATCCAAAGAAAACGTCTCGGCGCAGAGATGGAGGGCGGGGCCTGTTGACAGCTGTCAATCACAGCCGACATCTCCGTCCTACAAACCTTGCTAAGAATTCACTAAAAGCTTTTATCAGACGCTCTCGGCTCTCATCCTCCCTCCGTCCTGATAACACCTGATTCTCTGTTCTCACATCTGTGTCAAAGTCCAGGATCTGACTGACAACCTGCGTGAGAGAGGACTCCACACTTAACCCCAAACGCCAGCTCTTAACCTCTGAAAGCCAGGGGTCAAAGGTCAGATCCAGAGGTTATCGGGCTACTGTTCCTCTGAAACGTTCCTGAACTAATCACGTCTCTTCACTTTTCTTGTGTGGCCCTAAAACCAGAAGCAGGACCCGCCATCCCTGTAGAAATTTGTTCCCTGCAGCTCGGACAGTATCGCTCCATCTCGAACAGTGATCAAGACGGAGTACGCTTGGATCTTATCGCTTTTCAACAGGGATCTAATTTTTCTTTCTTAGCGGAGGGCCAAAAATTAAATGAAAACCAAAAGCTTGCATCTTTGTACGTCTGCCTGCAGCCTCGTTCCTGCGACCACAGCGCCCCGCTGCCAGGAACCACAATACAGCCCAGCCTCAGCCGCCGCGATCCTCCTTCAACGTACAAGACTGTGCTTTATTAATCCACTGTGGGTCCACAGCTTGTCATGTGTGGGGTAATAAAACACAGCAGCCAAGAGATAAAATCAGGATGCTTTATCGCTCCCTGTAGGGGAGTCGGTCTTTGTTTTGTTCCCCTACATGGAGGGGTCAGAGGTCAGCCTCAGAACAGCAGCACAGGAGCTGCTCAGACACACTTCAGATGGAGGTTTCTCATGGATATCTCCTCAAGACTCTGATCAAAGTCCATAAAACCTTAATTCAACGACACCGTCAAAGCTGGTAGACAGCTGGGGGGCTCTGAATGATACCGGACCGGGAGACTGAGCTAAACTTTCTGGCTTTGTACCCGTCTGTTGTGGTCGAGTAGAAGCCCTGCAGGAAGGCGAAGCTCCAAGTTTTACTGCAATTCTTGATCCAGACCAAAACCTTCAGTCCTGAGCCTTGAGAAGTGATCAAAGGAAAGAGATCAAGTGACAGACTCGGTCATCCAGCTCAGGATCTCGGAGTAGACCCACTTCTTGCCTTTTGTTTATGGTTTTCTGGAAGGAGACCCTCAGGTGGACCATGAAGTCCTGGGTGAATATTCGCTTTCTCGATGCATATCGGTCGATATGGACGCTCCAGTAAACCGAAGCCTTAACGCCGCTTTCAAATGGAGATCGTTAAGTTGTGAGGTCTTGGTTTTCAAGTGGTAGCCAATGGGAACACAATCGCAAAGCAAGGCAAACATAGTGGCCAGAAGGTCAACATATTTTGTCCGTACCTTCTGTGAGATGCCACAACGTAGAACAAAAGACAAGATAGGAATTCGTGTTATCACTCCCGAACATTGCCAATGTTCACAAAGTCGTGTTGTTGACATTGCTAACCTAGCTCTAACTTAGTTCCTCTAAGCAACAGATGCTAATGCACTAGATTCTGGGAACCGGAGGTATCTGGAAACGTCATTGGACACGTCACGACTCTTGAAGTTGGAACTTTAGACAATTCGATATAGGATTTCGTCAATCCAGGTCTTCATTGAAAGGACTTGCTTGAGGTTCTTGAAGATGTTTCGCCTTAAGTCTAGTAGCCCTGATAAGTGGCGTCTCCGAAACAATGCCACTCTTATTGTTTGTATGTACATGAGCCACATTTCTTAAAAAGTTCTTGACTCGACAGTTGGAGGGAAACATGTCTTGAGGGATGGCACGACCTCCAAATCTGCCGAGGCGATCAAACATTTTGCCAATCTAGATCACTGTATTGACTTTTTCCAAGAGGAAACTTTAGGGGGACCAAAGTGCTTTAGTTGTGTCGTCGCTCGTACAGGCGATATAAAAAATGTCCCAGAGCTGTTTGTCCACAGCGAGGGGAAACAGCTCCAAAATGACCTTTTACATCTTCATGTCACAGACCTGAACTCTCCGCTACCTCCCTTACATAACTAACTAATGTTCCCCTTCTTCGGCTTTGTCTTTTACTTTCTCCTTTATCTGTCCTCTTCCCGGTCTTACTCCGTCTCTCACCTCCCTCCTCCTCCCCCCAGCAGTGACAGAGAAAGTTGTGCGACCCCTTAAAAAAAGTGACAGGGCTGAAATGGAACGAGTGTGGAAAAAAGAAAAACCCAACAAAACGGAGAGAAGAGTGCTGGTGGTTCAACCAGGGGTCTCTGCTGTCAATTAGACACTACGCAGATGGAGAGAGGCTGAGTGAGAGACATAGACTGTGAGAGGCAGAGTGGGGGAGAGAGAGAGAGAGAGAGAGAGAGAGGGAGGCAAATGAGAGGGAAGAGAGGAAAACTCCGAAAGAATGATCGTGGAAATATTACAGGACTCCAGGAGAAAAAGGGAAGGAGGGAGCCGAGGAGGTCAGGCGGAGGGTAACTAGATGTTACGGAGGAGGAAGAAGGAGTGAGTGAGATACGGGGAGACGATAAACGAGTGCAGGCTGAAGTCAGAGGGGCCTGCTGGGAGCTGCTCCGAGCGCTGATAAAGCAAATAAAGACAGAAGACTCCAAAACAAACAGGGCTGGAGAAACAGCAGCTTTTAGCTGCGCTCCGAGCTCAATTCAGATTCAGGCACGTTTTAAGAAAAGCTCCATTTGGACCGGGACGGATCTTTTTTCACTCAATCTGGGTCCAAACACTTTCTAAAGGTGAACTCTGGGCTGGGGTTCACTTTGGGTTCGACCGCTTTTCAGACTTTATTAAAGGGATATTCCAGCGTAAAATTAATTTACGGTCAAAACACCATAACGAGAGTTAGACACCCCCTGGAGAGATGAAGGTTGCAGACCACTTGCTTCTCTAGTTATTCCAACTTTAGAAACAACTGTCTTAGTGTCTCGGTCTGATTGTATTTCCATGAAGAAATGGGTCAGGTCGGATGGAGTGTTTTTTTCTGTGTTTGTACCTCAGCAAGTCTACGCAACATTTGAAGGATTTTATTAACTCCCCCAGACAAGGACCCAAAAAAGAGGACATGTCCGGGTAAAAGAGGCCGTCTGGTCACCCTACCTTCTTAGGACATTCACAAGTGGTCAAATTAAGACATTAAAAAGCGAGGACCTAGGATTGACCCCTGGGGGACACCACAATTCACTTTGTAATGATCCGGACATGCTCCTGAACAAAGTGCGATCAGGCTGTCAAGTTCGCACAACAGAAGCTGCAGGAAAACATTTCTCTGCTGAAACTTCAACTTCTGTGCAAAAGAAGACAGTAAAAAGGTGACTCTTGTACTGGCAGGAGGATATGAACCCTTGAAACCATTTTGCTGTAATGTAGGACCTTGCAGGGTTTGTTCCGTTTGCCAATCTCAAGAAACTTCAGAAACTGCAGCCTTTTGCGCCTCCACACAGGCATCAATTCCAACACTGAGAACTGCTGCTTAGTCTGGACCTCCTGGGAGTTTATAAAACCACAAATTCAGGACACTTCAGATCCACCCGTGGCCCTGAACTGATACGGAAATCTGATTTTCAGAAAGAACTTGACCCAGAGGAGTGTTTCCAAACTGCAGCTGAAAATGAAACACATCCCTCAGTGTCTCCTCAGCGACCCCAAAACAGGAAACGACTGAAAGGTGAGAGCTGTGGACTGGTCTCAACTTTTAGGTCCGACCATGAAGTGACTGCAGAGCCACACACACACACAAGGACACACACACACACACACACAGAGGAAGGGGTGTTGATGCAGGTCGTATCGGGGAGCCTGATGGAGAGGTCACGACTGATAACGCAGAACAATGACCTGACCCGGTCACCACACGGTCACTGTATGTGTTTATGTGTGTGAGTGTGTGTGTCTGACCGCCATTATTGAGTGTGTGTGTGTGATTACATGAGTAAAAGATATTTATTAATGTGTGTTTCTGTGTGTGTCTGTGTGTGTGACCACAATTTGACCATCAATCGGAAGAATGAAACTGCCGCTCCCCTCCCCGTCCAATCAGGTCAGTGAACGGCTCTGTTGCCGTGACCACTGACTGACCTGTTGTCAAGCCGATAAGGCCGGCCACAGACAGGACAGGAAGTTGAGACAGGGGCCGAGGAACGCACACACACACACACACGAAAACACACACTGACCTCTCCCACACAAATAATAGCTTGAACTCATAAATCCACAGATATGGACGCACACTTTCTAGGGACTGTTTTTTGTTGTTGTTATTTTGAGCACAGCGGGATCTCTGACCGCTGTGTGTATGTGTGTAAAGTGTGAGTGTGTGTCTGTGAGTGTGTCTCTTTGCAGCCAACAAACAGCATGAATCTGTGTGTGTGTTTGTGCAACAGGTAGGTTCAACAGTCAGTTGTCGGCTACCAAGGTATGTTCGTCCCTTGTGAGTGTATTAGCCTCAGTGGAGGCTGTTTGGCTCCGCCCCTTTAAGAGGAAGCTGCCAGGAGAACCGGTACCAAAGCTAGGTAACGCCGCGTTAAAATGGAGATCGCTAATTTGAGAGGAAGTGGTATTCAAGCAATAACCAATGGGAACACAGTCGCGAAACAAGACCAACATGGTTGCCAAAAGGTCAGCCGTTGTTGTCCATACTTTCTACGTGAAACGCCGGGACGTAGAACAAAAGACAAGATAGGAATTCGTGTTATCTCTCCCAAATGTCAGTAATGTTTATAAAATCACATTGTTGACATTGCAAACTTAGCTAACAGCTAACTTAGCTCCTCTAGCAACAGACCCTAACACGCTGGATTCTGGAATCCGGAGGTATCTGGAAATGTCACTGGCCACCTGTCTCTTGAAGTTGGAACTTTAGATAAATTCGATCTAGGACTTCCTCAATCCAGTTCTTCGTTAAAAAGGACCGGCTTGAGGTTCTTGACGACATTTCGCCTATCAGAAGCCATGATAAGTGGCTACTCCTAAACAACGCCACTCTGATTTTTTTTCTTGGTACCAAAGCTAGGCAACTGTTTTCTGCAGATTCTAGCAGGTGCATCCTCGTTTTGTTGCACTTTAGTGTGCATTGTGCAACAAACTGTCGATGCACCACCTGGAGTTTGTTTGCTTTGGTGTTTTTCCATCTCTGCTTCCTTGTTCAGAGACGATAATCAGTGCAGAGTGTCAATATTCTTGCTGACTTTCCTTCCACGTCCGTCCTTGAGAGGCGAATGTGTCGCTGCGTTTTGTCCCGAAACAAACTCTTCGTCCATGTTGCGTTTATGTGTGTCGATCTCGCTCCCTCTTCCAAAAGATCGGCGGGGCGAGCATTTAGATGTCCGTCTGCTGCTCATCCTCCCTTCGCCCTCTTTCTTCTCCGCTCATCCCGCTCTTTCACCCCGCTCCACTCCTCCATTCATCCCCCCTTCTGTGAGCGGTCAAAAGATGAAGGGAAGTGTCAGCCTCCCGAGGAGAGAGAGGGAGAGAGAGAGGGAGAGAGACCACCCTGTCCGTCTGTTCCAGCCACCATATCACTTTCACCTGACTGCACTCTTTCACCCGCCATCCCTCGCTCGCTCTCATTCAAGTCTTGTTTCTGCTCTTTTTTTCGCTTCCATCTCCTCCCGTCATCTTTCTTTAGATCCACCGGAGTCTTTCACATCATCATCTCCCTCTTTCATGCTTCTTCTGCACCCTCCGTTTACCCGCCTTTTGACAAAGATTTCAAAGGTCAAAGGTCGCCTTGTTGCTGATATTTAAAGGCTGCACATGTACGTACAGTTCACCGCCGTGTCGTTGGTCCTCTTCCTGAACCTGACCGGTCAAACTCTCTCTCTGCAGCCGTCCCAGTCTGACCGAAGTCCTCAGGAATCTGACGGTCGCAGATTTTCGGTCTCTCTGACCTCCTCTATCTCTTCCTGTCCTCATCCTCACCTCCGTCTACCCTCCTCCTTATCTTTCACTTATATTTTCTCAAAGTGTCCTCCCTCTGTCCTCTGAGGGGACAAGATAAGACCTGAAACGCCTCATGGTCAACCGACTTTCCAGGTTTTACCCCGTCAATTTTCAGCCATCTTTTAGTGCATTGACCGGACACTCAAAAGTTTGTGTTGTTGTTGCAAAAATCAACAAATATGTCAAAATTCTGCAACGGCACGATACGATTACAGGAAAAGAAGCAAACGTGCAAAAAATTCACCAGAAACTTTTTCAGCAATGTCAACGTTTGGCTCGGTACCGGCTTCGGTTCTCCTGGAGCACTCGCCAAGTTTGTTTTGGTGTTTTTCCGCCTCTGCATCTGCGACCTAGAAGCTAGCCGTTGCTGCAGAGTGTGGAAATAACGGGTGACACCAGGGTCTGTACCTGCACCCAAAAAAGTTCCCTCAGCAGATGTTGGTGGACGAGAATCTCACCCAGAAGACACAAGTTTAGGAGGTTTACGTTCCTGCAAAGTCCAAAGTCTTGAAACTCAAAAACGAGAAGGAATCTCAACTGTAAATCAGCTGATGAGGTTAAATACTAAACAAAGCTCGGATAGAGAGACTTTGAGGGATGATTTCCTGCAGGACTGGATCGTTTCTGTCCTTGTGAGCGGGGCGGCCGAGAGGAAGCGAGGGGCGTTAAGTATCATGTGCACTCAGGTCAGGAACAATGAAGCAACAAACTAACTCTGACGGGATCAAGTGAAGGCTTCCTGCTGCGCTGATGGATGTTTCTGAAACTGTACAGAAATAAATCAGCGAGGATGTGTCCTCGAAACAAAACAGGACTCTGGTTCAGGATGAGGACTACAGCCTCAGACCAGTAGGCCAGACGGATTTAGGTGGTGAAAACCCAAAAAAGGACGGTCTTGATTACTAAGCAGGTTCTGAGGTTTTTGTCCTCAAAGGCCACCGTCACTTTACTAAGAGGAGGGGAGCGCCGTTTCCTCCTGGACTCAACAGACCAGGTTATAAGGAGGTGAGATGGAGGTAAGGGCCTCATCTCGTCCTTTAGTCTAGTACACACACACACACACACACACACAAACTGGATAATCAGCACTTGTTGCGCCGGTCAATTTGCTGCGGCGAGGGAAGCCTCGTGAGGTAATGGTTGGGACACAAACCAACGACAGACACTACTCTGTGTGTGTGTGTGTGTATGTGTGTGTGTGTGTGTGTGGTTACATCCAGTCACTTTAGGTCAGAGGAGTCCGTGATTGGCAGGTAAAATGACAGACTGGCGAAGAGACGGAGCAACGCCAGATTCAGACGGACAGATGATAGAAAAGTGGCGAAGAGCGAAAACACAGAAAGTATGACGGAGGAGAGAGGAGAAGGAGAAGAAGGGAAGGAGGAGAAAAAGAGTGACAGTGCAGACGAGGAGGAGGAGGAGGAAGGTGAGAGGAAAGGAGACGAGAAGGAAAGCAACTAGAGGATAGAAATGAGGAAAGGAGATGAGAGAAAGGAAGGAGTAAATGAGGAGAGGAGGATGAGAGGAGAGTTAAAAAGGAGGTGAACAGAGAGGAAAGGAGAAGAAGGGACAAGTGAAGGAAATAAGGATGGTTAGATTGAAATGAGGACAAAAGAGAGGAGGAGAGGATAAAAAGAAAGGAGACAAGGAGAAAAGACAAAATAGGAAAGGAAAGGAAGGAATGGGAAAAGAAAATATGATAAAAAAGGAGAGGAAAGGAAGTAAGAGGAGAGGACAAGGAAAGGACAAGGAGAGAAGAGCAAGGGAAAAGAAAATGACTGCCAAGGAAATAAGGAGATAGGAGAAGAAAAAGAGGAGAAGGAAAGAAAATGAATCAGAGGAAAGGAGACGAGAAATATTTGTGTGAAGGGAAGACAAAAAGAAAACTAAAGTTTAAAGAAAAGTTCAACATGAAGAAAGTAAAACTTGACGACAAAAGTGACAAAGACACACACAACAAAACACACACTTACACACAAACAGACACACACTCACAAATCCGAAGGTAGAAGAATGAACGACCGGCGTAGGAAGGAGCCGAGGAGGGGATGAGTGGAACTTAAATGTTGCAAGCTTTTTTCTGGGGGGACGCCACACCGCAACACACACACACACACACACACACATAAACACACACACACACATGTAAACACACAAGAAGACAGGAGGGCAGCCAAAGGTTGGAGGTAACCGCAGCCTTCTGGATGATCTAAATATAGGAGGATTGATCGGATCTGAGGAGGAGGAGGGGAGAGCGACACAGAGACCAGGACCAGGACCAGGAGAGACCAGGGGCCGCATTTATCAACCGTGCGTAGAAAAGGTTCTTGTAAGACTTCTTCTAAGGTTGTCCTGTCACAGCTGATTTTATAGCTCGTCACGCCAATCATTCAAAATGTCTGATCAATAACCAATCGATTAATTTTGTACAGAGGCAACGGGGAACATGTGTGGAGTTTGAGATCACTGAACGCTGTGACTCCTTTAATGGGTTCTCGTTGTAGTTTCACTGTCCTACCACTAGGGTTTCTATGGAAGCAATGGTCAGAGTTGTTCTTAAATTTACTCACGTTCCTTCGCACAAGTATAGGTCGATAAATTCCAAACATTGCGTGGAAATGTTCGTACGTGTCATTACGCACACATCTGTACGTCCACACGGTTGATAAATGCGGCCCCTTGGAGACTCTAGATTGACACAGATGAGCCGACTCTGTCGTGGAACTCGCCGCATGAGCTCAACACGACCGTTTTTAAACATTAAGTCTGTTTTTACAAACTCATCACGGTTTCATCTCCGTGTGTGTCCTCGGGGAACTCCTGTCTCGGCCCTGTCCCAGGACCCCGGAACCTTCCAGAACACCGGGACCCGACCGCCAAACAAACGGCCCCGTCAGCGTGATTTATCGGCCATTCAGCCACCAGGTCAATCACACGCACACACAAAGACGGCGGTGGCGGCGGCGGTCCAAAAAGCACGTATGAAAACTCCACCTGAAAGAAAACGCGCCCTCGGGAAGACAAAAAGATGCGCTCCGATCAGGACAGATGTTTACACGCCGAAGACACGTATGAAAGCGTCCGAGGGCGCAGGAATTTCTTTTGATATGATAAGAACGGCGGAAAAACAATGGAGGAGAAGAAAGAGAGGAGCTGAATGAGTCGAAAAGGAGGGATGGAGTCTGATTGGAAGAGGAGGAGGAAGAAGAAGAAGAAGAAGAAGGGGACGCTGAGGAGGGGGCGGCGGAGTAAACATCGATGCCGGATGAATGCAATTTTTTCTTTTCTCCTTCTCCACATCTTCCCCCCTTTCTTTCCTTCTCCTCCTCCTCCTCCTCCTTGGAGCGAGAGAACAAGAGGCACTGCATCATCCCGACAGGCGCAGAAAGAGAAGAGAGGAGGAGAGAAAGAGGGATTGTGACGGAGGGATAAAGGGCTATCCGTCTCTGTCTGTCACCTCATTCATCCTCCCTGCTCCGTCCTGCCGGCCCATCCGTCATCCGCTGTCACACACACACACACACACACTGAATATACACACACACAAACACACACTTTCACACACTCGACAACAACAACTACCACAAACACACACACATCAAAGACGTGCACACAACTCTCCGCCCTGTTTCACACACACACACACACACACTCAAAAGCGACGACGTCAAACACTTTATTAGCAAAGTTGAAATAAACTACAACACACACACACACACACACACGAACAGACACACACACGCGCACAAACACACACACACTCCCCGCTCCACATCCTGCTCACACAGCGGACCCGTCCAGTTCTGTCCCTCCTCCGACTGGTTCTGCTCCGGTTTTCCCAGGACCCCGAAAACAAGACGCTCCAGCACACAGCCGGGCCCGCTTCCTGCTCTCTACTGGGGCTCAACGTCAGGTCCGAGGACCCGCGGCGGCCCGCGAAAATCAGACGTTTTACATCCTCAGGACAAAACTGAAATATTCTGTGTGGTTTGTCCAGATGAAGTCGAATGAAATGATAAAAAGTGATTAAACTATTTCTGATAAAACACTTTTAACTTTTTTTATGGTTTATGTTCCTTTTTTTAGACTTTTTAAAAAAGTTTTCTTTAATTTTAAGACTTTAAACTGACTGATGGTGCAGAAAAACAACACAGAAATGAACTTTTTTGGGGTCTAGATTTGATCATTCGAGCAGGTAAATGTCCATGAAGAAATCAGAGCAAAGAAAAAGTTTGTTAAACATGAACTGGGAACTTTTTCTAAGCTATTTTCTCTGTGTGTAAAAGAAGGTGAGCGTTCTGATGTATGAAAGAGATAAATGTCAGAAAATGTCAGGTTTAATTGATGCTACATGCAAATTTGATCTGAATAAAGGAAAGGAGAAGCAGGTACTGAGCTGTATCCAAGTCATATGAAAAGATAGAAAAGTGATAAAAAGTGATTGAACTATTTCTAATAAAACACTTTTTTATGTTTACGTTCTTTTTTTTACACTTTTTAAAATGTTTTCTGTAATTTCCAGACTTAAAACTTGCTGACAATCAAGAAAAACGTCACAAAAATGAACTTATTTTGTGTTTAGTATTGATAATTTGAGCAGGTAAATGTCCGTGAAAAAGTCAGAGGAAAGAAAAAGTTTGTTAAACGTGAACTGAGAACTTTTTCTGTTTTTTTTTTTTCTGTTAAAAAGAGGCTGAGCGCTCTGAGGTTAAGAGTGATAAATGTCAGAAAATGTCAGGTTTGATTGAAGCAGATGATTAAAAGTGACTGAACTCTTTCTGATAAAACACTTTTTATTTTTACTTCAATTTTAAGTTTGCACACTGACTGATGGTGCAGAAAAACATCACAAAAAATGGTTTGATTAGGTAAAAAATGAACTTTTTTGTGTCTAGATTTGATCATTCGAACAGGTAAATGTCCATGAAGAAATCAGGGCAAAGAAAAAGTTTGTTAAACATGAACTGAAAACTTTTTCTAAATTATTTCCTATATGTGTAAAAGAAGGTGAGTGTTCTAAATTTTAATAGTAATAAATGTCAGAAAATGTCAGGTTTGATTGAAGCTACTTATAGACTTTTACTGAATGAAGGAAAGGAGGAATAAATGAGTTCACGTTGGAGGTTTTTCATCCGAGTTTTGAGAAATACTTTCAAAGATACTGAGCTGTGTCGAGTTTGTGCAGATGAAGTCAAATGAAGTGATAAAAAGTGATAAAAAAGATAAAAGTTTAGTTAAAATGAACGTTTTTTGGGGTCTAGCATTAAAAATTGAGCAGGTAAATGTCCGTGAAGAAATCAGGGGGAAAAAAAGTTTATTAAACATGAACCGGAACTTTTTTTTTTTTTTCTTTGTTATAAAGAGGCTGAGCACTCCACAGGTTACCGGTGATAAAGTCAGAAAATGTCAGGTTTGAATGATGCTACTTGCAAACTTTTACTGAATGAAGGAAAAGTGGAATAAATGAGTTCACTTTGGAGTTTTGGGAATCACTTTAGCAGATAAGGAGCTGCAAAACCCCCCATATATCACGCATAAATTGGTGTATTTCACTCTTAATGAAGTCTCTTTCTCACCTTCAACCTTTGATTGAAGCTTCTGAACTCTCAAGTGAAATCTCCTTGAAATAAATTAGCAAATTTCCTGACGAGGACGGCGACAGAGAGGAGGGATAAAAGAATTTAGAAGTACAAAACAAACAGAAAATCAGAAAAGCAAATGAAGGAGGAAGACGAGGAGGACAGGGGGGAGGATGCAAGTGAGGATGAAAAGGACGAAGGGGGGAGGAGGAGGAGGAGGAGGAAGAAAAAAGATAGTGGAGCGAGAGGAGAAAAAAAAAAAACACACAGAGAAAGAGAAAACGAAGGAGAGAGGACCACGAGGGAGACAAAGACCTACTTGTCTCAAGTCACTGAAGGCCAGAAGCAACGTGTCACCCTGGAAGCCTGCGACCGGGCCGGCTCTGGCAAAACCTGTGGGAAAATACAAACCCGCCCCCCCCTCGGTCCTCCCCCGGAGAGAGGGAAGAGGGGAGGAGGAGGAGGCGAGAAAAAGAGGGTGAAAAACGGAATAATAAAAGACCTGGTCGGATTCGCTATGCATCGGGATAGATTGGCAGACAAATGACAGCCTGGGGAGGGGGGGGGCGAGGGTGAGGGGGTGGGTGGGGGTGCAGGGTGTCAGAGTCATGTCGCTGGGTCTTGTTGGGGAAGAAAAAGAGGGTGTGTGTGTGTGCGGTTGTGTGTTTGAGGGTGTCAAAGCAGAGGTTTTTGTCGTGCCTTTAAATGTAGGCTTGGACAGAATCTGTGTGTGTGTGTGTGTGTGTGTGTGTGTGTGTGTGAGTGTGTTTGTTTATCCTGTATTCAGCGCCCTCGCCGAATGTTTCGGGACAGTCCAGGATTGTTGGATTTTGAACTCAAGGTGATGCCTGTTGGTGTGGTGTGTCATTCCGTTTGTGTGTGTGTGTGTGTGTGTGTGTGTGTGTTTGTGTTTGTGTGTCGGGGTCGTACGGAGTGTGAGCTGGGGTCTTGGCGTCAGTTGGCCCCCGTAAACAAGCCGACTGGTATTCGGAGCGAGCGAGGGAACAAGAGAAAAGAGGAGTGCCGCGGAGCGAGGGAGCAGGAGCAGGCCTGTGGCTAATCTCTTTCACCTCGGGACGTGTACACACACACACACACACACACACACATATAACACACACACACACACACAGTAACACAAGGCCATCACACACCACAGCACGGATTACACGCCTGCCATCTTCAGTGACCCCCGTGAAACACACACTCACACTCACATCGGCTGGGCTAACCTTTAATCTGGTTCCAGCTCACCAAACCTCCTTATGATACCTGCTAACTTTCACCTCGCTCTCTCCCTCCTCTTCCAACCGTCTTCCTCGCTCTTCCTCGCTCCTCTTCCCTCCGTCTGAGACTCTCGCTCATTTCTGGAAACTTCTTTGACATTCACGCCCAGAAAAAACTCTAAAATCTTTTCTTGTTCTATCCTTGTGAGACCTTTTTGATGTGTCGAAGGTGGGAGGGGATTTGGCAGAAAAGTGACTGGGGTTTGGTTAGGACTGTTGGTGTGGCGATTAGTAGTCTTAGAGAGTCAGGTTCAAATATATCCACCATTGACCGTCTTTTTCTCATCTTTTTATCGGGATTTTATCTCGTTTTTAATCGTCTTCTTGCTCGTTCAGCTTTTATGTCAGTGAGTTTTTTTTTTATTTAATAAAAAAAATAAAATCCCAAATTTTTTGTCCTTTTTTTATGTTTTTTGAGACATAAAATGGGTGAATAATTGGGAACAAATCCAAGTGGCGCTGTGATGTCTCTGATCTCCTGCTGAGGAGGAACCAGATTTTCACCGTCTCACATCATTTTTTTTTTCCAGACTCAGTTTTAACACAATTTCAAATATGAGAAAAATATTTTATCAGTTTTGACCAAAATTAAAGACAAAAACTCTCCTCAGACTGACCAATATTCAGATTTTCTGATTGGACCAATTACTAAAAGTGTGATAATTGTCGTTTATCTAGTTGCTTAACCTTGTTTTAAACTCACTTTAATAAATCAAATATGGGAAACTGTTGAGTTTGTCTGTTTGTATTAAATTTTTTCTGTATTGTAAAAGAAAAAAAAAGAAAAAAAAAACACTTCCTTCTGATTGAAAAGTGCACTTATTAGTGGAAATTTTGTTTATTGGAGTTTTTGTTGTTGTTTATTTCCTTTAAAAGTCTGGTGAGGCTTCATTTAAGTTAAAATCCAGAAAAATGCTGAATTTAAAGATACTACACACTCGACAAATAAAAGCTAAATTACTCAGTATCAGTCAGAAAATCTGCTACTGGAAAAAAGAAATCATTAAATCTCGCTTTTTTTATTTATTTATAGCGTGATTCAAATCTTATTTTACTGTAATTTTTTTAAATGAAACATTTTTCAGAATTTTTTGGTGAAATTGACTTAAACCTCATGAGACGATTTTATAAAGAAATAAGACAAAGAAATCAGTTCTCTGTATTTGTTTGTCGTTTAATCAAAAATATGTTTTACTGAGTCGAAGTTGAAATCACGTCAGAAGTTGAAATAAGCGGCTAATTTAAGATTTATATTGAAAGCAAAAAGAGAAATCTGCAAACGCAGCGAGCTCTGTTCACTTTTCTATAAAATAAGAAATTATTCTGATTATAAGAAACTTTGAAGTTTTATTTAAATTTCTTCAATTGTAGAAATATTTACTTTTTAAATATTTGTTTTTTGTTTTATCGAAATATAAAAAACATCAAATATTTCTGCAGATTTATGTCGGCGCCACTGAATTAACTGAAAAACTTGATATTTTAATTTTTCTGCATGTTTTGAATATTTATTCTCAGATTTTTATATTTTTACATGTTTTTACTTTTCGTTTGTTTCCTCTTAATTTCTTTCTTCAGAGATCGGAGCAGAAACCTCTCCTTCTCTCTTTCTTGATTTAAAGACTTGTCTTTTATTTTGAAGGGTTAGGGCTTATTTCAACCTTTTGAACTTTTCACTCATTTAACTTTCTTTTATTTAATTTCTTAACATTTCAGGTGCATTGACTTTGTTGAATTTTCTTGTTTTTTTCTTGTTTTATTTCTTTATTATTCAATCAAATCTTTTTTTCATGTAAAGCTCTTTGGACTGACATGCTCGATTGTAAGAAAGGTGGAACACCAAAGAAGATAGATAGGATAATAACAATAATAATAATAATAATAATAATAATAAAAATGATAATAATAATGAACATTTCTTCTTCTTCTACAGTTTTCAGATAAACACAAATGTGTTAAAATCTCAGAGCAGCTGATTTCAAACGAGACGCCGAGTTCAGACTCGACACAAACGTCAGAAACTATCGTCACGTTTCCTCCTCAAGTTCTCGGACGTGTATTTTCCTCCGACTTTAAAATAAAATGTCCGACATGAATCCGAACGCTCCCGATTTCTGATCCCTGACATGATCTTTTATTTCTAAACTGTTTTTAACTCCTCTCCACCTTTCTTCCTCTCCTCTCTCAGTCTTCCTCTCCTCCTCCTCCTCTTCCTCTCTCGTCCTCCTTTAGCCTCACCGCTGATTTCTCTTTAATCTCGTCCTCTCTGCCCTCTTTCTTCTTTCCCATTCCCTCTTTTTTTTATTTCTCTCCTCTTTCGTTTAATCCCATTTTTTCTGCTCTCTTGTTCCTCGATCGCTTTCATCCCATTCTCCTCCTTCTTCTATAAAACCTCTTTTTTTAAATCTAATCCCGTCTCAGATCTCTTTCTTTCCTTCACGTTTTATGTGTCCTGTGTCTCGCTTCGTTTTTCCTCCTTTATCGGCTTTTCTCCGTCACTTTTTTTGGTCATTTTTCATTTTTTTTTTATTTATTCAGATGAGCCTTTTTTCCTTTCTGTTTCCATTTATCGTCTAACTTTGATTTTCTATACCTTCAAGATTACAAAGTTTCTTAAAGGAAAAGAAGGAAAGAAAATAAAAGAGAAATGTGAGAAAAACAAAAACTGAATATAAAAAATAAACTAAACTATGTTGGTGTAAAAACATAACAGGTAGAAGACGATAACGAGATATTAGAGATCGATTTATGGAAGAAATGAAGAAATCAGAAACATAAACGTGTCAAAAAGACTTGAAACCAAAAACTGATCAAATTAAATAAAACAATAAAAAAATAAACCGATGAATTAAAGATGCAGTCAGTGATGTTAGCTGCGTCTAAGGCTAAGTTCACACTGCAGGTTCTGATGCACAATTCGGATTTTTTGTTAAATCCGATCTTTTTGTGCGATCGTTCACATTTCAACAACGAATGTGGTATCTAATGTGAACGGAACACGTCCACGTATAGATCGGATGAACGCGACCTGAGCGTCCACACTGCAGTCACATCGGATACATATCTGATTTATATCCACAAACAAAAGAGGCCTGGGTCGGATCAGAACCAATCAGAATTGACGTGTTCACACTTAAATGAAAAAATCAGATATGAGTCACATGTGGTTAAAAAATCAGAATTGACCTGCAGTGTGAACGTAGACTAAAAGGTAAAAAACTGATCAGCGAGCACTTCCTGTATATGACAGTGGAGCTATTGATTAATATTGGAAGATATTAATGATTCATAACAATAAAATTATAAAAAGGCACATTTTCCTAAAACAGCTGTTGTAGTTTGAAGAGTCTCTTGGTGTGTTCGGTGATTTTGGAGACTCTGTACTTTATAACAGTGGAGATATTGATTTTTGTTTGCAACGTTTTGCTTTTGTATCGTAATTTGCAGACGGTCCCTGCACGTAGAGATCGGTATTATTCCTCCAGCTCGAAGAACGGCTTGTTTTGATTCTTGTAGCTCGTAGTCTGTTCTGTTACGACATAAAAGAGGCATCATTTGTGTTTAGAAAACGTTTCGTCTCAGAGTTATTGATCCCTAAATTTGGTATCTGTGAATATCTTTCCAACTTTACCGAACTTTTCCCTACTGCTGCCATCTATAAACTCTCCGACACACGACACACAAAAACAAACACCTGACTCTTTCAGTTTTCAGCAGCAGCTACCGTGAGGCTTTCCATCTTTCCCAGCCTCTTTTCCGCCCAAGTCCAGCTTCTAATATCACCGTTTCTTCTCCTGGATCGATGTACCTGCCGTCCATCGTTTCAAATTCGCCGCTCGCTGATGCGTCTTTTTCTTCTTACGCTTCTTCTTCTATCCAGCGTAATGCTGTCCTCTACCGCTCATATTCAGATCTAACCAACTACTGTATTTTTCGCACTATAAGGAGCACCTGATTATAAAGCGCATTTAGATAAGTCAAACTTTATGTAACTCATTCAAAAACTCTGCGAGGCTACGGTAGCTGCAGCGCACCGACAAGACAAAAGGGATTTTAAATGCGCCTTAAAGTGCGAAAAATACGGTTTTCTTTTTTTTTTTTTTTTTTTGTGACATGATTTGGAAAAAAAATCCTGTCTCAGAGGTCTTCAAGCACATCTCGTCGTCTGTGAACACGGAGAATCGCAGAATCTGAACGGTAAATATTTTCATCACGTCGTCTGAGAACAAAAGAGTCTCTTTATTTTTTTGTCTTTCTCCTCTAAATTCTCTTTTCTTCCCTCCATCCTCTCTGAATATGTAACTCTGTCACCTCCTAACCCCTCTGCAGCTCTGCACGCATGTCACTGCGCATCACGTCACACACAAACACATGCGCAAACACACACACACACACACTCTCTGCGCGCCGCGGTGTGACTCCGAGAACTTTGATCGTGTAAAAAATGAAGCCGAAGACGCCGCGCAGATTTTCACTCCTCCCCCTCTTTTCAAAAACAAGAGGAGGAGGAGAAACAGAGGGAGGATGACATGATGGAGGGAGGAAAGGAGGGAAGGAGGGAAGGAGGGAGGAGAGTAAGGAGAGGAGGGAAGTCTCGGAGCGAGCTGAAGGGGAAAAAGTGACATGTTGAGAGTTTCACGGCGCTGAGATCAAAGATCGGCTCCTGAATGACTGTTTGATCAGCTGATCCATAGCGCCCCCTACGCTTTTCAATGAGAACTGCAGTAATGACACAATTCATGTTCACAGTGAACAAGATCTGCTTCATTTGAAATCCTAAAAACTCGCTCAGACTCTCAGATATTTGGATTTTTCTCTCTTATTAAAGTTGTTTAAATGTTTGAAATGAGGATATTTTATCGTGTCGTAAATGTTTAAATTAAAAATAAAGTTTAAACCCGAAATAAAGATCATGAGTGTTTGTGTGTTCTCTCCTCCTCACTCACTCTCACACTCCTTGACGTCGGTGTAGAGCTGCTGCAGCGCTCCCATGGAGATCTGTCGGACCTCCGGGTCCAGCAGCAGCTGCATCAGAGAGGTGGAGATGTGTTTGCAGGCCGACATGCACGCCGTCTGCGCCACTTTACCCTGGAACAGAGAAACGGGGAGACGGAGAGGGAGGAGTCAAAATCTACCGGACGCTCTGACTGAGTGTGTCTTTCTTATTTCTTATTACTTCCAGATATATTTTGCTATTTTTGGTCCACCTCATCTGTCAGTTTATGGAGCAAAAATGATGTAAAATAAATGTGACAGTAGATTCAGAACCATCAAAGTCAAACAAAAAACAAAAACGGGAATCGATCCCAACAGAACTTTGCTCTAAAAACACATAAATCTACAGTGACCAAGCCTTTCCTCACCTGAACATCATTCTCTCAAGTCTTGGCTATCAGGAGAAGAAATATTGGGGTTGGAACAAACACACAACAGAAACTATTGACATATTTACACTCATTCTTCCAGGCGTTTTTTTACTATCATACTGCTCAGAATCTCTTCTCTGCTTGTTTCCAAACATTGAGGAACATTATTTCTGATTTTACAGACAAACAGGGAACTTTCTTGACTCTTATTGGACACGAAGAAGAATATGAGACCATGTAGTTGGTAGAAAGTTTGACAGAAAAAGACGTCATCAAAACAGCTGAAAGACATTAACGGCATTTAGCAATAGTGATCTTTATTTATCACGACAATCTGATAAATAATCAAGTTTTCACTGCCGATTTACCATCAATCGTCTCTGATCAAACACCTGTTTTTGTGGCTGGATTGTAAACCTTGTGGCAGGTGTAGAAATGTCTGGAAACCCTCGATAGATCGCCAAAAGGGTCAACTTTTCAACACTTTTTATCTTATAGAGATTACGGCGAGACCAATTTATCGGCGAGCTGATTAAATCGGCCAATTTTAGCCCGTTTGAGACTAATCGATAATCGGCCAAAACTCGCCAATTTTCACCGATATATACACCGATATTTTCAGAAATAAAATGCGGAGAATAAGATTCAGTTTCACTGAGAAGATGTTCCGCCATTTGAAAAGTTCTCCGACTTAAGGTCCTTTCATATCGGGAGCGTCTTTTTTCGTGCGATTATTTCAGACGTCAATATTTTTTTCGAACCCGTATCCTGTCAATACAAGCGTTCACATCAGCGGCTTTTTCTTTTTTTTGGATCACGGTCGAATTTTCTAAAGTTTCACATACTGTGTGTCCACTTCTGACCAATCAGATTGCGCGTTGTTGCGACGTCACATTCACCAACTATCCAACATGGCCGACCAGCTGATTGTTTACGTGTCAGAGAACAGAGTGATTTTTGATAAAAGATACAAATATTACAAAGATAACGACCTGAAGGACGACATAGTGTCAGATTTCTCATCTGACGATGGTTTGTGAGTTTTAACAGTTTGATAAACGTCTTTGTTTGAACTTTCATCTGCGCTAACGTAACGTGTGTCGTTGAAAACGCTTTTCACCGACGATCCAGTGAAGTTCTGAGTGTTAATGCTGTTGGTTTAATGTTTTATTTCAGCTGCAAACACACGCTCACACACACACACACACGCACACACACACTCATATATATATATATACACATAATCAGTGTGTTGCGTTCAGGTGCAGTCAGGATGATGAAGTGGCTCCTCGAGAATAAAAGCAGCGGATGAGGAAGTTCATGACAACACATTAATACAAAAACCAAAACATGTGTTTGTGTGGGTGTGATTAAGTGTGTGTCAGTATATATATGTGTGTGTGTGTGTGTGTTTGTGTGTGTGAGTGGTCGTGACCTCGACGTCTGCATTCCAACAAAATGAAGCAAAAAGATGAAAAGACGACAAGAAAAAAACGTCAAAATGAGGTTAAAAAAGGTCAAAAAGAAAAAAGAGGTCGCTTATTTTTTCATTTTTGACCTTCGCTGTGAAATAAAATCAAGAAGAGGAAGTGCATGTTCTTCTTAAATGCACGCCGACGTGACGTTAAAGCAGCACAAACGCGCCTTCATCAGCTGATTTTAACGAAGCGCAGACTCACAAACTTCGCCGCTTTCATTAATCACGTCTTTAGAACGCCGGGACTCGACCCCGACTCCTTCAGGACGAGTCTGCAGCGCGGTTCACTCAGGAGGCGGCGCTCACCTCAGAGACAAATCAAATTACACACACGTGTGGAAACACACACACACACACATGTTCGTGAAACACACACACCTACACACACACGCAGAGCGGAAATCCTCCAGTACGCACACACACACACACACCGACTCGTAAATGTGGGGGGTCGCTGATCAGGGGGGAGATTGAGCGTGAAATGAGTTAATTCTATTTACATGTACACACACACACACACACACACACACACACACACACACACACACACACACACACACTCAGGTAGGTCCGTCTCTGAGCTCAACGCAGACAACTGGGAACCATTAGGCTGGAGGAAGGAGGGAGGAAGAGAGGGGAGGAAAAAAGGAGGTAAAGGAAAGGTGAGAAGAGGTGAAAGAAGGAGAGGAGGAGGAATGACAGGTGGAAGGAAAGGTTAAAGGAAAGGTGATGAGAAGAAGGGAAAGGAAAGGAGTGAAGGTGAGGAAAGAGCAGGTGAAGGTATGTGAAGAATGTAAGGAAAGGAAACGACAAGTGAAAAAGTGAAGAGTGAAGAAAAGGAAAAGAAAAGAGGGAAAGGAGAAACAAAGAAAAGATGGAAAAACAAGGAGTGATAAGATGACAGGTGAGGATGGAAAAGGTTAAAGGAGAAATAAGAACTGAGAAAGAAAAGATGAAAAATTGAGGTGAAGAAGGAAAGGAAAGGAAAGGAAAGGACAAGTAAAAAAGCAAAGAGTGAAGAAAAGGAAAAGAAAAGAAGAAAAGGTGAAGAGAGGGGAGGAAAAGGAGGTAAAGGAAAGGTGAGAGAAGGTGAAAGAAGGAGGAGGAGGAATGACAGGTGGAAGGAAAGGTTAAAGGAAAGGAGTGAAGGTGAGGAAAGAGCAGGTGAAGGTATGTGAAGAATGTAAGGAAAGGAAACAAGTGAAAAAGTCAAGAGTGAAGAAAAGGAAAAGAAACGAGCAGACTGGAAAAGAAAAGAGGAAAAGGTGAAGAGAGGGAAGAGAAACAAAGAGAAGTTGGAAAAAAGGAGTGATGAGATGACAGGTGAGGAAAGACAAAGAAAGAAAAGGTTGAAGGAAAAAGGAAAAATGAGAACGGAGACAAGAGAAGAAAAAATGAAGAAAAGAGAAAAAGAGATGAAGAAGGAAAGAAAATGTTACAGAAAGAAAAGAGAAAGGGAGTTTAGTCGGAGGAAGTAAAGGAGCCAAAGGACAGGTGACCACACAAGGAAAGGAGAGGAGGAAAGGAAAGGTGAGAAAGAGATAAAAAGAAAAACGAAAATAAACTGAAAATAAAGACGAGGATGAGAAAAAAAAGGAACAAAAACTAAGATACAAAAGATCAAGGCAACCAGAGGAGAGCTAAGGACATGAGGCAAGGACGGAGGAAAGGTGATAAGGAGATAACGAAGGAGACATTCTCAGTGAAAACACCTGAACCTGAATCAGGTCCGTGCCTTAAAATGTTAACGTTTGTTGTTTTCTTCAATTTGATTGATGTTTTTTTTCTTTTAACCTTATTTGTTTTTTCCTTTCCTGTAAACTAATCAGAAATTCACCACCAGTCTGAAACTCAATAAGTTTAATTAAACCACAATAATACTTTGATTTTATTGGTTTTATCTGACGTGATGTGTTGACACCTTTATCAAAGGTTTGGACCAATCAGAATCAAGTATTTTGATGGATCTTTAATTATTTACTTATTGATTATTTTTATAAAGAAAACAGTAAATTTATCAAACTAAACTTGGACTCTAAATCTAAAAACAGTAAAAGATGCCAAAACCTTTCATTATCCCTCTGCCAACATTCACAGTCATTAATCCTCTATTAATATTAAAGTATCAAACCAATTATTAGGAGTTTTATTGACTCTCCAAACTGATCCTGACAAACTTTTGTTCTGATCCGATCCGGCTTAAAAAACTTAAAACAACAAGAACAAAAATGTGTGTCTGTGGTCCAGAAGAGAAAGGATGTGGTCTGGTTGTGAAACACATTGTGATCCGGGCTAAATCCGTCCGTCTGTGTGTGGTCAAACACACAGTCCCGTCCGCTTAGCCGTACAAGCTTTCAACATCGACAATGACAGGCTATTTACAAACGCTGCTGCTGCGGCGGAGCGACCGAGGCCGCTCAGGTACTCAATACCCGTCAAATAAACACTGATTGGTTTAGCATATTTCGCGGGGTCTGTTCCCACATTCGGGTCTTTCGACATGATATTTGGTCTAAATTTAATCAAGACGCCGACGACCCCGAAGACTGTTGACAAATGTGTTCCAACAAGCAGAACCTCAGGAACAGATTTATGCGTCCGCCTCCCGTTTTTGGACGCCGCTTTGTTTTGAGGCAGTCCCCTCTGAATCCAGCTCGTGTTTTCTGCGATGCCAGGAGCAGCCACTCAGTAAGTCACCGCTCCGCGAACGCCATAACGCCCTGATTCACGGCTCCTGGAAAGGGTTCGACACGGTGTATAAAATGCTCGGCGTCCAGTCCAGAAAGCTGTCAGTCAAAATGAACGGCGTGGCGGGAGCAGCCAAAAGTCAAGAGGTGGGATGGCGGTGAAAATACGACGCTGATGTGCAACACAGAAACGCTGAATCCTTCATCCGTGATAGAGGGTCCGAGGGGGAGCAGGAATCTGACGGGTTACAGGTGTTTATTCTGACGAACGACTTGGAAAATGACTCGAAAAATCTATCTGCTCATGTGTTTGCAGAACTTCAACTCTCAACGCCAGCGGAGGGACCAGATCCAGATCCCAGTCCTGTGGAACGCCCGCGGACTGCCAGGTTATGGCAGGTATTTGTTCGTGTCACTCAAGACGCACCGCAAAAATGAAGTCTGGACTTCAGGTTTCAGACGTAACCCGACCTTGACACATGCACGTTATGAGCCAGCGCGAGCGGGACTCGCTTCAAGGACCCGAAACCACATTCAGACAGACAGATACCAGGGCTGGAAATTCCTTTAGGTCTCGGGTAAATCCATTTTTTTTCATCGGGCTTTGTTTTGGTTGTGTAACGGACTTCTGAGACGGAGTGTTGGCGGGTTAAAAACAACGGAAACTGTCTGAGAGTGAAGTTTTAAAACGGGTCTGAGAACAGTTCAGACCAAAAACAGACATTTACAGTTGGGCGATAAACCAAAAATTTACCGATAACGAAATTTATGAGAATAATCAACAGCTGCTGAAGTAGACAAATTTAATGTGGGAGGGGGTGAGCAGCTGGTAGAGTAGTTATCCATTTATCATTATCAAGATGAACTGATCAATATATCGTGATATTGATTTAAGGCCATATCGCCCAGCCCTAACGGAAACTGTCTGAGAGTGAAGTTTTGAAACGGGGTTAAGGTTTTCTGAGACCAAAAAAGGAAATTTACCGTCAGGGTACCTTGATTCTGACTTACCGATGACGAGCTCGCCATGCTCACATCTCTAATTGTCATCTTTCTCCAATCATGTCATCTCTATTGAAATCATTCGCTTCATTCGCGCGAATCTAGACACGTGAATGTATGGTATTTACTCGCTTCATTCGCGCGTCAATGGTAATTTCAAAGGTAATCCCTGCCGATTCAACAGCTGGGATCAGTAGATAGACAAAGTTTTTTACGATTTACTAGACAATCCGACCTCCTTACTTGCTTGTCTCAAGACCAGCTCCTTTATTCCAGTTTCGGTAATTGAAAGAAAAGGTGTCATATAATTCAAGGTAACCAACATGATCCGTTTATCCTCCATTTTAGACACCAGTGAACAACCGTCCGTTTTCATACGTCACCTGGCAACCTTCATGCCGTCAGGGTACCTTGATTCTGACTTACCGATGACGAGCTCGCCATGCTCACATCTCTAATGGGGCGTTCACACCAAGTGCGAGTACAATCATCTACTCGCTTAATTCGCGCGAATCTAGACGCGTGGATGGATAGTATTTACTCACTTCATTCGCGCGTCAACAGTAATTTCAAAGGTAATCCCTACCGATTCAAAAGGCGGGATCAAGTTTGACAAAGGTTTTTTTAAGATTTACCAGATAATCCGACCTCCTCACTCACTTGTCTCCACTTCAGCTCCTTTTTATTCCGGTTCTGATAATTAAAAGAAAAAGTATCATATAATTCAGGGGAACCGACATGATCCGTTTATTCTTCATTTGAGATACCAGTAAACAACCGTCTGTTTTCATACGTCACCTGGCAACCTTCGTGCCGTCAGGGTACCTTGATTCTGACTCACCGATGATGAGCTCACCATGCTCACAACTCTGAGTGCTCACACCAACCACAAGTACAATCATCTACTCGCTTCATTCGCGCGAATCTAGACGCGTGAATGGATAGTATTTACTCGCT
This sequence comes from Xyrichtys novacula, assembly GCA_962446985.1. Lineage (NCBI taxonomy): Eukaryota > Metazoa > Chordata > Actinopteri > Labriformes > Labridae > Xyrichtys > Xyrichtys novacula. The sequence continues at coordinate 1,208,164 of OY660886.1, forward strand.
TCATTCGCGCATCAACAGTAATTTCAAAGGTAATCCCTGCTGATTCAACCGGCGGGATCAAGTGATAGACAAAGGTTTTTAACGATTTACCAGGTAATCCGACCTCCTCTCTCACTCACCTCCAGATGAGCTCCTTTTGATTCCAGTTTCGGTTATTGAAAGAAAAAGTATCATATAATTCGAAGCACCCACACACCGACACGATCAGTTTGTCCGCCATTTTAGACACCAGTAAACAACCGTCCGTTTTCAAACGTCACCTGGCAACCTTCGTGCCGTCAGGGTACCTTGATTCTGACTCACCGATGACGAGCTCACCATGCTCACAACTCTGAGTGCTCACACCAACCACAAGTACAATCATCTACTCGCTTCATTCGCGCGAATCTAGACGCATGAATGGATAGTATTTACTCGCTTTATTCGCGCGTCAACAGTAATTTCAACGGTAATCCCTGCCGATTCAACCGGCGGGATCAAGTGATAGACAAAGGTTTTTAACGATTTACCAGATAATCCGACCTCCTCACTCACTTGTCTCCACTTCAGTTCCTTTTTATTCTGGTTCTGGTAGTTAAAAGAAAAGGTATCATATAATTTAGGGGAACCCACACACCGACACGATCAGTTTGTCTTCCATTTTAGATACCAGTGCACAACTGTCCAAACGTCACCCAGCAATCTTTGCGAATATCTGCTCAAGTTGAGACATTTTCAGCTCCCACCCAGCTCGCATCATTGCGCCACTAGAGTAGTAGGAGCGTCTTATTGCATCTTGTATTGACTTAACGTGCAATGATTCCACTCGCGCTTAGTGTGTGGAGACAGTAAACCTTGAGACCAGGACCTTCTCAGAAAGTGTTCGTTAAGGTAATAAATTCAGTGATCCTGCTAATATGCAAACAAACTGGTTTAGGAGGGGTGTCTGGGTACGATTTCTCACCAACACAGACTCAGGCAGACGTGCATCACTTCTATTCCACTCTACATGCTGGTTGGTCAACTCTACGGTCAGGTTTCAGGGGTCAAAGTTGAGGGGTTAACAGGGTCAGTCAGGGGTTGGTTGGCAATCATCACTCAAAAACAGCCAGGATACTCACCGGTAGGGTTGCATGTTCTACTGGCGTTCCCTACGGTAAAGAACAGACCGGCAGATTTAGCTCAAACTTTTGCATGATCAGTGGAGGACATAAAAAGAGTGACGGGCCACGTGGAAACCAAACTTTTTCCACCTCGGCGAGGAGGATTTATTGCACGTAGGCCCGAGAGATGAAGCTAATCTGGCTTGATCTGGCGATTTGTTGCAGCGAGCTCAAGCTCCATGGAGAACTCGCTAAGTCCTGGACTCGCCGAGCGGGGGGGGAAGCGGCCGCCAAACCTCCTCGGAGAACTGATCAGAGAGCTTATGAGGCGTAAAATTGAAGCACTACGGTCGGAGGAGGGTCCAAAACGTACGTGATTATTTTCACTCCCTGATCCATCTTTAAACGCGAGCTCAATTCGATTAGAAGTATTTAGCTCGCGCTGGACTCCGAGCCGTATTATTAGCCGGCGGATAAAGTAACATTTTCCTCTCTGCTGAGATTTGGGTCGATGTGTGTCTGAAGAAACGCGAGCCAGCTGAGCCTCGCTAAGTGCACGTCTGCTTCCAACTAGTAACATGGAGAGCTGTTAAAACAACCGCATAAGCACAAACACACACTTACAGAGCGCGCCGTGTTGTTGCAAGAATGCTGCTGTGTCACGGTGAGCCTTCATATAACAAAGCGAGCGTGTGTGAGTGTGTGTGTGTGTGTGCAGGGCGCTTACTGTTACTTGCATAACATCCCGGATTTTGACAGTCGTAAAAATATAAAACAATCACTTTATTCTCGTCCGTCCAACAACTGAAACCTCAAATCTTCTCTTGAGTTTTCTGGAGCATCCACTTCAGCTCGGTCGGACTGATATTTAATTTGTTGACCTTAAACTTCTCCTCTAATGATGTTAATTGTTTCTATGGTAACAGGAATCGAATGCGCTATAGTTGTGGTTCGATCAGAGCTAATAATCCCGCTTTTATTGACTCCTCTCTATTCTATCGGTGTAATTTCACCGTTTTTATGACCCCGTCTTTCTCCGGAGGGTCATACCACCCAGCTTTTTAGATCCATAGCATCTGATCTACTTAAGAGGCCCCCGCTCTCTGGATGTGTGTGTGAAAGTGTGTGTGACGGGGTCATGTCCGGGGCTCGTGGGGGCGTCAGAAAAGCCTCTTAGAAGTGCTGGAAAACACTTAGCTCGACCACCTTGTGTGTGTGGCCTTCTGGCCTTGTGACCCGCTTTGACCAAATCTATGTGTGTGTGTGAGAGTGTGTGTGCGTGTGTGTGTGTGTGTGAGACCTGTCCGTGAGCTTAATCCCGTCTTATGAAGGGTGGGAACGTGGATCATGTGTGTTTCTGACAGTGTGCATAAAAACGATTCGAAAACGCAGGTCGGGTTTTATCGAAGTTTAGATTTATCTAACGGCCGAATAAATAACGATAATTGTTAGGGATGTTAAGTTTGATGTTTAAAGCACTGACTTTCAATTCAACATAAAACCTTTGACTTATTGCAGTTTAAAAACTTTATTTCAAGTTTTAGAGCTGCTAAAAAAGTTTGAAAGTGAAACTTCTATTGGTTCAGCAATGTGCGGTTTCCATGCGACTGTGTAGCTCTCTCAAATCGACCCCCCACCACAGTTTCAGTCGCTTACCGTTATTTAACAGAATAAACTGATTAGGAGGAAGAGCGTTAAAAAATTCACAGCACTATATTCTAGGGAGACCATAATCTGGATCCCCAAAAACAGGACACAACTATGCAGGGGCGGAGTAACAGAGTCGCGCGTAGTAAATTTTGACGGATTAAAGCACTAAACTTAAATTAAACCTAAACATTGAGATTTAAAACCTTTTAAAAACTTAATTTAAAGTTTTAGAAATGTTGGATTACCGTAAAATCTGGAATATTAATCACACAATCTTAAAACTCTTCTACTTTTGATGGCCTTGCCGGAAAAATATGTTTGAAAGTGAAACTTCTATTGATTAAGCAATGTGCGGTTTCCATGTGACTGTGTAGCTCTCTCAAATCGACCCCCCGCCACAGTTTCAGTCGCTTACCGTTATTTAACAGTATGAACTAATGAGGAGGAAGAGCGTTAAAAAGTCACAGCACTATATTCTAGGGTGACCATAATCTGGATCCCCAAAAAGAGGACACAACTACGCGGGGGCGGAGTAACAGAGTCGGGCGCAGTAAATTTTGACGGATAAAAGCACTAAACTTAAATTAAACCTAAACATTGAGATTTAAAACCTTTTAAAAACTTAATTTAAAGTTTTAGAAATGTTGGATTACCGTAAAATCTGGAATATTAATCACACAATCTTAAAACTCTTCTACTTTTGATGGCCTTGCCGGAAAAATATGTTTGAAAGTGAAACTTCTATTGATTCAGCAATGTGCGGTTTCCATGCGACTGTGTAGCTCTCTCAAATCAACCCCCTCCACAGTTTCAGTCGCTTACTGTAATTTGACAGTACGAACTAATGAGGAGGAAGAGCGTTAAAAAGTCACGGCACTATATTCTAGGGTTAGGGTAAATTTTGACGGATTAAAGCACTAAACTTGAATTAAAAGTAAACATTGAGATTCAAAACCTTTAAAAAAAATTTAATTTAAAGTTTTAGAGTGGCTAAAAAAGCTTTTGTTTCAAATGTTGGATGACCGTGTAAATCTGGAATATTTATCACACAATCTTAAACTCTTCTACTTTGTTGGCCTCACCAGGAAAACATGTTTGAAAGTGAAACTTCTATCGATTCAGCAATGTACAGTTTCCATGCGACTGTGTAGCACTCTGAAACCGACCCCTCTCCACAGTTTCAGTCACTTTTCGTTATTTAACAGAATGAACTGATTAGGAGGAAGAGTGTTAAAAAGTCACGGCATTATATTCTACGCGGGGGCGGAGTAACGGAGTCACAGGTGATAGATTTTGACCAATTTTTGAGTCGGGTCGAGTGTTTTTTACACACTTCTAACTTATTCATGTCCATGTGAAACAAACTTACGTACGAAACTGCAGACATTTTAACGGTTTTATAAACTTCCCCGGACAAAGCCGGACAGCCCTCAAAAAAGACGACATGTCCGGGTAAAAGAGGATGTATGGTCACCCTACTTTATTCAACCACCACGCCATCTATCTAGCACGCTTAGCAGAGCGAAAAAGCTTCTGCCTCTTTTGGTGCCATTTTTACAGTATGTTACTATAAAACCGTAAAGTGTCTCATACATCATATTTAACGACACGATAGATTTAGAAAAGGAGAAATATGAGACGTTTTTTTAACAGCAGCTCTGATATAATCCGTCAGCCTTTGTCGATGATAATCTCAAAACCAGATTAATGAGTTTGATTAATCTCAAAGTAATGATTATCATGGTTTAGTTTGTTTAATAATAGTTCAGATTTGACTCTTTACAAAGTCCTGGTTTAATCTGACTTCAGTAGATAAACTGACTCTGAAATGAAAACGTAGTTTTAGCTCAAATCGTCACTTTCCGACTACATTTGCATTTTCTCCCACTTTAAGAATAACAGGTTGTATTTAATGTGTGTAATCCTGTATATATTAGCAAAGTGAGCTAATGCAGACTAATTATACTTCATTCCTGGTTATTATAGCAGATTAAACGGTGGCGGTTTTAATGCTAACGCCCCGTCAGACGGCGTCACGAGGAGATTCGATTAATTTCTCCCGTCTATACGGTCCATCATGGCGCTCTGTATAATGTCATTAGAGTCGGGCTGTAGAGTCAATAGCCTGAGCCGCTGTCTAATCCGGTGCTGCTGACCTGACCGGCTCACCCTTTAATGAGCTTAACGGGCCCCATGTTAACGATCTAACCCGTAACAAGCCCAAACTCGAACCGACTAAAGCAGATTGTCCGGCCCTGTGATGTCTCACACTAACATGCAGAGAGACTGCTGAGGGGGCTTATATAACACACACACACACACATGAATACAGTTCACACACTTAGAGCAGAGCACAGAGGCGTGTGTGAGCGTGTAAATTTATACACCAGAAACGTCCTGATTTACTCGCTCCACTCTTTCTTTTCTGTCATCTGTAGAAAAACGAACAATCTGATGTCTTAAAACTTTAAAAATTAACTCTTCATTTCTGCTGATTTGCATGTGAAGCTGCAAAATCAGATTAAAAACATAAAAACACTTTTCTTCCATTCCAAATTTTTACGGTTATTTACTGTCGCGTTGATTTCTGATCCCGTACTCACAGGCAGGTTGGTGAAGACGCTGAAGGTGCTCCTCAGGAAGGCGATCAGATCGATCAGGTAGTCGCTGGTGTCCTGAGTCCCGCCTCCTTGCGCCATCCAATCATAATCAGCCAGCTGCAGGAACTGGTCGATCTTTGCGTTCAGGCTGGTGTAGATCTCCGCCTCGGCTGAGTGACGGGCGTCCTGCGACGAGACCAGAGACGGGTTTTAACTTTAACCTTCATTTTAGATGAAGAGAGAGAGAAAGAGGGGAAGAGTTGGTCTACGGCTCACCTTAAAGGTGGAGGTCCCGTACAGCTTGGTGGCGTTGACGGTGTCAGGCGGGACGTTTGTGATGTTCGAGATGAACTCCTCCAGGAAGTGGCAGCTCTGCTCCAGGTGGGTGGTGTTTATGATCACCTGAACCAGCTGGAAACCAACAGACTGAGTCACTTTGGGAAGTTACGCAAGACGGACACTTCATTAACCCTGAGGAGTCCCAGATATATTTAGATTTTTTTGGTCCGCCGAGGGTTTTTTTTTGTAAAAACTTGATCCTTTCTTTAAAAATGAATGTGACAGTAGATTCAGAACCATCAAAGTCAACCAAGAAACAAAAACGGACATTGATCCCAACAGAACTTTCCTCAAAAACACATAAATCTACAGTGACCAAGCCTTTCCTCACCTGACCATCATTCTCTCAAGTCTTGTCTATCAGGAGAAGAAATATTGGGATTGGAACAAACACACAACAGAAACTATTGACATATTTACACTCATTCTTCCAGGCGTTTTTGACTATCAAACTGCTCAGAATCTCTTCTTTACTTGTTTCCAAACATTGAGGACCATTATTTCTGATTTTGCAGACAAGCAGGGAACTTTCTTGACTCTTATTGGACACTACCGTCAAGGGAACAGTAGAGGAAGAATATGAGACCATATAATTGGTCGAAAGTTTGACAGAAAAGTCGTCATCTAAAACAGCTTTTCAAACCCGGAAGACATTAGCGGAATTTAGCTATAGCGATCTTTTTTGTATCACAACAATCTGATAAATAATCATCAAACGTACCATCAAACGTCTCTGATCAAACACCTGTTTTTGTGGCTGGATTGTAAACCTTGTGGCAGGTGTAGAAACATCTGGAAACCCTCGATAGATCGCCAAAAGAGTAAGCTTTTGAACACTTTTTATCCCGTAGAGATACGCGATATAGTTCCTGAGAAACTAAACAATATTGATGGTGCCACATGGGATTGCCGACAATCCAGCGGAGTTCGAAGTGAGTCCGTGAACTGTCCTGAGGTCTGATGAATCTAGATCTAACACTCTTTTGGAAAGGACAACTGGACTTGTGACGTTTCGCCTAGTAAGTCCAGTTGTCCTTCCAATGAAGAACTGTAAATCATAGATGCTGCATCCTCAGATTTCAACAATATCTCCAGGTTTAGGAGCAACATCTGCTGCCGTCCAGACAACGACTTTTTCAGGGACGACCTTCATATGATCCCTCTGATCAAATACCTGTTTTCGTGGCTGGATTGTAAACCTTGTGGCAGGTGTAGAAATGTCTGGAAACCCTCGATAGATCGCCAAAAGGATAAGCTTTTGAACACTTTTTACCCCGTAGAGAAACACGGTATAGCTCCTGAGAAACTGTATCAATGGTGTCACATGGGCTATTTCAGCATTTTGAAGGAACTACCTAGAGGACCGGCACACAAGCCAGGGATCTCTTGGATCTCTACCACATGCTCTGTTCACTTAAATTAATGATGTTTGGTCTTCAAACTTGTGTCTGAGTGTGAAAACAAACAGCCCGGGAGGTGGAAACTCGAGAATCCCCACCGAGCCTCACATTGAAACGGGGAAACTTCTGCGTTCGTCCTGATGAATGAGTTGGAACCGTTGAGAATCACCCTCAAAGTGTGCAAAGATCATTAGAGCTTTTATAACTCTGCGGATGAAATACCTCGGCCAGCCCCACGTTCTTCTTCTTGATGGCGTACTGCAGACAGTTGCTGAGCGTCCTGGTCAGCAGCAGGTTGGTGGACTTGCGGATCATGTCGTCGACCTCCGTGGAGCTGCGGGCGCACAGACGCAGACAAACAAAAAGAGACGGTCAGAGAGTGGGTGGGTATGTAAAAGTGATTACTTCCATTTCTCACAGACAGGCGCTGCGTCGGAAAGCCAGAACAAACAGTTTAAGTCCATTTCTCCGTCTGCATATCTCTCTGTTTAGAAAAGTGGAAATGTCAGCCAATTCAAATGAGCACATTAGCATGTCTGAGCTGTCAGGCTTATTAGGGGCCTGACAAAACCTTAATTTTCCTGATAATACTTAGAATAATTACCCTGTTTTCTAACCTGGACCTCATCGATTATAGCACAGAAAGTTTGGGAACGGATCGCCTCGGCCGGCATCTGCCAGACAGCTGCGGAGTAATCAGAGGGAAAATAAACCGATGTAATAACGTCTGATACAAAGACCAAAAAAAAAAGAGGCTTTTATTGGGCCAAGACCGAAACAAGAAACACCGTTTGACCTTTTCGGTTCGACGCCGCAGAAGTGAAGATGATTGTTTTCAGAGCAGATGGTCGAATACAGCTCATCGACGAACGCCCGACAGCTCAACAAAAACAATCTCTCTGCAGAGACGACGGGTTCAACAAACTAAAGTCAAGTTTACAGTTTTTAAAAAGTTTGTTTGTTCGTCTAATGATTTTTTACTTTAATCTTGTTAATTTGGGACTTTGTTACTATAAATTTACAGCTTCACAATCATTTATATAAAACTTCTGTTTTGTGAACAGAGGACTTTAATCTTGTAAAAGTATGAATGATCCTTAAAATTCATAATTTTTTAATGTCGATTTATGACTTTGTTCTTACGTATTATCCAAAAAATTTTCTGGAAGTTAAAAATTGAATCGTTGATTTACAAAATTACCTTAAAATTTTTACAAATTTCATCTTCAACTCAAAGATTTTCTTGTAAAAACTCAATTATCAGACTTTAATTTTGTAAAATATTTTATCTTTATTTTTGCGATTTTGTAAATTTTTGTAAATTTTGTGAATTTTATAAGTAACCACCTTTTTTGTGTAAATTTACAGCTTCACAACTGTTTATATAGAACTTCTGTTTTGTAAACAGAGGACTTTAATCTTGTAAAAGTATGTCTGATCCTTTAAATTCACAACTTTTGTATGTCGATTTATGATTTTATTCTCCTACATTATAAAAATATAAACCAAAAGTTTTTAGATATAATTGTGTTGATTTACAAAATTATCTTGAAACTACAAATTCATCTTCAACTCCCACATTTTCTTGTAAAAACTTAATTATTCAGACTTCATTATTTGTGAATTTTTGCATATCTTTTGTCTTTATTTTGTAAATTTTTTTGAATTTTAAAGTGACCAACTTTTTGTGTAAATTTATAGCTTCAATCTTGCAAAATTATGACTTTATTCATTGTAAATTACATAATCTTTTTAAATTTACAATTTAAAGTTGGATTTACTTAAAAAGTTTTTGCTTCAGAGAATTTTTTCAGCTTTCATTTGTTACATTTTGACATTCGTCTTTTTAAGAATTTATGACTGTAAATTTACGACTCTATTACTGTGAAAAAATTTTTCGTCAAGACTCTGACTTTTCTTTTTAATTCAAAACTTAATTCTTGTAAAATATTGTTCTTGTAATCTTTATTTTTCAAAACTCCTTAATAAGTGCGTAAATGCACTTTCAAAGACTCCTGAAATCTGTAAAGTAAAATAACTTTGAAATAAACAGAAATGATGAGAGTTTATTCTTGAGTCGTCCACATATGGATCTACATCCTGTCCTTGTCGGACCCTCGTGAGGACACTGAACCTTCAGGGACAAAATTAAGCTCATTTAACGGATGTAACGTGATCAGGTGAGCTGCCACTGAGGATTAAGTCGTGACCATTCGAGCTGTCTGCCTGACGGAGTCATTTCCTGGGAGCTTTTCCAAACCTGTTTGAAGCAGCGGGTCTATTACACAACGAATCTGGAAAAAATGAGGCTCCAGGTTCCTCTTTTTGTGGAAACAACTATCATCTAAAGCTGGACGAACACCGGCGGAGTCCAGAAATCGATAAAACAAATACGGTTTTATGACCTTTTGTGATCTACCCTGATAAACCTGCAGTATTAAGTCGATTCGCCCACCCTCATCCCTCAACAGACTTTCAAAAGTTATAAAATCACCACCTCGGCTCAGCCAACCAGGCGTGCAGCGAGCCAACGGACTGTTAAGTCTGAATGAGCTCAAATTTACTGTATAAACACACGTTTGATGGCGCTAATCGGACCCACTTACAGAATCTCTGACATACTATTATGTTTGAAATGTGGGCGATCTCTGGTGGAAAAGCCCGCAGGACTGTTTTGGAAGTCTGGTGAGGTTTTTAATGGCAGCGGCGATGAGGCCTCTCTGTGTGAGAGCAGATGTTGTTCAACGGGAGGTTACAAACACAAACAGGAGACGAACCGCGGTAGACGTACAGGAATAGAGCCGTGCCCGCAAACCAGAGCAGCTCCATTTAACATCACAGCTGACAGACGGATTCATGGGCAACAACTTCACCATGGCGACGCACAACCAGAACAGAAACAAGGTTTTCAATCTAAGGGCGAGGCTGACGGGTGGTGGTGCTGGCTTTGCTAGCGTTAGACGGACTCATTGATCCCGTCCTGACTTTGTTGGGTGTTAGCTCTGTTTGTGGGAGTTTCTTGTCTCCTTTAAAGGGATATTCCGGCGTAAAATTAACTTGGGTCAAACACAGAGTTAGACACACGCTCAAGAGATGAACGGTGACGACCGCTTGCTTCTCTAGTTATACCAACGACCGCATGATAGCAATACAGAGAGCCACGCACTCATCCAAAATGCCACTTTATAGCCACAAATAATGCTCAGAACAGCACCTTACTTCTCAGGCCAGTCCGTTACGGACTACAGCGGAGTTTCGCAGCTCAAGGAAGAACATTTATGATAATTTCTTTATCATTTCCTTAAAGTAATAATCATCATATTAATCATTTTTCACTGCAGACGCGGTAGTTCTTCTGTCTTAGTGTCTCGGTCTGATTGTATTTCCATAAAGAAATGATCATAAATGTTCTTCCTTGAGCTGCGAAACTCCGCTGTAGTCCGTAATGGACTGGCAGGTTTGTTTATGGCTCCTCAGACCGCTGTGTATTTCTATCCTGCGGTCGTTACTAAAGTTGGTATAACTAGAGAAGCAAGCGGTCGGCAACATTCATCTCTGGAGAGGGTGTCTAACTCGGTGTTACGATGTGTTTGACCCTAAATTAGTTGTATGCCGGAATTTCCCTTTAAGAAAGGCAGGAAACAAAGGGACAGAAAGTAAGGGAAGACCTGTAGGAAAGGATCCTGGCAGGAAGTGGAACTAGTGACCACTCAAGGACTCATAACTATGGACTATAACTCGAGTTCACAGGGCAAAATCCAAGCTCGAGACAAACCTGACGAAGATCCAGATGAATGAAGGACCAAATAAGAAAAATCACTGAGTATCTGAAGGTGTCAGACCTGACAGCAGAGAGTCAGAGGAGGTCAAACAGCCGAGATAATCCGCTGAAACTAAAGCCATCCCTCTCTCTCTCTCTCTCTCTCTCTCTCTCTCTCTCTCTCTCTCGCTGCAGGACGACGAAGAGGAATCTGACTTTTTTTCCAGCACAGTGTGGGTAACAAACACATTCCAACCAAATCAGCAAATTATCTGTGACTGGAATTCAACCTTCACACACACTCTCACACACACACACACACACACACACACACACACACACACACACACACACTGAGTCACCTAAAGGAGGAATCCTAAAAACGTTCCAACAATTTTGGAAGCAAGAAGGAGAAATTCCTGGAGAGGCAGAAGTGCCGAGTGGACAAAAAAAAAAAAAAACGATGTGTGTCAGTGTACGGCAGCGAGTCCAGCGGGCACACACACACACACACACACACACACACTTAAACAAATATAGACACACCGCAGAATTCCTATTGAGTTTCATGATATTTTCGCTGCCATCAGTCACAATAAACGCGCGGCGGCTGACGCTGTCAAAAACGGAGGCCAGATGCCTCAGAGCGCGTCCGTGTTTACGGCTCGGAGAGGAACGACGGAAACATGTGGAGGTGTTTTCAAGAGCTGGTCGCACACAAACACACAAAGACGGTGATACGACAGAATCCAGCTGGAGTCATCACTTTGTCTATCTGTGTGTGCGTCTAAATGTGTGTACAATGGCATGCAAACGTAGTTCCTCTCATTTTTCCTTCACCCTCAAATGGCTCCTTAGCACGACTCTGGACATCATCCGTCTCTGGAACAGCGCTCCTGACACTAAATATCGCTGCGGTTCGACTCCTCAACCGCCCGCTGACTGAAATAAACTGACGTGACTGAAACATGATGAAAGACGCAGCGAGCTCGCTGTAGTAGCACAAAATAACAGGGGCCGTGTTTCCAGAACTTGATATGAACTGGAACCAGATCTTGATCCGTGAAACCGAACTGTAATGACTTTATTGTAGAAGATTTCTCCGAGAGGAGCCGCGGACTGAAGCAACGGTTCTGTTGAAGGTATCATGATGGTGGACGACAAGCAACTCTTAGAACGTACCTTTAAATGATGTCGTTAAGGGGCCGCTTTGGAGCGAGTATGCAAACCCACTGGGAACTGGGAGGGACTGGTTTTACTCCCAGTACAGAGAGTCTAGAAATCCTCTGTGTTAGTTTATTTCCTGATAAACTTTAACTGTCACATTGCAAATGGCAAAATTTGACCGGGACAGGACTTGGGTGGTTCATGACATCGAGATTATCCCAGATGGCAACGTTTGACGGGGACAGGACTTGGGTGGTTTATGACATCGCGAATTATTCCAGGATGGCAAAGTTTGACGGGGACACGACACGAGAGGTTTATAACATCGCGAATTAATCCAGGATGGCAAAGTTTGACGGGGACAGGACTGGATTGGTTCATGACGTTGCGAAATATCCCAGGATGACAAAGTTTGACGGGGACAGGACTTGAGTGGTTCATGATATCGCGAATTATCCCAGGATGGCAAAGTTTGATGGGGACAGGACTTGAGTCGTTCATGACATCGCGATTATCCCAGGATGGCAATGTTTGACAGGGACAGGACTTGAGTGGTTCATGATATCGCGAATTATCCCAGGATGGCAAAGTTTGACGGGGACAGGACTAGAGTCGTTCATGACGTTGCGAATTATTCCAGGATGGCAAAGTTTGACGGGGACACGACACAAGAGGTTCATGACTTGCTAATTATCTTGGGATGGCAAACTTTGATGGGGACAGGACTTGAGTGGTTCATGGTCATGCCGACTCCCTGTGATATAAGGGAACTTGGAACTGGACTTCATCAAACAGGCTTCGCAGCAGCTTGGCACGGACTCGGCTGTGGTTGGATCTCTGCTGGTGTCGGGGATTGATCGGCACGCTACGCAGTTTGATTCTGATTTTCTTGATTCTCCTCAATCGTGAGGAGATCGTGGCCAAGAGGAGTCTTCTCTTTCATCTTGAGTTTCTTTCCAGTCTTTACCCCAAAAACAGGCCGGCTGAGTCCGTGTGCTCTTTCTCAGCGACACCTTGTTTCATATTCACAGTTCGACACGTTCACACCCACAATCCTCCGACCCTGGACTCCAGTTTGAGGTTGAGGAGAGTGTTTCACGGGCAGATCCAGAGGAAGCATGTTTGTACTGCTCTGAGAATCAAACCACCAAACTTCAGACTTGTAGAAAGTTCAGGTACAAGTTTTAACAGAGATTTTCCGTGTTATCAACCTGCTGAGGATATTCTTCACGGCAAAACCAGGACTTGGGTCTTTTCCAAACCTTCATGAAGAGTTTGACCGCAGCTTCCTTTAAAAGAGTGTTTCTATGATGCTGACAATGAGGCCGTAAAAACTTCAGAAGTTCAGAATAATGAGGCTGTTTCCTTCAACAAAAAGTGAGCATGGAGTTGGAAACTGTTGCAGAAATATTGCTAAGACTGTAAATGATGGATCTAACTAAGGTAAGGGACCAAAGTGGCGAATCTACCAACAAACAGACGGACAGAAGGACAAAAAGACAGTCCCCCTCCCCTTCCCTGCACGTCTCAAACACACAAACCCTCAAACTCTCACACATCTGTACCGATAAAAACCTGCAGGCACCAGGAGATAAAAATAGAGACGTCGACTCTCAAGCATCCTCTCCGAATTACAAACAGAGGTCGAGGTCAAAGGTCAAAAGGATCAATGACCACAATCCCGCTTCATCACCGGGGTCTGCTTCCGGACCCGAGCATCTGTGCACGTTTGAAGCGGGGGCAGGAAGGCCCGCCGCCGCGGTAACCGGATAGCAGGGTGTGCGCGGGACCGTAAAAATCAAGCCAGGTCGGATAATGGGAGTCATTACTCTGATTGAGAAGAGCGATTAGTGCTGTCTGCTCCGAGAGAGAGGAACCGTTAGACTCAGAAAAACATCTGTTAGCTCAGACCGACCAGTTCAGAGAGTTTCAATAATCCGGTTTAAGAGACTGAAGAGTTACCGGATTTCAGCTCCAGAACTGCTGGGATTACAATATTATTCTGGTTTAGAGACCATGACTTCAGGATGGACCTTCGAAAGATGGACCCTAAACCATGTTCTTCGCCCACTACAGCAAACCCAGAAGAAAACCAAACCCACAGACCAGTACCTGAGATGCAGGTCTTCAGAGTACTTCAGGCAGGCGTAGATGAACTCTTTGAGCTGGCAGTAGACTTTTGGCACGAACTCGGAGAACGGGAGCTTCTTGGGGAAAGGCAGCTGGAGAAATCAGAAGAAAAAAACAGGGATTATGAGAGATTTTAATCATGAATGTTAACCGTATTTACACAAATATGAAAAGTTTTTTTTCCCTTTTAATCAGGGAAAAGTGAAGTTGAGGGTCTAGAAACGAACACACCAAAGACTTTAAAATCCACTCGTTCCGTGAGTCCGGAGAGTTCACACCCAAACAGGTTTACCATAGGGTGTCCGCTTTTACTTGGACATGTCCTCTTTTTGGGGGGCTGTCTGACTTTGTCCGGGGAAGTTTATAAAATCTTTTAGATGTCCAGGGTTTAGTACGGAAGTTTCGAGTCTGTGTCATGCGGACTTAATGAGCTAGAAGCGGGTAAAAAACACTCGATCTGACCCGGAAAACTCTCAAAATTAACTATGCATGACTCTGTGACTCTGCGACCTCGCCCCTGCGTAGTCATGTCCTCTTTTTTGGGGGCTGTCTGGCCTGTTTGGCTTGGTCCGGGGAAGTTTATAAAATCCTTCAAATGTCCAAGGTTTTATACAGAAGTTTTGAGTTTGTGTCACATGGACTAGAAGCGGGTAAAAAACACTTGATCTGAGCCGGAAAACTCTCAAAATTAACTACGCATGACTCCACGACTTCCTCCCCGCCTAGTCGTGTCCTCTTTTTGGGGGATCCAGAATATGGTCACCCTAGTTTACCAGGTACGTTAGTCAGGCTATGTAGAGTTTAAAAGTCCAGTTTCAGTCAGATTTAGTCTTTTTTATGCCGTCACTAAAGAAGACAGAGAGCAGGAGGTCGTCTTATAATCAAGGTGATCTTATATTAGGGTAAATACGGTAATCTAAACCCTGAAATCGGCATGTTTTTCCTCTCCCGATCAGGTTTTTGTACCTTTTCCAGGTCGGGGTCTTGCAGGGGAAACTGGGAAGTGTAGTGTCTGAACTCCTGCTCTGTGGCCACAGGGATCGGACTGTAGTTGTCCTGGTCCAACACCTGCCTGCAGAGGAAAGACAGCTCAGGTAAGTTTCCTCACACACACACACTCACACACACTCATATAAACAATCGTCCCACTGGGGGTCATTCTAATGCTTGAGGTTTTTCTCGTTGGCGCTCCAAAGTTTCGGACGTTCCAGCGTTCCATGGAGAGGCCGTGAACCGGAGAGCGCTCCCTCTCCAACAATACAACACAACATTCCTGCGGCTTCCCCAGAGTGTGTGTTTGTGTGTGTGTGTGTTTATGTGTGTGTGACGGAGAGAGAGAGAGAGAGAGAGAGAGAGAGAGAGAGAGGGAGCGTGTGTTTGTTTGTCTGCTCGGGTTTGAAATCCCTCTGGTGTCATTGGACAAACGCGATGGTGAAACAATGGCATGTAAAAGCCCAAACACACACACACACACACATATATACAACACACACACACACACACACACACACACACACGGTCTTGTAAGGGTAGTGCCCATTCTTAAGGGCAAAGAATGTTCCGGAAATCTTGTTTTAAAGCACTTCCTCTCTCTGGCTGGTCGTAAAACTTCAAAACCAGGACCAGGAAGTTTCCCACAAACTGGATTTGCCCTCCTGACCCTCTGACTAGAGAGCGGACGGTCAGCGCGGCACGCACTCGCCAACACGGGCCCCGAACACGACTCCTACCTGAAGGTGAGGTTCCACCTCTTCAGCAGGATCTCTCCGTACTGCTCCCTCATCTCCAGGAGCATGTCGAACAGCTGGGACACGGGGAATCCATAACCCTGCAGGAGGAGGAACCAGAGCGACCAGTGAGGGTCCTGAACACCTGAGTGTAACCTTAGGAGTCAAAGCGGTGCCTTCGTAACTAATGTTTGCACATATTGCCCTCCAGAATACCTAAATTGTATTGCATTCCCACAGTAAGTGCAACCTGGTGCCTGCACGACTTTGGCGAAACTCCTGCTGTATATTTACTGTAAATATTCGGCGATATATAGATACTATGTCAGAAATATCGTAATTCTCGATATCTGTTGCAGACTGAGATTCTGGAAGGCAACCTCGGTATGTCATGCCAAACATTAGGATCGCAACAGGACAACAGGTGCCAGCGATTCCACTCTTATGTAGGGTTGGGTATCGTTTGATTTTGAATGATTCCGATTCAGATTCCTCGTTTTGATTCCGGTTCCTAACAATTCTCTATTCCGATTCTTTAAAAAGGCAGGATATTAAAAAAATCTTCTTTTTGGATGAAACTTCTGAACTTCTTGAAATTTTAAATTATACTAACTTTTTAAGAACTTCACTATCAGTAGTTCCTGATCCCTCTGGGCGAGTCCATCGACTACAGCGGGGTTTCGCAGCTCAAGGAAGAACATTTATGATCATTTCTTCATGGAAATACAATCAGACCGAGACGCTAAGACAGAAGAACTACCGCATCTGCAGTGCAAAATGATCAATATGACGATTATTACTTCAAGGAAATGATAAAGAAATGATCATAAATGTTCTTCCTTGAGCTGCGAAACCCCGCTGTAGTCCATACTGGACTGGCCTGAGGTCTCGCTACAAACGAGCAGCTGCTGGAAGAGAGTAGGCGAGTTGTGTTTAGTCTCTTTGCTAAAGTTAAAACAATGTTTGGTGGCTAGTGCAATGATAGTGTTTGATCTATTCAAAGAAAAGACATTTTTGTAGTTCGTTTGAGGGATTTTGTTCTCATGTGGTGACTTCCACTACAGAGTCGGATCTGTTTTTAATGCAGTGCTGCCTGACGGCCTGAAGTTCAGGACTGTCCAGTCTTAGTTTTGGTCCTTGTCCTTCTGCTGAACTTTTAACTTTCTTTCATATTTTTTTTATCAAATCAAGATTTTAAAACGAGATTTTTTTTATTTCCGACCCTGAAGTTCCTCTTAAACCCATTTTGACGCGTCCAAGTTGGCGAAACTTTTCAAGTCCAAACCTCCGCCAATGTTGGACACAGGAGAAAAACTATGCCGTCCTCCATCACCTCATCACTTCACCTGAAGGTCTCCGCTCGTCTATCATCTCCTCCCTCATCCCTGGATGATGTTCCTCCTGTCCAGTTTCTACCCACATCCCCCTTCATCTCCCGTCACTCTCACTCCATCCTCCGTCCAGCTCGGAGTAAATATATGACATCTGATGATAAACGGATTTCTGCTCAAAAAGAGAGTCTTTCTTTAAGACGTGGACGCCCGCCAGTCTCCGAAGTACCAAACCCGATTTAAGGCGGTTTGATGGGCCTCAGGGGTGGAATATCTCAGAGCTTACATGGAACATGTGGAGATATCTGAACAGTTAATCACACAAACGTACCTGCAGCGTGTCAGCGAAGAGGACAATGAGGTTCTTCAGGTCCAGAACCAGGTCCGGGTTGTCACAGTAGGACTGAGGAGACAGGAGAGTAAATCAGAGGGGTTTAACATTTCTCTGTGCGTCTCTAAAAAGTGCTGATGTCGCGTCTCCTTACAGAGTGTGTTCTCAGGGCTGCCACGATTTTGGACAACGCCAACTCCCAGAGCTCCTCCACGTAGGCGCGGTTCACCAGACCCTGGGTGGTGTGAAGGACGTGATCCTCCACCACGAAGAAGCTGGACAAGAACAGAGGTGAAATTATGAAACACTTAAACAGCTATCCTACAAGTCAAGACTTACAATCCTGGAGAAGAATTTCACACGCTTTCTTCTTCTTCTGCACTAAAAGTCCTTTTTTATTCATCACATATGAAGTTTTTCACTTAATTTAGCAGCAAATCCTGAGCTGAGCAAGAAATCTGAGATACGAGAAATCTAAGATATGAGAAATCTCACATATGAGAAATCTGAGCTATGAGAAATGTAAGATATGAAAAATCTGAGATATGAGAAATCTGAAATATGAGAAATCTGAGATATGAGAAATCTGAGATATGAGAAATCTAAGATATAAGAAATGTAAGATATGAGAAATCTGAGATATGAGAAATCTGAGATATGAGAAATCTGAGATATGAGAAATCTGAGATATGAGAAATCTGAGATATGAGAAATCTGAGATATGAGAAATCTAAGATATAAGAAATGTAAGATATGAGAAATCTGAGATATGAGAAATCTGAGATATGAGAAATCTGAGATATAAGTAATCTGAGATATAAGAAATCTCACATATGAGAAATCTGAGGTATGACAGCAGTAAAATAATTCAAACTTCACAATTTATACTCAAAAACAGGGTTTAAATCAGTCATGAATGTTTTTATCCACTTTCTTTAGCAGCAAATCCTGAGCTGAGCGAGAAATCTGAGATATGAGAAATCCAAGATATGAGAAATTTGAGGGATGAAAGCAGTGAACTACTTCAAACTGCACAATTTTACCTCAAAAACAAGGCTCAAATTATTCATGAACCTGTTTTATCAACATCTGCTGCAGAGACATGACTTTTAATTTAATCCAACGTTTGTGTTTTTACAGCGACTCTCATCCATCTGCACTGAGAAAATAAAAGAGTTCATGAGTGAGGGAATAAAGACGGACGGGGAAAGTCTAATTAGAGAGCTGTTAGTGGAGAACAAAAGGAAGTGAAGGATCCAGTTATTAAAGGACGGAGGGATGGACGGATGAATGGGAAAGAAAGGGAAGGATGGACGAGCGGAGGGCGGAGAGAGAGACGTGTGAGAGACACGGGATGGACACGACTTTCCAAAGGTTGGGATGGGAATAACAGACGAGAGTGTGAGTGTGTGTGTGTGTGTGTGTCAGTGTCCAGTCTTGGCCGTGTTTATAGAAGCGTCTGCTGGACTCAGACAGACAGAAGGAATAACAGCAATACGCCAACCACCATCACACACACTCTATCAATCCACACTAATGTACCAGCGTGTGTGTGTGTGTGAGAGAGAGAGAATTGGATGGAGTGATGGATGAGAGGAAAAGTAAAACGAGGGGAAGGGTGAGTTTGGCCAGAGACGGACAAGAGAGGATGGAAAAGAACAACAGAGAGAAAGAGAGAGAGAAAAACGGAAGAGGAGAAGAAGAGAAGATGTCAAACAGTCAGAGTCACTCCGAGGAAATGAAACGAAAAAAACAAAAAACTCTAAAAACGAAGAGTTTGGAGTTTGTCTGTGTCACCGAGTCTAGAGCCAAGATAGACAAGGAGGATGGAGGGATGAAAGGATGGAAGGATGAACAAAAGGGAAGGTTGAACAGGAGGAAGGATGAATGAACAGGAGGAACAATGGAGAGATGAAGGATGGAAAAATGAGGGGATGAACAGGAGGAAGGATGAAAGGAAGAAGGGATGAAACGATGGAGGGATGAACAGGAGGAATGAAGGATGAAGGAATGATAGAATGGAAGGATGAACGGAAGGATGGATGAGGGATAAAAGGATGGAGGGATGACCAGGAGGAAGGATGAGGGATGGAAGATGGAGAGATGAACAAGAGGAGGGATGGAGGGATGGAGTGATGAAGGGATGAATGGAGGAAGGATGGAGGGATAAAAGGGCGGAGCGATGTTGGGATGGAGTGATGAAAGAAGGAAGGATGGAGGGATAGAGGGATGGAGGGATAAAGGGATAAAGAATGAAGGGATGAAAGGATGAACAGGAGGAATGTCGGTGGTGAAGAATCATGATGCTGGTACAGACGGGAAGATCACTGATTGGAAAATGGTTAGAGGAAAGAGAAGGAGAAGGAGAGCAGGAGGAGGAGAGAGAAAGAGGAGAAGAGGAGAGAGAAAAAGGTGGAGAGAGGAGGAGAGAGAAAGAGGAGAAGAGGAGAGAGAAAGAGGTGGAGAGAGGAGAGGAAAGAGAGAAGGAGATAGAAAGAGGAGGCGAGAGGAAACCACTTGAAACTACTCCT
Organism: Xyrichtys novacula; assembly: GCA_962446985.1. NCBI lineage: Eukaryota > Metazoa > Chordata > Actinopteri > Labriformes > Labridae > Xyrichtys > Xyrichtys novacula. The sequence goes on from OY660886.1 coordinate 1,228,212, forward strand.
CTCCCTGCTCTCCTCTCCTCTTTACCTAAACCAGAAGAGGAGCAGGGAGAGGAAGAGTAGGAGGAAAGAGGAGAAGAGAGAAGAGAGGAGGAGAACTGAGCAGCTTACCCTACGATCTGGTTGAAGTATCGTCTGTATCCCTCTAGAGTTTCATGCTGAAAATGAAAAAGAAGAAAAAAAAACAGAGGAAAGAAAAACAGACAAAACGTTTATAAAGTTAAGAGTTTTTACTGACTGAAGGTCACATCAGTTAATCAGATATTAGGACAAGTGTGTGGGTGGAGGTGGAGGTGGAGGTGTGGGGGTGGTGCAGGTGTAGTTAGACAGAGTGGGGGTGGGGTCATACCATGTTAGAGTGGGGCTGCAGAACGAGGCGCGCCTGTTTCCTCCTCTGCTTCCTGTAGTAGTTCTCAAAGACGTCCCGTAAACCCTGCAGGTGAGAACGGAGGACAGGTGGGTGGAGGACAGGAGGACCGGCTGGAGGAGGGTCTTCATGGTGGGGTCAGAGTCCGGGTGGCGATTTTTTTTTTTTTTTGGAGGATGGTAGAGGAAGGTCCCGCCCTCTTTCGCCTCTGATTAGGAGATTCAGAAGTGTGCGATGACGTTTCCAGCTTTTTTGGCCAATCAGAGGTGAAGGAGGCGGGACTTTCCCCTACCATCCAACAAAAAAAAATAGCGCGTCCAGGTGAGCTCATGCGTGTGTTTAGTTTAGTTTGGCGTCACTGATCAGACCCACACAGAAACCCAAACTGGACCAGGTCCTATCTGGTCCTGCTCCCCCTCTCTTTCTCTGCTGTGTGTGAGAAACTTGTGGCCTTAAAGGGTCCAGACCAGGACCCAGAGTCCTCAGATAAGACCCCAAGAGTGGGGAGATAACACGACAAGACCCTTACGACACAACCAGACCACCTCCAGAGCACACAGAGTCCGTTTATACGTGTGTGTTTGGACCGATACCCCCTCTCCATCTCGGGGTAGAGGACCAGTCCAGCAGGACCCCAGCTTTTGGACTCTGTTTGGATCTCCTGGTCTCTTCCATTTCCTCTCTCCGCTCGCTCAGGTTTTTGGACTCCAGACTCGTGTTTACACTCATCACTGCTCCTCAGATCTCCTCCCACTACACGTGTGTGTGTGTGTGTGTGTGTGTGTGTGTGTGTTAGTGTAACAAAGGAGTATTGTTCGGGACCCGGGCTGGAAAATCACCGACTTTAAACACGGAGGAGAGAAGGAGAGAGGGATGGATGGAGAGATTTGGAGGAGGTGGAGGTCCTGATTGCAAATGGGATTTTCAAATCCAGGTTTACTAGAAAAATAAATGTAACTGTTACGAGCGTGTGCCTGTTTGACCATTAAACAAAAAACTGTGTGTCTGAAAGTGTGTGTGTGTGTGTGTGTGTGTGTGTGTGTTGTGGGTTTTCCAGTCCACGCCTCGAGCCAGTTCAGCGATCGTTTCTGGACATTCTTGATTTCCCGTCAAACGGTAATTCGGCATCTCTGCCCAATGAGCCGTCAATCAAACTACACCTTAATGGAGAAAACGGGTTCACGGGGTATAAACAGGAATCCCGACGCTAATTTTAAAACCTTTATCGACCTTTTTTTTTACGGAGACCCTCTGGAAGCAGAAAAAATCCTGTGCCTGAAATTTTCTTATGCAGCAAAAGTCGTCAAGAAAGAACAAGAGCAGGTCTAGACCACGCTCAATGTTTGATGAATTATCAAGAACCGACCTAAGATGGGTTTTGGACCATCTCATCTAACATGAGTGACAGCGGTGAGGAAAAACTTTCGTTTAACAGGCAGAAACCTTGAGCAGGACCAGACTCATGTTAGACAGCCACCATGCCGTTGCCGGGTTGGGGAGGAATTAGATACCATCTAGTATCCAGGATGGTGCGAAGCCGGATCGTATACTGTAACCAGATTTGTCCGTAACCAAAAGCACAAGTCTTGGCTATGTCTGAATCGGGAAACACGGCCCTGAAAACGTCAGACAAGTTTTCGTTACTGTTCAGCCAAGTGGTGTTTCTCCGCTGAGTGGAGACACCATGACACCTCCAAGCAGCGTTGCCGTTCCGCCCAGCGACGGAAGAGGTCGTAGTCGTAACGTTAGGTTCAGGTGCAGCTGCCGGTGGTAGGTTGTGCACAACATATGTGGGACTTTAATGCCTTAATTCCCGTGGACACGATGTTAATCCTCTTCTTGCACGTTCTACGATACGCCTCCTCGGTATTCCCCTCCATCCTGTAAAGTCCGGCACGCCAAGCCAGGACTCCGCAAACTCGCACTTTCCCATGACCGTTCACCAAGTCTTCTCTTCCGTTTTTGCGCACTGAGAGTGTCAAGTGACATAGTTCCGTTCTTGTATGCACTGGGAGCGCCAGGGCGAATTTTGTGAATTTACGAGGCACTCTGGCGCTCTCGGAGACGGTTTACGAATGCATCCACAATAGCGTAATTTTTTTACGTGCCAGTTCATCTTTGTTTTTTAAGGAAACGAATAAATGTTTACGATGTTTTTAGGACTCAAACTCTTGGACAGCGAATTCAGAAATAATACCTTCAAAATGCAAGACTTGGTAAAGTCGTGAAAAGACGTTCTTAAGGGTCTTAATTTTCCCAAAATCGATTTATCACCTTTCAATACTTTTTAATACTCCGTGGATTACCCCGGGTTCATCTCTGTGTGTGTTTGTTCACTGGTTTATCTGGACTTCTGTCCTCGTCCTCAGGTACCATGACTGGTACCAGGGAGTACCGGTCCCCCTGAGTTCCTGCGACAGTTCTACATCGAGGTTCAGATCCGCGTCGATCAGGAGGAAGTTGACGATAACGTGACGGCGTGAGAGAGAGAGCGAGCGAGCGAGCGATGATGGTGACCTCAGAGGTGAAGAGGTCAGGCCTTTCAACACCTTCCTGAGACAGAACACACTCCTTCCCCCTCCATCGCCTCCTCCATCTTTCATCCTCCCTTTCTTCTCCTTCTTTTCCTGTTGTTGCCCCCTTCACCTCCCCCTGACCTCCTTATCTCCTCCAACCTCCTCGTTTATCAGTCGAGTCCTGGCTCACTTTCTCCTCCTCGCTCACCTTCTCCATCCTCCCTCCGTTTAGACCCTCGTCGAGCCTCCCCCCCCCCCTTAAACTTTCCTGACCTCTCGGCTCTTCCCTTTAAACTCCGCCCCTCCCCCCTCCGTCACGTCGCCCTCTCTTTACCCTCTCCCTAACCTCACTCTCCCTTTCTGCTCCCTCCATCGCTCTTTTCTCCTGTTCATTTTCTCCTTCCTGTCAAAGTTCATGCACTTCCTGTCCCCCTCGCTCACACACACACACACACACACACACACACACACACACACAGACACACACAGACTGAACAGAAACAGCCGACCCCCCTGGCCCGGTCGTGGCCCCTACAAGCCTGCAGGCACACACTCACACAGGACCCAAAATGTGCATCTAACCCCGTCATGGCCCAGTCAACACCTCCACCCATGTCGCTTTCACTCTGGCTGAGATGACACACACACACTTACACACACACTAACACACACACACACACACACACACTGGTTGGAGTGAAGCCAGGCTGGAGTGGAGGCCTCCTCTTACAGCATCTCTCAGTACAGGAGCCGTGTGGTTTTTCTCCACCAGGACCACGAGAGATGGACTTCAGCTCGCCGAGACGCAATTACATGTTCGGAGCACAAAGGCTGAAGGATTTGAGGTTTTTAAAACCCCGTCTCAGATCTCAAACAAAGCCGAGTCGCTCTGTTAAACTTAACTCCGACTAAATTTTCTATTTTCACATCCATGCAGGGAAAATAGATGATGTTTGACGCTCGAGGTGACCGTTAGTGACCCCCTTCAGTGTGGGTGTCTGTGGTTAGATTTCAAAGGTCAGCCTGAAGGTCAAGATGAAGGTCTCACCAGCACGGTGTAGATGTGAAGACAGCGGTACACCGGAGAGAAATCCACCAAGTCCTGAGCTCCTGGAACCTGCAGAGACACAAACAGTACCATCAGACTGGACCTTCTTCTTTAAAGTCTGTGTTTTTTTACGTTTCAGTTTCTCTAATTTCAGATATTTTATTAGACCGTGTGCTGTGATAAGAGGGGGAGGAACCACTTTATGTGTCCTGATCAACGATATTCAGAGAAAACTCAAAATACAGTCACTTTGAGAAAAGCTCAGACGAGAGCCGATCAACATTTTATAAACCGTACTGATGAACACCTCACACGTCTTCATCTACGTCTAATTATGTCCGAATATCAAATCTGTCACTCAGTAAACATTTAATCATCACGCTTTCATTTGTTTTTTTTTCTGTCGTGCACTGAGGTTGTTCCATTTCCGAAATGTTCAAAATATGCTTTTATTTTGAAGGGGACTACTTCTGATAGATCACTGGAAGATAACAAATAAAAGTTTAGCAGTTCAGCTGTGGAGTAACGCAAAACACATGATTTTAACGTTTGTAGATTTGCAATAAATCTTCAACTAGCTTCTTCTTAATTTTCTTCTTTAACTAGCTTCTTCTTTTGTTCTTCTTTAACTAGCTTCTTTTTCTTCTACTTTTACTAGCTATTTCTTTTTCTTCTTCATTAACTTGTTCCTTCTTCAACTAGCTTCTTCTCCTTCTTCTGCAACTAGCTTCCTCTTCTTTCACTGGCTTCTTTTACTACATTCTATTTTAACTAGATTCTTCTTCTTCTTTAACCTTCTTCTTCACCTAGCTTCTTCTTCAACTGGCTTCTTCTACTATCTTCTATCTTTTTCTATTTTAACTAGCTTCTTTTTAAGATTCTTCTTTTTCTTCTTCAACTGGCTTCTTCTTCTTTAACTATCTTCTTTTTCTTCTCCTGCTTTTTCAGCTAGCTTCTTCTTCTTCACTTAGCTTCTGCATCTTCTTCAACTAGCTCCTTTTTTAACTAGCTTCTTTTTCTTCTTCAACTAGCTTCTTCTTCTTTTTCTTCTTCAACTAGCTTCTTCTTCTTTTTCTTCTTCAACTAGCTTCTTCTTCTTTTTCTTCTTCAACTAGCTTCTTTTTCTTCTTCAACTAGCTTCTTTTTCTTCTTCAACTAGCTCCTTCTTCTTTCTCCCCTTCAACAAGCTTCCTCTTCTTCTTTTTCTTCTTCTTCTTCTTCTTCTTTCCTCGGTCTAATGTAGAAACCAGCAGAAAGGATAACTCCTATTCTGTCAGGATCAACTTTTCATTTGTTGTCTTTGCACAACTTTCAATAAAAACAGTTTCAATGATTTGAAAACCTTCAAACTCTTCGTCTCACTGTTCGTCATTTCTGTTTACTTCAAGTCTGCTGGATTCAAGTCCCTCAGATGACATCTTGGTTTATTTGACAGACGTGGTCGAGAGGAGATGAAACAGAGAGAGTAAAGTCTTCTGCGGCTCCTCAAACGGTTTTCTGACAGTCACCAGCCTTTTATTTTTCCACTTCTCTCCATTTACCCCTCCGTCTAACCATCCTACATTCCTCTGCTTCCTCTCTGCCCACATCCTCCGTCTTCAAAGGAGGAAAACAGTGGCAGCTTCACCCACTTTAACACACGATCACAAAAACAAGATCTGAGCTCTGAATCAAAGAGGAAAGACGACAGAGAGGTCAGAAACAGAGACACGGGGCAGAGGCGGAGAGGAAAGACATGGCAGGGGCAGGGATGGTGCGAGGAGACTCTACAGTTGGCATCACCGCGACCATCGGCGCCAACGCGGTCGTAACCCCGCTGACCGAGGGGTCAGGCCTTTGTTTGAGCCAAGGTCTTCCCGTGAAGAGGGTTGAGTGGAGTTTACAGGACGTAAATAAGCCGAGGGGACGACAGGGACCTTAAAACAGAATGGCAGCGCGGGGGTGACAAGTTCAGCGCTCTGTTCTCTTTGTGCTCGGCTGTCCTCGAGAGGGAACAACAGGGCAGCAAACAGGACTTCTGATCCCCGCCAGGGACGACTTCAAGAGTTCACAGACTGAGAGAGGTTCACCTTTAGAGGGGGCCGTAAACATGTTTTCCAGCCGTCCCTCAGACCGGGTCACTGTCGGACAGATTACTTAACAAACCGGTCTTGAAGGTCGTGATCGTGGTTTGGGACTGAAACTTTGAATACACCAGGACTTCTTTGTACCACATACTTCAAATATATCAGATATTTACAATTTTCATAAATAAAAACAACCGTAGCAGGACTCCTTCTATCAACAGGCCAGAAACCGTCTTATAAGCAATGAGTAACGGCTCTTATTAAGCGTGTTATAAGGCCTAATAACAGCCTTTCCTTTGTCGTGCTTCTTCCTGTCTCTCTGCTCCGCCCTCCATCAGAACATCCACATCACTAACTCTCCCCAGTTTCAGGTAAAGGTGGATTTAGTTGAAAATACACAATCTTTAATTTCCAACTGTTCCATTTCTCACTTCATCATCCTCCTCCTCGTCCTCCACGTCCAGGATTCCCGAGTCCTGCTCCGACACCGGGCTGCCTCCATGTCCGTCGCTCTCCGTGACCATCGCCGCCGCGGCCTCCTTTCTGCTGCGTCGGCCGATCAGGGCTCTGGGCTGCACGGAGACAGAGCTGTCCAAAGAGCGCTGCAGCTGGGCCTGAAACACAACACGGATCAAAACAAACGCACATTAGAAATCCAGACAGGTTTGAATCTATTGTCTGGAGGAGGGGGCGCTTTGTTTGGTCTGTGAAGTTTCTTCTACATTTCCCAAAGTCTAAAGAAGAGGAAGGGGAACTTGTTGCGTTCAGCTCTTTGGCACCACTTCAGAACAGTAGAAAGTCTTTGATTCAAAGGGTCTGACACCATAACCAGATGTTTCTGATAACAATGAAACCTGGCCTCTAATCTAACTCGACTGCAGCTGTCCAGACATGCGCTCCTCCGATCTCACTCAAAATACAAAAGCAGGCAAAACAAACCCCAGACATCCCTCCTCGCCTCCCTGTTTTTATGTTCGTCTTAAAACAACTGTAAAATCGAGCACGGTGTTGCGAGGTCAAGGTTTCGACCTTGGTGTAAAAGCTGTCCCACAAAAACTCCTGTGGAAATGACCCATAAAAAGAGTGATTCACCAAAGCGCCCGAGAATGCATCAGAGGGGAAAATGTCAGGACAGGAAGGGAAGAGCAGGAAAGACGAAGAGTCGGTGAAACCCAAAACAAAGCACGTACGATCGCTCCCGAGGATCTGCGCAGGTTCGATCTGCGCTAAAAGCTGAACGCTTGACCTCTTCAGGGACAGGGTTCACTGGATCTGTGATGCCGCCATGTTTGGAGTCGACAGGGTCCAAGTTTTTGGACTTTTCCAAACATAAAGCCATGAAGTCAAAGTGAAACAACGCAGAGGAAGGTGATACTATTGAGGGTCGACGGCGGGTTGTTTTACTATCACTATGTTTGAGAACTTAGGAGTCATTAGCCACGATTGGCAACTGAGAGCAGCAACTGCAATGTGAACCAAATGCAGTGACCAGATCAGATCAGAAACCACCAAATGACCAACAGCATCCACGGATCTTTAAGAAAACATCGTTTTTATCAGTGTTTTGACTTTCTGTTGAAGTCCAAAGAGCTCTGAGGATGTTCTGGTGGCCTTTGGTAGCTCAAGACCCCTTGAGATATTTTGGTAGTCAATGTTTGGGTATTTATTTTGGAAAGATGACAATATGCAGTAAAGATTCTGAAAATAAGAAAAGGGTGGGGCACAGACGGAGGAAAATGGAGTCCATCCAAGTGGAAAGACAATTCAATGACCAAGACCAAATCTAATGTAAACCGCGTCCTGTCTGAGGATCTATTTGCAGACTCCTTTGGGAAATGATGCACTCAGCTTCCTCTGCAGCAGGGTTGAATCAGGAATACTAAAAATACGGATAATCAAAGAGGAAGTTTTGGGGAGAAATTAGAGGAAGCTTGTATCCACAACAGAAAGAAAACAGAGTCACGTTTGTCAATGGACGGCCAAGCCAAGCAATGGACTTCCAATCAAGGAGGCGAGTACTTATGGCGGTACACCGGCCTCCGCAAGGATTCCAAGGGTTTGGTTTTGCAGTCATTTAATAACATCTTCTTATATCTTCTTGGATTTGCTCGTTCAGGTTCTTTGGACGCCTGTTCCTACGTCGAGTCACTTTCAGGGGTATTTTTGTGGGAAAACCCTTACAGATCCAAGCTGAATGCATCTTTCCATCCACACCCTCGCTCCTTTAGAAACTCCACGTGAATGCCGTGACTTCCTTTGCCTGCCCGGCGCCAGCGAGTAGCCAACCTTCTGCACTTAAATCTGTCGATAAGGAAGTCAACGGATGCGTCAGAGGCTTCGAGCGCCTCGATTTGCGCCGTGAATGACAACGATAATGAGAAAAACTGGTGTTCGTGGCAGGGTGGATACCCCCGAAAGCGGAAGAACACACTATCAGAGATGTTGGGAGAACACAATGCCATCTTTGATCTAATGCCCACAGAAATAGAAGACCAGTGAGTCATATCAGACAATACCTCCAAACAAAATAAGAGGAAAGTCTGAATCCTGTGCATGCTCGGTTACATGGCAGCGAGTATGGGGACACGAAAATGTGCCAGGCTGTGCCCGTGCTTTTCAGGTAACAAACAACGTCTAAAAATATTCCCAGCAGGCCTTTCACTTCTTCTTTAAGACTCTTACCTAAACTCTTTAAAGAGTAAACGCAGCAAAGACTTCAGGACCCTTGAGGAGCAGGGTCTCGTTTGGCTAACGGCACTTTTTACTCCGATGGCATTCCTTCCCAAGTCATCGAATGCTTGTTTTTCTCTTTTTACGCACAAATTATCAGAGCTGGACCTCCCGTGAAAGCAGACATGAAAGGGTCCATTAGTGACACAGAAAGGCATCTGTCCTACAATTCAAGACTCCGCAGATTTCAGACGTCAGCACCTACGTCAGTCAAGTCCACTTCAGCATTCCTCTACAGGTGTCTTTGTTTGTATTTGTGTCGTGCTGATTATCTGCCTATACCGCCGTTCACCCTGACCCCCCACACAATGCAAAGTCCTGTCCTGAAAGGGGGGGCATTTTAAACCCCACCTTTTGTGGCGCTTCTCTTCAGAGGTGGCATTCGGCGCGGCACTTGAGGCTCAAGTGCAGCAATGTGTGTCATCTCTTAATTCAGGAGGAAAATAGGGAAACTGGAGCAGGGAACCATGGGAAAAAAGTTATGGAGTAGATACATAATGGAGACGAGGAGGCAACTTCACATTAAAGTCATTGAACGTGTGTTTTATTTTGGAGGCCTCTGCAGAAGCCCTGATGAAGATTCCGTAGAGCGTTGGTGTTAATGAGCGTCAGAATCACCTGCATGGAAAAACTATGAGGGTCACTCTTAGAGCGCCGCACAGCTGGGTCATGTAGTGAGATATTAAATATCAATTTGGAGCTGTGATGAAAAATACTCCGGATTTAATGACTCGCATCAGGATTTGGGTCAAAATCCTGACTGGGCCATCCCCAACTATAGATCACTTTTTGGCAAGTAGAGCCTGAATGAGGAATAATGGTGTCCGGAGGCAGTCGAGTGTGGAGCATTATTCTGTAGACATCACAAACACACACATACACACACTGAAAAAAGTCTTTCTTCCCTCCGATGGTTCGATACAGGGACAGGGCGCGCACCCTCCGCCACCCTCGCTGCACGCGCATGCATGTGTGTGTTCAGTAACTAGATACAGGTAATCAATCTTCCTCTACTTCACAGGCCCAGCAATCTGTTTCCCATTAGTGTGTGTGACCTGTGTGTGTGAGTGTGTGCAGCTACCAAATACACAGCAGAAGCTCTGAACTCGTCCTTCGCTGGAAATGAATGGAAGAAAATAAAGAGGAAGGAAGGAGGGAAGTAGATGGAAAGATGAGGAGATGGAAAGACAGAGAGACCAGAGAGAGGGAAATGTGATCGGACAGAGACAGAGAGGAAGAAGGAAATGACGAATGACTGAGTGCAGATATAAAACAATGACAGATCTGGAGATCCCAGTCCAAGATAATCCGTCTGTACTGCGCCCTTGTTTTTGTTTTATAGTGCGAAGACCACACAGAAGTGTTGAAACTCAACAATCGTGTTGTTGTGTTTTAGATAACAGTAAAATTCCGCTACTGCAGGTGAAGTCAGTTCCAGTTTCCAGTGTTAACATCTAATAAGTTTCACTCAGATCCGATTTGAAGGATCTGCAAACCTTCAAATTCAGCTTTTATCAACCCTCTCTCCTCCTCCTCTTCTTATTCGTCTTCTTCTTCTTCTACGGGCATGTGGCAGCAGACAATAGCTCCATTGTAAGCCCTGAGCTCTCCTCCATCTCCTCCTCCCTCCCCAGATCTATTTATTTTCACATCCTTGGTGGAGGGAGTCGTAACGACGGCCGAGTACAGAGAGTCGGAGCTAATTTGGAACAGAGCGCAGCGGAGAGACACGCTGTCTGAGCGAGAGGAAAGGATGGAGAGGCAGAGAAAACGAAGAAGAAAAGGTCCTGAAGGATGCCTCTAAAGCAAAGAGGCTTCTGGATGCCAACATTTGATGCAACAACATAATCCCAGAGTCGGGATCAAGCTGCTGGACCCCCTGAGGTTTCTGCAATCTGTCTTGTAATTAGTGGTTAGCCGAGTTAGCGGTTAGCTCCTGCACTCTGTGGACTTTCTTTGCCACTGCTTCTCAAACTTCAATCCCAGGACCCCCCACCTGAGGGGTCAGGATGTGCCACCAAGTGTAGTGATGACTTGTGAATCATTCCAGTCCGATCTGGTGCAGAAGAAACCTGAATTGAACCAGTTTTCGCAAACAGATTTCATCTTCACCACCAAAGCGCCACCACCAAACAGCTGAATGAACCGTAACAGGCCAAAGTCCTCCCTTCAGGTGGGTCCTAAGTCTCTGCCTCAAAGATTTCAAGGGTACGGCACTGGATCATCATGGTGGAGAGGGAGCCGGACATCTCTACCTGATAATTCCAGTTTCTACCCTTACTGACGGTCATGGACTCTGACTTTGAGGGGCTGAAAGATCTAGATCCCGGATGCTAGCAGCAAAACTGGGCCTGGCCTTAGAAACAGGGTCCACGGCTCTTAGATCCAGTAGAGGTTCAGAGTAGAGCAGATTCTCCAGTACTCCTAAGAAAGTTGGGATTCCGTTTGGTCTATTGGTGAAGTTGCGTGCACCTTGTACGGGGTTTGCTTGGGTTTGATTCCTACCTGTGGTCCTCAACTACATGACATTCCCATTCTCACTCCTGCTGTCTTTAAGTGACGGATGGATGGAGAACTGTTGGATGTGAACCTGGTCTGAGCCAATCAAAAGTGGTACTTTTGAAGTAAAACTACTGGAACATCTTGACAATTTAAGAAGGGAGATCCTTATTCTCATTCCTCCGTAAGATCTTAACCCTGACCCTCTGATCAGCATCCCTCGATTCAGATCTGGACATCCACACAGATGGGAGAAACTATCCTCTGGTGACATCTAGTGGACAAACGGAAACACTGAACCTCAGACTGCAGCCGTCTCCATCCGCTCGTCTGTCCGTCATCAGCCCCTCTGTCCTCACTCCCATCCCTCCCCTCCATCCTGCCATCCGAGGAACGACATTCCCAAAATAATGGAGGCACACAAATAAACAGGAGGCCTCACTTTGAGCCACTGGAGGACACACTAAACACACACAAACACACACACACTCGTGGAGGACTTCCTCGACCTTGGAAAACAGAAAAACAATTAGGTAAGTGCTGAAAAGACTCGTCTGTGTGTGTGTGTTTGTGTGTGTGTGTCTGTGTGTGTTCATTGACAGGCCGTGGCGTCTCCTACAGCGCCTTCATGCTCGTTTACTGGCAGCCGAACCACAGAGCAAGAATCCCGAACACACACACACACACACACACACACACACACACACACATACACACACACACACACACACTGGCTGCTTCTGATTAACAGACTTGAGAGAAAAGAGATGATAGAGAACAATACAGGATTGTGGAGCGAGGCCTGATAGTCGAACCAGTAACAGTGTTCAGATGTTATCAGTGAACACACATAAACACACACATAAACACACACACACTTTATGCACTTTTAACAGCATGCACAGGTACACACTTTCCTGCATTTATGTAGAAGAAGAACATAAACTCTAAACAACAGAGAAAACTAACGACAATACAAAATGCTCAGTGTCGGACATGTTTAGGTCGTAATTACTACTGGGTGAATTTCAAAATAAAAGCCTGATTTCTTCTTTCTGTGATGAGACATTCTGGTTTTTAATTAGTGCTTCTATTCTGAATTCGTCATGGAGTTTTTTCAGTTGCGTAGGTTAAAAGTTGACTTGGCTGCAGCTACATTAATCATTAAATTTCAACATCTGGTAATAGAAAGTATACATTGGGATGTCCCTTTAAAAAGGTGGGGTAGGCAGGATTCCGTTAAAGAAGCATCTTTTTTGTGGACAGTAGAAACCAACCAGAAAGTTCGGAAAATTGTCTGAATCCTCCTTTGGCCACGACTGCCGAAACAAGCAAGAAAACAAAGTAAATACCGGAGACTCTGGAGGAATAACGGGCGCTTAAAACGGAGGTAGACCGGACAAGAGTTAAAAAGCCGGGTCAACATAAACGATGGGGGACGCTTGGGGATCTTGGTGACCCTGTAACCTTTCTGCTGGACAGGTAAACCGCTTTAACAAAGTAAGACAAGTGTCTGTAACAGAAGTGTTTCTTGTCAAACGGACCTGCTGTAGCGTGTTGTAGCGCCATCGCTAAACTGTTGACCTCGGGTCCTGGACTATGTCACTTTATCCTAGTTGTAGAAGTCCTGCAGACATTGTGTTTGCTGGTAGTCTGTTGACATCTACAGTAGCACCAATGCTTTTGACCTTCACCTTGACTGGGCCCCATTTGTAATGATCTGAAGTATTTATCTGCATTATATCTGAATTTAACTGGAACGATACGAGCGAGCAGGAGCGTCTGTTTGTGGGCGGGGCTTGAGGGGAAAACTGGTTGAGAAGGGTAGAGTTTACATTCAAGATTTCTCCAAAAAACTGGCACTTCCTCAGATCCTGACTACCCCACCTTTCATGTTTAAAGTGAATATGGTCGTTTCGTCTGATTCGTTAAGCTGTACATATTTTAATTGATCAGTTTAATGTGGAATAATTGCGAGTGCGTCTCTGTGTTTTTGTGCACCTGCTTGATGGCCGTCTCTCCGATCTTGTCCGAGTGTTTCCGGATGCTCTCCAGGAAGTCTCTCAGCTGGGTCATGGCCGTGTCCCGGATCTGCGTCCTCAGTTTGGGGATGTTCTCGGCCATGATGGAGCAAAACCGGTACTGACCGGCCCGGGGAAGACATGTCTGCTCCAGCTGCTCCAGCGTCCTCAGAGCCGGGTAGTACCTGACGAACACATGAACATCTCTTCACCGATAACTTCCACATCAGTCTGATCTAAAGTCAGTCTCTGCAGGTTTTTATGTGTTTGAGTTTCTGTCCTGCAGAGACGACACACACACTGCAGTCAACTCCGTCTGAGCTGACAGATGCACGACTAAGAACACACAGAAACACACACAGTTAAACACAGGCAGAGATAAATACACTCAGATACACCTCAGGGATCTTTGGCAACACAATATCCCCAAATCACTTCACTCCACTGCCTTTCTCTCTTTCCAAACAAACTCACACACACTCAGGTTTTCTCTCCAGGAGCAGGGGGCTGTTGGCTGACCTCTCGCTGCTCTCCGGGAGCTCGGCAGCCGAAGGACACAGAGAAGTAGAAAAACACACAAACAAACGACAAATTTACGACCAACCAGACTCCTGTCTGCAGGTCAGGCCGAGGGCAGGGAGAGGAAAAGAGGGAACCTGAGAGGCCGTTCATGACACTCTGGCTCCATCTACTGGCTGATGGTGAGAACAACAACAGGGCATCATTTGCACCTCCTGTTAAATTCTTATTTTCAGGAGTTTCTTCTTCATTTCACAGGCTAAAACTCGTCTCACTTTCGCTAATTAACTCATTCAGTGCCAGGTTCATTGATGCAACTTTCTCAATGCAGTGTGATCATATCATCTTTGTCGATCTGGAAAACACATTTTTACGGAGGAGAGACTTTCAAGCCAAACTCTGATCGTCTATTTCATTTCACTTCAAACTATTTCACCGTTGGCATCAAGGTCCTCCCTCCTCGGACATCACTCCTCATCACCCTCGAGATCAGATTGTGACAAGTCCCTTTGTGATGGCTCGGAATCGTATTGGCTCTTGAGAACCTGACACCACAACGTAAACCACACGGAATGCTTGCGTCCTCCTTGCTGAATTCCGGCTCAGTCTCGCTCACCAGTACCGGCACTAGCGGCACCACGACATGCCGGAAAATTGCTTCTTTAATTGTCGGCTAACAATGTGAAGGTCCGGTATCGGGATCTCCGCTGGATCCAGAGATGGTAGCATCGCACCCACGGGAGCCGATGCACCGAGACGTTAGCTCTTGTCTAATGACTTCGGCATTTTCCTACTCTCCTCAAAAACTCTCCACAACTAGGCTAATTGGCCCACTTCTCACTGGCCAGTACTTGTTTTTGTTATTGTCACATGGTTATGACGTACTTGTCGGCTTTTCTGCGTTCAGAACGACCTCAAACTTAGTCGCATGTTAGGGAGGAGTGCCCTCTGGCAGAAAACAAAAAACCTGAAAAATCCGTCCAAATCACTCATTGGCACTGAATGAGTTAAACCTATAAATATAAAGTTTGAAAAGTTGAAATGTAAGAGAGAGCGAGGTGTGACCTGACGTACCTTTTGGCCCTCATCTGCTCCTGTAGTCTGCTGTACATCTCCAGGACTGAGGGGAACAGAAGAGATGGATCATGATTCCAAAAGAGAGTCACAAACACGTCTGTGGAGAGGTGTGGTTTTTTTATGTTTGTGTTACCTGGTAGACAGTGGGTCAGTTTGTCGATGGTGGTGGCGATGTTCCTCTGCTGGACTCGACACTGTTTCAGGTCCTCCATGGAGCTGATGAGCTGAAGAGGAGAAAGAGAAGGAGGTGAAGACAGATTTCAAAGTAAGCCCTGATCGATCAAACTCAATAGAAGTGAACTTACGTCTTTCCCATCATCCTGAAGACGCCTGTTTGTCTCCGTGACCTGACTCTGAGGAGAGAAAGAATCAAGGTTCACCTTCAGCTGAGAACATGTTCTCGGTTCTTTCAGTGGTCTCCACCGTCCTGTACTGACCTTGAGTTTCTGCGCCTCCCCGCGCACTTTGAGCAGCTCTGTGATGGAGTCCACGAAGCCCTGGAAGTGATGGTTACACATCTTCTCGATCTCCCGGTCGTGATTCCTGATCCGAGCGTCCAGCTTCTCCATGAAGAGGCCATGTTCCTGACCGTCGTACACGGACCTGCAGAAAGAGACGAGGAGGTGAGTGAAATGATCGGAAATTATTCATGATGAGTCCGACATTTTTTCCCTTTTAGTTGATCTGTTTCCTGTTTGGAGCAGATTTGTAAAGAAGTGCACTGACATGAAGCGTCCATGAGGGGGCACCATTGCAGTGCAGATCAGTTGCATCCTGCTCCTCACTTCCATCACTCTAATCAGTTTCTCTGAGTAACATTGAAGCCCATTTTTCAGTCCATCAATCCACTTATCCAGGATCGGGTCACCTGGGCAGCAACTCAATCCAGACCCCCCAATCCTCTGCAGTGCTTTCCAGCTCCACCTTGGGATCCCAAAACCAGACCAGATCCCAACCCAGATAGGAAATGTATATTATCCCTCAAGGGTTTCCCCTCTGCTGGACACACCTGGACCACCTCCAAAGAGAGGCATCCTTAACAAAAGCTTAAACCCCCTCAACGGACACCTTACAGTATTCCAAGATCCCTCACGGAGTCCAGGACTCAGACGCCCTTTAGAGGAAACTTATTTGGACCTCTTAAACCCGGGGTCTTACTGGAAAGATTGATTGATCGACAAATCTTCCTACACCTTAGTAACAGTCCTGGGATCTTGTATCCCAACTGGGTCAGGTGCTGGATGAGCCGGGCAGCCACTCAAGATCCCCAACAGTGCAGACCGGCCTACAAGTCCTGAGTTCCTGTGTGTGATGTTGACACACAAATACCTGTGCGTGTCCTGAATCCTCCACCCTTCCTCCTGTTGACAGGAAGTGCTCGGTTAGGACACACACACACACACACACACACACACACACACACACACACACACACACACACACACACACACACACACACACACACACACACACACACCGTGATCACTGTGTGGACTGATGCAGCAGAGGCTTGTTTGTGACTTTTACATCATTAACTCTAATTTAGAAGCACAAGTCCACTCTCCTGTGAACTCTGAACAATAGTGAGTTTCCTGACTTTGTGTATGAGTGTATGTGTGTTTCTATGTGTGTGTGTGTGCAGACTCTCACACACTCCCACTCAGAGACTACAGCAGCATGTTGATCTGCAGGAGGTTCAACCACAGCTGGATAAACCCACAGACTCTGAGAGCTCGGCATGTTCAATTTTAAGGATTTACACTTGGGTGTCGAGGTGAAATTTGAACTCTTCAAACTCTTACATTTCATCACAGGCCGCATCTGTAAAATGTCACAACTCATGGTAATATCTCATCATGGTGTCTCTGATTAGCCTGGCAGGTGTTAGCTCTCGTTAACGCTCGTTACCTCTCTTGATTCCTGCAGCTCTTATAAGAAGGAGAAAACATGTCTGCTTGTGCAACTCTGGAAAAACTAAACTGAGTTCAAGAAAACTGCAGAGCTCTGACATCATGGTACACAGCTGCCTGTCAGTGTGTGTGGGGGTGTGTGTGTGTGTGTGTGTGTGTGTGTGTGTGTGTGTGTGTGAGTGTGTGTGAATGCTGCCTTTGGGAGGAGTTGCAGCTGGCTGAAGAGGATCTTAGCAAATTCAAATGAAGCTAACCCTTTGTGTATAAAAGTGTGTGTGTCTGACAGATGAGTCAGCAGGGTGTGTGTGTGTGTGTGTGTGTGTGTGTGTGTGTATGGCCTGTAATAAACTAGTGGTAGGCTACTCCCTCTTTTTCCTCACCAGTCCTTCTTCCATGTGGTTTCTAAGAGTCTAACCAAAGTCTGCAGATCCACTCCAGGGACCCAGAGCTGTTGATCGGCTGAAATCCTCGATCGGGTAAGAGGTCACATGACGTCCGAACACTCGTACGTTTACATGACACTCGAGAAAACCGAATTATTGCCTTATTCCGATTAAGACCAGACAACTGAAGTGCATGTAAACACCTTAGTCTGACTATAATCGGAGTCTGAAAACTCTGATTAAGACACCCAGATAATGCGATTGGAATTCGATTTTCAGCGTATGATCGGAAAATGCATGTGCGCATGAGCCAAGCCTCTGTAACCCCAGAATAAAAACACCAGAGAAGAAGAGTAGCGTTCGTCTCATTTGCAGGAAAAGTAGTGCGTCCATCATGTAGGACAAAAACAACGCTGTACGATGCTCCATCTTCGTTTCTCCAAAATGTCCAGCAGCAGTTGTAGACACTTCTGACGTCTGACACCGACCTGCTGTTGTTGTTGACGGTTGTATGTATACGCTGAAAGACCCATATCGCCCCCTGGTTTTGGGGAGGAGGACACGTTCACGTCAATAATTCGATTTTCTCGGCTGCAAGTTTACGCGGACAAGAAGAGAAGACCGATTCGGCGCAAAAAAACAAATTATGATTAAGTTGTGAATGTTAACGCACTGACTAAAGGCAGCTTTTCCCTGCTGTGCTGGACTAATACAAGTAAACAAACGATGAAAAAGACGTGTATTCAACAGCAGAAACCCACATAATGAGTAGATTCGTACGAGTCCCTGTCATTGATGGACGAATCCAGGAAATAACTCAGTTAAACACAGGGTGGGGCCCGGAATAAAACACACACATGTACAGAGAGAAGGGGGACTCTGAAGACGGTCTTAAAGGATCCTCTTTACTTACAACTGCACTCACGATCAGCTATTTCTGCAGCGGCACAGTCAGAAGAAGAGTGAGAGAGAGAGCGATGGAGCTCAGGGAGCAACAAGAAAACACACACCGTCCTCTTCTGATGATGCAACTCCAATTTGATATCAACATGAGCCGACAGTGGAGTAGAGGAGGCCTGAGTGTGCGGCAGTAACAGAGAGATGTGAGTTTACTAAAGGGTGAGGACGAGCTGTTTCTGTCCCTTGGCTTTTCAGACACACTCCTCTCTCCACTTTCACGATAGCTGTCAAAGTAGACGGTGACGACAGAGTGAGTGAATGCAGTTCGCTTTAAAACAACAAACACTGGTGTTGATTAGACTAAAACCTTATTTTATCGAGAGGCTAATTCTGCCTAATTCCTGGTATGAAGTGCAGCTTTAAAGCGAACAGACTCTCCGTCTCTTAGCAAGAGTGTTTTTTGAAGGTGGAGGATCGAGCTGACTGATGAGTTCTGCTCCCGTCTGATCCTCGCTGAGTTATTCCGCTGTCAGAGAGGAATGCTGCTGCCCGCCTCAACCTGCACACACTGCTGCGAGAGCAACACACACACTCACACACACACACACACACACACACAGTTGAGATGTTTTCTGCCACTTATGTGGTGAATGAAGCTCACCCTCCCTTCCAGACTGGAAAAGGGAGGCAAAGCCAGGGCTGGACCGGTCACAGGTGGAGAGGAGAGTCACTCAGCACTGGATCAGGAGTGAGTGTGTGTAAGTGTGTGTTAGTTAAGCAGAGGGCTTCGGCTACAACTGTGCTTACACAACCTAAAATAGTTTTAAAAGTGACATCCTCCATCATCTGATACGCTTAAAGCTCTCCGAGCTAAAAATAGACCCTGATGAAGCTCACTGATCCAAACATAGACGCTGTATTTCACTGATGAACAGAGAGGAGAATGTGGCGCCCAGAGGTGTCACACAGAGCTGCCAAGTCATACTGATCTGAAGAGGACCTGTTCACACACACAAACACACAACCTCACACACTGGGTTTGATAGTCGGCACAGTGACGGGCCTGAATGACGAGTACGAGGGGAAAACTTCCAGCAGCACCAGTTCCTCTGCTGCGTTTCTGTAAATTCAGGTTTCCTCTGCAGACAATCGGCTCTAAAACCGACTCATTCTTCAGAAAGGAAGGACAGATTTAGAGTCTGTGTCTATTTCTGTAACGAGAAACTGGGTAAGACGTCAAGGAATGTCAGGAAGTATTGGTGTTTAATTAATGCTGTGATCTTTAGAGCCCTGAATATCCATAAACACACAAACATCCACCTTCTGGAAAATTACGCTAATTTGTGGTCAGTCTGTGTCTCTCCTGGGGTGTCATTAAGTCCAGGAGATCCTCTTTGGGGTTCAGGTCAGGTGAATCGGCTGGTCAATTAAGTCAGGGCTCGACAGTGCGACCGTTTCACACTGTTAGTTTTAGGTTGGATATCTGACGGACATTCTCTGAGGATCTACCGGTGTCTTCTCACTCTCCATAACTGGGAATAACAACAGCAGCGCGGTTAAATCTACTCGCCACCTTCACTGTCAACGTCGGGCGTTGAATAAGGGACCAATAAGGTTGATGTTCTCAAAAAAGGCTGTACATGTAGGGCTGTCCAGAACCGACATCGCATTCTATCGGACTCCATCTAAAATGTCTGTGGCGTTAAGGAACCAAAGCTGGTACTGCCTGCCAAAGAAGAAGCGTGCCCGGCTCCAGTAGAACTCACGTAATCACAACAACAACAGCGTATGTGCCGAGAAGACGTGATGTCGGCTGTGTGGCAGCACTTTTCCACTAAAGTCAGACAAAGACGTTGCAGCTGAGTGCGAACTTTCCCATGCACAAGTTTCCCGTGGTGGCACAGAACAGGGGAAGTTAAATACAACCAACCTCATCGCGCATTTGAAAAAACACCACGAACAACAGCATGAGGATCTTCAAAAGATCTTGCCTCTAACTTCCTCAAACAACCAGCGCTAGCCGAAACATTCGCAAAGCGTGAAAAACTCCCACGGGACGGCAAAATCCACATCATGCTTGTACTGCAGAGAGTGAAGATGGAGGAGTAGTAAGGGTAGTCAGGAGTCTAGTTGACTGACTGTTTTCTGCTCTTGTTACTAGAGTGATATGTTTATTTTGTTTACATTCTACTATCTACTATTCAAGGCCTCTCAATTTATCTTTATTTATTCTTCTATTTGTTTTGTTAATAATAAATGGGTCAGTTTTCCCAAACTACTGTTGCAGACTATTGTTCTCTGTTTGAGTAATATCACTTGATGCACACTACAAAATGAGTAATGAAAGTATACCACTCATGGCATGCTGATATCGGAATCGGCCGATATTTAAGGCTGCAATATCAGTATCGT
The DNA here is from genome assembly GCA_962446985.1 of Xyrichtys novacula. NCBI lineage: Eukaryota > Metazoa > Chordata > Actinopteri > Labriformes > Labridae > Xyrichtys > Xyrichtys novacula. Next base: position 1,248,657 of record OY660886.1, read on the forward strand.
ATTGGAAGTGAACAAATAGTATCGGGACAGCCCTAAGCACATGTGCTCCTTATGAAAAAAGTTAGTATCAAGCCCTGTGAGTACAGTGATATCATAGTCGGCAAAGTCCTTTCTGGTGGTTTTGGCGCCGAGGGCAGGAGCCAAAAACCTCTCTGATCTTCCTCCAGACTCTGGGACCTTGGTTTCCAAATGACATGCCAAATTGACCCAACATGAAGCTCTTCTCTCTTCCAAACATGAAATCTGGGCAGACAGGAGCGTCGGTGACTCAGTTCAGGCCTCAAAAACAGCGGAGGAAATGCTTTACGAATGGGATCATGCAACCTGACACAAACACCAAAAACAGAGCAGAAAAGTCACTCCGTTTCCACTAAAAGTGCAATTAAGCAACAGTGTCAACATTCATGAGCATTCAGGGTCATAAAAACAAGAAGCAGAGTGGTTTCTGTGTGGTGTAATCACACTGGAGGGCTGGAGGTTCATTCATTGTGTACACAGAGCTGCTGCTGCTGCACTTGACACTCCTTGATACATATCTCAGCTGTTGCTAACACCTAGCAGGCTAACTGTCGATAATCAGCCTCAAAAAGTCCCTCAGATAAATTAGGAAGCTTCATTTCTACTCAAAACAACAACCTGGCAGACAGAGACAGCTCTAAAAGCGAGCAGAAACAACCTCTGAGTCCCAGTGTGAGCTCCAACACCAGTGAGCAGAATGACAATCAGTTAGCCTGCGTTCACGGACAATGTGTATAATCGGAAATTTGAGTTTCCAACAGGGAACATTAATGTAAAGAGGAAAAAACAGCTCTAAAAGATAGACAGTGATTAAAGGTGCTCACTAAAATATCATTTGTTAGTAATCAAACGTGTTTTTACATAATCAGAGAGCCGTAGCTTAGCTTTTTAGCGCGTTAGCTTGTTGTAATTTCATTAAGGTCGGTATATTTAAAATTTTGTTGTTTTTAAAAGTATAATATTAACGCCTACAAATCATAAAAAGAGATTTTTCCTCTTATTTGTGTTAGTATTGTGTTTGCATGACGTCGTTGATTTGTTTAACTAATCAGAAACGTCCCAATTTGGAAACTCCGAGCATCCTCGGAGCACCTGAATGCACCATTAGCGAACTTAGCCGTTAGCCTCAGTTGCTAAAATCCCAGTAGAGAAGTTGACAAAGTGAAGAACGAAATTAAAGAGTCAGACAATAGAGCTATCCCTGACCGTACTTATTCACCGTAACAGCATAGATACCACCGCTTTTAACGGTGAGCACTTTGTTTTTCCATAGTTAGCCGGCTAGCTGTCCGATAATGGACCCACGACCGTTAAAGTTTTGGGCAACCTCCCGGAGGAGTTGCTAACTTGGAGCTAGTCGCGGCTCCCTCCGCTGGGTGACGCCGAGAGTTCAGCTGTTTTCACGGGTAGAGCTACGAGAAGAGGGGCCGGGTACACTCACCGGAGCGTCGGGCCGATACAGTTGGTGTCCGTGCTCTCGATCTCCCGCAGGATACGCTCGTGTTCGGCGGCTGTCTCCACACTCGCCATCCTGCATGTTGCTCTGGACGGTTCCGAGCTGAGCTGAGCCGAGCGGACTGGCTCGCTGGGCTCCGTGCGTCATGCAGGAGGAACCGCAGGGGTTGGTTTGATGAGTTTACGGGACAGCCCGAGTGAGCGGGGTTTCCCTAATGCCCGCAGAAAGACAACTTAAAGGGATATTCCGGCGTAAAATTAAGTTAGGGTCAAACACACCACTAGTTATACCAACTTTTGTAACGACCGCACGATAGCAATACACAGAGCCATGCACTCAATCAAAACGCCACTCTATAGCCACAAATAATGCTCAGAACAGCACCTAACTTCATCAACAGGACATATAGGGTCACAGCCATAGTACTAGACACCAAACATCTTTTTAACTTTGACTGATTTCTTTAGCAAAGAGACTAAACACAACTCACCTACTCTCTTCCAGCAGCCGCTTGTTTGTAGAGAGACCTCGGGCCAGTCCGTTACGGACTACAGTGGGGTTTCACAGCTCAAGGAAGAACATTTATGATCATTTCTTCATGGAAATACAATCAGACCGAGACGCTAAGGCAGTGAAAAATGATTAATATGGTGATTATTACTTCAAGGAAATGATAAAGTAATGATCATAAATGTTCTTCCTTCAGCTGCGTCACCCCGCTGTAGTCCGTAATGGACTCACCGAGGTCTAGCTAATGCCAGGTGAGTCAGTTTAGACTGGACTCCTCAAAGGGAACAGTTGAAGAGCCCATTGGCCTGGGTGACAAATGACCTCCTCAATCTGTCAGTGCGAGACGGCACTGATAACAGCCTGTCACTGAAGAAGCTCCTCTGCCTGGGGATGGTGCTGTGCAGAGGGTGATGGGGGTTGTCCTGGATGGAAAGGAACCTGGCAAGAGTTCTTTGTTCTGCCGCAGATGTCAGGGAGTCTAGTTCTGCACCGACTATGGAGCCGGCCTTCCTTATCAGTCTCTCCAGCCGTGAGGAATCCCTCTTCTTGATGCTTCCTCCCCAGCACACCACAGCAGAGAAGAGGGCACTGGCTATGACTCTGTGATAGAACATCAGTAGCAGTTTGTTGCAGATGTTGAAGGAATGGAGATTCCTCAGGAAATACAGTCGGCTCTGCCCCTTCCTTTACAGGACGTCTGAGTTTGGTGACCAGTCCAGCCTCTCGTCTAGATGCAGTCGCAGGTATTCATAGGTCCCGGTAAACGCCACCTGAACACCATTGATGGTCACAGGCAGGTAGAGGGGCCTGGGCCTCCTGAAGTCGACCACCATCTCCTTGGTTTTGGAGGTGTTGATGTGCAGGTAGTTGGACTGACACCCAAGCGTCAAAGTCACGGATGAGGTTCCTGTACTCTTCCTGCTGATCATCCCTAATACACGCCACGATCGCTGTGTCATCTGAGAACTTCTGCATGCGGCACAGCTCTGAGTTGAACTTGAAGTCCGATGTGTACAGGGTGAACAGAACAGGAGAGAGCACAGTCCCCTGCGGAGCTCCGGTGCTGCTGATCACCGTCTCTGGCGTGCAGTCCTCCAGCCAGACATACTGGGGTCTATCAGTCAAATAGTTTGTAAGCCACGCTACAAGGTTTTGATCCACGCCCATTCCAGTTAGCTTCTCTCTCAGGAGCAGGGGTTGGATGGTGTTGAACGCACTGGAAAAATCAAAGAACACGATTCTCACTGCGCAGTTGCTCCAATCCGTGTGGGAGAGAGACCGGTGGAGAAGGTAGACAATGGCGTCGTCCACCCCAACCTTCTCCTGATATGCAAACTGGAGGAGGTCCAGTGCACGGTGGACTTGTGGCCTCAGATGATGCAGCACGAGCCGCTCCAGCATCTTCACCACATTAAACCCCTGCTCCAGATTTAAACCCAGTGTCTTTGCACAGAATACAGAGTTCAGACGGTATTTCATTTCTGACTTTTGCTCTTTATTACAGAGATAAATCAGAATCAGAATACTTCATTCATCCAAAGAGGGGAATTTACAAAATACTAATACAAATGTTTATAGATGGAGAATAGAAATAGGAATTAATAAGTATAAAAACAAATTTTTAACAGTGAATAAAAAGTGCAGAATATTAGAAATAAAAATAAATACAAAGTGCAGAGTATTTGTGAAAGATGAGATAGTGAGTAGTGTTTACAGAACCAATTTGCAGTGTGAGACATTGCACAGTATGATACAGTTCAATAAAGTATTACACAGTGTAGCTGAAAAACAGTATTGAACACCTAGAATACATGTCCCGTCGAATTCAGAAACTTAGATTACATGGAGTTTTAACAACATCCTCCTTGCTGGAGGAGGGCAGCAGAGAAAAGAAGCCAGGGCTCCCCCTAGTGGTATTCAAAGGGTCTGCATTATGTCCTCTGACAGGGAGAAGATGGTCTCCATGGTGATGATCTACCTGTGGTTAGTTTCCACCTTCAGTTTCTTCTCCAGAAAGAAGACAGTGAAGTGAGGACAGAAGACACAGGCTCAGCAGAAGACTGTCTGGATGATGAGGTCACTTTTTAACACTCAAATAAATGATGAAATAACATTTATGAACAAAGATATTTACATGTTCAGTAACAAACTTAAACACTTACAGCTGTGATCTGATAACCTGATGAACTGAAACATTTCTGGACTATGTGGATTAAATGTTTTCTGTGAAGAATTGAAACCATCAAAACTAAGATCAGAGCTGCTACTATTACTGCTGCTGCTGTCAGTCCAACGTAGAGACCGATCCCTCCTGGACTCTCTGATTCTGGTCTCTCAGGTTCAGGCTCACTGACAGTCTGAGTCCTCTCTGTTAGAAAAACAATGAAACTTATTTCACTGTCTCAACTTCTTAGTGACCAAATTCAGACTTCTGATTTTAACTCACCAGTCACATTGAGATAACATCTGTCCAAGCTGTTCCCATACTCTGTCTTAACTTCACACAGATACCAGCCTGAGTCTTCAGTCCTGAGTGAGGACACATGAAGTCTGATCCGTCCCTCTTTGAGGACCTCTTTGTCATACTGGACTCGTCCTACAAAGTCTCCCTCCTTCTGTGGGACCTCCACTCCTTCATGGAGATGAAACAGAACATGGTCTTTCTGATTGTTGAACATGTCACAGAAAATGTTCAGAGTCTTCAGAGAGCTGTTTGGTTTGGGTGTGAAGGTCCACTCCAGGGTGAGGTCCTGGTCCTCCTCTGTCTGATAGGATCTGTGAGCCACTTTGACTACAAGTGTTCCTGTAGAGGAGACAGAGAGGGAAAGAGAGGAGCAGAAAAACACAGGAACATGTGAGTCTTTCAACATCTTTTCTAATGGAAGTGTTCAAGTGTTTCAGTCAGTCTCAAAGTGGATCTCCTCTTTTCTCTTTGTGGAGAAGAAAGTGAAGGTGGAAACCAACCAGAGACACAGACGCTCAGAGCCATGAGCAGCAGGAACCTGGAGACCATCTTCACCCTGTCAGAGGACAGCAGGTCAAAGGTCAGTGTTATCATCTACAGTCTGTCTGTAGTCATTCAAACTCTCATTATATGTCTAAGGCTGAAGACAACATTAAAGCTGCACTCATTTGTTTCTGACACTAGGGGGCGCCCACTCATCAAACTACACAACCAGGAGGAGACAGGAGAACAGACTGATGATTCTGAACTGAAATGTTTACAGTGATCATGTTAGTCCAGCTGATTTCATCTCCCCTCCAAACATCATCGATAATTCATCATTTTTCTCCTTATTGATTCACATTTTCTCATTTATTCACTTCTTCACCTCAGGTCCGTCTTCTTTAACTGACAACGATCTTTATCCTACAAATACGAATTCAACACAAACTATGAGTTTATTATAAATGCACTTAGAGGTGCAGTGTGCTCAGTGCATTGCTCTTAATAACTGCACCAATGAAACAACAGTTTAGAGGGACAGTCGCAGATATCCGAACAAAACAACAGAGACTGTAACAGTGTTTTTATTTATTTATTTATTTATATAACACTTCCTCATTCGCCATTTTTAAAGTCCACAACACAGCTGTACTTCAACGAGTAAAACTTCAATTCGACGAATCGATTAATCTCTCTAAACGACAACCGACTACGACTAAAACAAAACAGCCGACATTTTAAAAAACGTTTTAAATTCCACTTTTTGTTTCTCCGTGGTCAAATGTTTTCTTACTGTCGTTGAATTTCAGGACTCGTTAAAGTTTAAATTTTTGTACCTTTTTCATCCACTAACTCAATAATTACAGCTGATAAACAAACTCTGAGCAGATTTGAGGTTTACTGACGATCGTTTAAAGGAGTTTATGAACACAGACTGACAACACGGAAGGATATAAATATATATTCATAATAAAACAGCTGTCAGGGTTGGATAAAGTACTCACAGGTTTGTATCAGAGTCAGCAGGTCAGCTGTTTCGGAGGACTTTAAAATTTTTACAGTATTTGGACCCGCTGCAGACGATCTTTGTTGTGAAAACAGGACCGTTACCTTGAAGGAAGAGGGGTTGGTCAGCAGAAACGTCAAAGTGAAAGCGAAAGTTTAACTGCTCCATTTAGATGTTGCAGATGTGAATCAGAACCCAGTTGGTATATGTGGTGATTTCTAATCCTAACATTTGAAGGGTTTTCTCTCTCTGTATTATCACTTTCATTATCATCAGTGGAGGACAAAGACTTCTGTCATCTTTCCCACACTTTCAGAGAGAATCATCAACATGTCAGAGATCACAGATTTACTCTCTTTTTGATCCTGATGTTTGAAGCTTTTTCCTGAAGTTTCTTTGACTTTTGAAGAGAAAAGTTGTTGACAGTGAAAAATGACTTTTCCTCACATGAACTTACAGTCTGAGTTTGGAGTTTGAACAGCTGCTATCTGGTTACCTGCTCACAGTCCTGTCTGAACTTGGAATCTGCAGGTTGTCCAGTTTCACCTCAAAGTAAAAGTATAAAAATAAAATCACTTTTTTAATGTTGATTTCAAACTTTGGTCAGCAGAGTGAAAACACCACATTATTACTGATATGGTATCCTAGCAGGATTAAAATAGAAGGGTGTCTGGGCTCAGCCTCAGAGACAGGGTTAGAGGTCTGGACATTCAGAGCCTGAGCTGCTGCATTTCCTTCAGTCTGGACTCCAGAAAACTGTATGAAAAAATGATATTTCTGCAGAGGTGGAGGTACACTGAACAGCTGATGTGCACATTTTAAAACACAAGATACAAGAAGAAGTTCTCCACAAGATTTATTTACAGCTGCTGTGGGTTGTACAGATCAAATCAGGTTCAACTCAGGTCTCTAAAACACCAACACATCAACACAATCCATCAATCTTCAAACATCAAAATAAGTCATTTCATTAATTATGATCTGGTATTGAGGTTCAGAGTTCAGTTTCTCTCTCTTCTCCTTATATGACTGCCCTGGTTTGGAGGGAGCTGAGGCCTTCAGGCTGGACTCTGATAGACTGGGGGGGTCTGTCTTTTTGGAAGGAGCGGTAGACACGTTGTAATCCACGTAACAGACATTTGGAGAAAAAGAAAAAAACACAGAGCAAACCGATGACTGCTGGTGTTGCCAACATTATCCCTCCAAAAAGGGCATCGCTCTTTCCTAGAGAGAGACCAAAAGGTTAGATTCATTAAGGAGAAGAATAAACAAACACAAGAGATCAACAGGAACAGGTCCATAAAAACCTCAATGATACTTTAATCTCAGATTCTTCTGGATCCAAAAACAAACAGAAACTGAACTGAACGTCTTTTTAAAGTTCTGCTGAGAAATTAATCAACTCACCGGACACAAAGAGAAAACATTTGTCCAAGTTGCTCCCATACTCTGTCTTGACTCCACACTGATAGAATCCTGAGTCTTCAGTCCTGAGTGAGGACACATGAAGTCTGATCTGTCCCTCTTTGAGGACCTCTTTGTCACACTGGACTCGACCTACAAAGTCTCCCTCCTTCTGTGGGACCTCCACTCCTTCATGAAGCTCAAACAGGACTGAGTTTTTCTTACCACTGAACATACCACAGAAAATGTTCAGAGTCTGCAGAGAGCTGTGAGGTTTGGGTGTGAAGGTCCACTCCAGGGTGATGTCCTGGTCCTCCTGTGCCTCATAGGATCTGTGAGCCACTTTGACTACAAGTGTTCCTGTAGAGGAGACAGAGAGGGAAAGAGAGGAGCAGAAAAACACAGGAACATGTGAGTCTTTCAACATCTTTTCTAATGGAAGTGTTCAAGTGTTTCAGTCAGTCTCAAAGTGGATCTCCTCTTTTCTCTTTGTGGAGAAGAAACTTTTTAAAGTTCTGCTAAAGAATAAATCAACTCACCAGTCACACTGACATGACATATGTCCAAGCTGTTCCCATATTCTGTGATTACTTTACACTGAGACCAGCCTGAGTCTTCAGTCCTGAGTGAGGACACATGAAGTCTGATCAGTCCCTCTCTGAGGACCTCTTTGTCACACTGGACTCGCCCTACCAACTCTTTAGCCTGAGCCTCTGGGACCTCCACACCTTTACGAAGCTCAAACAGGACTGAGTATTTCTGATTGTTGAACATGTAACAGAAGATATCGAGATTTTTCAGAGAGCTGTCAGGTCTGGGTGTGAAGGTCCACTCCAGGGTGAGGTCCTGGTCCACTTCTGTCTGATAGGAGCTGTGAGCCACCTTGACTACAAGTGTTCCTGTAGAGGAGACAGAGAGGGAAAGAGAGGAGCAGAAAAACACAGGAACATGTGAGTCTTTCAACATCTTTTCTAATGGAAGTGTTCAAGTGTTTCAGTCAGTCTCAAAGTGGATCTCCTCTTTTCTCTTTGTGGAGAAGAAAGTGAAGGTGGAAACCAACCAGAGACACAGACGCTCAGAGCCATGAGCAGCAGGAACCTGGAGACCATCTTCACCCTGTCAGAGGAACCACACACACACACACACACACACACACACACACACACACACACACACACACACACACACAGAGCAGGTCAAAGGTCTGTTGTCATTCAAACAATTATTTCATGTCTAAATCTGAAGACAACATTAAAGCTGCACTCATTTGTTTCTGACACTAGGGGGCGCCCACTCATCAAACTACACAACCAGGAGGAGACATGAGAAAGTTACACCCAGCAGGCTGTTAAAGGTGTGTGTTATGTAAAGTAGTCAGTGCCAAACTGCCCACACCAGGATCACCACTTCACAAGAACAGGAAGTAAAGTTTTCGGTCCAGCCCCCTAAAGCTGAGATCCAGATCTGTCCTCAAACCCGTCCTGAGGACAGATCCAGGTTGATTCTCTGTCTGTTAGACTTTGGACCGTCCTTCATTATTTCTATTGTTCTGATGTCTTCATCCAAAGTCTTAGAGACGGACACTTCTGGGTATCTACACTAGAGTCAACACTTTACAGAATAAAGAAAACATTTCTACACTAGATGTCCCGTCAAAGTGAGAAACTGCTGCTGTTTACTGTCAGACTGTTTTGACACTAAAGTCCTGAGACTTTAGGACCAAATCAATGTTTACTTTACAGATTTGATCAGCTGATAAAATCACCAAAAAGACATTTTTTTGACCGTACACCTTTGAATTGTTCAGTTTTTACTGCTCACAACTGGTTTGATGGTTTTTTTAATGTCAATATCAGAGTTAAAAAGAAAAGCAGAGCTCCTCTAAAATAATATTCACCTAATAACTCTTTCAATAATGTGGAGCTGTTATAAGAAAAGGACAGAGAAAAACAAACAAACAATGAAATAAGAGGAAAACATACTTCTTACCTTGTTGTTCGCTCTTTCTGACAGTTTGCTGTAGCCTCACGTTGACTTTGGTGGTTTCCTGTTTCTGCTCGGAGTTTTGTTTTTCTCTGTGAACAGAAATTCAGTCTGTGGTGAACTTTTGCACCTCCGCTCTTTAGTTTCATTTGCCGTCACATTTAAGTCAGATCAGGTCTGAACCAGTAAGCTGTTTTGTTGAGGTTCTCATAAAGAGACACGAGGTGAACGCAGATACACTGAAGCGAGAGGGAAAGTTCATGTATTCATCAACTCCAGAAATCTTTAGCTGATGTGTCATAGAGTAAGTTAGAAGGACAGACGGGTAAAAACGATGATACTGAATCTGATCTGATTCTTTCCAAACTACCATTGATCGTTTAGACCAGACACTGAAGCTCAGACCAGATTCAAACACAAAGCTCTCCATGCACCCCTCAGGGTCTGCCCCCTAGTGGTGCAAGTCCTCCCTCTCAGGGAGATCTTTTAGAGTATCATGTAGGTGAGAAGTGTCCAACATGCACGGCTTATCAACAGGGGTGCCTCAAGGATCAGTGCTTGGTCCTCTCTTCTTCTTAATATTCACCACATCACTTGGGGAAATCATCCGCTCCCATTGTCCTATCAATGTATGCAGATGATCCTCAGCTCTTCCTGTCTGTTCCATCTGATGTCACAACAGTCTCAACTCAGATCTCATCCTGCCTCACTGATCTCTCTAAATGGATGAGGGAACCTCACCTACAGGTCAACCTGTCCAAGACTGAGCTCATTATCATCCCAGCCAGTCCCACTGTGGACCCGCAGATCAGTATCCAGTTTGGATCTCATAACCTCAGTCATACCAAGTCTGCCTGAAACCTGGGTGACATGATAGATGACCAGCTAACCTTCAGGGTTCATGTTGCCTCGGTCCTGCAGGTTTGCCCTCTATAACCTCAGGAGGATCAGACCCTACCTGACAGAGCATGCAGCACAGCTACTGCATTGACTACTGCAACTCCTTACAGGCAGACCTCCCTGCATGCACAGTTAAACCTCCTCAGATGATCCAGAACACAGCAGCACGTCTGGTCTTCAACCGGCTGGACAGCTCCTGTCACTCCTCTGTTCATCTCCCTTCACTGACTTCCAGTCGCTGCTCTCATCAAATACAAAACTCTGATCATTGCTTACAGAGCAGTAACCCACACTTCTCCACTTTACCTGGACCCCCTCATCAAGGTCTACACCCCTTCTCACCCACTACATTCAGCCTCAGAAAGGTGTCTGCTGCTCCCAGTCTAGGCTCCTAACTCATTAGCCCAACTCTTCTCCTCTGTTGTCTCTAAATGGTGAATGAATTACCCAACTCCATTTGATCCACAGACTCCCTCTCTACTTTCAAAGACAGCTAAAGACCAGCTCTTCAGAGAACACTGTGCACTTAGCTGGATCCTTCTCCACTGTTGTCCCCAGTGGTTGAAGAAGTCTTCCAGCTACAGCTGACTCTCTTTCCTGTGTTACTTCTGGGATTTTGTACCCAGGTCTTTGAGTGACCCAGCACTTGGTACTTTGGTCTCTATTGTGGTGAAGACGATTTTAATTGGTGGTGATGATGAGAGGTCCTTACATTAGTGATTGTTTCCTTTTTGTTGATGTTCATCATCTAAAAACACTTGTGCATTTTCTTTAACACGGTAAGACCAGAGAAGATATGAAGAAGGATGTTTGTCTCTGCATGGACAAACACGTCTGGTCTAAACAATCTCAGGTAGTTTGGAAAGAGTCAGATCATTTTCCATATCATAATATTTACCCGTCTGTCTCCTGCCTTACTCTGTGACACATTATACAAAAGAACAGCTCTTTTCCCATCTTCCACTGCAGACTTAAGCATCTGTATGTTCAGTATACAGGAGTCTGGTTGTCTCTCATACTAATTATCACACCCCTCTTCTTCACCTATCACCAACCTCGGATATCCCTGTCAATCATGCCCTCACCTCCCAACTCAGAGTGAAGATCAGCATCTTTACAGCTTTAGTATCCGTCTGTCATTATGATCCCTTCACCTGTGTGTCAATACAACTAAAACACACACCACACAATAAAGAGTGGAAATTGGAAGAGAGTTTTCCCATCATTCATTGCTCTAACCAGACAACCTGTGCTGACTGCATCTATTACATCACCAGCAAATTCTGTTTTACTGAGATCACAAGTATGGAGTCCCGTTAAACCATTGCCTCTTTTACACACATCAACTTTTTTACTGGAGTTTACTAACACATGAACTTTCCCTCTCACTTCAGTGTGTCTGCGTTCACCCATGTCTCTTTACGAGAACCGCAACAAAACAGCTTACTGGTTCAGACCTGATCTGTCTTAAATGTGACAGCAAATGAAACTGAAGAGCAGAGGTGCAAAAGTTCACCACAGACTGAATTTCTGTTCACAGAAAAAAAAAAACTCCGAGCAGAAACAGGAAACCACAAAATCAACGTGAGGCTACAGCAAACTGTCAGAAAGAGCGAACAACAAGGTAAGACGTCTGATTTCTTCTTATTTCATTGTTTGTTTGTTTTTCTCTCTCTCTTTTTCTTATAACAGATCCACATTATTGAGAGAGTTATGTAGTGAAAATTATTTCAGCGGCGCTCTGTTTTTCTTTTTAACCCTGATATTCACATTAAAAAAACATCAAACAAGATATGAGCGGTAAAAACTGAACAATTCAAAGGTGTAGAGTCTCCAAAGTAAACTCACAGATCACTTCTTCAACCTTAGATTGAAATAATCTGTGAAAATGTCTTTTTGGTGATTTTATTAGCTGATCAAATCTGTAAAGTAAACATTGATTTGGTCCTAAAGTCTCAGGACTTTAGTGTCAAAGCAGTCTGACAGTAAACAGCAGCAGTTTCTGACTTTGACCGGACATCTAGTGTAGAAATGTTTTCTTTATTCTGTAAAGTGTTGACTCTAGTGTAGATACCCAGAAGAGTCCGTCTCTAAGACTTTGGATGAAGAGATCAGAACAATAGAAATAATGAAGGACGGTCCAAAGACTAACAGACAGAGAATCAACCTGGATCTGTCCTCGGGACGGGTTTGAGGACGGATCTGGATCTCAGCCAAAGGGGCCTTTTGTTCTTGAGAGGTGGTTTCAGTGTGTAGTTAGCCATGATTGTTCACATAACAGACACCTTGGACAGCACTGGACATTACTTCTTTTAACGCTTTCATAAACAGGATGTCACCCACTTCCTGTCTGTTAGTCTCAGCAGTATAAACCTGTTCACAGAGTTCAGATGGTTTCTTGGTCTGTGGGTCTAAACTGGATGTTTTAAGATGAATGAGTGATTCACTGATGCAGATGGGACTTTGTGTGAGTGTCTGATGTCTGTTGTCCAGTTTGAGTAGTCGACCAAATTATGAAAAAGAAACTAAGAAACCCGTATGTTCGCAAAAAACCACAAACATTGTCAAATATTCATCAATCAATCAATTAATCAATCAGACTTTATTAGTACAGCACTTATCATACAATGGAATTTAGTGCAAAGTTCTGTGCACAAGAAAAATGAAACCCCAAATCAGGAACTAAGGAACTGAAGAAACATTCTCATGAGTTCAGAATGAGGACTGGAGGTTAAACTTGGGAACATATGACCAGAACAATCAGAACTGCTGATCCTTACTTTTATCACACACAGTATTTCACTGTACTTGTTTTTGTAGTTAGACAGTTCCCATCATCCTCTCAGTAATCCAGATTTTGGTTTCTAATCTTTAATAATTTTAGAGTCTCTCTGATAAACACACTCTGTTTAAACTCCTCTGACTCTTTCTTCACTCTGCTTCAGCGTGAAAACTTTTACTGTGGGCGTGAAGTAATCAGCAGATCAGCACAGATTCTCAGAGCTGTGTTTGAGTAGTTTTGGATCAATCACAGACTTCTCATGAGTGCAGCTTTAATGTTGTTTTCAGCTTTAGACATATAATGAAAGTTTGAATGAATCATCTACAAACTGCAGATGATAACACTGACCTTTGACCTGCTGTCTGTGTGTGTGGTTCCTCTGACAGGGTGAAGATGGTCTCCAGGTTCCTGCTGCTCATGGCTCTGAGCGTCTGTGTCTCTGGTTGGTTTCCACCTTCACTTTCTTCTCCACAAAGAGAAAAGAGGAGATCCACTTTGAGACTGACTGAAACACTTGAACACTTCCATTAGAAAAGATGTTGAAAGACTCACATGTTCCTGTGTTTTTCTGCTCCTCTCTGTCTCCTCTACAGGAACACTTGTAGCTAAAGTGGCTAACAGCTCCTATCAGGCAGAAGTGGACGAGGACCTCATCATGGAATGGACCTTCACACCCAGACCTGACAGCTCTCTGAAAGATCTCTATATCTTCTGTTACATGTTCAACCCTCAGAAATACTCAGTCCTACTTGAGCTTCGTAAAGGAGCCGAGGTCCCAGAGGGTCAGGCTAAAGAGTTTGTAGGAATAGTCCAGTATGACAAAGAAGTCCTCAGGGAGGGAAAGATCAGACTTCATGTGTCCTCACTCAGGACTGAAGATTCAGGCTGGTATCTGTGTGACGTTTATCCAGAGTATGGGAACAACTTGGGCAGATTTTATATCAGTGTGTCTGGTGAGTTGATTTATTTCTCAGCAGAACTTTAAAAAGTTTCTTCTCCACAAAGAGAAAAGAGGAGATCCACTTTGAGACTGACTGAAACACTTGAACACTTCCATTAGAAAAGATGTTGAAAGACTCACATGTTCCTGTGTTTTTCTGCTCCTCTCTTTCCCTCTCTGTCTCCTCTACAGGAACACTTGTAGTCAATGTGGGTCACCGCTTCAATCAAGCAGAACTGGGCCAGTACGCCACCCTGGAGTGGACCTTCACACCCAGACCTCATAGATCTCTGAAGAATCTTAACATTTCCTGTCGCATGTTTAACCATCAGAAAAACTCAGTCCTGTTTGAGCTTCATGAAGGAGTGGAGGTCCCACAGAAGGAGGGAGAATTTGTAGGACGAGTCCACTATGACAAAGAGGTCCTCAAAGGGGGACGGATCAGACTTCATGTGTCCTCACTCAGGATTGAAGACTCAGGATTGTATCTGTGTGAAGTTGATACAGAGTATGGGAGCAGCTCTGACGAATGTTTTCTCATTGTGTCCGGTGAGTTGTTTAATTTCTCAGCAGAACTTTAAAAAGACATTGAGAGTTCTGTTTGTTTTTGGATCCAGAAGAATCTGAGATTAAATTATTGAGGTTTTTATGGACCTGTTCTTGTGTTTGTTTATTCTTCTCCTGAATGACTCTAACCTGTTGGTCTCTCTCCAGGAAAGACTGCTTTACTTGTTGGACTGATCCTGTGGACAGTAGCAGCATTAATAGGTTTGCTCTGTGTTTGTTACTTTGGCTCAAAACGTCTGCTACGTGCACTACGACCTGTCGACTACTCCTCCCAAGCAAAGAAAGACCCTCCAAGTCTATCAGAGTCTATGCTCCTCCGCTCCCTCCAAACCAGTGCAGACCAACAAAGAGAAGAGAGCAACTGAACTCTGAACCTCAATACCAGATAATAATCAATGAAATGACTTATTTTGATGTTTGAAGATTGAAGGATTGTGTTGATGTGTTGGTGTTTTAGAGATAGGGATGGGTATCGTTAGGATTTGTATGAATCCGATTCCAGTTCTGCTTATTGATTCTGATTCCTAATGATTCCTTGTTTCAATTCCAAGCAGGTGAAAAACATGAAATTTAAGTTATATTTCAGATACTTAATTGCAAATCAAACAGCAACATCAATATGATGTGAATATATATAAAGAAGATATAAAATAAAGTGCGTTCAGTAGGAGACGCTTCTGATAAAATGCTTCTTTTTTGTTGTTCAGCCCCTTTTCCCCAAAGTGAACAGGGTTACTCTCTCAGTGGGGGGCTTTGTTGGGGCAGCCACGGGGGTGTTAGCGCTAGGGCACGATGTCTCACACTGCAAGACATAGAAACTGCACAGTCCTGACTAAGGCTGCACGATATTGGAAAAAAATAATATTGCGATTTTTTCAACCCTGCGATATATATTGCGATATTAAAAATACAGGAATTTTCACCAGATGACCTGAATAGCACTTAATGTTATGCTGCACTGCTGAAATCTTGAGGACAGTTACCCTGCACTGATCTTACCTCTTTTTGTGAATGTTAGAATGGCTTCTGTCTCAGAGATATTTTTAGCTTTTATTGTGCTGGGACGTTATTGTGGCAACAGATTAACACAGAACACGTGTTTTGGTCCTTCTTTTAATCGAAATAATTCCAGATAACTGACTTTCCTTTTCTTTTGGGCAACAAATCTTCATTTTCGGTGGTTTTCGCTTGTTCGTTGCTCATTTTGCGATCGTTGTTGTTGTTGTTAGCGGTGTTGTGCCGAGAAACGCATGTCCTCCGAGAATTGCATGCACCTCGCAAAACGCGCACCGCTTATAGTAGAGTGGTCCACGGAAATGTACAATTTAAAACCCATACAGTTCTTATTTGTTGGGCTAAACAGTCATGAGTAAAGTTCCGAAAGTAATTCTCAGCGGACACACGTCTCCCTCCATGTGCAGAACATGTGCAGGGGTGGGTTTCCTCCTCTCTGATTTTGATTGACAGCTGGCAGGGTAGTCTGATTGGCAACTGAGAAGTGAGTCTGATTGGCAACTGAGTTAAGGACGAATGTGATTGGTGGATCGCTGCAAAGCACATGCAGAGTCACATGCAGTGTATTTCAGTCAGTTACCCTTGAAATTAAATGAGTTCATTCACCTCCAATATCGCAGGCTCTGCGATGTGACTATCGCACGCACGTACATCGCGATGACGATAGTCAAACGATATATCGTGCAGGCCTAGTCCTGACTTTCAATGCCAAACATCTTTAATGTTTTGTGAGGTTGGAAATGCAACCAGTCTAGCAGCTTGTTAACTTCTCCTGTGTTGCATCTCCCTTGTTCATCGTGGCTCTCTCTTGTGAAATGAAGACTGCTCAACTGCTTTACATGCTCAATCTTCTGTTACTACCATAGACTGAAATGGCGTTATAGCTGACCTTAACGGTAACTTTTTAACACGCCCTCCAGATTGGGATATTTCTAGAATGCTGCAGCCACTGTTGTCAACAGCAAGTCGGTGTTTTCAATGAATAAAAACGCAGACAGCATGCTCCATTTTGTGCATGCACATTACACTTTAAGCAATTCGCTCATGGCAGTTAAATGTTCCTACGTTGTTTGTTTGTAGACAAGCTGTAAACAAAACTCTGTAAAAAACAGCAGCTGTAAATAAATCTTGTGGAGAGCTTCTTCTTGTATCTTGTGTTTTAAAATGTGCACCACATCAGCTGTTCAGCGTACCTCACACCTCTGCAGAAATATTTTTTTCACACAGAGTTTTCTGGAGTCCAGACTGAAGGAAATGCAGCAGCTCAGCAGAGCTCTGCCACCAACAAAACAGGCGTCCTCATAGCTGTCAGATAGTCCATCCATCCAGTTTCTTCTAGCTCATTCAGGGTCGCAGAGAAAGCATGCTAAGAAACCCAACTCAAATGCCAAAACCACCTTCACAGACTACTCTGAACATGAAGGAGCAGCAGGTCTACTCTGAGCTCTCCCTGAATGTCCAAACCTCTAACCCTGTCTCTGAGGCTGAGCCCAGACACCCTTCAGAGGAAACTATTTACTCCTGCTAGGATACCATATCAGTAATAATGTGGTGTTTTCACTCTGCTGACACTTAGATTCAAGCTGACCAAAGTTTGAAATCAACAAAAAGAAAGTGATTTTACTTTTATACTTATACTCTGAGGTGAAACTGGACAACCTGCAGATTCCAAGTTCAGACAGGACTGTGAGCAGGTAACCAGATAGCAGCTGTTCAGACTCCAAACTCAGACTGAAAGTTCATGTGAGGAAAAGTCATTTTTCACTGTCAACAACTTTTCTCTTCAAAAGTCAAAGAAACTTCAGGAAAAAGCTACAGGCATCAGGAATTCATTTTTGCAGGATAAAGATCGTTGTCAGTTAAAGAAGACGGACCTGAGGTGAAGAAGTGAATAAATGAGAAAGTGTGAAATAATAAGGAGCAAAATGATGAATTAATGGTGACTGGAGGGGAGATAAAATAAGCTGGACTTACATGATCACTGTAAACACCTCAGTTCAAAATCATCCGTCAGTTCTCGTGTCTCCTCCTGGTTGTGTAGAGTTTGATGAGTGGGCGCCCCCTAGTGTCAGAAACAAATAAGTGCAGCTTTAATGTTGTCTTCAGATTTAGACATGTGAGAGTTTCAATGATTAGTCAACGTGGCTAACAGCTCCTATCAGGTACAGGAGAACCAGAACCTCACCCTGGAGTGGACCTTCACCATCAAACCTTACATTTCTCTGAAGACTTCAAACATTTTCTGTAGTACGTTCAACCCTCAGAAATACTCAGTCAGGACGAGTCCAGTGTGATAAAGAGGTCCTCAAAGAGGGACGGATCAGACTGTCCTCACTCCGGACTGAAGACTCAGGCTGGTATCAGTGTGTAGTTAATACAGAGTATGGGAGCAGCTTGGACACATGTCATCTTTTTTTTCTCAGCAGAACTTTGAGCAAACTAAGACCTGTAGTAATCACAGAAACATGATCAAGTTTTTGTTTGTCTCCTTTTAGCAGCCAAGAACCAGAACATGTCTTAGGGTGAGGCAGAGAGGACAAACACAGTGATGGAAAGATGGAAATACATCGTCATTGCACTGGTAATAATAGCAGGAACTGTTCTGCACTGTTTTCTTTACTCTTGCATCACTCGCTGTCTTCTTGTTTTTAGCTATAGGGAAAAAATGGAGGAATAAGAGGAGGAGTAGAAATGAGACTGAAGTCATAACAAAGACATGGCTTCATTGTAGTTAACCAGCAGCATCAATCATTTCATCAGTGTGTGACAGAGTGAATGGGAATGTAAGAGATTTGATGGGTCAAAAGACGAGAAAAACTTGACGGATAAACAAACTTCTGTTTCTTGAGTGTACCGTGACCTCTGAACTCAGGTCTCAGTCCTGTTGGACTTTGATGAAACAATCAACATCCTACTTAGCAGGGAAACAGGAACATAAAAATAAACCTGAATTACAAAAACAGGAAGTTATCATGACACTCTCACGTGAGTTTTAAGCCATAAACCCTAAGATGAATGCGTGACATTTTCTACATAGAGTGCTCTGCATCTCTGAGTGATGTCTGGAACACAGACAGCCACACAGAGAGACTGGCACACAGACCAGCTAAACTTGGGCTATATTCTATCTAACAATTTAGAGAAAACATAAATATAAGCACCAAGTTGAATTACTATTTTCATTTGTGAGTTTGTTTTTTCCTTTTTCCCACACACACACACTACATGATACATAAATGAAAGCGTGCATCAACATGTTTTGCGTTCTTAACTTATATTGCTTTTAAGGAAATATCTGCGCTTACCTTGACTCTTTCAGCCTTTGTCATGGTGACTTGTCTCGTCTGTCCTCTTTAAGTTTCAGCTGTTCTCCTTGCTTGTTTTGCGGTTAAAAATTGTCCGTCGAGCGATGACTTGTGCACCACAATATAATTGCACTAAAACAGGCAGTGCAGAAGAGTTTACCTCAGCCTTCATGTAACACATCTGTATCCATCAGATACTGTGATAACAAACAGTATCTGATGGCTACTGTTTACTTGAGCTATCACATAAACGAGATATTTCAATTTGTTTGTGTTCATGTTGTTTTCACGTCACGTCTTGGAATTGCATTACTAATCAATAACGTCCTGTTAGGGAAACTCCGAGCATCCGCGGAGCACCTGAATGCACCATAAGCGAAGTTAGCCGTTAGCTTCAATTGTTAAAAATCCCAGTGTAGAAGGTGACAAAGTGAAGAAACAAATAAAAGAGTAAGACAGTAAAGTTATCCCTGGCCGCTCTAATTCACCGTATCACCATAGATACCACCACTTTTAATGGTGAGCAGTTTGTTTTTTTCCCAGTCCCTTAATATAGGCTAGTCGAGAAACACTTAGTTCCGGAGCGTTTAAAACCAATAAGAACATATTCACAGTTAAGAGTAGGAAACAGATAAGATCACAGATACCGTCAAAACTCAACAATTAAAGGCGATTTGAAGATATTAGTCAACAAAAGGCCTGTAAACGTAAGCTATGTTAGCTCACCGACAAACTGCGCATCGCCGCCGTTAAAAATATAAAGCTTGAACTCACCAGTACAGATCTCCTCCACAGCGTCTGTTTATTTGAAGATAAAATCTATCCTCCTTTCTTTTCTGAAGAAGACTTAAACGGCTCTGTTTTTTAGTTTATCTGTGCATTTCAGGTCCATCAATAAGTCCTTTTCTAACGCCAAAAGCCGTGTCTGTCCGGTCGTGTTCCCATACAGACAAATACAGCGATAACTGTCGGTAGCTAACGGCTCTCCGGGTTTAGTTCGATATTTTTCAAAGTACCGCCTTTCATGTTCTCTCGAGCGCTTTATCCAATCACAGGACGCGTACGTGTCCAGTTCAACGTAAGACCTTCTATCTGGCCTTGATGTCGCTGATAAGAGATCTGATTGGCTGTTGGAACTGACTGTGTCCGTTCATTTAAAGGAGTCTGCTCTGTTGATTCTGAAGGCAGATTTTATAGGACCTGACAACAGAAGCTAGCTGAAATATGATTGGATAAGAAATTCTATCGTAACATACAACATGGGAAACTGCTCAACCAAGTGGATATAATACGACACAAAGAGAACAGACTATAGAGAATAATTTTATTTACATTTATGAAAAAATAAATCAATAAATGTATGTTTCTCAGTATGCTTAGGTCTGCCGAGAGGGCCTTGCTGACCCTGAGGGCCCACCACTGACTTATGAAGTGGAGAAATTAAATTTACAGCTACTACGTGAGGATAAATCCAGGGACAGTCAGAGAGCAACATTTAAGCTGCACTCATTAGTTTCTGACACTAGGGGGTGTCCACTCATTAAACTCTACACAACCAGGAAGAGGTTGATGATTGGGTGCCCAGCAGGCTGTTAAAGGTGTGTCTTATGAAAATCAGTCAATGCTGAACTGCCCACAGCAGTATCACCACTTCACAAGAACAAAAGTGAAAGTTTTCAGTCTAACGCCCTTTGGCTGAGATCCAGATCTGTCCTCAAACCCGTCCCGAGGACAGATCCAGGATGATTCTTTCTCTGTTAGTCTTTGGACCGTCCTTCATTATTTCTATTGTCTTAGAGACGGACACTTCTGGGTATCTACACTAGAGTCAACACTTTACAGAATAAAGAAAACATTTCTACACTAGATGTCCCGTCAGAGTCAGAAACTGCTGCTGTTTCCTGTCAGACTGTTTTGACACTAAAGTCCTGAGACTTTAGGACCAAATCAATGTTTACTTTACAGATTTGATCGGCTGATAAAATCACAAAAAGACATTTTCACAGATTTTATATATATATTTATATGTATCTAAATAAAGTGATGTAAATTGATAAACTGATCCAAGTGATCACACACTCTTAACTGCACCTGGCTCTGTTTTTTCAGAAAAAATATCTTATATCCATGATGATGTCTGTCTGCACAACCACACACACACACACACACACACACACACACACACACACACAAAATAGGAGTTATATAATGTTATCAGGCATCAGTTCAGTCGGTTTTGCTTCATACAAACTGAGGAGTGAGGTCAGTGGCTGAGAGGCCACTTGTAATCCTAGCAAGAAAAAACGTCAGCTAACTTCTACCTAACAGCATAAACATTTACCTATAATTCAATGCAGAAGAAATAAGGAGTGGCATTCTAATCTGCCCCCCAGCGACAGGTGTGGCAGATTAGAATGTGACAGAAAACGAAATTTAACTGCAGAAACTGCATCGTGGCTCATTGAGATTCTGTTTACAGAGAATAAACATTCAGAGCAGAAACAGGAAACAACAGAGTCAACTTGAGTCGACAGCAAACTGTGAGAAAGAGCGAACAACGAGGTAAGAAGAATGATTTCCTCTTATTTCACCGCTTATCGTTTGTTTTTCTCTGTTTTTCTTTTTAACTCTGATATTCACATTAAAAAACCATCAAACAAGTTATTAGCGGTAAAAACTGCACAATTCAAAGGTGTAGAGTCTCCAAAGTAAACTCACAGATCACTTCTTCAACCTTAGACTGAAATAATCTGTGAAAATGTCTTTTTGGTGATTTTATCAGCTGATCAAATCTGTAAAGTAAACATTGATTTGGTCCTTAAGTCTCAGGACTTTAGTGTCAAAACAGTCTGACAGGAAACAGCAGCAGTTTCTGACTTTGACGGGACATCTAGTGTAGAAATGTTTTCTTTATTCTGTAAAGTGTTGACTCTAGTGTAGATACCCAGAAGTGTCCGTCTCTAAGACTTTGGATGAAGACATCAGAACAATAGAAATAATGAAGGACGGTCCAAAGACTAACAGAGAGAATCACCCTGGATCTGTCCTCGGGACGGGTTTGAGGACAGATCTGGATCTCAGCCAAAGGGCGTTAGACAGAAAACTTTCATTCTTGTGACATTCGGATTTAGACCTATAATGAGAGAACAAATGACAACAGACAGACTGAAGACGATAACACTGACCTTTGACCTGCTGTCTGTGTGTGGTTCCTCTGACAGGGTGAAGATGGTCTCCAGGTTCCTGCTGCTCATGGCTCTGAGCGTCTGTGTCTCTGGTTGGTTTCCACCTTCACTTTCTTCTCCACAAAGAGAAAAGAGGAGATCCACTTTGAGACTGACTGAAACACTTGAACACTTCCATTAGAAAAGATGTTGAAAGACTCACATGTTCCTGTGTTTCTCTGCTCCTCTCTTTCCCTCTCGGTCTCCTCTACAGGAACACTTGTGGTCAATGCGGCTCACAGATCCTGTCAAGCAGAAGTGGACCAGAACCTCACCCTGGAGTGGGCCTTCACACTCATACCTGACAGCTCTCTGCAGACTCTGAACATTGTCTGTAGTATGTTCAACAATCAGAAATACTCAGTCCTGTTCCATCTCCATAAAGGAGCGGAGGTCCCACAGAAGAAGAGAGACTTTGAAGGACGAGTCCGGTGTGACAAAGAGGACCTCAGAGAGGGACGGATCAGACTTGATGTGTCCTCACTCAGGACTGAAGACTCAGGCTGGTATCAGTGTGATGTCCTCACTGAGCACGAGAAGAGCTGGGACAGATTTTATCTCAGTGTGACTGGTGAGTTGATTTATTTCTCAGCAGAACTTTAAAAAGACGTTCAGTTCAGGTTCTGTTTCTCTTTGGATCTTCTCTAAACCTGAATCAGACCTTTTATGAACTTTAACATGAAGGTCCTAAAAGTAGAGAGGGTCCCTGAATCCTGGACCCTGATTGGTAGATGGTTCCAAAGGAGAAGGGTCTGATCACTGAAGGTCCTGCCTCCTGTACGACTTTCAGAGACTTTACTAGAGCAAACTGAGACCTGCAGTAATCACAGAAACATGATCAAGTCTTTGTTTGTCTCCTTCCAGCAGCCAAGAACCAGAGCAGGTCTGAGTGTGAAGCAGCGAGTCCAAACACCATGATGGACAGATGGAAACACATCATTATCATTTTACTGGGAACAACAGCAGGAACTGCTGCTCTGGTCTGTATTCCTTGCCTTTGCATCACTAGCAGTCCTCCTGTTAGTAGCCGTGGTCCTGAAGTTAATGGGACTGAAGTCACAGAAAAGACACAGTTTCAACAAGTTAGAAGTAACAGCAGCACTAGTCCTGCCAGTGTGCGAGAGAGAGAAAATTTTAATGTAAATAGATTGGATGGGTCAGAAGACGAGAGAAACCCGACGGATCAAGAAACTTCTCTTTGAGTGTACCGTGACCTCTGAACTCAGGCCTCAGTCCTGTTGGACTGTTATAAAGCGATCCACAGATGGATGAGCTCTGAGCAGAGAAAGACAAACTTGAAAAAAATACAACTGTATTACAAAAACAGGAATAAACTAACCAACAGGAAGTTATCATGACACTCAGAGCAGACATAGCAGCAGAGAGACGAGGAAGGACCTCTCTGGTTAAATCTGCTGATCATATTTTAAAAACACTTTTTTACAGAAGATGATCTATGGATGTGTTTTCATCTTTGATCAGCTGCTTTTATTCTGAGTTGAACAGTATAACAAGTTTGATCTTTCTTCTTGAAGTTTTTTGATTTATAGATGTTAATGTGTGTATGATAGTGTTTGTATTAACCAGTCCCTCCTGGATTAGCCAGGATTTTTTTTGTGATTGTTTCGGTCTAAAATACCAGATTTTGCAGCAGCTTTTCTGAAAAATTGCGGTGAAAGTTGTGATCATTTTAGGAGTCTTTTACTAAAACCAAAGGAACAAGGACAATGCTAATTAGCTACAACAGACTTTTGTGAGTTTTTAGCCTTAAACTATAAGATTAATGAGTGATATATTCCACACAGAGAGACTGACACACAGAGCAGCTAAACTTGAGTTACATTCGAACAATTTAGAGAAAACATCAATACAAGCATCAAGTTGAATCACTATTTTCATTTGTGAGCTCGTTCTTTTTTTTAATCTATTTTTTTCTTCTTTTTTACACACACACACACACTAACACACTCATGCTCGCACGCACACTTTTGCTGTTACCCTGACTCTCTTGCCACTCATGAAGCTATGCTGTTACTTTCACGTTACGTTACCCGCACTACTCACTATATAACACTAACATTGTGTTTGTATTTGTACAGATGTGCATTTACACATATAGTCCTTTTTAACCTGCTTCATGCTGGTCCAGATTTTTTGTGACCTTCTTTTTTGACATGATCTCCTTTTCTTTCTGTTTTTATCTCTGATGTTGTTGAATCTTGTCCATGTTAGTGACCTTTGAGATTTTGAGTCATTGGTCTCCTCACATTTCTCTTTTATTTCTATTTTGTTTTCATTTATAAAGCACTTTGTAACCATGGTAACACTATAAAGTCACTCCTTACTTCTCAATCTCATGTCTACAGGTTCAAACAACTCTGACAGTGTTTCCTGTTAGATTCTGTACTTAAACTGCAGTTCTTTCTAATGATGTTATAAATGTTTTTCATAAATTCTTTTCTCTTTTATGGACTTTTTTAGTTTTCAGTGACTTGTCTACCTTTGTGTTTCTCTTAACGTACAGTATTTCATTTAACTGATTTTCTTTTTACTTTTTATTTTTCAGGGTCTATAAAACCCGAATTCCAGCGCTTCTTGTGCTCTTTAAAGAGCTCACTGCACTGTATGAATCTGTATAAACCTGTAAAAATATTGTTGAGTAATAAGTTTTTCAGACATCTATGTTATTTTGTGAATAAAGTTGTTCTCCCGCCTCAGTGTGAAGAGTTTTCTGACTCAACAGGGACCTCTGGTGGTTCTCAGCTGTCAGTAAAATAAAGGAAAATTCCACCTAAACCTGCTTCTCAAACTTTTATGGACACAATAGTTTTTTGTTTTTTTTATAGTTTTTAAACATTTCTACATTTATACCAAAGGAAGTTGAGGAGTTAGCTTTACTGTAAAAAACAGATGAAATAATATTTGGACTCTTTAAGATCCTCTTTGACTTCCTGTTTGAGAGAAAAAAAACAGACACATGAAAGCCAGAGCAGACCCTGGCAGAGGTTGGAGGAGCGTGTCCGTTCACTTCAGTTTGACTTCAACAGGATGGGAAACACTCCAATTTTATCATCATTCAGTTAAAGAACTACGGCCCAGTACGAGAGACCAAGAGAAGTGAAATGAAGTAAGCGCCCTCTGCTGTCCAGAAAGAGTACTGATATTTATTTTTTCATGATTTTTTTTCAGTGGACACCTTTAGTGAGCACAAGTTTTGATTCCTTGTCTTTATGGAAGAAATAAACTAGTCCTAACACGAGGATTCATGAGGAACAAAGACCCGTTAGAGAGACAAACTAAAGGAGAGTGACACAAAGTGACAAGTTTGCACAAAGAGTGGTTCTTAGTTTCCTATAAAAGAAGAGGTACACACAGATACACTCAAACTGAAGTGAGAGGAGAAGTTCATGTGTCCATAAAGCAAAGTAATCTTTAGCTGATGTTTTACAGGAGGACAGACGGGTAAAAACGATGTTACTGAATCTGATCTGATTCTTTCCAAACTACCTTCTTTCCTGTTCTACTTCTGGGATTGTGTACCCAGGTCTTAAGTGACCCAGCAGCACTTGGTACTTTGGTCTTTATTGTGGTGAAGACAATTGGTGATGATGATGAGAGTTCTTAATATCATTGATTGTTTGCTTTATTGTTGATGTTCATCATCTAAACACACTTGTGCATTTCCTTTAACACGGTGAGAACAGAGAAGATCTGAAGAAGAAGGATGTTTGTCTCTGCATGGAGAGATCTGTGTTTGAATCTAAGTTTCAGTGTCTGGTCTAAACGGTCAAAGGGAGTTTGGAAAGAATCTGATCAGATTCAGTATCATCGTTTTTACCCGTCTGTCCTCCTGACTTACTCTGTGACACATCAGCTAAAGATTACTGTGGTTTATTAACACATGAACTTCTTTTTTTGTGTGTTTAAGAGAACTGCAACAAAACAGCTCATTGGTTCAGACCTGATATGACTTAAATGTGACAGCCAATGAAACTGAAGAGCAGAAGGGCAAAACTTCACGACAGACTGAAAAAAAAACTCAGAGCAGAAACAGCAAACTGTGAGAAACAGCGAACTACATGGTAAGAGGTCTATTTTCTTCTTATTTCACCGTTTATTGTTTGTTTTTCTCTCTTCTTTTCTTATCAAAGCTCCACATTAATGAGAGAGTTATTAAGCGAATATTATTTCAGAGGAGCTCTGCTTTTCTTTTTAACTCTAATATTCACATTAAAAAATGTCTTTTTGGTGATTTTATCAGCTGATCAAATCTGTAAAGTTTCTGACTTTGACGGGACATCTAGTGTAGAAATGTTGTCTTTATTCTGTAAAGTGTTGACTCTAGTTTAGATACCCAGAAGTGTCCGTCTCTAAGACTTTGGATGAAGACATCAGAACAATAGAAATAATGAAGGACGGTCCAAAGACTAACAGACAGAGAATCAACCTGGATCTGTCCTCAGGACGGGTTTGAGGACAGATCTAGATCTCAGCTTTAGAAGGTTTAGACCGAAAACTTTCATTCTAATTCTTGTGAGGAGGTGGTTTCAGTGTGAAGTTCAGCAACAATTGTTCACATTAACAGATACCTTGAGCAGCACTGGGTGTTACTTCCTCAAACTTATTTACTTCATGTCACTCACTTCCTGTCTGTTAGTCTCAGCAGTAGAAAGTTGTTCAGAGAGTTCAGATGGTTTCTTGGTCTGTGGGTCTAAACTGGATGTTTTAAGATGAATGAGTGATTCACTGACGCAGATGAGTTTGTGTGAGTGTCAGATGTCTGTAGTCCAGTATGAGGAGTCGACCAAATTATGGAAGAAGAAGAAAAAACTGGGAAACCTGTTTGTTCCTAAAGGAAGCACAAACACTGCATAATAACATAAAGTGTGTGTGGTTCCTCTGACAGGGTGAAGATGGTCTCCAGGTTCCTGCTGCTCATGGCTCTGAGCGTCTGTGTCTCTGGTTGGTTTCCACCTTCACTTTCTTCTCCACAAAGAGAAAAGAGGAGATCCACTTTGAGACTGACTGAAACACTTGAACACTTCCATTAGAAAAGATGTTGAAAGACTCACATGTTCCTGTGTTTTTCTGCTCCTCTCTTTCCCTCTCTGTCTTCTCTACAGGAACACTTGTAGTCAATGCGGCTCACAGATCCTATCAGGCAAAAGTGGACCAGAACCTCACCCTGGAGTGGACCTTCACACCCAAACCTGACAGCTCTCTGAAGACTCTGAACATTTTCTGTTCCATGGTCAACCCACAGAAAGACTTAGTCTTGTTCCATCTCCATGAAGGAGTTGAGGTCCCACAGAAGGAGGGAGACTTTGTAGGACGAGTCCAGTGTGAAAAAGAGGTCCTCAAAGAGGGACAGATCAGACTTCATGTGTCCTCACTCAAGACTGAAGACTCAGGCTGGTATCGGTGTGAAGTCCTCACTGAATATGGGAGCAGCTTGGACAGATGTTATCTAAATGTGATCGGTGAGTTGATTTATTTCTCAGCAGAACTTTAAAAAGATGTTCAGTTCAGGTTCTGTTTCTCTTTGGATCTTCTCCAAACCTGAATCAGACCTTTTATGAGCTTTAACATGAAGGTCCTAAAAGTAGAGAGGGTCTATGAATCCTGGACCCTGATTGGTAGATGGTTCCAAAGGAGAAGGGTCTGATTACTGAAGGTCCTGCCTCCTGTATGACTTTCAGAGACTTTACTAGAGCAAACTGAGACCTGCAGTAATCACAGAAACATGATCAAGTCTTTGTTTGTCTCCTTCCAGCAGCCAAGAACCAGAACTGGTCTGAGGGTGAAGCAGAGAAGACAAACACAGAGATGGAAAGATTGAAACACATCATCATCATCATTACAATGGTAACAATATTAGGAACTATTTTGATCTTTATTCTTTACTGTTGCATCACTCGCTTTCTTCCTGTTTGTGGCCATGATTCTGGGGAAGTTCGAAATGGCAGCCTCATCAGTCTTCACATCACTGTGCCAAATGGGAATGTAACTGTAAGAGAACTGACGGGCCTACCTTTGCAGGGAAACGGACTCTCAGAGCAGACATAGCAGCAGAGAGTGGAGGAAGGATGGACCTCTCTGGTTAAATCTGCTGATCATCTTTTAAAAAACACTTTTTTACAGAAGATGATCTCTGGACGTGTTTTCATCTTTGATAAACTGCTTTTATTCTAAGCCGAGTGGTATCAACATGTTTGATCTTTTGAGTTATACATGTTATATATATTAATATATGTTGTGTTTGTATTTTTGCATAATTGCATTTAAACATATAGTCCTTTTTACCTGTTTCATGCTGGTCCAGGTTTTTTGTGTCCTTCTTTTTTGACACTATCTCTTTTTCTTTCTGTTTTTTTATCTCTGATGTTGTTGAATCTTGTCCGTGTTGGTGAACTTTGAGATATTGAGTCATTGTACTCCTCACTTTTTTTTTCTATTTTGTTTTAGAGAGAGAGTTTCCTGTTAGATTCTGTTCTGTACTGATAAAGCTGTACTGCACAGTCACTTTCAATGATGTTACTTGAGGTTTTCAGACATCCAAGTTATCTTGTCAATAAAGTTGTTCTCCTCACTCAATGTAAAGAGTTTTCTGACTCAGCAGGGACCTCTGGTGGTTCTCAGCCACATTACATTAGTACAAGTACATTAAACGAAAATTCCACCTAAAACTGTTTCTCAAACTTTTTTGGACGTGAGGGAAAAAAAAGTGAAAAACTTTTCAGAAAATCATCTTTACATCAATAAACGGTTTTCTCTGCTTCAGTATCAAACATCTTTGACTCAAACAGGATTATTAGAACTTTTTTAGTTTTTGAACATTTCTACATTTCTACTAAAGGTAGTTGAGGAGTTAGCATAACTGAAAAAATACAGATTAAACAATATTTGGACTCTTTAAGATCCTGTTTGACTTTCTGTTTGAAGAGGGAAGCTACTGGGTTACAATTTTTGTCTTTCTTTAAATTCACCCACCTCTCCATCCATTTGTCTGCATATCTCTCTGCAAACTTCAAAAACTCTCTCTAGTTTTTTGTGGTGAAGAAGAAATGATTAAAAATCCTCCAGTTATTTTACTGCGTTATCGTTTTATCCTCTATTTACTTCGCTGCATATCATCTTTACTCTCTTATCTTTTTCTCGTGACTTCACAAATAAGTTTGGCTTTTCTTCCAACCTACCTTCCTTCCTTCTTTCCTACCTTCTCACTTTCTCTCTCCCCCTCTCCATATCTACGTGATCTTGGAAATGGGGTCGCTGATTTTCAGCAGGATCAGAAGAACCCATGAGACGTAGATCCCTTTAGAGTCCTGGGCGGGCTTCAACATCCCGACCTGGAGAGAACAGGGAGACACTTCAGTGACATCACTCACTATCATATTAACGCCTACATGGTGTAAAACCATATATTTTCCATTTGTTTTTGTTAATGTTGTTTTCACGTCATGTCTTGGAATTGCTTAACTAATAAATAACGTCCTGTTGTGGAAATTCCGAGCATCCGCGGAGCACCTGAATGCACCATAAGCGAAGTTAGCCGTTAGCCTCGGTTGCTAAAAATCCGAGTGGAGAAGTTGACAAAGTGAAGAAACAAATAAAAGAGTCAGACAGTAAAGCTATCCTTAACCGCTCTAATTCACCATAACACCATAGATACCACCGCTTTTAATGGTGAGCAGTTTGTTTTTCCCAGTCCCTTAATATAAGCTAGTCGAGAAACACTGCATTTCCGGAGCGTTTAAAACCAATAAGGACATATTCACAGTTAAGAGTAGGAAACAGATAAGATCACAGATACTGTCAAAACTCAACAATAAAAGACGATTTGAATATATTAGTCAACAAAAGGCCTGTAAACGTAAGCTATGTTAGCTCACCGACAAACTGCGCATCGTCGCCGTTAAAAATATAAAGCTTGAACTCACCAGTACGGATCTCCTCCACAGCGTCTGTTTATTCGAAGATAAAATCTGTCCTCCTTTCTTTTCTGACTTAAACCTCTCTGTTGTTTAATTTCAGGTCCATCAACAAGTCCTTTTCTAACGCTAAAAGCCGTGTCTGTCCGGTCGTGTTCCCATACAGACAAATACAGCGACAACTGTCGGTAGCTAACGGCTCTCTGGGTTTAGGTCGATATTTTTCAAAGTACCGCCTTTCATGTTCTCTCGAGCGCTTTATCCAATCACAGGACGCGTGCATGTCCAGTTCAACGTAAGACCTTCGAGCTGGCCTTGATGTCGCAGACTCGAGATCTGATTGGCCGTTGGAACTGACTGTGTCCGTTCATTTAAAGGAGTCTGCTCTGTTGATTCTGAAGGGGCAGATTTTACAGCACCTGACAACAGAAGCGAGCTGAAATATGATTGGATAAGAAATTCTATCATGATCTACAACATTGGAAACAGCTCAACCAAGTGGATATAATATGACACAAAGAGAACAGACTATAGAGAATAATATTATTTAAATACGTGTGGAAAAATAAGTGAATAAATGTATCTTTCTGAGTATTCTTATGCCTGCTGAGAAGGCCTTGCTGACCCTGAGGGCCCACCACTGACCCGAGTCCAGGGACAGTCAGAGAGTGGAACACTCAGAGAAAGCAGCAGGAACCAGGAAACCATCTTCATCCTGTCAGAGGACACACACACACACACACACACACACACACACACACACACACAGCAGGTCAAAGGTCAGTGTTATCATCTACAGTCTGTCTGTTGTCATTTAAACCTTTATTATGTCTAAATCTGAAGACAATATTAAAACTGAACTCATTTGTTTTGGACACTAGGGGGCGCCCACTCATCAAACTCTACACAACCAGGAAGAGACACGAGAACAGACTGATGATTCTGAACTAAAATGTTTACAGTGATCATGTTAGTCCAGCTGATTTCATCTCCCCTCCAAACATCATCGATAATTCATCATTTTTCTCCTTATTGATTCACATTTCCTCATTTATTCACTTCTTCACCTCAGGTCCGTCTTCTTTAACTGACAACGATCTTTATCCTACAAATACGAATTCACCACAAACTATGAGTTTATTATAAATGCACTTAGAGGTGCAGTGTGCTCGGTGCATTGTTATTGAAAACAGCACCAATGAAACAACAGTTTAGAGACAGTCGCAGATATCCGAACAAAACACCATAGAGTGTAACAGTGTTTGAACACAGGTAGACCGCCTGTTGACACATGTGGACTGGATGTTGTCCAAGAAAAGAGGGCGTGGAGCGTTGCAGGTGTGATTTTGTGACAACGTGCTTAGAGCAATTCTCTTCTATTTTCTAGGATTATCACAACAAATGTTTACCTCACAGTTGGAACATTTGCCAACCTTTATATGCACCCTGAACAAATGTGTGAAAGCATGAAACGCCCTCTTTAAACAGAAGTGAATCACAGGACAGATACACGATGATGTGAAAACAGTCAAGCAGGTCTGAAAGTTTGTCCCTGTTTGACATGATTCATATGTGTAGTGTCATCTCTGTAGTTTTTGCCCAAAGTAAATAGACAGTGGCAGGTAGTCTGGACTGAATTCAGAGTTTACTGTATTTACTTCATAAGTTTATGAGACCAAGTCCATGAGGGCCGCCCTGTCATCTCTGTCCTCATGTTAGCACTAAATTCTGTGACAGTATCAAGTCTTGGTGTGACAGTTTTATCTGTGTTGGACTGTTTTTAATGATACAGATATCAACCCTTCACTAGTCAGAACCCAGCTGGTATATGTGGTGATTTCTAATCCTAACATTTCAATGTTTCTCTCTCTGTATTATCATCAGTGGAGGACAAAGACTTCTGTCATCTTTCCCACACTTTCAGAGAGAATCATCAACATGTCAGAGATCACAGATTTACTCTCTTTTTGATCCTGATGTTTGAAGCTTTTTCCTGAAGTTTCTTTGACTTTTGAAGAGAAAAGTTGTTGACAGTGAAAAATGACTTTTCCTCACATGAACTTACAGTCTGAGTTTGGAGTTTGAACAGCTGCTATCTGGTTACCTGCTCACAGTCCTGTCTGAACTTGGAATCTGCAGGTTGTCCATTTTCATCTCAGAGTAAGGAACAAACAGAGAGCAAACCTATAAATGCTGCTGCCAACAGTGTCCCTTCAACAAGGAGATCAGTCTTTCCTGTAGAGAGACCAACAGGTTAGAGTCATTCAGGAGAAGAATAAACAAACACAAGAGATCAACAGGAACAGGTCCATAAAAACCTCAATGATACTTTAATCTCAGATTCTTCTGGATCCAAAAACAAACAGAAACTGAACTGAACGTCTTTTTAAAGTTCTGCTGGGAAATAAATCAACTCACCGATCACATTGAGATAACATTCATCCAAGCTGACCCCATACTCTGTCTTAACTCCACACTGATAGCATCAGATCATCTTTATAACTGCCTAACTGTGCGACAGTGGGTTAGTTTATCATC
Source organism: Xyrichtys novacula (assembly GCA_962446985.1). Classification (NCBI taxonomy): domain Eukaryota; kingdom Metazoa; phylum Chordata; class Actinopteri; order Labriformes; family Labridae; genus Xyrichtys; species Xyrichtys novacula. The sequence goes on from OY660886.1 coordinate 1,281,182, forward strand.
TTATTGCATGAACTGTTAGGGTGTTTGCTTTGCACCACCGTCAAAGTCAGAAACTGCTGCTGTTTACTGTCAGACTGTTTTGACACTAAAGTCCTGAGACTTTAGGACCAAATCAATGTTTACTTTACAGATTTGATCAGCTGATAAAATCACCAAAAAGACATTTTCACAGATTATTTCAATCTGAGGTTGAAGAAGTGATCTGTGAGTTTACTTTGGAGACTCTACACCTTTGAATTGTTCAGTTTGGAGAGACTTCAACCTTTTATTGTTGTTATTACTGATTATTTCAGGATCAAATAAAAGCTCCTTGTTTGTGAAACCTTTATTGAAGTAGTCTACATTTTCACGAAATGTCCCACGACTCACAATTCAACAACTCTCATCTCAAACAACAGGTTAGAATGTAAAGACTTTATTCTGACTTTATTCTCATGAGTAATTATTTTAATATTTAAGTTTTATTATTTTCTTCTCTCTTAATGTGGTCCTAATACTCTGATGTAGAAACTGCTAGACAACCTAAAGGGTTTAGCAGCTGTTCAAACTCCAAACTCAGACTGAAAGTTCATGTGAGGAAAAGTCATTTTTCACTGTCAACAACTTTTCTCTTCAAAAGTCAAAATAACTTCAGGAAAAAGCTTCAAGCATCAGGATCAAAAAGAGAGTAAATCTGTGATCTCTGACATGTTGATGATTCTCTCTGAAAGTGGGAAAGATGACAGAAGTCTTTGTCCTCCACTGATGATAATTAAAGTGATAATACAGAGAGAGAAAACCCTTCAAATGTTAGGATTAGAAATCACCACATATACCAGCTAGGTTCTGATTCAAATCTGTAACATCCAAATACAGCAGTTTAACTTTCACTTTCGTTTTGACGTTTCTGCAGCTCCTCCCCTCGTCGACATTACCGCCATGTTTTTTTTTAAACAAAGACCGTCTGCAGCTGACCCGAATACTGTAAAAGTTTTGCAGTCTTCAACCTGACCTGCTGACTCTGATACAAACGTGAGTACTTAATCCAACCCTGACAGGTGTTTTATTATGAATATATATATCTATATCCTTCCGTGTTGTCAGTCTGTTGTTGTTGTTCGTCTGTGTTCATAAACTCCTTAAACGATCGTCAGTAAACCTCAAATCTGCTCAGAGTTTGTTTATCAGCTGTACTTATGGAGTTAGTGGATGAAAAAGGTTCAAATTTTTGTTGTAGTCGAAGTCGGTTGTCTTTTAGAAAGTTTAATCGATTCGTCGAATTGAAGTTTTACTCGTTGAAGTACAGCTGTGTTGTGGATCATTAGAAATGGCGAATGAGGAAGTGTTATGAAAACAAACATCGTCACTCTCTGTGGTTTTGTTCGGATATCTGCGACTGTCTCTAAACTGTTGTTTCATTGGTGCAGTTTTTAAGAACAATGCACCGAGCACACTGCACCTCTAAGTGCATTTATAATAAACTCATAGTTTGTGTTGAATTCGTATTTGTAGGATAAAGGTCGTTATCAGTTAAAGAAGATGGACCTGAGGTGAAGAAGTGAATAAATGAGGAAATGTGAATCAATAAGGAGAAAAATGATGAATTATCGATGATGTTTGGAGGGGAGATGAAATCAGCTGGACTAACATGATCACTGTAAACATTTCAGTTCAGAATCATCAGTCTGTTCTCCTGTCTCTTCCTGGTTGTGTTGAGTTTGATGAGTGGGCGCCCCCTAGTGTCAAAAACGAAGGAGTGCAGCTTTAATGTTTTCTTCAGATTAAGACGTACAATGAGAGTTTGAATGACTACAGACTGTAGATGTGGCACTGACTTTGTCTCTGTGTGTGTGTGTGTGTGTGTGTGTGTGTGTGTGTGTGTGTGTGTGTGTGTGTGTGTGTGTGTGTGTGTGTGTGTGGTTCCTCTGACAGGGTGAAGATGGTCTCCAGGTTCCTGCTGCTCATGGCTCTGAGCGTCTGTGTCTCTGGTTGGTTTCCACCTTCACTTTCTTCTCCACAAAGAGAAAAGAGGAGATCCACTTTGAGACTGACTGAAACACTTGAACACTTCCATTAGAAAAGATGTTGAAAGACTCACATGTTCCTGTGTTTTTCTGCTCCTCTCTTTCCCTCTCTGTCTCCTCTACAGGAACACTTGTAGTCAAAGTGGCTCACAGCTCCTATCAGGCAGAAGTGGACCAGGACCTCACCCTGGAGTGGACCTTCACACCCAGACCTGACAGCTCTCTGCAGACTCTGAACATTTTCTGTTCCATGTTCAACCCTCAGAAAGACCTAGTTTTGCTTAATCTTCATAAAGGAGTGGAGGTCCCACAGAAAGAGGGAGACTTTGTAGGTCGAGTCCAGTGTGACAAAGAGGTCCTCAAAGAGGGACAGATCAGACTTCATCTGTCCTCACTCAAGACTGAAGACTCAGGCTGGTATCAGTGTGATGTCCTCACAGAGTACGGGAAGAGCTTGGACAGATGTTCCCTCAATGTGACTGGTGAGTTGATTTATTTCTCAGCAGAACTTTAAAGACGTTCAGTTCAGGTTCTGTTTCTCTTTGGATCTTCTCTAAACCTGAATCAGACCTTTTATGAGCTTTAACATGAAGGTCCTAAAAGGAGAGAGGGTCTCTGAATCCTGGACCCTGATTGGTAGATGGTTCCAAAGGAGAAGGGTCTGATTACTGAAGGTCCTGCCTCCTGTACGACTTTCAGAGACTTTACTAGAGCAAACTGAGACCTGCAGTAATCACAGAAACATGATCAAGTCTTTGTTTGTCTCCTTCCAGCAGCCAAGAACCAGAGCAGGTCTGAGTGTGAAGCAGAGGGTCCAAACACAGTGGTGTTGGGAAGGATAGACATCGTCATCGTTACACTGGGAACAATCGCAGGAGCTGCTCTGATCTTTTTTCTTTACCGTTGCATCACTCGCTCTCGTCCTGTTTCTAGCTGTAGGGACAAAATTTGGAGGAATAGGAGGAGGAGTAGTAATGAGACTGAAGTCGTAACAAAATGCGAACTTATTGTGGTTAATCAGCAGCATCAATCATGTCATGTCATCAGTGTGCTAGAGAGTGAATGTGAATGTGAAGAGATTTGACGGGTCAGAAGACGAGAAAAAAACTTATAGATCAACAAACTTCTCATTGAGTGTACCGTGACCTCTGAACTCAGTCCTCAGTCCTTTTTGAGTTTAAGAAGTGATCGACATCCCACAGATGGATGAGCGCTTAGCAGGCCGAGTGTAGTGGGACTAAAATGTTTTATTCAACAAAAGACTAAACTTGAATCAACAAACTTACCTCAAACAGAAAAGGTCAAAAAGAAAAATCTAAATAACCAAAAACACAAGGAGCAGAAATCCAGGTAGAACAAAGAGGCACCAGGAAAACCAGGAAGAGTGGGGGGTGGGGGTGGGCAGGGAGACAAGCAACAGGTCAGGCAGACAACACGCAGGTGAGACTCATGAGGGATTAACTAAGGAGGAAAAGCAGAGGAGGAAAAACTAGAGTGGATACACAGAGACTGACTGACATGATCTCTGAAAGTGTTTTCATCTTTGATAAGCTGCTTTTATTCTGAGCCGAATGGTATCAACAAAAACATGTTTGATCTTTGAAGTGTTTATATATGTTATACATATGTAATATTTGATGTGTCTGTATTTTTCATAGACTGTATATAGAAATACATATAAGTATATACAGTCTATGGTATTTGTACATATGTGCATTTAAACATAGTCTTTTCACCTGCTCTATTCTGGTCCAGGGTTTTTGTGTCCTTCTTTTTTGACATGACCTTTTTCTTTCTGTTTTTATCTCTAATGTTGTTGAATCTTGTCCGTGTTGGTGAACTTTGAGATTTTGAGTCATTGGTCTCCTCACATTTCTCTTTTATTTCTATTTTGTTTTCATTGATAAAGCACTTTGTAACCATGGTAACACTATAAAGTCAGTCCTTACTTTTCTACCTCATGTCTACAGGGTCAAACAACTCTGACAGAGTTTCCTGTCAGATTCTGTTCTTATACTGCAGTCCTTTTTAATGATGTTATAAATGTTTTTCATAATTTCTTTTCTCTTTCATGGACGTTCTAAGTTTTCAGTGACTTGTCTACCTTTGTGTTTCTCTTACCGTACAGTAGTTCATTTAACTGATTTTCTTTTTACTTTTTACTTCTCAGGGTCTATAAAACCTGAATTCCAGCACTGACTTGTTTTTTTTATTATTTTTTTATTATTAGCTCCAGAATTTGTTATATTTAGCAGTAGACAGGGTCTGGAGTGAAAGGGGGTGTTTGTTATTAATGTTTCTTTTGTATCTTGTGCTCTTTAAAGATCTCACTGCACTGTATGAATCTGTATATAACTAATAAAAATATTGTTGATTAAAAAAGTTTTTCAGACATCTATGTTGTTTTGTGAATTAAGTTGTTCTCCCTCCTCAGTGTGAAGAGTTTTCTGACTCAGCAGGGACCTCTGGTGGTTCTCAGCTGTAAGTAAAATAAAGGAAAATTCCACCTAAACCTGCGTCTCAAACTTTTATGGACACAAGAAAAAAAGAGGGTGAAAAACTTTTCAGAATATCATTTTTATATCATTGAACTGTTTTCTCTGCTTTAGTTTGAATCAATCATCTTAGACTCAAACATGATTATTTAGAACTTAAACAATATTAAATTAAATATTTGGATTCTTTAAGATCCTGTTTGACTTCCTGTTTGAGAGAAAAAAAAACAGACACATCAGAGCCAGATCACGTTGTTAAAAGTGTTACTTTGTTCCACCATATACAAAAAAGAAATCCATCCACCGTCAGAATATGGACAAAGCTTACAGTAGGAGTACATCAGTACAATGTAGTGCAACAGGTTTCACAGTCAGCGGGTACATTAATCAGCCACAAGGGGGAAGCAGGAGCTCGGACACTTGTGTACAGCTTCAATAATCAACATCCACTGAATGTATTTACAGAGAAAGAGACGCTGGCAGAGGTTGGAGGAGCGTGTCCGTTCACTTCAGTTTGACTTCAACAGGATGGGAAACACTCCAATTTTATCATCATTCAGTTAAAGAACTACGGCCCAGCATGAGAGACCAAGAGAAGTGAAATGAAGTAAGCGCCCTCTGCTGCCCAGAAAGAGTACTGATATTTATTTTTTCATGATTTTTGTTTTCAGTGGACACCTTTAGGGAGCACAAGTTTTGATTCCTTGTCTTTATGGAAGAAATAAACGAGTCCTAACACGAGGATTCATGAGGAACAAAGACCCGTTAGAGAGACAAACTAGAGGAGAGTGACACAAAGTGACAAGTTTGCACAAAGAGTGGTTCTTAGTTTCCTTTAAAAGAAGAGGTACACATAAAGCATAAGCTGATGTTTTACAGGAGGACAGACGGGTAAAAACGATGATACTGAATCTGATCTGATTCTTTCCAAACTACCTTCTTTCCTGTTCTACTTCTGGGATTTTGTACCCAGGTCTTAAGTGACCCAGCAGCACTTGGTACTTTGGTCTTTATTGTGGTGAAGACAATTGGTGATGATGATGAGAGGTCTTAATGTCATTGATTGCTTGCTTTCTTGTTGATGTTCATCATCTAAACACACTTGTGCATTTTCTTTAACACGGTGAGAACAGAGAAGATCTGAAGAAGAAGGATGTTTGTCTCTGCATGGAGAGATCTGTGTTTGAATCTAAGCTTCAGTGTCTGGTCTAAACGGCCAAAGGGAGTTTGGAAAGAATCAGATCAGATTCAGTATCATCATTTTCACCCCTCTGTCCTCCTGACTTACTCTGTGACACATCAGCTAAAGATTACTGTGGTTTATGAACACATGAACTTCTCTTTTTGTGTGTTTAAGAGAACCGCAACAAAACAGCTCATTGGCTCAGACCTGATCTGACTTAAATGCAAATGAAACTGAAGAGCAGAGGTGCAAAACTTTACCACCGACTGAATTTCCGTTTACAGAAAAAAACACTCAGAGCAGAAACAGGAAACCACCAAAGTCAACGTGAGGCTGAAGCAAACTGTCAGAAAGAGCGAAACAACGAGGTAAGAAGTCTGTTTTCTTCTTATCTCACAGTTTATCGTTTGTTTTTCTCTCTTCTTTTCTTATATCAGCTCCACATTATTGAGTTATGAAGTGAATATTTCAGAGGAGCTCTGCTTTTCTTTTTAACTCTAATATTCACATTAAAAAACCATCAAACCAGTTATGAGCGGTAAAAACTGAACAATTCAAAGGTGTAGAGTCTCCAAAGTAAGCTCACAGATCACTTCTTCAACCTTAGATTGAAATAATCTGTGAAAATGTCTTTTTTGGTGATTTTATCAGCTGATCAAATCTGTAAAGTAAACATTGATTTGGTCCTAAAGTCTCAGGACTTTAGTGTCAAAACAGTCTGACAGTAAACAGCAGCAGTTTCTGACTTTGACGGGACATCTAGTGTAGAAATGTTTTCTTTATTCTGTAAAGTGTTGACTCTAGTGTAGATACCCAGAAGTGTCCGTCTCTAAGACTTTGGATGAAGACATCAGAACAAAAGAAATAATGAAGGACGGTCCAAAGACTAACAGACAGAGAATCAACCTGGATCTGTCCTCAGGACGGGTTTGAGGACAGATCTGGATCTCAACTTTAGGGGGTTTCTTGTTCTTGTGAGGAGGTGGTTTCAGTGTGAAGTTCAGCAACAATTGTTCACATAACAGGAACACTGAGCAGCACTGGGCGTTACTTCCTGAAACTCAGTTACTTCATGTCACTCACTTCCTGTGTCTAATATTTGTAGTCCAGAATGAGGAGTCGACCAAATTATGGAAGAAGAAAAAAAAAGGGAGAAACCTGTTTGTTCCTAAAGAAAGCACCAACACGTCTTATAACAGAAAATGTGTGTGTGTGTGTGTGTGTGTGTGTGTGTGTGTGTGTGCATGTGGTTCCTCTGACAGGGTGAAGATGGTCTCCAGGTTCCTGCTGCTCATGGCTCTGAGCGTCTGTGTCTCTGGTTGGTTTCCACCTTCACTTTCTTCTCCACAAAGAGAAAAGAGGAGATCCACTTTGAGACTGACTGAAACACTTGAACACTTCCATTAGAAAAGATGTTGAAAGACTCACATGTTCCTGTGTTTCTCTGCTCCTCTCTTTCCCTCTCTGTCTCCTCTACAGGAACACTTGTAGTCAAAGTGACTAACAGCTCCTATCAGGCAAAAGTGGACCAGAACCTCACCCTGGAGTGGACCTTCACACCCAAACCTGACAGCTCTCTGCAGACTCTGAACATTTTCTGTGACATGTTCAACAATAAGAAAGACCCAGTCCTGTTTCATCTCCATAAAGGAGTGGAGGTCCCACAGAAGGAGGGAGACTTTGTAGGACGAGTCCAGTGTGACAAAGAGGTCCTCAAAGAGGGACAGATCAGACTTCATGTGTCCTCACTCAGGACTGAAGACTCAGGCTGGTATCAGTGTGAAGTCCTCACAGAGTCTGGGATCAGCTTGGACAGATGTTTTCTCAATGTGACTGGTGAGTTGATTTATTTCTCAGCAGAACTTTAAAAAGATGTTCAGTTCAGGTTCTGTTTCTCTTTGGATCTTCTCCAAACCTGAATCAGACCTTTTATGAACTTTAACATGAAGGTCCTAAAAGTAGAGAGGGTCTCTGAATCCTGGACTCTGATTGGTAGATGGTTCCAAAGGAGAAGGGTCTGATTACTGAAGGTCCTGCCTCCTGTACGACTTTCAGAGACTTTACTAGAGCAAACTGAGACCTGCAGTAATCACAGAAACATGATCAAGTCTTTGTTTGTCTCCTTCCAGCTGCCAAGAACCAGAGCAGGTCTGAGGGTGAAGCAGAGAGTCTAAACACAGAGATGTGGGGATTGAAAGACATCGCCATCGTTATTACAGTGGGAACAATAGTAGGAGCTGCTCTGGTCTGTATTCCTTACTGTTGCATCACTCGCAGTCCTTCTGTTTGTGATCGTCGGGAAAAAAAGAGGAGGAAAAGCAATGGGATTGAAGTCATCACAAAGACGCGGCTTTATCACGATTAATCAGCAGTGTTAGTCCTGTCATCAGTGTGCTAGAGAATGAATGCTAATGTTAAGAGATTTAACAGGTCAGAAGATGAGAAAAACCCGACGGATCAAGAAACTTCTCTTTGAGTGTACTCTGACCTCTGAACTCAGGCCTCAGTCCTGTTGGAGTTTTATGAAGCGATCAATGATCCACAGATGGATGAGCTCTTAGCAGGATGAGTCCAGGGGGAGAGAGAGGTCATCAGTGCTACGATTAAACAAAAACTAGAGAGGGGACCCAGGTACAGAACGTAAAATGTTTTATTTCGACAAAAGACTAAACTGGACTCATGATTCATTAACTAAGGAGGGAAAACTGAAGAAGTAAAACTAGAGCGGATAAACAGGGACGGACTACTCTGAAATAAGGAAGTGAAAAACCAAACAGTGAGAAACAAGAACATAAGACTAACGAACACAGAACAGGAAAATACAACTGTATTACAAAAACAGGACTAAACTAACCAACAGGAAGTTATCATGACACTCAGAGCAGACATAGCAGCAGAGAGACGAGGAAGGACGGACCTCTCTGGTTAAATCTGCTGATCATCTTTTAAAAACAAAACTTTTAGAGAAGATAATCTTTTAAAGTGTTTTCATCTTTGATAAGCTACTTTTATTCTGAGCCGAACAGTATCAACAACAAGTTTGATCTTTGAATTGTTTTGATTTATATATGTTTATGTGTGTATGAGTGTGTTTATATTAATATATGTTGTGATTATATTTGTACATAAACACATAGTACTTTTAACCTACTTCATGCTGGTCCAGGGTTTTTGTGTCCTTCTTTTCTTTCTGTTTTTATCTCTCTGTTGTTGAATTTTGTCCATGTTAGTGACCTTTGAGATTTTGAGTCATTGGTCTCCTCACATTTCTCTTTTATTTCTATTTTGTTTTCATTGATAAAGCACTTTGTAACCCTGGTAACATGATAAAGTCACTCCTTTCTTCTCAATCTCATGTCTACAGGGTCAAACAACTCTGACAGAGTTTCCTGTTAGATTCTGTTCTTATACTGCAGTCCTTTTTAATGATGTTATAAATCTTTTTCATAATTTCTTTTCTCTTTCATGGACGTTCTAAGTTTTCAGTGACTTGTCTACCTTTGTGTTTCTCTTACCGTACAGTAGTTCATTTAACTGATTTTCTTTTTACTTTTTACTTCTCAGGGTCTATAAAACCTGAATTCCAGCAGCACCTTTTTAAAAAAAAAAAAGTATTATTAGCTCTAGAATTTGTTATTGAAGCACAGCAATAGACAGGGTCTGGAGTGAAAGGGAGTGTTTGTATCTTGTGCTCTTTAAAGATCTCACTGCACTGTATGAATCTGTATAAAACTAATAAAAATATTGTTGAGTAAAAAAGTTTTTCAGACATCAAAGTTATTTTGTGAACAAAGTTGTTCTCCCTCCTCGGTGTAAAGAGTTTTCTGACTCAGCAGGGACCTCTGGTGGTTCTCAGCTGTAAGTACATTAAAGGAAAATTCCACCTAAACCTGCTTCTCAAACTTTTATGGACACAAGAAGAGAAAAAAAAGTGAAAAACTTTTCAGAATATCATTTTTATATCACTGAACTGTTTTCTCTGCTTTAGTTTGTATCAATTATCTTAGCCTCAAACATGATTATTTAGAATTTATATAGTATAAGTTATATACTATAGTTATATTAAATTAAATAATATTTGGACTCTTTAAGATCCTGTTTGACTTCCTGTTTGAGAGAAAAAAAAAAGACACATCCGAGCCAGATCACGTTGTTAAAAGTGTTACTTTGTTCCACCATATACAAAAAAGAAATCCATCCACCGTCAGAATATGGACAAAGCTTACAGTAGGAGTACATCAGTACAATGTAGTGCAACAGGTTTCACAGTCAGCGGGTACATTAATCAGCCACAAGGGGGAAGCAGGAGCTCGGACACTTGTGTACAGCTTCAATAATCAACATCCACTGAATGTATTTACAGAGAAAGAGACCCTGGCAGAGGTTGGAGGAGCGTGTCCGTTCACTTCAGTTTGATTTCAACAGGATGTGAAGAGAGAAGACGGTCAAGAATCACTCTTCAGGTCATTTACTGCATATTTCAGTGACTCTGACGGCTTCAGATTCACTCAAACCTCTGTTTGAAGTTTCAGAGTTGGACTGAAATAAAATTCAGAGTTAATTGAACCAAATGCCCCAGAAATGCCCTAAAACTGCTCTGACAGACGCAAACACAGCTGATCGGAAAAGAAAATACAACAACAAGACGCTGCCTCCACAAAATAATAATGCCTGTCTGTAAATTCATGAAGTTCTCCACTCCGACAGTCCCGTCTTGATCTGTGTGTTTAAAATAACGTCTTCTGAAATGAGGACAAACTTACTGTGATCTTTAATCTGAATCATCTGTGTTAGTTTTCATTATTACTCCAATTTTATCATCATTCAGTTAAAGAACTATGGCCCAGCATGAGAGAGCGAGAGAAGTGAAATGAAGAGGGCGCCCTCTGCTGCCCAGAAAGAGTACTGATATTTATTTTTTCATGATTTGTTTTCAGTGGACACCTTTAGGGAGCACAAGTTTTGATTCCTTGTCGTCAAAGCAGAAAAAAACGAGTCCTAACACAAGGATTCATGAGGAACAAAGACCCGTTAGAGAGACAAACTCAAGGAGAGTGACACAAAGTGACAAGTTTGCACAAAGAGTGGTTCTTAGTTTCCTTTAAAATTAGAGAAATGAGCACTTGAACTCACTCAGTTCATGAGTTTGATATTATTACACTATAAAACACCTCCTTCCATCCATCTTTCCAAACAAACTGCAGTGCTTGGAGGAGAACCCAGACTCCTGAATTTATGGGTTATGAAAATGAGAAAATAGTATTTAAGTCGTGGATTCAACAGGAGTTAGCTTGGGTTGAAAACGACACCTTCAGGCATTAAAAGAGCATCCTAGCTTAACGTAGAGGAAAACTACTGGGTTATAATTTTTGTCTTTAAATTCACCCACCTCTCCATCCATTTGTCTGCGTATCTCTCTGCAAACGTCAAAAACTCTCTCTAGTTTTTTGTGGTGAAGAAGAAATGATTAAAAATCCTCCAGTTATTTTACTGCGTTATCGTTTTATCCTCTCTTTACTTCACTGCATATCATCTTTCCTCTCTTACCTTTCTTCTTAACTTGACTGATAAGTTTGGCTTTTCTCCTACCTACCTTCCTTCTTTCCTTCCTACCTTCCTTCTTTCCTTCCTACCGCCTCACTTTCTCTCTCCCCCTCCCTGCCTCTACGTGATGTTGGAAATGGGGTCGCTGATTTTCAGACACCTCCAGTAGATGGCTCTGGCCAACGTGAAGAGGAGGAGCAGGATCAGAAGCACCCATGAGACATAGATCCCTTTGGAGTCCTGGGCGGGCTTCCACGTCCCGACCTGGAGAGAACAAAGAGACGCGACTTTACAAAACCGACGTAACTCAGTGACAGGAAATAAGCGCAGGTCTGGAGTAGGGTTGGAAATGGTAAACCAGTGCCAGTAACAAATAACATCTCTGAAGTGCAAGTTGCAGTTCCTTGAGTGGCCACTTGAGGCTGTCTGCAGAATTCTGATAAGTTCATATCTTATCGGGGATTTCCACTGCATCCGGAATGGCTCCGATCTGGAACAGCAGCGATTTTTGCCGTACGCCAATTCTCATCAGATCCATTCGTAGACTAATTTCATGGTGGATTACGGACGGCAGGAATCGTGACCACATCCAGAGCCTTCAGATATCCACCCAGGGTATTTGAAGGCTCTGGATGTGGTGGGGTTGTCCTGGCTGACACGCCTATACAACATTGCATGGAAATCGGGGACAGTGCCATTGGAGTGGCGGTCCCTATCTTTAAGAAGGGGACCAGTGGGTTTTTTCCAACTATCGGGGGATCACACTCCTCAGGCTCCCCGGGAAAGCTTACGCCAGGGTGCTGGAAAAGAGGGTCAGATTAATAGTTGAACCTCGGATCGAAGAGGAACAATGCGGTTTTCGTCCCGTTCGTGGAACTACGGATCAACTCCTCACCCTTGCTCGGGTTCTTGAGGGGAGATGGGAGTTTTCCCAACCAGTCCACATGTGTTTTGTGGACTTGGAGAAGGCCTATGACCATGTCCCTAGGGGAATCCTGTGGGAGGTGCCCTGGGAGTATGGGGTGGATGGTTCCTTGTAAAAGGCCGTCCAATCCCTTTACCAAAGGAGCGTGAGCTTGGTCCATGTAGCCGGCTGTAAGTTGGACTTGTTTCCAGTGAGGGTTGCCCTTTGTCATTGGTTCTGTTCATAACCTTTATGGACAGAATTTCTAGGCACAGCCGGGGGTGGAGGGTGTCCAGTCTGGCAGGCAGAGGATCGTGTCGCTGCTTTTTGCGTATGATGTGGTTCTTCTAGCTTTGTTGAGCAGTGACTTCCAGCTCTTGCTGGGGCGGTTCGCGGCCGGGTGTGAAGCGGCTGGGATGTGAATCGGCACCTCCAAGTCCGAGGCCATGGTCCTCTGTCAGAAAAAGGTAGATTGCCTTCTCCATCAGCTATGATCGGCGAATACGGCCTCTTTGTATCCGTTCCGGATGCGGTGGAAATTGGGGGTTAAACAGAGGAATCAAACATGTCTGCTGCCTGTTACGTCGTGGTTTTGTTCTGCAAATGGAAAAAGAGAAACACAAACAAACTCACCATCAGTCCTGCAGTGGAAGCTGCGATGACGACAAACAGCATGAAGCACAACAGGCTCCTCCTCCTCGGGTACCGCCGACCAATAGAAGAGCTGTAAACGACATCAGACGAGGACTTTAGTCGACAGAGAAGAGATTATCGGAATGTTTGACCAACACCCACAGAAATGAAAGGTACTTACACTTTTCGGCAGTGTGGACATCGGGCCAAAGTGCGGTCTGAGAACTCTGTCCACTGTGAGAGAGAAACATTCATCAGTGTGTGTCTGTCTTTGTGCGTGAATGTGTGTGTTTTTGTATTTGCGAGGATCAGTGGGTGCGTGTCCTACCAGGAATGTGTTGGAGCAGTGCCCGCAGATGATCCGGACTCCGACGGGCTGGTGCTGCGGTTCAGGACTGTCCCTGCCGATGTGAACTGGTCCCAGGTTGATGATGCGTTTACTGACGGACAAACAGACAAGGGTCTTTTTAAAGATCCGCATGGACGTCACACACAGGTCACTAAAGGTCAGCTTTGACCGCTTCCTCTCAAATTTGGAGAAGTGAGAAAAAAGTCAAGGGTGGGGTTTTGGTCACCAGATCTTTGCTGGTTTTTTAAAGGTGGGATTGTTTTAAACGATACTGTGCACCCTTCACTCAAACCTCTTTGTAAAGCGGTGAAAAACTGACTGAAATTTAGGTTTTCTGGCACTGCTGAGACCACGACAGCTTTTTACACAATAACCCTGCTTATCCTCGCTGATTTATTGAGTCCAGACGACCCAGATCTCTTTCTGTACCAGAGTCCATCATTGACTCAGGATTGTCTTTGGTCAGATACAGAAACCTCTACAGTCCTCTTTGTGGGAGAAAACTACTAAACCCTTTAGTCGTCTGTTCAAACAGACACGAGAACAACACTTTCTGATCTGTCAATGTGTTTCGATGGAGTGGCCTCTCCTGCACAGATGGCGCGATTACGAGCCAAAAGCTGAGATGGGTGAAAAATAATCCCGCTCTGTTTCTCGGTCTCACCAGTACGGCCTCGGACAGGCGATCCTCTGCGACGTGACTTTGCAGATCAGCAGACAGTTGCACGGACAGCGGACATACTTCTTCCCGACAGGAGCGTTCTTAATCGGCTGCAGACACACAGAAGAGAGAGAGAGAGAGAGAGAGGGATAAGATGCGAAAAACACAACCTCTGACACTGCGGATGTCTGACGTTGGTGATTTTTCTGTTTCTGGATGCATTTGGACTTCAACATGATAAATAGTGACAATTATAGGAATAGTCCCTGTTTTGGCGCTCTGATAGGAGGACAGATGTGACTCACTGTGGCTTCGTTGCAGATGCTGCACTTCACCACGTGTTGATGTGTTTTTCCCTCCACGGAGATGGCGCTCTGACAGACCCTGCAGCTGATGACCGGAGCGCTGCTGCTGTCCGGGCTGCCCTGCGGCGAGTACGGGGGCGGGGGTTCACCTGGTACAATCGCACTGGGGAACGGTGCCAAACCTGGATGGGGAACGACCGGATCACTGTCAGCAGGACTTGACTTTGGTGTCAACAGGAATGAAATGACTTTAAAAACAAACAGTACGCTAATGCTTATCCAAAAATTACATGACAGGTATAACTGAGAATCATCTGCATAAAAATTCAATAAAACACCATGCTCGGTTTTGATGGGGGGCATGTACAAGGAAACCTAAAACGGGACCTAAAACAGACCCCCTGAGGGACACCATACTTTCAGGGATATTCCAGCGTAAAATTAATTTAGGGTCAAACACACCGTGACAGCGAGTTAGACAGAGAGAGATGAATGTTGCCGACCGCTTGCCTCTCTAGCTATACCAACTTTAGTAACAACCGCACAATAGCAATATGGTGAGCCACATGCTCAAACACAACGCCACTTTATAACCACGAATAATGCTCAGAACAGCACCTAACTTCATCAACAGGACATATAGGGTCACAGCCATAGTACTAGCCACCAAACACCTTTTTAACTTTGCCTAAGAGACTGAACGCAACTCGCCTACTCTCTTCCAGCACCCGCATGTTTGTAGCGAGACCTCAGGCCTGAGCATTATGGATTACAGCAGAGTGACGCAGCTCAAGGAAGAACATTTATGATCATTTCTTCATGGAAATGTAATCAGACCGAGATGCTAAGGCAGAAGAACTACCCCGTCTGCAGTGAAAAAATGATATGATGATTATTACTTAAACAAAATGATATAGAAATGATCATAAATGTTCTTTCTTGAGCTGCGGCACTCCACTGTAGTCCGTAATAAGTTGTCCCCCAATTCAGTTTCCATCAACCTTCGCTCTAACTGGCAAACTTCACATGAAGAAAAAACACTTATCTAATGTACTCTTTACTTGATTACTTTACTGTACTTATGAGCCCCTCGCTGACTTCAGTGCTTGGTAGCCCAGTTTTATAAATAAGACATACAGTTTGAACCCTCCATTTCTAGAGCTGTTTTAATCCTGAGACAGTGAGTGAAACTGGTTGTTCCTCTCTGCGGTAACCCGACAGCGTGACTCATTACAGCTGATATATCCTGTGCTGCGTTTCTCTTCAAACAAACCATCTGCTTACAATGACTCACAGACTGGTAATTAAATACTGTGCGACAATTTCATCACTTAACATGATGTTATTAGTCGGCAAAGGATAAAGATTGACTTTTAACAAGAGTTTCTGCAGAAAATAAGGTAGCAAGAAGAAGAGGACAGATATTATGGGTGTTCACATAATGGTGTGAACTCTTTTGACCACTTTTACCCTTGAACACTATCGCCAGGTGATTTTCACCCGACCAAACATGTTTAGGTGACTTTCATGATGTTGCGTTTGTCTGAGTATCATGGGTCTCTGTGTAGCTTCAGCATTACCTTTGACATCTTTGAAGGCATATTTGTTTCCCTGATCCAAAACCTGCTTTTTCCTATAGGTACATGTTCACAGGATGATTTTTAAAGAGTGGTCCTGGAATTTGCATGCTATCTTTATTTAGCACAGTGGTTATATATAACGATCACAAATAGGGTTGGGCATCGAGTCTTGAGCATCAATGGGGACCGGGACTAACATTCCGATCCTCCCGGAACCGTTCAAATTATAAAACTTAGATTCCAAGTTCCGATGCCGGAGTCCGCCAACCAGAAGAAATAGCCACAGCGGCTGCGGTCAAAAGTTTGGCTAACTTTTTCATAGACAAACAACCTGACACCAAAAAATGGATTTTTATATACTGGTTGAAAATGTGAGAAATTCAGAGTAAAGTTCTTAAAAAGATAATATAATTTAAAAATTCATGGAGAAATTCAGAAATTTCATCCAAAACAAAGAACTCCAGTTAGCACCCTCATTTAAACCATGTCTTTATTTCTTTTTATCCTGCCTTTTAACCGAATTGGAATGGAGAATTGTTTGGAACAGGAATCGAGATGAGGAATCAGAATCGGAACCGGAATCATTCAAAATCAAGCGATACCCAACCCTTATCACAAAGTAGTTATTTTCAAGTGAATTCATGATTGCAAACCCTTATTTTTCACTGACCCAAATATGTAGATATATAACTTAAATTAACAACATTGTAATACTTTATTAAAAAAATTTAAAAAATCGGCCGATAAATCGGTAATCAGATTTTTTCCCCCTGATAATCGGTATCGGCCTTGAAAAATTCACATTTACTCGGGCCCGAGTAAAAATCACCCGGCATTACTGATGGTGTTACTAATTTTAATGATAGTGTTCTTGGGTTACTAAGTTCGAGACTTTTCTCTCACTAAAATATTTGATTATCCTCGGGTTAATCTCATAAATATGATGATAAAATGTTCATATTTTAACCGTGTCGTTAAATTGAACAGAAAACCGGGATGAACTTTGACCTAATGGTGTGTATTTATTCATTTTGATAATATTTAATAAACTAATCCTTACTTTTTTTTCTTAAATAACAATACCGTGCATAAATATGGTATAAAACAGTGTATAAACCTGGTAAAAAGTGACTGGATTTAGTATATTTGCTGCTAACGTTGGCTAACGCTAGCCGGTTAGCCTCCAAACTCCAAACTGAGGGTATTCACTCGCTTAATTTCACCTTAAACTGTCAGTTAAACTCCTTAAATCGCGTCTACATAAACTGTTAACAGACCAAACTCCTGACATACTCTGCGGTTTGGACAGATATCCGTGTGAGCTGCTCCCAGGAGAGAAGCCGTTGGTCCCGTCGTGCTGCTCGGACAGCAGCGGCGACCGTTCCCCGTCCGCCATCGTCCGCCCACCGGGGTCCCGATACCTTCCTCTGTCAGGAGAAGTCTTCACTTCAGACGGCTGAGGTTCCTGGAGGAGACACGGAGCGGATTTTTTAATCCCGGAGCTGTCAATTTGGAGTTTCACATGACACTGCGAGAACACAGAAGGCGGAAGAGAAGAAACAAAACATCTGTCACATGACGATGGGGATCTGAGTCACGGGTGTGATTGACAGGGCGGGTGGCCAATGAGAGAGCGCGGATGGGATGGGCTGGCGTGATGACGTTGAATGGGCCGTTAAACAGTCAGGCTAGCGAAACAAGAATATTATTTTAGGTGTGGTGGACGTTTCGAGACAAAAAAACAGGGCTGAGGTAGATTTAAAGCTTTTTATTTACACCCGTCACATTAAAATCAGCTGTGATTCACTTTGTCATGCTATTTAATATGCTTTTTAAGTTAAATTAAAAGGTCTATATTAGACATTTTCAATCACAGAGCTGCCAAGCGTCAGGCAATTTGACCCATTCTCACGCCACAATTGACATGTTTTACTCTTATATTCCACCGTTTAATAGTCTTTATTTATTTTTATCATGATAACAAACTTGACTTGCCGTAATTTGAGTAACCCTGATTGACTGACCGAGATAACCAATCCCAAATGAGTTCCCAGCGTTTCAGTTATCGAGTCAGAAAAAGCAAAATTGGAGGCCTGAAACATTACGGCTACATCTATGAAAGTTATTTTAGTGCTTGCCTTGTCCGAACATTAGGCTAGCGCTAAAATAGCTTCCGTAGAAGTAGCCATCTTGTTTTATTATTTTAGTGCTTGCCTTGTCCGAACATTAGGCTAGTGCTAACATAACTTTCGTAGATGTAGCCATCTTGTTTCAGGCTTCCAATTTTGCTTTTTCCGACTTGATAACTGAAACACTGGTTACTCAGGTGTGACGTCATTTTCAGCTCAGACTTCTGACTTCCGAGGTAACTGGAAAGCAGCATTAATCCAACCAACCACAGAAGGCACCACGCAATATAAACCAATCAGAAGCAACGTACGGCGAGTCTTGGCATCTCTAACTATCTTTCATACGCAACAACGCCGACATTTAAAACCCACTTTCTAATTTCTAATTTCTGGTTAATACAGACTAGCATTAGGGAGAGCAGCTGGCATGGAGGTGAGGACATCAGTATTAAGGTGTAAATTGACATTTAAAGAGGCCAATTTTTTTCAGCGGCCAAACACATCATTACGCTAAAGTCTCACTTTTGTCGTTTTCTGAAACTTGGCAGCCCTGCAATCAGTAGAATTGTGGATTTGGCTCTTATTTGACCTATACAACATTATTGACTAGAAAAAAGACAAAACACACACTAAGATCAACGTTTTTGCAGTGCCCAAATATTTCAAGACTATTTCAGGAATTTCTGTTGGGCTAATCAGATTGAAACACCGTCCTTTGTTGAAACCCATTAAGGAATCGACTGACTGTTGATCAAGTCTCTATTCTGACAGAGTCCAGTGGAAGAAAGAGGTAAGTTAATTTAAGTGAACCATCAAACGGTCCATTGTTGTGGAAAAAAACTCAAGGATAGCTCATCAGACAAAGGCGCTCGCCCACACCGAAAAACATATTTTTAGTGGAGCTCCAAAAATTTGACTAATTTTGGGATCGAATCAGTAAACCAAAACATTATTGTTCAAGAAAGTGACGGAGTTCACCTAAGATGATGACGACAACACAGTTTTATGACCATGACCATGTTGTTTTGTTGCTATGGCATGACAGCACAACATCCCACTGATCTTGACGCAGTTTGTGTCACTGACTCATGTCATTTCCTTCTGTCTAGATTTTTGTTTGTGTACACAGATGTGGAGAAGAGCGTCGGCCTCATGAATTGGCTTTTTTACATTTTATTCAATCATTAAAGCTCCTATGAGAAACTTTCTGTTAGTGTCGATTTGTCGCCCCCCTGTGGACAAATTAAAAACCTTTGTTTACACTTTAGTAATGTCCAAATCTGGGGGCTGCTGTCTTTAAAGGACTTGGCTGCTGTGGCCTGTGTGGACCTGAACTGGGAAAGTCGCGCTTCTTGACTCCTGATGATGGCGTCAGGCATCCGCTTCCACTATTGTTGCTTACTAAGCTAACCAACTACCACGGGTACCGTCACATGACATAAACACCATTGACAACATTTCAAAGATAGTTTCGAATTTCAATGTTCCTGTCTTCTATAACATTAGTGCAGTACACCACTGAGTTATGAGGAAATTAAAGGTCCATTTTGGAATCATGGAGTAAGTAGAGCCGCGAATATCACAGTAAAACTCCAACTATACTGAGATTCAAGTGTTTGGAAAAAGGTGGGAAGGATCAGGGCGACAAAAGTTTTTGTTTCGGATTTTCTCTTTTCAAACTAACCTTATCTTAGAACTACTGATAATTGATTATGACAGCAGCTTTCAACCGTTTGTTTGTTCTGATCATGAACTTGCAACACTGCCAACGCACGTTTCCTCATACCTGTCTGTTTCCTGGTCATTGTTCCATTTCAACCCAAACCTTTTTTCTGAGTAAGTGAGAGAGACGAGCTGTAACAGAGGCTGATTCTCATCAGTTCAACTCGCCTTCGTGTGGAGAAACTGGCACACTCACTATGTTGCTCTCGTTCCTGCTGTTAATGCTGCTCTGCAGCTCCCAGGCCTCTCACTTTTATGGAACGGTGATGACTTACTACCCAAAATCCATACACGCTAATGGATCTGTGGAGGTATGTGAAGTTTTGTTAAACTTGTTTACTTCGAAGAACTTCTGCGAATGTGGTGTATTTTTGTCATGTTATGTGAAGTAAAAAGTTCTGAGAATAATGGCAGAAAAACTGGATTTTTTAAGTACGTGAAGGATTTACTATGTTTACCTCTGAGTTACGTGATAACTACCCAGTATTCCCAAAGAGCGGTATCATATTTTTACGCTTTTTTATGACTTCTTAATTTCTTCAAGCACCAGCTTCACAGAAGTTGGCATCCTGATAAATTCGTATTTCTTTTGCATCGATACTGGAGTTTTTGTAAATCATTTAGACTCATTTCCTCAGACTCATTTCGGTTCCTGGTCTATTAAACGCTCTCATCTGGCAGATTTTTAGCCAATCCACTCTGGAAGAAAACACTCAGAATTTGATTAATTTTGAAGAAGGTTTCCAAGCTTAAACAGAGAATTGATTTAAACAATTTGTTTTGAACAAGTGGTTTTTGTGCGGATTTCTTACTCTTTTGCACAGATTCAACAAAATTTATTGAATTCTTTTCGAAAGAGAACCTGAATGCCGACAGGTTTGATGAAAGCAGATGCATTGCATTTATGTTTTGGATAAAGGCAAAGGAATCCATGATTGAGAAAAAAGTTGGAATTCAACTGCTGGTTGTGGTTTTTGGAAAATAATCATTGACACTACAATGTTTTTGTTTCGGTCACTTACAGCATAGGCTAATTTTGCCACTTGAGTTTACGTAATAATAATAATACATCAGATTTCATATAGCTCTTTATCAGAGACCCTCAAAGCGCTTTACATTGGATACATCATTCATTCGCTCACACAGTCACACTTTGGTGGTGGTAAACTAACTTAGTAGTCACAGCTGCCCTGGGGCAAACTGACGGAAACGTGGCTGCCAGTTTGCGCCTACAGCCTCTCCGACCACCACCACACAACACTCACAATCATACACGAGTGGAGGACACACACTGGGAGCAAGGTGGGTTAAGTGTCTTGCCCAAGGACACAACCGACAGACTTGGGATAGGGGGGAATCGAACCACCAACCTTCCAGTTATTGAACGGCCGCCCTAAGATAGTTTTTTTTTCTGGTCGTAATCCTGGAGAGAAGTATTTAATCGTCCTTTTTACCGCAGGTGCTTCTTCGCTACAAGTTGAATTTCGTCTCCTGCAGTGACAAGGATGAGTGGAAATGTGGCAGCAAGGACTGTGGGATCCAGACTGGGAGTGTGGAGCTTCATGTGGTGGAGGAGAGCAATGGCGAGTGGTGTCAGAGGGAGGGCTTCATGACCCGACAGGTTTCCACCAGCGCTCCTTTTCAGATGCTGTGAGTGACCGTAAAACGACACCTTTTTTGTCGTAACTTGAGCTAGAAGAACTCAAAACTGTACAAACTCTTGTTGATTTTGCTTAAACTCTCTCCCCTCTCTCGACCCAGCTCAGTCTCGAAAGATGACTGTCTAACATGAATCTGGTTCTGCTCAAGGTTTCTGTCTAAACAGGTTTCTTTGTTAGGTATCTTGGGATAACATTGGGAATAGGTGCTATATTGACAAAGATTGATTGATTGATTGATGAGAATAGAGTCGTAATGTTACGAGATTTAAGTTGTTCATCAAGTTAATGATTAATTCTGTTCTGAAGTGGATACCACAAATTCTTGTAACAATATAACATGAAACTTGTCTGATAACTTTCCTCCAAATTCTTCATCTTTACAGTGTCTCTAATACTTTGCTGTACCTTCTACAAGGATTTTATGTCCAGCAAAGTAAAAACACACCTTTAGTACCTCCTGATTCTTTCGGGTGTGTTAACAGTCATCTTTTTCCTGAACTTCCTCCACAGGTTAAATGGAGGTAACTGGATTAGTGGAATTGTGAATAAAATCGTTCTTTGGAGAGCCGTGACTGTGGTGGAGCTTGGGATCCGATCGGACACCGGACAGGCCAACAGGTCGCCCCAGACCACCATCCTGCCAGCTTTGAGGTAAGAAAACACACGGGCTGGTTTCCATTCACAGGATTTTAATCACATTCAGACGCCACATGCTGGAATCAGATGACCATCAGCACTCACCGTTAAAGCAGAGGAAGTCCCCGAACCAAATAGCCAACCGAGGTCAAAATCATATCCTGTACACCACATTTATCCAACAAGTGTCAGTCCAGGATTGATTGACTGAACTTTACAAGGTTAAGCTTCTCATCTCTGACACCGGCCATGAGTTTTCTGGTGAAAACAATGAGGAAGAAATTAATCAGATCACATAAAGAATCCAAGTTGAAGAAACAGTCAGTAGATCATTATCTGGTGTGCCTTTATCTCAGCTCAGCAACACAGATCAAATATTTTCAGGTGGCTGACTCATGGTTTACCTGAGGAAAAAAAAAAAACAGACTGTTTCTTCCTCTTACTCAGAGTTCCTACGAACTGTCAGAGAGATTTCAACCTGTTGGCATTCGACCCTGATGGAGACGAGGTGAAATGCAGATTTGCCAATGAAACACAAAGCGAGTGCGGACACTGTACTCTACCATCAGTTCTCAACCTCTCTTCAGTGAGTTCCACAGTCCACAATAACTTTCATTTGTGTCTTTTAAGAACCCGAGCACATGGAAACTTTAGATAAAGTCTTTACGTTCAGGTAATGGCTGAATTTTCTTTGTTTTGCAGTCCTGCACTTTGTCGTTCAGTCCCACAAACAAAGAGAAAGGTCCATATGCCGTCCAGCTGGTGATGGAGGACTTTCCGAGACAGAGTATTACCCTGACTCAAACTAATGGCTCTCAAGAGGTGAAATTTACCAACGACCCCATCAGTAAAATACCCCTTCAGTTTGTCATAAGAGGTGAGCATTTTTGTTCCGGGGCAGCCAATGCCACCAGCTTGGTGGTCTTTAGTCGTAGTTCCCTAACCCATTCAATACTCATTTTTTGGTCATTTAACAACCTGATAAATTCCACATTGTGAAGACACAAGCTGACATTTGATGCTAGTTTTAACAGGGGCTACAATCACATTTTTGAAGGGAAGTATCAGGGTTTAGTGGGGTGGAAACACTGGCCAAGTCCTATTAAAGTTGCCATATTAAATTTTCTCCTGACCTTCAACTGGCGCTAAAATTCTCATGAATCATCGCCGTCATCGTTTTCTTCCGCTTCATCCAAGTCTGGGTTGCGGGGGCAGCAGCTTCAGGAGGGAAGCCCAGACGGCCCTCACCCCGGCCACTTCCACCAGCTCCTCCGGGGGGATTCCCAGGCGCTCCCAGGCCAGGCGAGAGATATAATACATCTATCTGGTCCTGGGCTGGCCATGAGGTCTCCTCCTGGTGGGACATGTCTGGAACACCTCTAACGGGAGGCGTCCAGAAGGCATCCTAACCAGATGCCCGAGCCACCTCAGCTGACTCCTCTCGACGTGGAGGAGCAGCAGTTCTACTCTGAGCATCTCCCGAGTGTCCGAGCTCCTTAACCTATCTCTAAGGCTGAGCCCGGACACCCTGTTAAGGAAACCCATTTCGGCCGCTTGTATCATTGCAAATCTTTGAATACGTGGATACGCAGATGTTTCAGTCCTTCAAAAAGTGTTGTACCACCTAACACAAACACGAACAGTCAAAGGATATTCCGCAGATTTTCCAGTGAAGTTATTTGAGTTACATCATACAAGCCAGGCCACAGTTTTCTGCAGACAAGGCTAGGGCTACCATGGGATTTAGCTGAACAACGTCCATTGTGGTTAGCGCCCTTACCAGTGCTGGGTAACATGTTGTGTTTTCATCATTACAGTGGAAGATTCAGTGCAATCCTGCACTGAGGGCTTCTATCTGCCAAAGTTTCTGCCTCCGACCCCAGAAAACAGGGCGCAACTGTACGCCTCCATAAATGAGACCCTGGAAATCAACATCAGCGCAGAAGCAAACAGTTCCAAGTAAGTAAAAAAGGACAGACTGATAACAGAACTTTTTCTTGTGAGATAAGAGATGCTTATCCTGGTTTGGTTTGCAGTTGCACAAGGAATGTTGTTTTCTGCAATTTTAACACTGATGTGAATCTTGTTTGACACGAGTGGAAAACTATTCCAGAAGTTTCTGCAAAAATCTTGAAAGTGGCAAGTTTTCAAGACCATATCTAGTTTGACGGTCTTAGCACAACAACAGCTAAGAAAACATCAACCGTTCCATTTGACTCATTCCAGCCAGTGAAAACCAACCACCATGAAGCAAACATCGTAAAAACAATGTCATGGATGGAGAGTTCTGAAAAGCACATCTGACTCGTGGAGCCTGTTGTTTTTCGGTTTTGTTGAAGGATGTCAGAGCTTCTGTTCAGCGGGCCATACAACGTAATCAGTAACATGGCCGCAGAGGGACAGTTCACCCTGAGATGGACGCCATCAGAGAGCGAGAACGGAGAAAGCCACCCGATCTGCTTCATCGTCCAAGCAGAGTCCAAGTAAGTCACAACAAAAATGGAACTGATGATGACTAATATTGAAGACATCAAACTATGAATTGTTTTCCACTCGCCGATGCATACATCCAGATATTTCCACTTTGAAATAAATAAGGTCCAAGTGATCCCTCTGATGGCAAAACTTTTATTATGTTCAGCATTATTGTCAATCAATATGCACATTAGTATAAATTTGAAAATAAGTTTGGGGTCTTTCAACGGATTCTGTAAAGGTCTGTTGGTAATGTTCGGCATCCTTGGAGTGACAAAAAATTCTTGGGTGTAGTTTATTTTTCATGGATGTACAGAAAAACAACAGTATTGATTGTGTTTCCTGCAAAAAAGTATAATTATCTCCTGATTATGAAGGTTAATGTAAGTTTGGAACACAACCTGTAAAATGGTTTTGTAATTTGTCCCCACACTGATGTATTTCCAGTATTTCCAGTTCGGTCAAATATCACTCAGAGCTGCGGTGTGTCATCGTCAGCGTCGGAAACTGTGAGTAAAAACCTTCATTGTCTATTTTTAAATGATTTCAGTTTTGTGAGATTTATAAGGCTAGCTTGTGATCTCTGAATTTCTTCACTTCTGTTCATAGACTTGACAATCAAAACATCAACCCAAAGTGCTACGACAAGTACACCGCCATCAACAACAACCTTTACAACTGCATCCCAAATATCAAGTACAAATCAAAGTACAACTTCAGAAACTTCAACAGCCACAAAGCCAACAACAATCGCTGTGCAGAGTACAACTTCTACAAATACTGAAACAACTGTTACGTCAACAAATTCAGCACCAACTGGAGCAGGTTCTTCTCCAGTGACAACGACCAACACTCAACCTACTACAACACAAAATACAACTTCACTGGCGAGTTCTACCACCGTAACACCAACAACCATGCAGAGTACAACTTCAACAAGTAGTTCTACTACAATAACAACACCCAACCAAACTACAGCTAGTCCTACGCAAGTGACAACAACCAACACTCAACCTACAACAATACACAACACAACATCATTGGACCACAATGCCAACACAACACTAACAACCATGCAGAGTACAACTTCAACAAATACTTCTAACACCATAGCAACCACCAACCGAACTATAGTTAGTCCTACTCCAGTGACAACAACCGACTCTCAAGCCACAACAACACAAAATATAACTTCACAGCCAAATTCCAGCACAGCACAAACAACCATCCAAGATTCGACTTTGACAAATACTTCTACCACCATAAGTACAATAGGAAGTACAACTCCTGCCACTTCAACAATTACCAACCAAACCACAATCAATCCTACTACATCTACAACAACCAACACTCAACCTACAACAACACAAAATACAACTTCACAGCCAAATTACAACAAAACACAAACAACCATCCAAGGTTCGACTTCGACAAATACTTCTACCACCATAAGTACAACAGGACGTACAACTCCTGCTACTTCAACAATTACAAACCAAACCACATCCAATCCTACTATATCTACAACAACCAACACTCAACCTACAACTACACAAAATACAACTTCACAGCCAAATTCCACCACATCACAAACAACAATGCAGAGTACAACTTCGATAAATACTTCTACCACATCAGTAACCACCAACCGAACTACAGCTAGTCCTACTCCAGTGACAACAACCAACACTCAACCTACAACAACACAAAATACAACTTCACAGCCAAATTACAACACAACACAAACAACCATCCAAGGTACAACTTGGACAAATACCTCTACCACCATAAGTACAATAGGAAGTACAACTCCTGCCACTTCAACAATTACCAACCAAACCACAACCAATCCTACTTCATCTACAACAATACAAAATACAACGTCACTAAGATATAATTCCACCACAACACAAACAACCATCCAAGGTACAACTTTGACAAATACTTCTACCACCATAAGTACAATAGGAAGTACAACTCCTGCCACTTCAACAATTACCAACCAAACCACAACCAATCCTACTACAGCGACAACAATACAAAATACAACATCACTACAACAATATTCTACCACACCACCAACAACCATCCAAGGTACAACTTCGGCAAATACTCCTACCACCATAAGTACAACAGAAAGTACAACTCCTGCCACTTCAACATTTACCAACCAAACCACAACCAATCCTACTACAGCGACAACAATACAAAATACAACATCACTACAACAATATTCTACCACACCACCAACAACCATCCAAGGTACAACTTCGGCAAATACTCCTACCACCATAAGTACAACAGAAAGTACAACTCCTTCCACTTCAACAATTGTTCA
Organism: Xyrichtys novacula; assembly: GCA_962446985.1. Lineage (NCBI taxonomy): Eukaryota > Metazoa > Chordata > Actinopteri > Labriformes > Labridae > Xyrichtys > Xyrichtys novacula. The sequence goes on from OY660886.1 coordinate 1,307,800, forward strand.
CCAAACAACAACCAATCCTACTACAGCAACTACAACCAACACTCAGCCTACAACAACACAAAATACAACTCCACAGCCAAATTCCACCACAACACAAACAACTATCCAAGGTACAACTTCGACATATACTTCTACCACCATAGGTACAACACAAAGTATAACCACTATTCCTTCTACAACCACTAAAACAACTACAGCCAGTACATCATCAAGTATTACCACTCCTTTGTTAACAACCACCAATCAAACTCCAACCAGCACTCTACCAACTCCAACCAAACCCACTCCGACCAACAATCTATCCACAACAACACAACAAAAAGCAACATCAACATTCAATTTGGTGACAACCACATCAGCTTCAACCACTTCCACAACTCCAAGAGTAACACTAACCACAACTGCCGCTCCTTCACCAACTTCAACCCCAACCACAACCCGAACTACACCAACTACAACAACCAAGTCAGCCGCAGGCACAGGAGGAACAACAACCTTTCAAACACCAACGACCCAAGACTCAAACCAAAGTAAGTCAGATCATTGCTGAAGTTTCTTTTATTAAACTACTCCTTGTTTAACCGATGAGGAACTTACTTTAAAGAGTAAATCAAATATTTTCCCTGAATTCAAATTAGATTCGGCGCCTCAACATTTAAAGTTGGTATTTCCCATTTGTACAATGTAATGATGTCAAGCCTTCTGAACGAATTTAACAACTATACCTCTTTAGTTTCTTCACAGTCTTTTGCGGCATTGTAATATGAGTTGCTTTGCTTTTAGTTGTTGCCGGCCTGAGAATAAGACTTTCAACTACAACTCCACTGAGTGAAGAAGACATCAGGACAACAGTGCTGCAACAGGTCGGTCTTTTTTATACATGATGTGGTAAAACAGGCAAGAAAACATTGTTCATTTATTTTGCAGTTAAGAGACTCTGCATAAAAATGATATATCCCAGAACTTCACACCTCCCTGCCAAAGGAAGATTGTGTTGTCTTACCTTGAGATAAGTTTGTTAGAACTGACATTTCTTTTTAAACGATGATGACACAAGAAGCTCCAGAACAATGGAAACGATATCAAAATTTATGAGCATCATATACACCAGCCAACAATCTGCCAACAAACACCTGTGGTTGCTCTTCGTTTTCAACAAAATTCCTCTGAAGAACTGGAGGAACAGCTGCCAGATATTACATCAAGTCTCGCTGTGACTCTAATCGTCACAGCCCAACCCAACTTTGTGTTACGCAGTGGTAAATATGATACATCCAGTGGAACAGTTTGACACGAGGAAGCGCGTTTAAAAGAAATATGAGGAATAAATTGTAATGCTTTTTCTCATTTGGAAAGCAGCCAGCAAAAACAAACCAAAGCCGTCAAATGAGACAGCTTAACATTTCATCCATGGCAGAATGCAGTCCTGCAAGGTGGTTATGTAAAAATGAAATTTTAATGATTTTTCGTCAGTCATTCCATTCGGCACTTCACATGAAACCTTGAACAGAAATATTAAAACGTCTGATTCTTCTTCATCACTAGATTCAAGCTGAGCTGGTGAGACTGGGGCTGCCGTCAGTCATCTCTCTACGCTTTCTGAGCATTCAGAGCCTGGGACCTGCTACCACAGCACCCCCTGATGCATAAGGAGAACTTTTTTCATCACTCCCTCTTCAATGCCCAGTTTTTTTCATAGATCGTATTTTTATAATTGTAGAAGTGTAAGCGTGTTGTTGCTGTGTTTGAGTGTAAAAACATGCTGGTTCATGATTTCACACGAGTCATTAAAAGTGTCTAATTTACACTTTTCATTGTGTTTTTCACTTTAAAACCAAAACATATGTAAAGCTGAATGAGGCTGAAGATTTGCAAGAAGTATGTAGAGACACTCTTAAGCTCATGTGTGGCATATGTTTAATTAATTTATTGAATCAATGTCAAAATCTAAAATGTCAAATAAAGCGAAAAAACCCTTTCAACTAAAACCACTTATTTCAACTGTACATAACTGCTCTGAAATTTTTAGGCTGTATTTGTAAGCTTTTTTAACTTTATGTTTTTTCATGTTTTTGTCTTGTCTTTTATTTAAGTAGCTTGTTTTAACGCCTTTCAAGTTTTGTGTTGCACTGACTTTTCAAGTTTTTCTTTGTAAGTGTTTTTCTGTAAATAATAAATAACATGAACATAAAACACCTCTGTAAGCGGATCTGTTTTAGACTGATTCTGTAAAAAAATTTACTTTTATTCTTTTAAATAATAAAAAATGTGTCTGAACTGACCAACCAGTGACTGTCTCCGTTGTTTTTCTCCTTCTCTTTACATCAAAAGTAACTACGATGAAATAAAAAACAGAACCTTGAAAACAGAAAAAAGGAGCACGAGAAGCTTAAAAGACGTCTGTTTTTACTTCCAGTTGAACAAGCAGAGCAGCAAGTCATTAGGAATGATACACAGGTCACGGTTTAGAGATAGGAACAATAAATAAATAAAACATCAGTCTGTTGTAAACTGCTTTATCATGAATAAACATGATATTAAACTCTTTATTGGTTGTTCGTAGGGCGTGAAGCTAACTTTTTGGGGCCAACCAGCCAACAAAAACACGACTTTACCGGCTGGAGGAAATCCTCAAGGGTCAAAGTGCAGGATAAGAAAATCAACCTTTTATCTCTTTGGGTACATGTTACAAATATTTTTCAGAAAGGAGCCGATAAAATTCAAGATTTTTTAACTAACCGGTAAAAGTGAAGTGATTGGCCGGTGGCGGAGTGTTAATTTCAGGCCCTTTTGTTTGTACACACATTCCTTCCCGCTGTCATGGAAACAGCAAACAGGGCGCGCTTGTTTTGTTTCGGTCGACGCTCATCTAGCCGGATTTAAACGAATGCAAAACGAAAAAATCGCACCAATGTGGTTGAATGAAACAGCGCGCCCTGTTGTTCAACATCGATACAAAAACAAACAGATACAGATCAACTGCATTTTTCAAAGAAGCAAGCCAGTACCCTGATAGTTAACACAAAGCTTGAAAAGTATTTACAGTTTCAAATGTTTTCACCGCGGAGAGGTGCGCTCGATTCTGCCGGAAAAACATTCAGGCGCGAGGAGTGACGCTGCTTTTACAGAAAAGGCAAGGGAACAGATTTTTAAGTCATTATCAGTCGTTGAACTTTGACCAAAAATGTTCAATTTCAAAAACCTCGTGCACCTCATAATTTTGAAAAACATTTCAAACCATGTTGTAGTTCACCCGGATCTCCACAGACACACACACACAAAAAAAGAAAACAAACAACTGTTGAATTTCAGTAACTTTCCCTTCATGAAAATTGCACATTTTCCTTAAAGAATATGAACCTCCTTATGTACAGACAGTTAAAAACAAACCTGGGTTGAACACATTGTAAATGTGCCCGCCTTTGAAACAGTGAGTAGAGACTGATAAACAGCAGCTATGGCAAGACATCAGTTTGACCCTTTCGAGCTTCCATCCTCCTCTGTAAATCCATTTCAAACACTGTAACATAATAAGGCAGCTTTTATTTTGGAAGATGTTTGCTCCGTTACCAAGATGTTTACTTCTTCTTGTATACACACCATGACATACCATGAGACTGCTTTTGTGTGTTTAAGACATGTCCTAATACAATTTTAATACTCCACAATGCTGACTGGCTGCCTGACCTCTGATTCCCACCGCATCCGGAACGGCAACAAAAAGGTCCTACCCGCCAGTCGCAGCTGATTGTAAACATTCATGAAAATGTGTCAATGTCCACCGGCTTCCTTCCGTCGCGCTGCAGATCGCTGGATTCCGCAGCTGATCGCAAGAGTTCCATTTTTTCTGGATGCCGGAGCACCATGCAAACAGGCAGGGGACGAACAAGTGAAAGATTTTTTACACGTCATTTCACCCCGATGACACCATGGATGAGGAGATGCTGATTCTAGAAGTCTAGAAGTAGATTTCCTCCTCTGGAAGGACAGAATCTACTGCTTATATGTCTGTGTCTGTCTTTATAGAGACAACTCGTTATCGCACGATTGAACGTGGATCTGCAAGTTCTTGTGAGTTCTTGCGATTCCTCGCGATTCCGCCCCACAAACGGATCCGGTAGGAATTGGCGGGAGGCGAAAATCGCAGCCGTTCCAGATTTGAGCTGTTCTGGATGCGGTGGAAATTCGGGGTGAGTGTAATCTGAGAGGGGAGATTGGTGCAGACAAATGCGGAGGCGGAAAAACACCAAAACAAAAATGAGCAGATACGTTGTGCTGCGGCGTCTGGCAAAAAATGAAGCCTTGCCTATCTGATCCAACCACCAGAACCGACCCGCAGCAGAGCCAGATGGCGGACAGATTGTGTGGAATCACGTACGTTGATTGCGTATTTGATCAGGCTGCCGTTCCGGAGCGGAGAGCAGCCATTCCGTATCCTGTGGAATTTAGCTACACTGCAGGATTATAAAAGTATACAAGTGTTGGAAAGGAATAACGTTCTGCACAACAAATGGTCCTTTAATAAATAAACAATATTTAGTTTTAAGACAGACTTAAATCTTGCAACTGGGACCATAAAATGGAATGACAGGGTGTGCATACAAGCTAACAAACGCCTCCCATAGCCACAGTCTAGGATCTCCGGTCATCATTTACTTTGCTTAAAGCTTAAAATCTGTTTTTAGTTTTGCTGCTTATCCTGATTTAAACAAGAGTCATATAAAGAAAATCTATCGGAAATATCAGTAACTTGATTTCGTTAAACGTTAGATAAAAAAGGCAGATCAGGTCATGTGATTTAAGTCACTTAATCTGAGAAATAGGACTTCTCAGTGGAAACAAGTGACATCATGTCTCACCTGGCAGTTGTTCTCACTTTGATTCGTCCGAGGATATCTGTTAATACTTTGTTAGAATACACCTGTAATGACGCTCCCTTCTTATTTATGAAACACGGGATTAATAATAACTCTATATACATACAGAAAAACACAAAGAGGGGTGAAGCCGCCTTAGTTTCCAGTTTCTTCTATGGTTTTGATCCAAAGTGGGATGTAAACCGTGAACTTGATCTAGTGTTTCATTGCCTGATCGCAGGGACCTAATGGTGTTATCCCACGCAAATACAAAACCACTGCTAGCCGGTTCTTGCCGAGCCAAAAGATCTCGATCCAATCGCCAAGAAGTCTTTACGCTGAGGTTGTTTACCTGAGAGAATCAAAACCCTGCTGGTAAGATGGATCACAGACAACTTGAGCGTGACCATGGAAGTAAACCGTCAGGTAAACGAGTCAGATTCAGGTTATAACCGTTAGCCGATGATTCCGAGTCATCAGATAAAACAGTTAGCTTACTTTGGATGACAAAAGGATAACTTATGCAGGTTTTGATTCGACTTTTCAACCTTGACTATCACCGCAACAAACTTTAACTCCATTCCAACAAAAGAGTCCAAGAAAGGCAGCTTCACCCCTCACATAAAAATCAGTTTTTGGGTAGAGTAAACTCCACAGAATCAGTAGAAAACAATAAATAAGTAAAGACTCAATCCTTCACTAAGATTTAGCAGAACGCAGAGACACACACACTCTGTCCATGCTTGTGTTTCCCCCTTAAATCGTGTCTGACAGTACATAAAACTTTCTCTCCCAGTGTCCCTGTATTTATTATAAACAACACGGTGTGTGTTTGTGTTTTGATTTAGGTCGCTTTCACACCTGACCAAGCCGACTCGGTTCGATTGAGGAGTTGAAAGTCGCAACATTGTTCTGCTTTGACGCTGTGATTTCTAAAGCGCACCGAACTTTCCGAGCAGCATCACGTGGTTGAAAGTGGCGCACGTCGATTGGACAAAGTAGGAGAGGTATGTAACCTCACGGATTACAAACAGGGGTGGACTAGCCGTCTTGTATCGCGCTTCGTCGCATTATTTCATGGAATGCTACAATGTTAGCGAACGCAGCTGTTCCTATAATGCTATCGTAGCTTGTCAGGGATTGATCCTGTTAGTTTTCTTACTTTGACGATCTGACATGTGATGACATATGAGCTCAGAGTTTAAGGACTGCAACTGTTGGTAGTTGCGATTTGATTTTGTTTAAATATGCCAAATTGTGAATTTATGGGTTATTGTTGTTCAGACAATTGAGCTAAGCTAGCTACTGCTAATGTCAGTGGTCACTTGTGCTTCCTCTACCCAAGATGCACTGCGTATAGCGTCATAACGTCCATGTGGTCCTGTGTTTGGTCCGGTGAGCTTTCACACTGCGTACGAACCGGACCAGGGTTCACTTGCAAGCGAACCGAGACCCACGTTTTCAGGCGGACCAGAGTTCGCTTGTTTGGTCCGCACCGGAGTTCGGATGAGCTTTCACGGACTATCCGGGGAAACGAACTCTGGTCCGTTTAAAGCGGATCAAACAGCTCTGGTGTGAAAGCGACCTCAGCCTCCATATGGGTTCCATGTGCCTGACTTCGGTTTTTAAGGGGACTGGAGTGTTAGCCATGTCCCCGCTTTGAAGCCGCAGGTTCTGGGTTGGTATCTGAGGTAAGAATAAGGCAAGTAGTTCATGGGTGTTTGGGGTATCCAGGGTAAACACACTCTGTTTGAGCGTGTGTGAATGATTCTGGTTTAGCATCCTTATGGAGACACGTGCCTGACTTCAGTCCTCTGAAAAGGGGACACTCAAGTAGTCGACTGGGTTAGTGGTTAGGATTATTGTAAGGCAAGATGTTTTCGAGTGTTTGGGTAAGTTTCCAGGAACATAGTAAAAGTTATATCCCCAAAAAAGACTTTGAATCTCTTCGTGGACGATCTCTGTTCTACGTTAGCTTATGAACCCCAAAGGCGACAAATCAAAACCTGAAAACAGCTCATTTGTTCTGGTTTTAACACGATTATACCGGTTTGATCTGTTGGGTCGTGTCGGATCTTGATTTGACTCAATCGTGGGGCAAAAGAAAGTTGAAGAAAGTTGAATTTCTGGATTTTGAAAGCAGCTAAATCATCACACTGTTGATTTTTATGAATAAATAAGTCCCTAAGCGGATTAAAAACATGCTGATACCGTTGACAAACCCAAAACACTCCTATTTTCCAGTGAAATATGTTCCTGAATGTTCAGATACTTTGTCAGATATCAGCCAAGGTTCACCCACGTGAGTCAGACCTAGAAGTCCAAAAGACGCCAACTCTTCCACAGGAGCCAAAATATTCAAAAACGCTGGAAACAGACTAGAAAAATGCAAAATATCTGAGCTTTCCCTTTGTGATATGAGAGGAAGAGTATTTCAAAGGTCTGAGGGGTCTGAGGCTGGACTTTTTGGACCCTGGGGGATTGAGTAACACACGGATAACCACTCATTCATGTAACACGCAAACATACTCTCTTCATTCATCCCAGACTTCGCCTTCATCTTCCTTCCTCTTCACCTCACAGGTCAAAAGATAAGACATCAAAGTTAGGCAGCGAAATCACTCTAGAAAAACCCGCCTTGCCTTCCTCTACCGGCTCTCACGGGTCGAGAGTTAGACATCGTAGTCAGGAAGGGCGGAGTAGCTGATGCCGCCGACCGACGGCGGGCTGGAGTGGAGAGGGAGGAGCCAGCAAAAGACCGAACCTGGAGAGAAGAAGAGGTGATCGGTAAAAAGCTCGAAGTGAGATCGTCCGTGAGGCCGGAGATGATTAACACGAGCTCACCTCTTCCAAAAACCTCCCGCAGCAGAGCCAGCTTCGGTTTGCGGGTGTGTGGAGGATGGTGAGGCAGCTGAGAGACGGAGGAGGAGGAGGTAGAGGTGGAGGAGGACGACGAAGAGGAGCTTCTGTCTTTGATCATCAACCTGTTTCTCATCTGCTCTATGGGCGTCTCGTCGGTGATGATGGAGACCAACTACAAACAAAACAAACAAACAGTGTGACATTTGAATCCTGAGTTCACGATAAACACAAATACTCGTTTTTGAGAATTAAGGTCGTTACACATCGGGGGCGATTATTTCGGACGTCAATATTTTTTTTTTAACTCGTATCCTGTCAATACAAGCGTTCACATCAGCGACGTTTTCCCGTCCTGCGATATTGCGGCATTTATTTTTTCGTATCGCGGTTTCGCATACTGAGTGTCCACTTCTGACCAATCAGATTGTGTGTTGTTGCGACGTCAGATTCAGACCGGCTGATTGTTTACGTGTCGGAGAACAGAGGGCTTTCAGATAAAAGGGGGGCAACCGCCATTCCGACATTCCGCCATTGGTCTCTAATTGTCAGAGTGGCGGTATGTTACCATGCTATCAAACATCCGCACTTTCTGACTGTAAACAAAGCCGTTCTCCACCTCCTCTAACCTGATTGGTTGTGAGGCAGACGCTGCTCCCCCGTGTCGTTCAGGAGCCCAAACAAAGTTAGCGTGCTACAATATCGGACAGTAGAAACCAACCAGAAAGTTCGGAAAATTGTCTGAATCCTCCTTTGGCCACGACTGCCGACACAAGCAAGAAAACAGTCAGCAAGAAAACAGTCAGCAAGAAAACAGTCAACAAGAAAACAGTCAGCAAGAAAACAGTCAGCAAGAAAACAGTCAACAAGAAAACAGTTGGTAAGAAAACAGTCAGCAAGAAAGCAGTCAACAAGAAAACAGTCAACAAGAAAACAGTCAGCAAGAGTACAGTCAACAAGATAACGGTTAGTAAGAAAACAGTTGGTAAGAAAACAGTCAGCAAGAAAACAGTAAGAAAACAGTCAGCAAGAAAGCAGTCAACAAGAAAACAGTCAACAGGAAAACAGTTAGTAAGAAAACAGTCAACCATAAACAGTCAACAAGAAAACAGTCAGCAAGAAAACAGTAAGAAAACAGTCAGCAAGAAAACAGTAAGAAAACAGTCAGCAAGAAAGCAGTCAACAAGAAAACAGTCAACAGGAAAACAGTAAGAAAACAGTCAACCATAAACAGTCAACAAGAAAACAGTCAACAAGAAAACAGTCAGCAAAAAAGCAGTCAACCATAAACAGTCAACCCCAAAACAGTCAGCAAGAAAACAGTCAACAAGATAACAGTTAGTAAGAAAACAGTCAGCAAGAAAACAGTGTGTTAGCGTGCTACAATATCGGACAGTAGAAACAAACCAGAAAGTTCGGAAAATTGTCTGAATCCTCCTTTAGCCACGACTGCCGACACAAGCAAGAAAACAAAGTAAATACCGGAGACTCTGGAGGAATAACGGGCGCTTAAAACGGAGGTAGACCGGACAAGAGCTAAAAAGCCGGGTCAACATAAACGATGGGGGACGCTTGGGGATCTTGGTGACCCTGTAACCTTTCTGCTGGACAGGTAAACCGCTTTAACAAAGTAAGACAAGTGTCTGTAACTGAACAGATCCTGCCTACCCCACCTTTAATGTAAAATTGTCTGTGTTAATACCTGATCATAGAAGATGACCATAACAAACACACCAAACAGCACCGACTCCACCAGGAGGATGATGTAGTGAGCACTGGAGGAGAAATCACAAACACATGTTAGCGAATCAAGATGGATAAACACCAGACTTTACACTGACACTAAAAAAACTCACACTATCAGGTGTTTGCTGGGCGTCTCCTCGCCGTCTTTCTCCGCATCTCCGTCTCTCTCGCTTCTTATCCTCCACACCCAGGCCGACACCACCAAAATCAGCGAGTACAGACTGGCCATGCCTGCAGACAAACAGGAAAATACGACAAATCAATTAAACGGTCAGATACAGGAATATATCAATATGGGGGAAGCAGATTTGTCGTATCGTGTCTGTACTCACCCGTGTAGAAGAGAAACTGGATAAAATATTTCTGGTTTAGCTCTCCTACGCAGTTATTGATCCTAAAAATCAAACAAAGTGTTAAAATTTACAAAAAACACCTGAAACTGTTAAAATGTATCTGGACTGAAGGCGTCGTCTCACCAGGGACAGTGGTGGTCCATGCGGCGTATACATCTCTGACAGACTCGGCAGTGATGCGCTCTGGGAGGTCTGTAGGTTTCACATCGACTGCACACCGTCCAACCTTCACACCCCTGAGAAAAAAGAAAAAAACAGAAAGTCAAAACTACAGTCTTTTCAACTTTTCAACAAAAGTATTGATTCTCAGATTTTCAACTTTATCCTGTAATAATTGAATTTCAGAACTTTTGATTTTTGCAAATACATTAGTAGATTAAGGCGACTTGACAGTTTTTCTTTCAGGTTTGACTTTTTCAATTTTCACCACATTTCAGAAAAAAATAGGACAGAAGGTCAAAAATATAGTCTTTTTGACTTTCCAACAAAAGTATTAATTTTGATATTCAGGTTTTTCAACTTTATTCTGTATTAATTGAACTTAAGAACTTGTTCTACTTCTGTATTTATGCAAAAATCAAAAGTTCTTAACAGTTTTTTTAGGCCCAACTTTTTTCAATTTCACCCAAAATTCAGAAAAAAGGACAGAAAATCAAAAATAGTCTTTTTGACTTTTCAACAAAAGAAATACTTTTGAAATTCAGATTTTCAAGTTAATCTTGTATTAACTGAATTTGAGAACTTTTGCAGAAATACAGATTAATGCTACAAAAAAGGAGCAACAGTTAAAAAAAAAACATTTTTTTGGCTTTTAAAAAAAAGTATTAATTTTGGAATTCATATTTTTTACTTTATCCTGTATTAATTGAATTTTAGAACTTTTGAGTAAATTAAGGCTACTTAACAGTAAAAAAAAGTTACAAAGTGACAATTTCGACTATTTCAATTTCACTCAGAATTCTGAAAAAAAAAAGTCAGAATTGCATTTTTTTCTCAAAATTTTTGAGTTTGGAGTCAAATCTTTTATTAGAACAAGTCACACCAAATAAAAGCCTTAATCCTTGTCCATATAGACCTTCTGTGACGTCAAACAACTCTATTTTTGACTTATTTTTTTTAGAATCAAGTAAAAAAATTCACAAAAAAGTTGAAACAAGTTTTTTTTTCTTTTTTCTTTTTATTTACCATCTCTATTTTTTTTAAAAACTGAATTTACAATAAATCAGTCAGAAAAGCAGAATATTTTTCACATATTAAGTAGTTGCTCTTCAACTTTTATTTGATAATTTCAGCACTGCATTTAATTCTGCACTAAATCTTAACACATTGGACCATGTACCTGCTATTTTTACAGAAAGTTGAACCCAAATTTTAAATTAACATTTACTAATTCTTTATTTATTATTATAAACTTTAAAAACACACTTGAGATCACGTTTTAATGCATCAAAGTTGAAGGAAAAAAGAAACTTTAAACGTCACACCCCTGCAAAATGTCCTGTTTTAGTCCACCTAAAGTCTAACACATCAGCCCTGTCATTGAATGCAACACGATCCAGACACCGCCTCCCTCACAGGCGTCTGTCATTAGGCTCATGAGAACAAAATGACGAGGCCGAACATGGACAAAAGTGCAGCTGCTGACGTTTAAACACCGAGTCAACAGAAGGTAAATACACACTTACTGATAATAGAGCTACAATCAGGCAGAAACCACAATCTCCCTGAAATCCCCTCTGCTATTATCCTGCTTTATCTCTTTCTGTAACTTCAAATCCACTTTGTTGAACTCTTGATGACAGGATAATACTTTCATCATTTGTTTGATTTGGATAAATCTCAAATAAAAAGCTGATAGGTCATTCTCTGTGGACTAACAGACGCAGCAGGTGTCTCTGAAGCAGGTCTGCAGATTTCTAAAGTGGACAAAACGCGTCTATTCAGCAGTAAAATCAGTTTGAGTCAGAAAAAAAAGTTCCAGATTTAGAAAAGCAGAAGGAAACTGTTGCAGGACTTTCTCCAACTGACTCACCCGTTCGTTCATCCGAGACGACTGCGATCGCAGGTCTGAGAAGTCGATCGCTGTGTCGGGAAGGGGAACCATGCCTACGGAAAAAAACAACATCCTTAATATCAAAAACACAAACATGAAAACAAGTTACAGGAGTGATTATAACGTTGAGTTACTGACCGGGATCTGAGAAGACGGCTTTGGAGTGGCAGGCCAGCAGCAGCAGCAGAATCAGGTTGAACACTGATCCGTGAAGAGTACACCAAACGCTTTTTCAGAGACAGAAAAAGAGATTTTAATCAAAAGTTTGCTTCTTTATCGCCGTGAAACACATGATTGGATCCTGTCCCGGTGTTTTAGGGGTGAAAGTGAACAGCATTTTGAGAAAGGATGAGTAAGAATGAGAGAGGAGAGCAGGGAGAGGAGTAAGAGTGACCGGACAGACCGGTTTAAAAAAGTTCTCACAGGAGTTTCAGCACTTTACTTTTTCTATCATTTCTTTGTTTTTTAATTTTTTAACTTCACAGAATCCCCCTCCAGTTACATATGGTTGTAAAAACTGTTGCAGATTCAATTTGTATCTTGTATCACAATAATAAATAACACACTGTTTTCTGACTGTTTGTGTTTTTACTTTAGTGGCTAAACGTTGTACTTCACTACATTCAACTTTTTAACTATAACTAGGGCTGGGCGATAAAACAATAATGATATATATCGAAAATTAATTTCCCTCAATATCAATATAGAACATGGCCAATATCCTTTTTGATAGTCGTCATTCAACCATGTTTTGGTAGACTATATGAATAGCCGCTGAATAAGAACTGAGTATCAAACAACTGCGTCATAGCAGACAGCAGCTACACGCAACCAAAGCACTTAAACACATGAAGCCAACAGCACTGTTGTAACTATGGTAACAACCGTTAGCTTACGTTAGCACAGATGAAATTCAAACAAAGACGATAAGCACACAAACCATCGTCATATGAGAAATACGACGCTATGTCATCCTTCAGGTCGTTATCTTTGTAATGTTTGTGTAAACGATCGTAAACAATCAGCCTATCGGCCATGTTGGATATACCGGTGAATCAGACGTCACAACAACACGAAACCTGATCGGTCAGAAGTGGACACACAGTATGCGAAACTTTAGAAAATTCGACCGTGATACGAAAAAATAAATTCCGCAATATCACGGGACGGGAAAACGTCGCTGACGTTAACGCTTGTATTGACAGGATATGGGTTCGAAATAAAATTGACGTCCCGGTGTGAAAGGACCTTAATAGGGAACCTTTAAGATCGACAAGTATTTTTTTTATATCATGATATATATTGATTGTGACTGATATATAAAAAAATATATTGTGATAAACTTTGTCCCGTATCGTCCAGCCCTAACTCTAACTGAATAAAAAGAATGAAAGCAAAAGTATTAAAAACAGTTTGATTCTTACTTTTCATTACACTTTCACTTCCCTCTTCAGATTAAATACTCAGCACTTTAATTGTTGATGACTCTATAGTTTAACTTGGATAGAATAGAATAGAATAGAATAGAATAGAATAGAATGCCTTTATTGTCTTCTCACATTGCAGAACCATACTTCAAAATAATATTGAAGTTAAAGTAATGATATACTTCTTTGAGTGATCCGGGACTGAACAGTCATTAACTGTAATTCAAATAGTCAACTTAAACTTATTCTCTCGTCGTTTTTGTTTATTTCTTGTATTTATTTGCAAACAGGATCCTCCTCCGTGATGCTCCAGTGCGGATCAGACCTCCAGCTCGTAAACAAACGGAACAAAAACACGTTATTCTATCACCTTTATACACAAAACCACTTTAAACTCACACTTTTAATGAATTAAAGTCGTGTTCCTGTGAGAAAAACCCGCTCAGAGCAGAAAAACACACAGAAGGAGGGATAGAGAGAGAGGACGGGTGGATGGATGGATGCTGTCAAACCTGCTGTCAAATGAATGGAGACAGCGCGAGGAGCGGGCGCCATGTTGGTTTTTTTAGGCTTCAAACGGCGTAAAAACACGAAGTACTCACCTGTCCGAGTAGGCGGGGATGAGGACATACTGTATGACCACGTAGTCGGCGTAAAACACGCTGAAATACGTTAAAATAAGACAGATAACGCCGCAGGGATCTCGCCTACAGCGAAGGAACGCCATCTTCTGCAGGGCTCCGCCCCCCTGTCACCTGCTTCCGGGTGACGTCACGGCGAAACACCATGCTGCATTCAGGGACCATGGGAATTCACGAAACTTTACAGTAAAGTATTAAATTGTAAATGTAATTTTTCTTCATTTGTTGATTTTTTTTTTCCTTTAACTGATTAATTCTTTATTTTTTTTATTTTCAGATATATAAACTATTTTTTAAGGATTACATAATTTCATGATAACTTTAGAAAACATCAAACAGGCTGTCAGATTACAGATTTACAACATTTACAACAGCAAATAAAATGTATGAAGTTACATCCGCTTCCTTAGGCTTCCTTTAAACAGTGATAATAATAATAATCTTAATAATCTTATCTTAATAATATCTCATTATCGTATTATCATGATGGCAGGGCAGATAATGCCCTGGATGATAAGAACAGTTTTCCAGATATTGTTTTTAGGTTGTTTGAAAAACTTTCATAACAGATGATAAAACTAAAGATCCCAGACTTCTTCCCTGTAGAGTGTTTCTTTTCCACTTGCCTAATTTATCAGTATGAAATAATATAAACAATTAATGAAGGCAGGTCAGCATTGAAGCTCGAATGTCGGACTTTATGAGTTGCAAGTGAAGGCAACGTGGAGTCTCAATTGTGTTTTTATTCGGAAATGAACCTCAAACATCATGAATGGACCGAGAAACTTTCAGAGGTTTGATGAAGTGAAACCTTTGGAACAATAGTGAGAAAATCATCTGCTATTATAAAAGTCACACAGAAACTCAATCATACAAAAAAAAAAAAGATGATCTACCTCATTACAGAACAGTAAGAAAAGTTATTATATCATTGTTGCTGCCTTTTTCTTTTTATTTATTTACTTTCTTTTCTTATTTTGTTTCTCTTTAATATACTTTTCTGATTCTGCACTCTTTTCCTATTTATATATAGATATTTTGATTTTATTTATTTATTATTTTTCTTTCTGATCTGTAACCCCTTGGGAATAGTAGGTTGGGTAGGAAAATATGTGGTTAAAAAATAAATAAATATAAAATAAAATAAAAATAATAATAATAACAGTAATAATAATAATAATTTAAAAAAGCAGACAATTTTTTTAAATTATTATTTTTTATCAATATTTTTATCAATTTTTATTTTTTTTTATTTTTTGGTTGCTATATCAATATGAAATAAATAGATGTTAAAAAAAAGCAGACAATTTTTTGAAATAATTATTTTATTATTATTTTATTTATTTTTATTCATTTTTTATTTTTATTTATTTTTTATTTTTTTGGTTGTTATATCAATATGAAATAAATAGATTTTAAAAAAAGCAGACAATTTTTTAAATAATTATTTTTAGTATTTTTAATTTTATTTTGTTATTTTATTCTATTTTTATTGTTATTTTTTTATGTTTTTGATTGTTATATCACTTTGAAATAAATAGATGTTTAAAAAACGCACAGCTTTTTTAAAATGATTATTTTTATTATTTTTAATTTATTTTTATTTCATTTATTTCTTGGTTGTTATATCAATATGAAATAAGAAAGATGTTTAAAAAAAAAATAAAATCAGTATAAAACAGATTTGTGAGTTTCTTCAATGACACGTTAAAACCAGCAGGGGGCAGCAGTCCCGAAGCTGACATTTCCAGACTCTCGCTCCTCCCCTGAAGTAGGCAGTAACCAGCTCGTCATCCTGCTCGTTTGCTCAACACTTTTTTTTTGTTACTGCACATTCACAAGACGTGTGTGTGTGTCTGTATCTGTGTGTGTGTCTGTGTGTGAATGACTGCGTGTGTTTTCTAGTCTGTCCATTCCTCTCTCTGCGGCTCTTCTGCACACACAAACCGACTTTTTTAATCGGATATACTCGTTTTTGTTCGACTTTGACGCTGTTTTTTTGTGGAGTTTATTCATTCCGGGGGGAAAAAGTCGAAGAGGAGATAAAAAGAAAGGAGGAAAGCAGAGAAGGAGAGTAAAGAGACAAACCTGGAGGTGAAGGAGAAGGAGAAGAAGAAGAAGGGCGTTCATACTCACAAGTAACCATGGAAGTTCCTGGTATGCAGGTAAGTGGAAAGGTGGACGCCGTGCTGCATTTAAAGGCTCTCTCGGTGTTTTTAAGTCGTTTTAAAGCAGAAATAACCAAGTAAAGTCACATTTTAGGGAACAGTGTGACACTTGAGGCCGTTTCCTTCATGTTTTGAATTTACTACCTGTTGGCAGAGTTGACTGTGTTTCCTCCTGAGCTCATTATTCACACTCACCGTCTCCACTTTTCGCTCCCAGCTTCAAGAAACGACGTTTAACAGCTGTTTTCTGACCATAAAGTTGACTTTTAGACAAATATTTACAATCTTTAGTTCGTTATGTTCGATTATAAGCAAGTTTTGGACCCTGTTTTTAGTTAACAGTGGGTTTAAGGTGAAACTATCTCTTGAATCTGTTAAAATATCGTCTAGAACTCTCCAAACTGAGAATGTTAGGATATATTGTGTTGGCAGCTCTTCTTAAACATCTCATAATATCATAAAAGGACTTAAATTAGACTTGATAAACATCTATCATTACAATTAAACAATAAAATGTAAGAGTTGACCAATTGTGACTCTGCAATTCAAGCTCCTATGTGTTAAAATCAACAAAAACTATCCTAAAACAGACTTAAATGTGATTTTAAAGACAGAATCTTGTTTTTATCCCTTAAAATGACCATAATATATTCATAAAGGTGCATTCAATGGGACTATTCATGTCATCATTCATGTTGTTATGGTCCAAACACTTGTAGATTTTAAACATATCCGTTTAAAACTTCCATTAAATCCATCTACAGAGAGGTTTTAAGTCATTTTAGTAGCTGAAACCCTCTCAAACATCTATGACATTTCTTCAGTGGCTTAAATTAGACTTGATAAACATCTATCATTTGAATTTAACAATAAAATGTAAGAGATGACCAATTGTGACTCAGCAATTAGAACACCCATGGTATTAAAATACACAAAAACTTTACTTAAACGTGTATTTAAAGACTTTTATGTGATTTTTAAAGACAAAATCTTGTTTCTATCCCTTAATATATCCCTAATATTTTCATAAAGGTGCATTTAATGGGATCGTTCATGTCATGTCTTCTAGATTGTATACGTTTAAAACTTCCATTAAATCCATCTATAGAGAGGTTTTAAGTCATTTTAGTGGCTGAAACCCTCTCAAACACCTATGATGTTTCTTCAGTATCTTAAATTAGACTTAATAAACATCTATCATTAAAATTTTACAGTGGAATGTAAGAGTTGACCAACTGTGACCCAACAATCTGAGCTTTTATGGTGTGAAAATACACAAAAACTAAACTTAAAAGACTTTTATGTGATTTTAAAGACAAAATCTTGTTTTGATCCTTAAGATTCCCCTTATATATTCATTAAGTTGCTTTCAATGGGACTTTACCACTACATTACATTCATGTCGTCTTTGTCATAGTTCAAAATCTAGTAGATTTTAAAAATATACGTTTAAAACTTCCATTAGATCCATCTATAGAGAGGTTTTAAGTCATTTTAGTGGCTGAAACCCTCTCAGACACCTATGATGTTTCTTTAGTGTCTTAAATTAGACTTAATAAACCTTGTGTCATTAAAATTTTACAATGGAATGTAAGAGTTGACGAATAGTGACTCAGCAATTCAAGCTCCTATAGTGTTAAAATATCCAAAAACTACACTTAAGCGTGTATTTGAAGACTTATGTGATTTTAAAGACAAAATCTTGTTTTTATCCCTTGAAATGCCCCTAAAATATTCGAAAAAATGTATTCAATGGGACTGTACCACTACATTAAATTCATGTCGTCTTTGTTATAGTCCAAAATCTTGTAGATTTTAAACATACCTGTTTAAAACTTCCATTAAATCCATCTATAGGGAGATTTTAAGTCATTTTAGTTTTCATTTTAGTGGCTGAAACCCTTTTAAACACCTAGAATGTTTGTTTCGGTGTCTTAAAATGTGATTTAACTTCATAAAACTGAATTTTTTTAGATAATATGTCATTTATTTGTATTTGGATGTCCTCATAATCCAAACAGAGTGGATTTAAACATAAATTTGCTTCTTTTCACTGAGTAGAAAGTGATTTTATGATGGTTTTAAAGAGCTGGACTGAGATGATCTTTAAACTCTTCTTGTATTGTTTTTAACTCTTTTAACTGCACATACTATACTACTATAGTGACTTGTCCTGTTTTAGACAATCACAATAACTTAATGTCATTAGTTAGCCTCTGTTGTTGTCGTCGTCTTGAGTGATCACACATTGATTTAAAGAGAGCTGGTCGTCCACGCTGACCTTTAGTTACCTATAGCAGCTTTAAAGTCCGTGTTTTATCTCTGTTGAGACCTTCTCTGCCTTGTTGCATAACTTACATTCATGTGCTCTTCCCACAGTGACTCACTGTGTCTTTTTTCGAACCTTATTTATAGCTCAGGATCTGCTTTATAGGGTCATAATTGAGCTGCGATCCCAAGTCCGAGGTGTGTCTGATCCTCGTGGATCTGCTTCTGTGACCTATTTTGACTCTTGATGGTTTTTGTTGTCGTTCTAAGTGGGTCACTCTGGGATGTTTGTTCTCTTATATTAGATTTGTGTGTTTTTGTTGGTGGTTGAAGCTAACACAACAGACTGAGTGTGTTTGTGCTGCTCACAAAAAAGAGAAGAAAAAAAAAAGGCGTGTAAGGCGAGTTATTAGGCTCTCTCTCTCTCGCTCGGCCTCCTGCTCGGCCGGCTCTCTCAGGTGTGTCTACCTGTGGGACTGGCTGCCTGGCTGTCAGCCTCGCTCACTCGCTCGGCCTGATCTGTGCGTCTCAGGTGGGCGGAGCTGTGGAGCGTGACAGCCTGCTTGAATCAACATTCAAACACACACACACCTGACAGCCGGCAGCTGCTGAGGAGGAGGAGGAGGAGGAGGAGATCTATTGATGATGAAGGTCTGCTGTGGTGTGGAGCTGGTTTGAATTTGACGAAGGAGAAATTGCAGATTTCATTTTAAATAATAAACAAAAACTGTCGAGTAATTCTTAAAGGTTTAGTTTGTTTGTACAAAAAAGAGCAAAAAGTAGAAAATATTGAGCGGGAAAAGTCAGAAACCCACAAAGATACCGCCTCTTAGATAAGAGAAGAAACGAATCGAAAAACCACAGATTATATCTCGATGTCTGATGATCATTTTGAGTAACTTTCTGGAAAAAACGACCACTTTTTCTTTTTATTTCCAGCCCTTCAGAGTCAAAATATCTTAATTTCTATCCTGTTTAGCGACCAGAAGCCGAATATCTTGAAGTTTTGGACCAATAGATCTAATTTCCGTCATCAAAAGTTGGTCTTTATTGATTATTTCACTTGCTGCTTAACTTAGCGATTGGCTAAAATCATCTACAACTTAAAGCTCCTGTGGGGAATTTTCAGTTTGTGTCAGTTTTGGCGCCCCCTGTGGACAAAAACGTCATTGTTTATCCCATCGTCTACCTGCTGACCTTTACGTAAAGTTTACATGGACTTCGTAAAAACGAGGCTGTTTTTGACACCTACCCTCTCGTATGATTTTAGGGGTTAAAACTTTGACGTGAAAATATTCAGTCTTGTTGCTCTTGGATATCATGAAAAGTCACCTGTATAAATTTCACGACCGTCCAAGAACTCCTCAAAGGAGCTTAAAACCACCTCTAAACGTTTGTTGGTCTGAATATAAAAGTTACTTCTTTTTAACTTTATTGACGTTTAGTTGACATTTTTTGTCTTTAAAAGATTATTTGTAAAGATCTTTTAGCTCGTTGTTTTGTTTGATGGCGGCACACCTTACCGATTTTAGTTCCACTTAAGTCCATTTTAAGCCTTTTTAATTGTCATTAAAGGACCTTATGCTACGTCCGACAGCTACAGAAGAGGATTAGGGCCATAAGAAGGGTTTAAAAAATTACAGGAGGGAGATTTTTTTTAATTTCCTTTTCGAGATTAAAGTCAAAATTTCGAGATAAAAGTTGAAATTTAAAAAAGTTGAAATTTGGACTTTATTCATGTTGACTTTAATCTCGACATTTCAACCTTAATCTTAATTTTTTTTTTTTTATTTAAAGATTTCGACATTATTCATGACATTTCAACATTTTGTTATCTCAAAAAGTTGAAATTTTTTAATCTCGAAATTTCAACTTTAATTTAAAAATTTTAATGTTTTCAATCTCAAAATTTTGACATCATTCATGACATTTCAACATTTTGTAATCTTGAGTTATAAAAATTTTTTTTTAAATTTTAATTTTTTTTAATCTTGAAATTTCAACGTTATTCACAACATTTTGATATTTTGTAATCTGGAAATTTTGACTTTGTTGACATAATTTTGTTATCAAAATTTTGACTTTAGTCTCGAAATTTCGACCTTAATCTCCTTCCTGTCATTATTTTTTTCTCTTTATGTGGCCCTAATCCTCTTTCGTAGATGAGCACAGTCTGCTTCAACAGCAAATCTTTATTTTTCTTTTTGACTTAAACTTCGCTGAAATGAAGGTAAATATTGACCTTACATCCAAAGAAACATCTGTGGAAAAGTCTGAGAAGAAGACTTCACACACAGACGTTTGCTCCAGGCAGCGAATGTTAAACTCGAACAGTAAACATATTCTTCATGAGAGACGAGGAAACTTGTGTAATAATGACACGGTTTTCCAGATTACATCGAGCGGATTTCTCTCTGTTACGTAACGTTTCTTCTCTTCAGGAGGATGTGAAATCTTCATCAGAGCGTTAGCGTGATGATGAGACGCTCACTCACCGACAGCGTGGCGATCTGTTTGTCAGAGTTTCACAACACTCATTGATAAGAGACGGAAAAAAAAGAGGTTTCCTGATGGGTCAAAGTCTCCGAGTACATGAGTGACTGAGTCTGAGTCCAAGAATAACTGTATTTGTCTGAACTTATTTCCTGAATTTGCTCAGATTTTTACTCTTAAGTGTTTCCCCTGGTGGGTCAGACTCTCAGAACTTTTCTGATTTTGCAAAATCAAAGTATTTGATATAATTTATCGTCATTTTAAAGAAATAAAAACCTGATCTTTGTTTAAAGATGCTGTAAGATCAGAGAATCAGCGGCTCGTGGAAAGTTTGGCGTGGTCTGATGACTCACAGCTGATAAAGTCTCGTTAATTCAGTCTTTATGGTTTGATCGGTTAGTGAGGACTTGATGGTCTGGGGCGGGAACCTTTCTTTATTGATTCTTATCAGCTGTTAGTTTTGGATTGGGTGTCAGTGGGTCTAACGATGATCTGGATCCACGTCACTTTGATACTGAAACCTGAAGACGTGAAGTTTGGTGGAATTGGAAGAGTTGACGAGTTTCATACTTAAGTGTTTTTAGTTTCATAAGATGGGAAGACGTCACTTCTGGACTTTCAACTTTTTAACCACAAAACAGAAAAACTTTTAACTTTTGATTTATCGTGAAAATTGGAAGAACTTTCGTTAGGATTTGGCTTTTTGTCTGGCTATCAAACTTATTATTATTAGTAGTATTAGTATTATCCTATTTACAGTTTTAACTTATTTTTTAATTTTCTAATTTATTTTTATTTATTTATTTTTTACTATATTTTTAGTTAAACCTGAAATACAAGATAAACAATGACAGATACAAAAAATCATACATACACAACACAAAAATTAAAAAAAAAAAAAAATTAGATTTGATCTGAACCACTTCCATCAATGTTTTTAATGATTGTAACAGTTGATAAAGTGACTGTATCGCAAAAATTGATGAATATTTTTTACATTTATTGAGTAAAAAAATTATAAAAGTGACAAAATTTTGGACAATATTTGCTTAATGCCTTTTAATTAGGGGTTGACCTATACTGTTTTTTTATTAATTATAATTAATAATTCATGAGACCAATTAATGATGTATGGACCTGATATTTGTTTTAAAGTTGAATAAAAAACTTTTCATCAAAGTTTAAAGTTTTGAAAATTACAAAATTACAAACTCTGATAGCGGTGGGAGAAAAAATCGATACAGCGTAGTATCGCAATATTTTGTCTGGTGATATATCGTATCGCCTCATTTACCAAGTATCGATTTTTAAAATTAATTGCTAATGTGAAGTCAAATGTATGATAATTGAAAAATAAAATCAACTGTTTGTCCAGTGAGGTTTACAAGATGTGCTACATGACAATAAAATACAGCAAAAATAAGACAAACACAAAGAAAAGCCAAATGCTAAATTAGCTTAATAGTTGAAAAAGCTGTATCGCAATACTCACTGTACTGCAAATTGTTAAAAATCGCAATTATATCGTATCGTGAAAATATCGTGGGGCCACTGGTGATTCCCATCCTTTAAACTCTAACAGTGAACTTTTTTTTGACACCTGTGGAAAATTTTTTTATAAAAACTGAAACTTTTTTGACAACACAGTCAGCCAATCAGAAGGTCCCGTGGGCGGGGCATATGGTTGAAAGACAACAGCTCAGTTGGATTTGTAGTTTTGCTGATTTTCAAGCATAATTTTGTCGATGACTATTTTTTCTTCTTTTTGATTTTTTATTTTTGTCCAAGTTTGATCAAATTAGTTAATTAAAGACTCAACTTTAGGCTTTGGGAAACTATAATATCAGATTTCATGGGTCAATAACCGTCGAACTGATATAAGTTAAAGTAAAAAGTCGTCATTCAGTCAGTTTTCGCTCTTGAATCTAAAACCTTCATGACAAAAAGCAGTTTCAGGGTTTTAACTCGAAGCTCCTCGATCCTCCTCCGCGGCCTCAGAGTTGATGTCTAACCGACCTTTGACCCTTTTTTGATGAAGAAAAACAAGAGAAGAGGGGACTTCCTGCTTACTTGATAAACTGTAACTCCAGCTGGGGATCAGCCTGTAAGCTCCAGCTGAACTTTCCCGCGCTCCTCCGCTAAACCGCGCCGTGGTTAATGTGTTTGTGCGACTCGCAGGTACATCGAGGACTAAATGGCAGAAATTGCGGGGAAGCCTTCAGAAGGCGTGTCCGCAGATCGTCCTGATCAAACGCCAGGGAGTGTCCTCCTCTTCTTCTTCTCCTTCTTTGTAATTTCAGCGGCTGCACCTTTTTCAGAGCTCCTGTTCTTACAGTCAAGGTTCCCGTCACAACATAATCACAGACTGAAACCCGACGAAGCTTCAGCTGAGAGGATGAGTCAGGCTGTTATCAGGCTGAATCACTGCAGGTCATTCGCTCTCTTCTTCTTCTTCTTCTTCTTCTTCTCCTTTTTTCTGGTTTGTTTACATTCATATTTTTCACGGTCTGGAGTCACACTGTCCGTAAACCTGAACTAGAGTTTGTCACACTTCAGATCTGTATCCAGTCAGATTAAGCAAGAGTTCAAGATCGGCATCAGAGTCCCGAGTTTGACTCATGATAACATGACGTCAGAAACGTCTGAATATCTGAGGGAGGTTTGACAGAAAGTTAAAAAACAACATTTATCCTGAACCAAGAGTTAAACTCAGCTCTCATCTTTAATCACTGCTGTTCGTCCGCCTCTTTGTCTATTTATAACTTTCTGTCCACTAACGACCCCCAAAGGGACTAATAAAGTTTGTTCACAGCCTGGTTCTTGTCGGCACACAGATGATTGTCTAACACGTGGACAGATAAAGTTAAAAAGTTTGAGAGAGTTTTAAAGTTAGGAGAAAACTTTGGCTGAAGATTTGGACTCTGATGTTTTAGAGAATGTCCTGATGTTAGGGTAGTCTGCTGCAGTTTCCTCTTTTATTGTGATGAAAAAAATGAGATTAGGTATTATGAGATACAATATGACAAGATACGAGGAGATACAGTAGCATACCAATACAATATAGTAAGATATGATACATGATGAGAAGATATGATATATGATAAGATGGGCATGATGCAATATGATACAATATGATACAATATGATATATGATATGGAATGATATGATACAACAGGATATGATGGCATGACTATACAATAGTCTAAAATTAGCTACAATGTTAAATAATACAATATAATGAAATAAGCTACAATGGAACACCAATTATGATAAGATATGTTATGAGAAGACATGATATATGAGAAGATGGGCATGACACAGTATGATACATTATGATACGATATGGAATGATATACCGATACGATACGATATGCTTCAATTAGCTACAATGTTAAATAATACAATATAATGAAATGAGCTACAATGGAACAGTACGGTGCAATGAGATGAGGTACGATGAGAGACCGTAATGACGCAATGCAAAACAATGTGATATGATGGGATAACATATGACATGAAACGAGGGGATACAATAGTATACCAAAACAATAAAATTAGATATAATACATGATGAGAAGATATGATATATGAGGAGATGGGCGTGGCACAATATGATGCAATACGATACATGATATGATATGGAATGATATGATACAACAGGATGTGATAAAATACCTATACAGTACAATATGCTTCAATGTAATATGATACAACAGTGTAGTGAAATGAGCTACAATGGAACACCATTATGATAAGATATGTAATGAGAACATGGGCATGACACAATATGATGAATTATGTTACGATATGGAATGACATCATACAACAGGATATGATGACATGCGTATACAATACGATATGCTACATTAAGCTACAATGTTAAATGATACAATGTTATAAAATGAGCTACAATGGAACATTATGGTGCAATGAGAGACCTTCATGACGTGATGCAATATGATGTTATATGATATGATGAGATAAGATATGATATGATATGAAGTGATACAATAGTATACCAATACAGTATAATAAGATATGATTCGTGATGAGGAGATACTATATATGAGAATGTGGGAACAACACAATATGATACAATATGATACCTTTGGAATGACATGATACAATGGGATATGATAACAAACCTATACAATACAATACGCTACAATTAGCAACAATGTATTGTGATACAACAATGTGATGAAATAAGCACCAATGGAACACCATTATGATAAGATATGATATATGAGAAGGTGGACATGACACAATATGATACATTATGATACATTATGATACGATACGTAATGATATGATGACATACCTATACAATATGATACAGTTAGCTACAATGTACAATGATACAATATAATGGAATGAGCTTCGATGGAACACCATCATGATAAGATACGTTATGAGAAGATGATATATGGTATGATATGAGATAATATGATGTCATAATATGATTTCATAGAATGTGCGACAATACAAAATTGATCAGTTATTTTATTTATGATACACATAGAAACAGCGCCTCAGTGCCATCCTGCTACACTTACAGATCTGGGAGAGGAGAAATAGAAATGTGATTATTGATCAATGTCGGTGCAGACGTCGTAGGTTTAAGTTTATTTTTATGTTCATTTCCATCAATAAAGCAGCACCAGTGGATCTGAGCCGTCCTGTCAATCAATGCGGTGCAAATCCCTAATAACTTTATCCTGATCAGCCAGAGAGGGAGTCCCCTTTTCACTGTCTTTATACAGAGGTTTTAGTTTGTTTATGTGTCCTGACAGCCTGTTCGGTCTTTTCTCTCCTGATTTAACCACTGCTACAAAAACTACAACAGTCCTCCTCCTGTTTTTTAAAGTTTAAACCCTCCCCTCTGGACTCGTACGCGGTCTTTCTAAAGAGTCTCGGGTCTACATGGACTCGAAGAAGTTGTGGAAAAGTTTCTCATGTGGAGTGACTCGACCCGTCACGTCATGTTTCAGAGAGCTGAGCTAAACCAAACAGGAAACGTTCGAGAGTGGAGAGATTCTCACATGATGCGGCTCTGCAAAGGTCGCTTTTCAGAACGCCGTGTTTGTGTTTCCTCCTCTCGCAGCTGTGACCTTTGACCCCTCGCACACACAGACAGAGCTTTTTTTTGTTTGGATACTTGGACCCCACTTGTTAGTAAAAACATGGATCCCCCCGCAGCCTCGCTCACTTTCTCACTCGCGCACACAGTTTCCAAAGTCTGGTCCAAGTTTTTCACTGACCTCTCAGACTCGTCTCTCCCTCCCTCTCTCTCTCTCTCCGTGTCTCTGACCTGAATACTCCGCTTATCTCCCGTGTTGCTCCTACCAACACGTAACCCTCAGGTGTGTTCGTCCGCTCGCCGGCGCCTCTGTATCATCAGAGTCTTTAAAAATGAGCCTAATCAAACACAAACGGTGTCGTAACGTTCGCTGGAAACCTCTGAGACTATTTTAGGAAAGTCTAAAAATAAAAAGTTGATCCTCAGGAGAAAGAGCAGCAGTCTGTGAAGAACGGAGTGGAAACACTGACCAACCTCGTGAAGAGGGAAAAAGGAGTTTTTGGAAAATATTACAGGAGGCTGAAAAAGTGACCAATCATGTTTGTAGTTTTTCTACGCCGACGACACCGGGACTTCTGTCTCAGGATGCCCTCACTTCTAACTGGACCTTTTCAAGGTCAGCTGATCACAGATTCAGCCTCTGATTGGTTCATAGACCAAAACAAAGATGGAAACGTCTGTCTAAAAGAAAGAACACATTTTTCATACTGAGGTTCTTTGCATAACTTTGCCTTTTAGTTTAGTGAGTATTATCTTTGAAATTCAGACTTTTACTTGTAGGAGAGTCTGATTTTTATATATATTTTTTTACTGTTTACACACATTTATCTTTCGTGAGATTGTGAAACTTTTGCTTGTAGGAAAGACTTTTTTTTTTCTGTTACTACAAATTAATTTCCTGTGAAAAATTCAGACTTTTACCTGTAGAAAAGTCAGAAATTTTTTTATTGTTGCTACAAATAATTTCTCGTTCAATATTAAGACTTTTGTAGGTGAGTCTGAAATTTTTTTTTACTGTCGCTACAAAATAATTTCTCGTAAAAAATTCAGAATTTTACACATAGAAAGTCTGAATTTTTTTTACTGTAGTTACAAATTAATTTTTCACAAAATATTTAGACTTTTACTTATAGGAGAGTGTGATTTTTTTATTACTGTTGCTACAAATTAATTTCTCATAAAAAAATTCAGAGTTTTACTTGTAGAAAAGTCTAAATTTTTTTTTTAATGTTGCTGCAAATTAATTTTCTGTAAAAAAAAAATCAGACCTTAGCTTGTAGGAAAGTGTTTTTTTTTTTTTTTTTACTGTTGCTACAAATTGTTTTTTTTTTTTAATTAAGCCTTTTACTTGTAGGAAAGTAATTTTTTTATGTTACTACAAATTAATTTCCCTTAAAAAAAATCAGACTTTTACTTGCAGGAAAGTAATTTTTTTTTACTGTTGCTACAAATTAATTTCTCATAAGATATTCAGACTTTTACTTGTAGGAAATTCTGAATTTTTTTTTGTTTTTTACTGTTGCTACAAATTGATTTTTTTTTTTTAAATTAAGCCTTTTACCTGTAGGAAAGTAATTTTTTTTTACTGTTGCTACAAATTAATTTCCTGTAAAAAATTCAGACTTTTACTTGTAGGAAATTCTGAATTTTTTCTATGTTACTACAAATTAATTTCCTGTAAAAAATTCAGACTTTTACTTGTAGGAAGGTCTGAATTTTTTTTACTGTTGCTACAAATTCATTTCTCATAAAAAAAGGAAGGTTATTTTATTTTTAGGCAACCATAATTTTTAGCTGAAACTGAAACCTCAATCATCCAGCTCTACCGAAGAGTTACCGATCTTTACTGTAAATCTTCCTGTCATACTGTTCAGTTTTCAGAGGTAATATTGTAAACACAACAATATTAAATCAAATAAAACGTTGTCAGATGGTCCCATTTATTCCAGATGTATTTCCAGTGAAAAGGCCTCTCTAGGGCTGATAGTCAGTTAAAAAAAAGCTTTTGGGAGGTCAAAAAAATGTCGTTTTTACTTCCCAGATGTCTGTGGAGATGAGATTAATGATTCTAATAAAGCGATGTTTTGCCATCTTGACTTGTGTGACACAAACTAGCTGTAACCGGTTCTCTCATCTGGATCTGGTTCCCAGTTCCCATCCTTACAGAGGGTTTAATTCGCTCTGTGCTCTTGAGTTTTGGTTAACGTCCTGATTCGGTGACCCTGCCGGTCAGCTGTCCCACCGCTGTGTCGAAGTTAACGGATGCTTTCCCAGCGAGCTCTCCTCTTCCTCCTCAACACTAACTTATATTCGACCTGTTTATCTGGATGTTTAATAATCTCTTTTTTGCTCTGGTTAAACATGAACTTCTTTCTTAATCTTTTACAGGTAACCCTCCTTTGCTCGCCTGTAACTGATAGCATTAACATTCCCAGACTGGCAGTCCTCTGAATCTGATCCCACCTGCAGTCAAACATTAACTGGAACTGGTTTTTTAAACTGGGAAACAGGATTCTAGTTTTTACAGCTCTGCCTTTAAGTCCACAAATCCAGAATTTAGCTGCAGCAACAAAACCGACCTAATGAATATTTAACGTCCTCCACTTCCCTTAATGTTGTTTTTTTTTCAACCCAGCTGGACTTTGAGGCTGAAGTGTGTCCTCTGAGGTTTATATAATCCCTGTACTGAAGTGGTTCTAAACCCAGAAGTTCCTCCTGGTCAAACCAACAGAGGACACGGAGTGACTTTTGGAGAAGCAGTGTAATAAATATAGTAGTTATTAGATTAGATAGATGACTCCATGTGTTCAAAGGTTCCTGTTATATAAGTCAAGTCCGTCTGTTGGATTACATAACACGCTTTTTATAACGACTTATGCACGTGACATAAATCCATCACTATCAAACGGATCATTTAAGTATTTCAATAGTTTATCTCTTTATGTAGAATTTTGATTTGACCGTCTTTCATATTTAAGCGAATTCGTCCACCCGCACAGATATTTGACAAACGTCTGTTTTCTTTTGTGAATAACTCGGGAACACGTCGTCCAAATTTCTCTAAATTTGGCACAACCATTCCGAAGTGTTCAAAGATAAACTGGTTTAAGTTTCAGGGTCAGAAACAGAGATATTTGTCCGCAGTTATCTTCTGGTTAGGATGAAGTACACTGAAAACAAAGTTGCTCACCGGTGTGTTTTTAGAGCCAAAGTTTCAGGACAACATCGTACAAGTTTCTCTCTGTTGTTGGTTTGCTTGTCTTGGGGTTTGAGGAGCTTCATGATCGCGGTGTTAGTCCTGTTCAACTTCACGTGTCTTTTAGCGACAACCAGGCCTAGCTTCATTGGTGGCCAAGTCAAAAAACCAAATGTAATTATCGCCGTTGGTACTTTCCTTCAAGTTGAGGCTCTTAGATTCAGAAAATCAGAGGGTTGGTGTAGTGACTATGCGGACCTGAATTTTAGACACTGTCCGGGTGCGGGAGTGAGGTGTTTTTGACGCGCTTCGAGTACAATCCAATGTCTAACCCAAGGTTGTTGTTGAGTTATAATTTGGCTGTTTATTGATTAAATGAAAAAAGAAAAAAAGACAGATACGTCAAACTTACTACGATGGTGTGGCTCGTGATGAAACTGAGAGTGGTATCAGATTAGCGGTAAAAACTGTGTGCTCTTCCCGTCCCCCAGACCACTTCTTCACCTGTGTCCCTTTTGTAGCATTTACCTGCTAATTCACCTGAAGTGCCCCTTGTGGTGATTGTGAGAGTAACAAAACAAACCCCCCCAAAAAACAAAGATAAAATCGCTCATACAACTAGTTTTCTGCATCGTCCAACTTTTCAGTCATGACCTCCAATCTGCTCGCCACTTGCGCTAAGCGGCGTTCCTGATCAGAAACCTAATCGTCCACGGATGAGGCTTGCTATTCCGCTTCAACAAAGGTCAATTGTTAATGACCTTTTATTCTAATGTCGCATCAGTAACTTTATGTATGTACCTTCTCTAATTTGGTCGTGTCCGGAGTCCTGACTTCCTGTTGTACCTCGTGTGGTCATGTATGTTCAACTTTGTTATTGTCCTCAGTTCAGCTGGTCTTTCTACCTGGTTTTGTTGTCATATTAAGATGTCGCTGGTTTAGAAAAACAGTTTTAAACTGAATGTCCTAGCCGTGGTCATGTGACGTCCC
The DNA here is from genome assembly GCA_962446985.1 of Xyrichtys novacula. Taxonomy (NCBI): domain Eukaryota; kingdom Metazoa; phylum Chordata; class Actinopteri; order Labriformes; family Labridae; genus Xyrichtys; species Xyrichtys novacula. The sequence goes on from OY660886.1 coordinate 1,337,930, forward strand.
TATTAGCATTCCTACCACTAAAACATTCAAAGCTCAAGCGATGACTCGAAAATATTCAGTATGTTATCAGGGCAAAGTAGAGACCAGAGAGAGTTCAGAGTCCAGGACTCGGGGATGCCCCCTTTTACTGGCTAACATCACCACTTCATTATCATAACTGATATCCTGACAGCCGGTTTACAGACTTCCTTATTGGCTGGTCCAGATGGATTGATTGGTTGGTAATCGTACGCCTTAGTTTACGGTAATTATAGATGAGTCACTTTCATGTCAAGAGGTCATTCAGAAGCTACCGGGAAACTGAGGCGGGTCCCAATCAATGAGAGATAATTCTCACAGACAAGAACTTTGACTTTGTGATGTTCTCAAACCCGTAAACCAGAGTTTCAGAGATGTTTCAGTCCCGACTGAAGCAGCTCTCTGACTGCTGCTGCTGCTAAAAATAACTCCAGCGCTGAAGCTAATGTGAGGGAGAGTTTAACCAGAAGTCACATACCTGCCCGCGCTCTGAGGTGTCCGGGCGCAATAGCTGTTGAAACAGGTCTTTGTAATGGTTTCTGCCGCTGCGTTCGGGGTTGGAAGCGGACCTACTGCTCACATGATGATTGCTCTGCGTTTCCTGTTTGGAAAGGAGCTTCACTGTGGCGTGGGAGAAATGAGATAATGCTTTCATTTGTGGCATCAGTTTTCTGATAACTCTCTTTGAGAATAAACACACTTAACTTTTTTTAAAATATTGCTTAAGTCGGTTTGTTTGTTTGTTTGTTTCTGAGGGATTCCTCACTCTCTCATCTCCTCGTCTGTTTTCACTGCCTCTCTGTACCAGCCTGAAAGTATCATTAGACAGTCACCACTGTATTTGCTGACAGGGTGTGGCAACATTGTGGGCAACGCTGTGTGTCTCTTTGTGTGTGTGTGTCTGTACGTGTGTGTGTGTGTGTGTGTGTTGTTCTTTTTTTAGTTCAGGGAGGAAACTAAAGCAGCATCCAATCATGCGCTTCTCTGGGTGTGATAATGAAATGTTCCTTTAAATATTCTGTAGAGTTTGAGACCAGAGTGTGGGAGTCTGACATAATGAGTGCTTGTTGAGGCCACGATGGCAACACTTGAAACGGTCCGTACCGACATAGAGGAGCTGCCATGAACTGAATAATGATAAATGTGATATCTGTTAATGTTATCTATATGGACACTCTAGCTAAAGGGTAACAGCGTCCTCAGATACCCTCACCACTCCTCATAAAGGTCTTAGTCCTCATGGTGGGATACCTACCTGGTTGTTTAGTATGACCGGCTCTGAAACCAAAACATGATCGCTGGTAAGACGGTGTTTCTCAACCATCTGCTCAGATTTGAAACAGCTGACTCGGATGATGCAAACATGAGAATTGCGCCAGCTAGAGTGATGGTTCTGAACCTGAAAATCAAGAGTGTTCGAGCTCGGGATGTCACTTTTTATCTGACCTTCAAAAAGTTTGTTGTCGAACACAGTAGCTTTCGTAACCTGACCACTGACTGACGCTCTTGACCTCAGCAAATGAATACAGCGACTTAATTCCGTGAAACTAAAGGGCATAGACGCACTTTAAGTCCAACTCCGATTGTTTATTTTTACTATTTTAAGTGTTCTCAGTGGTCTTTAAATTGTTTTTATGAAGTGTTTTGCCAAAATCACGTTAGAGCTACAGTAGCTCATTAGCAATTCGCCTCTGAGTCGTGGGTGGAGACAACGCTGATCTGCACACTCGTCTCCATGCTAGCATGTAGCCTAACTTTGCCGATGTAGAAGAAGTGGCAGGTGATGTTGTAATATCTTTAGGGACTTGATGAAAGCTAACGTCACAGTTAGCTGTCTTGCGAGCATTGCGATCTGCTAACGCACACGCTTGTTCCGCGATCATCTGGCTAGCATAGCGGGGCTCTGGGGGGCGGAGCTTTGATTTGTGATGTAGGAAATCTCACTGAATCTGAACTCAAGATATGTTCTGTAGCATCAGAAAAATGAACGTATGAACATGTGAGAAACAAGAAAAACGTGATTTTCATGACGGGCAATCACTACACCAGAACATCCAAGAAGAGCTAAACAGAGAAACCGTCATCATCAAATTCGATCTTTGCACATCATGTCATGAGCTCATTTATTCCCGCCTTGATTTCCCAGCTACCTTGGATGTCGGATGTCGGAGCTGGGAATGACATTACACCAGAGTTGACGACAAAACAGTAAACAAGTCAGAAAGCTAAGATTGACGCCTATTATTAACCGTTGTTAGCTGTTGTTTACAATTGTCAGCTGTTGTTAGCAGTTGTAATCTGTTGTTAAATGTTGTTAGTTGTTGTTAGCTCTTGTCAGCTGTTGTTAGCCATTGTGAGCCGTTGCAGTTGTTGTTAACTGTTCTTAGTTATTGTTAGCTGTTGTCAGTTGTTGTTAGCCATTGTCAGCTGCTGTTAGCTGTTGTTAGTTATTGTTAGCTGTTGTTAGCCGTTGTAAGCTGTTGTTAGCTGTTGTTAGCTGTTGTTAGCTGTTGTTAGTTATTGTTAGCTGTTGTTAGCCGTTGTTACCCGTTGTAAGCTGCTGTTAGCTGTTGTCAGCTGTTGTTAGCTGTTGTTAGCCGTTGTTAGCTGTTGTTAGCCGTTGTCAGCTGTTGTTAGCTGTTGTTAGCTGTTGTTAGCTGTTGTTAGCTGTTGTCAGCTGTTGTTAGCTGTTGTTAGCCGTTGTCAGCTGCTGTTAGCTGTTGTTAGCTGTTGGTAGTTGTTGTTAGCTGCTGTTAGCTGTTGTTAGCTGTTGTCAGCTGTTATTGGTTGTTGTTAGCTGTCACTAGCTGTTGTTAGTTTTTGTTAGTTGTTAGCTATACTAGTTGTAAACAATGCAGAACACAGTATTTAACTCTTACCAACATCATAGCACCGTGTTCACAGTTAGACGTTGGGCTGTACAACATAAACCACTTATTTAATTTCACAAAAACAAAACAAAAGTGCTGATAAATAAAACTTTACGAGAGCTTTGGCTGTTACTCTCTACTGTTGATCGGGGTTGGTTATCACCTGCTTGATTCTGATTGGTCAAACCCCTTGACATTGATTTGTAACTCGAGCATGAGCAGCGGCAGAGACAGCAGATCACACACACAAATCACACACAAACACACACACGTCGTATCAAATCAATCAGACACTTGTTGACACGGAGGCAAACACGCTAGTCTCCATTAGCACGCTAATATGGTGGGAGCCGAGTCTGAGCCTGCAGGGATTCTGATTTCCATAACTGTTTGTCATGTATTACATGATCGCTTACATAACGGTGAAGGCCTTCGGGGGAACTGCCGATGTTATAACTTTAAGTAATTAGCATGTACGACAGAAACAACAACAACAACACGCCGAGTGTTACATCATACGAACTCAGACAGAAGAAAGGCGCCATTTTTATTATTATATACCTATTTATTTACATGTTTATTTGACCCAAGACCCACAATCATCATCATCATCTTGACTTTCTGCAGACTGGTTTGATATCACGTTTCCTTGGCAACACTAAGTGACTGTTGCTATGGAGTTCTAACCAATCAGACTCAAACTCATGGCGCAGCTTTTCACGCTCACCTGAGGAGGAACTTTTTATGTTATTATGATGTTTAAAATGAAATAGTCGTTACTTTTTAAAGTTACAAACATGCGGAGCGATAAACGCGATAAAAGTGCGTTTTTATCTCCGGGGTGGAGACGGTAAAATCGGCGTTTAAGTTAGAATTCGTCTGACGTCTGTTCCCGTAAACTGAGCGGCTCTGGGTTTTTACAGCCGCTGCGGTGACAGTACAGGGTTTAGGAAATGAATGTAAGTCAGCGGAGATAAATTCAGTGTGTGTGTGTGTGTGTGTGTGTGTGTGTGTGTGTGTGTAGTCCAACAGCTGTGTGTGCAGTTCCTGTTATCTTAAACTGTCATGCTGGCTTCCTTCTGTGTTTTTATGGGTTTTTGTGCGTGAGTGTGTGTGTGTGTGTGTGCGTGTGCGTCTGTGGTGACAACACTGCTGTCATGTTGCAATGTTTTTGTGTGTGTGTGTTCATGCGTTTGTGTGTGTGTGTGTGAGGAAATACGAGCTGAAGCTGTTGGAAATGTGATGGAAACGTTCTCAGCTGAAAAGCCTCAGAGTGATTCTGTAAACAAGAACTTTTTAAAACTTTATTTAAACTCTTTTAAAAGTGACTTTTAATTATTTTTAATACAACTTTTAATAAATGGCTTCCTTGTCCACTCTCCTTGTCTCCTTTCCTTCCCTTTTCTCAGAGCTCTCAGGTCGATCCAGAGGACTTGTTCACGAAGTTGGATCGTATCGGGAAAGGATCTTTCGGAGAGGTTTGCGTCACTTTTTATCCAAATCCACGTCTCTCTCTTCTTCGTTTTCGTCCTTCTTTGTTTCATCGGCGCTCTCGTTTTACCACCCCCAGGTGTTTAAAGGCATCGATAATCGCACACAGAGCGTCGTCGCCATCAAGACGATCGACCTGGAGGAGGCGGAAGACGAGATCGAGGACATCCAGCAGGAGATCACGGTGCTGAGTCAGTGCGACAGTCCGTACATCACCAAGTACTACGGCTCCTACCTGAAGGTGAGACGCTTTTATTTTGGAATTTAAAGGTGTGCGCTACTTCCTGTTGATTAAAAAGTTACCAAACTGAATGAAAACGGCTAAAATAGAAAAGACGATCTCTCTTTTTTCCAGGGGAGTAAATTATGGATCATCATGGAGTATCTCGGCGGCGGTTCAGCGCTTGACTTGGTGAGTGTTTGTCGTCAGATTTATCGGAGATCAACGATCGTGAGTTTATTGATCGAAGTGAAATGATCTGACAGTTTATGTAACTCTGTCGCCGCTCCACTTCACGCACTTGCTCAATATTTCTGTGTTGAGTCTTGTCTTGAATGAAACTGAACAGGGTGTGTTCGAGCCGCAGGTTCAGCCTCTGGCATGTCACTGAGTGTTTTATATCTGTGTCATCGCTCCCTGTGCCTGTGTGTGTTTGTGTGTGTTTGTGAACACATGAATGTGTGTGTGTGTGTGTGTGTAGCTGCGGGCGGGTCCGTTCGATGAAGCTCAGATCGCCACCATGTTGAAGGAGATCCTGAAGGGACTGGACTACCTGCACTCCGAGAAGAAGATCCACAGAGACATTAAAGGTACAAGAACCGGTTCACCTTCACAGCTCCTGATAATCTAAATCAATCAGTGTTTTCTATAATGATGTGCTCTGAATTAAAAAAGAGAGAGTAATAGTTCCCAAATAATCCTAACTGTCTGTTTTCTATCATAGATGTGCTCTTAATTTATAAAGAGTAAGAGTTTTAGTTCCCAAAATAATCAGTACCATCTGTTTTCTATGATAGATGGGCACTGGATTTAAAAAGAAAATAAGAGTTTTAGTTCCCAAATTAAAAGTACTGTCTGTTTACTATCATAGATGTGCTTTGAATTAAAAGAGTGAGAGTTTTAGTTCCCAAAAAAATAGATACCATCTTTTTTCTATGATAGATAGGTACTGTATTTAAAAAGAGTAAAAGGTTTAGTTCCCAAAAATAATCCCTACTGTCAGTTTTCTATTATAGATGTACTCTGAATTAAGGGAATAAGGAATTTAAGTTCCCAAAATAATTAGTTGTGTCTGTTGTCTATAATAGATGGGCTCTGACTTTAAAAAGAGTTAAAGATTTAGTTCCCAAAATAATCAGTACTTTCTGTTTTTTATTATAGATTGACTCTAAATTTAAAGAGGAGGAGTTTCAGTTCCCAAAATAATCAGTATCATCTGTTTTCTATAATAGATGGGCACTAAATTTAAAAATAATTAGAGTTTTAGTTCCCGAAATAAAAAGTATTGTCTCTTTTCTATAATAGATGGTACTCTAAATATAAAACGTAAGAGTATTAGTTCCCATTATAATCAGAACCATCTGTTTTCTATAATAGATGAGCACTGAAATTAAAAGAGTAATAGTTTAAGTTCCCAAAATAATCAGTTCCGTCTGTTTTCTGTAATAGATGAGCTCTGACTTTAAAAAAGATTAGGAGTTTTTGTTCAGTACCGTTTGTTTTCTATTATAGTTAGGCAGTAAGTTTTAGTTCCCAAAATAATCAGTCATCTGTTTTCGATAATAGATGGACACTAAATTTAAAAATAGTGAGAGTTTAAGTTCCCAATCTGTTTTCTATAAAAGATGGTACTCTGAATTTATAAAGAGTAAGAGTTTTAGTTCCCAAAACAATTAGTGCTCTCTGTTTTCTATAATAGATGGGCTTTTAATTCAAAAAGAGTGTGATTTTTAGTTCCCAAAATAATCTGTATCGTCTGTTTTCTCTGCAGCCGCCAACGTCCTCTTGTCGGAACACGGTCAGGTGAAGCTGGCGGATTTCGGCGTGGCGGGTCAGCTCACGGACACGCAGATCAAAAGGGAAACCTTCGTTGGGACGCCGTTCTGGATGGCTCCTGAGGTGATCCAGCAGTCTGCCTACGACTCAAAGGTAACGCACCAGTTTACGAAAACAGATTAACCAATCACAGTAATACCATTAGCGACCTCAGTGTGGCAGTATTCTCCAAATGTACGATATTTTTTGACTCATTTTAACTTCAATATCAACAAACTTTATTTTTATGGTAAAGAACAGAAGTAGCAGAATTTACCGCATCTTCTTAGACGAGACAAAGGCATGCACATATTTTATTTCTCACTAGCTAAGCACCTGAAAGAGGGTTAACAGGTGAAATCAGAGGAAATATGAGGCAGTACTTCCTCTTAGGAGTCCTGTGGTGCTTCAAAAGCCTGAACTTTGACTGATGTCCTGCTGATAATATACAGCGTCCACGTCCATGTAATATTCCTAATCTATCATCATCTTAAAAGTATAAAAATAAAAGGCAACATTTCAATTTTAACATCATGTTTTATAAACTGTTTGCTACTTCAAGGCGACAATTTATTATTTTTGATTTATTTGCATTTTTAAACACAAAAAATTCTAAAAAAGTTGCATTTTTTGGGCCTTGATTGGTCGGCAACTGGA